>CM076260.1:74819842-76069842 GCA_038380795.1 Pyrocephalus nanus | reverse complement strand
ATTCTAAGTGATTTAAAAGCTCTTTCACATGGAGTAATTCTGGACATTACAACGTGTTTTATTAATTAATAAATTGACGCCTTTGTGGTTTGCAGTATAGCCACAAAATAACTATGGTAGTTACTAGCACCTTGCAAAATAATAATGGAAGGATAAGTTACAATAATAGGATTACCCAAGTATTTGAAAATATGGGATGATATAAATTGAGAAAATTGGAAATAATTCTCTTTCAACACTACTGTGCCACCCAATTTCCTTCTCTATGCAAAAGGCTTTTTATATATGGCACTTCAAAATAGCAGTATTTTTAAGCCAAGACCTGAATTAGGTCTATTTCCTAGGCTAAATGCTGCACACAGTTTAACAAACTCAGTATAATGTTTAACAATTTTCTAGGAGCTTAGTGCTTGGAGGGATCATCTAAAAATGAATCCAATTGTCTGCCATTGCAGGCAGCCTTGTCTTATTATTCTTTTAAAAGATTTATCAGGCTTCATCTTAAAACTTCCTAACTGGAAGTCTGTTCCGGAGTATCACTTTATCGATGGATAGATATAATCCCCTAACTCCAGTCTAAATTTGTACGTGGCTGGTTCAGAGCCCTGTGTTCTTGTGCGACATTATCCCATTGCTTAAACGTCTCTTTCCCCTTTGTGTTTCTTTCCAGTGTTCTCTAAAAAAGCAATTATAAGCCCTCCCAGACTTTTTTAAATGAAACAAGCTTAGCTGGTTTATTCTCCTCCTATAAGATAGTTTTAGATTCCAAACATCTCTCTCTGCATTCCTTCCACTGTGATTTTTTTTTCTTTATTCTTAAAAAAAACTCATCCAGGCAATATCTCACAGCATGGCACTCATGCACAGAGATGCTCTGTAGGAGTGCTGCAGTGCGTGCGAGCTTTTGGCAACTACTCCCACCATCCATCACCTCGGGTATGCCCAGCTCAGCTGACTGTCTTATATCTTCACATCCCTTCCACTGAGAAAGCAAACTGTAGGCAGAAAAAAAAATAAATAAATTTAAAGAACTGGGACAAAGAGGGAAATTCAGCTTCAGGCATCTTCTCTTAGACAGGACACGTCAGACAACCCTTCGAGCAGTGTGAGTACAGACTGTATAATTTCTGAATTGGCCAAGCCATAATAAGAGGGTGTTTTTTCCTTGATTAAATCTTTCCATATCCCTCTTCTATAAATACAGTCACAAAATACTAGGTGCAGCCAGTGCTATATGTTTGATAGGACTTGGAGTTCTTCCAGTTCAGCCAGATAATGTCTGATGCCAATGCTTTCCCAGGTTTTTGGAGGCACGTGTATTGGTAAGCAGTAAAAAATATAACAAAGGGTCTCAGATCTCTGCCACACAGTGCATAATGATGCTTTTGTTCCGAAATCTTTTTAAATTAGAACATTTTAGGCCTACTAATGTTATTTAAAGGAGAAAGCCAGATCTGACTTGTACCCAAACCGCTCTAAAAAGTGACTTTCCTGAAAGTGGGAAAATGCTTTTCTGTATGTACTAGACTTCCAGCTTGTGATAAAATGAGAGTGGAATTCTTACCCATGAACTGTGTTTGAAAGGACATCATAGGTCCTTGTTTTAAAGATGCTCCAGAGATTGATTCAGCTACTGCTTTTTTGAACTTCATTCTCATTTCGCCTATTGCAGTTAGTATCAGTTGATTTTTTCCGAGTAATTTCTCATTTACATTAGTACACAGTCAGAATATAGCAATATAGGAAAGATTCCAAAGAGTGTCTGTACAAAACAAAAAGCAAGTAGTGTATTTTGTTCAGTTCCATGTTTTTCCAAGGTAATGTGGCTCAGACTAAAGCAACTACCAGGAAAAGGTGTCATCCACAGCCATCCTAGTCCTGGAGTCTATTTTCTGTTATGTTTATGCACCAAGTTCCAAATTTGCTGCATTTCTTTCTCAAGTTATTTTGTTACTGTAAAAAGTCAATGAAGTGTTAAAAAGATAAAACTATCCAGATCTTGAAGCTTATGACAGCTAAAGTAATCAGCTTGGGTGTTTGTTGTTGTTGTTGGTTTTTTGGGGGGGGGTGTTGTTTGTTTGTTTTCATTTGTTTGTTGGGTTTTTTTGTGTGTGTTGGGGTTTTTTTGTTGGTTTTGGTTTGTGGTTTTTTTTGTTTTTTTTTAATAGCTATAGAGTCAATCTGTTCTGTTGTCTTGCTGTGCTGAGTGAGGACCACTTTGCGTGTATGAGGTTACATTGCCTAAAAAGCAAACCGTCTAGGGGGCAAGTATGTAGCTGCATCTTCCTCTGACACATTTTCAGGAAAGTGTAAACAAGGAAGGTCCTCCCAGAGCAATTGAGTGACTCAGAAAAACATTGTCAGCCTGTGATGTGAAAAACCACATAATCTCTCTTCCCTTTCTTTTTTTTTTTTTTTTTTTTTTTTTTTTTTTTTTTTGTTAAATATTTATTATGAATTATTTTGATTCATCCCCCATTGTCTGGTACAGGGTAATGATGATGAGTGCAAGTATTTATCACAACCCTGTTTTTCAGTAGGCTGTACCTAGTGAGAGATGTTATTGTCTCAGTATGTGGCAAATCATGTGGAGATAAGTGGTTTCATGTGACACCTTCTCACTTACCCACCCAAGAGAAGTCCCTCAGGAGAAGGGATTTCTGGAGTATGAGGATATAAAGTACCACTAATCCAGAAAAGTTTGGCTGCAAATCCCACAGTTTTGTTTCAGGATTAGGTGTTCTGCTTGAGATTTTGCCCTCATTTTCTATCTCACTGATTTCTGAAATCCTGTAGCCTCTCATTTCTCTCTTGAAATGAGAAAGTAGAAATAAACTTTTTATCTATTCCATGAGAAAAGAGCTAAACTCTCAGGATTATTGTAAAACCTCTACTGTTGCTAATGCTGAGACAGAGATCTCAATTGCCATATATGACTCAAGTTCAGTACTTGATCAATAAAATGATTTGATCACTCGAAGGTTTTTGACTAACTCACAAGCAGACTCATGCTTTAAAGGGTCTTAAATTAGTCTTTGCAGATGGGACAGATTGTAATAGTAAACTTGTTTTACAGACATGTCCAACTTTAGGCAAATAGACTTTTTAAACTATGGAGTGCAATGAGAAATGTCCTTAATAAAACCTCCTTTTTCTTCTGCTGGCTTTATACAATCAAATTTTTTATTTCTCACCCTATTGAGCTCTGCTGAACCGTTAGCACTGGTGCAGTGTTGTGTTTTACGCAAGTCTAAGAGTGAAATCAGGCACCTGGGGGGCCTTTTGGTTGTCTCTTTTTTTTTGTACATCAAGTGAGAGAAGAAGTCATAATAACTCTATGCTCCAATGGGGAACTGGAGATAAAAATCATCATACTTTTAAAACTACACATTTTGTCTGAAAATAACTTAGAAACTGAAGATGTTGTCAGGATTGGCGCTTCACTGCTTTATTTTCAGAAATAGTGGAAAATACCAAACTATGTCATTTTAGCTGACAGTTGTTCGGTTTCCTGAACTGTAGTTAATGAACCAGTGGCAGATGTTTATAAAGCCTCTTCTGCAAGCTCGTTATGATATATGCAATAATTAGCTCTCCTGGGAACGTATTTCCCAGCAGCCTGCACAAATGACTCACACTGACTTCAGTGGGAGCTCCATGCAGGGAACTGAGTCCCTTTATATAACCTTGAGAGAGAAAAGTGCTGTCGTCTCTACTTAGTGAAGGCAACTTAAATCCATAAATATAGCTGACTATTTTTATGTCATCCTCCCGTTTTACTCACTGCCATGGAATTCTGCCTACTCTTATTGTTCTTTCAGAGATTCTTTCCTCCCACCTCTCCTGTGGTGTCTGATTTCCTCAGCCATTGTGGCCCATGCTTTTCCTTTTAGGCACATCATCAACACTGATAGTTGTATCACTTCAAAGGTACAGAATTGGTTACTCTAGCTCTGAAAGAGCCCTCTTGTCTCCTAGAGTCATCCCAGTAAAAGGCAGCAGTTCCATTCTATCCCCTTCCTGCATATTCCTGCAGTACATCACTACAGCTGTGATAGTTTCAGCAGCCCAAATCCTGGCATATGTTGGTGTGAGAGCGCTGACTGCTGCTTTGTGTTTTGTTTAGGCATTAGCTGCTGTGTTTGCACAGAGCAGTGTGTGAGCCTGACATTTTGTGCATTGTGTAAGCTACGGATGAGTCACAGAGGCAAAGATTCATGGGAATCTTTCCAGTAACTTCAATGGGCTTTGACTCAAGCCTCCAGCACACTCGCCTGAAACAGATGGTGTGCCTGCAGGAAAGCAGGCAGCCTGATGGACATCATTTAGAGCTGCGTGATGTCACTGGCACTGCTTTACATCAATTGTTAGTGAAACCACACCTCACATACATGCAAAGCCTTTCCTGACAGTTGCCATACTGAGTGCAGTCCTGTTGCCTCTTTATTCCACTGTTCCATCCCTAACAGTGGGAAGCAGCAGCAGATAGATTTGGGGTAACCCATTTCTATTACAATCTTCTCTCTAAAGTGTTAGAAACTGAGATTGGTTTATCCCCTAAAGCATGGGGCTTTTTCATCTTTTAACCTTTTAGCATTTACTGTTTAAACATTTAACTTGGAAGGGATAAAACACTTTACTAGAAATTTGCTCTCTCTCATTTCTACAGAGAAAAATAGCGATGCTAACATTGACTTCAAAGGAAGTAAAGTAAAAATCTGTTTACCCACAACACAACCTTTCTGAAGTCATCCTGTGATAGAGGGTAGCAGCCAAAAATGTATACTTTGGGGTACTGGAGAACCCTTAACAACTGTGGAAGTATTACCAGGTATTTCCTGTCTGTTTAAAAGCAAAATGACTCCTGTTACTAAGTTCTCATCCTAAGAGCTGACAGAAGATAAATCAGTCAGCACTCTCTTTCATACATCTGAAGCATGGATGAAAGGTACATCCTGTAAAGATCTGTATCTCTAGGCAGGCTACAGCTATAGTTGCTGATTATCTTTGGTGAGACTTGCAATGATCACTTCCTTTTTGCTGTCTTACTGTAATTCATTTTTATTTTATAGTAAAGTTCTGGAAAGGGTGAAGAATTTTCAGCACTTCTGAGTCTGAATAGTTGGGTATTTTCTTGTTCTGGCTTTATCTGCCAGAGCAATTGACCCCCCGGCCAACATGACAGAAAATTCTCAGGAAGAAAAAATTCCTACCACCTGATAGGGACCAGAAAGGTCTTCTGTCCTGCATTCTAAACTTCAATGTTGTTTTAGGTAATTTATTGAACTTTGTAATTTTCAGTGAGAATGAAACTGGGGAACTTTCACGTGGTTTCATTTCTTCTTGAAACAATCACTTGCATGAGGACCTCTCACTCCTTATGCTCCATCAGGATCATATTTCAATATTCCTCCTGATGCAAAGGATGGGGGAGAATCCTTCTTACAGAGAGTATAGACCTTCTCCTCAGGTCATGCCAGCCACTGCCAACAGCATTCTCTGTTTACAGACTGCTCTGCCACAGCTAGGAGTGTGAATTGTTTGTGTCACAGCCCACTGTCATGCTGATGATAAAAAAAGGGGAAACTATGTATGTCTCTAATAAACAATAAGAAGTAATGAAAAAAAATCAGGATTAAAGTAGCTACCATCTTTAAAAAAAAAAGTCTTCAGAGATTTGGATATCCTTCTAATACTTAAAAGAAAACACACAATATTTACCTTGAACTATACCAAATATTAATAGATTGCTTATTTTAGAGAGGAAAACAGGTAATTGTTTTTTTATTGGCTTTGGATGATTTTTACTAACTGAAACTATTTAGAATTTAAATTTGTAACAGGTATCAAATATTTTAAAGTTTATTTTTCTTGGAGAAAAGAACAAATTGAACAAAATCATTGGTTTTCACTAATATATGTGACACGTCTGTCTGCATATATGCTGTCAGATATGTATGTGATAATGATGTGCTGAATTGCAAGGTTCTTCCCTTAATCTACTGATATCATTAAAAATTTGGCCAGGTACCTTATGGGAAAATTTCCTTCTTCAGTAGAATTGTGTTTTGCCAGTTGCTGAAGTTTTAGGGTTTTTCATACACTGTCTCAAATCTGATTTATTGCTTCAGATCTAACAAGTTACATTTCCTATGATATTAATCTGAAACCTCAATTTAAAAAGTGCTCTGCATGCAAGTCTACTTGCAGATAGCGAGGAAATGTCAGTGGTGGTATACACAGTTATGTGGCAAACAAAGAGTGGAAGAGTTATAATTTCTGAACTCCCATGTTTTCCTTTAAAAAGTGTCCTTGGGGTATTTCTTCTGTAATATGCTCTTATATGCCCAAATTGCCTCTAGTGGGTGGAAGGGGTTGGCTATATATATATTCCCTGTTCCTGCTTTAAAGTATAAGACCATTCCTTCTGCTTCCTCTTGTGGCTGAAAGCAAGCTCTGGCTCACAGATAGCCCAAATCTGCTTGCCCATTAGTAGAGATAAAAAGTGAAAAAGAAGATGGTTGTTATCCACTTCTTGCTGTTCAGTGACACAAAACGAATTACTGGTTAACGTGCACACCACAGAAACGTTATGGCCAAAAGAAAATTACACAGCTGAGCTGTTGGAGGCTTGCTGCTTGCCAGCAAAGCAGACACTTGGCAGCCCTTGAGGGGAGCTCTGCTGTAGAATTCCTCTCTGCAGGAGACATTACATTGCTCATTCCTTTTTCTTGCTGTCTTTTGACTCTGCATTTCTAGGACTTCAGCATCCAGCTTCAGCAAGGAGAGTTGGGACAAGCTCTGTATTAAAAAAAAAACAAAACAACAAAGCAAAGCACAAAAGCGTAATTTTTTTCCTTGCTGGGGAGTATTTATTTCATTCAACATCTAAGCAATAACTTACATGCAGTAACTAGTCTAACCAGTAACTAGATTTATACTTCTCAATTTGGATACCCCTATCTCAGACCAAACAAATAATGGCCTCTTTAGCCTTTTGTGACCTGCCTAGACCCTTCAGACCCCCTCTCCAGTACCACTGCACTGTCTCACAAAAGTCCAGCTAAGTAGTACTCTGGGATTATGTTTAGGGGTATAACATGTCACACATCTGAAAGTAGAGTCTTCCAAGCATTTCAAAGCTTTGTTCATACTTTTTTTCAGCATTTGTAATATTTTTTTTGTCTGTGTTGTAATGTATGGTTGAGAGCTTGTAGAAGTTTTCTGGTTTGCATGAGCCATAGCCTCTGTGTGCTTCCACCAGAGCAGAGAAACACTGATTTCTAATGGCCTGACATTTGTCTAGCTAAGAAGAGACAGAAGGCAACCTTTAGGATCCAGTGCTGGATTTCATGTATATTGAGTCAGTCTATGCAATAATCTCAAGTACTATTCACAGGAGTTGTGCATAGAAACTATTTATTTTAGATGCAGGCCGTGTCTTCACAGTGCATGTCAAGTTATATATGGTGCAATATGTCATATATCATGATACTTGCCTCTTTTTCATCAATATGCATGATGTTTTTAGTTTCAGTACATCTTGCAAAATGATTCTCTTATAGAGCAGGAGTAAAAAGCTGCAGCCACTTCACACATAGCAGAAATTGACTGATTAGCAAAATCAGGCTATTATTCTACTTCCTTAAATGTTCTAACAATATAACTCCATTTGTAGTGATCAGTCCATGTCCAATAGTTTAATAGCATTACCTACCGTGTGTATTTATCCTTTTTTTTTTTTTTTGAGGTTTTTGTAATTTGATTTAACAGTGTTCATGCTGTTAGGCATAACACATTTAATACAATATAATTGGTTATGCAAGTGTTAGTAGGCCACAGTAAATGAAAACGGAGTCCAAAGCCTGTAGATAAAGCAAATACTTTTCAGGGAATACAGGAAGAGAAAGAAGGAATCTTATGCTTTAATAAAATACATGTAGTCCTCAGAGTGTACTTCATGCTCAAGATCCAAAGCTCACTGATAGCACTCGAGTGCTTGCTTCCATCGCAGCACTAATTCAAATAAACTGCCTTCCAGGAGAATTTATCTTGAGTTAGCTTGTCAAGTGTGAGTGTCAACACAGTAAGACTCCAGAGCTGCAGAGCTGTGCTGCAGAGTAGCGAAGATTGTACCCTCATGTTACAAATGTGTGATGAAAAATATGACTTAAAATATTCCTCCTCCTTTGTCCCCGCTGCAGCTCACTAAACTGTTTGTGTGACTGGACTCTGAACTGTGTCTTAGAGACAGCTTCACCCTCTACAGGAAAGGAAGGAATAACTGCCTGGGTGCAGGAACCTCTTCAGCTGGATCTTCTGGTGGCAGAGAAGTACCACGGAACCACCACCTGCTGGGTCAGTGAGGACAAGCCTGGGAACTCAGAGATAGTTGCAGAATGAGATGCTATACTCCGTGCTGCCAGTCTGCCCCTGCATGGGTGGGAAGACCATTACCAGCAGATCTGTATCTTTGTTTCCCACTGGTCCCTCTGGAGTGTACTCCCTCTCTTCTCGTCTTTTGTAAAATCCCAGGATAAACCACTTTGTGTCTCTAAGGCTGAACGTTTTTTACCAACCGTGGCTCTTGAGAAGCTCCAGGAAGTTCAGCATCTATGAGACATTTCCTCTAGGGCTGACAGCAGCAGGCAAACTTGCTGATTCACATTTGCTCAGCCCTTGCGCTCTGCAAAGACTGCCTAAATCAGTCAAGTGAAACCGAGTGACTTTCTGTTTACCTGGTCCAGAGAAGAGCAGAATTGTGCACGTGCTGGGCTTAAAGGAACAATATACAGTCAAAGGTCTTCATATCTCATCAATAATTTTCTAGAAATCTGATTGATAAAATCCTGGACTCACTATTTCCTCCCTGTTTTCTTTTTCCTATATACAGTGTAACAACAATCTGTATGGGAGATTGAACGGGCTTGCGTATTTGGAGTAAGTATTTATTGCATCATTCATTGAAAACTGCTCTTTGATTATCTTTTTCTTTTTCTCCACTAAAATACTAAGGCTTTATTTTGTCCCTCCGAGGGGATATATTAAAATGTTCACTGCAGTGAAGGTTTAATTAACAGAAAACTTCACATTTCAAAATGTCTTTCCTACTGCCTAGGTTTCCTCTCAGTATCTTAGCAGGGTCTTTGTATTTCCTCAGTTCTACTTTATTCTTTCTCCTAAGGACCTCAGTTAGAAGTTCACTCCAAGCTGCTGTTGTTGCCCAGGTGGATTCAAACCTCTGGGGGTTTTGATTTAGGTGACGAGATCAACTGCCTACCTGAGCAACTTCTGTGGTCTCATTCACCACCATGGGCTCAGATGACCCAGGCAGGATTCACACATTATTGAACTGATAAGCAGTGAAAGTTCAAACCCAATAAAGTACAGCATGACTTGTCAGTGTACCTGCCTGTGCATGTACACTTAACAGTCCTAAGGCACCTTCACTTGCAAGAAGTTATTGGGCACGATCAGAGTCAATATTCTTGACAAAATAATATGCCCGGTTTCTTCTCTTCAATATCCCAGGGAACTTTAACCCCTCCTGTGAATAGATGTTATTTTCTTTTTTTTAATTTCAACAACTAACTGTTTTTATTTCTCACACTGGTTAATGCCTAACTTTGTTTTTTTCTTTTTTTTTTTCCTTTTTTCAAGCCAAATGCTCTCTTCCTTGTTTTCTTTGCAAGTTGCACTTTCAGAGTATCCTATTTCATGGATCAGGCTGGCAACTGGAAGCAAACGTGTTTATAAAACAAACTCTAAAATCTGCTGAGTTTGTAACAGAAGCATGGTAGCAACATAAGCAGTTTTATCAAAGCATAGGAAAAAATGGTAAGAGCCTCCAGTTCTTCACAACAGAGAATAGCAACAGTTTATTATGCATTTCAGATTAATTTCCCTTTTTAGTAAAATGTGTATCTCCTTTCTCTCCGTAATACCTAGAAATAATGGGACTGAAGATGAGGCAGTTGATCTAGACAGTCTCAGAATCAGGACAGGGTTCTACAGGGAGATAGTCTGTGGCTTTTCTCTGTATAGAATAGGTGTATCACAAAGTGTTTGGTTCCAAGTAAATTTGAAAATTCAGAACTGAAAATGCCAAGGAAATATGAAATGCAGAAAAATCTTAATTAGCTGCTTTCTGTTCCGCAAAAGCAAATTCACAGATTTCATACAGTACCAGTAACATCCAACATCGTCACCTATAGAGCAACAGGAGTTAAAAGAGATCAAAGCCAAATATTTATTTGCATTATTAAACAGGGATCAGGAACAGAATGTATAATATTACCCATAGGTATTTCTATTCTCTGTTTAAAAAGAAACCTAGCTCTTTCTGTCTGCTCCAGAATGAAGGAGGAATGAGTGGACACATTTTCCCTGTGGAAGTTGTCACAGAAGCTAGGTCAGTAGTCAGGGTTATGAGTTTGGAACCTCTTTTATTTTCAAATATATTTACTGTGTTCTAACCATGCTCATTAGAGTTGATTGAAGACAATGTGACCAACCAGTGGTATGGGCTTGCCTAAAGAGGTGAGATTTCAGAATCTGTCAGTGGTTGATCTCCAGTTACATCCAGTTAAGGGATGACATGAAAAAGATTTCCTGAAAATATGATCATCTGAAGGGCAGGAAGGATACAGTTGGATTTTATTATAGTGGCTCACATTCCCTCTGGAACGGACATGAAACAGTCCATCCTAACAGACACCTCCTGCAGCAGCTAATACATGAATGCTAGGATTGGATGAGCAGATCACTTTTAAAATTACATTAGAAGCAGGATATGTCATTGATAATGTGTGATTTACACTAGCTGGCTAGTATTTTTTGGCTGAAGTTACCACTCTTCTTCAATCACACCGTGTAAAGTAATTAGATGAGTCAGCCTCTGTTCAGGAGAAAATTAACTTCGTTACCCTTCAGAGGACTTCAGGTTTGAGACCTTCTTGGTTAAAAAAGTCCTCCCAACCTAGGCAATAACACAGAACCTAAACAGTACCTAGTTCTCTATAGAGGTAGTAGTAGTGTAAGAGCTGATGTCTTGAGACAAAAAGGGAAATTGCAGTCAGTGTTGTTTGTCACTGGCAGCAGGAAGTAAGGAGTAGATATTTTCTTACACACTTTACTATGTAACTGGAGCCTAAGGTGGCATGCGTGTTCTTGTATGTATGTATTTGTTATGGATTTAAAAGCTACTGACACTTGCATCTCCTTGAAATTAATAACATGGCTCCTGTTGCTTTCAGGGGGAACAGAGGCTGAAGCTGCAAATCCTATTGGATAATTATGAATAAAACAAAGATTTGTAAGGAATAGTAAAGCCCCACGTGGCTGTGATTCAGGAAAGCACTCCATGTTCTTTGTTAGGGAAATAAATCACGTAGCAGCAGGAGACACTTTTAGTGTTCAAAATGTTCCTCAGGGAAACTAAACACAATTTTGACTGCACAGGTTTATGTACTCTGTGCCTTGATGAAATTTTTTTCACCTCTGAGGTTTGTTTTGTGGGATTTTTCTTCACAAAAAAACCCCCAAACAAACAAACAAAAAAAACCCCACTTGTTTTTTAATATGTTCTGGTATGCATTTGTTTCTACAGCTGATCACCAAAACCCCAGGAAGATAACAGCTGTTATGTAGTCAGACTGCCCAGCTAATTAGTGGTTTTAAATGGACTGGGGGGGGGCGGTGTGTTTCTGCCTCTCCTTCTTGTGATTTCAGTTTCAGATTTTGATGACAGTGTTAATAAATTCTTAATGAGGAAAAATGTTACATAAATGTTGGGTAAACTAGGTCTGCCTTTATATTCAAAGCACAACACATAATTAAAATGTACCACATATAGAATCACAGCTTCATTTAACTCATCTCAACCTACCCACTCTGTGCTGAGATGAATATATCCTGCTTTTCATGTGATGAGTCCCATTGTGTTAAATGTACCACACTGATCCAAAAGTGGCACATTCCGTGGGTGCCCAGGGTTGTTATCAGAACCAGACACTGCATGCTTGCAAGACTTTGCCTCCACAGAGCTTCTCTACTTAGAAGAAAAAAGAAATATGTAAAATGATCTCACTTGTCCTTTCAAAACAGGTTTTTAATATGTTTAATCAATTTCCTTGCAAAGAAACCACTGAAAGTGCAATTTCCCCATTAAAACTGACAATATATTACTCTGTTTTCTATAACAATTCCTGGTTTGTTCACGGTGTGATCATAAACAGGAAATAACAGTGCAATCTGTAATGAATTTTTAAAATTAGTTGGAAATCATTACGTTTCATAGCTTCTATTCAGGATCACTTCTTAACGTGAATTTTGAAAGTAGTCTGATTTTTTTTCCAAGAGTTTTCCACAAAACAGCATTAAAAAAAAAAAAAAAAAAAAGTGATTTTTAAAGAGGCACTGAAATCTTCTGAAAACCTTCTTCTGATAACTTCTGACAAGCAGGGCTGTCAAGTAGGGGGAAAAAAAAATCCAAACAAAAATAGGGACCCTGCAGATATTTAAAACACAATTAAATCTTTAACAGACTGAAGTATACATGAACCAAATTTCTTCAATGCACAATTTTTAAGGAAATACATACTTAGGGTAAATTTTCATGTTTCATAAAATAGACA
Organism: Pyrocephalus nanus; assembly: GCA_038380795.1. Lineage (NCBI taxonomy): Eukaryota > Metazoa > Chordata > Aves > Passeriformes > Tyrannidae > Pyrocephalus > Pyrocephalus nanus. The sequence continues at coordinate 76,057,207 of CM076260.1, read as the reverse complement.
TGTCATCAGCTATCTTTCTAGTGTAAAATTCTGCTGTATTGTTATGTGATGTTAACCAGCCTCAGAATACTGAGAATTATTTAGCTCCTGTTTACTGCCAAGGGACGAAGGCTGCATAAGCTTTTGCTTATCATACCAGAGACACACAAGCCATGAATCAGTCTTCCTGTAGAAAATAGTAACAATTGCTTTGAAATTAATAACGTTTCTGAAAATAGTGGCTACTAATTTATCTTTTAGCCTTCTGTTTTCTGAGACTTTAGCACTTTCATTTTCTGTGCTTTGATCTGCAAATGTGAGGATATGAGTAACTTTTAAAGGGGAAGTGGAGTTTCATCAGTGACCACATAAATGCAAGAGCTGGGCTTTTATGAAAGATAATTCAATGTTTTGAAACTAGCGGTGAACTCATCTGAATTGGCGTGGCTGAGAAGACAGCCTTGGAGTATGAGAAGTACCAGGTGCTATTGAACAGACTGAAGGGAAGATAAATAGTTCTGAGCCCTGGCACTGCATCCCAGCAGCCAACTACCTGCATCCAGAGCTCAGCTTAACTGTTCCTTTTCCTTCCATGCACTAGACAAATGTTTTCCTACATGCACTTGCCTATGTTGCTGGGCACAAATTTAGCTTATTTACTTAAGGTGAGTCTATCTGATGATTTCTATCCATTTTACCACCTATGCCCTCCTCAAAACTTTGCTTCTTATTGGGTTTTTTAGATGAAGATTTGGTCCTTGTTTGTCTCCAACTCTGAGATTATATTTTCTTTAAATGTTCTGTTGGTGTGACATTGTGCTGAGTATGTGCTGTAGCAGAGGTACATGTGCTTCCAACCTATATGCAGGGGCCAGAATCATGGATCAGAAAGGGCTTTTCCTCTCTTTTGGCCATGATACCCCAGCTGTTGTCATCGCAAATGTTGGAGCTGTGCCTTTGCAACTCAGTAGGTAAGTCCTGCCAATCTGTTAGCTAAGTTGTTCAGCATGGACTTTGATAAACTTCGTTCAAATTTAACTTTTTCTTGGAAAACCTAGCTGTTTGTTTTCTGTTGTTGCTGGAGTTGTAGCTAATATCTTGAGACCTACATTACAAAAGTGAACAAATAAATTATTGTATTGATACAGACTTGTGTTTTGCATCAGCAAGCTGTATTCATGACTATCAACTGCTGAAGCAGCCAGATGTGTGTGTAAGTGCACAATTTTTCAACTACATAGGCTTTTGCACAATAAATCCATTAGTGCTGATTGCTTCCCTTTCTCTAAAAGGCCCTGCTTTTTCACTTCATTTTGCTATCTCTAAATCAGCAAATGGCTTTTAGTAAAATCCTAAAGAGCTGAACATTTGTGAATTATGTAATTTAATGCATTAGTCACAAAATAGCATAAGAATTTCTTAGGGGTGACTTTATTGCCTGCATCTTCTAAATGTAAAATGGATCTTTATGACTTGGTTTGGGTTTTTTTTGCCTTCAGCCTTCTTTATTATGTTTTGAATGACAGATGCCTTGTCTGTTTTATGTCTGGGAAGACATACTGTATGCAAAAAGCACCTGCTTTCTCTCTGACAGAGAGCCAGAGCTAGGAAGCATGAGTGGTATGGTCTCTAAGTGGCAGAACCACTCTCCCGAAGGCAAGTTATAAGTACATTTATTGGGGTTTATTATCTTGGGCTTGAAGGGTAGCCCACAACAGTGATTCCCCTGTGACCTTGAGTATTTGTTTCATACCAGTGTTTACCAATGTGTTTGCACATTTCTCAGCACTGAAAGCTGCACATGGTGACTAAGCTGTTGCAACACCTCCCTGCCAGCAGAAGGAGAGGTCTTCCTTCCTCTCTGCATCCCTCCCACTGCCCAGTCCCCATCTCTCCCCTCTGTCCCCTGTTACTTGTGGAACCAGTCAGAGAGATGGGGCAGTCTGATGTTTTCGCAGCACAAGGCCGGGAGAGGAGAAGTACGAGAAAGCTGGGGCAAGGGAGAAAATACCATCCCCTTTCGGTTGTTCTAAGATCAGCTTGTGCCAAAGCCATAAGGCATACAGCTTCACCCAAAGTCTCTGTTCTCATCCCTGGGTGGTTAGTCCATGAGCCCTTCACGTTGACACACAGTGCAGAAAAACATTTTTTGAAGACTTGGGAAATGCAACTGGATGATAAAGAGATTTGAAAGCCTGTGTTTGATTTCTCCTCAAGGATGAAGTTGTCACAGTTTCTTCTCAAGATCCCAGCCTTTTTTACAGTCTCCCCAAATACATCCTTAAGCAAGATAGAATGCAGCTTCTTCATGGGGTGGGTTCAAAATATCCCTCAAGACAAGGTACGTGTGTCAAGCTCTTGCTCATTTCCATGGACATGCCAAGGAGTCTTTTTTAAGGCACACAGCTTCTAAGCAAGTAGTGCTATCAGAAATAATTGTAGTGGTGCAGCTCTTTCTTCAAAATAAGCCTGCATTTGTTAGTTCACTGGACATAGCTGGCAGTGCCCTTTGATTAGAGGGCTGAGTCAAAATTCAGATTATGCCTTCAGATGCAGGAGTAGCCACATGACAGGCTTTGCTTTTCCCAGAGAATACCTTGCTGCTTGCGCTCCCTGTATGCACCTCTCATCTTTGCTTTTGTGTTCTTTTAAAACTTTAGTCACTGAAATCACTCTGCAGTTGTTGGACTTTCTGTTATCTCCACCATGGTGCCTTTCCTCAGGAAAACAGCCCATTCACCTCCTGACAGATCATTTTATACCAGCCTGCCTGTCCTGCATGCTGTTTCTCCATGTATTGCTTTCTAAAATGAAGGCTAGTGATTAATTGTTTTCCCATCTCTCCCCTGTCCAGAGAACACAGGAAGCTGGAGAAGCACAAATATAGTTCATAAAAATAATACCGAAAGCCCTTCTTCAACTACTGAGAGTTTATGTTGAGGTACAGAAAAGTTGCCCAAGAACTCTTGAAGTTTTGCATAAAACAAGTTAAATATTTCTAGTTCACATGTGTAAAGGAAAAACATTTCAGCCATCTGCAGCTCATCACCCTCATCTTTGAAGACCAGAGCCTGGTGTGTTGAAGGCAAGAAAATCGCCCCTTGTGCTTACATACACTTTATTGACTTCGTAAAAAGGATGGTCTTGTTAATGGTTAACCAAGTCAGTGACAAGACTGGGAAAACTGTTAATGACATATTTACCTGAGAGTGCAGCCACAGCAATTTGTAAAATGATGTGTGACATCCACATGCATACACAGACATATCCCAAGGAAAAGTGAGCGGAGTGACACAAGTGGAGTGCAAGGCTTCCTGACTCACAGGACAAATAATGCAGTCAGGGGAGTAACGTTTGGAATGATTCCTCCCAAAAAACAATGTTATATCAGGACAATTCACTCCAGCTGTGTTAGGTTTTATTTTTTTCTTTACCTGCCCACACTTGGGGTGATAGAAATAACTTGTGCCAGAGAGGCCTTGACTTGGGAACATTCAGGTTCCTGCATGTTGCTGTGTTGATCAGACACTTTTGTTATGCAAACACTAAATGATATGGCATACAGGCAAAGAAGAGAACTGGTTTGCACTGTGATGTGACCCTGTGGCACTCAGTCATTACCTCCATTTCAGCCCCACCTTTGAAGAAGACAGCTGCTTTGCTTATGGGTGCTGTCTAAATTGCCAGTGGCTGCATATTAATGCCTAGTTTGTTGCCTGCTTTTGCATCAGAGAAGTAGATCAGCTTCTCACGGGCAATCCCACTGTCTGTGCCACATTTGTGCTAGCCCTGCCATGGTCCGTACACTACAGCACTACTTCTGCTAATTAGCAGGGCATGGTTTTGAGAGATGTCTGAACCACGATGAGCATCCTCTGCTGCAGGCTGGAGAAAGGCTGCCACTCTCTCCCATCTTTCACTGCCTGTCTGTGGGCCTCACTAGTAACAGCAGCTGACAGTCTGTTCAAAGGGAGCTTTCACATCTGTCTGTAGCCATAGTGACCAGCCATGTGGTCCCAGCGTTTTGGGGTTCCAGGAGCTAGAAATGCAAATGCATGTGTAATGTTTCTCTTCTGTGGCACCTTCTCTTCCTGAAAATACCTGCATATTCCCCTCTTACTATAACCCTGGAGTACTGCAGACTTACGGAAAATAGTTCCCCTTTTAATTTTAAAATACTTCTAGAGCCTGTTTTTTATTTCCGAAGGAGAACCACTTGGCTTCAAAGAATATCTTTCAAACAACATAATTTCTATGACCATCCTTCATCCACAGGATGTCTATAAATATCTTCAGTAAGAAAAGTACATGAAAGATTACTAATACAATGCAAGTCATCATCTTAAAAGGTATCTGTCTTTTTCTCCCTCTTGTATTACAAACTGCATGTTTGCTGAGTGGTTTCCCTCTTCATTAAGAGACTCTATTGCTACTTGGCTTTCTGCCACTTTTCATTGCTTAACTTCTTTTGATAATTTGCAGCTCTTCTGTTTATTATGCTTGCATTAGTTTAGTGGGGCATCTCCACTGGGCACTGTTAAATCTCTCAGCACTTCTCATGCTTAGTGACTGGTTTCTCCTGTCTGCATTTCCATTTAGGGAACTCCCAAGCATCTCAGCCTGGAGTGTAGCTCACAGTCAGTGTTACAACATGCAACAGTGAAGGAAAGAGGAATGTCCTAGTCAGAGGTTGACCCCATAGGCCACTACTTTCATTTTGAGTCCAGATCCTGCAGTGGCTCCTATGCAGGTAAATGACTGCCACGGACACTGAAATCTGGAGGCCCAGCAGCTCATGAGTGAACCTTAAAGAGACACACTGACATAATCCTTTTGAAGAGAAACAACATAAAAGCATCAACTTCTGTGTAAATTGTTTGCCTCATTAAGTTAGAAAGTTACTGAGTACCAGAGTGACTAAAGGAGGTGATGTGGGTTCTTGCTGGGGCAAGGCAGCACAGGCTGGAGGATTATTTTTGCTGCCTTTTGTACTCTGTTTGGTTTGCTAAACTGATTTTACTTAGTCTGTCATGGACACACCTGATATGGGAGTACATACATGTAAATATTCACTAAAATAAATAGACCAGTTAGAAAAATGTACCTCTTTTCAATGAACCTGAACAGCTAGCATAAAATAGTACAGATACTAAAAGCAGAGATAATAAGTAGAAATTTCTGCTTTTGTGTGTACTGATGCCTATAAACTTGTCACTATTGCCATGTTGGTGTTATCTATGCCATAAGTGGTCTATAGGCTCACAGACTACCTGCACTGGAGAGACAGAGGAGAGGAGGGTTTACCTCAGGACAGTTAAACTTGAAAATGAGAATTCAACCCTTAAACAAGACGGAGATGGCCTTGGATTTATTCAGGAATCCTTCAGAGTCTGAAGTGCCTAGGATGCTTTGCAGATGCAGAGCTTTGTCTCCTGAGTGTGTAGTTGTCACACAGGCAAATCTCCCACAGTTCTGAGTCTCTGCAGCAACTCACTCCCCTTGATCTCTAAGGCTGTTACCAAATGACAGACCAACTCCGGCCGTGCTGAAATCTCTCAGCTTCCATGGAAGCTTTCCACTGAAGTGGAAAGTTCTAAACACTTTCCAAGGGCTACTTGACACTCTGCAAGTTGAAGCTGTAGCAGTTTGTCATTTATTTATCTTTCATTTGCATGTTGGCCATCTTGCTGAATGGGGCCTGGCACGTACTTACACTAAGGCCTCTCTGAATCACTCCAGAATTAAGGTGTGCTGATGACACCTCAGTCTATAAGAAGATACACCTGTGTGGTGAACCTATGGTCTGCAAACTCAAACAACTTTCTTTCTAAAAGGCTGAAGCCAAACTGTCAGATGCTGCTTCTCTGCTGGGGGATGTCAAATAAAGGTGCTTGTGAAGAGACAAGCTGAAATTCATGGTAAAATCTGATAAATGGAAGAAGGAGGCAAAAGGGAGCATGCAGACTTAATTGCCTGAATGCTGTAATTCATCGCTGGCATTCTTATGTTCCCTTCAGTCAACTGAACCCTTTTAAAAGAATAGTTGTACAGCTTATGATATCTGATGCTAGCCACAAACTGGAAAGTTTGGAAACTGAATCTGAGGACCTGTGCCTACTGAAGTCTGACTAATGCTTTGTGTCTTTGTTACATTTACTTGATCCACAGTTCAAATTACAGCTCAGAAACTGACCACATAATGAGATAAAAGAGAAGTTTATCTGTATCAGACGTAACCTTTGCCTCCCCTGCGCCTAGTCTCTCTCTGCATGAATTGGCATTGCTTTACAAGATGGGAGTGAAAAAGGAAATAAAGTGTTTCCCCATCTTTTACTTATAAAAGAGCCATCCTTGCTCAACTTATCCTACTTTTGTTTTTCTCTTATTTTCTACCAACATTTGCAAAAGGTGTTTCTTTTTGCTCACATTTCAGGGAGATCTTTTTCACAGACTAGTTTTATGTAAACTCACTATGTAGCAGAAATAATGCATATGATTTAATCGACGAGTCACATGCAACAAATAATGAATTATGGATAGCAGAAGTCAAAAGAGAAGTCACAAGCCTAATGCAGCATTTAAATCCTGTTTACAACATCAAGTGAGAGCAGTTAGATTCAGTTCTTTGCATAGATGCCAACAAGCTGACAACCTTTCTGTGAGCCAGAAAGAAATGTCACTGATTTCCCTTTCATAGTTCTTACTCTACATACCTTGCTTTCCAACCTATTAAAATAAAATTAAAAAAAAAATTAGGGAGATACAAGAGACAAAGAATCAATAAAGGTCCTTTAGCTGAAACTTTAAAGAGGGTAGCCACCAGAGTTGCCAGCAATTGCCATTGTTGCTGAAAGACTGAGCCCAGAAAAAAAGGAGCAGGTGAGAGGCAAACTGCTGCAGCCCCTCTGCCCCCATCTGCATGGATCTCACAGCTGAATGACGCACCATAAGGGCTCTATTTATGCTATGTGTGTCTTGCAGTTAAATGCACAGCTTTACCTTCCAAAATCCTTGTTTTGGTATTTCTCACAAGTATTATGATCATGCATATTAAATTCATATGTGGTCATGGGTAGAAGAAACACAAAGCATGTTTTGATTAGTTGCACAAGAGCCTGAGGCTTAGAATAAAAGTATCACTGAAGAATGAGCTATACCCCTACTTTGGGAAAAAGATTATATCTTTTATATATATCAGTCGGTCATAATAGTTGCTTGCTTCACACCTTCAGGCACAGAAATTGGTATGATATTGATTTAACAGAATCTTTCTCTTCACAGTCACGCTGTTAAACATCTGCTCTGCGCAAACCAGCCTCTGTCTCTCTGGGCCCAGAGGCAGAGCTGGCTGATGCAGGGAGTGCATTTAAAGCATAGGCAGGGAGGCAAAACCAGCTGACATTGCTCCTGGACTGTGCTGTGTCCCTGGTTACCTCCTCTGCAGATTTGCTATCAAGCCAAACCTTTTTCGATCCTTTACTCCCAGTCCTTTCACTTCCAATCACTTCCCTGTCTGTTCTTTCACTTGTCCCTTGTCCACAGTTTACCACCTTCAGCTTTGGTTTCCCACTGTACTTCTTATCCTCACACAGATAAAATTGTGATGGCAGGTTGTCTTCCCTCTCCTTCTATTTCTTACTAATGGACCAACCTGCAGTGCAAGTCCTTTGCAGAAAAGACTGCCTTACTGTGAGTTTGTACAGTGCTCACCACACAAACATCCCAGTGCAATCTGAGCCCTCTTGGTGTTGCTTAACCAGCCTATCTGCTGTATAAGGAAAGTACTGTCCTCCCTCCTGCATGGATGTAACAAGGTGATTTTGGTCTCTGCTGTCTTTGAAGGCCCAGCTGAAATCATGCCTCATATGGGAGCCACCTGATGATGAGCATCTTCTTCAAGGAGTTATTAGTTGTGCAACTCCCTTAAGTCTTCACCTTTCTCTTTTGCCCCAGTTCTGCTCTTCTCCAGCTTCATGGTTTTTCCACACTACACTTCCAACAACCAGTGGAGCAAGATACTCTTTGTTTTCTTGCCTAAGCCTTTATAGGCTTGGTGGCAGCCCCAGGTGTCATTTCCTCACACTTCTAGGACTGGTGATGCAGAAGCGGCATAGGCAGAGTAGGGGAGAGCCACCCTGTTTCTCACAAGAGAGCAAGGTTGGTGGCCTCTTTCTGCTCTGGTTTGTGAGACTGTTGTCTGCCTCCTCCTCCCCTGCCTAAGGTGAGGGAGCTGCCTGCCTTCTTCAGCAGCCCCAGCCAGCCCAGCTTGCCAGAGCAGTGCTGGGAGACATGGGCTGGCAACGCCTTCCCCAGCGCCTGCAAGTTTCCTCTCACCACCCAGCACCACATGCTGGAGTGGGCTGGTGAACACTGCCTGTCTGCAGGCTCCTGAGCAAGACATGGATTCAGGGGAGATTCTCCAGGCTTGCCTTGGGATCCCGATGTCAGCCGAGATTTGGAGGCTGCTCCAGGGCTGAAAAGGCACCTAGCCACACTGTGGGGAACTGGCTCAGGAAGACAAAGCAGAGCATTTGAAATTCCTGGGCATTTGATGTTTATGAAATCAACCAAGATATTGTTTTCCTGCTAATACTCTGTTAAAGTGGTGGGCTTTGGGGAGGTCTTATGGCAAAGAAGAATGCTGGGAATGGGTCTGTGAGAAATGGTCTCAGAGACCTAATGCTCATGTAGAAAAGGCAGAATGATGTCTCCTTCCTTTAGGCCCTTTCCAAAGCACCTGCTGATCCTTTTCAGGGACTTTGCATCAGCTTGTCATCCTGGCCCTGCAAGCAGCTGCCTGGCTCTTGCTGTTATCCTGTAATCTCTGTCACTTCTCCTCCCTCAGTGTGGGGAGACTCTGGGGGGGTCTGAAGGGCTGCTGGAACCTGTGTTTGCAAAAACAGCTCCTCTTACCACCTGCTCCAGACTAGCTGGCAACTAGAGGTAACAAAGCTGTCCCCTTGTTGCTATAGGAAGTAATATGGACACCTCTGCCACATGGCTGATCCTAATGATGCCGTATAAGGGGCAGAGGGGCTGATCCCTGAGCTCTCTATGCAACCTGCTTTAAGCCCTGGCTCAGAGCAGTCAGCCACCCATGGCTGACCTGCCAACAGAAAAGCCACGGGAAAGTGAGGCGGGGTAGTGCTTATAAGGGCAGGCATTGCTGTCAGCAAACCACTCTTTGTGTATAGCACTTGCTCTCACTCACAACACGATGTCACTCAGCCTGTAGTCTTATTGGATAACATAGGAAAATGATTAATTTTGGTCAGTACTAGTCAGCCGATCCATTCCTATTTGGAGGCAAATTTCATGCTGGAAAACGAGTGTGTAGTTAGCTGACAGAAAAGATACAAAGGAAAACCCTTTCTCTATTACACAGAATGCCTCTGTTGTTTAAAATGATGCAATTATAATGAGCCTGATTCATTAGCTCTCTTTTAAAAGTCTTACACCTTCAAAGATAATGATCTTTACATTTTAATTCCATTTCTAAGTGACTTGGTTTGACCTGTTTTGCTAGAAATAGTAATCCTGCTCATGAATACCATCTGCCCATTCAGACTGCTCGTGTACAAAATAATATCTTCAAGGCTGGAGCTTACGGCTTTAACTATCACATGACACACAGTCCCATGCCTCTTAATCAGAGCATCAAGTGATTTATTCAATGTGCTTTTTTATTTCCTGCCATGGCCTGCCCTCTCAGAAGTTTCCAACAGCTTCAGGCAGCCAGAATTCACTCTTTGGACTGTCTTTCTGACTGGCAGTGCTTTTACAAACAGCAGCCCTTTCTGCTGTAGCTTGCTGTGTTTGCTTTTCTCCTTGTAAACTTCTCCTTGTAAACACTGGAAGTGTTCAAGGCCAGGTTGGATGGAGCTGGTCTAGTGAAAGCTGTCCCTGCCCACAGCAGGGGGAATTGGAACTAGATGATCTTTAAGGTCCCTTCCAACCCAAACCATTCTATAATTCTATGATTCCTACAAAGTGGTAGACATTGCCAGATGAAGCATGTAATTCTGCAATGAGTGCAGCAAGATTTTTTCTGTCTCCAAAACTTGCTTTAAGGAAAGAGAACATTTATTTGTACCCCACCTGGCCCAATAGGATCCTGAACTGTCCAGCCTTCAGGCAATATAGCACTGTAAATGTAACAGATAGATTGACAAGTGTGCATGAGTAACACTACTTGGTGCCTCCATGTCACGTTGTTATAGAAAAGCTCAGCCTGTAATGTATTTGGGAACTGACATTTTTGTGTTTACCTGGCCATGACCTCAAAATGGCATCTCATAGGTGAGGCTTGTGTCAATCAGTACGGCACTGAATGCTGACTCCAAGCTTGCTTGCAAGATGAGCAGTCACAGTGATTTAGATGCATACAGAATATTAATTTAGTCAGATTTTCTGCTGGAAATGTAACTAGACCTAGTTACCCAAAATTTGATCCCATGACCAGACTTTAAATCCAGCATTTTTTAGTTTTATTCTTAAAAGTTCTTATAATCCTTCAGGCTAAGGAAGCACGTCACTCACTCTTTCCTAGAGCAAACAGAGACCAAAGCTACTGAGGAAAATTTTGAATAGCTTAATGTCAATCTCCTGACTTGTAGCCTGCAACTATAATCACAAGACCATCCTTCCTCCCATTTTAGGAATAAAAAGCAGCAACAAAAACCAGCCTCTGACCAAAATGTCTCTTTTATTGGAAACTGTTTAAATTATGATTATGGCTGTGTGTTTCTGTTTGTTTTTATTTTAGATCACAGTGAGGTTAAGGAAGGGAACTTTCTTAGCATCTCCTTTCAAAATGGCTATCTCTCTGAACGTAGGTGCATGATTTGATTCTGGGCATTTCACTGAAATGACAGCCTCCACCTGTGACTGAGTTGCACTGTTTTTCTCTTCCAGCAGTACAAGCAGAATATAGGAGCTGTTACACTGTACACTCTATAGGAAGGCTGTTGTGAGAGCAGTGGAGCACAGACCCGAAGATACCACCCCCAGCATTTCTTGACTCTTAAATGACATTCTGCATTTTTGTGTTTTCACACTGAAGCTGAAGAAGGAGAGCCCTTCAGAATAAGTAATCTCTATATCCTTTGATTGTGGTTTTGTTTATCAACCTGCCAAGATAAAGATTAGAATCCTTTGAAGGATGACTAAAAAATTTTATATGTTGCTGCTAAAACAGCATCAGCTGTCTACATTAGGATTATCTTCCAATTTTTGTAATCTTCCTCATCCACCTCTTAGAGATTTCATGTTAAAAGAAACAGACATCTAGCTTTCTTAAAGGTCCTAGCTTTGTTGTCACTGTCTGGGACAGCATTAGCGCTACTGAGATGCCACTTCTTCTGATATCCAAAGTTTTAGAGCATGATTTCCTGAGTGTGTCCAGTACAAGTAGGATGTGTTAAAGAAGCTGGTATACAGAGTGCATGCCACAGGGGAGAGCCTCTGGTCTCCAGCATCAGCTTGTGAAAAATATGTATTTGAGAATTGACCTGGTAAGTCAGCATCACTGTGGGCAAAACTGCCCCCACTTATGCACTGTAAAGACTATTCCAGATGCTGTCTCCATGGTGTTCATTATCCATTCTGTCTATAGTCATGGTGACTTAGACACAAGTCCCAAATACCGGACTCAGTGGCTTCTTGTAAGTTTTCAAACAGGAGCCCTGTGGTACAGTGGGAGAGGATGGAGTATATAATCTGCTGGGCTACTCCACTCAGTCCTCCAGTACCAACACCAGTTTAAAGACCTTTTCTCAGAAAAGAGACAAAAGTGAATGATCAGCTTTCATTTCCTACTGGTCATGAATAGCTGAGAGATGTTTGAGTTGATTTCAGGACACGACAGAACTGTGCAGGAAGAGCCAGAGACTCAAAGACAGCTCACAGAATTCATGATGTTGTCGTCAGATACCTTCTAGCAGCATTCTGCCCAGATGGCTCAATGCTGCATCAGAAACAGTTCTTTGTGACCTGTTTTAGGTCCTGAACCTGGTGCTCTTAGGTGCTTAAAATGAAGAATAGCAACAGCAAAACTGCTGGATGGGGAAATGAGTGTATCTGTGTTCTCACTAGGACTTGGGCAGCACTGCACCACAGCTCTGCAGTTTGAAAAGTCACAGCGGTGGCCACCTGAAAACTTCTGTTTTACCCTAGGCAGTATCACAGACAGTGGCTTGTGGCTGAGAGACCTGCAGCAGGAACTGCTGCAGTGTTTGGAAGCAGAGGCAAATAGAACAGCAGAATTCCAGTAGATGAGCTCCCCTCTCGTTGAGAAACCTCAACAGGAACTTAGTCTGATCCTCTTCCCCAGCAAGCCCTGAAGAACCGTAACTTATCCCGATCTGCGGTGAAGCAGATGTTAGAGGGATATTGTGGAAAGGGCTGGGGCATGAATATCACATGAGTGGACACACTGCATGCAATAGTTGTCCATATATTCTCTTTCCACCGAACTACACTAGAACTATTGTTACTGTCTTGCTGAGCATCTGACTGAACATATACAGCTAAGTGACCGCTTGTGTAACCACGTACAATTTTACTTGTGTTTTCAACTAACTCTCTTATCAGGATGAAAAGTAGTAGAAATTGATGAAGAAAATAGTTGAATAAATTATTGTAACTAATAATTGACATCTGAAAACAAGTTTTCCTCAGGAAAGGAGCTGAAATGAATGAGCTAAGCAAAAGTTATGTAGAGATATAATACAAAAAGTGTAATACCCTGGTCAGAAAACCACTACAGATAGAACCTAGTAGCTTGTCAGGTAAGGATAATTTTACAATGTGATTTGCTATGAGTATCTTTAAAGGAAAACATTGACAGACTCTTCTGATAAAAAAACTTTATTTTTCAGCCAAACCATAGACTTACAAACAGTGTAATGTGGGAAAACCACACCTTTTCTGTAACACAGAGAGCCAACAAAATACCTAGTGCAATAAAATCTAATGTTATACTTTACACATCAACAATGTTTTGGTAGATAGTCATAACCACATTCAACACAAGTAATACATACTTCATTTTCTCTTCACTGCCAGTGTAAAATGCTTCAAAATAAAATTCCAAATACCCTGGACTGTAAAGTATGTGCAGTGCTAAGCTAAGCTAACAGGAACATCCTGCAACTAAAAAAAAAAGAAAGAACAGTCTTCTGCACATCAGGAATAACAAAAGGAGCAAGAGCTATGATCATTATATTAAGCCATGCAGCCATTTACTAAGTGCTAATCAATAGAGACAGATTTAGAAACAAACGTAAGTCCTTTCCAGTAATAGATGTAAGCAGAGGGCTCAGAAATAGCATAGCAACAAACCTGGAGGGAGCCATTTCCAACACTCAGGCTCCATTGCCGTCAGCTGTGACACACACAGGCCCTGGAAATGGTAGTTTCAGTGCTGAGTGCATGCAGCATTTAGGCTTTTCTGTTCCCAAATTACACACACTTGCCTTCTTGTCTGAGCAGAAATGTCTGTTTAAAAATTGTACTCATGGTAAGATTTATGTCCTACCAGGACTGGAGCCAGCAAGTGACAAATTGACTTGGTACAAAGGGAATATAGACTTGTAAGCCTGACACTCTCACTCTGCCAGAAGAGCACTTCCAGACTTCCAAGTGCTTCAGACTTCTGGACCTTCATCAGGTTGTTGTGCTTGTCTTCCAGTATGTTGGTTACGTGCTCAGGGGGAGCAGGAGCTAAACTCTACCCTGGCTTTGGACCTCTGCACTCTGGCTCATCGTGTGCTTCCTCTGCCCACAACAGTCACGTACCTGAGAAAGGAGACCCCTTTTCCTAAGCCCTGGGACTTCCTGGCTAAGTACAATCAGATCTCCAATGTACTGGTTTCCCATTCCATTGGCAAAGGATAGCTCAAGAAGTTAGAAGAAAACAGGCTTGCCCCATTTTTGACAGACCTGAGCATAGCTTAGAGAGAGATCTAGATTACCCTCCCAGCCCACTTTTTCCTCATGAATATCAGTTTTCTTTGGTTCAAATCTGTCCTTCAGTGAGCCCAGAGGAGTTCTTTTCCTTCTTCAGTTTAAGACCTTGGCTACTTTTATTGTCAGTTTTCAAGGAGGGAAAGTGGCATTTTCAGGGACCAGTTGACCCCACTTATGCAGCATACCTCTGCTAGGATGGACTAAGTTGCCTTCTGGAGGTTACTGTCTCTCTCCACTGTTCATATAAGAATTTTGGTTTAGATTGAATGTCTAATTTATTGTGGGGAGAAGTTAAATGAAAAAAAGATCAAGCCTCCTTTGCCTAATGTAGGTGTCCAACTGCCAAGCAGAACTGTAAAGAGCCATCAAAATATTTACAATTGCTCAGGTAGATGTACAAACAGATTTCCTAGTCATCTTATGACATGGAGATACTACAGCACAATACAGGAATTGTTTTAGGTCTCTGTGTCAGACAAATTCTGCTATAGTGGTACGGTATTTCATAGCTTCCTGTGCTGGGTTTTGTCTCCATAAAACTGAGAAGAAGTTTTTCTCTTGGTATAAGAATAGAAAGGAGTTTTACATCTGGAGAATTTCCAAGAGCTTGACAAAACTGAGAAGTCAAATTAAATAGTGATTACATGTTTTCAGAAATACTGCACTGGTGATTATCTGTGTCTTATTCCTTCATACCAGCTGCTCCTTGTACAGGGTTTTCTTGAGTTACCCCTCAGATAAGTAAAAATTTGTAGTAAATCCTCTGAAGTTAAGGTGGTGTAGGTCTGGTGACTATAAATTAGACTCAAGCATGATACCACTGTGCTTGGCCAGGACCTGCACTGTTCAGTGAGCGTGTGGTGAACTTTGCCTTCATGGAGAGCCTTAAGAGACTGACATGCAGTCTGAAACCAAAAGGATGGCATTTTCCTTCACTTTGCAGGTGCATGTCCCCCTTTTCCCTTTTGTTGGCAGAGCGCTCATGACAATGCCATCAAAGAGGTCAGCAAGCTGATCTGGTTGAAAACTTGTCCTAGAAAAATAGCAGATTGTTTTTCAGCTGGGTCAGTGGGCTGATCAAGCAGACTGCAAGATCAGACAAGCATGAGATCTCCTGTCCCAGCACCTGGGCTTAGTGAAACTATGCCGTGAGATGAAGCTGTGACTATGCAGAAAGTAAAAAAGTAATATGCCCAGCAAATATTTGAGGCAAATCCCAAGACCATATAACACTGACAGGAGAAGCCGTAAGTAATTCAGTAAATTAAGACTAAATAATTGATATGATTATATGTATCAGGAAAGCTCAGAGAAGCAGTCTCAACCATCAGTTCTTCATGAGAAACACAAATATTACATTGATAGTTCAGGGAGGTGCATAAAGAGTTACTGACTTCTCAGGTTTAGCTATGCTTTTGACACCTGGCTGCTGCCAGCACATTCACAGTGCTAAGAGATCACACTCTTCAAGGGTTTGTGGCTCTGGATCTCTTCACATTTAGCCAAAACATGCTCACCAGTGTTAGCCATAAGACAGCTGGTGCCTATGCATCTGGGATCACCCACATTTAGCTCAAATAATTTGGTTTTTTAGAATTAATATAATTTTTTTAGTGTGACTAGAATAAGGGGATCCTGGCCTTGTTGTCCTAGCAGATGGAAATTCAAAAGGACACCTCTAAAACTGTAGGCTCTGAGATGTATGTGCAGATTCTGATTGCGTGGTTTGATCACTTTTTTTTTTTTTTTAATGTTGTGTTTAGAGAAAAAACACCAGAAACAAATTTTGAAAATCATCTCAGATTGCTTATTGAAACTCTTTTTGGCAGAACAGCACTGAGTTTTTAGTTCTTTGCACAGTTGTCTCAGTTCATGAATATGGCCTTAAGGCCGAACTGTTCCCTTTTTATATGTCTATATACAATATTCAAGCAAACAATGGAATGGCATATTGGAAAGCTTTTAGTGTCTTGCACCACTTAGCACAATCTTTTTAGCTGTCTGCACTGTTTACTCATCCTCCTGCACCACTGACAGTAAAAGCCTGCAGGAATCCTTTCTCTTTACTCCCTTTCCTTTATTTTTTTTTCTCCAGCAGCACTGCAGACACAGTAGCGTAACCAACTCAAAGAAAAACAAACCGAAGCAACTTTTGAATTCCATACCTCTGCAGGGCAGGCTGCTTGTGTGGAGCTGAAAGGGAGCCAGAGCATACCAGCAAGAAAGCTGTGATTTCATCCAGCAGCCTGACAGAAGCTCCGAGGTTTCACTGCAGCAGTTTGTGCAGATGCAGCAGCATCCCTCTAACTGGGTCCATGTCAAATGCTAGCAGAGCAGTCCCCTGGAGGAGGATGCCCAAGTAATTGTGTCACTGCGCTTTTGCTTTTTAGTTGCAACTCTCTGAGGAAACAGGTATGCTCTAGAGGTTTATAAACAGTTTTTATTCCTTAAAATGATGTCTAATTTCTGAGGGAAGGGTAAGCTGTATGGGAATGGGGAAGATTGAGGTGAGACAGAAGGTCCCCGAGAAGGGTCACTGCTCTTGTCATGGAGTGGTGGTAGTCAGGTTTCTTGTGTGAGGAGATGCAGTAAGATCAGCCTGAGCAGAGATGGCTGGGGCATTTGTCTGGGGTGCAGGTTAGCAAGGAGGTCTCTGGCAAGTGCATGAGCACTCAGGATGACTAGCTCCTGAGTCACACACGTTTTGACAAATGTTTGTGGACTGATATTTGTGATTTGGTATCTGTACATCAGCTTGTGGGCCTGGTCAGCACGCAGGGGAGAACCACTGACCAGGTGGGGCAGAAGGTTTAGGAGGGTGTGTGCTGAGCTGGTGAAACACTAAAGATAATGTCAAATCCATTTGCACCCGTGTGACTCTGGGGTGACTTCACTGAAAGCGGTAGAGTAATGCTGACAAAACTGTGAACGGGATTTTGCCTTATACTGTGAAAAAGAGAAGATTTGGCAGAGGGCCTGGAGGGGTGCTGGGAGCTAGTCTCTAAATGCATTTGTTTCTAAAAAAGTCTGTGCCAGTTGCTGGATAGATGTCTGAAGCCCTACGAACAGGCATCACCCTTCACAGGAAACAAAGAGGCTGTTGCACTTCAGACAGCCTCCCCGCTGAATTATTAAATGCAACTAAATAACTACAGAGCTCCAATGAGTTACATAAAACTGCAAAAGTGGCTCACTCCCTTACCTTGAGTCAATGGCATTTTCTCTTTCTGAATGCTACATTATAGCATCAAATCCGTGGCTTGGAGCAATGCTCAAGATGCTTGGAGAAAGAACAAATTATAAACACAGTAAGAGGAGCATGGAGGGGACATCAGATGACACTGTCAGAGAGGTTCAGGCTATTGCTGGTTGTGGGGAAATGACAGTGTCTGAAATAGAGCATGCTTTGTGCCCCGTTGCATCTTCAGAGCTAGTGCCTGCCCAGATATGCTAATCTTGAGACAGAAAAGCAGAAAAGCACAAAGGCTGAGTGTTGTTACAGTGACTACTTCATGTGCTGGGTTTATTCCAAAGCAGGCCATGGAAACCATGCGTACCATCCCTACTGGCTCTCTTGCACCCTTTTGCTTGCCCAGCACCATCATTCTTCTTGTCAGATTCCCCCACTGTGCCAGTGCTGAAGCTGGTATACATACCAACAGGGAAACAAACATTTCTAAATATCCAGAGCTGCTGGGCTGGGGGGAGCAGTTTGTCCTCATTAGAGTGGCTCTAAGGAAGCATCCTATCTGCCATGATGACAACAGCTCCCATGAACACTGTGACTGGTGGGGAACAGATAGTGAATCAGCCCCTCACCTTCCCCTGACACCACACCTGTACCTCCTCAATGGAGGGAAAAAGCAGCCTTGAGTGCTCCCAGCACCAGAGGAGTATTTGAAAGGATCCCTGTGATTGCTTTCTGCTTTACCAGCAGTAAGGAGATCTTTGAATGCTGCTTAGCATTCCATTCATGAAGGTGGGTTACTGCTTCTGGAGATGGAGTTATCCTATGCTCTAATCAGGAAAAAAAAAAAAAAAAAAGGTGTTTTTAAATATGGAACGTTTATCTTTACTGAATTACCTTTCCTTTTTCAGCAAAGAAAATTCACTGAGAAATTAACTGCTGGACTGGAAAAAAATTATTAGATTGCTGGCCAGAAATCACAGGCAGAAATGCAATACTGAGTCTTATGCAGGGACAGAAATGTTTCAAACAGGTTTATTTGCTGTTATGTAGTGTTAATACATTGGTAAAAATCATAGTCAGTTTGCCAAAAAATGATTATGTGTGCCTCATAATTTATTCATCATCTTGTGATTAATAGCTTTGTGTGGATAATCTGTCTCTCTATTTTCCTTAAAAAACCAAACACACAAAAACCCCACCTGATCAACATAGAGTAATTTTTTTTTTTTTTTTTGTGAAAAACAAAGTTTTGCTGCTGAATCTTTCTAATGCTACACTGACAATAATGAAGCTCATAAAATTTAGAAAGGCAGAGCCTTAAAAAAAAAAAAAAAAGATAAAAAAAGACAGATATTAAATTTCTACAAATTGGTAGAAAATATAACGTAATGTAGTTAGCAGGTACATGAACACATGTGATATAATGAGGAAAAATTGATACAAATTTTGTAGAAAAAATATCTCATGGCTCTGTGAAATTTTTGGGGAGGAGAGAGAACAGGGAAGTCCTCAGTGAAGTCTCAGAAATCTGCCCCTGGAGTTGTTTTGTTTGACCACAAAGTTATCTGGAAAAAGAAGCATAGTGAGAGAATTTCCTAATGGCAAGTTACTCTAGGTAGCAAAAATGAAAGTCAGCTGGAAACACAAGAAGATTCCAAGCTGTGAGTTATTGAGTTAAAATAGCAGAGAGAAACCCAATGTTGATAACAGCAAAGGAAAGTACCTGCAGTCAAAACAATCCTAACTGCATTCAGAGAGAGAAGTGCTGAAGAGAGAAGTCCTATTACTTGGGCAGAAGAAGTCTCTGAGTTATGACACACAGTTTTATAAAGTTGTCAACCCAGTTTTCAGTGGTAGAGGAGCAAAGGGAATATAGAATTAGGAATTAATATGGAAAAAAATAGAGAGAAAGACATACGTATAATATGCAGGAAATTCATTACAAACACACATTTTGAGTATTGTCTGCAGCTCTAATTCTCTCATGCTACAAAGAACAAGAAAAAGGTTCAAAGAAGGGCAAGAAAGCTGAACAAATGGTAGGGAGTGAATGATCAAAATAATCTGTGACTCTTCAAAATGGAATAAAAAAGAAGCAGATGGGAGGCATGACAAGGAGTCTTGAAACCATGAGCAATACTTTTTTGCAGAGGATTAGGAAGATAAGGAGGTCTAGTATTTTCACATGGGTTGTAGATCCGGCTAAAGACAGCAACGGACCTAATAAGAACATATGAAAACTGCAGCCCAACATGCTTTCATTGAGATTTCATCTCAGTTTAACCTCTTCATCTGACTCAGCTCAAGAGCACATCCTTTGCCTGACTATTTACTGCAGAACAGGCATGAGTCTTTAGACATTGTTACAGACACATGACAATATGTAACTGTAAGAGACCATGATCTGGTGTAATTCATACATTTACAGGCTGTGAGAAGGTGCAAATTAAAGCTCAAAGTCCTGTATACAGCTTTTTAAGCCATTTGCATTTCTCATTAGGCTTGTGTCATTCTTTGTAGTGGGAATTCTTTCTACATAAATCAAGTTTTCTTACATAATTCAAACTCACTGCACTCAAGGCAATTTAATTCCAGTTCAGCATACATTGCAACTAGTGATTTACCTCAGCTGTCTCTGAGTAAGCTTTAAACTTGATGAATTCCATCTAAATGGAAAAGCCAAGTCTGATCAAAGTAGACTCACTGATTCAAAAGTGATAATGCAAGTAATTTTTACTTCTTTCATCTGGATTAGACATTGGACAAATTTAAGGGTCATTCAGTGTGTTTCCACCTGTCTATTTGCCCACCTGCTCTTCTGTTCTGGAAATGGGACCTAGAACTATCAGTAAATACATCCTTATGTCAGTGTGTGCTGACCAGGAATTACTGCAATGAAAAATCAAGCATCACTGGAAATCAAGCCCTGCATGCAGTAAAAAAACTTAAAGAAGGATTATAAACAACTAGGGAAGGCTTCCCACAACTTCTGTGCTTTAAGCTCCTTTTGGAAGCATTTAATTCCCCCTTTTGCTTTCTAACTACTGGATGTTTTTCTTTTCTCTCTGTTCATTCTATACTACTGTATTCAAACACAAAAAATGCAAACATGAAGATTGTCCAGCCTGGATTTTTCATCCTTGAGTTTATTCATCAGCTATCTCCTCCAACATTGATCTGGAAGTGAGCAGATACTCACGGACTGTTTCTCCTCAAGATACAGGTAGACCACGCTTAAACCATTATGGGTTTTTTTAACGAATACTGAAGACCATTTTGTGATTCCACAAGTGAAAAACTATTTTTAATTTTATGTACTCTTTCAGACTTTAAAAAAGTAGCATGGCGAAAAAAGGAGTAATGTGCTTCCATGGGAAAACTGGCCATTCGAAGATGAGCTGAAGCTGTGTTCATCTTGGCTGACAAAAGATACTCTTTCCACAAATGTCTCTGATTTAAGATTCTGGATTTAAGACAGTTCACTCATTATATTTATTACTCCACAGTTTTAAATATTGTTTTTATTATACTACCAAAACATGGGTACATTTTCCTAGACAAGTAAATACTTGTTGGAAAGGAGAGAGAATGAAACCATAGAAATGGCTCACAAAATCTAGGCCTTACATTGCCTTTGTAATGCTTTCAGCTGAATCTTTATTGATAAGAGCAGATGGAGCCTTATGAAAAATGTGTGGTGGGTACTTAAGAAATTCCAGGAACAGTCAGTAGCTCGTTGACTGCCAAAATTTTGGGGCTATTGATCTCAATCCACTCTCTGCGAGCATTAATACAACACACTGAAGAATTTGAGTACCAATGTGACCTGTGCAAGTCTTAGTGCTGTGGAGTTGTTCTATTGTCGAGGAGAACAGAAGGGAAATACCACTTGTATTCTTATTTCTGGCTTGTTTTCCTTCTTATCTTCTCCATGTATGCAAAAGAGAGAGAATTGCAGTAAGCTTGAACTGGTGTCATTCTACTAACTTTCATGGAGCTGTTGCAAATTTATATTGATGTACATGAATTCAGAATGTGTAGTACTTTTCTGAAAAACTCTGATTTAAAACTGAACAACAGGCATGGTGTTGTATCTGTAGCAGGAGCTTTAATTACTGTAATTAAAAAGAATCTGCATGAGCTAAAAGACAGGTTGCACTTTGAAGCATTCAAGTGAGAACAACATTACAATTCTGATAAAATCTTTAATTGCACCTACTTATCTTTCTCAACAATATTTTTAGTCCAAACAGTCTATAATTTTTTTTTAGCACACACACAATAACTGCTTCAGTGCATTTCAACTTCAGCTATGGCTAACTTACCTCCTGAAGATTTTAGTAAACATCTTACAAAAATGTACTCAGGTGTTTGTATGTGATAGCCGATTCTTATCTGAAAACTTGTATTTTCAGTAAAACTTATGTTATCAATGTGAAATGCTCCTATTCTTTGCACTTTGAAAGCTAATATTCCAAGGATGAGTTGATGTAGTGCTAGTCACTGACTTAGTTTTCATTGCTGCTGTTACAGTTCTGCTGTACCACCACACAAGGCAATGTATGGGCTGCTTAGTTTCACTACTGTCCTTGAGGAAACCACAGATAATGTGTAAATTTCAAGCACTGTGTTTGCTTTGCCCTAGATGTGCTACTGAGGAAAACTGAGCAGCAGCTGAAGTACCAGCAAAGAGCCTTAGAGGTATTGGCAGGCTGGAGTTTCATGGGAGAGGCCAGTAGAAACCTCTGTTTTTGGGCCACTGTCAGCAGTGAGGAGAGACACATGCATGCAGTCATCCTACAGCAACTGTAAGATCTGAAAGAAGGATAAAATAGTGTTATCTCTTTTTTTCAGTAAACAGGAAGCCCTGGTTCAGAGGTAGAAGAGACTTCTCTTTCTTCTTGGCTGCAGGAAGTAGAAAGGATTTGTGTGAGTGTTATTAGGGGGTTTGCTCCAGGGCAACGACTCTCTGAGCTCAGGATTGGGAATCTTGGCTCACTCTCCTCTCCAGTAGCTAAAGTGCCAGATGGGATGGGCTGGACCGAATCCTACCATGTTCTACAGGAGTTTAAAATACACTGTCTTAAAAGTAGGATTTAGTCTGCCTGAATTAGCAACTAACTGGCATCTAAACTCCAGGGCATTGAATGAACCGGTTTCCCCTAAGTCCCCAAGTTCTCTGTGGCCAATGAAGAGGTCTGGGTGCCCTTGAAGGCCACTTGTCTCTCTGAGCTGAGATCTGGCCTTCTCAAGGGTGGGCATGGGGTGCCACTGGGGCTCCCATGCCTGCAGCTCTGTGGCTGTGCTGTGTAACCTTGCTTGGCAGAAAAGCAGTGCGTCAGGTCCCTTGCCCTTCCTCATTTTACTGAAATACCAGTGGTACTTGCCTAGGACTGTTTTTTTCAAGGGATTTAAGCCATTTTTGAGTGTAGAAATGTTGCATAGGTGCTTAATTCCTGGAGAAAGACACTGTCCTGGAGTCTGCACAAACTGGTCCTTGTAGGGAAGTTGCTCTCTTGGCTTGGACTAGAGGTCCCTTTAACCCATCTGACAGGGACAGGTTGCTCCCTGTTAAGGTGAGGACCAGCATGAACAGCCAAAAGCAAGTGCCAAGGGAAAAAATAAGAAATGTGGCCATAAATAAATGCCATGGGAAAGACTACAAGAAACAGGGTGTACAAGCAGATTAAAGTTTATATTTGCAAGACTTAACTGTTGTTACATCGTGTGTATCTAAACTTGCTTTGGCATGTGGGTCCTGGGATCCTGCTGTTTAAAGCATTCCCAAGATCTGACTCTGTCCATCCGTGTAATCCTTGCAGGCAGCTTGGTTTAAGTTTTACAAAGCCAATATGCCACTGAGGTAGCCAGCAGGCCCTGGGATGATAACTGAAATGCAGTCACAGAGTCCTCACTAGGAAAGGCAGCAAAGGTCATGGAGTAGGAGGCTAATGCACCAGGGAGAGGTGTAAGGATGTGAGAGGGTTGCACTTGCACACCCTCCATATGTACATTTTTCTAATTTCAAGAATCAGAATGGTTATGCCAAACCCAGGCATGTATGAGTATAGGAAACACGTGCTTGTTAACATCACCAGAAAACATATTGCTGCCACTTTCAGAAGATTAGTAAGTGCCCTGGCCGTGCAAGGTGAATTCCTGGAGCAGGCAAGAGCAGTGACATGGAGTCGAGGCACCCTATTGATTTATTTGTGCCTGTGAAACAGCTCTGACAGGGAGCTAGCTCATCGAGCAACCCTTTCAGGGCAACTCTTTCTTCCGGGCAATCCTGCCAAATGCCAAAGCCCAGGTCTGAAGCCTTAAACCTGCTCCAAGAATTTACTCTAATCAAGTACGAAAGCAGAGCGCAAACCCTCGGGAGCCCTCCGTCCTGCAACCAGCGAGGCAACGCAGCCCAGCGAGGGCAGCGGCTGGCAGCATCCCGGCAGCGCCAGACGCCAGCGGGCGAGATGGGAACAGATAAGTGACACGCATGTTAAGGGCGTTTCTGATGTTGTCATTAAAGCCGAGGAGGGGGTGGCTGTGGCGGCGGTGGTCTGAGTTGGCTGAGCCCTTAGATGGGGACCACCCTCCCGCTCCGTTCCCCATCAGGAATTGCAGTCCGGATCTGCCCATGTGGCACCCGCCGGGCGCTGTCCCGGCGGGGCCAAGGGAGCACAGGGAGACGCCACCCCCGGGCTCGCCGCGGCGCTGCCAGGAGCTCCCTTCCGCCGCCTTTCCCGGGGGAGCGGGGCGGGAGCGGAGGCGCGGGCTGGGGCGGGCACTGTGTTGCCGGAGCGACGGGGGCGGGCGGCTCGGCGGGGCCGGGCAGGAACCTCCCGCCATGGGCTGCCGGGACGCTGACAGCGGGATAAGAGCGGAGCGGGCGGCCGGGAGCGCCGGCTCCGGCGGGGCGAGCAGCGGGTAAGGCCGAGGCGGGCACCGCCAGCGCGGGGGGGACGGCTGGCAGGGAGGGAGCTCGGCGGGCACAGGCCCTGCTGCGGGTTTCAGCGGGCCGAGGCAGGCGGGGGGAGCCAGGCGGGCTGTCAGCGGCGGGAGGTGCCGCTGGCGGCCCGGGGCAGCCCGGCGGCGGCGCCGCGGTGGGCGGAAGCAGCAGGAGCCGCGGAGGCGCGGGCGGGGCCCGGCCCGCCCCGGGGTTCCCGGGCAGCGGCGGCCGCCGGCGGCGGGAGGGGCGGTGCGGGCGCGGGGCCCGCGTGGTTCCTGGGGCCGGCGCCGGGAGCTCGGCGGCTCGGAGCGGTCCCTGCGCGCGGGAGGCCTCGGCTGTCGCCGAAAGGCGGCATTTAATACCCTGCGTGCGTAACATAGGCGGTGCGTGCGGGCTCTCCTCCGTCCCCTCCCGTGTTACCGGGATGCTGCGCGGGTGACCGAGCGCTGGAACAGGTCGCCCGGAGAGGTTGCGGAGTCTCCCTCACTGGTGATAGTCGAGAACCGTCTGGACGCAATCCCATGCCGAGTGCTCTCGGATGACCCTGCCTGGGCAGGGAGGTTGGACCAGATGACCCGCGGTGGTCCCTTCCAGCCTGACCGATCCTGCGATTCCCTGTGCTCTGCCTCACGGCGGGATGCGCTGGGCCAGGGGTTGGCGCAAAGCGGGAGCACAAAGCCTTCGCTGTCAGCGAGGCGTGTGTTGCAGACAGGAGATAACCACTGAAGAAAAGCAAATGTGGGCTGTTCACGGAAATGCGATAACGCTGGCGGACGTGGGATATACAATAGTCGCCCTTTTTTAAAAAAAATCCATTAAACTGAGTGGACAGAGGAGCGATGGGAACTTCTAGATATTCTTTGAGCGTGGGGAGAGTGTGTGAAGATGCTTCCCCGGGGAAAAAAACAAAAATCTGAGAATTGGACATTACCTGGTATCCCAAAAGGAACTAAAGAGCTGCCTTTTACTTACCTCTGCAGTGAGGGAGATGGCAGGGAAAGCAGGTGAATTACTGGCTATGAGAATTTCACTTCTTGTAGAAGAGAAAGCAGAGCAATTGAAGAAATTCAGAGAAGCAGGTGGCTGCATGTGGTGACCTAAAAGTTGGAAAAGCATCTAATATGGTTATAAATGGGACTGGCTTAAAAAGAAAATCTGGATGGGAAACTTTTTTTTTTTTTTTTTCCTTGTAGTGCCACGTGAATCAGTAAAACTTCAATATAAGGATCTACAGAAACTTGGAGTGAGTGATGCAAGGTTGTGTCACTAACAGAATTGTAATGTTGCTGACAAGGTGATAGGACAACCATCTGTTTTAGTCATGTGCATCATAATTTTATGCTAGGTAGCAGAAAACACGTGCCTGGAACACTTAACTCTTCCTGAAGGAAGGGTCTCAGTTTGCTTGTTTGGATAGGAGACCATGTCTACATGGAGCTTTTATCATGATGAACTATGGTGTGATAAGGACTCAGGAAAATATTTTTGAGTCTCCTTTTTTCCTTTATTGTAGGCTCTCAGACAAGTAGTGGAGAGAAGAAAGTATCTTCTTAGGTAGAAAATAGTTTAGAAAATATGTGGTTTGTGGCTCTGAGAGTTAATGGTGGATGTTTAAGAGAGTAAATGAAAAATGATTGTTTTCATATAGTCATAGGTGACAAAAAAAAACCCACATCTTTTTCTAGGGTACTTTAATTTTACTGTTCTTCCTCATTGTACTTTGGACAGAGAATCTTGCAAGCTAAAGGCATATGGTTTTCAATGCTTTACGTCAAAACCCAAAGTTAATAGTAAATGAGACCCCAGGAAGTCAGTTGTCACTTAGTTTGTAAGACTGTACACAGATTTCTTAAGAGGAGTTTTTTTCGATGTCACTCCCTTCCTGCCTTTCCTCTCTCTTTCCACTGTGAATTTCTTTTGCCATACTCCAAGACAGCTTTCCACTAAAAATGTTTAATTGATTGTAAAAAGCTTTTTTGTTAGGTTAATAACCATTTAATTAAGATTCTTTTTTAATGCTTCTTTTGCTTCCTCCTTTCTCTTAATCTCTGTTAGGTTTCTCATGTGTCACCATATCAGTTGTTAGTGTGGTTTAAGACTGTGAGCACTTTGAACAATAGCATAGAATCTCTTGGAAAGCTAGACAATATGTAAAATCTGGAAAAGGAAACTATTCTTAACACTTACTGAAAGTAAGTTGCTGTTCTCATATAGTTACAGTTAAGCTCAAAGCGTGTAAGCAAGTGCTGTGATTTTATGAAAAACCACTTCAGGGAGCTGTCAGTTTTGTGTTTCTATTGTCAGTGATTTCTGTAATAGACCGTGGTGCTTCCTTATTAATATAAAATTGTTCACCCTTCAGCTTGTCATCTAATTTCCTTAGGATTTGTGGAATTTTGCCATTGTCATGGTAGTCTCTTTTCAATTAAGTTAGTGGTGCCCATAGAGAAAATCTGAGGCAAAACTAATTTTGATGCTTCTCTTTTGAGGGCAGATGGGAGCAGAGGGAATGCAGGGTGAAATGATTATTTTGTAAGAGGATTCAGCCGCACCAGGAAGTGCTCACTGTCCAGAATATGCCTGCTTGTCCTCTGCGGGTGAATTTCAGTTCTTTGCTCTGAACAGCTGTCATTGACAAGGCCACACTAATACCCATTTTATTCCTTTTTGAATTGTCAGACTCTGTGGGCTTCCTTAGTTAAGAACTGTAGTAGCTCTTGCCTGAGATGTCTCCACTTCATCTTTTTTGTTATGTTTGTTGGAAAATTGGATTATAATGTTAGAAAAGGATTGTAATATGTGGTGGAGGGAGGGCTTTATGTATATGCCTGGGATTACTTTGACTCCTGCTTTCTTTTCCAGTTTAAAGTACTTGTGAGAATGTCAGTTACTTTGGCAAATTACTGCTTTATGAAGGTTCTTAGGCCTTTACGTAGCATCAAATAGTTGAGCTGGTGTCATCACAGCTGTTGGTTTCTGTGGTGGCACTGCTCTGGTGATGGTATACCTGGGACAAAATCAGGTACAAGAGACCTGTGTTTCCTTCTGTTCTGTCACCTGGGCTGATTTGTCTGAGCTGGCTAAGCTGATCGAGCAGCTTGTAACTGCTGAAGGGGGAAATCCCCCTCCTGCAGCCTTCCCTTTACTGACAGTGACAAGTGCCTGACCCCTCGATGTGGCAATTTAAAAAACAAAAAAAAAAATCCAGCTGAAAGAAATAGTTTTCTGCAAACCTGGGGAGATGAGTTGCATCAAGAAGGAAATGGATGAGCGCAGTGCTGGAGAAAGAGGAAGGGAAGAGTTGCTGGGGAGGAACAGAAACACCTTCTTGCTAGTCATGAGTTGTCAGGTGGGCTGAACTGTCATGTGTAGGGGGACTGTGTGTTCAGGGACTTTGAAATTAGTGCATGGAGAAGTCTTGCTTCCAGGTAGAGCAGTCTGTACAGAAGCGATACTGGCCTATGTGATGATGGGAAGGGAGAAGAAGATGCAGTGTGCAGTTGGGAGGCTTTTCTTGCTATGTTAGCTCTTTGATTCATGTTTGCAACCTGGGGTCTGATTAGAATCTCATTTTTCTTGGAAGTCAGGTTTTTTGTGTACTGTTTGAATAGAATAGAAGCATGAGTCTTGCTAGTGTCATTTTAGGGAACTATGCTGTGCACTCTGTGAAGATACAGCTTAAATCTCATGCTGAGTGACAGTAGGACAGAAAAAAACCTGCAAAATTCATTGGCTTATGTATGTTGAAGAAGGGGTAGGTAGGTATGTAATGTTATGATCAGTGTAGTGAAGTCCTAGAATAGTGCTATATCGTGGCAACTGTAAGTGCTGAAACTTCTATTGCATCTTTGTTTTGGATATTTCCCTGAAGTTCCACTGGCTTTATTTAATCACCTCTGCACATCTAATCTTCCTTCATTTTCTGTAGCTCATGTATTTTGTGGTTTCGGTGTGTTACAGAAGAGCAGGGCTTCTACTCTTCTGTTTCTGTCTTATTTTTTAGTCCTCTTCTCCCCCACAGGTAACTCCATACTGTCTGCTCTTGGTGTGGGTGGGATTTTGCGGCAGCCAAGCAGTGGGAAGCAGTGAAGGGGTTGTCTTCTGCACTCCTGAGCTTGTGTAGTTCACTGTAGACATCTGGGGCTTGCCCTGTGGCACTTTGTATGGGGTTGAGCTATGTGGTGCTGAGGCTCTTATATTGTGAAAGAGCTTTCCTTTGCTTCCTGGATAATTTAAGAGGTGGCAAGTGGAAGGCAAATCATGAATGGTGGTTTGCGAAAGATGGTGGAAGGCTAGTGGCTGTTAGGCTGTGTCTGTCAGATGCTTGCTCAACCACTCTGACAATCTCAGCTAATCCTCATGTTTATACGTTCTTTGCCCTCTTTTCCTACACAGAGAAAGTTGAGCTCTTTGGCTTCAGTTAAAAACATCACCATGCTCGATGGAAAAGTATGCAAGTATGAAGTACTAAGTGCAAAGTGGGATGAGGGAGTTCCTGGTTCTTTAGACTTTTGACAGTAGGGAAAGTCTTCGTTTTCCCTAGAGAAAATTGGGAAGGTGAAATATGAGAAGGAATTCCTGTTACATAATGCCAAAAAGAAGGCTTCATTGAGAGCATTAAAACTGATGTTAACTTTATGCAGTTTTGTTTCAGCAAACACTTGACTTCATCTATTTTTCTTTGGTATTGTAGAGGTATTTACCAAGGATTTGTGTTCTTTGGGGGAATAAATGACGGAAAGCATCTAATTAGATTGGTTAATTTTGGTAAACAACTGATTTGGATAGGCTTTAGTGTATTACCTAAAATGTTTTTGTTACTCATTCCTCATCTTTATCTGAAGGGATGAATAGTTCTCAATGTCTAAATTCTGGAGAAGTGTGAATTAGTAAGGAAAATATTTAAGACTTAGTGCAGCATTCCTGACAGTTCATAATTCTATTGCAGGAGCTGATAACAATCCAGAAATACACTTTTGTTATAAGATTTGAGGAGTTGAACTCTATCCAGTTTTGATTCAATAGTTCGAACAAATACAGAAATAGTCTGAAATTAACCAAAAAAGTGCTAGTCTTTGACCTTCTTGTTCTTTCTGTTGTAAGGCAAGAGAGTTTAACAATCTTAATTTCCAAGAATTGAGAACATTCTTATGACTTGCCATAGAGAAAACAAAACATAAGCCCTAAACTGTAAAACTTTGCATACAATATCTTTCTACTACTTGCATCTTACAGTGAAATGGGGAGATTTGAGTCACTGAGGAGTGCGTAGTTTCATTTTTGATTTGTATGTTTCAATTAGGAAAAGATCAAAGGAGAGCAGAATTCCCTTCATGTGTCTGGATATATAGATGAAATGCTGTATATCTGTGTCTTTTCAGCTACTGACGGTACTCCACATTAATTTAGAACTATTTTTAAAGGCCTAAATTACTTCAGTTAAAAAGTCAACTTGATTATTGGAGTCCTGCTAAATCCTTAGCATTTGCAATGAAAATCATCATATGATGTTTGCTTACTGAAAATACTACTTGGCTACATATGTAGCCTTCATCTGGCACACTTCATGCATCTCCCCAGCTCTCTCTCAGCAGTGTAAAAAAAAAAAAAAAAATCTTATTTGTGTGCATGTGTCATAGACATTTATAGTCTGGGGACTTGAAATGGGCTGCCTTTTTTTTTTTTTTTTTCATTGTGGATAAATTTAGAATTTTTTCCAGTGATTAAGCATTTTGTTAAATGTTTGTGGGTGGAGAGTTGTAGCTATACTGGGAAACTTCATACACCTAGTCATTATTATGTGTAATTAAGTGTAATTATCAATAACAATTTTTCTGTTGGAGTCTATACTGGTTAACTAATTTGGAGTGTTGTTTAAGCTTTTAAAATAAATCAAAAATCCTAACTGTTTCTTATTTTCATTCCCACTGGAGAAAAGCTATAAAGTGAGATGTTACTTGAGTCATTTTGTTTAAAGTTTCCTTGACTGTTGACTGGGTCTTCTTAGGTCCAGTTCAGTGCAAGAGGGGCTGCTGGAATAAATACCTCCTTGCTGTAAAGCCTGGAGGGAAGTATGAGGTCTGCTTCCCTAAAGCCACCAAAGCTGTTTGCACACTGTAAAAAAGCTGGCATACTGAGCTTAACAGGAATAACAGTGTATTAAACTCTCAGATAATTAGGTAATTTTTTTTATTACCGCTTTTAGAATTGCTACTTGCTGTTTTGTCTGCATCTGATTACTAATAGAAAGTGCCAACTTCACTGACCAGTTTTAAAGACTCAGAAGCAGCATTTGTCTGCTTTTCAAAACTCTTATCATTGACCTTCCTCTCTTACTTAATCGCTTGTAGTGGGTACTTTAGACACAATGCCAAAATTTATCTTAAGCACTTTACTTTCTAGTTTTAATCCTCTACTAAGCTTTCAGTTTAGAGCAGCCTTTACTCATTCTTATCCCTGTTCAGCAAGAGCACCTCAAGATACTGCTCAAATTTTTGTCTCCTATTTCTCTGAGTATTGGTGTAATCAAAATGTATAATCTTATAAATTACAAAAAGTTTTGTATGGTCCTCCAGGTCATGATTTGAGTGGTGCGTTTGCTGTTTAAAATAATGTCCAGGTTGATACTGGATGGTCTGCATAATTGTATTGTGGTCACAGCTACAGTGTTTTTCCCAGTTGTCCCAGACACCACACTATCTGCTGATCTACTCTACTGCAGATTATTTTAAGAGGGTATTCACAATTCTGCCTGGTCATGCAGGGCTGATCTGTGTAGGCTCCCTACTGGAGAGAACTTCTGACTAGCAGTAGTAGACTGCTGCTTTCATTTTGCTCTGCACAGTCTTTGGAGGTTAGTCTTGATATTTAGATTTAGTCATAACTGTGCAACGTGACTGTCAAGGGGGGAAGTATAAAACCTAAAGTCTGGAAGAAGGTATTTGGTAGTATTAACTGTATGTATTTTAATTTGGGGAAGAACTTGATACTATTCTGAGAAGTGTTCAGAACAAGGCTCACTGCAGAGTAATGCCTTTTCAACCATTTCATAGATTATATTCATCCTTCATTTTCCTTTAGGAAGAACTTACTGGTCTTTCCATTCTGCCTTGTGCTGGAATATTTGTGAGTTCCTTCCTTTAGTACCGTGTGTTTGCACAGGTGTTGGCTTCTGACTCTTCGGATAAGATCTGAAACAGATCCTAGCCTTCAACTCTGCTAACACAGTTTGTCTCTAGCATTTTCATGGTATCGATAACAGCATGAATGTTCTTCAGTGTGATAGCAAGCATATTTGTTTCTGACACAGTTAGTGTTGTAATGATTATCTGTGAAGGCCCCCAGCTTTCCCCATGCCTCTTGTAAGGAATGCTTATTCTCTGTGCCTGCACAGAGTGGTCTGAAATGTGAAAATTTTAAATGAACTGGAATGGATTTAATTTAGGTAACTATGTTGTAGTTACTGACTTTGGATATTATGAGATCATAAGCTTACCATAAACTTGAGTATAGCATGAGTACAGGGTTAATGCATTGCTTGAGTGTAGGGCTGATTGTTTGAGAGCCTATCTTTCATTAGTGTTGTACTTTTTATCTTGTTAGATGAATCATCTTTCATTTTTTTACTTGATTTAGGCTTGACAAGAATGTATTTGCAGGTGTTTCATATTGTTTGACTAAATAAAATTCCACATTAAGTTACGAAGCTGTCTCAAAGCACTTGTGTAGCCCACCTGTGGGATTCTTTGCCATTAACACTGTCTCAGTGATGTTTCATCCAGACTCAAAAGGAGGAAATTTCTGATAATCTGCCAACTTGTAAAGGGAATATCGATCTTCATAGCTCAAGGCAGAACCTATGAACCTGCTGAATTTTAGAAAGAAAAACTTTCCTAGCATTGATCACTTAATCTCTGGTGGTGCTTTCTTAGCACACAGTCGGTATTGCATTGCTCTGTTCCATTACAATAGATTGCATTGGTTATTACTGCAGTGAACAATTCTTTAAGCTTTGCACTAAAGACTCCTAAAAATCTTAACCTAATTCATATTTTTTCCAAATGAAGGCCATATATGTCAAGTAGGTATTTATATGTGGGAAAACCTAGGATGACGTAAGACTAAAATATTTAAGGGTACTATTTTTCTGCCAACAGATTTTCACTTCCTCTTTCTTGCTTCATGGTATATGTAGTCAAAGATTTTGACAGTGTGTTTTATGAGTAGACAGTTGGCATTTAATTCTGTTCCCCAAGCTAATGGTACTTTCCAAAAAGTAAACATTAAGCATGAATAAGGTTTGCTGGTGCTATATGTGCAAAGTTCAACAAATTCACTTTTTAAGCATCATGAAATTACAGCAACATAATAAACTCCACTTGTAAAAGCCTTGTTATGAGTTAAACAGGTAATAGAAATTAGTTTCTTCTCGTAAGCAGGCTTTAAATTGATGGAAAAAATCATGATATGAATATTTCATAATCAAGAAGGACAAGAAATTGTAGTTTAAATTAAATTTTGATTAAATGCTGTTTGTGTTCCTTAGCTGTGAATGTTTCAGTGCTTATGGTGCACCAAAAGCCGCATCAAAAGTCCTTGAATTGACCTTATTGAAACATTCCTAAAAATTACATTCCTGACAAATGGAACCGATTAATTACATTAAGTAAAGTTACTATACAGAATTATGTTAGGGATTTCATATAAGACATGGAAAGCTGTTGTCCATCCATGTTCCAGAACACAGTTTGTTTTGGATGTGGACAACTGACACTCAGGAGGCACTAGGATTAGAGAGGGATGTTAGGCTTCTCATCCCCTAAAACTTGCTAGGCTTGGATTATAAAGTAGTTTGGCCTCTACCATACCCTAGTATAGACTCTGCCATATATTCTCTCCCTGAATTGTGAGGCCCTGGTAGGCTGGGCTGTTGCTGAAATCCTAAGTTTTGCCTGTGGCTTCATCATGATGGGTGTCAGAAATAGAATATTTGTTATAATAATAATGATTATGGTTTTCACCTCTGGAATTACAGCCCTCTAACACATCATACAAACTGTATGTTCCACATTGTTTTATAGATCTCTAGTCTAATCCTTATAGGTGGTAAAGTCTGCAGGTAGTTTGCATGTGAGGTGTCTTCCTTTTTGAGGCACTCAGATCCTATATCACTCTCTCTTTTCTTGCCAGGTTCTCTCTTCTGGGTTTGGTAGTCCCTGCTTGATTGACCTTTTTAACGCAGTTTATCATATCTTAATGTTCTTGCCTTGGTTTCCAGTCACCTGTGTGCTGCTGCAAGTCAGAGCCATTGTACAGTTAGTTGTAGGTAATAAGTTAGAAACTTGCTGTTTTGAGTTGATATTCACCCTTGCAGGACAAGCCTGTGCATTTCAGGGCCATGAGTAGGTTTTTCATTTAAGGAGCTAGATCCACAGAATAATGAAATGGCAGTATACTGTAGAAACACTGGGAATGTAAATTGGAGTTTCTTTAATGAAAGTCATGTCCTAATATAAACCTTGGAAATGACTGAACAGAAAAAATGAGTTGTGGGGTTGTTTGTTTTTTTTCTTGTTTGTAAACACAAATAATGTGTACACTTTAATCTGAGAAACCTTTGAGTGATGCTTCTGTCATTCAGAGCTGGCTTTTCCAATAGTTATGCTAGAGAAGTGAGATTCTAGAAATAGTCATGTGGGCAGATCAGACTTAAACACAGGTCAGAATATATCACTGGAAGCTGATTAAACTCTAGCAAATACATTGTAATTTACCTTTGAAAGAATACACTGACCAAGTTTTGGAAGTGTGGTCTGCAACAAACTGTGCCCAAAGAAATTATATTTCAAACTGTCAAAGAAGCCTGAGGCCTGAAAATCTGTGGGAAATGATAATTTGGGAGTAAGGGAGGGTTTGTTTTTTCCTTCTTTTTTTCTTCTCACTGTATGATATAACACAGGTCTGTGTCTTGATCCAGAAAGATGACAGCTCTGAAACTGTTTCTGAGAAGGTGACCTGCCTGTACCTTCTGTAATGCCACTTTGCCACTGAGTGCCTGGAGCCTTGGGTGTGTTTGCTGACTTGATTTTCTATCTATATCTATCTATATATGGCAAGTATTTTGGGAAGCACCTTGTTGCTTTTATTTGGCCAAACATGGCATAGTATTTGTCTGATCTTACTTGTTTTTTTCCTTGGCATTCCTATTCTACATCAGGAATGGCTAGTTTAGCCATCCAGGTCACAGTGTTCCTAACTGTACAGTATGAAAATGAGTATTTCTTTAAAGACTATTTTTATCAGTATGCACAGGTAATTGCTTTGCCTTTTTTTTCCACTGTAAGATGTAATGCTTTCACATCCACTTAGAGCTAGAAATTTTCTAATTCTCAGGTTGTATAAGCACTGAACTCCATGGATTAAATTTTAATACCAAGGGAGCAGAATGTAAGTAGACCATATACTTATAGAAGGCTTAAGATACTTGTAGGAGCAGGACTCTCAAACTTCAGGTGTTGCAAGACAAATATCCCATTTAGGTGAGATTGGAGTTAATACATAAAAGTGGCTTCAGTAAGATTATGCAGACATAAACACATTTGTACATACTGAAGCATCATTGCTCTGAAGGTCTCAACATACTTTTCAGTGTTCATTAAAATAATACTTGTTTACTGTCTTGTGAAGTTGACACACTTCCCTGGCGGGTTAAAAGGACAGTGCATGTGTTATTTATCCAAACATACCAAGCATTTTTGGTTTTCATTTTTTTCTTTATTATGGGTAGAGAGACTCTGAATAACTTGTTTGGAAATATTTATCTAGTATATTACACAGAAGGCTAAAAGCTGGTTACTGAACCCCTTGATGAAAGGATTTCATACCGGTAGAAATGTGCTGAGAAAATTGGCAGCTACCTGCAATCTTATGATAAATTCTGTATGTGAAGAGGTTGTTTTTCGTGTGCAGCAACGTGTCTGGAGAAACACTGCCTTAGTATGTTTTACTAGGCTTGCTGCTTCTGTAACCCCAAAGAGTTAATAAATAAGAGCAGAGAACAGAGTGGTTGAAAATACTAAGTAGGAGATCTGCAGAGCTGGAGTGTTGTCTGTATTCAGAATGAAACAAACTTGAAGTGTCTTGTT
The DNA here is from genome assembly GCA_038380795.1 of Pyrocephalus nanus. NCBI lineage: Eukaryota > Metazoa > Chordata > Aves > Passeriformes > Tyrannidae > Pyrocephalus > Pyrocephalus nanus. Next base: position 76,021,980 of record CM076260.1, on the reverse strand, counting down.
TTTGCTCTTGTTTGCATATGTCTTTGACTATCTGAATTGCTGGGTGGTTAGTAAATGTTCCCTGTGTTTTGTAAGCTATGCTTTTGGCCGATTGCCTTGCGTCAGTAAAGCAAGGCATCAAAGCATGTCATGCTTTGAGGTGCTCTGCTTGAATTGCAAGTTCCTGTTTTCTTTAGGTCTTGTGCATTGCTCCCGCTGTGTAACCTGTTTTGGCAATTTCAGCTGGGTATTTGTTTCCAGCTTGTGTAAAGTTTTGAATCATATCAAAAGAACAGAAAAGGAAGACTGCTGATTTTGGTGATGCATTAGTTTGAGCCTTTACTTGCATTTTTCCACCAAGTACAGACCTCAAGGCAGCACTGTGGTTCCTGTCTTGGTCCAGGCCATGCTGGATACATATTTCTCTGTTGCACCTCTTCTCCTCCCCAGTTTGCACAGGGAATTTAATTGTTAGTCATATTGTTAACAAATTTCTTTAAACAGGCAATCAAAGTGATGTCTGTTACTAACAAGATAAACTTAGTTTCTGCAATAAACTTGACAATCTGTGCTACAGCTGCAGAAGGCGGAATGTCTTAGTGTTAATAACAACATGCTAGTGCTCTTCCGTATGCGTCTTCCTCTTAGAGAAGCTTGAGGTTAAATTGAAAGTTTGACCCCAAACTTAATCTGATTAAATAATGGTTGATATAATCATATTAATGTTAAAATCCTTGAAGAGGTAACAAGCATGTTCTCCAGAGCATAAATATTAAGTACAAGCTATGGGGCTGGGGTAAGTATTTGCTAACTGAAATAAATACTGTGTAAATTTAGTGTTAATTGACCAGTGGTGACTTGTATTCCCATATACTTTTTTCTAGGGAACAAGTGAAAGGGCTTGAACAGGTTTTGAACTGGAGGCCAGAAAGAACTTGATTGTACCTTATCTTATAGAAACTGAAGGGATTTTTAAAGTGTTAATTTTTTTACCTACTAAAAATGCAACTTCATTGCAGTCCGTACTTTAAAGGACTTGGAGCCGTGCCAAGCCTGGCCAGTGTCTCTCTCTTACCTGAAACAGAAAACTAGGAAAGGTAAATAAATTAACAACTTCATGTAGCTATATGTTCTCCTCTTTACATCATCTGTAAAATAGCTTCTTTTAAGTTTATTTTTCTTACGAAACTGGCTATCACTCCTTTAGTGCAGTAAGATATTCCTTTAACCTGGTAGACAAGACTGCTTTACTGAAGATAACATAGTGAGTTACAGGAAATTTAAGACTTGCATGTGGTTTTTATGTACCATGTATGCCTTCTTAGGTACATTATCACCTTGTTTTAGTTGGACAGTCAAGCCTGACACTGCAGCTGTATGAACAGCACTCAGTAGCATGCCAATTTTAGACTGACACAACTACTAATAAGCAATTTGAAGATACTTATTGGCATCTACTTCACAACAAGTAGAGGTGGTTTAAGAAGTTGCTTTTTTGCTTAGACTGTGAAATTAACATTAAAGAAAAATTTAAAAGAAAAAAGTTGTGGAGAAGTAGGTTTATTAGAGCACTAGTTAGGGCTGTTTTTCAACTGGAGACCATCAAATGTTTTGCCTCTCCTTTATTCCTGCACTTTATGATGATGTTGCTGTAACAAATTTGTAATTGCTACTTTTTATCATATTACTGGATATTCCAAGCCTTTCTGGAAAATGCATTGCTGAAAACATAATCAAGGAAAGGCCCAGTTCACTCTCAGATACAGAGAATTAATTCTGACCCTAAGTTTTTGTTGCATTTTCTTCTTTCCACAAATTGTACTGATGTTAGAGATAATACCATCTAATTATTGGCACTATATAAATTTAGTATATAATTGATGCAGTATTCAAGATTGCTAAATCGTTCTTAAAATTAAGTTCTTTTGAAGTCCTCTGAAGCAAACACAAAGCAGCCTTATGCTGTAAGATGCTCAGCTGATGAGCAACTTCGTAAAAATGGAAAGAAGTTCAGAGAAAATACAAGTTTCAGGTGCAGGAACTTGATTTCTACCACACCTTCAAACAGAAAGTAATTCCTTCGAGAGCTGGTGCAGAAAGGGGCCAGAGGGCAGATGTGATACCAGTTGAATTATGAGGATGATGGAAGGATGGGCATGAACAGGGCAGATTGTAGGAGAATGTCACATCATTCATGGCTGGTTTGATTTTTTTTTTTCCCTTTTATAAATAAATATTATGTAGTAGAGGTGATTTAAATGAAATATGATGATAATAAACTCCTAGTGAGTGACATGGAATTTAAGAATGTGATATTTTGGTTTGAGGTTTTTTTTTTTTTAGGGCTGCCTATGTGAATCCCCGACATACAGTGTATCCTAGAACTATAATATTGTAAACATCCCATTGGAACTGCACACAGCATTCTAGTAGGTTTCTTTCTGCTCTCATATGGCTTAGTTCGTATGTGATGTTTTAGGTTTTGGGGGTTTTTCCTTGTTATGGTAACATCTCTGAAATTTAAAGTACGGGGGTTTGTATAGCATCAGCTTCCATATTGCCAGGCACCACAGCAGTTAAAGATGTGTTGCTTGAAACAAAAGAAAAATGCTGCAGCAGAGTAGATCCTGCTTAAAACAAATTGCCTGGCATACTTTCGTGGAGATGAAATTCCATGCTGTGTAGGGTGTAGTGTCAGCGTATCACAGTCTACAACACAAGGGTGACAAGCAAGCTGAAACCTTAGAGTGGGGGTGGATTAAAAAAAAATAAAAATCTAGAAGCTAACCAGCCAACCAGCACCTCCCACTCCCTTGCAGAGTGTGTACTGTGCTACATCATCAGCAGGGCAAGATGTTCACCGAGTTCTTCTTTGAAAAGTAATGTTCTTTAAGTGCTAAAATCACTGGTCAGGAAGCAAATACAAAAGGGAAGAAGGTTGTCTGTCCATAGGCAGCTTTTTTTGGAAGCTTCTTAATTAATTCTGTTCTCCTTGTATTGTTCTTTGTCTCTAGCTTCAAGGTGGGTTGAATAATGAGGTTATATCACAGACTGTTTCCAAAGACACCTTTATGCTGTCAGTTTGTTTCAGAACTTAATTGCAGAAGAAGAAATAGGTACAACTGAGAAGTAGCTAGCACTTGTTGGAACAAGTCCTTCTAAAAGAAGTGCTTCATTAAACAGCATGGTATTTCCTTACCTTTTTTTTTTTTCTACACTGTAAAATGAGAGCATCTTAATTTAATGGGTAAGGAATTATTTTGTTAAGAAGACATGCTTAATGTCTTTGCATTAACAGCAAAAAACCAGTACTTTATGTTACTACTGACGTTGCGAATCCACTCTTTTGATAGAATATGGTAATGTATGTTAAATCCATATAATAACACAAGCAATACAGGAAACCTGGAGACTGAAGCTTCAACTGGAAGGACACTAAAACTGGATGGACAGCGTATTTCTACATCTTCTAGTAGTCTGGTGCAACTGCAAAACCACTAGCTGCTTAAACTATTTCAATAAATTTTGAGTATTAACTGAAACAATAAGTTTGTGAGGCTGTGGTTGAAACATGTTTCCTAGTACTCAAAGGGAGGCCTATTATTAGGAGCTTGCCTGGGGAACCTACAGTGTTTTTCTTCTTCCCTAAGTCTTTCATGTAATTTAAAGTTGAAGTTTTTTATTTACTTGCTATCTGAGAATACTAAAATTTTAGTCTTTTTTCTCTCTTCTTTTCCTATCCCCATCTGTTTTGGTGGCTTTTTTCCCCCCAGTTAATTAACTGTGGATATAAGAAATGTCTTCTGAGTGCTTACTTAGAGACCTTTGTAGTTGAATGTTTTTGAGGCTTCTCTTGGTTACTACCCTTTGTATTCCTCTTGATAAATTTCTAGTTGAAAAGTTTGCCATTGGTAATTTTCAATTTTTATTAACTACATCTTTCCCAGTGCTTAATGTAATAAAGATTGGTAATCTGCCAGGACAGACTAGAAGGATGGTTTTAAAATGCATTTACATCAACGCCTGACTTGATAAATCACTTTCTCCTATCATCCATCACTTGTACCTAGAGCTGCAAGTTAGTAATCAGTAATTCAAACTGTTTCTAGGGGGATCTATTTAAACTTGCATACCTAGCTCATTTTACATTTGAAAACTAATTAATTTTATTATGCTAACTTCTCATATGCCCAATTATTTTCTCCATAATAGAATATCTGTTGTGCACGATCATAAGCTGAAAGTGAAAACTAGAGATTTAAAGCTAAAAAAACCCCTCAAGGACTCTTCATAAGCCTCAAATAACTATCATAAAGTGTGTTTTAAAAACAAAGTGCATATTTATCATGAAATTTTTCTGTTTTTAAAAACAGGTGAACCAAGAGTGATATTTCCAGAATATATTTGCCTTTTTTCCAGATAGAAGATAAATGTGTTAAGCTGGCAGAGTAATTCTGGTAAGAATGTTTTTTACTTCCACAGTGAATGTCATTATAAGTGTAAGTGTTTGCAGTTTTGCTACTGAAAGGAACTTTCTGTACCATTGGTGCGAACGAACTTGCTTTAGCTTCCAAGGACTTATTTAGCATTCACTAAGTGGGATTTCTGTGGATTCACAGATCAGAGAGTATCCTGAGTTGGAAGGGACTCACATGGATCATGAAGTCCAGCTCTTAAGTGGATGGCCCATACAGGGATCAAACCCACAAACTTGGCATTACTTGCACCATGCTCCACCCAACTGAGCTAACCCTCCAAGTATTAAATGACCTTGTTTCCATAGCTGACATCACTGATTCTTGGTTTTGTTTTGCTTTCTTCGGTGATCCTCTTGAGTTTTATACAGCTGAGTCTTACATTTCTTGCCTTGTTTGATTTAAATGTTTCTCCACAGACTGGTGCTGACAAGAAAAGCTGGAACAAAGTCATTAGCTTTCATTTACGCAGTGGGAGGGAATGCTCTGCCACAGGCCTTTTACCTGGTAGACTTATAAAATCAGTGTTTGGGGTCATGGGCTGTTAGCTAAAGTTTCACTGGAGTAAATTCTTCAAGTTCATTCTTTCCATTACCTTGCACCCTACATTGGTATATTGACTCTTCAGTTCTACAGACAGACTGTCTTTTGGAGGGGATGAGATATGGGGAAGAAACACTCCCTTCTTTCCCCCAGCCTTTTTTTCATAAGGAATGTGTTTTCTGATGGAGTTAACTTCTGTGCTTTCCTCTACTTACAGCTCAGACATGAGCAGTGCCAGTAACTCACTGGCACGGGAATTCTTGACTGATGTCAACAGGCTGTGCAATGCAGTGGTGCAGAGGACAGAAGCCAGGGAAGATGAAGAAGAGGAAACTCATATGGCAGCACTGGGGCAATACTTAGTTCAAGGCCGTGGGTTTGTTTTGCTTACCACTCTGAACTCAACTATTGATCAGGTAGTAGCTTTTCTTAACTGGTTATATTTTTTTTGTATTGAGCTTTGACTTGTGTGGATTTGTCTGGCTTATGTTGTTCTTGGTGCTGGTTTTCTTTCCTTCTTATGCAAGAGTGCACGAGTTAATTGGAAAGACTATAAGCTCAAAAGATGTTGCAGTTGCATTCTGTCCTTCAGCAGCAACAGAAAAAAAAATTAGGTAATCATATACCTATTTGCCAGCTAATAATCAAATGTTTAGCAACCATCAATAAGGCATGTGTGAAGCTCAAGTGCAGTATCTGGGTAGAAAGAGGAAATAGATTATAAGAGAACCCTAAGTACAAACTGGCAGTTTTTAATTTGAGAAGGTACTCCTGGTTTAAGACGGTAAAATAAAATTAAAATATGCACTTTTTTATTTTGTTTTTGGGCCATGAGACATATATTTATTCTTTAAGTAACTTGGTCTTGGACATCAGATAAAGTAAATATATTGTAACTTCAGCTCAAAAGAGAAAGTACTTTAGAAAACATGATCAGTTTATACTATTTTTTACATAAAAAGTCTAGCACATGTCCCTGTAGCTGCAGATGTCCATTTCTTTGTCTTTTTCCTTTCCTTCCTCTTCAGCACTATTGGATAGATACTAAGCAATTGGTTGGCTGAGATGTGTATTATATCTTTGTGCCTTGAAACTTCAGATCTGAATGTTTAAAAGTAATGAACCAGGTGAATCCTCATTGAGTTTATACAGCCCTTTTCTTAAGTGAGGTCAGCTGTTAATGCTGATCAAATTCATCTTGTAGATTTGATTTTCCTTCATGTGTTAAGACTACAGTTTGATCTTCTGGTTTAGTTCTGGATTTCAGTAGGTGCACTGTCTAAACAGCAAATCCATAAGACTAAGTTTATACATAACTGTGGGTTTTTAGATGTCACCTGAGTTCTATGTAGTTGCTGTTAATAGATGCTTCAGGACCAGAGCTGTTGGAAAAACAGCTGGCTTTCATGTAAGAAGGAATTGGGGGATTCTATGTGCCTCTTGTCCAATAAAAACCCATTTCTGAATTAGAAGGGGGAAAAAGCTTGTAGCATCTACAATTCAGCAAGTATTTCCTGAGGATTTTTTTAAAGGCAAGGAGAAATGAGGAAAGTAAATTTTTTTGAAGTGTACCACTGAAATTTGAAGTTAGTATTTTGCCCTTTTCCAGCTGTATTATTATGCTTTGAATGCTGCATTGCTCATTCCCACGGCCAATTAATTTGTCTTGCTGAGAATACCCTAATAGAAAAAGAGAGTTAGGAGAATGACTTTGAAAAAGCTTCTCTCAGAGGTCTTAATTGTACTGTATCAATAGCTTTAGATGTTATTTTGAAACTTTCATTTAAATTGATAACCTTATCAGACAAATACAGCTATTACATATATAGAGAGATAGCTGTAGAGCTATCTCTAGTACTATATATATATAACTGCATATATTTGTTATTTATATGTATATGTAATATATATATGGAGACAAGCATCTTCAATAGCTTTTTTTATATATATAAATAAATAAAACTATTGAAGTTTCTTGTCTCCATACAGTTACACTTCATTACTACCTTGAGTTTTTGGAGAAGGGTGTTGCTTCAGTTGCATGTCCCTGAATGATGTTAAGTGCCAAAATGCTCCAGTCAGCTTTTTGGTTTTGGAATTGGTTGAGTTCTGTGCCTTCATGGTTCTTCTCTACGTTGAAATTCTTAGTGTATAAGTGTTAGAAAAGGAGAGAAGGTTTTTTTCTATTTTGGGTGGGGTTTTTAAATTAAGAGTAACCTTCTCTCTTTCCCCTCATAAAATGTTGCCTTTGTGTTATGAGTCAATAAGATCAGTTGTAAATGTAAGCCTTTTTTCAGTTGTTTAAGAGTCAGTTTGGAGAAAGTAGAAAATTTCAAAATAAAGTTCTTTGAAGTTACATTTTTGGAAGGACAGAAATTTCAAACTCGTCTTGGGCTTCATGTTGATTTTGATTAAATCAACAAGTTCTGTCTTTGATTTTTCTGGTTTTCTTCTTTAAGTAGTTCTTTCAACAAGAGGGATTAGAAGAGCTTTGTATAGAAACAGTTGCAGAGGTGTAATAAATATCTTGGATGCTTTCTGATTGGCTCTAGTTAATGATTATAGCACTCTTTGTAGTTAGGTCATTTTTTTTCAGTGCTTAAAACAACAGAGATGCATAGGAACTGAATAGCTTGGTAAAATAAAGTTTAATCTATTTTTTAAAAGTACAAGATCTTTTGTTTTTATTTTGTTCCTAACATAGGAGCTGACATGTCGAGAAGAACTTCTGACCCTCCTTCTGTCACTTCTGCCACTGGTGTGGAAAATCCCTGTCCAAGAAGAAAAAGCAATAGGTATATTTTATCATTTACAGTATTAAGCACCTAAAGGAAGTAGTTTGTGCATTACTAAAGAGCCTAGAACTCTCTACCAAAGAGTAGCCAATTGTAGTATATATCCTCTAACATGGAACGAAGATGTGGGTTCTGCAGATAATTTAAGTTCAAAACTACCAATGTCCTATCAGCATACAAGGAAGATAAAAATAATGCAGAGAAGGTAAAGGCTTTTGGTCAGCGTGAAAGGTAATGCTTACATTACTGTGTAGCTGAGCTTGATGTTGAGATTTTTCTTCTTTTCATGTGATTTGGGGGAAAAAGATATCTGAAAGAGTACATGATATTTCTAACATGAAGGGTTTTTTTTTTTAAAACCAAAAAAGTGATACATACTGACGCTAAAGACAGGATAAGACAGACCTTTTCTTGTGAAATGGAAGAAACTGGAAATAGAAAATAAGCTTAAAGCCAAGCAGTGGATGGGAGAATATGAAAGAAGTGCAGTGTTATCAGGAAGACAGGCCCTGAAGAAAAGGAGTAATACTAGATGACAATGAACAGGACCAGGCTGGATTCTTTAGATAATGTCATGTTCTATGTCAGAAACGGGTATGCTAAATGAGGAATCAAATCACAGGGGTTCAACTGCCAAAGTGTCACTTTAAAGTGAATTAAAGAAATGAAAGGGATAATATGAATTGAACTATGGGCAAAAACTGAACAAGGAAATGTCAGTGATTTGGTTTTTTTTTGTTTGGGATCTTACATTTGTCTGATGCTTTCTTTTCCCTCCCAGAGGATGAAGTAAAGACAAATAAATGAAGTTACCAACTGCTTGAGAGAGTTCCTAAGGATTCTTATCTGAAGCTCTCTCAATGTTTTTTGCTGTTTGAAACTCCTCCAAATTGAGGCTTTTGTTAATGTTTGTAGACTTGGAGTGCCAGTTGCATAGAGCTTTTATATAATAAGCTTTCCTGCTTTCTCAGTTGCATCATTCTCTCATGTTCCTGTAAGCATGATGGAATTAAAAAAATGTTGCTGTTATCCTACGAGAGCTTAGTGGCTTTTCCGGGTTTAGTTTAAAATGCTGTTGTGTAAATAGGTTTTAAGATGTTGGGGTTTATACATTGCATAATGTAAAGTTTTTACATCTACAAATTACCTTCTCTTAGTACTGATATAGTAAACACAATATATCCAGTTGTGCACTAAGTACTCATTTTTTTTCTTGGACTGAAATAAATCCACTGGTATTAGGCAGGGGTTTTTTTTCTGTGCAGGGAATATCCTTAGTTTGGTAAAGTGTACTCCTAGTTAATTTCCTGCCTTTAAAGCAGATGTGTTTTTTAAGTATCATTACTATGAATTTTGAAACCACAAGGCACAGTCATCCTTGCACATGGAAGCATCTTTTCTTTCAGCTTGATTTCTGATGTTTGTAGCTATTAGGTGGGATACTGGGGTTTTGTAGGGATGGGGGCTGTTATTGTTAATTATCACATATTTCTAAATACTGAACTCACTGGATGGTGGATACTTGCACTCTTTTATGCTAGTTATTTTACTGCGCAAAGCATCCAGTTGCAGTTCTGTCACTACTGAAAAATAACACTGGACTTAATCCAAGCATGTACAGAGTTGTTTCTCTCCTTACTTTTTTGATAGTTTGTCTGAGTTTATCAAAACAAATGAACTTTGTTCATAAAAATGAACTTTGTTCATAAAAATGAACAAAGTAATACTACAAGTAGTACTTGCATTTTATTCTAAATATCTTCTTGTCCATTGAATCAGATTTAAATTTCATATTTGCTATTTTATACTGCAACTTGAAAGTTGGTTTTTTGTCTTGGCTTTTGTAGGAGTATTCAGCATCCTAAACATTATTCCTTTCTGTCTCCCTCTTGTCCCTATTTAAAATTACTGACTTTTATTTCTGCTTCTTATATTTGGAACAACTAATACTGAAGTAAAGATTGAGGTCTATATACTTGAAGATCTGCACTGTTTCTAAGTAGGAAAATTTATTTTTTTTATTATGACTAGTACGCTTTTTTTTGAGGATGGAATTGTTGCACCAACAAAAAGTTTTAGGAAACCCTCTAGCACATTTTTGTCTACCCCTGGGTAGAAAATAAACTACTTTGTCTAGGCTTTGAAAATAGCTAGTATGACTCATAAAGATGAGTTGTTGCTGCCTGTTTTATACTAAAAATGTCTGACATAGGTATATTCAAAACCATGACTTACTAAGATATAAATTTGTAGCATGTTTTTGATCTGGAAGTATTTAACTATAGAATTAGGAAAAACATGTATTATAAAGTTCCTTTAATGTTCTTTTGTTATCTTTTTTCCCAACAGATTTTAATATACCCTTCACAGTAGACATATGCCTGACCAAAGAGAATAATACAAGTTCTGTGAAATCTACTCAGGAAAAACTAAACTTAGATGGAAGCGCTCATTCATCTCTTCAGACTTCCGTGAAGCTAAATCTTCGATCTCGAAAAAGCGGACGTCTGCGCAAAACCACCCACCGTTACTCTGTGCGAGATGCAAGAAGATCTCAGCTCTCCACTTCAGATTCCGAAGGCAATTCTGATGAAAAGACTGCTGTAATAACAAAACACAGACACTCCCAGTTACTACAGCCTTTTTTAACATATCCTGTTAGAGACAGCTACCTTGTAGGTAGAAGTGATCGTCTACCTGTGGAAGCGGTACCAAATTCTAATACCAATGCCCCTAATGTAGAAAATTCCAGCAAAATTATTCCAGCACATGAGCTAAACCCAGAGACTTTGAATGAGCCAGCTGCGGGAACTTCTGAGAGCAACAAGGATAACTCTCCTTTTGACTTATGCCACGTCTTATTGTCTCTCCTAGAGAAAGTGTGCAAATTTGATATTACTTTGAATCACAGCTCTGCTCTTTCAGCAAGTGTGGTGCCCACATTAACAGAGTTCTTATCAGGATTTGGAGACTGTTGCAATGTAAGTAGTAACAGAGAAAATGAAGTAGTTTCTGCAGGGTGGACAGAAGAACCTGTGGCTCTGATCCAAAGGATGCTCTTTCGAACAGTGCTGCATCTTATGGCTTTAGACATTAGCAATACAGAAACAATGCCTGACAATTTACGAAAAAATTTAACAGACGTACTTAAAGCAGCATTAAAAATCAGAATTTGCTTGGAAAAGCAACCTGGTCCTTTTTCTCCAGGTTACAACAAAACACTACAGCAGCCAGTTCAGGATGACTACGTATTTTCTAGGTATCGTCACAGAGCCTTGCTTCTACCTGAGGTTATAAAAGGCGTCTTGCAGATTTTGATCTGTTGCCTACAAAGTGCAGCCTCCAATCCATTCTACTTTAGCCAAGCTATAGATCTGGTTCATGAGTTCATACAGCATCGGGGATTTAAGCTATTTGAAATAACAGTGCTTCAAATGGAATGGCTCTGTATGAAGAATGAGGGAGTACCTGGGGAAGCCTCAGAGCATCTGAAAACTCTAATCAACAGTATCATGAAAATAATCAGCACTGTCAAAAAAGTGAAATCAGAGCAGCTCCATCAATCGATGTGTACAAGGAAGCGGCACAGACGATGTGAGTACTCTCACTTCATGAATCACCACAGAGATCTTTCTGGGCTCTCTGTATCTGCTTTTAAAAACCAAGCTTCCAAAAACCCTTTTGAAATTTCTGATGGAGAAGTTCATTATCCTGAGAGATGCTGTTGCATTGCTGTTTGTGCACACCAGTGTTTGCACTTGTTGCAACAAGTTTCTTTGAGCAGTACCTGTGTTGAGATTCTCTCAGGTGTACATAATGTAGGAATATGTTGTTGTATGGATCCAAAATCTGTCATTGTCCCATTGCTCCATGCTTCCAAGCTACCCATATTAAAAAGCTTTCAGCAGCACATACTGAACATCCTTAACAAGTTTATATTGGATCAACTGGGTGGAGCAGAAGTATCTCAAAAAATTATGCAGGCATCGTGCAATATATGTACTGTTGACTGTGATCAACTCGCTCAGCTGGAAGATGCCTTGCAGGGCAACTCTAGTGATGCTAGTCTTGCATCTAGTTCCTCTTGCAGAGTCCAGGGAATTCTGCCTAGCACTGGATCTGAAGATATATTATTGAGATGGCATGCGTTGGAGGCTTATCGGGACATTGTTTTTGAAGAAGACAAGCTACGTGGCACACAGATTGCAAGCCATATTTGCCACTTAATTCAAAAGGGAAATGTAGTGGTCCAGTGGAAGCTATACAACTGTATTTATAATCCCATGCTTCAGAGAGGAGTTGAGCTAGCTTGCCATGCTCAACAAGAACTTGGACTAAGTACAGCTGATAAACACACATGCAGTTACCATAGCCAGAATTTGCCTTCTGAAGTGCTTCAGGTTTATTTACAGATGCTCCCTGTGTTGCTTAAATCCAGGTTGGTTGATTTTCTGGTTATTATTGGAAAACATGCTAATTATGGACGTAGCTTTTTGTATTTGTTACTGATCAGAAGATAAATTATATTTGGACTCTAGGCAGTGTTTGGATATTGCAGGTGGTGACAAGGTAAATGCTTGAGTAACATAAGATATATGCCTAGATCCATAAACCATAGTAAGTGAGGGCTCTCTACTCGTGAGTTATGGCCTTGAACAAGCCAAAGTGTGTAGAAACAAAAATCTTTGTCCAGTGTGACATGCTCTCTGCCTCTTCATTCCTCATGCTAAAATCAGTCAGGAATGTTGAACAGATTGCTATGTCTTTTTTTCTGTGGGAATTAGACTACTTAGTTTTCTGTTTCCCTTTTTCTTCCAGAATTGTTGCTATACCACCTTCCAAAAATAAGGCTTGATGTTTACTTGTCCTGAAATAACTGTTTTCTAATTTACAAAAGCCTGTTCATTTAAACATAGTTGAGAAACAAAATGAAAACAACCCCAGAACACAAAAACCCAACAAACATTCTTCCAAGGCATGAAATAGAAACTTTCTATTTATTGTTGAATTGATGCAATAATTTTTTAATACAATATATAGAAGTTTTTTCAGAATATGAATGTGTCCTTTTATCCAGGAAAGATTCTGATTTTATTTCTATTGGACTCCTGAAGTGAATTTAGTGGGGTTGATCCAAAACAATTACAACGAATAGACTAATATTCCAGTTTACATAAAGGGATTGTCTGATACAATTTTACTTCTATCCTAATCTACACTGTATAAGAAGCTGTTAATTTTTGAAAGTGCACCTAGTGGCAAAGAGGCAAGAGGAGTTAAGTTTAGATTTAAAAAAAAAAAAAAGTTTAAAATATCCTTAGAAGTTTAAAATATGTTTTTACTGGCTTAAAGATGGTAATATATAAGTAAATGATGGATTTGATTCTAGAGTAACTTGATTAGATTAAAAGCTGATCCTGTGGGAAGGAGATGGGAGGGTAAGTAAGGTAGATGTCTACAAGAAAATGTAGTATGCTAAAAAGCTTACAGATCCTTACTCAGAATTTTGTATGAACTTAGCCTAATACTCGGAGTAGAAAAAAAAAAGGAAAAATAGACTTGGAAACAAATATACAAAAAGGTTTTTTGACACTGGACATGCTGGCATAACAATTGCACAAAAAGTTGTGATTGAAAGGTATTCCTGAATTCTATCTGAAATACATCATCCACACAACTAAGAGACATAGCTAGGAAAATGTCTTCAAATTTGACAAGGAATCTCTCCTTTCTGGTGAAATCATAGAACAGAGAAATTTACAAAGATGCTTACTAGCTCTAATTGCTAAGAAAAAGCTGGGGAGGAAGTACCATTAAAGAGCAAATGTTACAAATAAAGTTAAATGCTTTTAATGTTTTGAACATCATACTTGTTTATGGTCTACATTTTAGAGGGTGGTATTTCCTCTATCATATCTTACAAAAAAGTTGAATTTTCCACTACTAATTGGATGATGCTTACTTGAGATTCTGGAGTACAGCAAACAATTACAGCAAACTCCTTAATTTACAGTAATTTATAGCAATTAGTGAACTACATGACTTTGTGGCTGATTTATAAGGTAACTCTTATGCTTTATCTTGCAGGGTAATTAGAGACTTGTTTCTGAGTTGTAACGGAGTGAGTCAAATGATTGAGTTAAATTACTTAGATACATTAAGAAGCCATTCTTTGAAAGTGTTAGAGACTTTGATACTGTGCCTTGGTGATCAGCAGAAAGACCAAGCAACGCCAGAACTGGAAGGCCTGAATGTTGAACAAAAGGAATCTACATCTGACTTACCTGCTTCCCTTTGTGGCCAGCATGCTGTTTCAGAGATTCCTCAAAGCCTGAGCAAGTTTTATGCTGGCTTGAAAGAGGCCTACCCGAAAAAGAAAAAGTTTGTGAGCCAAGACATTCACGTCAACACAATAAACCTGTTCCTCTGTGTTGCTTTTTTATGCGTAAGTAGAGAAGCAGATGGTGATCTGGATTCAGCTAATGACTCTGAAGATACGTCAGGATATGATAGTACAGCTAGTGAGCCATTAGGCCACAAATTACCATATCTGTCACTGGAAAGCCTTACTTTGCCCTCACTGGAACATATTCATAGGGCTGCAGATATTTGGTCCATGTGTCGTTGCATCTATTTGTATAGTTCAGTTTTCCAGAGACAGTTCCATAGACTTGGAGGCTTTGAAGCATGCCATAGATTACTAATTCTGATAATTCAGAAACTTGGAAAAATTAAGGAAAAGGAGGAAAAGGAGCAAGAAAAGAGGGAGAGAGTATTAAGTGAAAGCGGCAGAAGTTCACATGGGAGTCCTCATACTGAGCTTCTCAACAAGGACGATTCTGTTCAGCTGGCTAAAAGCAGAGAAGTGACACAATTGGAGCTTGATAATTCTGGCAGTCTTGCTGATGTGGAACAGCTGGTGCCTGACTCTGTCTCCTGTGACAGCTCTTTGAGTAGGGAACACTCTTCAGTTACTTCAGTTGCCAATCTTGAAGGGATAAAGACTTCTGTAAGAGAAGAGGCTGAGTGGGCACTTCAAGGGATCAGACTTCTAGAAGCCCTGCTGACCATCTGTCTACATAGTGCAAGTAACATGCAGAAGATGGAAATGGAGATGTTTCACCAGGTACTGTGCTTGCTTTGCTCATATTTGTTACAGACAATAATATTTTAACAGTAATTTAGTCAAAAGTTCTTCTTTAGAGGGAGAAAACTTAAGCTTTTCTTATAGTACCATATTTTCTGTAGAACTGAAAGAGTACAGTTAAATGATGTGCTTAGTAATTGGAATAGTGGTCCTCTCAAGTCGTACTCTTTTTGGAAAGAGTATTCAGTGGATAATATGTGTGACAGGGATGCTGCAGGAAAGTTGTGTAGGCAAGATTAATAACACAATTTTTGATCAAGTTTCTGAGCGCAGTGTGGTGCTTGAGAAGGAGTATTGCAGGGCACAGGTATTCAAAAGACACCTGAAAAAAAAATTATTACTTAAGCCTTAGAGATGAACTAATTCAGTGTTCCATAAAAAGTTGTTAATTCACAGAAGATAACTTCGCGTTGCTTTAATGTTTTAATTGCTATCTTGAATTTTATTTGGCAGTTTGTTACAAAAGCAGGAGACATTAAGTACAAGAGAGAATTGAAAACTGGAGTTCTGCCTGGACTGCTTGCAAGTTTTGTGATCTTGGACATGTTACGCTCTGACTTTTTAACTTATAAGTAATATTGTGGAGTGATTTGAATGCACACTGTGTACCTGAAACTGTTTCAAGGTCGTTTATTTTTGAAACAGTGCTTTCACCTGCAGATTTTAGATAACAGTATTTTCAGATTCTTTCAGATTGCAGATTCCAGTTAAATATCTGTTGTGGCAAACAGGATGAATCTTTCATATTTCAAGAGACTGGATGAAATGTGGTGGTTTTAGCAGAAAAGTTACATTAATGTAGGTGGAAGGAGAAGTTCTTAAATGACAGTACCAGGCTATTTCTGTTAGCCAAAACACAGTAACATGAATCAAAATGTTTATCTCCCCTAAAACACAGAATACTTGTGTGGATGATATCTTACTTGAAATAAGAGAGCAGCTTGCTCAATCAAAAGTGATAGAAACTGACTTGGCGAAGCCTCTGTTTGATTCACTGCTTCGTGTTGCATTGGGCACTTTTTCTGCTGATCTGGATCATTCTGAAGAAAAAATTGAGAAGGTATGAAACACCAACTAAGCATCTAATTGTGAATAATGCAAGATGTTCTCAGGGTTATGTTGTTTGGGTCTTTTTAAACTCAATAGAAAATGTTATGTCTGATTACTGATTCTCTGTTTCTTGTATGTAAGTGAAATGCTGCGTATTGATATGGTCCCCACATTTACTGTTCAGAAATGAGCCATGCCCCAAAAAGCAGCAAGCTCAGTCAACCTGATGTTCTCTTTACTCTTTCATCACACAACAGTGTGACAAACTCTCAAAGGAAGAGCTTCAAACAGGGATGTTGAGTGACCTTATCACCTTATAGTGAACATCGATGTCCATGTTGATAGTGATTTTGGAAACAGTTACTCTAATGCATTGGCCACCTGCTTGCTAAAATTTTGATCAGGTAGTTAATAAGAAAAATCAGTCTTTGCAGATTCAGTTTTCAATGTAAAAATGAAGTATTCTTAACGTATCTCAAGTTTCTTGAAAGTGTATGATTGATTTGTTTCTTTTGCTGATGGGCTTGGAGAAAATAGTAATTTGTAAGGTTCTAAATTATTTGCTTTTCTGAGTCAAAGTTGTTGTTTTTTTCTCACCAATGATAATCTATTTCCTTGATGTATTGTACAGACCCATTACACTGAAAAGGAGCCTGTGTCACAGCCTGGAGAAATTTCTGAAGAAACTGAAGAATCACAGTGCTGTAGTCTTAAACTTTTTGCTGAAGAGGAAGGATATGAAGCAGATAGTGAAAGTAACTCTGATAGTGAAACCAAGGATGAAGGTAAATGTGAACTTCCTTAATATAGAAAGCCATCTTTGTGACATAGCAAGGTTTGTCTTTTGAGATGTACCAAAACGAGGCAAGCATCAGATACCTTTAACAGATGGAAATAACTTTTTCTGCTTTCAGTATGATGCAATTACAGACTGAAAGATGATGAATATTCTTACTCAGCGTTACAGAAACTATTGTCTTGTTGTCTTTGTGTATGTGACTCTTGCTCTAAAGTCATGCTGCTCAAATGTATTATTGTGGTCTAGGAGCCTCCGAAGATGTTTATTAGTTTGATTGAAGTTCAGTGCTCAAATTTTTTTTATTTAGAATTATAACTCTCTGGTGAAAACTAAATAATCTAATTATATTATAGAGTACTAGGTTGGAAGGGATCTCAAGGATCATCTGGTCCAATCTTTTTTTTGGCAAAGCACAGCTGAGACAAGATGGCCTGGCACCCTTTCCATCTGAATCTTATATGTCCAATCCAACGTTGGGGAATCCACCCCTTCCCTGGGGAGATTATACCAATGACTGTTCTCATTATGGAAGGCTTTCCTCTTGTGTCCATATGAAATCTCCATGAGAGTACCATGTACCCATTACCCAGTATTTTTGTCCATGTGACTCCTTGGAAAAAGATGGTCTCCATCTTCTTTGTAGGCACCTTTTAAAAACTGGAACATGGTGATAAGGTCTCCTCTAAGCTGCCTTTTCTGAAGGCTGAACAAACCCAGTTTTCTCAACCTTTCCTCCCATCTGTTTTGCATAGCGGTGACCAAAACTGAATAGCGTTTTCCAGGTGAGGCCTTACAAGCACTGAGTAGAGTGGGATAATGATTTTTTCACCCCTGTGTGTGACACCTTTGATGCAGCCTGGCATCCTGGTGGCTTTCTGTTGCAGCAGCACACTGTTAACTGATACTGAGCTTGCTGTCCACTGGGACCCCTAACTCCATTGTCACAGAGCTGCTCCACAGCTGAGCAGATCAAAGCCTGTGCTGCACTCCTGGATTATATTTTCCCGTGTGCAAGACCTTAATTTGTCCTTGTTGAATTTCATAAGGTTCTTGTCAGCCCACTCATACAGCCTATCGAGGCCTTCCTGTAGCCCAGGCATCCACTTCCCCACTCAGTTTGGTGTCATCAGCAGCCTCTGTCAGGGTAGACTTAATCCCATCATCCAGGATCACCTATGAAGACATTAAACAGCTTTGGGGTGATAACAGTCCCCAGAGGACTCCACTTGTGACAGTTGCCAGTTTGAAAAGGAGCCATTTACTCCAACCCTCTGGGTGCAGCCAGGCAGTCAGTGCACACCCACCACACAGACCCCTTGTCTTGACCCCAACACGTAAGTGTCTCTAAGAGAAGGCTGTGGGAAACTGTACTAAAAGCCTTGGAGAAATCTAAATAGACAATGTCCACTGCCTGTTCCATATCAACCAGACAGGTTATTTGGTTATAGAAGGCAATCCAGTTTGTCAAGCACAATTTGGCCTTGGTGAATCCATACTGGCTTTTCCCAATCACATGCTTCATTTGACTTGTGATAACCCCCTTGTTATACAACATATCCCTTTATATTCATTCAACGATTGATACACCCATATCTTGCTGTATTTTGTTTGTGTAATTTATTTTGAACATGAATTTGCTTTAATTTTTTTTCCTTTGTGCTGAACACATCTGGATGCTTACATTCTAGTATGAATAGATTAATAGAACTGCATTAAACTGTTGCTTTTTACCTGCATGACTGAGCCTTATGAATAGATATATAACAAAAGCATTTCTGAATTCAAAATTTCATCTGAAATACTTCCATGAAACATTTCTATGAAACGTGTACCAAATAAGTAACGTGTTTTGAAGTCTCTTCAAAATGTAACAGGAGGTGCTTATGCTTTTCTTTTTTGGTTGTTATGTAGATATTCTGAAATACGTGTTTCCTGAGTTAAATAACTAAACTGCTTCCCCCAAACTTTTAACAAAATGTAATTTAAATTTATGTCCTTTCTTGGCAGGCTCAGGGTTTTGTATAGAAGTTTGAGGCTCTGTTACAATGATTTTACTGTCATGTTTCATGAATTGCATTTTTCACCATTACTGTGTGTCCGGTTCCTAAGAAATGAAGGCACATAGTTTAAGAGCATGTAATGGGAGAAACTGCATCCTTGCCCTTCTGTGTTAGCAGGAAAATAGGAAAATCTGAAAAGAATAGAAGATTATGCTAACTTCCTATAGGCTAGTGACTACTTCTGGTTTGTACTTTATGAAAAGGTTGAAGAAAGTATGTCCTTGAATGTTCGGCTTAAATCATTCAATCTGTATTCAGCTGAGTAAGTTTCAGTAAGACAAGTATTTTTTTATTTTTTTTCAGGAGCAGACACAAAGGGAGAACCAGGATGTACTGGTCCTTCAGGTTATTTTAATGACCTAACTGAAAACATCAGTCAAGGAGAATTAATATATCCTGAAATCTGCATGTTAGAATTAAACTTACTCTCAGCTGGTAATGCAAGTTTAGATGTGCTTGCTCATGTATTCCAAAGCTGCCTGAAAATCATCAGCCAGAAGGAGAGAAATGCCACTGTACTTATAGAGCAGGTAAAAATATTATTAACAAAGGTAACAGTCTGGAGGTTACATGTCTTTTCTTCAGTTTTATAGTATCAGTCTACCTAATAGTGATCTCAAATGTTCTCACTTGTTATGGGATTTAATAAGATCTGAAACAGTATAAATAACTATTGCCAGCTGTGTTGTGTTTAAGTTACCAGGAACTAAGTAATGTATTGAAAGACATTTGAGCTACAGAGCTTTTGAGTTTCCCACATATCTTATTTTATCAAGACTATTCAATCACTAGGGCTAGAGCTAGAGATTTAATGATTATCAGGGCATTAGGAAAAAAAAAAGGCAGATATCTGCTTGTATATGTATATATGTAAACATTTTATGCTTATATGTATTGAAGATGTACTTTTACAAACTGTGTCATATACCTCAAAAGTATTTCATGCTATTATTCTTCCTAAGTTAATATTAGAAATGAGTCATGCAAATGTTGATGTCCTCATGATCCTTTAGAATTTCTGATAATTTGTTCACTTTTTTAATAACTAAATGGAGTATGCCTCTTGCAAAAGAGAATAATTTAAATTTCAAATTCTCTTCTGCAACTGAACTGCACAGAACATTCATTGGCAAATATAGAAAATTTCCATAATTTCAAGTATTTGGAATTATAATTAAAATAATAGTTGGCAGGAGTTGATTGGAAGAATTTATTTCTTAGTTCTTTAAGCTGGTGTTTATTTTTCAGATATCCATTTTCCTTGTTTGGTTCTTTTTTAACAGGGAGCTGTTAAACATCTTTTGGGAGGATTTCTGAATATATTGACACAAACAGAATCTAGTTTTCATGGTGAGATAAAGGTTCAAGTAACTCAAATATTGGTTTTTGTAATTTAATGTATACATAGTCAAATTTTTTAGCTCACAGTTGCAAATGCAAAGTTGACAAAGGAAGTTCATTGGCATGTATGAATTTATGCAGCTGCTTTTTTAACTTGAAAGAAACTTGTGCCACTTAAGTGTAAATACAGAGTTATTTCTGAGCTAGTGGAAATATATTATGTAAACAAATACTGGCAGATCTAAAAATGATAACTGTTATAAACGCTGGTGTGACAGTGTTAAACATTGCTTGGAAAAATAGCAGCTGATTGAATTCTCACTCCATCACAACCCAAGTTTTTATTTCCAATTTCTTTGTAACATAGGTCCTGATGATGTCTTGAGTTTTATTTCTAACTAGAAAACAGCTAGCTAGTCCAAGAATGCATAGAAGCTAATTAAATGTTTGCCCTAAGGTAGCTGTACACAATGAGGGTGTTCCACAGCATGAGATGTAAACCCATTCCAGGACTTGGATCCCTAGTTTTGTGGGGAGAGCCTTTGCAAGTTAGATGCTAGGTTCCCAGGCTTTCAGATTCCATGTTGCAAACCTGCAAACATTTATCATAGCCATCAAACTTCATTCCATGAAATTTTGAATGGTATTTTAAGGAAGTACTGTTCAATCTCTCTAGAATTTATCTTGTAATCATTACTGCGTCCTTAATTTGAAATGTTTTTGCAAAACACTCTGAATTCCAAGTTAATCTTTCCTCATAATGCTATAGAATATGCATTTTTAAAGCTTTATAAAAATTCCTTTTAAGAATATTATTGTCTCCTTTTTAGCATGTCAGATGGTGCTGGTAGATCTGCTAGTTTCCTTGATGAGTTCACAGACATGTGCAGAAGAGCTAACTCTGCTTCTTAGGATATTTTTGGAGAAAACACCTTGTACGGTATGTATGGAGGAGCACATAGCAAAATTCAGATGCTTATGAGAAAAAATAGAATCAAAATGAAATCCTTTTGTGTCCAAGAATTTTGAGAAATAAGATGACAAACAGTGACATTTGAACTGAGCAGAGCAAATGAAAATTGGTGGTTGAAGTAATTAATTATTAAAGCAAGAAAAGGAAACAGGAGATAAAAAGAGGGGGTTTTGAAGGGTGCATTGGTCCTGGGGACTCTCTTCAGTACAAGAAACCAAGATTCCTCTTGAGGAAGACTAGCATAGTGGTTATGGATGACAGAACACTAATACTGCAAAATTAGAAGCAAGTACTTTAAAGGTATAAAGCATCTCACTGTTTTAGGAATGTTTTAGCACCAGGAATTACTTTCAAAAGTAAGCTGGTTTGTATAATGCTGGAATCTACTGTTTGTGTGGGATATACTTCTGAAATAACTGTTGGTTTATGTGTGAGTCTGTAGCAAAATACAAGTAGAAGTAAATAAAAAAATTACTATGGCATCTGAAATGGTACCAAACCAAACAAGGAGTCCCAAGTCAGTTTTTCAAAGGTAGCTTGTAATAATTGGCTAAGTGACTAGAGAAACTTTTTGGCTTGAGGGCTCAGCTCATTTTGTTACTGATTATGCAATAACAAATTGATGGCCTATGTGGGCATTCTTAAGCAGCCACAAACAAGGGGTAAAAGGTGTGGTCTTTTGTTGCAATATGAACCGATCTGTTTGTTAGCACATAACAGAAGTGAGATAAGATTGTGCAATGACCACCTGTTTTGGTTCAGCTGATTCCTGAGCATGGTGACTTGAAAACTGAGCTGCCCAGACTAAATCCCCAAAGCTCTGCTGGGCCAGAGTCTGTTGAAGCCGCTACCTGATGCTTTGCAAATGTGTCAGTTTGAATATGAAAGTCCACCTCTGATGGCAAAACATGAATCCAAATTTAAATAAAGAGTGGCTTCTGTTTGGTTACATGATACTTGACTGTGTGGTGTAAACAGTTTAATTTTTTGTCTCATTTGTTTGGCTTATTTCTTCTAGGAGATACTACTCAAGGGTGTATTGAAGATCGTAGACACTAATATTTATATGAACCCATTACAGTACCTTGCCTTCCCTTTGCTACATGGCACGAATTTGAGTAGTAGTTCTTCACAAAAATGTGCTAGCACTTCCAACAGCAAAACTGCTGGACTACTTAGAAGAGCAAAATTTTCACAGAGTAAGAAAGAGGCAGATAGTGAAAATTTGAGTCACCAGCTGCTTTCTTCTTGGCATGTAGCCCCGATTCACTTGCCTTTAGTTGGACAAAACTGTTGGCCACACATGTCCGATGGCTTCAGTGTCTCGCTGTGGTTTCATCTGGAGTATGCTCATGAAACAGAAAATTCAACAGAGAAGGGGAAAAAAATCAAGAGAAGAAGCAGACTCATAGCTGTAAAAGAGAACAGTTTTGACAGCACAGGTGAGCATATAGAACTTTGTTTCTGTTTAGGTAGCACTGAAAGATTCTGGTTACAAATATTACTAATCTCTGTGCCATATACAAAGGTTGGATTTATTTTGTTATGATGGATATTAAACAGCAGTGGTAGTATTTCTGATTCTTCTTTGAGTACTGTGCTATATACTTACAGATAAAACATTTGCAGCCCTGGTCCTTAAATTAGATTAATGCCTGCTTCCTTGGAAATATAGTATTCTCATTGAATTTGTAACTTCAGTAAAATGTCTCTAAGCTACTTCATGTTATGATGAAGAAAATATTAAATACTGCAGCTGAATGGTCATGGGGAAAAAAATGCTCTCAAGTTTATTCAGTTTCATGTATTGATAATGAAATCTCAGGCTGACTCAGTATAAATCCTCTTTCTTTGTGTGCACCATTGTAAATACCAACAGCTGTACAATATTTTTCTTTCTATACTTTTGTAGAGACACCTGCTCCTAAACTGTTCTAAACAGAATCTCTTGGATTATAATTTGTAGGAGGAAAAATTCTTAAATTTGTTTAAAATGTCTCCCATTCACAACACTTGGAATACCTGTACTCTTTTCCTTTTACTGTATTTAAATAAAAGGAGAAAAAACTCAAACCCGAATCTTGGAACTCACTAGAGCTGCTGTTGTTACAAGTTCTGTGCTTTTGCTTGGTAAAGTAAAAATACTGAATACAAGATCATGCTTAAAGGGTAGTCTGATTTGTGAAGAAAAATCTGAAGACTTCTTGGTGCATACTGACAGTTCAACAAAGGAATGTAATATGATGTGGCATGTCAAAAGCATCATTGGTAGAGTATTCAGCTCAGTGGATTTACATGATTTGCTAAAAAAAAAAAAAGTGAGGTGCTGAGTTAATGTCAAGTTCCTCTGTTTCAGTTTGACACCTCAGTTTCTGAAGATAGTCTATAGATTAGTCAGCCCACTGTAAAAATAAACAAATTTCTAAGCAGTACCTGAACTGTTCCTTTTTAAACTTGTGTGGTATCTGATGTGAAAGGCAGATTGTTGTATTGTAATTGTGTATAAATGTTTATATTTCTAGAAGAAACGAAGTCTATGGGAACGGAATACCTAAGCCTGGGAGAGAGACTTCTTGAAGATGGCTGCATTCATATAATTTCATTGGGTTCCAAAGCATTGATGATACAAGTCTGGGCAGACTTGAATACTGGAGCATTCATATTTCGGTATGCTGTTTTAGTCTAAAAGCAGAACATATTGTGTGACTTGGAGTAGCAGCCTGCTGAGGATACTGCTAGAGAGTAGAGAACTAATTTCTATAGTAGAGGGGCCTTGCACACTGATGGGGCAACATCAGGGAAGTTTATTGGATACAGATCTACAGGGTTGCAAGTTTAAAGTGTCAGGGTCTGGGCTTGCATGGTTCGCATAGTCGTGTGTAAGTAACTGCCTAAAGTAAGCTTCAAGGTCAGTCAGAAACATAATGCAGTGCAAGGAAGCAATTCAAGCTTTAATGAAATGCCACAATAAATGTGTGAAGGTGGAAAAAGTTCTTGCACCTGAGGTGTGAAAACTGCTGTTGTGTAATACTTTCTGTAAAAGTCTTGGTTTTAAATCTTCTGAATGCATTTTAGCCCTAATTTAGTTCTTGTAAGTAATCTATCCTTACAATGGGTTTAAAGCCGCAATTTTAGAACACTTTATTTCAGTGTTCAAAGTATCTGCGTTTTTTCAATAAACTGAATTTAACTGCTCTGGAAAATAGAGAAAATATCCTTATCTTAAATATAAGCAGATTTATGCAGACAGGTTAAATAAGTTGAAACCATGATGTGAGGATTTCCCTAGCTTATGCTGAGCACTCTAAAAATAGTTTTGTGATCAAAAAATTACCTGTGAAAGTTAAGGAATGCAATCTCAAATTAACTGAGGCCAAAAATTGCAGATTTGAGGCTTAAAATACAAGTATGAAAACAAACATACGCACTCATTTTTCTTCTCTTGTTTTCATAGTATGTGCATGGATCCAAATGATGAGATGAAAGCTGGTTTGCTGGCACAGGCGGAATCTCCAGAGAATGTTTTCCTTTTAGGCAGGTGGCAGCATTTGGCATTAAAATATCTGCAGAAGCCAGAAAGCAAGAAAAATATCCATGGAAAGCTGTTGCTGTGGGTGTCTGGTCAGAGGTAAAGAATACATTAGTTGTACCTAGATACTTCTTTAAAAGATGTTCTCTGGTAGGAATATATCAGCACTATGTTGGCACAAGCTGAAGTTATGGTTGAATAGTATTCTAGGAGGGTAGGAGAGGGGGGATGTTACACTGCTAGGAATTCTCTAGAGTAGTTGTGATTGCTTTGAGAATCATCAGTTTATACGATGGACCTATTCAGACATCATTGTTGTTCTTCATCATGAATAACTGAAAGACAAAAGTACTGCAAGGTTTTAAATAAAATCCAAAATAAGCTAAGGCATGAAGTTAGCAGTAGGCATAATATCTCTGGTTAAGTTAAGAATCTGCGTTAAGGAGGTATAGCTCAGGTACAGGCTGCGTTGTTGAAAGTAATAATTAAGAGGAGAAGGCAGTCATTTTGTTCCACTGATGGAAATGGAGAGGTAAGAAGTTTAAAATATATTTCAAACAAAATCTGAACTGCCAGTTGGAAGTATGATTTTTTTTTTTTTTCCACTGCAAAGCTAAGGTCCATGCTCCTAAATGAGGTACCTGATGCTAGGTTGGGTGGGCTTGTGCCTGCGTGAATTATTTATTGGTTAGAGAGAAATATATTTATTAAATATCAGTCTTTATGTTTTCTTCCCAAAGTCCAGACTATGAAGGCTGTGTTCAGTCTGTGCATGCTGGTATGCAATAAAGTCCAAATATGGAGATACAGGGGGAAGCTAAAAGTACTCTAATGTTCTGCACGTGTGCAGTTATTGAGGCCCCTCTATATATAGTTGCTAGTTTGCTAATAGTTTGGCTCTTTCAGGAAGCTTTGGATGACCTTTACAGTCTAATTGCTCTGTTTATGTAAAGACACATAAATTTAATTGGATGCTTTCTGAAAGCATCAGGCTTATTGCCCGTGGCTGTGCAGCACACTAGTTCTGACAGTGTTCCCTGGTATAAGCAAATCCTCAACATGGTGTTTTCCAGCATATGTGAACCACATTTTTCATTGTGTCTTAGCATAGTCAAAGGCCTTTGACTTCTTAGGAAGAGTAGAAGTTCTTGAAAAATTGTGGTATTTTAGAAGCATATATAGTGTTACATATATTTCTGTTTTGAGGTCAGAGGAAGGAAGGAAGGAATTTCAGATCCAGGAAATCTTGACTTCATGGCAACGCTAGCTGGAACTCTATTCTTTTGCTCTATGCAGTATCTGAATACAAATATCATTATGTAACGGAGGTTTAAGGTGCCTAGAAGTTGAAGAGGACCTGAGTAGTTTAATTTTGATGGCAGCATGGCTTCTCATCTAGTAAATATTAAAATGAATTTTAAACCTAAGCTGAATATCTTAGATAGCAATTTTGATCAGTTCTTAATATTTAAACATGTTTGTTTATATACATTTTCAGGAAATGTGATATTGATTTAGACTTCTCACTGCCAAGGAAAACAAGC
Source organism: Pyrocephalus nanus (assembly GCA_038380795.1). Taxonomy (NCBI): domain Eukaryota; kingdom Metazoa; phylum Chordata; class Aves; order Passeriformes; family Tyrannidae; genus Pyrocephalus; species Pyrocephalus nanus. Next base: position 75,995,745 of record CM076260.1, on the reverse strand, counting down.
TTATCATCTGACAGTAACAAAACATATTGTATGATTGGACATTGTACATCATCTCAAGAAGAATTGCTTCGATTGTCGGGTAGATGGAATCTTGGAAATCTGCTTCTATTTAATGGTATCTTTTGAATGCTTTTCTTCTTGAATAAGTCTTCACTTCCTCCTCTCCCTCTGAGATCAAAGGCTTATTTAGATATTTTTTTTAACATACCAAGCTTTTACAGTAAAACCAATTATATATTCTTTAGCAGCATAATATATCAGGGAGAAAGCAGGCAAATCTTTCAGTATTGGGTACTTCCTAGTGTATTCTTCTGCCATATTTTCTTGCTTTCTTTTTAGTGACATAGTTGGTAATTACAGTTACTTTAGTGGTTTTTAAAATTTTTTAAATTATACCTTGGGGTAGAGGATGGAGAGACACTGATGTTTGTTCTGTTTTTCTCCTTGAAGCACTCAGTCTCTTTTATCTGGAAAATTGATTTCACTTACCTGCTTTTAAACCACTAGCTTCAAATTACTTAAAGCACATTAAAAAGTAAACAAAATCTGAACCACTGAATGCTTTGAGTTAAGCATGCTTATTTCTGAAACTGCTGATGTTACTGATCTGTGGTGTGTCAGAAATGAATTTTGATTTATTGTATACTAAAGAGTTAACAGATTATTTTCTGAATTTTAGGTGCAAATATTGGACCAGAGGAAGCATTTTACCTATACACATGTGGGCCAGACTTCACATCTGTAATGCCTTGTAAATATGGCAAAACATTGACTGACTGCTCCAAGTACATAAATAAAGAGATTCTACAATGTGAACAGGTCAAGGAGCTCTTCATGACAAGAAAGGAAGTAGATGTTGGGCCTTTAATTGTAAGTTTCTACTTAAAAATGGTTCTTAAATTCTCTTAAAAATGGTTAAGAAATTGGGAACAAGTTTCCTGCTGTCTCCCAAAGTGCTTCACTTGATCAAAGCAGATAAGAGCAAACCTTGTTCTTGTTAAAATCACTGCAGGGTTCTTCCCACTTATTTCAGTTGAACTCCACACAGGGTGGCCATTTCCTCTTGCCTTAGGTTGGATTCTGAAAATTTCTAGATGTTCCAACATCTACAATACTGCATCCTAAATTGTATTGGATAAACAGGCACCTCCAAAAGGTCTAGGATGGATATATAGAAGATCCCTCCACTAGTGTAAAAGTAGTCAAGGACAGCTTAGTTATCCTGTTAACATTAAAACTGAGAAGGGAGGAAAAAGGAGGCTTTATCTGGCTTTAACAGGAAGCAAAAGAATTGATCCCAATTTTTTGAAGGTGATGAAGGGAGTAAGTTTGCACCAAATTTGGCTGAAAAGTCATTCTGCAGCTGGCAGATCTTAGCTTTTCTCATCTTTCCTGACTGAAACAGCCATGTCAGATGCGGGTGTAAATACAGTGACACTAGAAAAAGAATAAAATAAAGCTTGCTTCTCAGAGGAGCTTGCTATATTTTGGGAATTCAAACACTAGTAACTCCTGCTGTATGAATTGTTTCCACTAGAGGGTTTTTTCTGATCTCGTAGGCTAAGGGTCATTCTGTCTGAATATGATCCTTGTAAACAATGGTACCAAATTTTGAATAGGTTAAGGAGGAATGAATGGAGGAAGTTAAAGCTTAGCAAAGGAGTCATGCAACTTTTAAGCTTATTTTGCCTTACAGAACACCAAGTAGCCAGAGAGAAGAACCATATGATTGAGTGATGAATTAATCTTTGCAGTTTTGCAGAGAATGCAAGTGCATTAAATGAAATTTCTCTCTTTTAACTAACCTTCCAAATATGATCACTTTACATTTTCTGTGAAAATTAGTTTGTTACTTTCCATAGGAGCTTTGGCTTTTAAGTCTTATCCTTGATGAAATTTCTTCTATTGAGTTCCTCTTAGGGCAAAGCTGATGAAAGGATAAACTTAAAAAAATGGAGAAATTTTTAAAAACAGCACATAATTTCTATTTTGGACTTGCCACTTTAGAAAAGGAAACAATTTACCCAGTACCTCTGTGTGCTCATTTTATTTTATCTATGTCAGTAACTTTGTTTTTATGCAAAACAGTTGTTATTCTCTAGGTGATAAGAGGGGGATCCTTGGTGGAATTTTTTAGTGCTTTCTTAATTTTCTATGCTTTAGCTGTTGCATATAATTTCTAAGATTTAGGAACCCTGTTGCTTTTTAGTGCGTGTGCTCCACACGCAACTTCAGAGCATGATAGTGGTAAAGTAGTAATGAACAGCTGAAGTTGTTGCTACTTGCTTGAGGTGACTTTTGTGTCCTGGATGTGTGAGTTTTTTTGTATTAAACTTTCTAGAAAAAAATTTAAACTTCTCTTTTTTTTTCAGGAGAGTCTTGCTGTTGTTTATACCACATGCTGCCCTGGTCAGTACACCATATATGAACCTGTTATTAGACTGAAAGGTCAAGTGAAAACTGTACCTTCTCAGAGACCTTTCAGTTTGAAAGAAGTTCAAAGCAATGCATTGGACTCTCATCACCTGAAAACACTTCAACCTGTTGAATATAAAACTCTTCAGGGCATACTACATGAAATTGGAGGAACTGGTGCATTTGTTTTCCTCTTTGCTAGGGTAAGGAGGCTGGAGGAGGGGGGTTGCATCTATGTGTTCTCCCATATAAAATTTTCTTTGGGTCTTAAGTAGCAAATCTCGTAATTCTAGCTGCATTTCTCTAGTCTGCATGTGATGCTTTTCTGTTAAAACTTGTGGAAAATACCCGTGCCATAACAGAAAGTATCACACAGGTTGTCTTCAATTGGAAATGTATTTATAATTCTATTACGTAATGTTTTAGTTAATACTGCTAATATGTAAGATGGGGTGTTACATTCTGATTTAGAAATAGGATTTTTAAATGTCCAAAAAGATTATTTTTAGTGGTGTTGTAAAACTGATCATATTTTTCGTCTCTGATTTTGAAGCATTTAAATTCATGGCATATCTTTAACAGTTTAACCACGGGATACTCACAATGCAAGTATGAATAAATGTGAAACTGCATGGTGCACAAAGCTTTATTTTTATCTGATAAATCATGAGAGCTTTTTTGAGATAACTGTTCAGTCGTGCTCAAAGGCTTATTTATCCTGTCTAAGAGAAAATGTAATTTCAAAAATAGTAAGGCTATTAGCCTTAACTTAGTTACTACTTACTTAAATGTGACCTTTATGTGGAGAGGCTAATATTTGTGCCAGGAGTCTCTGAAGTACCACAGGTAATTCAAACTACTAATGTAGGCCTAAAGCTTGTCTTGATTTATGTGTCTCTGGTATTGTTCTGAAAGATACATGGAGAGTAATAAATGCACATCAGATCATGGCTATGAAGACACTGCCTGCTGTAATTTTACCATTGATAATGAAATCTGAGGAGAAAATCCTTATCCATGTTATTGTATTACGTAAATTTATGCCAAGTACGTGCTACAGATCAGTAGCATGTAGACTGTTTGCATCAGAAAGGGAAGACAGTAGATCAGCTGTCAGGTGATACAGGTATACATGTCTATAAATGTGTGGTGCAGCAGAATTAACAGGTATATGGCGAGGGAAGCTATAGAACTGAAGTTCCATTAATGTGAGATTTCGTTCTTGTTTGGTTTGGGTTAAAATTCTCTTTGCTTTTTCTTGGAATTCAAGAATTGTAGAAGGTAAAGAGGAAAGAATGATTTGTGGTCTTCATCTATCAAATTGCTTGTCTCTTTGTGGATAAAATAAAACTTTAATGTTTGACACTTACAGGTAGGTGTAACTCTAGACCTTCAGGAACCTTATTTTAAAGCTTTCCTTGAATATTTAAGAAACATACTTTTCCAAGGCAAACAGTTTATTCTTATTAGAGGCTTATGTATTTCATGACCTTGTGACTTTGTAGTATGGTAAGTGCCCTCTACTTTAAATTTTTTCGAAACAGACTTTTTTCTTGGAAAAGGATTCATATAAAGGGACTTCTGTTTTCTTAGCAGATTATAATTTACCACAATAGGAATTGTCACTTCAAATATAACTGAATGTACACACATTGACAAAAATGAAGGCTGTGTACATAACACTAAGCTCTTTAAAACAGATTTACTCCAGAAGTTATGATTTAGAAGTGCAAAAAAGTATTTTTAAGTCTTCTATTTTCTAAATGTTTCTCACACTGTCTTATTACATTTGTCTTCTTTTCAGGTAGTAGAGATTAGCAGCTGTGAAGACACTCAAGCTTTAGCACTACAACTTATACTGTCTTTAACAAAATACAATCAACAGAGAATACAGGAGATGGACAATTGTAATGGTTATTCTATGATTCGTCGAGTGTTGATCAAACCAAAATGCATTGTTGGATTTTGCATGCTGAAGGTAGGGGTCCTCTTTTAAACCTGATATTTTGTTCAATATTAGCACGAATTTAGAAACTTCTCTGTGATTTTAATTTTACATTTGAAGCTGTTTTTACAAAGGCAGAACAGTGATTTTAAGCAAGGTGGGTGTTGACCAGGTACATATGTCTTTCCTATCAGGAGTATTCTGTCTCTGTAAAGATGTACCTTTTTTGTTATAATTTGGATAGAACAACTGTACTACTTTGTGATTATGATACTTAAAAAATATTTCCCCCTCTTCAAGACTCTCCTTGAAGGATGCTGCAGTGATGAGATTCTCTATATAAATGAAAATGGACAATTCCAGCTTGATGCAGACTCTACTGCAGTTATTCAAGATGTTCAATTGTTAGAAAAGTTGCTGCTTGACTGGAAGATATGGTCTAAAGCAAAAGTAAGTACTTTTAGTTTGGAAATATTTCAGGTCTAAAATTCAATATTTTTAAAAAAATAAGTATTATGAGTAAGAAATTAATATCTCCAATTACATGTCAGTAATCACTACAATTTCCTAAAATTAATGGTCCTTATTTTTCTTTGAATAGCTCTTAGTAGCGTTAAGCTCTCATTATCAATGATGCAGGTAGCTTTGTGTATTAAAGTCTGTAAGTGTGATGACTTGTTAGTTGAACTGATTAATTTTTTTGTGGAGAAATTGCTAAAACTAAGGAAGACCTGCTTTGTTTTGGAGTTAAACTATTGAAAATAACCATCCAGTGTTAATATAGCAAAGAATATACAAAACTAATTTTAGACAAGAACTTGAAGGTTTTTTTTTGTGATAGCTTAGTCATTAAAATAAACTTATTTTTGTATGAACATAATTTTTCTGATAGTTTCTAGTTCTCACAATTTGTAGTCATTTAGTCATCATCTTAGGTACAAAACTAACTTGACTTCATTGTGTTTGTTGTTTTTTGGGGTTTTTTTCACAGTGTGTAGATTCACAAATGTATTTTTGAATGTTTCTGGGGTTTTTTTTGTTTTTCAGCAAGGTGTTTGGGAAACTCTGTTAGCAGCTCTAGAAATCCTTATCAGAGCCAACCATCACCAACAGATGTTTAACATTAAACAGCTATTGAAAGCTCAAGTGGTACATCACTTCCTGTTAACTTGTCAGGTTCTGCAGGTACTTTCACTCTGAAATCCTACTTTGTGCTTGGCAAATACTCATTTTAATGAGGGTAGGGTAATGTAGAAGAGACTAAATGCTGTAGAAAAAGCTACTTCAGTAGACTGTGCTCTGTGCTTCCAGACCTAGTAAGGAACTGTATCATTTTTTGGCAACAATGCTGAGAGAAAATGTTTCGTATTATTTCCTGTATTTTCTGCACATTAGGGAAAATTAGTATCTTGCTTAAAAAAAAACAACAAAAACAACTACTCAAATTGGGCAACAACAATTTGGCAGTTTTGGGGGTCTGAGGGAATGGAAGACAAAATTATATAAACCATTCCCTCTGGAAAAAATCACTTCAATTAGCTTCATTTAATCCTTTCCTGCAGCAGTTTCAGTTAAGGTGCTTGGGTAGAAAATGGGAGATCAAAATTGGAAAAGCTGGGAATAAATTAATCACAATGCTCACCTTACAGTGGGATTTCCCACAAGTTTCTTTAAGTCTTGTTCTAAAATCCATATTATTTTAATAGATTTTTTTTTTCAGCTAGCCAGCATCAAACTATAGAATGCTTGATCAAGCAGAAATTATAAATACACATTTGAGATTTCATTGATAATTGTATGTTTATAAAAATGACTATTGAAGTGGAAATAACAGAAGACCCAGTGTGGCACTGCTCAGAAAGTTTTTAATGTTTGAAATGTTGGTATTGGCGACTATTAATTTCTCTATAAATATGTAATACAATTACAATAACCTATATTTTCAATGGTGATTCATGTCCTAGGACTCCAGCATTTCAATACAGATTAATGAAGTATGCTGAACATTTTAGTTTTCCAAAAATCAACTTGCATAACATTTGCAATACCTTGTTTCTGTCTGGATTTTGAGTGGGCTGGACTTGGATAACATTGAGTAGGTACAATAGGTCCTCTCGAATTAAAGAATACAGCTTTATTAATTGAGCTTCTTTTCTTATCTGTTTCACTACAACATGACAACTTAAAGACAATTGCTGTCAAATTGAAAATACAAGTAACTTACAGTTGTACTGCTCTTCCTTTCTAGGAGCATAAAGAGGGACACCTTGCATCCTTGCCTCGGGAGGTTTGCAGGTCATTTGTGAAAATAATTGAAGAAGTGCTTGGTTCTCCCCCAGACCTGGAATTGCTGACACTGGTCTTCAATTTCCTCTTAGCTGTTCACCCTCCCACTAATACATATGTTTGTCACAATCCTACCAACTTCTACTTTTCCCTGCACACAGGTAAATATGACACATTTAGCTAGTAGTAAACAATAAGACAAAAATCTGGTCATAAATTAATATCTAAAAAAATCTCTTTGCTGTATTTTAGTAATGATATATTAAAAATATTGAATTGTTGGGCCTTAATACTGTAAACTACTTTTACTTTTCTGATAGAGGTTACAGTTTAGACTTTGTTTGCTTGGCTTACTTGGAGAGCTTTCTTCTGTCTACAGCCATAGATAATCTCTCTGTGGTTATGCCATTAACTTTCTTTAAAGTTTGGTGCTAATGGAATGTGTAGTGTTAGCTACCTGTGTGGACACATTTGTTGTGGGTGAAATTAAAGAAAAACTTCTAGCTTGCTTGTAAATGAAACTTTTCAGAAACATGTGCATACTGTCTTGTCTCAATTTCTACTTTATTTCCTGTTAAGGAATTCCAGGAAAAATAAAAGACCTGAGGAGCATTTTTAGCAATTGATCAGTTGCACTGTAAGGCATCATTGGCAGACACTATAAGTTCATACAAGTTACTGGCAGTACTTATGGGCTTTGAGGGATGCAGACCTAGAACAACAGCTTCTTTAATATATCTGTACTGGATAATCATGTTGGTAAAATGACTGATATGAGTTGTAAAAAAAATCTTTCTCACTCTTTTTAAGAATAAGAAATTATAAACAGTTCATGCTTCAATATTAGCATTGTGCAACCTTAGCCATAACTTGTGTGACCATGCAAAGCATCAACCAATTTTGAAATATTTTCTCCTTTTGCAGATACCTGTGTGCCTCCAGGTTTAATAATCAGTTTCAAAGGCTGCACAGTTGTATTTATCTGTATCTGTCCTCTAATACCAACTGATGTAAAGTTCCGAATAAGAGTAGAATGCATTCTTTGATACTTGGAGCCTTTATTAGGCTGTTTGAGAACAGTCACTTGTTTTTGACATGACAAAAAGTCAGTTATCACTACTTGTATGCTTGCAAGGACTGCCTTTAAATGTAATTGCTTTAGTACATCATAATATTTTCATTGTTCCAAAGTAAATTTTAAAGTTGGATCACTAAACCAAAAAATTGTGTTCAAGTGCTTTTTCTTGGTTGCTTGCACTTGAGCACTTCTCATTAGCCTCCAGTGCTCTGCTCACAATATAATCTGACTACCACGAGTCTAATTTGTCAACAACGCAAACATAAAATGCTTTTATTTAACTTTTCCCCTTTTCTTTCTAGATGGCAAAATTTTCCAGGAGAAAGTTGAATCACTTAGGTACCTGAGAAATTCCAGCAGTGGTGGGAAGTCAGTAGACAATTCTGCATTTGTGATTACATCTCCAACTGGATTTACAGCTTTACCACTGGAAGGTAAAACAATGCTGAAAAAAAAGGATGTTAAGATGCAATCTTTTGGCAAATGACTAGAGTGTCTGCAAGTGTTACTTTTCCACAGGTATCTCTTACAGAGCTCCCCCTGTCCCTTGGAGCTTGATGCTGGAACAGCAGAGTAGGAAGGATGGAACTGAACATGCTACCTAAACTGCTCTTCATTCTTAAGTTGAGGCAAATTGCCACATTGATGGCTCAGGCAGTGAAGATAAGCTGAACCGTTTCTTTTGTTGAACAGACCTGCTAAAGATGCCTGAGAATGCCTTAGCCAGGCAGCAGCTGAAGCAGTGAGCCATAAGCAGCTATCTTATCTGGGCAGAAAGCGTTAAACTGATACTTGATTTGTGCATAATTGTTATCATCTGTCTAAATATGGTATTAAAGTATTACCATTTAAATACACTGTAGGTATAGAAACTGTTCCTACATGATAGAGGATGGGAAAGTGTATCTTACAAAGAACAACAAGATACCTTGGTTATATAAATTAAAATTGAATTTTTTTCTGGAAATAGTCTCAGATAGCATGCTGAACAAGTTGAGGTCTGTAAAGATAACTGCTTTCATCAGTTTTGAATTCCTCTGCTGTAGGTGCTGAAATACTGTGAAGTTATTAGTTCAAGCTGGTAACTTTTTTCAGTTGGCGTCCTGTCAGTGCGATGGTTTTTGCATTTTTATTGAATTAGAGTTTTAATCATATTTTTTACAGATTTGCTTAGGCAACAAATATCATCTGAAAAACAAAAGCTGAAACACCACTTATGTTTAAGCCTTTATTTAAGCTTGTTGACAATGAGAAATAAATTAGAAATAAAACTTCATAGTCTAAGTTTACCAATATATACAAAATAGGAATGGAAAAAAGTTGCACTGATGTCTAAATTAATTGCTATGTATTTCACATCATGTGTGACTCAGTATTACAGGTTTTACAGTGTAATACCTTTTGCAATTGATGTCTTGTTGTTACTTTGCTTTGGAAAAGGAAGTTGAGCCTTCAACTACTTCTCTTGAAACAATATTTGTTCATGTGTCTCTTTAGAAAAGCAGTGATATAAAAAACAGATCACAGTACTAAATTACATATGGAATTAATCCTTTCCCCCTAGGATAATATGACATCTCATTCTTCTAAACTGAATACTCTTTTTATATAGATAGTACAAACTGTTGTTCTTGAATAGAGATTATTCAGATGTACTAGAGGAATACTCAACTTTTTTTTTCTTTGTGAAAATGGATGTTTGAGTATTGTAGTTCTGAATTTGAAATTCTAAATTTATTTATATAAATTTATAAATTATACAAATTCATATTTTGCCTGGAACTGTAGTAGTGGTAGGATAAGGAGTAATGGGAAAAAACAGAGAGGGGAAACTTAAGTTAGATATTAGGAAGAAATGTTTTTTGGGGGTGTTTTAGATGCTGCAGCACGTTGCCCAGAGAGGTTGTGGATGCTCCAACCCTGGCAGTGTTCAAAGCCAGGTTGGACAAGACTTGGAGCGACCTCGTCTAGTGGGAGGTGTCCCTGCACATGACAGGGGAGGTTTGGACTAGCTGAGCTGTAAAGTCCATTGCAACCCCTTAACATTCTATAATTCTATAAAATATTTTAAATTGGAAGCTCATTGGATAACCTGCTACCTGTATGTGGGTTTGCAGTTTGTTGCACTGCCTACTAATGTGCGTGAAAGCTTGGCTGTAAGACTGTTGCAGCTGTATAAGTGCAGCTTTATAAATATTTTGTGTTGTCTAAAGGCCAGCTTGGTCTGGTTATGTTGGCACATGTATGTGTGTGTGTGTATATTTATTCACATATTTGTTTTATATATATTCTCATAAAAAATGTATCCCTGATGCATCATCATTGCATTAGTAGTAACTGGAGCATAGTTTTGAAAATACTTCTGAATAAGCAAAGTCTCCTTTTCCTAGACTAACAAAAAACTACTTCTACCAGTCTGGTATACAGTCTGCTTTCCCTCTTAAAGCTTAGTTATGAAATACATGTGTAGCGTGCTCTGAAAGTTTGACTGTTTCAGGTCAAAATGTGCACTTAAAAGGAAGCACTAATAAATAAAATATGCAGGTATTAGTTGTGAACTTGAATTATATGTAAAACCTTAGTGCAAACGGGTTGGTGAATAGTATTTCAATGTCCACTGAAACATGTCAGTAGATTGGACCTCTTACACAAAGCTCCAAGTAGAACAACCTGTTCTATTTGATTCTGCTTTGAGCAAGGATTCTGGTGTATACAACCTCCAGATGTGCCCTCCATTCTCAGTGATTCTATACAAATTCCTGCTGAGGGTTAGTTGAAAGGATCATGATTTAAATCCAGAAACTCCAATATATTGTCAAAAATTCTTTTGCATTTTATGCTTCTTTCAGATTTGTGATTTGCTAAATATACGGCTCCATAGTAGATTACTTGATTTACCAAATCTGAGCTATGTCAGGTGTTGTCAGTTTGGCACATAAAACTAACTAAGGTCACCACAGTTCTAAATGGATGAGGAATCTAATATTAAGAGAAAAGTTTATTTCTAATGTGAAAGGAATGCTAAAGATATCCTTATTTCTCTAGGGAACACGTCCAAGTCTAGTGTACAGCAGAAAATAAGCTCTCAGGCACCTGGAAGGCTTTCTAAAAGCTTGCCAGCATCGCCCACTTCCTCACCTCAAGTTCGCCGAAAAAGACTAACCGAAAGAATGGGAAGGAGCACGGATGACCTGCTGCTTATTGGTGAGCACAACTACATTGATCTTCAGGACAGAATTGGTTTTGTAGAAAATTCTGAAACCATACGGAGAGTACAGGAAGAGCTTCTTAGCAGTTGTGAGTCTGCAAAAACAGTTTGTGACTCAGAGCTAACGTCTGCCGAAACGTTTGAAGATATTGCAAAAGAAGTAGAGTTATCTGAAAATGCATTTGAGACTAAAGAAGCAGATGCAGACCTGAAATGCAGTGAAGGTGGTGGTGGTGCAGCTGAGCCATTGCTACGTCGTCCAGACAATCTAAAAGGACTGCCTTCATTTCAGAAGGGCCAGAGTAATTTTGCAGGATTGGGCTTGGCATTTTCTGTTCTTGGAGCATCATCAGCCATTGCTCGCTGGCCAAGCTTTGCTGACAAGAATGTACTTCCTGAAGACTGGGACAGTCTTGCTTTTTCTTCAGCTAATGAGAATACTCCAAAACCATCTGAATCCCCTGATGATAGGTAAGCACATAAAATAATAAATTCAGAGTTGCACAGTATGTGAGCTTTAATTTCACTGTTCTTGCTCTTGATTGTTGTTCTTTAAAAATTTGAAGCCTAAAAATTAAGGGAATTTTTTCATACACTGTCATACACAAATTTATTAAGCTTTTACTTCACAGAACGTTGTGTTGTTTCAATTTTTGCATTATTTACATAGCAAATTTTAAAGATCGGGATTTTTGCTATGTACAGTAGAAGTGGGAATGTTTTATAGTTTGTCACAAAAACTCAAGCAAGTGGTTTTGGTCAGATTATCCTTTTTGCCATCTGCCATCTAAAAATAAGTGTTGATGAAGATTGGTAGGAGTATTAGAGAAATTATGTCTTCCAAATTTCTTCTTCGTCCTGTCCCCTAAGAATTGCTAGCAATTATGCATGTTTTTTTCTTTTCGGCTGTAGACAGTCATCAGTGGTAAAACATATTCCTCTGTTTTCAGGTGTGCAGAAGACTATCTTGTGCTTATCTGTTGTGGATTGTATGATCTCTTGCGTGGAGTTCTCCTAATCCTTCCAGATATCATGCTAGAAGATGTGATGGACAAACTTATCCAACCTGACTATCTGATAGTTCTGGTGAACCACCCATCTCCACTCATACAACAAGGAGTCATTAAAGTACGCCCATATAAAATATTTTCTGCTAAAAAGATGAGAACTGGCATAGTTAACATTTGGATATATGAAGTTTTGTTAATATTTTTATTCAGCTTTCTTCAATTTTCTATTTCAATTTTTCTGAGTTTTAAGATATGTTGCTACCCCACAGATTTAAAAAAACACCTAAAATAACAAATGTAAAAAAAAAAAATGTAGAATCTTGGAATAGATAAATATAGTCTATAATGTAAGACAGAGGCCCTGAGAGCTTATGATGGCATTACCAATATAAATGGAAGGAACAATGCAGAAAGTCAGTGACCATCTCTTCAACATAAAACATACAATGCACTACATTAATTTAAAGTGCAAGCTACGTTTTTACTTCTGACATGGCTGACTTTCACTTATTCTGAGGAGTGATCCACACATTTGTGGCCTGAAGATGGACTTGAGGCTTCAAAATGTTTTCAATTCTTGTAATATTGAGAAGGACAGTGTTCCTGTATGATGACGTGTAGAACTTTGAGTAGATTTGTATTTTAATTTGAAAAAGAGTAAGATTATATGGCTTTATTAAGAACAAAAAAGTCATGTGTGCCCACCAAAGTGCAAGTTTTAACAAATATAAAAAGTTTGAGTGTATCTGTGTGCATCTGCTGTTACATGTGTGATTTCATCTCCCTCAAACTTGACTAAAAACCTAAGAGTCTTCAGATCAAAAATTTAAGATGTTGATTGTAACAAGGATTGTAACTATTCAAATCACAGACAACAAATAAACTTTCAGGGCAGTTATATTAAATGCTTAAATCTTACACCATAATTATGCATTTATTTTTAGTTGTTGGATGCATATTTCAACAGAGCAAGGAGGGAGCAGAAGGAGAAATTCTTAAAGAATCGTGGCTTCTCCTTGCTAGCCAACCAGCTGTATCTTCATCAGGGGACTCAGGAAGTTGTAGAGTGCTTTTTGGAAATGCTTTTTGGCCGCTCTGTTGGCTTGGATGAAGAGTAAGTAATTCTGTGGGTTTACATCCTGTAACAATATGTGAACTACAAGCAGTGCACTTTGCTGGTCAGCAACCATAAAAGAAGCTCCTTCAAAACAGTTTTGAAATGTTTTGCTTGTAGCCTTAACATTAAAATGCATTAAAATTCTTAGGACTATTGTATGGCCTTAAACTGTGAGCAACTTCATCTGATGGATGCTGTCAGATGGGGTCTTCTAAACACTGAAACTTTCCAAGTTCCTCAGAAGCCTTAGCACTTCAAACATCCTGTAACCAATTGAACGCTCCCTGTTGCTTCTGATCCTACATGAAACTGATTTATATCCTTAAAGTTTTAAGCAGTAGTCACAAGACTTCTGCTATTAGATTTTGGTAGGTGATAAAGCAAAAAGCTTGATGCCACAGCTGCTTCCTTGGCTTGGCCCTGAATTCAATTCCCTGTTTCTTTTAGGGAAAATCCCACAGATACACCACTTCCAGGAACCAAAAAGCCACCTTATTGACAGGAAAGGAGATAACCTTTAAGCAGACAATTATATAAGTAAATGAAACTTTTTTAGAATTAGTCTAACCACTTAATGATGGTACAAGGAGCACATGTGTGTATAATCACTGCAAAAATCTTGCAAAAAGCTCCTTCTCGATTGCTGCCTCTGCAGGATTTGTAGCTGAATTACTTCTCCCTCTTTACTTGATCTTTACTCCTCAAAAACTATTCTTGTTTAGCTGCAAGATTTAAATATGGCTCCTTAACTTGCCCCAAAACAGAGAACTGTTACTTCTTCAGGATTTATTATGGGGCTGGAAAGATAGTTCTAATGTCGCAGGTTTTTAGGATTGTGCATAATAGTCATGTAGTGGGATGATAACCTTATAATAGTAACGCAGTTTCTTCATCCCCAAGTAAGACAAGGTCAGAAGCACTGCTTTTAATTCTACAATCGTAATAAGCCACAAGGTGCCAAACTTAATTAAACTTTAGCAGTAATGGATACAGAATGTATCAAACCTGCTGTCAATCAGTATACCATTATACTGATGACAAGCTTTATTTATTTTCTTGATAGTTCTGTGCCAGTTGTAATACTTGTTTTGGAAAAGTGATGCATCATTTTTCTACACTGGTTAAACCCCCTGCTATTTTCATGAAATCTTTCTTGTAGACAGCTGGTAGTTAGCTGAAACTTCAGATATACCTTTTAGGCACATCATTTCTTTGTGGCTCTTTGAATGTGTTTTTGTTCTTATTTTCTTTAGTAGGCAGGCATTGTTATGGCAGTTAAATGTAGGAAATTACCATCTACACCTTTGCCAAAGTACCAGCATAGACTGGTATTCCAGTTGCATATATTCGTTGCATTTATCAGATTGTTATTTTAAAGACGTCACTCACATGTATTTCTGTTGACAGATTTGATCTGGAAGATGTCAAGAATGTTGGACTCTTTCAAAAATGGTGTGTCATTCCTGTTCTGGGTCTTATAGAGAATTCTCTCTATGATAACGTTTTGCTGCATAACTGCTTCTGTCTTCTGCTGCAAATCATAAATTCCTGCTCAAAAGTTGCAGACCTACTGCTTGATAATGGTTTGCTCTATGTGTTGTGTAACACACTGGCTGCTCTCAACGGACTGGAAACAAAGTGAGTATTGTATCCATGGCTATCAAAATAGTCTAGGCACAACCTTACAGCTAGCATGAAATTACTGTCTGGTGTTTGTTCTACTTGCTAAAATTGTCAGAGCACGTACAAAATAACACTGGGTTTGAGGTTTTCAGCTTTAATTATACCTGTATGTTAATGTTTAGATATTCACTTCAAACAATGGAATATAAAATGTTCTTTCCATATCTTAAACTGCCAGTGAAATGGCATTTTAAGATGCAAGTTTGTCCCACTGTCTGCACCTTGGATGCTTTTCTTAATAAAACTGAACAGGAGATGGTAGCATTCTGCTATTTCTATAGCCAATACCAAAACTGCAGCCAAGTCTCTCCTGTACTGCCTGTGATTTAATATTTGAGATTTTGAGTAACTTAAATTACTTAATAAGTTAAAAAAAATCTGTACATTAAGAAAGGTTATGGAGGAGAGATTTTTTAAATTTTACTTCATTAGCTGGTATCCTGAAGAAATGGAAATTTTCCTTTTTACCTCAATATAGTTTTAGTTCAGCATGGTTACAAAATTATATACTGATATATTTTTTGAAAAATGGAGGATTTTAGTCTTGTTCTTTAACTTAGAAATCTGATAATTCATCATTGTTTTTTCAATAAAACTGTGTTACACTCTGGATGCCTGCAAATTTAAGACATTCTAACAAATCTGCCAAAGTTAACACTAAAGAAATATCTTGGATTATAATGTTCTAGTCTTCAGTAGTAACATTTATATATGAAGTACAACATACTAATAGGTACGGTTGGTGGAAGTAGCAAGGGGAATAATAATGGGTCTTGTTATGAGTTACAATCTCCTAGAATTGTCATGTTTCTGGTAACTAAAACTTTGTTTGCAGCATTCCCTTGAATGACTACAAGTTACTTGCATGCGATATACAACAGCTGCTGGTAGCAGTTGCAATTCATGCCTGCAGCTCCTCAGGTTCTCAATATTTTCGTGTTATTGAAGACCTCATGGTGCTGCTGGGTCATCTTCAAAATAGTAAAAATGCAAGGATGCAAAGTAAGTTATCTTCTTATTTTTGGGATCATGGGACTACTTCCCCACTAATTTTTGTTTAAATTTGTATTTCTGCTGAGGGAAAAGGGGAAGTTTTCTGGTGATGGATCTTCTCTCTCTTCTAAGTGGTTTTCAAAATAATAGTTTTCTTCAGGAGCTTGCATTGTGGTAATGAACTGTGTATCCTACTAATCTGAACAAACATTAACTGCAAAAATTCCTTGTGGGTGTTTAAATGGAAATGTTCTATACAGTTTCATTTAGCTTGTTTTGGAGTAATCAAATTCAATGGCTTTTCCATGAGAACTCAATTGTGTAGTGTCTGTATCTGTGAAATAGTGAGGTGACTTCTGTGAAATGAAGAGTCTTACAGCTCTTGACACTTTTTGTGTTTTTACTTGTTAAACATCTGGTTAAAATGGTTGAAGGATGTGTAAAGTGTGTCATGCATGCTTTGTATGCCCCCTTTTATAGATATGGCAGTTGTTCTGCAGTTAAGAGTTCTTCAAGCAGCCATTGAATTAATAAAAACCACAGCAAACCAAGATGCTCAGGAGCAGGCCAGTTCAGCCCCATCACCTTCTGCACCACATCGTACAATGTTTCAAAAGCGGAAAGGTATTGCAGGTGAGTAGCAGCAGTGTAGCCTTTTGTACTTTCTTTGGTGTGAGCTAGTTGATGATTCCATGATATTACCTTACTTTGGGATTCTCTTACGTTCATAAGTTGCTTAATAAATATGTTTTTCAAGTAATTTGTAGTGGTTTTAATAACCAACCTCACAGTACGGTAATACTAAAATCAAGCTAGTCCATGTATCTAACACAGCTATGTGCTTTGTTGCTCAACTTCTAATTAGTGACCGTCCTGAAATAAATACCTGCCACTCTAAATTTATAGCTGGAAATGCCACTGTAGTTGTGTTTGTAAAATGTTTGTGCAGTTCTAGCTTTAGCAGTAATACTTTGGCTGTATTTGATAGCTTGTCAGTCATTCTGTAAAGGTTTTGTAATCTTCTGGCTGGAAATTGATTTTTTGTGTGTTTCATATAAATGAAGCTGCATTAAAGGTTTCATAGAAGATATAATTTAAAAACCTGGCAAATGCTTATCTCCTGTTCACTATGGGAATGTTTCTCTTGATGGTCAGCTTTTGAAAGCCCTCTGTATCAACCTGGTAAAGACAGTGAAAATATTTTTATATTAGTGTATCTAGTAAGACACTAAAGATAAATAGAAATAATTATTTCAAGAGAAGGAAGTAGTCAAAGCCTGCCAGTTCATTTCAAGAAAATTAAGAAATATTCTTAGGTTAAAATTGTACTTCTAGTAGTGGCGTGGGCATGGTACAAAATGTGTTTAAGCTGTTGATATATCTGACTCATCAACTGTGCTTCCCAATATGCAATATTTTCTCACTAATTTCCAATTCTTCAACCTAGTTATATAGTAAAAAGAGGAATAAAAGTAATGGTTTTGAATCTGTTTTACACAAAAATATGGAAGTTGTACAATAAAGCTGATCTTGAGACTATCTCATTTCATGGTTAACTCACTTCTTGAGTTGTATATATTTTTAAATAGCTTTAAAAACTAAACCCAAGAAAGATAGGCACACAGTGACACTTACATAGCCTTTAATATTAATATTTATGTATTTCAAATGTTTTGATTCCTTAAATGATTTGAACTCTTTGGATGAAAGTAGTTGCTGAGTGGTGGAGTTCTTGTACATTTTTAGTAGAATTCTGCTCATACTTCTCTCCTTAAAGGTTCAAGGAAGTTTTCACTTGCTCAGTCTGATGCCCTGCTGATGAAAATGCGCTCACTAGCGAGTGAGGAATTCAACATGATGATGCAGCGGAGAATGAGCCAAGAGAATCCTATCCAAGCCACTGAGCCTGAGTTTGCACAAAGGTTACAGAGGCTGACTGTTCTAGCTGTTAACAGGCTCATTTATTTAGGTAGGATTTCTTTTTAGGTTGTTTCTGTTTTGACAATGCCAATGTAGTGCGATATATAAAAATGGATTCCTGTTATAGTTTTAGAGAGGAAAGTCATATTATTGGCACAAATTTTATGGATTTAGCCACAAAGCATCATTCTCTCAGTGATTTGTCTCTCAGTATTATGTAACTGACAATCTGGATAATGTTTTTATCTGAATGAACTGAACGAGTTGTTTCATTTCTACATTAGTCCTTTCATGTGTTAACTGCCTCCATTATTACCTGAAGATTTAACTGCCAAAAGGAGCATCTGCTCTCTCAAAACACATCAGTTTGCATGTTTCTATGAAATGACTGTATTTGTTAGCAAGACTTGATGACTTTGAGAGCTAGTTCAAATTCTGCAGAAGCAAGAGAGAGTAAGAATGGTAAATATAGCGGTAAAGGCAGTATTTGATTTTATGCCAACTAAAGGATCATAGGATTGTCTTGCTTTAGATGGTACTGATCAATATGTACCTTTTAAATTTTAAGCATCTACTGAAGAGTGCCTTGATGTACTGGGTATAACAGAAAACACAAGTCAAGGCAGACGTTCAGCATCCCAGCTGGAAGCTCCTGAAGAGGAAAGCCAACAAGAACTGCCTAGCAGAATAAACCCTTTTCTTAAAGAAATGGTCAAAATGTTGGTGGAAGGAGTCAAAGTATCCATTGTGAGTAGTTACATGTTGCCCACATTAAAGCATGTTTCATAAGGTTCATTTATTAGGAACTTCTCATGCGTAATATATTCTGTACATAAATGCTCTTATTACTGCCTCTCTGGTCAACTGTGTCACAAAACACCCTCTTTAGCTTCCCAGTTATTCTGCAGTTGTCAAGTAATAAGTGGATCTGTTCTGAGTTTTACCTTTACATTTAGCAAAATTTTGCTTCTTGAACAAACACACAAAATTTAAATGGACTTCCATGTACTCTACAAATTTGCTTGGTCTTTTAAGCCTCAACATTTAAATTTGCTAGAGCCTATAAAACAAGATCTGCTGTGCATCCACAGATGGTGGAGAATTTTTCTGAGCAGTTTGTGTCTACAGTATGTTTTAGAGTTGGGAAGGAGAGGATTTTTTTCCTTCAATTCTTGCCAAAGGGCTAAGAGTTTTCTACCACACAAGTGTTAGCTTGTCAGCCTTTCCAAGGTGATTAAGTTCTGCTTGGGTAATATGAAATGGGTTTTTTGGAAAACTTAACTTACTCTTTCTTGCCTCTTTATTTCTCCTAGGTTGTCTTTATAAAAGTGGTTCTATCTAAGTTTCCTTCTAGTTCAGGAAAATTAGGTTTGATAGGTGTTGTTATGTTTCCATTGTGCCATACTTGTAGTACTTTTCAAAGACGTCAGATTTCTTTTTGTGAGCACAAGCACCTCAGTCTAATGCCTGGATTCTAATCTTTTGAGGTAATCCATTCAGAAACTAGTGACTAATGTAGAAGGGCTGTTCATTAAAATAAGCAATTAAAAAAAACCCTTTGATTTTGAAACCCTCTACATCACAATTTTCACTTTCTGGATTGTTGTATAGTCCCTCTGACTAAATTTCCAGTTTAGCTAGGAGTTGCATTCCTAATATTGGCACATTGAGAAAACCATGCTTATTTTATTAAAATGAAAAAACCCCTTCTTTCATTTTTAGTAGAAAGCCTTTTAGCCCATAATAATCACTGAACTAAAATGAAACTTATTTTGGTAGATAAATCTTTGTCTTACACAATTAATACGATCAAAATGTTTATTTTGTAACGTAAAAAACTTGGTAAAAGTGAGCCCTAACCTGGTAATAGTAAAAAATTGTCCCTTTTACCTAGGGCACTAGCAGAATGACCACACCAAAACAGCAGTGGAAGAGAATTCTCTTGTCATGTAAGGACACATTCCGTACACAACTTGGGAGGCTTCTCGTGCACAGCTTGTCTCCTGGAAGGCCACTACAAGAGAGAAAGCAGGCTTTGGAGATGGTACCTGAAGTAAACCATCAAGAGATTTTGCGTGACTGTCTTAGCCCAACTTTGCAAGTAAGCTCAAGATGTTTGAAAGAAGTCTCTAAAACCTACGTGCAGTTTTTTGTTAAAATTTAAAACTGTATGTGACTAAAATTATTCACTGCTGTTTTAGCAATGTTTAGTGTAATGACAGTTATGTTACACAAAATGTCTGTGTATACTTTTGCAATTGCTGTATTATCCTGAGGATAGGCAGTTTTGTAAGAGGCAAGATAGGATTAAGTCTGTGTATGTTGACTCTGTAGTGCATCAAAAATGACATCTCCTGTGCAGTGCAGAAATAAAGGTGGTACTAGTTATAACATGAAGGATTTTACTGAGGAAACTAGAAGTTAAGGTACTGCTGTAAAAAAGCAGATTAAGGAAGGAATTATTCTTGCTTTGGAACTCTTTAACTGCAGACTTCCTGTTACTTGTAAGAATTGATTGCAACTAGATTTTATTTATTGCAACTAGATTATATTTGCAACTCAATCAAAGCAGTACTCTGTCATTTCTTACTTAGCATTTATTCCGGAAGTGGAATTGTGAATTCCTTGTTCTTAAGTCAAATAGATGAATAGGTTGTCCCTGCTTTTCTGGGTTTGTCAGAAGAAAGGTTCTTTGATTGTACTGCGTTAGTACAAGCTTGAAAGAATGCATTTCTTAAAGACATGGTCAGAAATTGGGTCTGAATGTTGCTACTTGAGATCTTCAGGACGGCAAGAATGAAAGAAATTATTTAAGATATGCCACAGTTTGAGTCCCTGTATACTAAGGAGAGGAAGTATTTATTGGATTAGCCTATTGCACTTACATGTTTCTGATTGCATATACATTATTCAAATAAATTAACAGTTTCATCAGAAGAAAAGAGCTGATGTACTAGCAGGGGCTTCTGTGGAGGAGTGTCTTGTTGAGTGCATTTATGGCCTGTGTCTGTTGAACTTCATTATCTGTCAGCTCTAATTTGATTAATCAAATGAGGTGTAGCATTCTTGGCAGGCAAAACTAGAAGTCTCTGGCACGTATTTCCTAAAGTGTACACAAGGCTGCAGGAGCTGAGTACTGGGAAAAGAAACTTGGCTTTCCTGCAAGCCATTTGAAAAGTGACAAGATGCTGGGGCAAGTTTTATCATGTGAAGATTTAATTCAACATGTTTTTCTAGTTTATAAAAGTTTGTCTCTAACCATTAAAGCAGCCATTTTCTTTGAATTAGAGAATAATTAGTAGAAGAAATCTGTGCGGTCTGACTAGAAAAGGAATTAAGGTGGAAGAAAAAAAACCTGCTCCGTGGTGTATTGTGAAAATGAGTGACCATACACCTAAATTCCCCTCTTTCCTTCTTTTCATCTTCTAGCATGGACCTAAATTAGTGCTCTATTTATATGAGTTAATGCACAATCACAGAGATGGAATGACCAAAGAACAACAAAGAACAGTGATAGACCTCATGAACACACTGAAAAGTTGTGGCTATAAATGCATTCCCCTGAGCCCACGAGCAAAACCAGATTTATTAAAAGCTTTGAAAGAGGTTTGTGAATAAAAATTTTACTTTAAAAACTGTGTATATTTAAGACAATTGTCTCTTAGATGGGGTCAGAGTTTAACTGCAGACAGTGGTTTTCTTTGGTGCATGGCTTATGCTTTTGGGAATTCTCTTTGGGTTCTAAATATTTCTGTCACATATACTCAACACTTCACAGCAAGCTCACAAGCTTCTTGGGTAAACATATTACTTAACCCAGACAAAGAAGGGAGTTTATAATAAGCTACTAGTATCTCTCATTGTCAAGAAAAGAATTTTTATGATTTCTTGCAAAAAGAAAAATTATATTTAGATATAATAAAATGGCAGTAACTGAAATGAAACCTTGCTGGTTTTAAATACTGTGAAAATATCGGTTGAACAGTTTTGTCAGTCTTCCTTTTTTTAAACTGGTGTATCCTTTAGTCTCTCCTTCCTTATTTCATCCATAAGTAATGTATAAAACTTCCATTCAGGATCAGAAGAAATATGAGATGGAAGAAGGTGTAAACAAAGCTGCTTGGGAGAAGACAATGGCTAATAATCAGCAGAAGTAAGTACCTTCTTAAAGGGGCTGCAAAAAGTCTCTCAAATGTTCTCTATTTGGCATTTCCCATTGCAAAGTTGCCTGTACGATTATTATAGATGTTTTTTTCAAATTGGCAACAACACTGGCTTTCAGGTTTTTAATTTTACTGTTATATATAGATATATGCATTTTGATAGGTTGTATAATAAATGGCATTGTGGGAACCTCAGAATACCAAACTGGTTTGTTGCAGCTTTGGCATTTAACCCTTAATTTTATGGCTGTTATCTCTGTGCAATCATCTCTGCTGTTGCCATGGTCTGTGCAATGAAATGTTCCTACAACTGACCCTGATCTTCAATTAATAAAATATTATATTCAGCAGACTATTTGAATACTTTTGTGAGCTATGTAGATTGCTGCTACTTGGTGTAAATGTAAATTTCAGTCTCTTGTGGTAGATTTAAGAGTTCTTGCTATTAATTTACATTTCAGGCTTTGCCATAAAAATTGGATTTGAGATGCACACACAGTGTGCTTTAATGTAGGCAACTGTGGGAGCTGTACAGGTCAGCTTAGTCAAGTGCATGCAGACAAGTGTTAAGACCCTATGTCAAATGATTAGGAGATTTAATCAGTGGTAAATTACTGTTCTTACTCCAGATTTTTACTGTAATGAGTATACATTAATTAGTAAAGCATGCTAATACATAGCCATTGATCTTCTGACTGGCTTATCTCGTCTTCTGCCAAAAGTAAGAGGTTTTTTTTGCCAAGAAGCACAAGGTATTCATGAATCTCATTACATAGGCTAAGTTGCTCTGCCTCTGATGTAACAAGAACTATAGATTTAACTGCCAAACTGATTGTATTTTATAAGGCATTTTAGTGTTTTGCCTTGCCTTTTCAGTGTGTTTATTTCACATTTTAAAACACAACTGTTCCTCAGTCTCTTTCAACGTCTAGATACAAAGTCTAAAGACATTTCTAAAATAGCTGGAGACATCACACAAGCTGTGTCTCTGTCACAAGGAATGGAAAGGAAGAAAGTAATCCAGCACATCAGGGGGATGTATAAGGCAGAGCTGAGTGCCAGCAGACATTGGCAGGAACTTGTTCAGCAGCTTACCCATGATCGGTAAGTTTCTTCATCTCAGTGAAAAAGCAAGAGGTTCAATGCCTGACATGTGCTTCTCATTCTACTTAATGGCATGTAAAATGCAGGTGATATTAAAATTAGAATTACTTTTGATAATTATCTGACAGTTAAAAACTTGTAAAATACTTGATTTATTATCCTATTTTTATGATGAGCAGCTGAGTAGCCAAGTAGTATTCCTATGCCATTTAGACACGCTGTTTTGTCAGATATGTTTTGCTGTGTCTAATGCAATGAAGAGTGTCCTAAAGTTTTCATATCTTGCATTATGTAGATGGAATAGAATGAGTTTTTGCTAATGTTATTCATGCTAGCATCTGGGTACCCTTGTTCTATGTGGATTAGTGAACCAAGATGTTAAGTTTTAACAAAACACCAAACTATGGTATTTTCATCATTGCAGAACTAGTATTATGTTTATAGTGTTGGATGCATTGTGTTGCTCTTTTCATCAGAATTAATAGCTTCAAGAAGAGTCTTACAGTAGTAGCTTGTAAGAAGTCAGTGGAATACATCATAAAAATAAACTAAATTCAGTCTTTTGGTACTTTTTCCAGAAATAATTGCCCAGTGTACTGCTGTCAACTTCTGCCTTTCTACTAGTTAAAGAACAGAATAAATAAGCATGTACACTGGCTCTGCTGTCAAACCCTTAACACTTTTTTTTGCAGAGCACTCTGGTATGACCCAGTCTATTATCCAACTTCTTGGCAACTGGATCCAACAGAGGGACCAAACAGAGAGAGGCGCCGCTTGCAGAGGTGCTACCTAACTATTCCAAACAAGTACCTTCTCCCAGACAGGCAGAAACAGGAAGGTAATTATGACACCTTCTAGGAGCATATCTGAATGGTAATGTCTTCTAGTGCCTTATTTGTGATTGCTTTGTAGGTGTGATAAAAACTCCGTTGTCTTACCTATTTGAAGACAAAACACATTCTTCTCACTCCTCTACTGTGAAGGACAAAGCTGCAAGTGAGCATATAAGGTAAGGGTTGTATAACACTTACCTCCTTTTCCTGCCTTCTGCCAATCCAATGTAATAGTTGTCACTTTTTTGTCTAAGTAATTCTTAAGAATTAAGTGAGAAATGAGATGTCAAAAATAGTAGGCTTTCTGATATACTCAAAAGCCAAAGACCAGAGCTACCAAATACCAACCAGTGTGACATACAGGTGGAACGTCTGTGAGATAACCTGGTGAGTTATCTTATTTGTCTCTTAGTAGCACTGCCTATCTTAGATATCTGAGATCTAGTAGGTCTTTCCATTACTGTTCAAAAGCAAATTGTTTTCATCTTCTCTTGCTTTTACCATTTTGTTACTCAGCTCTGCAGTTGTGTCTGTTTGCCACCTGTTCCAAGCACAGCTACAGCCTAAAATAACTGCAGAGAGCACACAAAGAAACGAGTACAAATACACTAATGTGCAAGTCTAGAAAGCTGAGGTTCTATTTTCTTTCCCTCTTTGGGATTTGAACCATTAGAGTCATGGTGTTGAACAGTTTTTCTTCAGCTGTAGCCGTTGAGGCCTGTTAGTTTTAGGTATGTGGCAAAAGATGCATAAACCTGTAAGCAGTAATGTACTTTGAAATATTTCAGAGTTAATCGAAGATGTATAAGTGTAGCACCTTCTAGAGAGACTGCTGGCGAACTGTTGTTAGGTAAGTAGAATTTTCAGTCTTCATAAATGCATATTTGGTGTAAGATTCTGCTGAATGTATAAACCTGGCTAATTAAGTAAATGAGTTGTTGCCTGACATCTTACATATTATATACTTTATAGTTCAGTTTTGCCTTTCTTCTCTGCTGTTTGCCTGAGTGCTGTTTGGACTGTTGTTAATTTTTAAGATTGCAGGCCACTTGCTGAAAGATGTGAAATAATTGTATTTCTGTCAAGTACTGTCTTGCCCAGGTACTATTCTTAGTATTCTTAACTCCTGGATATACTGTTTATGTAACCCTGAGATCCATTATACTAATAGTAATATGTACCTTTTTGCAACTATTTTTTGCTACAGGAAAATGTGGCATGTATTTTGTTGAAGATAACGCTTCAGACACAATTGAAAATTCGGTAAGTTCTGTTAGAGCCCGGTGTCCAGCTCTAATTTTTCCAAACTATGACCATGTGTAGCTTTTGTCTACTGCCACTGAGACTGCTGGAGTACTAGAGTTAGAGATCTCTGGACAAGGCCAACCAAACTGATTAGTCTGGTTTCAGTGTTGCTTCTTTTCCCCTGGCTGGAATCGGTGGTGATAGGAGAAATGAAGAAAGATGTGGGCTTGGGACTAGGAGGGAATGAAGAATGGGTGAGGTGGGGAAGCTTCTGCATCTTACAGTCCATTGCTCTGAGTTCATCAGCATAAGTGCACAGAGTTTGCTTTGATCTGCACCTGAGGTAACTTGCCATAGTGGAAGCTGGAGCACTAGGAAGTAGAGAAACTCACAAGTGTATGAATTGGACTGTGCTTCACAGCATCTGATTTCTTGAATATTGTGTTATATAGGATGTTCTAGCTTCTCCCTTATTCTGTTCAAGAGTATTGTTTCATGGAGAAAATTGGAACTGACCAATCCTTCTGATATACAAAGACTTTTATGTTTAAATTACTTGTACATCCAACAGACACTTAAAAATAATTGAGATATGGAGTATACTACTGAAATCTTTAATCTGTTTTTACAGAGCTCCTCCTTGCATCTGCTAAACACACAGGTCCTGTGGTTTAAGAAGCTACCAGCTGTTTTGCTGCTTTGTCTTTCACAGAACTGTCAGAATTGTGATTCATGATAAAGCTATGCTTATCCTGGCTGTCCAATATCTTAGCTTAAGTGCCAGTAAAAGTATGGCATTGCTTGCTAGTGTTAGATAGGGAACTGCAACAGCTGAGGAGCGTGCATGACGTTCTGCTCACTGCCTTCAGGAGACTAGAGGATGGAGAAAGCGATGAATAAAATCACAACATTGTCTTAAAACATCGCAGCAAAATTACAGATCTGCTCTATGGTTATAGACTGACTGCATTGAAGGGTTTCTTGTTTGGAAAATATGCTATTTAAAATAATTTTTTAATTGCAAATTCTGCAGAGTTTTCATGGAGAAACTGAACCAGCATCATTTTCTTGGACGTATGAGGAAATTAAGGAAGTTCATAAGCGCTGGTGGCAGTTAAGAGACAATGCTGTGGAAATATTTCTAACAAATGGCAGAACTTTACTCTTGGCTTTTGATAATACAAAGGTAATGTGGCACCAATGCATAGTAATACATCAAAGTGTTCTGCTGTGTCTTCATAACATGTATATTCATGCATTAGTTTTTAAGGAGATCTGTTGCATGGACTAACTAAATTGTGCATAATACCTTTGAAAGAACTTGGCTCAGCTAGACTTCTAGACAGTCATAGGCATGTTGTAAAACACATCTCTGATATATTAAGACATTAAAAAATCTTAGCAATACTAAACATTATTCCACTACAACAGATATCTGGGAATTTGTAAAATCAGAGAAACTGATGAAGTCTTGGTTAATTTGAAGCTTTTTAAATTGTATGATTAAATTGATGGTATTTTCTTCTAGGTCCGTGATGATGTGTACCACAACATCTTAACTAACAATTTGCCTAACCTTTTGGAATATGGAAACATTACTGCTTTGACCCACCTGTGGTGCACAGGACAGATTACTAACTTTGAATATCTGACTCATTTAAACAAACATGCGGGCCGTTCCTTCAATGATCTCATGCAATATCCAGTATTTCCTTTTATACTTTCTGACTACACCAATGAAACACTGGACCTAAATGATCCATCAGTATATAGGTAATGTGAAATGTTTGGAATTGTTTATTTCCAAGTACTTGAACTGATCATCCTGTATAGCTTTTTAACTTCATTTTACTAAACTGCACATATACGTGAATGGATCTATTCAGGGACAAGCCTCATCCATAACAACTTGGGCTTTTTACAATAAATGGCTGCTTCACCTTGGATATTGAAATAAAATGGGTGTGTAGATTCAAATACAATGTATTGGACTTACACTGTCTTAATAGGATATGTGTAGTCCACAGATTTAAATAGAGGCTGTATGTTTAAATTCCTATGATTTAAGACTTCCAGGCCAATTAGCAAAAATTAAATAGAAAAGGAAATAATCTTGTAAATTACTTGGCCAGATACTTTTACAAAATCACAGCCTTCATTGTGACTGGATCCAAGTGAATTGTCCCACTCTAATTAATTTTTAAAGTTGATTAACATTTGTGTGCACTAAGTCTTTGCCTTTATAGGATGCTTCTGATTTGAGAGGCACTTGGCATTTGCTGGCCTGTTACTGTGCTATGGATCTGAGTTTCTTTAGCACTAACTAAAAGTGGCTTTTTTATTTTCTGTACTAAGTTTTGTTATCCTTTTCATTATATTAAAGGTATTATTCTTAATAATGCATTATTAAATTGTGTGATTTAATATTTTTATAAAAATTACAAGATATCAGTACTATTTCTGTTGCAGAAATCTGGTCAAACCAATAGCTGTGCAGTCTAAAGAAAAAGAGGATCGTTATGTGGATACTTATAAGGTAATTTGGATAACTTTTGCTCTTGCCCTTGACCTGTGTATAAATGACATGGTAGCTTTAGTTTTCTTAACATATATTAATGGCAGAAAAAGAAACCACAAATGTAGTATTTCATGTCTAGAGAATTCTTATTTGCAGTATATTTTCCAGGAAATATTTCCTGGGAATTGTTTTATAACATGCTTGGAAGTTGTGTTTATTCCTGTAACTGCAATCATAAATCAATTTAGTCTTTCAGTGTGATACTGCTGAGAAATTTAATACCTTACACAAATGGCCATGCATATATTTAAAGACCCCTAAAGATCAGGAAGATAACTTACTGTTTATTTGAAATTATCTCAGTGGAGCTTGTAGCTATTTGTTCTGTGTGACAACAGAAAAGCTGTTGTCCCTCAAGTACTCTGTTACTTTAACATGCCCAACTATGATTACAGTGCTTTTTGATTTTTTTTCCTCTTTAGAATGTTTTAAAGGCTGTAGGAAACAGCAACATGCTGAGAAATGAAAGCATCTGCAGCTGGACTTTCAAATTTATGTCTGTCACCACGGTCTAGTGTATTATTTGCAAATACTGTTATTTCCATTTAGTATTGAGAAGCCTATACAATGGCTCTGCTGTATTAGAAGACAAGGCAGGGCAGTGGGGAAAAGCAGAAGTAATAAATAATGGAAAAGAGGTCATTTAAATTGACTAAAGACTGATATGTAACTGGATTATAAAAGAGACTGCAATTCTTTCAGCACTTAAAAGTGTATTTTATTCGAAATCACTTTTAAATGTATGTTCCTATAAAAGTTCTACGGTTTATTCCTAAACAATTTAAGCAAGCTCTTTTTTAATCAAAGTAGGAGGTTTGTGATTTTTTTTTTCTTTTCTCTACTATTTTTCTAGTATTTGGAAGAAGAATACCGTAAAGGAGCACGAGAGGATGATCCAATGCCCCCTGTACAACCATATCACTATGGATCTCATTATTCCAACAGTGGAACTGTGCTTCATTTCCTAGTTAGGCTGCCACCTTTTACTAAAATGTTTTTAGCTTATCAAGGTAAGGTTGTGTTTGCTTGCACTTGGCTTTCACATCTGGGCCTTGTTCCAGTGACCCAGGAAAGCTGTATGTTACCCTATTTAGCATAGCTTTTCAATTCCAGATAACTGAGTTTTATAAAATTAAATCTGGTATGCTTTAACAATAGACCTATTCTTGAATTATCAAGCTAGACCATAAAGCTGTACATCTTACATTTATACCTTAGCTTCTGTAACATAAAAAGCTGACCTATACTTGACTTGCAGTCCATGTGTAACACATAGTAATTGAGATAAAAGAATGCTAAATGTTCTCAGCTAACTGTAGAGCAGTTAACTACTTGAAGTTGCAGATAAGCAACTGTTGGTGTCCAGCATCGATGTAACAAATTCAGTTTGGATTTCTTTACAGATCAAAGTTTTGACATCCCAGACAGAACTTTTCACTCTACCAATACAACCTGGCGACTCTCTTCGTACGAATCAATGACTGACGTAAAGGAGCTTATACCAGAATTTTTCTACCTTCCCGACTTTCTAGTTAACAGAGAAGGTATACTAAGAGGACAACAAAACTGTATACCCAAAACAGTTGTATAATTGAGCCTATGGGTTGAAACTGAGAACATTTATATGCCTTGGTTGAATATGCTAAGCAGTAGATGTATGGGAGAAATCTGGCACAAATTTGTGGATATGCTAAAAAAGCTGTTAAGTAAAGCTAAGTTTTTCCATAATTATGTCAGCGGGGCAAGGGAGTTTCCTATTTTCTGATTTTGCCATTTAAATGAGTATGTACAGATTGAATGTGTTTCGGAGAAACTTGTTAATGATGCTGCTTTGTTGATCAGCAATCACTGTTTTTAATGGTTTACTTTCATAGAACCCTGTAAAGATCTTTCTGAAGTTACTGTCACCTAAAGTATTGGAATATTCATTCCCCTCTTTCTAGGTTTTGATTTTGGAGTACGTCAAAATGGTGACAGAGTTAACCATGTCAATCTTCCACCCTGGGCTCGTAATGATCCTCGTCTGTTCATCTTGATTCATCGTCAGGCTTTGGAGTCTGACCATGTTTCCCAAACAATCTGTCACTGGATTGACTTGGTGTTTGGTTATAAGCAAAAAGGCAAGGCCTCTGTTCAGGCTATTAATGTCTTTCATCCTGCAGTAAGTATTTGTTAAGCGGTGTGTTTGTTCATTGCCCTTAGTAACTTAATGGGGGAAAGTTCAGTCTGACTTGCTTGGAAAACATCCAACATGAAGCAAGATCCTCTCTCATGAAATGTTGAAGAATAAGAGAAGGCTTTAACTGTTTCAGTGTGGAACTGCTAAGATCCCAGGGGGTGTTGTGAGACTTGGTGAATTTGTGTTCTTCTTTCTCGCCTTGTGTCAGGCATGGGGAATAAAGGAGTTTGGGGTTTAGACTTTCTGGATAGTTGTTTGCAGTGTCTTGCAATGGTACACAGGTACTGCTGTGTTTGTGTGTATCTGTTCCCATCTCATTCAAAAGCTTTTCATTTAGGCAGATGGTGCTGCAGCTTTTGATATGATTAAAATAGTTCTCTTTGTCCTGAGCTCATTATTTGCGTTCTTTCCTTCATATACATCTTGTGTTCTCTCCCTCTTATGAGCTCTTTTCCCTACAGTAGACTCAAATTCAAATAAGTCTTCATTTAAAGATTTTAAACATTTCACTACTTAATTGTAACATGGATATCTTGAGTTATATTCTTTAGCTTTAATCATTACTATCACAAGGTTAGCCAGAAATTCCTGGTTTTAAATGCATTCAAATGTGTTCCATGTTTTTAGTGTTTGTTCTATATTTGAAAAAGCTAATGAACAGTAGTGATTTGCAATGGGGGCTTTTTCAAGTAACCATTCAAATGCTTTGCTTCCTTTTTTCCTCTTTATATGCTTAAGTGTTGACTTAGTACCATAAATTTCAAATATTAACTTTGTGCGTTCATTGTTTTTTAAAGTGAAAAGTCTAGGCCTTTGTCAGTGTGACTGAGGAAGAGTGTATGGTACATAACTAGAGAGCCATAAAAAAAAAAGAAGTAGAAGGAAGTGTTGAAATATGAGGTTTCTTTTACACTCTCTATCCCAAAACAGAGCTTTATTTTTTATATACTCTTTAAAAAGAGGTACAGAAAACATCCTTCCAATTTTTTATCAACAGGAACCTGTCTGGTTTTGCACAGATTCATAAAGGTCTCAAAAAAACGCTCTTTGACAGAAATCAGTCATGGCATAGATGTAGGAGCAGCTCATATGATAAATCTTGAAGTTAGTTATTTCCAGTAAAGGTGCTGTGACGAGGTTACTGTTTTCAGTGGCTCTTTAGTCAGCACAGACATTGTGGGATGGCTTCTGCTCCAAGTCTTAAACAATTGAAGAGTCTGCCTCCCAATTTGTGTGCAAAATCTTTCCCAAAGATAAACCTGACAAGATTATTCTTACCCCTCCCATTTTTTTGTTTCCTCCTCTCTAGACCTATTTTGGGATGGATGTTTCTGCTGTTGAAGATCCTGTTCAGAGGAGAGCCCTTGAAACAATGATAAAAACATATGGGCAAACACCTCGACAGCTGTTCCATGCAGCACATGTCAGCAGACCTGGATCCAGGCTTATCATGGAAGGAGAACTTCCTGCTGCCATGGGATTACTAGTGCAATTTGCTTTCAGAGAAACCAGAGAACACACTAAAGAAATAATATATCCAGTATGTAATTTTGATTTGCAAGATAGTTTAATATTCATATGCTGTAATTGTTGTACCCTTGGTTTACAGTTTCCTTCCTAAAACTACAACTTGCTACCTATAGTGTACTGTAAAGAAAATATACAAAATTAATAAGTGATAATGAAAATTATTTTCATGCATAATATTTTTCTGAAAATTCTTTAATTTGAACCTTATCTGTACTTGTTTTAGAGTCCATTGCCATGGATAAAAGGCTTAAAGTGGGGAGAATATGTTGGTTCCCCAAGTGCTCCAGACCCTGTTGTCTGCTTTAGCCAACCACATGGAGAAAGGTTTGGATCTCTCCAGGCTTTACCAACCAAAGCTATTTGTGGTTTGTCCAGCAAGTTTTGCCTTTTGATGATATATAGCAAGGAACAAGGTACGAATTTGTGCTTATTCTCTATATGCAGAATACACGTGAAATGAGTCATTAAAAAAAATTAAATCTAATGCTAGTATTGTTCTCCAGCTTCCCGAATTCAGTTGTTTTTGCCAAAGATCGATTTATGAATCCATTAACAGTTTCCATATGTATGGTGTCTTCCCTGGAGAGTGGATTTTACTTGTAATTTTCAATGCTACGGTAGAGGCATTCTGTAATTAAGTTAATATTTTTCATTAAAGTGACTGAAGCATAAGGATTTAACTTTAGAACTTGCCAGCAGATTGAGTCCAAAAAATATA
Source organism: Pyrocephalus nanus (assembly GCA_038380795.1). NCBI lineage: Eukaryota > Metazoa > Chordata > Aves > Passeriformes > Tyrannidae > Pyrocephalus > Pyrocephalus nanus. The sequence continues at coordinate 75,963,740 of CM076260.1, read as the reverse complement.
TGAAAAACCACATGTGGCAACAGGAAGGAAAATTTAAGGCACGGGTTTTAGAGGTAGAGTATGAGAAGTTATCTGTGAAAAAGCAGAGGTGAAGGATGATCTGCTTTAAGATAAGTTTCTCAAAGGGATTCCTATTGATAATGTACAAACAGGTTCTCATAACATCTTTTGTATTTATGGTAAGTGAAGGTTTTTTTAAAAACAATTGGCTTCACACTTAGTCAACAAAAGTAATATTCTCCTTGAAGTTATGAGCAATAATTTCTCTAGCTGGGAAGTATTGTCAGCCTCTTACACTTTTCTCCACTCTCAAGAGATGCAGCACTTCAGAAAAGCATCGTCCAGGTTGCAAACTGTCTTTGGAGAAGACTGAATGTTTACAGAGTCTCTGAAAACTCTACTTGTTTATAATTCATTACAGATTACATAGCCTAAGAGAAAGGATCTTATTTTCAAACTTTAAGTTTTTATATTCTAGCTCAAGATAAAACATGAACCTGAGATTTTTATTGTTGACTAATAAAGTGATCAAGTCTGGTTGCATATATGACACAACATTACCTGTCTTCCCTCAGGTGTGAGAAGCATGCACAGTACTGATATTCAGTGGTCAGCTATCCTGAGCTGGGGATATGCTGATAATATTTTACGACTGAAAAGCAAGCAAAGTGAACCTCCAGTAAATTTTATACAGAGTTCACAGCTCCATCAGGTAAAAAAAAAAAAAATCAGTCTCTTAGTCTTTGATTTAATGTTAGTGGTGTAAGTGGTGGCCTGATTTGGCAGTAGGGTAGTCTTCCTTTTGTTTTTCTTGGAGATGAGCATCCAAACACAACTGTCCTTTAATCTTTTTTATTCGGAATGTGTTCCTCATGGTTCCACTTTATCTTGTCCCTGAGTGTTTTCCTGTACTAGGTGAAGATTCCTTTTGAATGCATTTGATTTTTTTGTAGCTTTTCCTTCCTATGGAATATTGCTGTGGATTTTAAAAAGTTCTGTGCCAGGAAAAACCACTTTAGAAAAAAATTAGAGATGCCTCATGTTAGAAGCAGAACTCCTCTATAGTTTAGGATTCATCTGAAAAAGATTATTTAAAAGATTGTTAGGGAACACTGCATAATCTCCGTCACACTCCAGTGATTAGTGAGATTCTGCCAAAACTTTTTTGGCTCATGTGGCTGTAAATCTAGAAGTCTGAACTAGTTCACTGCTCACTAGTGGTGAATTCCAGGCTACATAAGGTTTCTCTATAACCTAGAGCAGCTATATTTTAAATCTTGGATTTCTTTAACTTAGGTGTTTTACATGGGATTTCTTAGGATAACCAATAAAAAAATCAGTTTGACCAAATGCTGTGACATAACGAACACAGCAGTTAGAATAGTTGCTGTTCTAACTTTTCCTGGCTTTTTGTCTTTCCAAGGTAACAAGTTGTGCTTGGGTGCCTGACAGTTGTCAACTGTTCACAGGTAGTAAGTCTGGTGTCATCACAGCATATATGAACAGATTCACTAGCAGTACGGTAAGTTAATCGCATAAAATTTATATTAAAGGATTTAGGTGTATTTGCTATTAGTCCCTTTTTAAACAGGAAAAGTCAGAAGAGGGGCCAATGTTATATTCTGGACAACTGCTAAAAAAAAAATCACATGCTTTCTTAGTATTAATTTTTGAAGGATCCTCTTTGATATCTCAGCATGTTTGTGTGTTTTTCTTAAGCTGTAGATCACATGCTGCTAGCCTTTAATCAGCCCTCATCACCTGAGTGAATAAATGGTTACATACACAGCTCTGACTATATTCATTTCAGGGCTCGAAATTGAAGCTCTCTGGCACAGTGAAGCTCCCTGCATTAAGGAGTAATTTTTTCTGTGAAGGAGACAGAGCCTTTTCATGCCTTAACTGAAACTGTGGAATGCAATTCCCCAAAGTAAATTACAATTCAAATGCAGAAGGCACTTATACTACAGAGAGCCAGGATGAAATCTCAGACACTGCTTATATTAACCACCAAGCCTCTTTACTTTTGTCATATTCTCAAAGGGGAAAAGCTGTGAGGAGGGAAGGCAGAAAGTAACTTGCGTTACTTAATGTGTTAGTGGAAAATACTGAGACGAGTAGAAATTCCCTTGATACTGTTTGCTAACAAGCATGATATGAAAGCATAAACAGAACTCAATCATCTGATTTTTGTCTGAGTTTCTAAGCTTTCACCTGTCTTTCTTTAGCAGTAACTTCTATTCTTCATAGTTTTAACAGAGTATGCAACTTTCCTAACAGCTCATTTTAGATGTGTCTGCAGCATTACCCATAGCAACAAATGAACTAAGCTGATTTCTCAAATTTAGCTCAATACAGATATTGGCAAATTTACCTCATTTGTGGTATTGTACTCCTTGATGCTCTTGAATTACTACATTAGCACGAGCTGGAGAGAACCTTGGTATGATGTATGTCTACCTAGTTTTCTCTTTTCACTATTGCAAACAGCAGATGCTTAGACTAGAAAGAGCACAAACACAGGAATTTATTTTTTTTCCTTGGCTTTCCTCCAGTTTCTGGTGATCTGCCACTCAGATTTCCTGAACTCAGGAGCACTTAGAGTATAAAAAATGAAGTAGAGCTTGAAGCCTGCAAGCTTCAGTTGGTTGGATCTTAAGTCAGACACCTTAGCTGCTCACAGGAATAGTCAGCTTGTAAATAACCTAAACTGAGACCTTCAATTCCAGTTAAAATTTTTAAAAATACAAATTCAATCTACTTGCCTTCTGCAAAGCTGAAAAGGAACTCTAGTTAATGGGGTTATGATTCTTCCGTTCCTTTGATTTCCTAAAAACAACTGGCTTTTGTTCAGCTGCACAGATGTTATTGTCTTTGAGACCATCTTTGCTGGATTTCTCAGCACTGACAGTTTTACATGCCCCAGGCAGACTGACCTTGTGCCACTTTTGTAGGAGTTACTTGAGTCAGTCACCCAAGTCAGGGCAGCAGGGAATGCAGATGTGCTTCCTAGCATCTGCTCTGTATCCATCTTGTCAGCTGATCAGTGGTGAAGTGAACAGTGTTATAAAGCAGTACTTAATGTGAATATTTTGCCCTGTTTCACATTTGTATAAATGTGATGCATAGGCATAAAGCAGATACTATGTTGTTAATTGGTTATGGGAATTCAAAGGCATGCAGTCAGAATTCAAAAATGGCTCCAGAAAATGCTTCCTATGCTGTTCTTCCTGGCCTTTATGATGGTCAAGGAGCAGTGAAGTACTGCCTTTGAAACTGTGATCCCTGTTGGCAATGTCATACCTTCAAGAAAACCTCAGTCACAGGTTTCTGGTTGTACATATTACTCCAGCCTTCACCTGCTGACCGGTAGGGTTGTCTTGCAAACAGAAAGAGCACTTTCACGATCTGTTTGAGTAAAACTGGTAAGGAATCATTTAAATTTTCCACTCAAGTCCTGCAGGCAGTCATTTAGGGCAACCAACAGAAAGAGCTGCTATTTAAAGGTAGATACTTACATGCATGTTTTCTCACATCTAGATACTGTTTTAGGGGCTGTCATGTAAAAGCAAGTGGTAAGTAAAAAGGGGACAATGTTTCAGGCATGAGATAACTATTTCATAACTTTTTAGAACCTTACACCAAATGTATTAAGTTGTATTAAAATTCCAGCTTTTCTCATTGCAATGTTGTTACAAGAAGATCAGTAAACTGTTGGTGTTAGTGCTGGAGAGAGAAGCTGCTAAAGGTGAAGGATGCTTTTGGTTCAAGTGTTAAAAGGCAGATCAAGAACATCACTTAAAGGAGATGGGAGGAGCACAGCAGAAGGGTTATCAAAATCAGGTCTTCATAAAATCACAAGACTTGTTTGTTGCTGTTATGGAAAATTTTGCTATAACTTTTTTTCTCTAAACTGAGCAAGGATTTAAGAAGGGTTTTTATATGTGAGGTACCATACTGTTCTGAGAATGACAGCTGGGTACTTTCAGAAATGTCTTACTTAGATGAGAGGCTCAGTAACAAGAGTAAACTAGCAGGTCTTCCTGTTGTCAAAGTGTATTGCCTTTTGCAGTTTTACTTAGGTTATATTGTCCCTGTTAGTACAGAAAGACATGTAGATTTTCTACAACCTGTGAGTTGAGCATATGTATATTTTTCTCTTCTGTTTCGACTTTCAAGGGTTTTCTGTAAGACCTGCTGTACGCATCCTGTACCCTCATACAAAAATGCAGATAATGTGCTCTGACATGTGAGGAAACAAGCAGAAAAAGGTTCTGTTCTTTTACAAAGGTTATTCTAATCCCTGTACAGCAAGTTGTCTTAAATAAACCATTAGTATTCTGATTAAGCACCTCCTTCAACTTAGCCAGTTTTCAGGAAGTCTGAATCATTTAAAATTATATAACTCAAGTAAGAAGTGTTGTTTGGTGTTAAATTTTGCTGCTTTGATTTTTATTGAAGTGCTAGCACTTTCTAGATTTAAACTTGACTTCCTGCATGTTTTTCCAACTTGTTGCCACTGAAGAACTTGGCACCAACTTGAGAAGTTCCTAGTAATTTATACAGAGAATGACAACTTCTGAGCTGGGTTTTCCTTTTACATTTTCAAGTGCTTCCATGAGATGCTAAAATACAGGGAACTGTTATTTCTCTGTCATGTGGAAATAGCAGTGTTGTGGAAAACAAATCAGCCAATTTCAAGGTGTGTAATTGGGACAGAAGTACTGGAGTTCTTCATTTCATTGGATCACATCAAAATGTTTGCTTAGACTACAGCACTGGAAGCAAAAAGTAGAACATTAATGATATCTGTCTTACCATATTGTAAAGCATTAAACATAATAAAGCATTAACATCAGTTGCTAAACTGATATTAAAAGCAACAGGATCCACTTTTTGAAATCTAAGAGTTAAACTTGTCCCTCGGCTTATTTTTTTTTTTCAGAAACAGACATTAATTTTCCTTTTCTTGAGAGTTCCTGTTTTGTCTTGCTGTTTTTTCAGCCTTCAGAGATAGAAATGGAGTCACAAGTCCATCTGTACGGACACACAGCAGAAATAACAAGCTTGTTCGTGTGCAAACCATACAGTATAATGATAAGTGTCAGCAAAGATGGAACCTGCATAATATGGGATTTGAACAGGTACAAGTATATATGTAACTCTTTCCAATAGCTTTCTTATAATAACTGGCTTTCCAACTTTTGGGTATCTTTGCCCTTTTAAAGTTAATTGAATTTTTTCTGTGCACATCTTATTGCGAAGTCAAACCCTTACTGTTTTTTTCCATGGAGGGCTGAAATTCTACAGTGAATGTGAAAAATACCAGAATTGTGCAAAATGTTGATTGAAATTAATAAAGCTTTTTTTAATCTTTTTCTCAAAGAACCTATTTTGTGTTTGAATCTGAACTTTAGGCTTGTTCCCTTTGTTTTCTTCAGGCTGTGCTATGTCCAGAGTCTGGCTGGACACAAGAGTCCTGTGACTGCAGTTTCAGCTAGTGAAACAACTGGTGATATTGCAACAGTTTGTGATTCAGGTATATTTGTCAGTCAAGAAAGCTGTTTTGACTTACAAACCAAATAAACCACAACACTTTTGTTATTAAATTAGCTACTGAGCATGTATTAATCTTGGATGCGTTGGGTCAAATAGAAGCAATGTTTTGCTTTTTTTACATAGTAACATAGAAATTGCTTCACAAATGTTAAGGCAGGAGTCTGAGTACAATGTAGAGATACAAAGGCTAGCTAATAGCTTAGTCTCTTCATAAGAAGACTTGAAATTTCAACAGATTTCTGGGAGACCCACGATCTGTGAAGCTGGCTGCTTTCATTTTAACAGAGGTTTGTTGTCAAAGGAACAGGTCTTCAGTGAAGTACAGTGTATTACAGAGCACAGGCAAGGGGTATTAAAGGACAAGGGGAAATTATTCTGGCATTTTCAGAAATGTAATATTTTGTTTTTCAAACTTACATGGAGACTATGAATTCCATTTCCATAGCTTACAAACCGTTTTTTTTTCTGCAAAAGATTGTATTCTTCCTTAATTAGTAAGGGACATGAATTTCAGTTCCTTTAAAGACAAAGCAGTAATTGGGTTATTAGTTCTTTGATAGAATCAAATAATGGCAGATAATGAGGTAAGAGAACTGTGCTTGCTACTTTTACGTATTTTGCTTAAAATGCAAGCCAAGGTACAAGAAACAGATGCTTAAAGTTGCTAGTATGAATTCCATCTTAGTGCCTTCCCTATTACATGAAATTCCCTAGTGCATGAAAATTGGTCATTTACAAAGTAAATTCACATAGCATTTTGTAAGTAAAATGTTCCATAAATATGACGAGATGTCTTCCAAATCACTGCAGTGGCTGGTGATTTGTGTGCTCCCTGTCACAGAAAGAGGGAAGAAGTAATAGTTTGCTGTAACACACATCATTCAGTCATATAAACCTTATGATCTTTCAAGAAATTAAATTCTTTGCAGCAGAACATTTAAGTATTATAGGCTTATCTGTGGTCTAGACTTATTTTTTTTTTTTTAATCCCCCCATGCTATGTTCTGTTGCAGTTGGAGGAGGTAGTGATTTGAGACTCTGGACAGTTAATGGTGATCTTGTTGGACACGTGCACTGCAGGGAAAGTATTTGCTCTGTTGCTTTCTCTAACCAGCCTGAAGGTGTGTCTGTAAACGTGATTGCAGGGGGCCTTGAAAATGGAGTTGTAAGGTAAGTGTTAGAAATGTTTATTTATTAAAATGCTCTATAACGTAGGCTTACAGTTTGAGAGAACATAGCCAAGCATCATGCTGATATTTGGCTTTAAAGAAGATGGACAAACTGTTACTCAGCTTGCAATCTTGTTAGTTGCTAAATAGGTTATGTTTATCACTGAGATATTTGTAAAATAAAGTGTGAAGAAAAACGGCTCTTTCTTTCAGACTGTGGAGTACGTGGGACTTGAAGCCAGTACGAGAAATAACATTTTCGAAGTCAGCCAAGCCTATTGTAAGGTAAAAAGAACTTAAGCATATAATAAACAGATTTTTGTTCCTGGGGCAGGGAGGGGGAACCACAACAAAACAGTCTTGAATGTTGAACATGGATTTGATGTGAAAACAGGAGGTAAACACCCATGTCTGAAAAGAGCAATGCAAACCTACTAATTATTCATGAAAGCAAAATGAGCACAAGTGTACTGTATTTGTAATGACAGTAATAACTAGGTTCTGCTGCTGGCAGATGGAAATTAGCAGGATTCCCTTGAGAACTGAACAATAGCTACTCTTCTTATTCTTAAATTTAATATTTTTTCCCAGAATCTATGTTAAAATGAGATGATCTTAACTTTGTTGGACTTAAATAGACAGAATGTTTCTTCCTCAGAATTAAATGAAAACACTGCATTTTCCCACACTATTTTTTTTCTAAGGCTGGAGGGAAATGGTGGAGGAAGAGGTAAACTCAGAGGAGCCTGGAAGCTGCTCTTTTGGAGTGCTTGTGTAGTTAGTCTTCTGAGTCCCCTTGGTTTATATAAGCAGAATTATTCTCATGCCAAAGTGTTTTCAGAACACAGTCAGAGGATCGAATCTTTGATATGCCCAGTGGTATGGTAGTTTGCACAGAGGTTTTGGAGTCATGCCAGAATTTTATCATCCTAATGCTAGTGCAGTAACAAATCACTCTGAAAAATTTTGGTTTGACTCTTGCTGAAATATTTAAAATCTAAACTACCTTTTTTTTTTTTTTAGAAATGAAAAAGATTGTCTGATAGCAGTTATTGTGTTCCTTAAGAAGCATAATTCACAGAACTTGTTGATAATGATTTAGTAGCTACTGAATAATTTAAAGTTCCCTGCTTAAATGCATGATGAATGCTGGCCTTCATACTCTCTGACATTACCCATGGCATGACTGAAGGGCTTTACTAGCCCTGTCATAGCTCAAGAAATGTCTGTCTGAACAAAAGTCCGGTGCTGTGCCATGAAATCTGATGGATTTAGTTTCTGCAGTTGTCAGCAAGCAAGTTCAGAGGGCCCTGAGCTCTGTTGCTGGAAAGTCTCCTTTTCAGAAGCAGAGGGGGTATAGCCCAGGGAGAGAGTAGGATGCTGCTACTGATCCTGCCCTTTTCTTTGACACTGCAAAGAAAGCAGTAAGCTGTGGGGGATGTTGAAGTGCTGGCCAAAGCTGTAGTTCGGCCTGTTTGGTTACAAAAATGAGTAAGCAGGTATGGGTCTCCCCGGACAGCTGATCTTTGTTGGCTAAACCCTTTGAGTTTTTTATGTCTTCTAGCATTTTAAATAGCCTGCTTTTATATCAAATGTGGCTATCTTCTTGTTTTTCAGCCTTACGTTTTCCTGTGATGGCCATCACTTGTTCACAGCCAACAGTGATGGAAATGTCATAGCCTGGTGTCGCAAGGACCAGCAACGCTTGAAGCTCCCCATGTTCTATTCATTCCTTAGCAGCTACGCAGCTGGGTGACGCCTACTGCTGCTAACTTATGTCTCTGATGCACTTTAAATCCAAAACAGATTATAGAATCTCTTATTTAACTGGACTTTGGAGTACTTTGAATGTCTCTAGAATAACTGAACAGATTTTTTTTTTCTTTTTTTTTTTTTTTTTAAAGAACAGTCTAAGGTGGGTGTAAAATTGCATTATGTGCATGCACAAACTTGAAGCATATCCAGGTCAGCAGGAAGCTCTGGTCATATTCTCCAATACCAGCAAAGTGACTCATAAATGCTCTAACATACAAGTCAAAATGCTGCAATATAAAACTCAGCAGTATTTTTTTAAATCACTTCTTGGACAGAAGTGATTTTAAAAAAAATTGATTATGCCTATTCCCTCTCTTAGGTTATAAAATATCAGCAGCATCAAGTTCTGTAAATACCTATTCAAATGTCAGCATGTGTATATCTGATTAGTTGAGCATGGTATGGTTAGCTCTGGGATAAGCAATCCAAAACTTAAAAATCAAAGACCACTTAAAATTGCTTTTTTTGAGAAGCAAAGAACTTAGTAGGTGCTTTTTGCACCATGTTATGGTATTGTAATGGTAAAAATTGAATTTCTGTTATCTTTATATTTGTAACTTTTGACATCTTCTCTGTTAATGTAATAGTCTTTGCAACAGACAAAAATAAAATATTTGTGATGGGTCAACAGCTCATGGCGTCATGAAACAATCTGTAGGTCACAATGCAGAGTTAACTCCTTAACTTTGTAGTAGTTAGCTATTGCAATTATGTGGCAGAATATCCACCAGGAACACACACAGATTCTCTTCCAGAGCTCCAAAAAGAGGTGTTAAAGGCACAGATGTTCTTCTGTTCTAGTGTCATTGAGATTCAACACACTGTAAAATGTTTGAATCTAACTGCTTGAATAATCAATGTGCATAGGCATCAGATGATTTGGAAAGGTTTACACAGATACACTGTGCAAATTTGTTATTTATTCCTAGGTGCTATTTTTTGGTAAGGGGAGGGGGGAATAAGCCTCCATTGTAAAAAGCTTAACAAATTTGAATTCTTAGGCCAGATGAAAAATTAGTGTTTCAGTCAATGGTTTTGAAGACCTCTAAACATGACACCGCGAATGAGTGCCTAGTCACGTGAATGGTAAAACAAGAATGGTACGCGAGTCTGATGTAGTTACATTTTTCTTTTGAATTGTTTGCTTTTTCATCCCTGACATGTTCTGCTAGTTTCATACAGTCAAACTGCTGTAGCTTCTCATATTTAAGGTTCATCTCCTTTCAAAACACTGTATATGAAATTAGTCAAGTTGTGACAAAGGTCACACACACAAGAAATCTTCATGCTTTTGAAAATTCCAGTCATTCTTCTGGAGTTCTTACAACTTCCCAGCTGAAGAACTTTGCAAACTAGAAAAACTTAAGAAAAATGTTTTCCTAGTTCGTGACATAAAGGCGGTTCAGTTAAGCAAGTGGCTACATACTGTATGAATTGACTTTTAAACTGCGTATATTGTAGCAAGCTTGTATGGGATGGCTTTAGTCATGTTTTTCTCTGTCTAAATGTAATGTAAGGTCCAAATACAGACCGAAAAGCTAAAAGCTTCCTGGCTCATGTTGAAGTGATGTGCTTTGTTTAAGATAAAGAAGACAAACATTTGTGGTTTTGGGGTGCCTTTGTGCTCCCTGGTTTAGGGTGTTGCTCACAAAGGCTTATTTTTTATAAAGTAGAATTCCACTTGTTACAAACCAATATGCAAAATTGCTGGCCTTGTAAAGAGTGCAATATTATATATTTTTATGTAAAAGTAAAAATGATTTTTTGAAGCAAGGAATATTTATTCAGCTTAACATTCTGGAACTATTAAAATAACATTGCAATAGTGTCCTTGCATGATGTACTGAAACTTCCTGTAAATGTCACATTCCACATTGTCTTTGTATATAAGCTGTCACATTGTCAGGTAATAAACAGATCTTTGTATCAAATCGTTTTCAGATGATTAGAAACATGTTTCTGGCTTTGCACCTTTCTCTTTTAGGGATCTTTCACACCTTGCTCCAGATCAATTTCTGTGGTTCTCAGAAATTCTTTCATATTTTAAAATTCATGAGGTGGAGAAGTTCTATTTATGAACTATGTCATGTGCTTGTTGAACTGCAAGTGGTGAGTGTAAGATGGGAAGTGGGAAACTCTAGGCATATCACTTTGCACACGTGTGCATTTGTCCTTTCTTCCCATAGGATGCATGAAGTGATGTCTCTCAAAGCAGAGACATTCCCCTTCCTTCCTGCTGCCTCCTCCCTGAAAATGTGTCTGAACTGAAAAGGCAGAAAAGGAATTCCTCTCTGGCTTCTCTGAGAAATGGGTGGAAAGCAGGAGCGTGGGATCTCTGGGAGGCATCTGACAGGATGCAAGGCTCTCTCTGTTGGAAACCAGAGTCTGGGGAGAGGTTCATGTGGCAAGGCCTGTCTGCCTGACACCACTTGCAGGATTCTGTGGTAACCCCAGACCTTTATGTTCTGATTGTGAAGAGACCTGGTGAGAAGGGAAGGGGGAGGCAGTAGTCAGATTTTTACTTTTGGTGGAGAGAGGGAGTTTCTAAACTATTACTGAAAAAGGGAACCCTGATCTTGCATTTAGAGATGTTTAGGCAAACCCATGACAAAGAATAGGAGAAACAAAAAAAAAATCAGTAGAGAACTGATATCTGTGAACTGAATTAAATGAGATTTTTCTGTGGGAAAAACAGTTTCTGTGAGGAATTAAAAATACCATTCAACTTCTACTCTGAAACGTCAACTTTAAAGATCATTTTTGCATTTTAACTACATTGATCTTCGGAGAAAGAGTTGAAAGAGTTTCCTATACAGAGCAAGAGTGCTCTCCCTCCCTCCTTCCAGGATTTCTTGACTACACTTGCAGGATTTACTATGCATTTTGCAGAGATAATTCCCCCACTGTTCTCTGAAGTGATCACCTGGCTTGCTACTATCAGACTTTTAGTTTACCTTTTGGTTTCTTCATGCTTTCTTTTGTTTAAAGCTGTATTGGATTACTTTTTTTTCCCCTTTCAATATGGAAATGGAAGTCACACTATGCTGCTACTCTATCACAGGAACAAACAACAAAGCCAAAAAAAACCAACAACAACAAAAACAAACCATCAAACAAAAAAAATCCCAAAACTGAATATTATTTAAAATCTCTGCTTGCCTTGGAAAATACCCACTGGAATATTAGGTAAGCCTCCATATGTAGAGACAGCACTATTTCCTTTGCTACTGTAGTAAGTTACAAACTACTGACAAATGACCTCTGTGTAGAGATTTATTTGCCATTACTGCTCTGGAATGGGGTCAGAAAGCCACTGATTTTGCATCTGGATCTCTGTAATAGGCTGTGTTGTGCATTTCACAATTTTGAACAAGGATTAAAAATTAAATGTGACTGCTCCAATTAGACTTCTAAGCTATTCTAGACTACACAGAAGAAAGGAGTTGAGTAGAAGCAGGAGCTTGGTTACTGTTTCCAGCTTTGAGCTAGCGTTCCCAGAAAAAAAAAAAATCCCAATTCTCTAATGCAAATTAGTGAAGCCCCTATAAGCATCATTAGGGGCTAGTTCCTCTCAACTCAAGGAATAGAAGTTCACGTTATCTGTGTGGATATTGCCTTCAGAACCTATGGGCCAACTCTAGTGGGAGACCCCTGGTTGTGGTGGAAGGTAAGAGTTTGCAGATTAGAAAGAGAAAGCATGTTTGTGTAATGTATGATGAAAACACATTTTAAACCAGCCATTCCCCACCCTCATATTTAGCTTTAGTAAAAAAATTGCTAGAATCCAGAGGTAAAAATTCCGTGTAAATGAGTGACAACTGTTTGATTGCTAGAACCAATGAGCCTGTGCTCTTTGTCTAACAGCTCACAAATTCTTTGTCTGGTAAACAGAGTGTTTTCTAGAACCGCGATGTGGTTGAACATGAATGAAACAGCAGCACATGGGCCAATGAGGTTTCCAGTCAGTTTGTGGAACTCTAGTTAGGGTAAGCTTCTGAACTTACCTATTTAATAATGTTTACTTTCTTCCTCCTGCATTTCCTTCTACCAAGCCACCACCCCAAGAGCCATTGACTCAGTCTCAAAAGAAGCTGCCTTTGCTCCAAGTCACCTTTGAAAATGGGGCTCTTCCCTGTTCTCTTTCATGTAGAAAATAAACGTGACTTGGAAATGCTTCTGCTCTATTATGATGCAATGAGAAAAAGTGCTGATGGCAGGGTAGGACAAAAAGAGGACCAGCATACACCCCTCCAAAAGGAACAGGACTTTACTAGGAAACAAAATAAATAAGACTGTGGTGTTGATGCTCCTGCCAACACTTTAACTATTGGGGATGACAAATTTTTCAGTTAGAAATGTTGATTGTCACTTTTAACTGCTACTGACCTGTATGGTGTTTACATGGAGAAGTATATAAAAACTGATCTATGAAGCTGAATTTTTCTGATGTACTAACCCTGACAAGATGAGTCTAAGTGCTGTTTTTCCCACAGCAGTTCCTCTCCTCAGGGCAGCTTTTTACTTCATCCTTCTTTGATCAACGGGACAGGCAGTGTGGGCTCTCACCCCAAACCCCTGGACCATGCAAGCTTTCCAGTTTGAGGTACAGTGCTGCAGGCTGGGGGTGGAGTGACTGGAAAGCAGCCCAGTGGGAAAAGGCTCTGGGGCTGAACATGAGCCAGTGTGCGCCTGGGTGGCCAACAAGGCTAGTGACCTCCTTGCCTGTATCAGCAATAGTGTGGTCAGCAGGACCAGTGAAGTGATTGTCCTTCTGTACTCAGCACTGGTGAGGCCACACCTCCAGTACTGTGTCCAGTTCTGGGCCTCTCAATTCAGGAACGACATTGAAGTGCTGGAGTGAGTCCAGAGGGGGCAACAGAGCTGGTGAAGGGTCTGGAGCACAAGTCTGATGAGGAGCAACTGAGGGAACTGAGGTTGTTTAGCCTGGAGAAGCAGAGACTATGGGCAGACTTTATTACTTTCTAGAACTAAAGGAGGTTGTAGCCAGGTTGAGGTCAGCCTCTTCTCCCATGCAGCTAGTGACAGGATAAGAGGATGTAGGCTCAAGCTGCACCAGGGGAGGTTCAGGTTGGACATTAGGAGGAATTTCTTCACATAAAGGGTAATTAAACATTGGAATGAATTGCCCTGGGAGATGGTTGCATCACTGTCCCTGGAAGTGTTTAAGGAAAAGACTGAACATGTCATGGTCTAGTTGACATGGTGGTGTTTGGTCATAGGCTGGACTCGATGATCTCAGAGGTCTTTTCTAACCTAATTGATTCTGTGATCCTTTTGGAGAAATACCTGGACAACCGTTTGATCCCCGAATCCCTCTGGGGGCGGGACAGGAGGTGGCTGCAGCAGGAGAGAAGGGGGGCGGAGCGGGAGGGCGGTGGCGGCCGGAGCCGGGGCTGCCCCGCCCCGCGGTCCATGTGGCTGTGCCGGTGCCGCTGTCGGGCCCGCCCCGGGCTGCTCGGAGCTCCCCGTGCTCCGCCCGCCGCCCCGCACGGTGAGGGGGAGCCGTGGGCGCCGGGCGGGAGAAGGTGCCGGGTGGGGCGGGGCGGGATCAGGGATTGGGGCGGTGGCGGGGGCGCCCCGGGCAGGGCGGGCCGGGGTTGCTGAGCGGGGATTTCTCCCTCGCTGCCATCGGCGCTGGTGCCGTGGGAAACCCGCGGCTGCTCTGCCCGGCATCCCTGGTGGTTCCGTGGGCTGCGGGTAAACAGCGCCCGGCGGCGGCCGCGCCGGTCGGAGTTTCCCGGGCACACGCAATAAATAGTCGGCGCCGGGCTTTGGGCTCCGCGGTCGCTGCATCGGCGGGGCACGTCCTTCCCTGGAAAAGCTGCCCCAAGTCCAGGTACCCGGCGGGCGGCAGGGGGGGGGAGGTCTCTGTTTTGCATGCTCGTTCCTCGCCAGCTGCCTGGTGCGAAGGCGCAAGGAAGCGGCCGCTTTTCCTGCTGACTGGCTGGCGCTGCCGAAGGAATAACACTTACTGCCCGTCCGTCGGCTGCTGACGATAATTATTGATGTGCTGTGCTGGGAGCTGCTGCACAGCAGAGCCATTAGGGCAGCTCAGAGAGACAAAAAACTCGGAATAACAATTTGAAAAACACTGCAGGGGATGCAGTGCGGGGCTTCCGGGAGGCGCTCTCCCTACCTTGTATGTTACTATTCAGTTTAATACATTTTAAGTGTGATTTGAGTAGTTAAATTTCCTCGTGTATTTCTTTAGAAGCTCACAACTGTCTCTAAAAGTTAGCCAGAGAGATAGAACAGTAGACAGGAATCATCTTCCTGCCTCAGACTTTCTGGATCTCTGGTGGTTTGCTGGGCTGTAAGTGCAAATAACCTGTATGCTGATGATAAATAATATTGCATGAAAAGATTGTCCTTGTGAAATGTCACATTAGTTCAGACATTGTTTCCTTTGATTTTTTAAATGCCGAGAAGCAGGATGATGTTCTTGAACAAAAATTTGGGCATAGTGGCAAGAATTTTTGGAACTTGACAGGTGGACTGGATATAGTATTGGATATGTTAGATGAGAACTGAGCTGTTGGCGTTTGGCTGGTTTGCAGTGACATGATTAGCAGTTATTTTCAAAGTCACCACGTTTATGGTATGAAAATTACATTCTTATCATGAACAATAGTCTTGCCTTTAATCTGCTCATTTCTGCTCGTACTAAGCCTCTCCTTAGTAGATGGAGTGAAAACCTGTAGTAATTTTCTAGCATTTCTTTGTGCAGCCATGAGATAGAGAGAGTAAAAGGATTCCTTGCCTGCCCTCTCTGTTTACAGAACTACATCAGTTGTGGTGAATCTTGGAGTAAGAACTGAGATGGCAGAGGAAGTTATTCCTCTCCTCTTTGTGACCTGCAGATAAAGGGGAAAATTACCCATGTTGCATGGACAGTGATGCTAGCACAGATAACTAGTGCTCTTAGTGCAGGGGTAGTTGTTAAGTTTCTCTTGCCTAAACAACAATTGTAAGACTTTTTTTTTTTAAAATTTCTTTGGTATGCCAGTTTTTTTTTCAAACAGCTGTGAGCGTGTAAATGTTGCTGTTTATGTTCTTGCAAGGATAATCAAATGTGAGGATCTTTCCCCAGTTTAGAATGTGATTTGCAGGTCATCGTCCAGTGATGATTCCCACTAATGTCACTGGGACTTTGTTGCATGATTGAGTTGACTTTTCTATTGTGCTGTGTGTCCAAGAAGTGCAGAGCTTGTGTGGAAGGTGTTCTTCAGAGCTGTCAAACCCAGATTTTATAATCTAGTAATTTCAGGTTCATCACTTTAGATTGGTAAAAGAGATTTGGTTTAGGGCTTTTTAGATTGAATTCTACAGGTCACTCTTCTGGTTTTGCATTTCAAGGTTGTGCTTGGAACTGGAGGGGAGGAAATTGCCGTGCAGCTTTTCATTCCTGTTGCTTTTTGAAATCCATATGAAAAAGCTTGAAAATTATATTTTGCTTCTCTGTTACTCAAATTTTTGGACTTTTCCTGCATTTTACTAACATTTGTAATGTTTAGTAAATGTCAGTTGCACTCCTTACCCTGGTGCAGGATCAAACTATACCTGCAAATATTTGTGCAACTTCCTGGGTTATCATAAGATAAGTTTGCCTTTGAAGTGCTGTTGGGTACAATCTAATCAATTGTAAAACAAATAAAGAAACGTTGCTCTTCGCAAAGCATTTTGAGGAGCCCTGGAGGTGATGAACTTCAGCACACATGCATTAACAGCGCCCAGAGAAAGGATGAAGTTCAAGTGAGCTAAAAAGCCACAGAAACCCCAGAAGATTCATCTGGCAGGAAGGCTGTCAACACAAAGCTTTCAGGAGTGATGCTTTAGGAAACAGTTGTCTAGTATGATGTGCCAGTCAGCAGAAACTACTTGGCCGAAAAAGGCTGTGTAGCTGCTGTCACTGTTCTTTGGTAGTGTGATCGGTGTTCCCCTTATAGAAAAGAATCAATAGAGACTAGATTAATGAACTCGGTGTGCTGCACAAAAATATACTGGACAAGTGAGCTCCTCTATAATCTAGGTCCACTGGTGTGCATCAGTTCCACGTAGACTGTATGTAGTCTGATCATTACCATGTTACTGTAACTACGGTGATTTTCAGGACCTCTGTATGTCTGTATCGAGCTGACTTAATGGGGAGCTGCTGGAAAAACAGGCAGGAATAAACAGTAGCAAACCCAGCTGAGTAATTTCTGGTTCAAGGGAGTTTAGATAGTTTAAAAGATAGGGAGAAGTTATTCCTTTTGAGTATCAAAAGCAGTGTGGCCAGCAGGGCAAGGGAGGTGATTCTGCTCCTCTACTCCACTCTGCTGATACCCCACCTGCAGTGTTGCATCCAGCTCTGGGGTCCCCAGCACAGAAAGGACATCAACCTGTCAGAGCGAGTGCAGAGGAGGGCCACACAGATATAAAGGGACTGGAGCACATCTCCTATGAGGAATGTCTGAAAGAGTGGGAATTGTTCAGCCCGGAGAAGCAAACTCTCCAGGGAGACCTTATTGCAGGAATTGAAAGGGGCTTGTAAGAAAGATGGGACAGACTTTTTAACAGGGCCTGTTTGCCATAGGACAAAGGGTTTTAAATTAAAAGAGGGTTGATATAGACTAGATATATGGTCAAAACATTTTATCGTGTGTGGTGAAGCACAAGTTGTAACAGGTTGCCCAGAGAGGTGGTGGATGCCCCATCCCTGGAAACATTCAAGGTCTGGTTGGATGCCCTGAGCACCTTGCTGTAGTAGAAGATGCTACTGCTTATTTTAGGGGCCTTGGACTAGGTGACCTTTAAAGGTGCCTTCCAACACAAACCATTCTGTGATCCTGCAGACTGCCCCTCAGGTACAATATAAAGCTACATGTGCCTTCCTGTGGGACTAAAGGCCTTGAGAATACTTGAACTGTTTCTGAGAAGACATCTTAAGAGAAAGAATCAGAGCCATTTGTCAGGCTGCAGCCTCAGAGGAAGCACTTCAGAGGAAACAGGTCCTACAAGAGGGTGTTTGAAGGAGGAGGCTTCCTCACATTCCAGGGGATGGGTGTGTAATAGATTCTCTTGTTATTAAAATTTCTTTTCTCTCCAGAGCTTTATTTCTAAGTAAGAATTTTATTTAGTTAAAGAATATTAAGCTTAAGGTTATTAAAGAATGCCATAGGTCCTAAGGAGAACAGAATCAGGTGTCATCCAAAGCTTTGTCTGCAAAAATGACCTTTAGCACAACCTGATTTGTTATTAAAATTTCCTTTTCTCTAGAGCTTTATTTCCAAGTAAAAATTTGATTTCATTAAAGAATGTTAAGCTTTCGGTTATTAGAGAATATCATAGGTCCTAAGGAGAGCAGAACCAGGTGTCATCCAAGGTTTTGTCTGCAAAAAAGACACATCGTATGTAACTGATGCACAGATATGTACTGTATTTGCAGAGAGTGAGAGAAGGCAGGGGTATATGTAGCTTGGTAGGTGAAATGTGAAACAGGAGAAATCAGTCTTACAAAGTTCTGGAACCAGACCAGTCTGTATGAAAAGTAGAGATTAGATACTTTAATGGATGCTAAGCTCTTCCAGAAACATGGTGGTTCAATATTAAGTGCATGATTTGAATGAATGAACTACCAGAAAAGCTTGGGAGATCTGGAATTCTCTGGACTCTTCAAGCAGTTTCAGTTGCTTAATTCAGTTTAATTTAAATCTCTTATTCAGTATTAAATTTCCGATTTGCCTCTGGATTTGGGCTGTGGCAAATGTAGAAAGGGTCCTGTGAGTTGATTTAGCTTTGCCTTTTGTGGCTTTATTATCATTAGAGTTTAGCTGTGGAGATGATAACAAAATTTAAATGATTCATACTTGTGGGGGTATCATTTTGTAAACAAAGCTAAATGTGTTTATTCTCATTTTAATGGATAGATTGATGCTTAAAAGCTAGGGAGTTGTCAAACAATAAGTCCACAGATGAGCTGTAATTTAGAGCCTCCTCCTCTTGTGAATGTCTCGTATCCTTTCTGCTGTTTGACTTTCCACTGCAAGTCAAAACACATCTGAAAATTGATTGGAGGCTGTTGGTTGGTTGTGGGTTTTTGTACCGTGCATGTCATTTTATGCAAAGCCAGTTGCTCCACAAATATTCAATCCTGTGCCTTGTGAGGAATATGAGTTACAAGATTGTCAACAAAGACAAAAAAATAAGAAGCTGCTGTGTTCTGACACGATTTTATTTCATCAGAGCATGCATGCAAGGGGGAAACTTGAGTTCCATTCAAATGACACACTAAAAACACCAAAAACCTGTTCTTTGTCTTGGGATATGTTAAAGCTCTTGTTTTATTTGGCACAATTAATGTATTTTAAGGTATCATTTTCCCCGCCTAGACTTACACTAGACTTGAAAGAATAAGATTCTTTTGTTTCTTCGAATTAGTGTTGAGCATGGCTCACCAATGCATTTGTATTCCACCATCCTGCTTTACAGCACTGATTTTTAGAAAGGAGAAGAAACAGCTGTCTTTTGCCTTGTCTTTGAACATGCATTTTGTGAAATCAAAGCAGTTAAAAAGTTATTCCTTCAATCTGTCTTCTAGATTATGTTTGTCTATTGAGTCTAACAGGGTTAAGACATTGTATGTACAATTTTTTTTTACAAGAGCATTTCCTGTGTCCTACTTAATTTCCTGTTTGTATCTTATCCCCCAGTGACTGGATCAGGTAAGCTATCAAGTTTCAAGAAAGGAAATTTGTATGGTTCTAGGTGTTTGCTTCTTATCCAGAAATAAGCTGGAAGCATTAATTTTGAAAGACCTGAGCCTAATACTCTTTTGGCAGCGTACAAAATGCACCCTTTTGTGTGTTTTTCTCCCATGCCCCATCTGCCTATCACACCCCTTGTCCTTTGCATTGCCCAACTTTGTTTTGGATTCTGATGCCTGGTGCTCGACTAATCTTGCTTCAGGTGGCACTTGTGGTAAAGACCATAGGGGAGTGTTTTGGCTGATTGGAACCTCAGCACCTCATCTTACTGGATAGTGTAACTAGCCCAGGACCTGTCTAGGTCGTCTGTAATCCTATCGTCTTTCCATGTGGCCATAGTCCAACTTCCAATGGCTTCTAAATAGGAACTGTTACTTCTGCTGGACCAGCACTGAATAATGGTGCCAGGAGAGGGTAGTCTAACATACAGGCCACCTCTGGCATATATATTGTAAGTTATTCAAGGTCTGAATGTGGTCATCTTGACTAATCTGATAACAGTGCTGAGGAACTGTGTGATAACGAGTTGATTTAATCCCTCAGGGAGAAGCAATGCAAGAAAAGCAAACACTGTCATACCTTAATTAGATGTCCCTTCCCAAGAGCTGCAGATCTCTTAAAAAATAATGCTTTCCTATCCTGCAGAGTGTACTGTACCAGGTTTTAATCATCTTTAAATTTTGCTAGGCATGTCTAAGCAAAAAGTTGGAAAGCACTGCATTATTTTTCTTAATCTGTTACTTCATTTCTAAACCCCTTATATTGATAGTCAGAATTTTGACTCGTTCTGTATCTTAAAATTTCTCTTTGATTCTCAGTGAGAGTGGTGTGACATTCATTTTCACTGTGCAGATTTTTGAACTTGTTTTGATGTTACAAGGTGTAACTGGGGCATGGAGCCAAACTGTGCAATGGCTGCAAAGTCTGTTTGTGAGCAGCTGTTCTGAGTTGGCATCTGAACCAGGGCACCCATTTCTACACTGAAGTAATGGTCCTGTGCTCTGTGTTTGTATGCATGCTGTTTGCAGGATTCAGGTTGAATACTGATGATGGAGAACGCAAATATGTAATGCAATAAGGTGCTATTGAACAAGAGGATAGAAATAAGTGCTGTCTGGTCTGTATTTGCGACCTACAGCCTGGCAGTGTTGATGTGGTGGGTGAGGGTTGGTTAGGGTTCAGATAATTGTCTTCAAAGTGATTGCTATATTTGCTACCTGTACTTCTAAATGTTCTCAACTTTGTCTCTTCTAGGAAAAACAAAATGAAGGAACTAGTGTCAAACAGTACAACCAGTATATCTCAAGCCAGGAAAGCTGTGGAGCAATTAAAAATGGAAGCATACATGGATAGAATGAAGGTAAACTTAGACTTATTGTTGATATTTTGAATTCACTGACTAGCTTGTGTTACAGTGTCTCTTTAATATGTAGAAAGACTCAACCAGCTGAAATAAAAAATCCTTGTTGAACTATAAACCAATATTCAGTACTGTAAATGAGTCACTAACTCCTACTAACTACTGTAAATAACTAACTACTAACTACTCCTACTAACTACTGTAACAGAGACACTAACTGGTTAGCTTGCTTCTTTGTGTCTTTTACATCTGTCAAAAGTGATATTTTGTGAAATATTTAAAATAAGCTGGCAGGTGCAGGGGTGCTCCTCTTTGTCTGTCACCTGTAGCTTAATTTAAGTGCAGCTCAGGTTTCTCAGTTTTTCTCCCTTAAGACCTGGAATAAGTCTTTAAGATATTGCAGTACTTTTGAACAATGATGAGACAAGAAACTGCTTTGATTTGTTTTGTTTTAGCACAGACGTCATTGCACAAAAAACTTGTATGATTGCAGTGTGCAGTTATGATTTTTCACACTTGATAACTTGTATGTGAAGATTTCATTTTATCACGCCTCTAAATATATGTGGATTAAATATTTTTACTAAAGGCGCTATTAAACAGAGGTTCTCAACATTTTTAACTGGCAAAGTCTGTGGATTATTCTTGCCTGTCATTGTGCCTTCCACTAGGCTAAAATTTCGTGAATAAATTGAGCACCTAAAACCTAATAGTGTCACAGAAAATTTTAAGAAAACAATGCTCATTTCTGTTGCTCTTTGCCTCTGAAAATAGAGAATAATTATTTGCATTAAAAAATCCAGTCTCTACAAGTAAGAACAGTTTCTAGTCTGTCCGTCTCTGAAAAGGAATACATTTAAATTACCCAGTTTTCTGCAAACAACTGTACCTCAGTTGTTGCACACTTTAACTGTTTGTAACTGAGATTACTAACGCGGTAAAACAGTTTAGAAATGTTGTACATTAAAATTATCACATAGTCGTAACTCAGTCTGTTTGTCCATCCTTCCCTATGTGCTGAAATTCTGCATGTAGTGAGCATGGGGACAATAGCATATAATTATAATTTTTAAAATAGTATCAGATCACAAACACACTAATTTCTAATTCAGAAATATTTAGTGCAGTTCACGAGTGGTCAGTTCTTGCTTATATGAAAATAAAAATTTCAGTCTCTCCATTTTGTGGCAGTTTTTAGCAATGTCTTGCAAGATCACTGAATTTGCAAAAGAGCCATTTCTGTCTCATATGGTATCTTACAAATTCATCACTTAACCTGTTCACAGGGACAGGTGTTTCTATTTCCTGCAGTAAGGGAAGTTCTATCTTCTCAGTGTTCAATGCAGTTAAACTGTCCCCTGACTCAGGTCATATTGCAGCTGCATGAACAGAAGTGACCAGAAGGAATGGGTGTGCAGGAGTGGCAGAGGAAAGGGTTGGAAAAATATGGCCCAGTTTATTGGAATTTGAAATCGTTGATACTTAGTAGATTGTCTTAAACTTGCTTCTATCTATTCAGTGGTAACTGTCACGAACTACATCATTGGCTCAGTTATGCAGATAGGTTCATTAGTTAGATGTATAACATTCTTAATTACATATGCAAGAAAGACATAGGTTATTTTTACAGTCAGTTTAATTAAAAAGAACACAGTTATTAGCAAGTGTGGCAGACCTAAAAAACAAGATAGCTTGAAAGTGCAATTACTTCACCTATCAAGACAGCTTGGGACCAAAAACCCATCACAGAAAATCTGTCATGTTTCAGAATTCTGAGGGTTTCTATACTAACATAAACTGAATATAACCTTTCAAAATGTCTTGATTTCTAGAATTTCTTTGAACAAGGATATAAGGGATTGTGAGAAGAGGTTGATAGGATTTTTATTCCTTTAGGATCTTTGCTTTGCTTTTTAATCTTGAATCAGCTAAGTGTGTGTTTCAGCATAGCCAAATTTTACCAAGAGACGTTCCAGCAGTTTCAACAGGAGACTTCGAGGTCTCAGATCATCACTGTAATGGGCAGAGAAATTAATTTCCTTTTTTTCTGGTGTTTTGCATCTGATTAAACTAGTTAGACATTTAACAAAAGATCACTGCTTTCCAAATAATTTAATTAAATACTGTTTTGCAAATAGATATAGCCAAAGGGTTATTCCCATAATAGGCAAGACCACATTGTGAACATTGAAAAGGTGCCTGCATTATTGGCTAGGGAAATCAGAAGTTCTAGCTCATTTTTCTACTACAGAGGCACTTTATTTTCCATGGACAGTAGCTGCTGTAAGCAGCAAGTGTTGGGTCTGTTCAAATAAAGTCTTGTAGCTAAAAGTGTAATGATAGTTGCCCATTCCCTGCTGTGTTCCGGATTTTTCGGTTGATTTAAAAATCAAGTCCTTTAACCAGTCAGAGCAGCAAGCAGTGCTGTGTCTGAGGTTCCACAAAGTCAACTTGCTGTTAAGTGTGAAAGAAACAGGACAGCTTAAAAGCAGAGAATGAAGTTATTGGTGTATTGATTGGTAGTTGGAAGGAGTATTACTGTGGTTCTTTTTGTAAACTGTAGGAATCCCAGAAGGATTGTAAATTGAACCCGCCTTACTTGCGTGCTGAAGGAACAGCTTGAGTTTTAATGGAGAAATAAGTAGAAAGCAGGAAATGCAGATTTCAAGCTAGGAAACATCAAGTGAAATCAGATGAACAGTGGCCTCATGACTAGTAGAAGAATGTGTCTTCTAAAGATGCTAGCAGTAAAGTTGAGAAAGCAAAGATAATATTGGTGTTCATCAGAGTTGTCCTCAGAATAAATCACTATTTAATCTTCTCTTTGCCAGCAGAAAAGCAAGAAAGAGTGCTCTAACATTTTAGAATCTTGGTATATCAATTATTATTCCATTTTCTTTTTCCTTAGGAAGACAGGAAGTATTCTTAACTGGTCCTGAATAGTGTTGGGAGATAAACGGTGGAATTGCCAAATAAATGTGTGTGAATCTCTTTGTTTTAAATGTAAAGGATAAGCAGAGTGGGTGTCATAGCAAGGATGGTAATTAGTCCCAATCCATGACAAGACAGATGACATAGTAATTGCAGCATTTTGCCCTGTCATTGAAGCTTATAATTATTAGTCCAGCTAACAGGATTATATTCTAACTTTGGCTGTTCTTATCACCTCTGTTATTCTGAAATATAATAGTCAAATTTCACAGTCCTCCTGAGACTAATTCTTTAAGGCATCAGGGTTGAATGTTTTGTTGCATCTTTTTGTTTCCTCTTGGTAATTTGACAACAAGATGTATTTTTGACTAGAGAGGGGTAAAAGTAATTGTCCAAAATGTGAGAACAGTGTGATACCTATATACTCAATCCCTTCTATCCATACACTTCAGAAGAATTAATCAATCAAACTGGAGTCTGATTTTTTTTTTCTTCTAGCCACTTCTGCAATATGTGTAAATTACTTTGAATCTGCAGACCAAGCTGTATTGCGTAGGAAAGCTGACAAGATAAATGTGTTAGTTTCATTTGAATATTCAAGTTACATACATTTATTTTAATTCTTAATAAAAGCTATTCTGAAACTGTTCAGCAGCACTCAGCTGCAAATAACCCTGAAGGTGACTAAAACCTCTGACGGAGTGGCCTCCATTTAACTCCTTCCATGACACAAATAGGCTGATCAGCACATTATTTTGCACAGTGGCAGGGTGTAGCCCTGGCCATGAGGCACCTCTGCCTGCTGACATGAGCTAAAGCAGCGTCTCTGCTGGAGCCTTCATGCCACGCTCAATGCAGGGGCCTTCCGCTACTGTTGTTCTGAATAATGACACTGAGCAGGAAACTTGCTGGAGGCAACGTTGTATTTTGCTCTTTTTTTGGCCTCAATTCTGACTTTGCCAACGCTGCTCACAGCCGCAGGAACCCGTGTTTTCATTGCTCCTGGATTGTGATCAGCTAATTTAACTTCCTGTTGTGAGTGGTCATTATTCTGCTGGGCAAGCCTAAGTGGCTCCACTTTTAGTGAAGAAATGGCCATAATTCACTTTTATAACTGCTGTAATTCCAGTGGGAGGACATCTCCTCCCCAAACTTTCTGTTTGCTTAAAGGATGAAAATATATGGCCTAGTACAGGTTTAGTTTGAGACAGTGTTGCTGAAGTGTGATCATGTTCCTGGTGTTCCGGTTCCATGTTGCAGATTTGTTTTTTTTACTAAACTGTACTATGGTTTGTTTAAAAGCAAACTAAATTGGGATTTAAACATTTTGACATTGACAGAAGTGTTGCTCTGCTTCATGGCATTGCTACCAGCATTAGAGGACAAGTTAGATTCAAAAATATATGGTGAGCTTTTGCTACTGAAAATACTTTTTACTGTTACATGATATCAAAGCACAGTAAAATGTAGAGAAACAGGAAATTATATTATTGGGCTTATCCCTTCTAAGAATGATGATTGAACCTCTATTCCATTGAAAGAAAAGCGATACACTTGGACTAATGTTGCTTATCCATGCGTGGAACAAAGAAGATCATTGTGAGAAGGTTGGTCTGTTGAAGTCCAGAGTTGGTTCTCTGCTTCTGTAGGCTCAGTTTGATTAAAAAGACTGTTGGTTTCATGAATAAAATAACTTACTCATTAGCTTAATCGAAGGTGAAATGTGCTGGGCATCTTTAATAAACTCTGTCTTGGTACCCAGAAAATCACATTAGCTCTCCATTAGGTTTTATGGCAATAATGTTTATTATGACATTGCAATGAAGATGTCATTGAGCTTTTTGTGGGCACCTGTGGCTCTGAGTTTGATTTGCTCAGTTTGAATGTAAAAGTTCAAGACCACCTAATTAATTAGAGCACAGATCTCTCTTAATTTGAGACAAGCATTTAAGCTTGAAGGACAATAGAAAAGTGGAAAACTATATGTTAAATAATTATGAATGTACTGATGGTTGTCATTACTTGAAAATACTTCTCCAAAATGCTGTGGAGATAGAATAGACATTTCTCCTAACATTACTGGAAATGTGCTGAACTCATCTTCAGTGGATAAATTCTATGCTAGTTCATGTTCTGAGGTACAGCCTACATAGTTAGCAAAAAAAAAAAAAGTATGTTTCTGTCATTTGATCTTTTGGGGGCTTGATAGGAATTTCATGCTCTGTCTACACTGTGCCTTTCTTTAAATAATCTTTTTAAAAATTCACAAGTAAATTTAAATGAAACTTTGGGAATATGATAGGATTCCTAAGTTTTCTGTTTGTTGATTACAGATCTATCTCTCTGTTCTAGACAGTGCCCTCATACCCTAAGCCTCATTCTTTTGTCATTGCTTAGTAAATAGCTAATTGAAGTATGTCTGAAAGTCATTACAGTCCTTTGTAATTTGAAGTCTGTAATTTTCCACACATTTTTGTTTGACCTGCTTCTTTCTTAAGAAGAACTGATCCTTCTGAATATCTCTTCCGATTTGCTCAGTTTGGTGCTTCGTTTTCTGCTCTGCGTGTGTCCAGGAGTCTGTTGTTCACATGTAGTGTCTCTGCCCACCCTTTTGACTTACAGGACAACTCAAAGACAAACTAATTTTAAATAACCCAAACACCCTTGCCTCCTCCACTAGGAGGATAGTCTATACTGGGATGCCAAACACAGGTACCTTGTGGATTTAAAAATTCTAGAAAAGTATGTTTTAGTGGATATTTAAGAAGTAAAAACTATGTTATTTTCTTACAGGAGATAATTTAAATTTCATGTGAATTCTGATTCAGTGCCTGTTGACTTCATAGGTCTCATCTGAAGTCTACTACTGGCTGGGCTCATATCAAAGCAAGTAGGGTGTGGGGAAGCTTAAAGCTAACATTGATGACACACCTGCTAGTAAAATACCAGAAATACAATTTGTTTTATCTCTTCACTATAGTTGAGCAAACATGCTGACCTCAGTGTTTGACTCAGGAGAAGCTGTCATGTTGCTCAGAGAAAAAACTTTTTATGTAAAGATTTCGGATTTCATTTTCTCAGACTTTTGAAAACACATTAATTCACCAAAGCAAAGAGATACAGATAGCTGTGAATATCTTGCTGACCAAGCAGAACAAAAATATTTTGTGGATGCATTCTAAATACTTAAAAAATGCATGAGTCACAGTGGCCTAATGTCACAGATATTCACAGGGCACAAAGCTGCAAAGGTTATAAGGTTTAATATTTCATTTTTCATTTAGTGCAAATATCTTGTAGGCCAACACACTGCTGCATTTTTGTATGACTTTTCAGTAAGCATAAACCAATGTTTTGAATTTGGAGACTTGAGAATTGTTTATTTTAGAGATATAAAAATATTAAGGTGTAATGCTCAAGTTTTAATGCATGCTATGAAAAGTAACTTACAAAGCAGAAGATAATTGGTCTTAATTCATTGAAAAGAACAGTATTTAGCTTAAATAACAGCTATGATCGACCATGTTCAAGTTTTTTTCTTGATTTATTATTTCTTTTTAATCCCATGGTCATGTGCCAGAAGAACTTTTTGTTTGTTTTGCATTTAAAGGAGCAAAGGGTAGAAAGTGTTTGTGGAAAACCTTACAACCAGTGATTGGGAATAAGAGCTGAAGCAGGTGGCCTCTACAGAAACAGACACTTAAAGGAGAATCCATATTGTTTATGAATGATTAGCATGCGAGTATGTGCTCCTGACCTCCTTCTGCTGGAGGGGAACAGCTGAACATGAATCATATAAATTGATAACATTTTATGTCACTATGTCAGATAAAATTGATGTAAGGATTACTAGGCCTAGTAAGAGCAAATGGAGAGTTGTGGTCTCTAATAATTTAAAGGATAAAGCAATCTACTCCCTACTCCCTATTTTATGATAGCTCCCATTACATTTGTTTTTATGAAAAATATTTATGCCATGCAGATTGGTTCAGAATTACGTGTTACAGTTGTTCTCTCTTCTCTTCTATTAGGTGTCCAAGGCTGCAGCAGATTTATTGGCATATTGTGATGCGCACATTGGAGAAGATCCCCTTATTATTCCTGTGCCTGCATCTGAAAATCCCTTTAGGGAGAAGAAACTCTTTTGTACTATCCTTTGAGTCCATTTTCAATTAAAAATGTCTCTCCTGCTAAAATTTGGTATCAGTGTTGCATGCTTTTAGCATTTTTTTCTTCAGATATCTATACTTACCTTATAACTATAATATTTTTCAAACGTGCATTTTCTGCTAAAAAAAAATTAAATTAAAAAATACTAAAAAATTCAAGGTGATCCTTCTCTTTGAGAACAATGTACAAGTTTAATTTCAGTTCTTCATAAATATTCTTTTGGTCTTAATGAAAGTGTCAAGTACAGTATCAAATTATAGATATCTTTGCCAGTCATAGATTTTTCTGAGACCTAAATGAGTCATACCGATTCTTGAAACTATTTTTAACATTCTTGTTTTCCTTGGAAGGTGAATTAATTCATTTGCCTTTAAAAATTTCTATCTGAAGAGAGTAGTGTGACCTCTGCCTCAAGTAGCACTATTTAGGAAAAGATCCCAGTAATTTACAATGTGTGGAATGATTAATCTTACACAGTAAGTGGTGTTTTCTGAAGACTGTAAGAAACTTGACTGCAAAAAGAATCTTAGTAAAGCAACATTGTAACTACAAGCAGAATGAAGATGTATAGTTACACACCAGGACTGAATCAATAAAACTGTAGAAAAACATAGCTGCTTGTATCTTATTTTGAATTATAATGATTTAAATTATTTTAGAAAGTAAACTGAACTGTGATATAACTGTTCCTGAGGGTCTTAGTGGAGGGTGTAAAACTGCCCTGAACAGCACAGGGAGGGAGATTATATTTTCTGAGCAGCTCTCTACATGCTTTTGCCCATGAGAGTAAGACTATGGGGATGGAGAGTATAATGGTAAATGAATGTTGTTCTACAATATGCAGCGAGACCACTGTGCCATTGACAGCCCCTGTGTTTGTATATTTTTGTAGCTGTACCTTGTCAGCAAGTAATTTACGGGGGTTCGGGGAGATTTTTTTGTTTTGACTTTGTTGAAAATGCAGTGAGAGGAAAAGAATGAGGTGTGGAATACGAGTGCCTTCTTCAACAAGTAAAATTAAGCTCACAAAAGGCATCTGATGGAAGCAACTATTACGTTACAGATGGTGTTTTTTTTTTATTCTTCTTAAAAAATAAGCAATAGCTCCTCTCTGATCTGATGTATTAGGACAGTTAACTTGTATAGTGTGTCAGTCAGCCCCATACATAAGGTAGGAGACAATTTTGTTGGACAGCTGCACTAGCCTGACTTGAGACTGTGAACAGCCACCCATAACGAATCATGCTTCCTCCCTTCCTGTGCACAAAGTTGTATTCCATAAACATCTTAAATACCTGCAAGGCAAAGACCATCTGAGGAGCTGAGGGCCTTGGGATATACTTAAATGCTGAATTCAGATGCTAAAGAAAAGGGCAGTTTGGTGAACAAAGTCATATGCATTTCCCCCAAAATGCATGTACCTTGTCCAGCTTATTTTTAGCAGTTTCCATCAATGTCTGTTGTACTGTTTTGTGCAATGAAATACAAGATGACTGCATTGTACAGGTTTGTTTTCTTTGCCTACCAGCTTGGATAATGTGCCGCACCCAGCTGCATTCAGGTACCAGCCTGGTCACACGAGACAGATGAAACTGCTTTGGAACTGTGGTTCTGCTGCTGGCAGAACTCCCCTCGTATCTCACACAGAACCCCCTTGCTATATTCTCGTAAAAAAACTCAGTATAACAACGTTCCTTTTAACCAATAGGCTTTTGGGATGTCTTTCATTTAAAGATTTGTTTTTTAATTTGGCAGATGAAGACATCAGTAGTTTAGTAGGCATAGAGCTGCTTCACAGTACCTATGCTGAAGAACATTCAAATGTCTTGAACAGCTCTTATCTCGGGTAGGTTGATCCGTGGTTCCTATTTTAAAGTTTTCATCTGAAGATTCCCATTCCCAACTTTTAACAGGAATATTTCTTGATGCATGGTGTGTTTTTATTTTGGGGGTAGAGAAATAGGCTTTAGCTGACTGAGTAGCTGTTTTATTGACGGTGAAACAAAATTACCTTTCTGAAAATATTTGTTAAAAGGGAGCAACAAAATGCTTAATGATGTTCTTTAGGGAATCCTTCCTACAGTGTACATGGTCTGGTAACTGCTCTGATCACCATGGCAACATTTTCATTTGTCCTTCCGCATGTATGGCTTTAACTGGAACAGCATGGGAGGGGAATATAGGGCATGCGGCTTTATTCTCAAAGGCTTTGTAGCAACTCGCATTTGTGGCTCATCATTTACATTCCCATCTAAAATAACAAAATTGCCACAGCTTATTACAGTATTGCAAACAGCTTGCTTTCTGTTTCCAATTAGGGTTAGTGTCTGATGTCCTGAAATTGAAACATTTCACAGTGGTTTTGAGCATCACTAGTTACAAGAGCTATATTTACAAAAATCTGAATTATTATTCAGAAGCGGTGAATGTCATTCTTTTGAACTCCCTTTTTTCTCCAAAATTTTTCTTCAAATAGCTGTGTGTTGGACTTGTTTGTGGTATCTTCATTCCTAACTTTCAGTAGGTAAAAACATTTGTATCTATTAAGATGATTTCATGCTGCTATTTTTTAAAAAACCTACACGGAGTACCATAAATTGCATATTTATTTTAGCAGATATCTATAAAGTGTTTGAAGAGGTTAATATGTAGAAGCATTATTCCTTAGTGGAAAACAGGACAGCTTTCTCTAGTAAAATTGGGCCTTATTTAGCAGTTCCTTGAATGAATACATACTACTGGCAAATGACTAATTTGAAGGGGAAGAGGGCGAGGCACACTTAGAAGATCAGCAGTTCAAATATAATTGTAACAGCTTTGTATCACATACAAATATATTACTTCATTCAAGAACACCTTTAAAATACTGGCTCTGAAAGAGAATGGCTTTGTCTGGTTTGTTGTTTGGTTTTGTTTTTTTTTTTTTTTATTATTTTAGTGCCAGCTTGATCCATGAATCAACATTTAAAAGAATATCTTTTCCTTTAATCCCTCCAAACCAGGAAATGTCTTTGTGATTATTATATTTTGTGCTGCTTTGACCTTTGAGGTGGTTTAGATAATCTGCTACTGATACTTGAGTTTCATGCTGAAACATCTTGCCTCACCTCTACACAAAAACATTGGAATGTTTTTGTACCTTCTGCTAAATAATAAATATGTATTATATCATTAAGTATAGCATAATATATAAAAAAAGCTCTCCAAAAAGTGGATTTGTCTAACAGTAAGGTTTTCTGTAGGCTGAAGCAACGACTTTTTATTTTCATCAAATGGTCTGATTAGATTCCTACTACCTTCAAGGAAAACAAGACCAGGCCTGCTACCATCCTAATGTTGTACTTCTCTCTCTCTCTCTCTCTCTCTCTCTCTCTCTCTCTCTCTCGTTTCATTTAATATGCCATTAGGCTTGTTGATGTCTGTTTCAGGCCCAGAAGGTAACACATGCTCCCTGTTAACTGTGTGAGTTGTGACTGTCATCTCACCGAATGAGAATTTCAGAACAGAGGCTGGATTCAAAGAGCTTGTGATGTGTTATTAGCAATCCGTTCTTATATCCCAGTGCTTGCTGCTTTGATGAAATGAGACTTCCTAATGGTGGATTCATGGTAAATTGTAACATCTCAGCAGCATGTGTGGGGCTGGCTGTTTTGCATTCCTCAGATTAACCTCCTTGGTTTACCTTGAATTTAAGAAGTTACCATTTCAATACTAAAAATTCCCCTTCTTTGCTTCCTACATGATGTATTAAGTTAGGAGCAGGGTGCTTGGCTGGTACTGATAGGCAAGATTTTTAAGCTAGCCTCTAAGAAATTACAGTCAAAGGAGGGGAAAAATAGGGAGGGGGTGTTTAAGCTGTTCTGCATTACAGCACAGGTTAAAATAAATATGAGCTTTGCTGTCAGACACAGGGTGAACGCAGGAGTTGTTGCCAACTGATTCATAAGGACATCATAACCAAGAATTTTTGCAATGACTTAAAATATGATCAGCTCCAGCAGAAGGAAAGAACACTTGAGGAACAAATGTCTGTAAAGGTGCATATTAAAACCAGGAACTTCATTATGATAGTTATTTATCCAGTTGGATTTCTGATATCAAAGGAGTAACCAAATACGTACTTTGGGAGGACTTGATTATATAATGTTTTTCCTATCTCTTCATTATATAGGGATATAAATCTGTATACATAACTGTCCTAGAAAATGCCATAGTTGTGGCTCTCCTTGGGACTGCATCAGAATCTGGATTTGTTTCTTCAAGAAGACTAAAGAAAACTTGGGAGAGGAGTGGTTCCTAAGAAATACATGTTTCTTGTACTGAAAACTATTACTTAAAGTCATTAGACTGACTTAAATATTAATGTGTGAAAAAGTGTGTGAAAAATAGTAGGGAAAATTATAAGTGCTATATAATATTTTATAGGCATCTACATATTTAATCTTTAGGGAGACTATTTGGAATAAATATTGTACATTTGCATCTAATTGAATTCAGCTTTATAGCATATTAAATTAGGTACAGCCATAAATACCAGAACTGGTATGGGAACAACTTTTCTGTCTGTTAAAGGAAGATGGATGTCTGAGTTTGTCAAGTACATTTACACCACTCACGCTTGTGAACAAACAAAATGAGCAGCCTTACCCTAAAATAGGGTCTCTTCTTTCCCCAATTCCTATTACAAGTAGAAATTGCACAGGCTCGTCTATTACTGCCACCTACTGATAAAGTGATGAACAGCCGACTGAGGCAGAAAAAAAAAAACCAATGCTAACTAGTAAAGACCAAAAGGGGGATTTTAAATTAATACGCGTACTTTTACAAACAGAGAGCCCTCAGTTCTGTTTTTGTGAGCTGCATTGTGCAAAGTGTCACCTGCAGCTGAGGCACTGCTGGAGTGCACTTCAACCGCATGCTTCAGTTCCAGAGTGCTCAGTTTAAGACGACATGAAAGTCAAATATGTTTTTTTTGGTTAAATTGTTCAGGTTTCTCGCTAAAAACCTCTTCAAAAGTTGTGGAAATCTTTGAGGGTATCAGTTGGAGTTGCTGTCTATTCCCTTCCTGAATTTCATTTTCCAGTTTCACAGGTAAATAACTCGGGGTCCTGTTCCTCATTGTCTCATTGACACCAGTTGTGCCCTTCGCTCCCTTGAGCAGGTGAGGCAGCTGCAGATGGCAGTAAGGCTTGGCTCTAGGCCTGGGCGAGCCCCCAGCCCAGCGAGCTGCTAATGATCTCTCCTGTTTGCCTTCCTCTCTGCAGAACTGTGCAACAGCTCTCCTGTGACTGACTGCTGCACTGTTCTTCACACTCAAACTGCACTCCTGGCTGTTGGGTTTTGTATTTCAGGACTGGGTTTTTTTGCAGTTACCATAGTCAGGCCAAAGACTTCCTCATATGCCACAGCACAGTAATAGAGGCAGAACAGAGCTTAGGCTACTGCTTATGCTTAGATTGACATTTTATGGACTATACACTAGGCATGGCATAAGGATGTGTTTCAACAGACCACCCATTCCACAAAATTTATTTGTTGTGTAGCTTCTGATTGTACCATACCCTGTTGCGCCTTTGAGCTTTAGGTGGCGTCCTTGAGCCCTTCGTTCTCCCTATGGCATACTCTAAAGAGATGCACAATTTTTTTTCAGTGAAAGGAAGGAATGAGCCAAACTTTATAGAAAAGAACCATTGTGAGTTTTGAAAAACCTTTCAAGTAGCAGTGACTTTTAAGATCTTTACAGTACAACAGCCGTCTCTGGCAAGTGACTTTTTATCCTTAACTTTCTGTTCACTACCAAGGATTCTTGTCTGAGAAGCTTCCCCCCTGGAGAGCACAACAGCTTTTATCCTACTCGTCAGAACACAATACACAGATTTCCAATATATATATCTGCAGTGCTGATAAGAACATGTTAATCATACCCTTAAAAGATCAAGTGACAAAACTTCAGATGCTAAGATTCTCATGACAAAATACCTCAACAGAAACTTAAAGAATACAAAGAATGCTACAGCCAACAGCCTCTCTGAGGTCTTCTTTCTCAAACTTCACATGCTTTTTTTGTTCTAGGAGTTTGCTTCAGACTCTGGAAAATGACTATAGAGAGCAACTGTGAAATATCTATTAATAAGAAATTAGAAGGCTATAAAAGTGATTATATTTCTTTACAGTTCTGCCCATACCAGCTAAACAAATACTTGCATCAAGGGTGTGAATACATTTAAGGATATTTAAACAGAATCTAGATAAATGAAAAAAAAATACTTTAAAATATCATTAGTGAAGCCAATTTAAGCACTCATTTCAGAAATGTCAGAGTTAAATGTGTTTATGCATTTTCTGTTTGCCTCCCTTATTTGTATGTACTACTATTCCCAATTGCCATTGCAGGAATTGCTGCAGGGCACAGTATAGGCAATGCTCAGTTAATGAGCAGTTACTTGGTACTATTTTGGTGTCATTATTCACTGTGTAGCCCTGGGCCTGATTTACTCACAAATTCTGCTTCTACTGTAGAAGTGTTCCCTGATGAGCTTCTCTGTGGTGCTCATCACAGATTTCTTCACAAAGTATCTCCACAGTATCCTTGAGGAATATGAGGGTGGAACTATTTTCATCTTACAGCAGGAAGCTGAGGCAGAAGCTAAACAGAAGGGGTGAGATTGTGAGTACCTGCCACTGCAGAGTAGTTAGCTCTTTCAGCATCTCAAACAATGTTCCCATTTGTTCAGCCTTCAGCTATAAGTCCTCAACTCTACAGACTGGAATGACTTTTACAAGTCAAACACAGAGAAACTATGGGGGAAAAAAGCAATATGTGAAATGTTTAGTTTAATGATTTTCTTGTTCTCTCAAGCAGTGATGACCCTTAGCCTTGTAACCCTATTTGATAGTCCCACCTCATTCAACTTGCATCTTCTGCAGCAAGTGAAGCAGCCACCTGGTGCATTCTCCAGCAGAGCACATCTGTCCTAGAGCAAGGTAAGCACCATGAGGAGAAAAGAGCACCAGGTCATGTAAATTAAGTGAAATATAGCCTGAATATTATCTATCCAGTAGTAGATAATAATGAAATGATAAACAATATGTGGCCAATCTGCTTTTCTCTTTAGCAGGCATGTGATTAAAGAGCATGTTGGCTGTTGTAGGTCTCAGCAGGACTTTCTATAAACCTAATTCTCTTCTGTATGTGCATCCTGAAGTCTTTGTGCCACTTGTTAAAAATAACTGCATTCTAGCTGCACATGAAGTAGCTAACCCCACCAGCTGGCTGCTGACTGATTATTGGATATTTGGTGCTCCACATCTCTGCAAGATGTTTGCGTCTGCTCTCTGAGATGTGCTTGTCAAGATTTAGCTGCTGCCATACAGGCAGTCTAGAGTCCATTTCTATTTCTGATTATCATGAAGATGACAAGGAGTCAACTAAGACTGTAAAAATTATTATTGCTGCATTGGTACATTTGCATAACTGTGATGTCTTGCAAGCCAATTTTGTGTGGTTGTTACCAATTCTTAACACAGGTTAGGCTGGGTCTTACATAAAAAGGAAAAAAGATCCAACTGAACAATACCTTCTTTCCAGAGGGTGACAAGGTTATTCTAATTAATCCCTCTCTAGATTAAGGGATGGTGGCTTGGTCATCCTCTAGGATGCTCAAGTGACCCCTTTGTCAGAGAATGTAAAACCTGAAGCTCTACCTTTCCTAAAGGAAAGTGAGCTGAGGGAAGTTGGGTTATCTTTGTCTGAATATGATGTCAGAGCTGTTCTGGTTGCTAGATTCTTGCAATGCCTAGGAAGACCCTACAGAATATTGTTGGACTTCAGAGAATTCAGTCAAAACTGTGGCTTCTGCCACAAATCAAAGCCATGTGTCAAAACTGTTAAAGCTTTTGCACAGAAAACATGAGGGAAGAAGAGCCAATTACAACACTATTTTGCTGACATAATTCAGCAAAACTTAAAGCTTCTCCTCCAAACAGACAAGAAGATGCAAAAACTTCATTAAAAAAAAAAAAAAGGATCAGCAAAATAATTGACACATAATTTTAGACAAAACTTCCCTAACTGGAAGTTAATTTGGAAAGAATTAACTGAAAAAATTAAGGAGAAGATTATACTGTGTCCTACTGAAAGGCATTTAAAGAATAATGCAGTCATGAGGCGCAGTCAACTTGGATTCTCAAAAGGAAAATCGTGTTTAACTAATTTGATATCCTTTTCTGAGAGGGTCACTGCCTAGTGGAGAAAGGGAAGGAGGTGGATGTAGTTTTTCTGGATTTTAGTGAGGTTTTTGATACTGTCCCTCACAGCACCCATCTGGACAAGTTGTCCAACTGCGGGATGAGCAGGTTCATGCTGCACTGGGTGAAGAAATGGCTGATAGGCAGGCAGAGCTCAAAGAGCTGTAATGAAAGGGGCTACATCTGGCTGGTGGCTTGTTACCAGTGGAGTTCCTCAGGGCTCAGTTCTAGGGCCACTTTTGTTCCATATATTTATCAACGATCTGGATGCAGGAGCCGAATGCACCATTAGCAAGTTTGCCAAAGACACCAAACCAGGAGGTGCTGTTGAGTCTGTTGAGGGTCAGGAGGCTTTGCAGAAGGAACTAGCTAGATTGGAGTATTGGGCAGTGATTAATGGGATGAAATTTACCAAGTGAAATGTCAGATTCTGCACCTAGGATGGACTAACACCAGGCACTCCCAAGGGAGTCTGGGAGCTCCTCTGTATCTGCACTTCATTGGATCAGAGAGCCAAAAAGGGAGGCTGTGAGACATTTCTTCTGTTTGGGAAAATAAGCAAAATGTATTTCTTCTAAAGATCCTAAGAAAGGTAAGGAAATGATTGACAAATCCTCAGTACGGACAGTGAATCTGTTTAGGTTATGGATATTGGAAAAAGAATAAAACACATTCTTGGGATGCAAATTTACATCCCTTTAAACTAATAAAAATCCTTCATACCCTGATCTCTAATCTCTTTTAATATTTTTTCTTTAAAAAACTGAAGGCACAGAGATTTTGTGAAATGTAATATATCAGTGTTTCTTCAAGGTGGGGAGAAGGTCTTCCAAATCCCTAAACTGGAATCTCTCAGCAGACCTTCCTCTGCTTTCAGATGAAGCACAGAGAGATCAATAAAACACACGACTCCCTGGGGACAAGCTCTGCTAAAACATATGCAGCTCCACCCTGATTCTTGCTCTTCTCATCTGCTACTGTCCTATAAATATCCCAGTCGCCCACTTGGGGCAATAATTAGGCAAACAAACATTAAAAAAATCTGAATGCTATGGAGTGGCTAGCTGTGGTACATGAGTACAGCTCTGGTATCCATCATGTCCTCTCTATGTCAGACAGGAGATACTTATCCAGAGGCACTATGCAAATTTAACAGAAGCATCTTAAGTTTGCAAGCAGCCTGGGGACTAAAATTTCTCTCTTCTGTCTTCAGCTCTTGTGCCCAACATGTTGTGCCTGTACTATACTTTGTGTGCCAGTGTGTGCCTGAGTCTGTACTGTAAATCTGCTCAGAAAGAGCATAATGCAAATGGGGTTTTTTTGAGTAAATGATACCTAGAATTGTTATAATCCAAATCAAAATTC
Source organism: Pyrocephalus nanus (assembly GCA_038380795.1). Lineage (NCBI taxonomy): Eukaryota > Metazoa > Chordata > Aves > Passeriformes > Tyrannidae > Pyrocephalus > Pyrocephalus nanus. Next base: position 75,926,358 of record CM076260.1, on the reverse strand, counting down.
TTTGTCTTTCAGAAAAATAATTCATGATTATCTAGAAGTTCTATTAGAGATCAGTTTGTCTTTTCATAGTATATATATTCATGATTCTTAAATCTCTGGAAAAACCTAATTTTTATACAGGCACTTTTCGAAAAGTGTGCCTAAAACTTGGTGCCTTGAAATCATTTTTAGATACTCCGATATCAGTTTGCTTCTCCAAAGTACCAGTCCTCATAAAAGCCCTCAAGAATGCAAACTGAAACTGCTATACTCATGGGAACTTCTGAAAATTGAGTTAATGGTTGGGTCTAATCATCTTATGATTTATATACAGATGCACACTTTCAGTGTAATACAGTGATGAAGTTGGGAGGCTTAGGTAAAATCTTTGGCTTTAAGAATGTCATAGAGAGTGTAATAGAAAAATGGAGTAGGAAAGGACAGTCCTCTGCAACTAAACTGTATTTGTAACAGTTTCCTACATGACTAACAGAAATGCATATGTATCATGCCCTTGACCGGGATATCCTGTTTCTGTAATGTGGAGACACAGGTTTCTCCTGTTTTGTATGTTATCCAGTCCTTTATCCTTGTGCATGGTAGGTAATACCATATGGAAAGTAAGGTATCAAGAAATTGGATCCTCTGTTTTGTCTGCAAAGAAGTAATCACTGCTAGATGTGTTTATAAGATCAATCCCCATCAGATCACCTGGCCTGGGGAGAGGACCTAACATATTGGCTACAAAGAACATAGGCAAATACAGATAAATAGTAGTAGTTAGACCAGTTTTTATTTCTGCAGCTGAACCTGCTGAAAGGCAAGTCAAATGTAAATAGTGATTAATAATAGCATTTTTTGTGTAAATGCTTTCCCTAGTATTATTATTTGCTGTCAGCTACTCAATTGCTTATTAAATGTTTTAAGTATGCAGCAAACTAAAGTTGATGTATTTCCACAACATTTTCCTTCTGCTGTTTAAACCCAATATATAAAAGTTAAAGTTATTAGTTTACCTTCTAGTATTTCACACCAATTGATGAAAAATTAATCTTAACTAAGCAGTTTGAAAGGACTGTAAGCATTTTCCAAATACTTTTCATGGCTTGGGGATTTTTTAAAAAACAAAATTTAGTCTTCTCTGCATAAAATCTCAATCCTTTCTTTCAATTATACTTCATTTCAGATTCTATTACTAAATTAAACTGTTTCTGATAGACTAGCATTAGCAGTCGTTCATTTAGGCCTTAGGGCTATTACACACTAACTTTTAGTTGATATGACAACAAGAGGCAGTGGGCAAAAACTGATGCACAGGAAGTTCCACCTCAACATGAAGAATTTCTTTACTATGTGACTGACCAAGCACTTGAACAGGCTGCCCAGGGAGGTTGTAGAGTCTCCCTCACTATTTCAAGACACAGATATTCAAGATACAATCCTCTGCCATGTGCTCTAGAACAACTCTGCTTGAGCAGGGAGGTAGGACCAGATGACGCACTGTGGTCCCTTCTAACGTGACCCATTCTGTGATTCTGAGAAGCCTTTGCTTATTTAACCACATCACTTCTTCTTGTTACCTGTGTGCAGGGAAACCAGAAACAAGTAATGTCTCAAGGTGCTAGTATATTATGCTTGCTTTCATCTGATTGTATTTAAACCTTTCTAGCCAGAACAGTGTTTTGCAGACGGTGCTCTCTGTGGATCAGTCCGTAGGTACCCAACTCCTCAGAGTGGTGGCTGTAGGTAAAATTTGAAGCTGAGCTCGGATTATTAACATACCACAACGTACTTCTGCAAGAACAAGAATTCTTGGCCGTGAACCAGTCGCAGTTAAGGACACTTTGTCTAAAATCCTCCCTGGAATTTCAGTCTAAGAACATGTTCCTTTCTGGAATAAAATACTTCAGAAACAGTTCACAGGAGTCACAGCAGGTCCTTACCAAGGCGAAGCACTCTCTTGGATTAACGAAAGATTGTTCTGGAAAGCTATTTTGTTTCTGATACAACGATTTCCTCGAAGGGGCATTCAGTGGATTATCGAACAGCGTTTAAGCGAGAAAGGCTTGCCCGGCGGGGGCCCCAGGACAGCCGGAGGGTTTCGGGCTCACCCCATTGCCCCCGGCCGAGCGCAGTCCGTGAGGGTGAGGCGGTTCCGCCGCCCCCGCCGCTGCTCCGCGGCCCCCGCGCTCCCCCGCCATGTGAGCCGCGCGCTGCGGCCGCGCTTCCCCGGCGCCCCGCGGCATTGTGGGGGCTGTAGGCGGCCGCCGCCGCCGCCCGCGCCGCCGCCGCCCGCCCGGGCCGGGGCGGGACTGCAGCTCCCGGCGGCCGCGGGGCAGCCGAGCCCGGCCCGGCCGAACGGGGAGGAGCCGCGGGCGGCCGAGCCGGGCCGTCGCCCCGGCGCCGCTGGGAGAGGCCGGCGCGGAGGGGAAGGGGCCGGCGGCTACGGCGGCGGCGGCCAATGCGAAACTGGCTTGTGTTGCTGTGCCCCTGTGCGGTCGGGGTCGCGCTGCACCTCTGGCTGCTGCTGAGCTGCCGTGGGAGCCACCCGGCAGGTAGGAGAGGAGCTGGCGGCAGGGGATGCCCGGGCACCCCGGGCGGGCAGGGCTCCCCCACCTTCCCCGGGAGCCTGGCGAGTACAGCTCGGGGCGGCGGGGCTGGCGGGGTGGGGGGGCGAGGGGAGGGATGCCGTGGCAGCCCTCCGGGAGCAGCACCCGGAGTGCCTGCGGGGGCTCCTCGGGAGGGAGCGGCTCGTACCGTGGGGCGGCGGCGGGAGCAGCGCTGGTTCCGCCGCCCGGAGCGGAGGTGCCGGGCGCGGTGGCGGTGCGGGGCTGCCGAGGGTGCGGTGCCGCTCTCTGCGGGGCAGCACCCCCCGCTCCCGAACGCCTCCTGCGCCAGGGGTGTCCTCCCGCTCCTACAGAGGCACGTGGAGTAGAAATTCCCACCGATTTCCTTTTTGTCGCTTCATTCCCGGTCCTAGGAATAGCTCTTGGCACCGCGCTGTGTTTGCCTCAGCGGTCTTTAAAACCCCTGTGCTGCACAGAGCTATTCTTAGGACCGGGTGTGATCCAATACAAGTGAAATCAGACCCCTGAGGGCTTACGTTGTGCTCCTCATAAAATGAGTTGTACTTTTCAAGCAGGCAGTCTTCGTGCCTGGAGGCAACAGTCGTCTGTTGGAACAGAAACTTTTATCGGCTACCCACAGGTGCTCTTTGACAACATTAAGAAATCGTCTATGTGACGTGATGGTGTCTTTTTACTTGAGATCTGCTTAGAACTCTGTTTAGCGACCCAGTAACCTGTTCACTAATGAAGCCACACTCTGCAACTGGTGCCTGCTTGCTGTGCAGGCTGTACACAGCTGTGAGGAAAAGTTTGCTGATTTCCAGTGGCAATTAATAACGCAAATGTGAAAGAAGTGAGGTCAGTGCATTTGCACAGTCTGAAGGCCGCAGAGTTGTATGGGTGTCTCTGTGTCTATATTCTGGCTCTTGCAGAATGATCAGTGGTCGCACTTGAATTATAAAAGAACGGGAGCTCTAGTAGTTGTACTTCTAGCCTGAAGTGTGTTTGAATAGCCTGGTGCAGTTCTGTAACTTCAGAGCATTAGTTTGGAGTTCGAAGTGGCAGTGTGGAATCTCATGATGACCTTTTCTGCATAAATGTGTTTTCGACTAAGAGACATTTCTAAAGAAAATCCAGAAGTTTCTCAGTTGGTGTTGTGAAGAGTGGTTTAGGTCACTTCAAGAATCACTGTTAAAAGTATTAGCAAAAGTAGGTGTAACACAAATTTGTAAAAGTGCAACTTAAATTTCAATGGCAAGGCTTGCGTTGATACTTACTATGTGGATGACACATCCAAAGAAAAACAGAATTGACTTAAAATGATTTACACAGAGACTGGAGACTCAGAAGGGGAAGGGAGACCCTCTGGTTGAGTCACAAAGTTCAGAGTGGGGCTTCTTGCTTTCTAGACTCCCGATGGAGCTGAGGGTACAGCTAAATCCAATCCTGGTCTCCAACTTGATCAATGGTTTATATTTAAGTGATTTAGCAGCACTTAATCATTGACTAATTTAACATTTACAGAGTGCTTCAGCAGGATTTACTGTAATTACAACAATGACTAAATTGTAGATCTGATGTGGCAACATTAATGCTTTGCTTGCTAGAGGGTATCTAACTCAATTCACACCTGCGTACACGCTGACACAAAGATACATATATGGATATACATGTATAGAGGTATATGTATACAAATGTATAAAGGTATACCTGTTGAATATCTTCACGTTTCTTAATGGGCGAGGGTTGAGCCTTGGGGAGTGGAAAGTTTGGCCCAGGCCCCATCATCAGCTTTCATTGATGGTCCTCTGAACTTGGAAAATTTGAGAGTTTGTGAGCTCTGAGAGGCTGCTGGTGGCAGGCTGCTGCAGTCCAGGAGAGCCAAAGAGCCTCACTCAGGACTGCTGTTTATAGGGTCACAAGATGTTTGACTTCAGTCATTCATAAATTCCCATCCTGAATACCATCTGGGTCAGTAATTGCTTGAATTTTCAAAAATTCAGTAACAATGGTATCGTTCCACTCAGGCTGTGGTTCGGGTAAAGAATGTTCCAAGGCTGTCAGGGGATGAGTGATTCGCTCTTGTTCCCCACCTTGGTCAGGCGACAGTCATTTCTGGTACAGTTGGTGCCACGCTCACCTTGGCCATGCCAAGAGACATTTCATTGCCCAACTCACTACACAAAGGCTGAGGGCTAATGATAATTCCTGAGAATGCAGAGTGTAGAGGGACATTGAGGAGGACGGGGATAATGCACCACTGCAATCCACCCCATGACTAAAATCAATCCATCTTTCTCTCAAAGAGTGGTGGTGGGGTTGCCTGTTGCCTCTGTGCCTATAAGCATATTAATGCTGTATTTCAGTTGTAATTTGAGGGAAATTTTTGGTTGGCCTATTTAATTATTAAGGTTTTTAAAAACGTGATTAAGCAGTATATATATGCAAAAAGGTCTTTGTAACGGTGCAACCCATCTAGCTATCCTCCACACTAGCAAGTAGAATAACGTTCAGTAACAAGCAAAATACAACAGAAATTAGTAAAACTGCGATTGGATGCAGCATTAGATTCAAATATTCTGTTGCTGTCAGTAACCATCTGAATAAGGTATTCCACTTGTGGTGTTCTGCATCCTTCTTCACTCTTTCTGGGACATGGTATGTCCTCTCTGTGTCATGATGGATGGTGATTAGAGTTCTGTGTCTGTTGTTTTGGATGCATTCTAGAAGGTGACACAGGTCATTGTGTGTTCTCTTTTTTTTTTTTTTTTTCCAAGGTAAGATTCATTCCAATGGGGGTAGGTAGTAAATCTTGATGTGATTTGTTAGATTGTAGTGATTGGTGGGTTGTGATGCGAGTTGACTAGTTAAGGTTGCATCCCATAATCTTGGTAACATTATATGTTTTTACATATAATCCTTCAAATATCTGTATTTGTAGTTTTACCGGCATTATATGTTTTTACATATAATCACTCAAATGTTTATATAATCACTACATGCTTATAAAAGTGGTGTTGTCTGTAAATACAGAATCAGAAAGGATTCTTATACAAACACATCCATTTCCAACAAGTACAGTTCCAGGAGTTTCATTGGGATATATTTCAAAATAACAACTGTTCTGTTTAATGTAAAAACAAATTTCTTGGCCTTAATGATATTACTTTCACAAATAAATCCCAGTTGTTCTTGTACAACACATACAATCAACATTAAAAATTTGGTATTTGTTCCCATTTTGCTGGGCTATGATAGAGGATACTTCCATTGTGCTACTCATGCCATGACAGAGGATACTTCCATTGTGATCTAATCCCAATGCAGTGGTTGCATATATAGTGTATATGGTAGCATTGGCTGTTGTCAAAACAGAAGATGTGGTTTTACTGTTGGTGGGGTCATAAATGAAATGGCATCTAGTTTAGACTGAAATTTTCTTTCCAATTTAGTTGCATTATGCCAGATTATTTTTTGATTTTTCAATAAGTAAGGTGCCTTCCTCACCTTCTCTTGCAATTGCAATTGCTGCCACAGTCGATTTAACCCGGAGTTGGGCCTCAATAAAACAAAGAGCATGAGAGACGTTGGTTTGGGCTGCACCTAGTACATTTACAATTAATTAGAGGGGTGATATAACCAATAAGAGCCTTTGATTAGTTCCCAATGCTGCTAGATAAGATTGCAATGTATGTTCTAATTTGTGTAAATTACTTGTTGCTGATCTTATTTTATTTGCTAAAACTTCGGCATCGTGCTATGTAACACTCTTAATCCTGTTCCCAGGATGCCTGTCACATCTCTCTTTGGTTATTTTATAGAGGTGAGGATTTAAAATGTTCTTGTAACACTAATGGATCTGCACTTGCAGGCATCTGTAATTTGGAAAGTTTAGTATGTCCTTTGGTTAATTTAATTTTCTCTGAAATTCCTGTCAAGCAGGTATAACATTTTCTGACTACAGGTTTTTTTTTGCAACCCCTTGTGGGGGAGCAGTCCCATTTAGAATTGCTTCTAGCAAAATTCAGTGGTCCTCTGGTTTGCACAAGCTGGCTCTGGTGTATTTTATCAACTTGTTTTACTGCTTGGACTAAAGAGAGAAGTCCCTTTTCCCACTCAAGAGTGTCCCTGTTCTGTCTCTTTAAATGCAGTCAAGCTGAACATTAAAGGTCTCTTGGGTCCATCAGGGCCAGTTTGAAATAGGTTACAGTAAGTACCATGTGCAACAAAATCCTATTCAGCTATTATAGGGTCATGGGGTTGTACTGGTCCAAATGATTGATATGTCTTTAATTCCTGTGTTAGAGTTTGGACTGCTTCTTCATGTCCTGGGTTCCATCTCCATGGTTTTCCCTTTTGTGAAGGTGGGTACAGTGGGCAAGCAATGATAGAAAACCCAGGTACATGTTTCCACCAGTACCCTAAAGTACCCATAAGCTACTGTAACTCTTCCTTAGAGTGGGGCATGTGCAAATGTTCTTTTTCCTTAAGGTATCTGGAGGAACCACTATGCTACCTGCTGTTCACCAGGTACCTAAAAGCTTTAATTCTCTACTTGGTCCCTGACATTTTTCAGGTGCCATCTCAACTTCTGCTTTGTGTAGTGCTTGCTGAGCTGCTGCTGCAGCTTCCCCCATCTTTTCAAGGGAATTTCCTCCAACTGGAATATCAGCTATATATTTGTACAGTTTCACATTCTAAGGGAGTGAGACTGTGAAAGTCCAGCAAGCATGGGATGAGAAGTTGTGGATGAACGTTAACCCTAATCCTGTGGAAGTCTGGTAAAGGTATATTCTGTACCTTCTTAAGTAAAAACAAATTTCTTTTTATCCTCTTTCTGTAAGGGAACCATAAAGAATATATCTTTCACACCTAACAAAGTCATCCACGGGTGTGCGGCTGCTGGTAATGTAGCTGTCAAAGTTGCGATATTGGGGACTGCAGCTGTTAGTGGGGCCATGATGGCATTTAAGAGTTGATAATCAGTTGTTAAATGCCACTTCCCACTAGTTTTCTGACTGGCCAGATGGGTGACTTGTATAGGAAGTGAGTTCTAGAAATAATGTGCCATTTTTCTAAGTCTGCTGTTACTTCAGAAGTTCCATTTCATGCTGCAGTAGAAATCAGGTACTGTGGTACGTCAATAAATTAGAATTGGGGAGTGTGGGGATTACATGACGTACATGCTCTGTAGCCCTCTGATTTCTGTCAGGTCAACATATGAACCAAAGGACCACACGCTGCCGCCTGTCAGGCGTTAGGTTGGGATGTTCAAAATGTCAAAACCCAAAATAGTTCCATTGTGGTCTTTAACTGCAGAGCAAGTAGATGACATGAGCTTCCCACCCAGGAGCCATAAATTAACTTTTGATGTTTGGCAAATAACACTTGTTTCATTCACTGCAGTGATTTTAACTCTTTGCTGTCCAGGCTCACTCAGCTTCTCGGCATCCTGTTGTGTTAATATGAAAATTTGTGCTCCTTTATCTATTTGGAATTTTATCAGTTGTTGAGCGCCAATGGGAATCAGAATGTAGTTTGCTTTAATATTGGGTCTAGGCTCATATTTAGAGGAATCTGAGAGAAACAAAGAATCTGTACAATGTCAGGAGGATGGGGAGCCTGCATAAGCATCATTTTGATCTTTTCTTCCAAACCTTTTTTTTTCTCCTTTTCTTCCTTAACTGATTTTGCAGCCATTCTGTTTTCAGAGATAGTGTGAATTCAGTGGTCTTTATGAGTTTTATTCCTTCCTTTAGGTCCAGTTCCTTTTTATTGTTATTCATCCTATCTTGATAAGCAGCTTTTAACCAGATACTTAGCATTTTGCAAATAATTCATTTTCCATCCTTTATATGGCCCTGGCCACCTTTAGCTCTCCTTCCACAGCTTTACAATCATACCAGTTATCACAAGCCCGTTCTTCTGAGAATTGGGGACTCAGACTTATTCCATGCTTTCCTAAGTTATCCATGCTACAATTTGCTAGCCTGCCAACTATACCAGTTTGTCACAAATGAGTGGTTTAGGTTGCTTAAAGAATCACTGTCAAAGGTAGTAGCCAGAATACGTGTCACTTGATTTTAACCCCAGCTGGCAACTAAGCACCATGCAACCAACTTGCTCATTCCACTGCCCCCCACCCCTGCAGTGGGATGGGGAGGGGTATCAGGAAGAAAAAAAACTCTTATGGATTCAGATAAGGACAGTTCAAACAATTTTAACAAAGTTATAATAATAATGCTTATTGTAATAAAAAGAAGAAAGCAAACCCAAATAAACCAAGAAAGACAAGTGATGCACAATACAGTTGCTTTGCTCACCACCTGCTGACGAATGCCCATCCCATCCCTGAGCAGCGATCGGCCCCTCTTGACCAATTTCCCCAGTTTATATATTGGGCATGACATTCTATGTTATGGAATATCCCTTTGGCCAGCTCAAGTCAACAGTCCAGGCTGTGCTCATTCCCTGCTTTTTGTGCACCTGCTTACTGGCAGACCAAGTCCTTCACTTTGGGTAAGCACTACTGAGCAACAACTGATACGCCTACGCCAGTGTGTTATTAACATTATTCTCATACTGAATCCAACACACATCACTGTACCAGCTACTGGGAAGAAAGCAAACAAACTCTATTCCAGCCAAAACCAGGACAGTAGACTTAATATGAATTCATAAAAGTTCAACCTAAAAAAGTTCCATGGCGAGGTCCACTCTGTTGCTTACTACATGAATGAAACATACAGAGGAAAATCGATTTAGAATTAGTTTAGAATGATTTACATGGGAACTGAAGACACAAAAGGGTAAGGGAGACCCTCCTGTTGAGTCATAAGATTCAGAGTGGACCCCTTGCTTTTTTAAGCTCCTGATGGAGCTGAGATGCAGCTAGGTCCAGTCTTAGTCTCTGACTTAATCAAGGATCAATATCTAAAGGATTTAGCACCACTTAATAATTGACTTATTTAACATTTACAAAGTGATATACAAAGTGATAGAATTTACTATAATTGCAATAGTGACTTCATTATATATCCAAGATGGCAACATTCATGCCATACTGGCTAGAAGGTATCTAATTCAGTTCACACATGCACACACGCTGGCACAAAGAGATATATTTATATGCAAGGAAATATGTGTGTCTATATATGTCTATAGAGGTATATGTGTGTCTATATGTGTGTCTATATATGTCTATAGAGGTATACCTGTTAAAAATTCCCCTGGAGCTCAGTGAAATACTTCAAATATCTTGGCATTTTTTGGTGGGTGAAGGTTGGGCCTTTGGGAGTGGAGGGTTTCAGCCTAGGCCCCATCATCAACTTTTAGTGCCGATCCTCAGAACTTCGCAAACTTAAAAATCTGTGAGCTCTGAGAGTAATCCTACTCAGGGAGATGCTGGTGGCTGCCTGCTGCGATCCAGGAGAGCCAAAGGGCCTCACTCAGGACCACTGTTTTTAGGGTTGTTAGATATTTGGATTTAGTCATCTGTAAATTTCCTTGCTGGATACAGTCTAGGTAATTGCTGGTATTTTCAAAAATCCAGTAATAATGGTACCATTCCACTTGGGCTACAATTCAGGTAAGGAATGTTCCAGGCCTGTCAGGGGATAACTGATTATTCCTGCTCTCATTCCCTCCTTGGACAGGCAACAGAAGTTCCTGGTATGGTCAGTGCCGTCCCCACCTTAACTGCTGTGGGCCAGTTTCCTGTCCGGTCAAGGATCGCTTCGCTGCCCAACTCATTACACAAAGGCCAAGGACTAATGGGAATTTCTGAGGTCATAAAGCAGCCATGAGGAGGGAGAGGAATGTACCACCACAGCTGGGGAAAAGCTTTGCTTTTCAGAGTTTCCCTGTTTTGAGCAGTTATTATCAGAATTTATGTTTATTCCTGTAAAACCGTGTTGCATTGCATAGCGTTAGGATAACTAGGATTTTTAAAAAGGGTGAGTTTTTTTTAATACTTAAAGAGCAAGTGTATGTTTTATTTGTGCTGGAATTATTTAGTTGTAACGTATTGAATAATGTATTTGCACTGAGGAGAGAAAAACCTATGCCTCCTATAAAAAGAGAACTTATAGCATCTGTAGGAAAATGCTCCATATGGTACATGTGCTGTCTCTTTGAAGGCTTGAGTCTTGCATGATAATTTAAGGAAGAGTCTGTCTCTTAACCTTCAAAGAACTGCAAAATGTACAAGCTGTAGGTATGGCTGCCTTTGCAGAGGAAAGAAGGATGAGCTAAGGGACCTCTTTTATCTCTGATATCTTCTGTGTTGTATTTTTTTTTTATTATTCAGAGTGTTTTAGGAACATTAGTGAATTTGTATACAAGAGAAAGAAACGTCTCTAATTTTTAAAAGTCTAGTTGAATCTAAAACTGTTAAAGAGGATTCTGGCAGTGCCTGATAAAGCCAGTCTTGTTCCACTTGATTGATGTGTTTTTTTTCCCCTTGTTTACTACTCCAGCTACTCTGTATTACCTATCACCTGGAATCCTTGGTATGAATAAAAAATAAATCTTATCATGGGGCAGTGTTTTACAATAGCTGTGACATAAAAATGCGTTTTTTGTGTTTTCTATGGTATTTCTGATATATAGTATCCATGTGTCTCAGTAGTTGTGTACTGTCTCAGCAGTTACAGAATTAGCTACCAGTAAAGGTTAAAGGCAGAGTGAACAGCAGTTGTGTTTTTTGAGAAGTTTAATTCCTCTCTCAATAATCATCACACACAAAAATGAAAATCTACTGAAAAGTTGATAACGTGTTTTAGTGATTATTTACTTTGACTTCATTGACTCACTAACTTAAGATTGGAATAGACATCTCTAGTCATCAATTCTGCAATTCTGCTTACTGTTTCTGTTAAGCTCTTAATCTCTGTTTTAAAATGGCAGTCGGGCAGCCTACATTTACTTAGTGAAGGGTTGGGGTGGCTTTTTGTTTGTTCACTTGGATTCCTGGCAGTCGTAGGAAGAGGCTGTTCCAGCAACTTCTTGCCCTGATTAAAAACCATTTCTCATTTCTAGCCTAAGCTTACTAGCAACTGGTTTATGCCCTCTAGTTCTTAAGCCTCTCAGTTAAAGGGGTCTTTCTTCTCATTCAGGTACATTTCCAGCATGTAACCATAGAGACAGAGATCAGAGGTGTCTTTGTTTTACATCTGTGTTTTCTTAAGATGAGCAATTCAGGTACATCTAATTTCTATTGGTAAAATAGGCTTTCCATTTCTGGAAAACAAATAATTTCTGTTATCTATAGGTCAGATGACTTTAAATGTAAGCAGTGTTCCAGTCTTCACTCATTTCATCTACTTTTCTTCCTGTATTGGAAGTACCTTCTGTAATAAATCCTTTTTCTTTACTAACCCTTGTGAAAGGCCCGTAGTCTTCTTTGGCCCTCAGTTGTGCCTCTTCCTGTGCAATCTTCTGACTTTCTCTGTGTTCACGATCACTTTTACCGTGGTGTTACAGAAGATAGAGTACACTTCTTGTGAGAAGTACTCACTAATTGGAAAAAAATAAATAGGATCAAGTTCTGAGACCAAAGGGTTTTGGTTTAGTGTCCTGACTTTGATGGCTTCCTGCTTTCTTTTTGTTCATCAGTTAATGGGATTGTATTTCACACTGCTGAGCAAGGTTGGTGCAAGAACATACTTTTAGTTTTAATTGAAGTCCTTGTCTGTCTGGCTACAACAAGTGCTATCCAAAAGAAGTTATTGGGTAGGAGGCTTTACTTCATTTTTTGTAAAAGTCTTAGATAAATGCTAATTATAAAATGACCTCGTAAACTTGAGAAGGAACAGATAGACCTGCTTTTAGCACTCCAGGTGGATTCATTGCTAATTGTGTGTTTTAATTGATGGCACAAATCTTATTGAGTAGGAAATTACTCACTGTAGGCCTTCAGTTACAGTGCCTAATCAGAAAGCCCCACACATTCTGTGTAATCTGCTGCTACTTTGCTGATGGTAATGCCCTTTAAGACGTTATTCCTGTTACATTTCTGGGGGTGTGTGGCAGCTAAGACTTGGCCCTTTTGGTTTTGTTAGAGTCAGTCTTTTACTAGTGAATAATTATGCAACAGATTAAACCCCACAATTTTCTAGAGTCTGCTTGTGTGCCATCTGTTGTCCTGTGGCTCAGCACGTAATTCTTTAGGCATTGGCCTAATGGCATCAAAATGTAGAAACAAACCCTGAGTGATGCTGTGCTCTGTAGGGAGAAATTTTGCCAAAATGTGAGATTTCCTTAAGAAAAGATATTGTCTGAAATCTGTTAATCCTCTCCATCAGGCAGTAGTATGCTTGGTCATGAAGTTATTTCATCTTTTTTAGACATGTGAAGACTTACAGGGTGGTAGCTTTGGAAATTGAAACCTTCCATCAACAGGTCATGTTTGCATTGGCAGTAAATGTGCAGTTCTGCCTGAAATGTCAGTTGTTGCCCTGCCTTCATCTATAAGATTTTAGTATAACATTGTTTTTCATGTATGGGCCATCACCATCATAAAACAGTCCCCTAAACTTTGATGGCCTTGAAATTATTGACAAATAATCCAAAACAAAGTTGATGGTATTTTCCAACTGAATTGGAATTTTTTTAGAGTTTGCAGTTATTCCGTGGACTGATGTCTGAGACATTGCAAACTACTAGTGAACAGCAACAGAGTTGTATTTTTGTAGTTTGGCACTGGGGCAAAGAGAACAAGTTCTTCCAGGGTTGACTGAATAAAGGTTTTCAACAGTTATCCTCTAAACTGGCCACTGAGTAGAACAGCCAGAAGAGAGCAAGTAGCCTTCCCTGGCATCAGGCTTTTCTTCCATGGCATCAGGGATTGGTAATCAATTTTCAACAGATAAAGGTGCTGTGCTCTGCTTCCCCTGTCCCGTCACACCCACACCCCTCATTTTCACAAAAAAAAAAAAAAAAAAAAAAAAAAAAAAAAAGAGGGCATCAGGTTCAGTGTTGCAAAAAGGGTTTGCTTTGCTCCTTTTGTGTCTCTGCCTCTGATGCTTTGGCCATTGTTCCCCGTTTTGTCTAGAAATGTGCACGTTCTCTATCATTAATGGAGGGCAGGGTACCATCACCCCAGCAATATCACTACAGTCACTTAGCAATTCAGAAGGACCCTGCTGTCCTATTTCTTTAAGGGAATGCTGCTGATGTAAAACAAACAAACAAAACAGAAACCTCTGCCTGCAGAGGTTTTCTTCTTTGAATCTGTAAAGCTTGTTTAAAAGCTTGTCTGCCCCAAGGAGTACTGTGCTCCTGCAGAAACCAGGGGTGCACATCTTGGCAATTTTTAGCTCTGGTATAAAGTAGGTACTGCAGGGAAGTCATGTTGTGCGGCTTGCAGCAAAACATGTAATGCAGATGAGCTGTAGCAAATTACTGTAAGTGAAGTAGATTAGTAAGGGGAAAGAGCTGCTTTTGCTCTTTGGTTTGCTCTTTTTCTGTGTGTGTCAGCATTCTGTGAATACAAATCTTTATATTCGGTTAATTCCTTTCTTTCTTTGGATCTTTCACAAAGCAGCAGAGAAGAAAAAGGCATTAAAAACCAGGACTATGGTTGCAAAGTCTCAGGAATAGGCAGAGATAAAACCCTGAAATGTATGGGCTTTTTTATTTTGAAGAGGGAGTTTTCCTTTTTAATCTTATCTTATGAAGTAGATTAGTTGAGAATATTCTAAACAACTTCTGCCTGGCCTACTTAATTCCATTTGTTGATTTATTCACTCATACACACACACACAAAAAAGGCTGCATGGGAAGCAGAAGATATAAAGCCCAGCCTTCTGTGGACCTCACTTATTGTAGCAGTTTCCAGTGGAGGTGCTCTGGTGCCTGATACTGAAGGTGAGCCTACAATCCTGTGTTTCTCAGTGTAGGCACTAACGAGTCTTTTGTCTCTCTAGTCCAGTTTCATGAAATGTAGACACTTAGTCACTTTGTGGGCTGCATATTATGTGAAACTTAATAAAAAATGACTGGCAAATTTAGTAGTTGGTAGGGAACTCATTAATAGAGAGATGTGCAGCAAGACCGTGTTTGTTGACAAAATCAAGCTAAATGATCTCTCACTCTTTTCATCTTCTCGTAATGAAGTAAACATAATTTACAGCTTAACTTGACATTTTACTTGAGAATCAGTCTCAAGGGAAGAAGAGATGCATGTTCCTCTTTGTAGTTTGAGATTTTGAAAAATCTCAAGAGATGTTGATTGCTGCTGAGGTGGTTAAAATTTGAATAGGGTCAGCAGACTGCATGTCAACAGTGACCTCTTTCCATGGCCACCTCAGCAGGAGATACAGCCCTGCATCTTTTCCCTTGTCTTTTAAAGGCAGAACTTCATGCCTTACATAGGTGCTTGTTTACTTTTTCCTTCATCTCTCCCAAACTTTGATCTGTTCTCAATCAAGCTTGACGGACAGGTGGAGGTCCCAAAGACCAGCATTTTCACCAACTTTCATGAGAATTGGTGACTGAGAATCTTGTGAAAGCTTACTGAAGCTCCTGCTGAGGTGAAAACCTGTACTAATAAAAGTACGTGTATGGTCACATGTCAGAGAATTGTGTGGGAGCCTTACAAATATCACAGCCCAAGAAAGCTTCGGTGGGAGGTTATTAACATTGTGACACGAGGCTCTGGCAAACTGGACTTCACTAGTCTTAAGGCTGATGGAAGTACTCCTTGCAGTTGCTGTACAGCATTAAATGGATCTCAGCAGCTGAGAGAGGACCACTTCCTTTCATGTTTTTGTGGCTTTTGCTATGGATTAACAGCTTCAAGCAAAACAGCAAAGTGAAATCAATTTTTTTCCCTATGCTAAAAGAGTGTAGGACAGACACTGTATATTTATCTCATGTTCCACTGAGAAGTCTTGGGCTAAGTAATGCAAGAGAAATGCAACTGAAATGCAACTTTAAGTCAGTAAGAATTCTAAAGCAAGGCAGCTAGTGGTAGTGTGACCTTGAACTGGAAAGGCTTCTCCATTTGTTTCCCTTTGGTTCGCAACACTTTTAGGGTTTATTGTGGAACGTGATGTGTAGCTTTCTTTTTTTTTTTTTTTCCACCCTCTACACAAACCACAAAATGTACACTTTTTTGGCCTTTGAAATCAGAAAATTTAAGGTCTTAATTGTCTTGCACGGCTAGTTCAAGGTAAAAGCAATATGGTATGTATTTTTTAAGCCTATTACCAACTTTTAAAATTTTTGCCTAAGAGTGCACAAAAATAGAATCTAAGATAAGTAGGTTTGGTCCCCAGTGGCAAGTATTGATTGGTTGTCTAAATTGTCATTATTGACTTTGAGGTCAGCAATGTTTTCTTTTAAATCATGCTGCATCACGGAATATTTATGCAAATGCCTGAATTATCCTAATAAATGAATAATAGCCTTAGTATTTTTTCCCTGTACCTCTCTCTTTATCTCCCTATTTTTTTTTTTCTAATAGTGCTAGTTCAGAGAGACCCATGAATCTATTTTCCTGAAAGTTTAGTGTTATCCCTGCTTTACCATAGGAAGTAGAAACACTTGCTAACAAGCAGAAACCTGATTAATTAGATTTTTGTGAAATTAACCTTTATTTTTTTTCCCATTTTCAGTGGTTTTAAAAGTAAAATGACATAACCCTTGGGACAGAGAAGACAATCTTGTGAATATAGACCACTGTTCTAAAAGCAATAGGATATTAATTCTGAAGCATCTGTTACATGAACATTGTTCCCATGTGAATGGTTCATAAAGAGAAGCTTCACTCATTTTAAAATATAAACTAGTTAAAAATATGTATATTTGATTTGAGTAGCTTATTTTTAGATTTTTTTTTTAATTGATTCAAGCCAACTTATGCTATTCTGAGTCAGGTCACCCCATAGACTTATGCTTAGTTTTATTTTTCTTTAATTTTGATTTAATGAAGTGGTTCTGCTTCTAATTAAAAGTCATATCTTAAAAAACAAATCAGTGTAAACAATATCTTATTTATGATCTACATGCACATTAGTCCTATGAGCTTTATATTGGAAGGCTTGCATTTGAGGCTGAAGAATAATCAAAGGATGAAAGAGGAAGAGGATAAAAAAAAGAGATGTGTGAAAAGCAATTATGTGACCACACAGGAATTTGCTATGATGTTGTAGTCTTATAAACACAAGTCTGTCTCGTATATCTCTGCTCTCTTGGAGAGCTGATGATTCTTGGTTATATAATGACCTGTGAAGACATTTCAGTACAGATTCATTTAAATAACTGTGGAACTTAATCTTCTTCTAGAAAACCATTGTTTGCATGCTTACGTTAGTGAGAAATAGACTGGGAAAGGTCTACCTGTGGAAACATAGCTGTACTTTTTCTGCTCTTGTTTTGAGAATCAGTTGCAGAGTAGTTTTAATGGACTTTGGGACTAGGGAGTCACAGCTAAATAGCCCTAAAGCAAAAAAAAAAAGTTCTGAAGTCTCTTGATGCTGATTGAGCACAGAGCAGAGGAAGGCCGAGGCCAAGTCCTCTCTGCTGCGTGCTGCACTCTGATGGTGGGATATAAGGCTTAGATGGATGTCTAGTGTGATTTGGAACAGCAGTTCTTGTAGCAGGGGCTGTGAGGTCCTAGGTTAGTGAGCAGTTTTGAAAAATTATCTGTCAGCTTCAACGTGGAGAAAAAGTATGCTCTTACAGGAGGTAGAATCTAGATAATAATATAATTTCAATATTATTATAATAAGAGAAATTCTCTTTCTAGTGGGAGTACACAATACAGATTTGGCCATATTTTTGGTCTCTTAAAAATTAGATTGTAAAGAATCTTGTCTGTACAGTAGTATGCAGTAGTTTAGAGGGCACTTACAATTGCTTTCTTTATCTGCAGCCTAATGAAAAAAATAGTGAGATGAGAGGGAAGCAATCCATTGCTAAAACTAAATACAAATCTGTCTTAACTCTAGAACGTCTGATAGATTAAACTAAGCAAATTTGCTTTAGCTACTTGCCTGACTGTTTGAGGACTCTAAATCAGAGCTTCTCAGGTCTTTATCTGGTCATAATCCGGCTTGAAATCAAGTCCATGTTTCATGATCTCTAAATTAAAACAGCACAAGCTAAATCCTGGATTACAAGTATTGGTGGTGACATCCAGCTTTGAACAAAGCCAGAGCACTCCCCTGTGAATGGATGTAACACCCTGTGCAAAGGCAGAGTAGTGTTCACCTTCAAAAGGTTAGAAAAGATAGGCCTTGATGTACCACACTGGAATGTTAAGGCAGAAAGGTGGTCCAGCAACTTTTTAAAAAAAGGGGAAAATAGATATGTTGTTGAAGGTTTTGGCATGTTGAAAACATTTCCCTGATTCTGAATTAAGAATGCAGTAGTAATTCTGTTGCTTGTTTTTAGTGTTTCAGTTCTCTTGCTTTTGAGATGCATTTGAATCACAGAATCATGCATTTACAGAATGATTTGGGTCGGAAGGGACCATAAAGATAATCTAGTTCCAAACCCCCTGCCATGGGCAGGGACACCTTCCACTAGACCAGGTTTCTCAAAGCCCTGTTTAACCTGGCCTTGAACACTTTCAGGGATGGGGAAGCCACAGCTTCTCTGAGCAAATTGTGCCAATGTGTCACCACCCTCTGAGTAAAGAATTTCTTCCTAACATCTAATGTAAATCTTCCCTGTTTTAGTTTAAAACCATTCCCCCTCATCCTATTACTATATGTTCATGTAAAAAGTTGCTCTCTCTCCTTTTTGTAAGCCCCCTTTAAGTAGTGGAAGGCTGGAATTTTAATTCTTGCTTGCAACTCAGGATTGTGTGTGCATGAAGTAAATCTTTGTCACTTTCTCTTTCTAGGTCCACTGTCCTTATTTCCTCAGTGGAAGCTGAAACATTATGATGTTATTGTAGGTGTTTTGTCCGCTCGACACAATCATGAACTACGCAGTGTTATAAGGAACACTTGGTTCAAGCACCTGAAACAACATCCTGCACTGAGCCAACGGTAATCTCTAGTGTTCTGTAATTTGGGTCTGGGGGCGAGGGGGTGAGGACTGTAATGCTGAAATATCTTGATTTAATAATTTTTTAAAAAGTATTTCCTTTTTCTTTTTTCCCCCTCTATTTTTGAGCATCTGATAGATTGTTTTAAATCTGTTTAGCAATATATAAGAAAAGTTCTTGTCTTGGGCTGTAACTAATTTTTTTACACTGCTGTTAGTTTTTGCAATTAGTCACCACTGTTCATTAATGATGTATGATATAAGCCTTTCTCTTCTTTGTGTTGCAATATATGTTTTGTATGGTATGCAACTTGAAATGCTTAGCAATCCAGAATACTTGAAAGTGGGCAGGATCGCATTTGGTGAGAGAAACACAAAAAACTCTTGCAACACTCTCAACTGTAAAGTTCAGGTTCATGTCCCACTGAACCAGGTGCACCAAACTGCTGCAGCGTGAGTGACCCTTCCTGATTGCTTGCACAGATCTGTCGGTCTACAGACAGGTCTGGTTTTGCTGAGAAGTTCTGCTGCAGTTCATTCCTGGAAACGTGTCCATCCTCATAGGCCTCACACCTTGCACCGAAAGCGCTTCACTGTTCACAGATTTGGTGTCAGTGTGCAGCCTGGAGTGAAGCATAGCTACTTCAGTCATCTAAAAATGTGATCTTTCATAGCTTATATGGAGTTCTAGGAGGGCATTTAGCTGCTAGGTGAAGAGCTAGCTTAAGGTGGGTTCTCTTGCTCTTTGTACTGCTTGTCTGCTGACTGGAACAACCACGATTGGGGCTGGAAAGAGGAACCTCTTGTTTTGCTGCAACCCCAAGTTGAAACATTTCTTTGTAACAGATAGTCTAGAGTCTTTGTTCTTTCTTTTATGCTACCTGTCTTTTTTTTTATTTTATTTTTTTCACTGCCTTTTGAATGTGGAGTGTTTAAACAATCTTCAGTTAAGTAACAAAGCCAGTCTGGGAAAGTCAGGTCTTCAGGATCCTTCAGTGTTACCCTGGGTACTTTTTCTGTTTAGTGTGCTGGCTGCCTTGAATCTCACTCCTTGCTGCCAATCTTCCTGCATCCTCATAATAAGATGTAAATGTTAATGTGGGTTTGGAATTGAGCTCCTTTGAGAGGATTCATGTGATTGCTCTACATGCAGACTGTCATTGCTGATTTTTAAGCAAAGCCTTAACCCTGTGAAAGACAGGTTGTTGTGATAAAATAAGGTGATTGAAGATGGAGGGAGGAGGGAAGAGAACTGGTGTTAATAAAACCAAATTATTTTAGTGTCCTTGTGAAGTTTATAATAGGTGCGCATGGTTGTGCTGTGCCAGTGAAGGACAGAGAAGACCCCTACTCCTGCAAACTTCTGAACATCAGTAACCCAGGTATAGAAGTTAACTTTTAAAAATTCTATGCTCTGAATTCTGAGAGTAGTTTGGGGAGTTAAGCTTAGCCAGTCATGAAAACAAATGCTGCCTAGAACTTGCTGTCTTAACAGTTGCATAACCTTCCAGTAAGTACCATGTGCAGGCAGGAAAGGGAGAGATTTTGGGGTATGTGTGGGGGTGGTCATTGACTTCTAATGGATTTGCATTTTCCTTGTGTCAGGGGATAATAGTCTCTCCCATATAACATACATTTGCACTTGATCCATATGTCAGTGAAGTTGGAGAGAGCCAGAATGACCCTGTGTAGTGTCAAATGTGAAGAAAGCAGCAAGGTGATTGAGTCTTGAGTGTGAATTCCAAGCAAGTCTGGATGATAGGTTTTTCAGATTCCGCTTTAGAGAGAGAAAAACTAAGAAATATGCTATGGGGAAAAAGATTAAATGCTGCCATACCAGAATTCCTAACTAAAATTGTAAATTCTTCCTGTCACCTTTTATTTTCTATTTAATTTTTGCTCTTTAATTACAAATTAACTAAGGACTGCTTGGCACTTAAGCAGTGACTGAACACAAAACGCAACTTCTGTTGCTTTCTCCTGGTAACATCCACTGCTCCCAAGTGTAAATAACACCTCAGGGCTTAGGGAGGCAATAATGCCAAAAGGCAAGTAACTGGATGAAGTGGAAGTGTATGCTGCTTTGATGGCATGAATAATTATTTTAAAATGTTAACATACAGGTATTCATGCAGTCAAATAGCATTTTTTGCCCTCACTCAGTGGATCTGTTGTGTTTCTAATCTTTTCCCGGTGGATATGTAGGCATTGAGTTGCAATTGCTATTAGCCTGCAGATTGCTGTATCACTTAATTTCTCCTTGCTGCAGTCTGCAGCCTGTTGTGTTTTCTTTTACTCCAGTGTTTGACTAACACTGTGCACTTGTGAGCTGTGCTAATTAATCAGAATGCTTTGCATATATCCAGTGTGCTTTGTGTGTATCCAGTTCAGAAACTAAGAAGTCTTCTCATCTATCTCTGTCCTTCCTTTTCCACACAGTTTTGAATCAGGAAATCGAAGCATTCAGTCTCCCTGAGGATGTACCTTCTGTGCTATCTGAAGACAGAATTGTCAGTGTGAATTTTCGTGTACTTTACCCCATTGTCATTACCAGTCTTGGGGTATTTTATGAGGCTGATGGGGTGGGATTCCAGAGGAACATCACTGTAAAGCTGTACCAGGCAGAACATGAGGTAGAGTATTGTAGTAATCTTTTGAAAGTGGATTAAAGCATGTTGTCTCTTTATTGTGGATTTAGTTTTTACAGAAAGTGACATGCTGGGTTGGTGATTTAGAAGAGAAGTACTTAACTGACAAGCATATAAATCACATTTTTGTTCTGTTACATTGTAAATTCTTATTTCATTCATATATATGTGTATATATATACACACATGCAGAGACACATCCTGGATGAGGAAAAGATGGAATTCAAAAAGGGCTATGAGTTAATCTAAATGCTCTTATGAAAGAGCACTTACATCTCTTTCCAGTGCACAATTTTTTGATTGTATTTGAGGTTCTAAAGTATTGATATATATTAAGGAATAAAAAATAAACTGCTGAATATATTTAAAACACACATGAAGAAATATACATTTGGTGCCTTCAAGCAGAGAGATGCAGGACAGCTATAATTTTTTCTTGCCTGTCTTCTGGCAAGACACTTTAAGATCTCTAGAAACTGATATTATTTACATGTAATAATCAAGCTTCACTGATCATTTCCCCCACTCCCAAGCTGTTATGGGTTTGCTAGAATAACTTAGTGCTAACCTGGAGGAAAAAAAATCATCAAGTATGATTGTTGCATTTGATATATTGCATTTATCTCTACCAATAAGTTAATAGGTGAATTTCAAGACTTCTGGCTATGCTACAGTAGGAAGAATTTTAAGTATGACTTTTATGACAAACTTCCAAAGAATTTCGTTTATAATAGCTGTAATAAAAATAAAATTACACTGTAATCTGGTTTATGTTTGCTAAATGGTAGAATTCTAAATATTCAAAGTCTAATAATTTTATCTGCATTAGCTTTTTACTTCCAGTAAAGGAGAAAAATTAGTAACATAAGAGAGCTTGAAGACTGTTTTTCTGAAGATTGGGAATTTGGCAATGGAGCATCTTTATGTAATTTGTTATTGCCTAAGAGCCATTTGATGGCTTGTGTAATATAGTAACACTTTTAATGGGTGTTTGGGGTTTTTTTATTTTGTTTTTTTTTTTTTTTTTCTGTTGTTCACAGGAAGCGATCTTCAGTGCTCGCTTTAGTCCACCAAGCTGTGGAGTGCAAGTGAACCGATTGTGGTACAAGCCGGTAGAGCAGTTTATTTTGCCAGAGGTATGTGCAGTATCAGAATTGCCTGCAGTTCTTTTAAGTCATCTGGACAGACTGACTGATAAAACGGACAATTTGAGCCATTTTATTCCCTGATTTATTCCCCCAGCTCCATAAGAATGAATGCATTTGGAAACCTGTTCTTTTTAAGGGGAATATGCAGCTGATTGATTGGTTTATCATCTTAGACAGTGTTAACTAAATACTATGCAATTTTTTATGCGGGCAGGAGACCCTTCAGGTGAGCAGATGACTTGGATGTTGTGTATATGTTGTGTATATGTTTTGACAATCTAATTTCATACTGAAATGATTAAGGGTTTATTTTACTTTTTTAAAAAAGTGTATTGGTTACCCAGTAATTTGGTAGTATGTCATGTGAGCCTTTTCCCTGTAAGACTTCGTTCTGAGATACTAAAATTCTAGGCAGTTGTAATTTTGCTATAAATGATTGCATTTTTCCTGAGAGACAGATGGGAAGTGTTTCCTTTGGAGAGAGGGTATTAGTATTCATATATTTCTTTGTGTGGGCTTCCTTAATCTGATATGTGTCATGCGCTGAATGCTTACAGGATAACATGATGTTTGTAATGTAGATTAATGGGGCTTATGCACAGCATGTAGTCTCCTGTGATACTCAGGATGCTGAACCATACATGGTGATTCAGAGATGGGAATGACCACGTGTTCCTGTCTACTTGTTTGTGAGCAGTAAATTTAGTAAGCTGTTTGATTGTCATAAGATGGTTTCTGAGGCAGTATCTATTCTCTGCCTTTCCACCTTGGAGAAGTAATGGATTGTACAGACTGCTGAAGAGCTTCATTCATCTTCCAGCTGAAGTGCTGCTCTTTCTGCTCGTCTTGGGGAAAGGAAGGGAAATGCAGCATTCGAATAAGCATCTGGCAGGCCAGATTGTGAAAGACAGAATCGATCATTCAGCTTTGGAATGACTGAAAGCACAGAAGAGCAGAACCACTAGCAGATAACTAAAACTCACACAGGGGCTCTTACAGCCAAGTCTTAGCAATGCACTTATTTTGTCAAAAAGCCACAGGCCGCTTGCATGAAAATGGGACTCTGTGCTAGGCATACACTGTGTTACGAATGGGGAGTAGTTAGAGGAACAAAAACCACAGCACTGTTTAACATTAGGAAAGGAGTTTGGCAGGGCTGCATTATGTGAGTACAGCTGTTCGGTATTCACTGCAAATGCCACTGCACTCTGGCAGCAACAAGGCTGGAATTTAAATGGGGAAAAACAGATAATGTAGTCTCAGGTGTGCCACTAATGTTTTTGCTTTAAGCATTTTCAGGCCTCAGCTTTCATTAAGCGGCTTAGAGGAAGAATAGCTGAAGGCTAAAGTAATTAGAACATTTGCTTACAAGTCTCTCAACCTGGAGAATAATGATAGTTTGCAGCTTTAGGACACCTTGCACTGAGGTTCACTGGTAATAACTGAGTAAGACTCTAGGTACATATTTGAAGTCAGTATCAGGAAGAGTCAGTGCTGAGAATTTTAATGTTCCTGGTTGCTGAGGCGTGAAAGGACTTTCCTGTTCACTAACAACTTACCAAAGGTTGTGTCTGTAAACAAGGCACTGAGGAGTGATTAGAGCCCAGTCCCTGCAGCTAAAAACATGGGAATGGGAAATGACAGTCACTGCAAACAGGGAAATCGAGCATGTAGGTTTTACTATGCAGGGTGTTCAGAGGTCCTGCCGCTAAAAAAAGTCTTTAATAATGGTCCATTTGTTTTGATAAGTGAGAGATAATTAAACAAACAAGGGGAAGGTATTGAGCATGCAAGTCAGGCTTGATAAACACTGGCTAGCTCTATTATTAGATTATAAAGCTGGCATTATAAAAAATAGATGAGAGACTTCTGAAATACACAGCTGTCATTAAATACTGAGACTGCTGCAGATGTTAAGACCTACTTCTAGAGGAAAGCAAAGAATTAAACTGAACTCTAACCTAGACTTAAACAATGTGTCAATAATTGGAGGATTTCTGGAGAAGCTTTCTAGTGTAGAAAGAAGCCAAAGTGGGAAGAGATGAGAGGTTAGTAAAGGTAAACAGACTTCCTACAACAACAGAGATGCATCTATGAACAACTTTTTTCTCTCTTTCAAGGCCCATAATAACTATCAGTGTGTTGCCTATGAAACTGGGAGAGATGAAATGGAATGTCCTCATCTGGCAATCAGGAGTATCATAACCCTACAACTACTTTTACTCCTTTGTCATAAGGGTGAAATTTGTTTAAAATAATGCTACCAGTACTCCTACCTGTTCAACATACCACCTGTTCTTTGGCATGTTCTCAGGGTCTTCACTTTAAAGATGAAATGCAGTACATTTAAATGCAAGAATTTACACATATATATATATAAACCATGGAGTGACATAGCTTAATTTGACAAGATATTCACTTGTCTTTTTCTTCCTTGTCAGCCAAGATGTGAGGTCAGTGACTCTTCTACAGTAGCTTGTGACACCTTTACTAGGATAAAGGTGGCTGTATTTTCCTTTGAATTTTGCTGTCAGGATCGAGTCTCTGATCTCTGTTTAGCAGATAACTAAAAAGCTGCACTTACTTCCAAACCTGCTTTAACGTACTCTCTTTGTAATGCAGGATTTTATATTTGATTTTTAAAAATTCATTAGGTGACTTTTAAATGCAATCTTGATGATTTTAGAAAGCCAAAGCTTTTTGCACTAGGCTTCTGTTAAAAGTGTAATGTTAATAATACAGAGATTCATAATTAGTCTTAAGAACATTATGTGTTACTGAGTTTCACGGGTGTATTTCTTTTATGAGTAACTTTTTTCTTATTGAAGTGTAAGTAAAACATTGACTATTTTAAAATAAAAAAGACCCAAACTGTTTGATTTTCATTCTTTGAAGTCTTTGAATACCTGCAAAATGGTGTTTTGCTCTTTTACCAGAGTTTTGAAGGTACCATTGTGTGGGAGAGCCAGGATCTTCAAGGCCTGGTTTCAAGAAACCTTCATAAAGTGATGGTGAATGATGGAGGAGGTGTTTTCAGAGTCATTACAGTGAGTCCATTCACCTTCCCTTTCCACTATGTTTCTGTTTTTCCTATAAGCCTTGAGTATTTAGCATTTTACTTTTCTGTGTTTCTTTGTGTAAATCATTAATTCAATAGTTTTCCTGTTGTCTCAGAGGGGAAGTTTGCCTTTTATCAAGAAATTGTGCTTCTAAGTGGCATTTTCTTTTGTTTTGGAGGGAGTAAATCTCACCTTATTGTCTTTCTCAGGTGTGAAGCAGTATCAGAGATGACAAAATGTGGGTCAAAAATTCTGTGCTAAAATCCCAATTGATGGAATTACGTCTAGTTGGGGTTTTTTTGGCAGTGTGTTTCTTTTCCTGTCAGTGTTGCTTGCCTAAACATGCTGTGCCATTGTCATTTAGCCAGAATAACTTTACATTTTGCTGTCAACTTCAAAACTAGTTTTCTGGAAGTTTCAGGTTCCACTCATTTTAGGTAAAACAAAAAAATGCCACAAAACTGTACAGTTAAAAATCTTAATCTTAGTCTTTCATGGCACATGGTGTGATTCTTGGAGTGGTCCTGTGCAGGACCAGGAACTGGACTTTGGTAATCCTTGGGGGTCCCTTCCATCTCAGGATATTCTATGATTTTATGATTGTGCAGGCACCTAAAGCAGAAGAGCTTTCAATTAATTTCATTCTCAGTTGCCAGAAAACTTCACACCTTAAAAAGATAGAGAAAAACACATCAATAATGAGAGATGAACTAATCTATTTCTTTCCATTAATCTGTTCCTAGCAGGCAGGGGAAGGGTCACTGCCACATGAACTCACGGAAGGTGTAGAGGGAATAGCAGGTGGTTTTATCTATACTATTCAAGGTAAGTCTGCAAAATGTAGCAATCACATTTGATGTTATGATAGAACAGTTAATTTAAATTACATTTCTAAGGTATAGTTTGTGCTGTCTCTGGTTTTCTTTTAGTAAGTACAATTAATTTCTTTCTCGTTTTTTTTATGCTTAAGGTCAATGTCCTGATGTGGTTTCTTTGCTTGCCTTTTGTCAGCCACTCCATTTGACTTACATCCCTTTGTCTTTTTATCTAGACTTCTCTTCTTGTTTTTTTGTTATCCAAACTAAAGTTGAAAAATGTTGTGCAATTAAATCCTTCCCTGATATTTTGCACATTTTTTTCAAGTGCTGCTGCTGTTAGAGATACTGTATCATGATGTTTAATATTGACAAACAATGACTACCCAACAAAGCCAGCTTTTCCATCCCTTGTTGCTGTTTTACACCTATTTCAGCAGAATGCCCAGAGACTCTATAGGAGCCCTGCCTCATGTCTAAGGTCTAGCACTTGCACTGATGTGTTCTTACCGGTCCATCATACCCAACATCAGCAGTGACTTTCAGAGTGCTGTTCGTATGTTTTTATAGCTAGGCCTCACAGATATAATTGGGCAGTTCTGTCATCCTGTCATCTGTGTAGGAGCCTAAATTGAGGTGTGTGCTAAAGGCCTTCCATCTTATTTGTCAAACAGTTCTTCAGTACCACAGACTATCTCCTGCAATATTTTTCTAGCTTTAATCTGCAGTCAGTTATGAGATTTGGTTCAGCAGGGACCGTCTGTGCTACGTCAAAGCAATGCCTATTTGATTATATTTAGCATAGGATTTTTGGTTGGTTGGTTGGTTTGTTGTTTTGGGGTTTTTTAATGCTAGAAACATACCCTTAGGAGTAATTAAGTATATAATTAACATTATAATACTGTGTAATACAAGCAAGTGTATAACAGTAGCCTTTTTACTCTACTGGTAAAAGTAATAGTTAAATCCCTGACCACTCTTTATATTAAAGAACTTTATTTAAAGTTGAATGATTTGATTACTGAAAAGGAAGAGAATACTTTTTTTACTTGAAACTTTCTGTGCAAGACCTTTTACAAAAATACATTTCTTTGTTGTTCTGCAACTTTTATCATTTCATAGAAATTTTAAAATTAATTGCAGGATTTTCATAACCCCATTAATTTGAATGCCTTTTTATCGCTTAGGGGGTTTGGGGGATCCCCTGGCGAATGGACCCTGGGGGCACACTTTGCATTGGGGTACGAGTCACACACACACGCGATATGTGACTCACAAAATGGCCGTTTTATTACAACAAGAAGTTAGCTTTTATACAGTGGGATACAGAGAATTCGGGAACAGGGGAGGGTCTTTGCTTGAAGCATCAAATCCAGGGTTTTACAGATAAGGGGGTTTGAAAGGATAGGCCAGGGGGGTATATTTGGCCATATATGGTAAAGGGAATGCAAGGGAAGAAGTGGTGAGAGGCACAGACAGGGGGGTCTGTGGGGGTCTTGCAAGCTGCTCTTATCGCTGGACTTCAGGCATATCCTGTAGCTGCATCTGTCAAGGTAGTCGTAGATGGATCTCTTCCTCTGAGGCCTCTTCTTTGCAGCCTCCCTGCATTCTTCTCCATTGCCTGTACACCACTGTAGGCCCACCTCCCACACCTTTTCAGATTAATTTTGTCAGTAGATCATGTATGATCTAAAAGAAACACATGACATAGTATGTAGGTATGCATCTTTGTTTAATGATGGGTGTTCTTTCTCTCAGAAGGTGATGCTCTTTTACAAAACCTCCATACTCGCCCGGAAAGGTTTACAAATCACATAAAAAACCTTGAAAAAGAAGATACTTTATTGAAGGAAGAAAGCAGTACCTATGATGATATTGTTTTTGTAGATGTTATTGACACTTACAGAAATGTTCCCACCAAACTGCTGAACTTCTACCGATGGTAAGTCAAAAATAAAGTGTTTTCAGAATGTTGCTGTCTGTAGTGCAAGGTGATCCAGCAAAGGTTCCATAAAATGCATGCCTTATGTGATTTACTTCATCAAGTTGTATTTCTCTCTCGCAATTTTGGGTGCATGCAGTGAGTAAAATAATACCACCTATAGTCCTGAATGCTGACCATTGGTGCCTCAAGTAAGCACAAGCTGGCAAGACAGGCTTCTGCCCTAAGAGTCCAGGTGTGAAAATTCTCATGCCTCCTTGTAATTTAATTTGTACCTAACTGAAAACTAGAAGCTTTAGTCTTTCAAAGGATGGCTTTTGGCCAATTTGAACACTTAACTCAGTGTTTCCGTTTGTGGCCATTGCCTCTTGTCCTGTCACTGGACACCACTGAAAAGAGCTTGGCTCCAGCTCTTTATGGCCTCCCTTTAGATATTTATACATTAATGAGCTCTCTCCAAGCCTTCTTTTCTTCAGGCTGAACAGTCTCAGCTCTCTCACCTTTCCTCATTGGAGAGATGCCACTTAATCATCTTGATGGCCCTTGCTGGACTCTGCACCCCGTATGTCCGTGCCCCTCTTGTACTGAGGAGTCTGAGACTGCACACTGCAGTCTAGATGTGGCCACACCAGTGCTGAGTTGCGGGGAAGGATGGGAAGCTTTTGTACAGGGGGGACACAAGGTTGATGGGAAGAATTTTCATAGTGTAACACATTATCTGTGATTAATAAGTGATTACCTCTAATTTTCAATTATTTCCATTACTCTGAGGCAAGTGTTTCAATTAATTGATGTTGCTGTGGAGTAAGAAATACAGTTTACTGTTGTAATTTAGCCAGAATTCAGTTTAGTTACTTGCAAGATTATTTACTTATTTAACAAATTTCACGGTTATGACTGTAACTGAAAAACTGAACCATGCTTTCAGTTCTAAAAGTTTTAATGTCAAGACTTAGATCTTCATGAACATTTTTTACAGATTAGCAATACTTCAAGATTTAGTAATAAAAGGCTTTAAAAAATGCCATTCTTATTATGAGAAATTACCCTTAAAAGCAGTGTTTGTAACCACCTCAGCCATGATTCCTAGAATCTTTTTTGATTATTTTATGAGTGTCAGACATTCAACTATTGCAGACAGTTAAAGATTACATTTTTCATATTTGAAGGATGCTTTTACTGAGAAAGAGTAAGTACGGAGTTGCTTCCACAGATGTTTGTTAAAACCTACAACCTTCTCATTACGTTAAACTGACTGTCTCATCCTGAAAGGAAGCTACTGACGTGCAGCCAGTAGCTTTTAACAGCTGTGCTGCCATCGTCAGCAAGGATTCATATCCTCCTGAAGTGAGATTTAAGACAGATTCATTAATAAATCCACCATCTGTCCTGGAGAACAAAACTTTGTCTTTTTCAGGTCATGCACAAGGCCATGTTGTAAGATTATCATCAGATGCAGCTGCATCTGCTTTCTGTAGGACAAGCAGTCAGTCTTGGTTGATAGAGAAAACATTTAAAAGTCAAGGGTAGGAAAGACATTCCTTCCCTCTTCCTTCTCCTTCTGCTTCCCAAAAACTTTTACAGAGCCTTGTATTGTGTATCTGTAGATTGTGGTGTGTGGCTCAGCATCTTATCACTTTTCTTTTTGGCTGCAGGACAGTTGAATCAACGAGTTTTGACTTGTTGCTGAAGACAGATGACGACTGTTACATTGATTTGGAGGCTGTTTTTAACAGGATAATGCAGAAAAATTTGGACAGGCCAAACATTTGGTGGGGAAAGTGAGTTTTTTTTTCCTAACTTGTCTTTAGGAGATACCATGCCTTTAGTGAACAGTTTGGTGATTTAAGTCTAATTTCATGCGGGTTCTCCTTTTCTGCCTAAGGGAGCCAGTTATAAAAGGCAGGACCTTTTGTATGTGTGAGAACTTTGAATCTTAGAGGACAAAAACCAGTCATTTACAGTAACTTTCCAGAGTGTGCCTTTGCAATGAGTTAAACTTGCTGAGTATCATACCTAGTTTCAAAACATGTTATAGACATCTTCGTCATGGTATTTAAGTAAATAAAAGTATTCCAGCAACACAGTGAGGTTAAAAGGCAAGTACATACTAAAGAACTGTAAACATTACTTTTTGTGGGTTTTCTGGTGGGCTTGAGGAGATGGGGCAAACAGGAGAGACAAAATTTCCTTTATGGTCTGCACTTTACTTTGACATCTATGAGTGACAGGCTACCCATTTTTGCTGCTGTTTGAAATGGTAGATCTGATCAATGAATTTTTTAGTGAACTTTCCCAGCCTGTATTATGCTTGTGAATAACTTGGAGGATCAGAATAGCCCACATCTTCCCTTCCATTCATGGAATGCATTGCAGCTCTGGTATAGCATCCAATATAGCAGAAACTCTACACTTCTATAACATTCAACGTAGCATAATGGCACAATGGCCCTTCCTGTTGCCATCTGCTTACTGAAGAAAAACAGGCCTTTGCTGCTTTGCTTCACAAATCTGGTACTGACTGTTGCCTACTCATAAAGTGATTTAATACGGTGTGTGGTCAAGTGTGTGTGAAATAGCTGGCTCTCTTATGGTTATCTCAAAGATCTGTAGGGGTGACAACTTCAAGTGTAAATTCTCTAATAGTCACAGTCTTCAGCTAAGGCAAGTGTGAGGTGTAGGGAAGGATGCTGAAATAACTGGTTATTTATATTTATATTATAAAATGGTTAGCAAAGCAGGTGCTTCTCAGTCTGGAGGGGGTTGCACCCTTCCTGATGTGATTCAATAGAGTGAAAAATACTGAGTCTAAAGTGAATTCAGGTATCAGATGTGACTTCTATCTCTTTGGTGCTTTAACATGTCAGTTTATGCTGAGAATGTGCAGAGTCTGATAACAGATCTGCCACTCAGCTGTAATTTCTCCCTTTCAGGGCTGTTTTCTGAGGTGACAATTCTTAGTAGCTCATGACTGAACTCAGCAATGCTGAACTTGTTTGTAAAAAGGGGAGAACCTGCTGCATTGACACAGTTATGCCACTTATCTCTGAGTGCATGAAGTATTTGTAAGGCCAGGGGAGTGCAGAAACAGCCTGTTCCCGAAAAGGAAAAGCAGGATGCTTCTCCTTGTCTCACATGGCAGTTTGACAGGATCCATAGGGCCGCACGGCAGCGAGCTCTGCCATGCTTCCTGGGGCTGGGAGTTTGTCTGGAGAGACTGCAGACAGAGCACTACTGGCTTTCTGCAGGCCTCTGGTAGTGAATAAAGTCTTCCTTAGAGAACTCCACTGCCAGGAAGGTTTTTTTGTAATTCAGCGATGGCAGCCTTTGAACATCCGCTTTGTTGAGTTTCATTTGGAAAATGGCTGAGAGAAGGTATATATTGCTTCCTAGTTTTTAAGCAGCCACTGGTTTTGTCAGGAAAATGGGTTGTGTAACATCACTGTATCTCCATGCCTGCAGGAGGCACTGACTTTGTGTCATGTTGATTAACCAAAGGGGTTAAGTAACAGGACCCGGATGTGTTATAGAACATAGGAAAGGATGCATGTGCTTTCCTGGTTCAAAACCCAGCAGCAAGGTGCAGCATGCTGAAGACCTGACTGTGTCAGTATTGGTTTCTGTTCTGAGAACTTTCTCCTATTACGCAAGATTGAGACCAAACAATAGTTATGATTTTAGCACTTGTGTTCAATTAGATGTGTGCCCTAGAGAAATGAGGCTAGGAACTAAAATTAGGATCACCTTCTCCTTCTTCCTCTTAGTATTGTTTGTTATCAGTGTTACTGCAACTGTTAGCAGTGTTTGTAGGTTCCACAGAGGGCTCTCTGCAATCATCTCATATCTAACATGGTCTTCAGTTTCAGACTAAATTGGGCAGTTGATCGAACTGGGAAATGGCAAGAGCTGGAGTATCCAAGTCCTGCATATCCAGCCTTTGCTTGTGGGTCCGGCTATGTCATCTCCAAAGACATTGTTCAGTGGCTGGCAAGCAACTCTGAAAGGTTAAAGACGTACCAGGTAATAAAGAGTTGGTTCAGGTTGACTATCTTAAACTGGTCTTGACACAGCATGTACTGAATGATTTGGAAAGAACATTGCTCAAGTGTTAGTGTTGGGTTCTCCTGGCTAATGCTGGCTTTGGAATTTTTGTGGTCTCTACGCTTAGTGCCTGTTCTAGGTCAAAACACAGATGTTAGATGTTTTGGACTGAGAACCTTGGGAGCTGTAATCTTTGGTTTTGTACTCTGCCCTCCTAAGAATAATGTATTAACACTAGAAAGCTGGGAGGATTAATTTAACAGCCCTAAAACAGTCAGATGTAGGTTTTTGTAGTACCATTCTTTGCTGCTGGTACATGATGCAACTTATTCCAGGACACCAAGTCATGCTTTATGCTTTCCTGGTGCTAATATCTGTATTTTTTATTTTAATGTGTCATCTCAGGGTGAAGATGTGAGCATGGGCATCTGGATGGCAGCTGTAGGACCCAAGCGATATCAAGTAAGTCTGAAGGAATTGTCTGATCCCACAGAAAAAGAACACCTGTTCCAAGTAGCATAAAATAGGGGAAATGTTTCTTCTTTAAAAAAATATTGAAACAACCATTGAATTAAAATCCAAGGGGAAAAAAAAAAGGTCAAACAAAATTTGAAGATGTATTTAAAAGAAAGACCACAAAACTCCCACAAACCACCTGCAGACCCCATCCGTACCCCTCAGGTGCTCTGATTAGGTCGAGCAGATCATTTGGGGACCTTTGTGTGCAATGTTTGTTACTAGAAACCATGAACACCCGATTCTTGAAAGTGAAAATTGCTGGGGACTAAATTCTGTGTGAGAAAAACTATTGAAATGGTTCTCTCTCTAACAGGATGGTCTCTGGTTGTGTGAGAAGACATGTGAGAGTGGCATGCTGTCTTCCCCCCAGTACTCTCCCCAGGAACTGAGAGAGCTCTGGAGATTAAAGGAACTCTGTGGAGATCCATGTAGATGTGAGGAAAGATGATGGACTTGCCTTGGAAAACAGGGTAGTGTATAATGATCATGGAAAAGTGTACATTTTGATTTACTCCTGGAACAATGAGAAATATTAAGGTACCTTTTAATGTTGGGTTTCAACCTAAGTATAACAATATTTGCACATCCCTTTTGATAACTACAAGTGGACTGATACTATTCATTTTCTATAGTATAGATTGATCTGACAAAAACCAAAATGTTTAAGATAAAAAAATTTCCTTTTTATATAAAGGTAAAGACCTACTTGTAATTAATAAATGCACTTAAGAATGCCAACTAGCCTGTCTTTTGTAAATTAAAGAATTACTGATTTAACTCAGTATAGAGCAGTACCAGGATCCAGTGGAGAGCTATGCTCAGCATCCGGTAAGTCTCCCTGCAGCAGGTTCTATGCTGTCTAAGGGGGTGCTCTCATCTGTGCAGGGGCTGGGACAGCAGTGGGGTTAGGATTTATGCTTAGTTTGTTTATACAACACTGTCATTTTAGGTAAAAACAGTATCAAAGTTTGCTTATACCAAATCTTCAAGTACTGCAAACTTGGGAGGGATTTCTGAGAGCTCACTGTGTTATTAGATATGAATCTGAGATTACACAAGGGAAAGTAAAGTAAGATTGAGGAACAGCACACTAAAGAATGTAAAATAAGTAGCATTGCTTTGCATTGTGCTGAGAACTTGTTTATACTGTGGTATGTTAACACTGTAGGGTAGGAAAAAGGTCTGTCAGATTTTGACTTTAATAGTCTAAGGCTGTGCAGGTGCTTCTAAAATTACTGCTGAGTTTTGTTTGTTTAAAGATCGCTGGATGTAGGTGGAAACAAAGAGCAAATAGCCTCTCAGTGCAGCACTAATCTTGTCTTGTAAGCAGAGAGATCACAACTAAACCCTTTACTCGGTTCAGTAAAACAAATTCTCACCACTGCAGTGGGAAGGCAGTATAAAATCTTGGCAGAAAGGTTACCTTGAGTTTTATTTAGTTGAAGCATTTAAGTACTATTTGGTATCTCTCAAGTAAGAGAAATGAGCAGATGCTTTCAGGGAGGCTGATGATTGAGTTGAGGAGCTGAAAGTACAGTTGTACAGCCATCGGGTGCCACATGTGAAACTCGTGTTCGCCCATAGGTGTGTTCAGGCACAGGCTGTCCATGCTGCCTGCAGGCACTCTGTCACTCTTCTGCAGGTCCTGTGTCGGCTTTTCCTTCAGTCTAACAAAAAAGTCCCTTCTTACCACCGTACTAACACACAGTCTCCACTTTCTATTGAGTAAAACTGCAAAGGCTTTAAGTCATTGTCTAGTTCAACTTCTTTTCCTTCCAGCTAGAATAAGAAAGGAGAAAAAGGACACTTCTCAGACTTAAACTGAAATCCCTTCATGTAAACCAAATATATGTCAGGCAATTGCAGTCAGGGAGAATCTGTCATATTACAGGAATGAAATTAGGTCCTAAATTACAGCATGAAGACTGCCCTCCTGAAATGAAATTATTTTCCTTAGGTAGTATTTTAGAACATGCTATTGACCTTTAGCAGCATGAAGTATTTTATTGTTGAATTACCCATTTTTAACTTACTTTAGAACTTTCGTAGGACAGTTTCAGTTCTGAACCAGGAATTTTAAATAGGCGATACAGCAGTCCTTTGACCTTCTGAATAGTCATAGACTCTGTCAAGGAGTAAGAAAGAAAAGTTATTAGAAAGATGCTGCTGCCACTGAGCTGCAGCTAAGTACCAGTGTTTCACGTTACTTGCTTATAGCAACAGTGAAAGGCTGTATTGCTGCTTCAGTTCTAACACTGCAATAATGTCTTTGGTACCTGAAATCATAACTGCTAATATCAAGTTGAAAATTCTTTAATCTGTAATGGATACAGCAGGATATGCTACTGCAGTTTAAGCGCTTTGATCCCATATACCAAATTAAAGTCTTACGGCTTCATAACTTCCCATTTTTGAGTTTGTGTTTCTCCGCGCTAAACTAAGTGACCTTTGGGACACATACCAGTCACGTTCTGACTACTTGCATCTGACAACTGTTCCTTGAAGTTTACCAGGAATTGGTTTTCCCAGCACAAGTAAGCAAATGTCACTGTGGAACTAGTGCCATTCTTAGGGATGGTGTAATAGAATTAGTCCCAAATAAACTGTCAGCAGAGTTGTTTATATAATGAAGTCAGTAATAGTAAGGGATATTTTTTGTAATGGATCTCGAATGAGTAGATGTAGTTTGTTCCTGAGGCGATACCTGTGTTTGCAATAGATATGCTCGATATTTTGGTTGAACTTTCACTTCTTTTGAAGCTTTATCTAAAGGCACAGCAATAGCGAGTTATTCCTGTAAAACCACATGTTGTACTTAGACAAATATTTTTCTATTGAACATTTTTGTAAAAACTGTATCTATCTGATTTTATGCAACTTGTGATAATAAATGTGATTTTTATTTTAGACTACAGCTTAAGTCTTTTTTCTTGGACTCCATTCTGACACATTTTTCCAAGATATCAGCTTGATTTAGAACAGTCTTATTCATTCTAGTCTCACTAGAAGCACTAAAACTTTAAAAGACGATAGAAGATAAAACTTGATAGAACTAGATTTCTAACTTAATGTATTACATCCTAGACCTCAGTATCTAGATCCGCAGACTACGAAATTGCCTCTTGGGACTTCACGTTCTGGTTACTTGGTTAACACATCCACCAGATTTAATACCAGTTAATTAGCCTTTAATTGCCTCAAACACATTAATGATGAAACCAGCAGCAGAGGTCATAAGACAAGCATCAACTTTCAGTCTTCACGCTGGACTGAATGTAAGTATGAAGGCCAGGAGAACAGTGACTTTTTCAAACCATTTCTACCTTCAACATTTCTTTATATGACAGAGGAAGGCCTTTAGGAGCTGACAAAGCCAGAGGCAGCTGCCATTCTTTAATACAGTTATTTGAAAAGGAGCTACAAAACAACTGCTTGAACACAAGCCAAGATTTCTTACCTGGTAGCTTTTTCTCTACTGGCTTCTGTTCAGGTTTCTCAGGACACTTAATTGTCAAAGCTTAAGGAAGAACGGTGAGGCATTAGTGAAAGAACAATAAGGCATTCAATAACGTTCTAGCAGGGGCACAGTCTTTCCAGTCTGTTTTTATTAAAAATTGTTTCCCTTAGCTGAGCCTGATCATCTAAAAAAGTTAATATGTAGCCTGCATCTGAGCAGCTAAAACAGCATTTAGTCATTCTCTGAAAAATTAAAAGGAATTTTATTAAAATAATCAAGTTTTTATTAATCTTTGGTAAATTAGGGAAAGTATTTAGAAGTGATTCCCTGATGCATGTGTTTTTTTTTTTGCCAAAAGGAGTATTTACCTAAAAATGTTTAATTTCTATTTTGGTTTATTTAAATAACCTGCAGTGGAATGGAAACTGCTTATTCGGTTTAAAACAGGTTTTGGGCCCTCAAAAGCACCATACAAATAGATTTTAAGAACATTATTAACCCAGTTCTTTTACAGAGATTAAAAGACTTATCCTTCAAAAAAGGTTTATATTACATATAGCCAACTAGATTCCTTGTTCTATTTAGTTTTCCACCTAAATGCCTTAGAATATAATGCCTTGAAATACTGTTTTGCCCATGGAGTGGAAAAAGGTTCTGTTCTTCTGTCATCTGGGAAACACAGCTACATGACTTTGCTAGTCTATAACCTAGATTAAGTATGTTGACAGCCCCAAATACCAAAGCTACCCATATTTTTCTTGTCTGTTCTAAAGTTAACAAGTTATAAAGAAGACAATACCAGAAAACAGTGTGGCTGAGGTTAAAACCTTAGATGTCTTCTGTATAGAAGCCATTCACATATCAGAATGGAGTATCAATTACCTCTATTCTCTATTGTCATAATTAATAAAATCATTTGGCTTGGGTTGAAGGGGAAATAGAGAGTACACAAAAGCAGGGATCTAGTCAAACTCACTGATACAGTTCAGGAAAGCAGAAATACAAACTGGAACTCAGTG
The DNA here is from genome assembly GCA_038380795.1 of Pyrocephalus nanus. Classification (NCBI taxonomy): domain Eukaryota; kingdom Metazoa; phylum Chordata; class Aves; order Passeriformes; family Tyrannidae; genus Pyrocephalus; species Pyrocephalus nanus. Next base: position 75,889,165 of record CM076260.1, on the reverse strand, counting down.
ACATCTCAAAGGTTTTTGAACCTTTTGTCCTCCATGTGCACCCAGGAAACACTAAGCTTATAAAATATTCTAAATGCAGAAAGAACAGTTTTGGCCATTTCTGGCCTCTTACTCAGAAGCTGATTTTTCAAAGTCAAAGGTTGTCGTCCCTTCAGTTCTCCTTCTTCAGGTGCACCATACTCTGTGTGAAGGAAAGTGCACATAGACATGAACCCTTGAAGACTTAAGAGCACTGTGGTGTAGGATCAGGCATGAGCCTGCTGCCTCAATTCCCTCAGCACAGGAAGTGTTGGGCTCCTGCAGCAAGTAGTGATGCAGACATGACCTTTGATCACCTGCCAGAGCATTTGGGACATGGAGGTGCTGCTTTAACATCCCCACTTTGGAAAAGCCCGAAGTGAAGAGAGCTACTGCCTGCTCACCAACAGGGATGGGGCAGATTTGGGAATTGGGAACTGGGATCTCTGAGGCAGTGAGCCCAAGCTCCTGAGGCACAGTGCCCTGAAGGGTGCAGTGCTGTGCAGCTCCCCCACCGGAGCAAAAGCCACTCACACACAGGCCTGCCAATGCGTGGGCTTTCCTAAGGCTGTAGCAGCACATGGAAAAAACATCAAGGGGCAGAGAAGTTGAAGACAGACCAAACTGGTGCTGCCACAGTGCCAGAATTGAGGAAATGCTACTTTACCGCACTTGTACTCACTAAGACAGAGTGATGGGTATCTGGGATGGGCAGCAAGAAATTCTTCACTTGGTTTGTTTTTCTCTGGGTCCCAATGCCCACCAGCTTTTAACCAGTCATTTCCAAATATTTTGCGATAATCAAGCTCTGCTCCTCTTCTTTCAGCAGGAAGGATCTGTACTGACACAGAAAAGGTACATAATGTAACTGTATTGACTTTCCAGAGAATAAAATCAAATTAATGACACCGACTCCTTGGTATTACTTGGTATTCAGTGTGTTTAAAAATACCAAGAATCTTACAAACCATATCTCCAAATACTGAGTGATCCATATACTCAGTACATTTTAGAGCCATTAAGAATCCTACAGCCTCTTAAGTCTGTGCACTGCCTGAGCCATAAATGAACATCTGAGCAAAGATCTTGCTGTATATGATGACACAAGGATGCTTTTTGTAGCTGTGGGTTAGACACTGCTTCTGCTCTTGTTCATGATAAACATTTGCTGAAAGTTTGATTTGGTTAAGGTAATGATATTTTCCTACTGTGGAAAGCAAGTGTTGGTATTACTGTCACTTGAAACAGTGCCTTTTTTTTTTTTTAAGAATATAGTTTTTGTTAACAGTCCTTCAGCACAACACAGGCACTTGAAAAAAACCACCATTGACCCACCTTATCCTAGTCCCCACTGAGGTAGCAACATTCACAGAGAGGGCTTGGCCTTGTAGCCCTACCAACTGCCCCACTAATGTGGGTGATGGACTAGTTGGCATTTTACTTTTCCTGCATGCAAAAAATCAATAACCTTAAAGGAAACTGAAGACACTTCCACGGGCAGTGAATTAATGTTTTTCCCCAGACTCATGCAATTTGTTGAAATATCACATACCTCACAGTTGTTCAAAACCTCCAGCTGACTTATCTTGGCAATAATTAGCTGTATCAGGGTCTCTGGGTTCTTCTCTGTGTCCATGAGAGGGTTATTGTTACACTGCAGGGACCGCAAACTTGGCAGTTTATCAAGCTCATTGATAGACGACCACTGAAATGGAAGGGAACGGTCTTTTGAGGAAACATAAAACATAACTTTATTTCAGAATAATGCATGGTAATGCTGACTTTTCCTGTACAATAAACATGACTGAAAATATTCTTTTGATCATCAGAACCAAGTACGTGTATTCTGTTCATTCACCTGAGGAGAAAATTTGACTACATTTAATTAAAACAAGAAGCAAGTCAGAATTCAGATCATTAGAATTATGAGGTAGCAGAGGGATATGGCTAGCTATTATAAACATGTTAAACTGACACGTTAAGAAATGTTTTTACACTTTTAAATTATGCCTCTGTGTTGATCAAAGTATTCAGTAGTTATCTCAGAAACTTACAATCAGACAAAAGTTTAAAAAGTGAACTGCAAGTTATTTTTAAACAAAGATACGTGTATTTACAAAATGAGAAACTACCACAATGTAACTTACCTGTGATATTTTATTGTCATTTATTGCAAGGCGTTTTAGTGAAGGAAACATTTTAGTCTTGCATCCTAGGAAAAAGAGTAAATTACAAGACAACAGTGAAAACTTTAAATAAACTGAATTATAAAACTATAAATAAATTACTTCTTTTACATACCAAATCCAGCATCAGGAAAGTGTATAGAAGATATGCCAGTGTTTCTAAGTATTAGCTGTTCTAATCTGAAATTTAATAGATACAGTGATCACTGTATGTGGCACAGGAAGCTTTTTTGTAAAGAAATACTACCCAATTTTTTTCTTTTTAATAAAGGCCTACGACTTTTGACGTGGTACATAATCACTGACAAATGAACAGCAGCCTCACAGACAGTTCCCAGACTTCAGCAGTGTTCAGGGAATAAAATTTTCTCAGAGTAGGTGCAACAATTTCAAGCTTTCAGAATGGCTCCTGGATTTAAAATGTGTGATTTAAATCACTTGTGGCTATTTACAATCATGGATGCCATTTTTGTGTTCAGTGAAAGATGCTAATTCTGCAAAGTAGCAAAATGTGGTAAAATACCTTTGTTTAATAAGTATAAAATGAAAACCTAATAACACACAGCTTTAAAATGTGTTACTGTGCAACAAAAGGAGGATTATATTAAAATAGCTCAACTAAATAATGCAGTTACTCTCCTCAAGAGGGCAAAATGCCACTACTTCAAAATCTCATAAGTCTTTCATGCAACATCAATACTATCGTATTTCAGTCAGCAAAGACTATGGAGATGAATATCCTGGACAAAGAATTTCCAGCAAATTTGTTTACAGCTACCTGGGGAGGTGTGCTATTAGATGCAGTTGATTTCCATCCAGTAACTGGTTATCTGAAAGGTCTAACAACTTCAGGGTCTTCAGGACATTATCAGGCCTGAAACATTGGAAAAAAAACCCCAAACAAACAGAAACACAGAACATTTAAAGTTATCAACTAATGAAAACACTAGTTTCCTAAGTATACAGTTACATGCACATAATTGTGTACATTTATAAATGTTTTGAAGTACATCACATGAAGTTTGCATCAATTATTTTACAGTTATGTCACAGTGATGTGTTACAGGAATGTAACTTTATGTACTACGTAACTTTGTGGTACATCACTCACCGATGATTGACTGACTTATGTTACTCACCTTTCCAAAACTGTAATATTATTACAAGAAAGGTACAACTCTTCAAGTGCTGGCCATCCTTGAGCACAAAGAAGAACCTAAGAGCAAAACTTTATTTAATATAACAAAAATTGGGAAAAAATATTCCAGAAACTGTATTTTATGCAAATTTGCTCTCAACATGATCAAAACAAGCTGTAGCTCCCAAAACCACAGAAACAATTATTAAAGATTTCCTAGTCTTCCCTTTTGTCCACATGGCTCTCCAGCGCCTGGGCACATTAACATAGATAACATCAAAAGGTTTCTGCAGTCACAGGACTTACAGTCCCAGGCTTGAGGCTGCCCTTGCAGCTGAGACTGTGTGACCTGGAGACCGAGTGAATTTCATTCAGTGGGCTGCAGTGACCAGGTTTTCCCTATGACAAGGTGAGGAAATGGCAGTACAAACTCTGCATATGGCATAAAACAGGGTCTTGTATGCAATTGTAAAAGTGTCAAAAATTTTTCAGTTTTAGGACATGGAATTCCATAAGCACTGGCACTGACTGCTTTTCTACAGATTTGTGCCTGCATGTGGCAAATTATTCTTTTCAGTGTGTTTCTTCTGGTGTGTATTCTCCAGAGTCAAATTAAGTGTGAGCTCATCCTGCTGCTCCTCCCTTGATTAAGAAACTTACAGGGGCTCTTTTATCCATCTACATTCCTATTTGCTGCGAAGTTGTAGGTAATCCATTATTTTTAATCCCCCCACCTCTTTTCAAAATGTGACTGTAACTGACTAGCAGATTGAGAGTTTCTGAGATGCAAGAACACAGACATACAGATGCACAGTGCACAATCACCTAAAGCTTACAGGAGGTTACAAAGGTTACAAGAAGTGAAGTTGAGAGGTCCAGACAATCCAATTCAATTTTTTATGTTCATAGTTAACCCATTCTCCTACAAATGTCCACTGTCCTTGGCCATTACTGCTGTATGTAGTCATACAGCTGGATGTATATATAACTGTCTCATTATATATACAACACAAAGTGTTAACACTGAGATCTCTTCAAGAGGCAGCACAGGATTTGGGGCTCAACTGCTTCACATGCAAAAATATGAAACATCATCCTGCTGCCATAGCTGCAACACACAAAAACTTACAGAGTCGGATATAACAACTTTTCCTGCTCCAAAGCAAGAGCAGGAAACACCAATATTTTATCTCTCTAATGTGGATAGTGTTTCTCCATGTCAACAAGACATACCAAAATAGTTATCTACTAGTGGTAAAGAAGCATGATAAGAAACCTGCATAGTCAAGAGAAATGAGATGCACGTTCAGCAACAGAGAACCTTTGGGGGATTCCTCCACAACAGTCCTGTGTTGTGATGGATGGATGGAATATAAAAACTGCATAAAACTGAAGTAAGAGAAGATTTTTCAGTAGATTGACCAAATGATTAGAAAATTGCCAAAACCAAATGACTAGTCACATCACAATTTTAAAAAACTCAAATTGCCCAGTTTAGAGCTTCCACGGAAACAAAAGTTCACAGATCTGACACTGAATTAACGGTCAGGAAAGACTGGAGGCTTATTGTGGAAAGCTGGTAGGGAGGCTGTAACAAATAGCCAGTGGAGTAGCCATTGATCAAAACCAGAAAAATGGAAATGCAAGACCTATTACAAAAGAAATAAAGATGACAGAAAACAAGTGTCTCAAAGTCCATGGTGCTCCTGCATTTTTAGTCTCTTTATCCCAGGAAGCAAATAATATAAATGGGAAAGGTACAATTAAGCTAAAAAAGAATCAAAGCTATGAAACAGAGAATAGCTGTTCTCAGTTACTGCCATATAAAATATTGGGACTTATTAAATGGATTTTTTAGGCAGCAATATAAAAAACCAGAAAGGGTTAAACTGAATGTTAAAAGATGTGGACAGCAACATTTTCAAATGGGTTCTTAATACAGTTAGATAAATCATGAAACAAAAAATCCACAAAGTTTAATTAAATAGAGATATACAGTCTCAAGCTCACAAAGACACACAATTCCAGATTACAAGAAGCTCTTACCATATGCTTACCCTTTGCCTAGAATTTTTCCCAACTACCTGCTACTTGCTAGTGTCAGAAACATGATCCTGCACTTCTGTTCTAACACAGATTTTTCTTTTACCCTGTATAATAGTAGATTATATTATGAATGTGAGACCTTAGTTGGAAAACTGAATAACAAATGTAACATGATTTGAATTAGAAAAAAAGGTTTAGAACCATAAATATGAATTCTTTACACTCAAATGCATGAATTCCACTTCTAAGTCAATGGTTGTAAACTTTAGGATATTTTACAGGACATTTTTCCCTCTTCAAGGTTATATATTATGTTTTGAACAATCAATGAATTATACAGTAATAAGCTCTTTTACTGGTATACTAATAGAAATCTCAGATGTATGTAGATATATACAAATAACACAATAATGAAAGAACTTTTTTGAAAACTGATGTTCAAGACATGTAAATGTGGAGCTATGTATAACTGCATAACAGTTAAGCATGTCCCTCTACTGTAAAAAATATTTCAAAACAAAGGAACAGATAAAAAATTCCAAAAATAAATCTTCTCTTTTAAGGACAATGCCATATATTCTTACATATGACAGTAAGCTATTTGGAAATGCTGTTCACCATTAAATTGTTTTAGCTCGAATTAAAACATTTCTAGGACTTTTAGACTTTGCTTGTATTCACATTGACAATCAGTGTATATCTTCTCTTTTTCCTGGATTATATTCATTATTATTTTCTATTTAAAAGTTGACCTTTCATGGAACTCTCCTTAGAGCCTAAGCACTAACATTTTCAAGTGGTTTGTTCACAGAGTACTGATGTCAGGTAGGTCCCTTTATTTTTTCCCTTTTGTTTGACTACCCTGAAACAGCACTTTTAGGCACAGGCTTATGTCTCCCAGCTTGTAAGGGAATGAATTGGAACAAATTCCAGATTTATAAAAAAGTTTTCTGAGCTAAAAAATATCTTTACAGCAGTGATGAATCATCAGCCAGAGCAGAGTTTCAACAACAATTGCAAAACCTACATAATTTTAAATTGCTCTGACTAACCTGGGGCTTCTCTCTGAAATTTAGTTATCCCTAGAGAAGTCTAATCTGCCTGCAGCAATGGCTCCAACCAGCCTTTTGGTCACCCCGGGATGGAGGAAAGCTGCTGGCAGCTGCCAACATTTTAAACAGCACAATGCACAGATTCACTCTGGTGAGCACTAGATGACATTTCAAGTCTTTGTAGCCACTTAGTTCTTCCATTCACTTCACCATTCCTACTGCCGCAGTTATGGAAGGATTATCAACTGTCCTACCATAAACCTCGTGGATGGTTTAAGAGCTCAGTGAATGGACACTAAACAAAAATATAGCAGGGATCGTCTTCAAGCCCTGCTGCAAGACAGGAGAATGAAGAAGCTTCTTTCTACTCAAATCCCACTTTTACTGGATAGTGACTGGCAGCCAAAATATGAAAATCCATGTCATTTTACAGTGCAGTAGTATAACATCTGCCCCTGAGAAATCCAAATAATAGTCCAAATAATGCAATTCCTAAGCCCCATCTCTGAAGAAGGCCCACTACTAACATATTTGACAACCAAACTTCATTCTTAGTAAGACATCATATCAGAGGAGAGCCATTTAAATGTTTGCATGTTTCAGCACCTAAAAGGCAGATCTTTGTTTATTCTGTGCTCTGTGTTGCACACAATCAGGCATCAGGTATTTCAAGAAACATCAGTATGTGCAAAGATACCAAGCCAATCTCCTGTTGATGCATAGTGATGCCAGAACAAGTATTTCTTGTCATATTGATGTATTCTCTTTCCATTTGCCTTTGTTCTATTGCATGTATAAAATAATGATAAACCTTCAACAACTACAAGGAACCAAAAGTTTTCATTTTGACAATTATACTCCAACTGCTTTATCTTGACTTGGCAATTTACAGATTGTCTGTAACTAACTACATAACTTGTACAATTACCCCATAGCATCTTTTCTAAGGATGATTGCATTTCAGTAGAATAATATAGTGCTTAAATGTTTACTGTGCTTTCCTGGCCTCAAAACCTAATGATAATAAATAAAAACAAACCCAGGAAAGGTTATTACCTCTGTCCACGTTATTTCAGTTTGATTAAGTGCCAGAATCTTCAAATTTGAAAATGCACTGGATATAGAAGTTGCTGTAGATGGAAATTTCATTTTGTTTTCACTGTATAAAAAGAATAATTATTTGCATAAAGAATAATTGCATTTATTTAACTTACTAGTTTGGAATTACATATAAAGAGAAAAACAGTTTACACCAAAAGAATTTAAAAAATCACTGCCAAGATGTCATAATTTTTAAATATAATAAAATATACTTCTAGCTATATTCAACCATACTCTTTCCTAATTTACTTTTCTCCTTCAGGAATGCAGATTTGTTCATCTGTGGTCTCCTTCTCTTTCCCTAAGTTTTGAACATGAAAACGATGTTTTTCATTAATATTAAATGAAACCAAGTCAGATTTTTGGGATCAAATGCCTTAGTGTCAACGAAAAATACATGACTATCCAGATGCCAGTAAAACAGAAGTATGTAAAATCCACTCTCAACAGCAAAGTATCACTACAAAAAAAAAAAAAAAAAAAAAAAAAGATAAAAAGATTCTCAGATCTGCAGACTTCAAATAATTTTTCATCACTCACCCCTAAACAGCAGTTTTTATTTCTTACCTAATCTACCTGCCTGTTCCCATAAAAATCTCTCAGTGTAGTTCATGCTTACTTATGGGTTACATTTCCACATAGAGAGCTGGTGGATGGTTAATCACTTTTATTCTTCTTCCAACATTCCATGTACAAAAAAAAAAATCAGTTGCAGACTTACCTTCTAAGGGTCTTTCTTTTTTAAACAAACAGAAGGTCAAAACAATAAAAAACTAATTGAGACTGTGTCAGTTTGTAGTTGTAAGCATCAGATTCCAGCATCAATCTCATTTTGTTTCCTATTTTTTTCACAAATAACTTATGAAAACCATTCAGTCTAATCTGCACTTCTCAACAATGAAAAACTGAAAAAAAAAATTCTGGGGGAATTAAAATAAATTCTCTGTATTCTCACACATGCTGATAACAATAAATCATGATATGCTCTAGGTAAAGTTAGATTTACAAATAGCACCCAGGTTGCAAACAGCTGTTCAGTGCTAAATGGCAAAGAAAATGGAACACCTACAACTATTTAAAAAAATACATTTTTGCAATATTAACTATAAAAATACATTAAAACCCCCAGTGGTTTAGGCTACTATCTATTTACAGACTTTAATCCATTGTGTTAGTTCATGCCAGAAGATTTTCCTGGCATGTGCCAGTTATGGTGCATAGGTGTGTGCTAGAAATGTTCTTTATTTTGAAATTATGTTGGGAATTCTTTCTTTTTTTGATAGAATTGCAGCTTTATTTAACAACATCCTCCCTCCTTTTCCAGTGTTATCACTGTACGAGAGATTTTCCCCTAGATCTATCACCATGATCCACAGTTCTTATCAGCATCATTTTAGGACAGAAATGGGCTGGGGTTTGGGATACTTAACATTTGGTTAAAGCATTACTGATATTTCAGTTTAGTGTCAGGACACTTGCCTGGGCAGTCAGAATATATGAACAATAATAAAAAATAGATATAAAGCAGTAAGACTTTAAAGAAAATTAAAATATATTTACTTCACAGTTTTTCTATCCAGAAAAAAATTTCAAAAAATTCTCATTAAAAAAAACCCAAACAGGTTTGCAAACCCAGAAGGCAAACAGACAGCTAATGCTAAACCTGATTAAAAAACACTGAGCGAGAAGTTTTAAAAGAGGTAAGGATATGTTACTGGAGCTTTCTCAGGCAAGCTTCAAACTCCTGCAGGTTAAGTCAGTTCTGCCTTGGGGGAAACTGAGCTTTAAAATCCATAGAATTAATTGTCTTAGATGTTGCAAAAGCGTGTAAAGGCATCTTATGACACTGCAAACTTACATTTCTATACTCTCTGCTTCTTCTTGTCTGTAAAAGTACTTTGAGTAATTGTTTTTTACCTTCAGTCTAACTGCCTAAATCTACAATCCCAAACCAACAAGCCAATTGGCATAAAAATGATGCAATCTCTTATGTGGAACATGTTAAGTGCCTTAAGTCCTGTTCAATAGCTGAAATCTATATTCTGTTTTTCTAATTTTACAAAACTCCAGTCAGCATTCATCTGTCCCAAACACTTCTCCAGAACTTAGTTTTACATAGATGCTAAACTCTTAGAGTTCTAGTCTTTCCTTGAAAAGGGATGTGTACAAATATATAGCACAAAACAGTTGTTTAAGAAAAAGAGTTAAAAAACCCCAAAAGTATTGAAAAACCTATCTCCCATTAAAATGAGTCTTGAGGTATCCTGTTACCTTTAGAAAGCTAAACCCTGAGTCTCTTGTTTTTTGTCCCTGTCCCAAAGGCAGAGAAACACAAACATGAATATTTATACCTGACATTAAGTGTTTCCAGATTCTGAACTTGAGAAGCAATATCTATTACTGTCTCCCAAGACGACAGCAGATTTTTTGATAGGTTTATATGCCTCATATCTGAAATGTCACGTTAAGAAAAAGAAACTTATCTCAGATCTGAACTTCCTTTTTCAGAAATTAGAATTAGGGTTTGGTTTTGAATAAAGCAAACAGAAATAGATTACACTTGCTTAGGCTAAGAGGTACTACTGCTCAGTTACAGCAAATTTTATTTTGATTTGTGGTATGGACATGGCTTACAGATTTATAAAATAGCTTAACTTTTCAAATCCTAAAATGGATTAATTTCTATACTGACAGGAACTCTAACCAGTCCTTTCAAATGAACAAATAATACCTTCTCTGTATTTCTGTAACATTGCCACAACACACAGAATACTGAACGCATTATTTGTTATATATCAGAAACCTCTGGTGTCTACAGAACATATCAGTTGTACTTTTATGGAGTTATCTATTCTAGGGTTAAATTTTAAAAAAAACCCCATTGCTGAAGCCTTATGAAATTGCAGTCACAGTAGCAATCTATGACAATACTTGTATTTTTATCCACAATTTGCATTTCCTGTCAAAAACTGTAGGCATCTACTTTTTAACTCTGTGACTATTGCATTAAACTTCTAAATATACACTACACTTTTAATATTTTTTTAATAAAAGGATACAAGTATCATTCATTGAAGTGAACACTTGGAATGCTAAAATATGTACTTTACTTGTGGTATCATGCAATGTAGCAAAAAAAGGATACTGGCACACGTTCTGCTGATTTCCTCTGTCTGACCAGCATGGCTCACTGCACACTCACGCACCGAGATATCTACCAGTTTGTTCAGCTGTCTAAATGAGAAAGAAACATCCTGTTAATTAATTTTCAAACAGAATCCTATTAATTAATATTAAAACAAAACCAGGTATGTATAAATACCTGTATAAATAACATCCTTTTTATACATATCCTCCCCTTTGGAATTGGCGGTATGGAGATTGCTACATTGCAGTGTCATTCTTACTTGAAAACATCTCTGATTTTTGCCTTTACATCGCTACTACAAAATAGGTGTGGTTGAACCACAGTTCCCACCCTCCCCTCAAAACCCTTCAAACAACTGAAAAAAAGACTGATAAAACAGATTAAACATAGCTATGCAAATTGGAATTTATTTAGAGGCTCCAAGTTAAAGAGGTTTCTTGTAATACTTTTTGCAAGAGGTTCTGAGTTATTTGGGCATCCTTTGTATCATTTAGCAAATAATTTATATTAAAAAAAAAGTATTTTTGACTGCTTAGTATGATCTGGGAGACAAAGGGAGAATAGTTGTGGAATATCAGCTCAGAAGGAGACTGCCACCTACTGAACTAATACATCTCTACTGCTGGAGGCCGTTAAAACTGCAATTTAATACACATCATTAAGTTACTTCCTTTCTTACCCTTCCAGGTACATGAACATGACATGAAATGACTGAAAGACCTCTTCACTAGCAGTACAGTGGCTTTCTGCCTTCCTTCTCTTAGTTACAAAGTCATTAGAGATACGAGTAAACAAAGATTAAATAATACTGTATAATAGTAAGAAAACGTTAAAACACATCTATTTAAAAAGGACCATGCATGTGTGTGATGATTGCCAATACCATGATATCTGTCATTCCTCCCCAGGTATCATCACCTTCTACTTTATGAAATCAAAATGAGGACTGTGAGTACTCAAACATGACATAATCCCAGTTCATATCTGTAAAACCTGTAAATGATGAAGCCACAAAAGGAACATTTCTTGTCTCTTCCACCATAGTGCAATTTGGCTTACTTTTAGAAATATGACAATATTATATGCATGGCAGTCAGCTTCCTTTCCTTACATTTGAAATACTACTTGACTAATCAATCACTAATAATGCATCTTAGGTTTTCATAAATTATACTTGCCTTTGCTGCTCTGCAACAGAATCCATGCCAACAAATTCCACAGTCTTCGTTCCAAATACTACTGTATTCTCTGTCCCATATTGAACATCTTCCTTATCATTCAATCCATACCGATCCTTTACTGCAGTAAGAAAATCTACTCCAAAATTTGCCTTGTTTGGCCGGATAAATGATCCTCCTTTAGGATGCCTAGAACAGAGGAGCCAGGAAAAAGGTGAAATATGAAAAGCTGTAGTAACAATGACCAGCCTCAAAAGTACTAATTATTACTTTTTTTAAAAAAATACTGGGAACCAAAGCAATCAAAAGTCAATTCTACAGGCTAATTTTAAACATCACCGTTCCCACTCAGTGAGACCAGCTAAGAATTTCAAAGTATCTTTTATAGTATTTGACAGAGAGTTTACATTGTAAGATGCCATGAGAACTGAACCACCAGTTCTCCAAATGTATTGACACATCGAAATTACAGTGTCAGTGACACTATTAAAAATAACTGCTCTTTTGTTTCCAAACTCATGAACTCAGTTTTGCTAGAAAGTTAAGTTTCTACCTATGGATAGACACAAAGTTATCTAAATCATACAACAAATGTGTCTGGAATCTTATGACAGCCTAAGGCCCATAGGAATACTCAGGATAGTCACTGCTATATTATTTTTGACTTCCATAATTCCCTTGTAATTCTAAGAGAAAGCAACCTGGTCCTTCCATCTACACAAATGACACAAGCTGCAAATGGTAGCACTTGGAACTCTTACACAAACTCAGACTTTTAAAATTTTTGATGCTAACTTGGTCACAATTTTGAAGCTGAATATTCAACAGAAACATCCAGCTAATAATGTATGTTCTACATAGTCCTAAGAAATTTCTTGTTTTTTCTTGAGCACTGGAAAAACTTTGGTGCACGACAACTTCTTGCTATTCAATTGCACTGACATTTTCTATCCAAGTTAGCAAGGAAACACAGTATCCAGGATGAACTAGCAGTGACAAGTTATGGGAATAGTATCACAGAGCAGATGGAGGATTTCATAGGAGGATCAGCCAGAAAACAGCAGGGAAAAAGTTAGTAGCTATGATTACCTGTCACTTATGTGAATAAAGCTTCTCAAAACAGCATGTAAACATCAAGTGGCTAATTAGCAATCCATAAGGCTACAAAGTTCAAAATTCTCTTATATAGACCCTGAATCCTATGGACCTGTTACAAGTACATGGAATAGCTTGGGCACCATATATTCACTTCTTTTCATAAAAAAATCAGTGCTGGAAATTTCCAGTGCTAGTTTCATTCATTAACATTTCTAATACTTATAGAAGTATTCTCATATCCTAAAGAAGGATCTGGGCAGAAAGTACATATTATTTACTTTCAAAATATTTCCAGTCTGGTTTTGCAGTGACTAAGTTCAGAGTGCAATGATTGCAAAACAAGCAGAAAGGCAAACTTGTAGAGAATGTAAATCTGGTATGTACTTCTCACTTTTCATAAGCATTTTCAATACTCTACATATTTAATCCAGTAACCTTCTCTTAAGAATTTTCCTTTTGAAGTTCTTCATAGCTAGCAAACATTTGACTGGTTTAAATGTTACGTGACTCTTTCTTAATATGACTTCTGAAAACAGTAAATTACAATTTTACCACCTTAACTATAACATCTCTTATTTGCAAAGTATATCACTTTTGCATTTAATTAAGTCAAACAGCTTCAGGATTCTATCTGGGGTTCTGGAAAAAAAACCTTGTACTCTTGTCTATCTGTAATTCACTGTAGGTCCTTCTGTATGTCCATTTTCTTATCACCTTGATTCTCTCCATTTTGTCATCACCATCTCTTATGCACTGAATAGTTCTGCTACATTTTTCCCTCTGCTCCCCTCAGCTCTTTCATCAGAGCTAATCTAGACAGTCCACATAGACATCCCTCCTGTTGTACAATTATCTCTGGCATAGCCAAGCCCTTTGTGTCTCTCCATCACCATACCCATTCCTTAGCCCATTTCTGTCCTCTCAGGTCACCACTTCTATTGGTGTCTCCTTCCTCACTGTCTTTGCAGAAGCGAATTTTATCCCTAGGGGGAAAAACAACTGCAAGGGAAACTAGCTACCTTGCCCCTTTTATTTAAGGGAAAACTATAGTGTATTTATCTCTCAAGACTCTTTCATTTTTGTTTTGATCACAAGATCATAGGGTTTCTCTCCCCTGTTGCTATCACTTCAAAGTACTATGCATGCTTTTGTATAGTATCTAACATATACTTAATACCATTGCACAGCCTAAGTTTCTTTTTCAGTTCCATTCTCTTAATTTGATCTACCTTTTCAGGAACTGTCATGAAGGACAGGACAGGGGACTGCAATGGGAACATATCTTTGGACAAAATGATTGTGTATTCAAGGAGAGAGATCACTGTAACTCAATTTTCCCTAAAATACATTGCCTGCATTAACTTTCACACTAGGGCATCTGAACTGTGCAAGCAGTATGTACATATCAAACAAATAATGTACAGCACTTGGACTGATGAAAAAGCACACCTATTAGCAATCAGTCTTCCTAACTGGAGACTAAACAGAAAAACCCTAATCCAAAGAGTCATCCATCATGAGATGGAAGAACCTGTGGACTAATGATCAACCTGACTTAAGCTGAACTCTCAGAAGTCCGAGAACAGGGATTTTGCTCTCATGTATGTAAAATCTCTTGCATCCAGGCCAAACACCGTATGGAAATGAAGCAGTAGAAGATACGGCCTAATTTCACTAAGTAGAAAATGTGGCGTATGCCCAAGTGGGGCTCTGGCAACCAGCTGGCTCTGGTTAATACTGACATTTCCTACTGACTTTTAAAATGGAGAGGTTGACCCCAGTCTCAGAAGTCATCTTGTAGGACACTTCCTACTCGTGATCCAGTAGCCTGAAGCATTACAGCCCATCTGCTGGTGTGCCCAGGACACTTCAAAATATTCATTAAAATTTGGATTAGTAATCAGCTTTCACTAAATAAAGAGGAAACTTGGCGTCATTCTTTGCTAATGGAAAATAAAGCGGTGCCACTGCTCACCATTACAGGCACATGATGGCTCTTCATAGGCTAGGGAAATGCACATGCACACTTCTTGGTACCTGAAGAGTAACGCAGGAGTACATAAACCATAACAGTTACACACTTGAGCTGCCTGACTGTAGAAGCAAGCTTCTGAGCAAGGAGAAACCTGGTTTGACAATATCAAAAGCCACCCCACCAGCAGCACATTTTTGCCTTGGCCAGACAGAGCTGCCTCCTGCTCAGATGCTGAGCTGAGCCTGTGCCCAGCAAGGACAGACATGGCAAGGAACAGCATATGTGCTCCACATCTCAGTGTGCACGTGTGACCTCAGAGGTGCTTTCTACCAGCACAAGCATTAATGGATGTCAGGAAGCAGCGTAGGAATATGGAAGCTGGAGCACCCATGTCTCCCACAGGAGCTGTGTGTAGTTAAGGCACCGGCATTCCCAGGGAAAGAGAGCGTGCTTGTAAGCCCCATCTCCCAGGAGAGCACATGCATACAACTGTGTGAATGGGTCTGTGGGACAAGAACCTATTTGAAAGCATACTCTTGTTTCAAAAGCTGTATACAAATTTTAACAATGTTTTAAGGCTTGGTTACTCTCCTTTCTGGTGAAGGATTGTAGAACATATTTTAATTACACATAGACTACTGCAGCTGACAGGTAAAATAATAGCTTCCTCAGTTATTAAAAACTAAGTTGCTATTATAAAGGAAAAGAACCCACAAAAATGTCACTAGAGTATGCATTGCCATTTCTAGCTGATCCAGAGTTGATGAATGTGCTCATGATGTCAGCATATTTTGAAATATGGCTGGTTTTTTCTTTGGTTTTCATATTCTTAAGAAGCTTAATTATCACCACAATATATGACCCAGATAAATGTACTGCCATGAAATATAAAAGTTAAGGTCATATTTTCAAAAAACTTACTATAAAGATCACACATAGCTGTAAGCAGACCTACTGACTCAGACAAGGACTACAAAAATGATCCTTTCGTAGTGAGAATCTCAAATGCAGTTATATTTTCCTCTTATGATCCTATTTTCAAATGTCACTCTGAAAGATACATTTTTTAAAGCTTTATTTTTAAAATTGCCCTAAAAATAATTTTAAAACTCCTTCCATTGCATTTGTTTACAGTACAAGTTACTTGATCAACTGCTTCTGCTTATCAGAATTTAGGGAGTGAGCAAAGTAGGCTTGTAGGCAAACGATACTCATGATAAGGTTTAAGGAAAAAAAATAGAAGTTTTGTGGGTTTTATACATGTATATACATAGACAAAGGAATATTATTCCCTCCCTAAACAGTAGTAGTAAAGAGGTGACATTTTAAGTTGTGGGAAGGTTTTGTTGTCTTTTTTTTTTTTTTAGCATCTTTTTGGGAAAAATAAGGTAACCATTTTTTACTTGAGTTTCCCTACATCTTCACAATTGGTACCAGAACTACAGATGTGGAATTTATGTCCATGTGTCATGGTGGACTGCTAGAATTACTACTGAATCTCTTAGACTCCAGAAGGTCTTGTTCTGACTGGAAAAAAGCAGAGTACAAAGGACAGGTATTCTAAGAACATGTTTAAAGACCACAACATTTACATTTGTTACAGGTTTATGCAGCTTCACTCAAAGAGTTGATTCTTACCTCAAGAATTGAGATCCTTTTCTGAGATCTCACTTCCTGGAAGCACATTAAGGGTTGCTAAAACACCAAGAGTCTATACACATGTTTTTCTCTCATCCTTCACCACTTCAATGCTCAGGAACTTGCTGAGCTAGCACCCTGTAATCTTTAAGAGCTATTGATGACTTCTTCTTTTATGAATTCATCCAGTTACTATTTAACTCACAAACTTTTAGCTGTTGCAGTGTCCCCTGGCATGGACATCAACAACTTGCTGCAGTGAGTATCAACCCTAGAATCCTGTATTCCACAATTTCAAACATTTAAAGTGTTCAAATCTTTACACTTAAATGTAATTCCTGTATATACTTAAAAACCCCACACAGCTACACTATGTTTTGCATGTAGTATATGCAGTGAACATACTTGACAATTCCACAGTGATACAAATATAACCCAAATAGGAACTTGATATTTTCCCTTAACAAGATAAATGCAGGTCACATTAAGTCCAAACCTAAACTGTATTTGAGACAGTTAATGCAGACCAATATTTCACTTTGGAATTAGTTAAGGAAGGTTAGTAGGAACTACCGATTTCCTAACTAAAACAGAAGTTCTAAAACCAACTAAAGGTAATATTAATAACATCCAAAAGTCTCATTTTATTACATATATCTGAAAACATAACTTGTATTTTTTAAGTATTTACAATATTCTAATACTTGTAACCAGATTAATAACAATGCAACAGCCTCTATGGCTTAGCTAGTCATTACACTCAGAACTACGATCTTTTTAATAACAGCCAATTGATGACAGAAGAGTTTGCCCTAAAAGATGCAATAGGGCATTTTCTCATGACCATCTACTCAATGTGCCTGAGATGCCAAAGCTGTGAATCAACTCACCTGCACTTGAAGTACTGTGTCCCTTCATAGCAGCCATCATGCTTTCCTCTCTGAGGATCATCCCATTCCACACCCAGCCAAATTCCTGAGAAAAGTGGTAGATACATTTAAAATTTATGGCATCATATCCATAGAAATCATTGTTGGAAGAAAGCTCTGAAGTTCACTTAGCTTACCCTCTCTCTCAAAGCAGGAAATTATCATCAGCTCTAAAACAAGTCAGCCAGGTAAGTCTTTACCTAGCCAGATACTGAAAATTTGCAAGGAGAAAAGATTCCAACATATTTGGGCAGCCTATTTCAGTGCTGCAGTACTGCAGAAAAAGATTTCCCTTTTTTTATTATACAATCTAATACTAGTAAGAAGAATTAGGCTCTGTCATCTTTGTGACTGCCTGTCAAATAGCTGCAGGAAGCTATTAGGTGCTACTTTTTCTTCTCTTCACCACATTAACCAAGCCCAGATCCCTCAACCTCTCTCCACAATACAGTTGTAAGGTCTGTGCCCTTGATCCCTTTGGCAGTTCTCCAAGGCTCCTGCAGAGAGATCTTTGAGATCCTTGCAAGTTTAACTGCATCCCTCTTGAATTGGGATGGTCCCACACCAGATACGTTACTCCAAGTGCAACCTTATCAAGAATCCTGCCCCTAGAGAGGGATAACAGCTTCCTTTAATTTGTAGGCCATGCTCATCATTCTAAGGTGACCTAGTACAACATGTATGCTGCTTGTCACAAGAGCTCACTGTTGGCTCATATTCATGACAGTATCCAACTTGACTCCCTAGTCCTTTACAACAGACTATGTGAGTTGCTAGTGCCTCCTGGTGCGTACTGATACACTACATGTGGAAATTTATCTTTCTTGAATCCCTTGGGCTCAGACCTAAAGTTCAAAAGCTTGATCTGGAATGCAATTCTAACTCGTGTCACAGCAGCCGTTTGAGGGTGAACACTCTTCATCACCTGAGACACTAATGAATACATGAATCAATACAGACCCCAGACTTTACTTCTGTAGTACTCACTCATTCCCTGATATCAAGCCATTGATTACCACTTTTCCACTTGACAGCTTTCAATGCACTTTAACAGTCCATTCATTTGACTTGTATTTCTCCAACTTCCAAATAAGATTCTTTATGGAGATACTATTAAGAGACTTATTAAAATCGAGAAATATTACATCCCTTGCTCTCCCTTTGTACACATTCCCAGTCATCTAATCACAGAAGGTAATGAGGTTTGCCAAGCACAAATTGTTCTTCTTTACAAGTATTATATATTCCCAACTACCATCTTGTCCTTCACTGGCTTGGAAATGGATTTCAAGGGAACATGCTACATGATCTTTCCAGAAACAGAAGCTGATGAGTCTACAGTTCCCTGTTCATCCTTCTTGCCTCTTTTAGAGCTGTATGCAAGGCTGGTCTTCTTCCAGGCATCAGCAATCTCTGCTTCCTGTCACCACAATTTTTCAAAGATGACATGCAGTCATCTGACTCTCACTGTCAGCCTGGCTAGACCTTTCCACAAGCGAAGTTGGGTCTTATCTGTCCCCATAAATTTGACCTGGGCTGGATACCAAGTGCCCACCAAAGTCACTCTGTCACTCCCCTCCTCAGCTAGACAGGGGAGAAAAAAATATAATGAAAGGCTCATGAGTTGAAACAAGGACAGGGAGAGATCGCTCACTGATTGCCATCACAGGCAAAGCAGACTCAACTTGGGATAATTAATTAATTTATTACCAATCAGAGTACGGTAATGAGAAGTAAAGCAAATCTTAACACCTGCCTTCCCCAACCCTCCCTCCTTCCCGGGCTCTAGCTCCTTCCCCTCAGCAGCTCAAGGAGACAGGAAATGGAGGTTACAGCGAGCTCATCACAGGCCATTTCTGCCACTGCTTCCTCCTCAAGGAGAGGAGTCCTTTCCCGGCTCCAGTGTGGGATCCCTCCCATGGCAGACAGCACTCCATGAACTTCCTCAGTATGAGTCCTTCCCACAGGCTACAGTACAGTTCCTCATGAACTGCTCCAGTGTGGGACCCTTTATTCATGGAGTGCAGTCCTTCAGGAACAGGCTGCTCCAGTGTGGGTACCCCACAGGGTCTCAAGTCCTACCAGGAAACCTGTTTCAGTGTTGGCTCTTCTGTTCACGGGTCCACATGTCCTGCCAGGAACCTGCTCCCACATGGACTTCCCACGGGGTCACCACTTTCTTTCAGGCATCTACCTGCTCCAACATGCATCTCCTCCATGGGCTGCAGGTGGATCTCTGCACCCCTGTTGACCTCCATGGGCTGCAGCGGAATGTCAGCTCTGGCTGAGTGTGGAGCACCTTCTCCCTCTTTCTTCACTGCTCTTGGTGTCTGCATAGTTGTTCCTCTCACATATTTACACTCCTCTCTTCTCTGGACGTAATTACTGCTGCACAATGACTTTTTTTTTCCTTTCCCTTCTTAAACATGTTCTCTCAGAGGTGTTACTACCATTGCTGATGGGCTCGGCCTTGGTCAGTAGCAGGTCCATCTTGGAGCCAGCTGGCTCCGTTGCATATGGAGGAAGCTTCCAGCAGCTTCTCACAGAAACCTCCCCTATAGTCCCCCCTCCATCAAAGCCTTGTCTTACGAATCCAATACGTTTATCAAAGGAGGACCTCCGTTTGTTAATCTGCTGCTCCTGCCTCTCTCTGACCTTCTCTGACTATTCCAGCACTGTTTGTGAAAACCAATGGAAGAAAAAAACCATAAGCAACCTCAGCCCAAAGTACTTTTTACACTCTTTTTGACAACTCTTACTTCTAAAAAAAACCCAATGACTTATCCAGAAATTGCCATATTTACACAAGAATAATGAGGAAAAGACAATGTTCTACTTGACAACGTTTTCATTCTACTTGACAATGGTTCTTAAAGAAGCACATAAATAGAACTTTGAGAACAGCCACTAGATGTAAAGATTAGTTGCTTTTGTGACCTTTACCTGATGTCCGAGACACGCTGCCCACATAGCGCACAGTCCCGTAGTCGGTGCCACACGAGACCCTCCGACCCAGCGCATCGGGAGGCACCGAGGCGGTCATCCCGGGATGCCTGGAGTCCAGGCTGCTGGCAGACCTGCAGGGACAGGAGCGACGCCCTTAATACACGCGCGAGTCGCTGCTCTCACAAAACCCCTACCCCGAGCCACTCTTCTCCCTCCTGGCGCTCCCGCTCCCACATCCCATTGCATTCCCCCATCCTGGAGCAGCCTCCCAGCCCGCGGGCCCCGAGGCGCAGCTCACGCACGGGCTGATCCCGCTCCCACGCCCGCCCCGCGCGGATGCCCCACTTCCGCCCGGAGCCGACTGGCAACCGCCACCTCGCCCCGCCCGAGCCCCCGGCGCGCTCCCATTGGCCCCGAGCCCGCAGGGCCGCCCTACCTCGGCCCGCTATTGGCCCGCCCAAGCCTCCTGCCCTGCACGAGTCATCGCCTTCAGGGACACACCGGAGCGGGGCGTGGCCGCCGCGAAGCCTCCTGGGTAACGCAGTTCGCCGAGTCTGCCCCGCCGCACGAGTTTGCCGCCTCTGGACTACAGCTCCCAGAATGCCGCGGGGCTCTGACTGGGCGGTGCCGGGAGGAGAGGCCGCCGCCAAGAGGATTTCGCCGGCCCAGTCCGGGAGTGGCCGCAGACCCGCGGCGGGCGGCGGAGCCAGGGAAGTTCCCCCAAGAAAGAGCTTCGCGTTGTAAAGCAGCGCCCGGTGGACAAAGCCCTGCAGCGCCGGTGAACCGATACCCAGCGAGAGATTGTTCCGAGCCTGGAGCGCTCTCCCGGGGGACAGCGATTGAGAAGGAGGTGGCGGCTCGGTGAGCGGCAGCAGCTCCTGCCCAGGAAAGCTCCCGAGCAGCTGCGTTCCCCCGGTATCGGGCGCTGCTACATTTGTTGCTGCATTTATTTCAACATCCGCTATTTGAGAAAATATCCCCAGAGAAAATACAGGGAAGAGCTGTAACAATCAGGGAACGCATCTTATAAAAAAAAAATCGAGGTGTCCACTGTATTTAATTCATAGATAAACGCCTGTGTTCTAGTACCAGTCGCTGGGGAACAGAAGTTCAGCGAGAACTCTTTCGTTTGTTAGAGATAGGTAGTAGGTCTTCTTGTACCTTTCTCACAGGTCTGTGGTTATAAAACTAGAAGTATTCTAGTTCATGTATTTCACATTTGTAAATCTCTCATCTGTTTCATACTTCAATGTCTCATAACAGCTTAATTCAAACAATATGATTTGAATTTTAGGACCACCAAGACTGGAACAACCCTGACAGTAAGTAATGAAGAAGCTCCTTCAGTCCATGCCTCTGCCTCTATTACATTAAATGTGTGTGGTCTTTTGGCAGGCAGTTTATTTGTGCTCTTCACTCTGAGTTTTTGATAGTGACTGATTACAGGAATCAAGTACAGGTATTTGGTAACACTAGTACATTCCTATCAAAATAATCTGGATAACGTGTAAACTCTTCAGCATGCCCAGAGCTTGCATCTTCAAGTAACAGGCTTTACAGGTTTGCTTTACTGTTTCGCATAAAGCAGCTGCTCCCCAAAAGGACAATCCAGCGAAGATCTCTGTGCCTTTAGCTTGGAGTCCTCCTTTGCCATAGGTAATGTGTTACTTCAGGACAACTAATAGCTCTGGGGAAAAAAAACAGACACTAGAGTCCTTCTTTCACGTCTTTAGTGGTGGTGTCTCATCTGGGTTCCTAAGCCCACTCATCTCCCACAGAGGGCACCCTTGGAATGATCTGTTCCACTTTAAAATGATGCTGAAGCTGCGCAGATAGTGGTACAAACGTGATAGCAGGAAGAACAGCACTAAGCCCCTCTCACTCTCCTTTTCTGACTCATCCACTGTTCCCAAGGACAACACTGAGAGCATGCCCCACTTTGTGTGACTACATGTCAGGAAAGGTGTTGAAAACAAGGAAATACTTTTCATGATCTTTTTGATCCCAGCTCCAGGTTTGACAGATAATCCAGAATCCTCACAGGTTGTTGAATTTATGATCATGAGAATAGCATAACTTACTGTTTTTCTTTCTATTTCTTTAAATTTCTTGTTTTAGTGCTTTAATCAACGAATTATATATATAGTTCATCCTCTCTGTACTTGACAAGGAATGGGACAGTCCCAATGCCTATGAAACAACTAGAACAATTAAACATTTTCACCTTGTTACCTAGATTTGCAACTTCTGTATTTTATAAGCACCTAAGTAGAAATGGATTTACCTTCTAGATTTATTGAATATTATTGAATACAAGACATTAGGTTTATAGCATAGTTTTTATATTTCTGGAAAAAGCAATGACAATTCCTCCTTATGGCTTTTATTTTGACCTGCACATTAGCTACTGATCCTTCAGTTAAAGCCACAGAAAATCTGTTGGAGTTAGTTCCATGCTTCATGTACTAACACTGCAATTATCAGAAATTCTATTTTTAGAACTTTTCCTCCTCCATTTTGTTCACAGAGGTTTGGTGTCAGCCTGGTTTTAATAAATTCAGTAAGTGAAAAGTTATGCCTCCCTCAGCTAGCAGAAGTTCACTGCAGAGTAACGTAGATTGCAAGAGAACAGGCCAGTTTTTATGTATTTCAAAATATATAAACAAAAATGTATGCATTTGCCATTTTTTCCTTTTTACAGATTTACACATTTCATTTTTTCCTTTACTGGGTGACTAAATAGCTTCACACTAAATGATTTAGAAATATCAACTAAAAGATTATGAAGAAAGTGAAAATTACCTACTGTGGTCAAGAGATGATGCAACTTCTTACTGTCAGCACATAATTAATATACTAGCAGAGTGGAGAGTATTTTCATGGAGTTCAAAAGCAGAAAATTATCCATTATGTCCCTTCACATCAGAGTTAGTCTTCTAAACAAATTCACCTCAGGTTTTGTAGTAATTTCCCTGGAAGTGTCACATTAAGTCTTCTTTGGGTATCCCTCACGGTTCTTTATGCTGCACTAAACCCAGATGATCAGAAAATACCTTTTGAATGAGTTTATGGAGACCTTACTTGTTCCATAGGGTAGAGAGATGAGGAGAACTACCAGGAATAATGTGGTTTAACCTGCATATTAATTATTAAGTTTTGGAGATAATATGCTTGAATTAAATTAACAAAATCATGGATTATTCCTAGCCACACCTCACAAGGTGCCTTCTAAAGTAATTTTAAAAAATGCCACAGAAATGGTGAGCAATGATGCTCACCTATGGTAAAAGTTACTCAGAAAGGATGTTAATGTGATGTAGCAATCAAATCAAATAGACACATGGCAGATTATGTTTCCTTGACTTCAAGAACAGAAAAATTGTTAAGAGAAAGAAAAATACAACAATGAAACAATGTACTCTGTTCAATCTGTAGCTTTAATCAAAACCTTTAGATGATATAGTCAAATTAAATAAATAACTATCAGAATAAATAATTTTTAACTTGAATATCTCTCACAGTCTATTTGGAAAGCAAGAAGGGAAGCTCAAAGAAACTAATCACACTCTTTAGCCTTTCCTAACAAAGTCAAGTAAATGCTGTAAAATGAGGTGAAATTACATGAGGCAGCCTCAGGAGACTAAAATGGGTTTTCTTATTCTCTCAAATACTTTCCCTGCCCTCTGTCCACCTGCCAGCTCTGACATTCATAAGGCTCTTGCTGAGTGGGATAACTCATTAACCCAGGCAAAATTTAACTTCTCTTCCCCAGGGCTAGGGAGTTAACTTTTTTCATAAAAAGACCTAGCATGCATTAGCACCAAAGCAAAATAGGTCTTGAAAGCAAACAGGTAGGAGAGGGGAAGTAGCTCAAGCTACATGGAACAAAAATAATTTATGGCAACATAAAATGTTACAGGCTTTAGCTTCCTGGAAAAAAAAAAAAAAAAGATTCAGGCATTTCAGGATTGTAGAAAATCCTGGATTACTTTTGTACTTTTGTGAAGGCATATGATGAACCAAGATGTACTGTTTCAAAAGCAGACACAGACTATTTTGTTTGTTCAGAATCAAAAATAAGTTTGATGATATGTATGCTGTGGTATTAGCAGAGAATAGAAATATAGCTGAAAGAAGAATTACAGTGAAAGTACTGAGCAAATAATAAGAAGAACATAGTAAGTATCAAACCTGAAATGTAAAACAATTAGGACAAAGAAGAGCAACAGATGCTCTTGCACATGAATAAAAGCCTGGCCCAATTCAGTGATATAGACATATTAAAGTTCAAACTTCGCAAATCCCATGTTTTTATAGCATGCTGGCACTTTAACAATAACTGAGGAAAGCAGTCATTAATACAGAAAAACTCCACAGCATATGCAAATTAGCAAAATTAACCATAAAGCTGAAGCATAGAGAAATGGCAACAGTTTCTTTCTCACTGCTATTAACATTTTGAGGCTGTTTGTATCAATAACTGGCTGATACATACAAAGTTGCTCTTAGTAACTGAGTACAGCCTGAGCTCAGAAAGGAAAAAGACAAGCTATGTTCTCAGGTAGATCTTGAAATAATACAATTTTCATTATAATTCATGGGGAGGACATCAGCCTTTGAAAAAGCAAAGCCAGATGTCCCATCCACTGGCTGGCTACTCAAAGACAGGTGACAGCATTCATGTAAATCCAAGCAAGCGCACGATAAGACAGACTGAGGCAGGGGAAAATGTTGCAGACTCATGAGTATTTTCATTTCCCTTTATATGCACAGCAAGAGCCAAACCCCAAGAAATGCAATGATAACCTGACCAAAACAGAACTTGTTGGCAATAGAAGGAAGATAATAAGGGGAACAATTCTGGCTCAAACCGACTGACATTGAAACCAGCATCCCCTACTTGCAACTCAGGTTTCCATTCCACATCAATGCATATCTTGTGAAGATCAGGAAAAAACCCCACTCCCTGTGTTGTGGAAGGCATAGCAACAGTGAGTGGTACTCGTACAACTAAACTAATCCTGCAGCCACAAGAACTCCCATGCTGCTTTAAGGAGGTGATTTTCCTAACATTGCTTAATTTCAGGAGCCTGAACTAGTGGTAACATTGAAGAATATTGGTAAGAATGCACAATCTTATGAATATTGGCATCAAATATAATATCTACCTTGACTAAGGAGCATCATCACTACTGACATTTAATACTTAAGAGATGTTTTACCAGCTTAACAGATTAAGGGCAAATATCCCAGTCTCTTCCAACTCCTGAATACATCAAGAAAAACCCTCACAGTCTTGTTTATCTTAACCAAAGTGAAGAGCAGCAATGCTCTGCTTCTGGGTCTTTTCAGATATACCTTCAGGGTACGCTTTGAATACTGGTATCAAAAGCCTTGAAGGCAGAGGAGTAAGAGCTGTATGGTTTCTTTGTATCCTGGGAAAAGAAAGCTGGACCAACTTTTCCCTTCTTACCCATTTGTGGTTTAAATGGCCTGCAGCTGGAAAATATAAGCACACTTACTCCTATGTTAATGAAGGCATACTCTACAAGACGTGATATTAGACTAAATACTGGAGTGAATTCCTAGAATGAACCAAAAGAGCAATGTCATAGCAGAAGTCTCAGATGGTAAAGAAGTTTTATACAAAAAAAAAGGCTACCTCATTATGAAAGTTTGATTACACAAAACTGTTTACATCCAGTAACTGAACAGACACAAAACAGCACTAAGTGCACTTTGCATTGTGTTGCAGTTACAATATCCTAATAGGCACAAGGATACCTTTCACAGTTAAGACCAGGAGATTCTCCTGACAACAATAGTCTTTTCAGTGCTCTCCCCTATTCAACATCAGCTGCAACAGTGCTTAGAAACTCCCAAGACATGGCACAAAATAAATGTAACTTGCTGCAGATAGTATTTTCTCATAACACATTAAAAATTTACAGGCTTTCTAAGCACTGCAAGTTATGAAAAAAATTACAATTCTCTTCATTAACATTAAAAACACCTTTCACCAACTTGAAGCTATTCAGTCCTGGCAACAAGGTCCCTTCAGTGAAAAGGCTATTATTCTGTGCCTAATCAGACAAAGATTCCTCCCCAGCATGCAGATAAAAGGGATAGGCTATCATCCATAACTACATAGTATCTGACTGAAAGCAGTCATTCTGAATTTTGTCATGTTTGATCACTTTCAGAAGAACATTAAGGCTGCCCAGGGAAGACATTACAGCAGCCTTCTTCAGTTAGTTTTCTCAGTGGGTTGAGATCACGGCTCTCCCTGCTTTCCAGGTACAGTAAATGAACACCTGCATAAAATTATCCTTTAGCCTTTCAAAGCCAAGTAACTCTGGCCATTTCAGAGTATGCTTGAGCTAACATCACAGCTTACAGTACCAGCCCTACCTTTGATCCAAACCATTACCTCCCTACCCCAAAGCAAAGCTTTATATAGCTGTGAAGACTAAGGGAACTGAACCTGATTAAAGCCAGCACAGCCAAGAAAAACCCCAAACATCTCTGCTTATATTTTGTTCATTTTTCTTTATGTATATTTATTTATAGAGAAAGAGATGAGCAGAGGGTTTGTCAGTCCTATCCCTCAATCTTGCTTTCAGTGCAAGTTCTCTTTTGGTTTATCTGTAATTTTAAAGCTTTATTTAAGCAATTAACAAAAGTGAAGTGGTAGTGTAGCTTGTAGAACAAGATACTGTACTCTGCTATAGCAAAAAATTACAGATCTTGTCTCTTTGGAGAGATCTATAACATGCCTCCAGACAGCAATGCAGAACAGGAATGAAATATGAATTATGAATAAACTCTTGGAGAAGCACCTCAATTATAAGCAGAGATTAAAGAGAACTGCACCCATTACGGTGTCCTAAAGTTACCTGATGTGAAGCCCTTTCCACTTGTAGTAGCAACTTATTATGTTGCTATTTACAGTTACATGTATGGGCTCCAATGCATAGATTTAAGTTCCTGGCTACAATGTTTGACAGTTTCAAAATCTAAAACCAGGTGATCAAAATTATTCATTGAAGAGCTGGAATCAGCAGCAAATTTTCACTTTGCTGATGTGACGGAATTTTTTCTCTAGGGTACTTCAAAATCTTTACAAAGTCACAATTTCAGACTAAACATGTCTTATTTGCATATAAAATGCTGTATTTCATAATTCACATTCTCCTGAAAATATCCCCAGAAGCTTATCCCCTAGGATATTCACCTTAGAACTTAGTAAGCTGATCCATCTGATCTGCACACGTCTAACTTGGAAATATCACACAACAGTTTTATGTTCATTGTGGTTGCAAGTATCTTCTTTTGTTATTTAACATACATTTTGGTTTACCAGAGCATCATTTGAAAATGCACAATACACACATGTCAATATGATTTAACACAGAATTTCAACCAGAAGCCTATGATAGCCTGGTTAGAGACACAAGAGTTTTTAGGCATGAAATAATGCCTATGATTGTGTAAACATGGTCACATTTAGATTCAAAACTGGTTTCAGTTCTAGTACATCTGCTTTAACAAAGCCAACTGTAAGCAGTTACAGTTAAGACTTTAGAGATAATAGGGTACATATTTCAATAGTCAGTGACAAGTTGTTTTTTAGCAGTAATTTCTGTAACATAGCTACAAGAGAAAGTTTTACGTGAGACTGATTATCACACCCTCAGTCTGGTTTATCTTTCCATTTTAAAAAGTTTTCATCCACATCTGGAAGTTACAATTTAATTTTCAGTTTCTTTGAACATTTTGCTCAGCTGCTCAACTAGTGCTACAAGCTCAGGGTTTCCCCCGAGTGATTCAATCTGTTTATAGGCTTCAGATTCAAGCTCTTTCAATGTATTCCGAGTGTACTCAAAGGAACCAACGTTTTCAAGGTAATGCACACAGTATTTTTTTATATCAATGTTCTCTGTCCTTTGACGTAAAATGTTTTGCACCTGAGTACTTTCAGGTCTTGACCAAATTGCATGAATGGTTGGGAATGAGAACTTGCCCTCAGTTAGGTCTTCACAAAAACTCTTGTTCTCACTATATTCTTTGGAGTGCAAGTTGGCATAATCATCTCTTATTTGGAAGAAGAGACCAAGTGTGTTAAGAAGTGGCTTTAAGTCTTTTTCGTAATTTGAGAACAGCTGCATGAGGCCTACAGCTAATCCGAAGAGACCACCTGTCTTTTGCAGTACCATAGCTTTATATTCAGCCTCTGTAGGACAGGTGTAAGTATCCCTCCAGTAAATATCCAAGCCTTGACCTTTATGGAGTTCCAAAAGTTGGCGGGTAAAAACTTTAACAGCATCTGGATGATCAAGGGTTAAAACCTTCTCTAAGCCAAGAAAATACACATAATTAGCACAGTTGATTACAGATGGAATTCCATAGATACTGTGTGCCACTGGAAAGCCCCGTCGCAGCTTTGAGTTATCTTCAATATCATCCACGAGTAGGCTTGCATTGTGCAACATCTCTGTCACTTCAATGATAACCTATTATAAGAAGAGAAAATTATTAACTCTGACATTGTAATTTAATTCCCCATTTTGCAAGACCTTATTTAAAATTGATGATATTTTAAAGAAATATATTCTCTATCACTGAGGTTCCCCTTTACACCACTCGCTTTTACTTTTACTACAGATTTATGATTCTCTTCATCAGCCAGTTTGCTCTAAGTCCTGCATCATGTGGTCTGTCTTTTGTGTAATATTTTCAGATTCAAAGTTAACTTACTCCCTGAAGTGTTTCCATTTGCATGCCTCTCTTCAATGTTGCTACAGTTCTAAAACAGCCATTGTCTAGGAGTCTGTAACTGGAACTTGATTAGGGGAAAAGAAAATAAACAGTGTTTTCAAACATTTAGATTCACTAACCTCAGATCTCCCAAAGTCAGTTCTTGAGAGTGTCAGGTATCATCCATTATAACATTTGTCTCATAAACCTTGTTTTGATAAGCAGAGAGTTCATCTTTCTTTTCCCACACTGTGTGGTTATCTTCAGTACTGAGCTCTTAAAGGACAAACTATTCTCTCTGAAACATCATTTGGAAAATTCTTGGCAGAAAGACAACAGCTACAACATCTTTTGGGAAGCTTCCTACACAATCCTTGTTACTAGATAGACCAATATCATACCCCACCTGAGGTGTGCAATAAACTCTTCAGAACATCAGCTTTGTAGATGACTAGAAGTGAACCTTAACATCAACAAAAAATGAAGTCTTAACACTATACACTGCTTTTATTGCACAGCTGCTATGCAATCAACAGGTATGATCAGCACCTGCTTAAATGGAAATAAATTTAAGCATATAAAACTGCATACTGTATAAACTCACTGCAAAACGCATCTGATTAAGATGATTTTAAAGCTAATGAACCAATTACACTTGCTAGCTACAAACATTGCATTCAGTCAACATTCATCAAAACAACTGCTAAAAAATACTAAAGCCACCATAAAATAGCAGCAAATACCTAGCATGGTCCTATTTGGTAGGTCCTGTAGGACAATAATAAGGACTTTGCTGTAAGCATTTTTTTGGGCAGCAAGCCACCTGATGTTCAGTGACCATTGTCCCAAAGATTAAAATCTGAACCCCAGGAATTTAATTGCTTTTCCAAGATATGACTACAAGAACAACTTACTTAACCCTTGTGACTCACCTACCAACAAGGTCCTACTTGGACCTGTAAAGATACATTGTTGTCCATTAACTTAAAATCAAAGCATAGACTACTTACTGAAGA
Organism: Pyrocephalus nanus; assembly: GCA_038380795.1. Lineage (NCBI taxonomy): Eukaryota > Metazoa > Chordata > Aves > Passeriformes > Tyrannidae > Pyrocephalus > Pyrocephalus nanus. The sequence goes on along the minus strand of CM076260.1, from coordinate 75,858,939 downwards.
CAACTCCGTATACCTATTTTTTTTGAATATTCTTTGGGCCCATTATCTCATTCTCAGTATTATCAGGAAATGTTCTATGTGTTTTGTGAATTCCTTGGATAAGTTAATTCCAGCATTTCTCTTGCTAACCTATTTCATATCACTGTTAGTTTCATGATCCCTTGCAGCTTCTATACCTTTAAGGTTTAATGGAAACAGTGCTTTATGACTCTGTGTTTGAATCAAGTTATCTAGTGAACTTAAGACAGTGTCAAAAATGCTTCAAAAGGTGAAAGTAAGGAGTGAAATAGCTCATATAGCAGAAAAAGCTCATTTTACAAGACACCAGGGAGCAGCCCAAGACAATGAAAAGACTGCTCTTCATAATGAAAGCTGAAGACCCAGTACAGTATTATGTTTTCTTACAGCCTAAACTATCTAATCAGTACCTGCTGCACTATCAGTCCAACACATAGATTTTCTTCTACCTCCTTATCTGCAATAGCTTTAAAATTTGCTTGACCCTGTACTAGGCCCTTTCAGTGCCTTCTCAGGAGAAAGTTCCTTTGACAAACCCAGAGTTCTCTAATTCAACAAGCTGGAGTCTCTCAGTGCAGCACCAGATTGGTACAAGAGATTCAATAAGTGGTGAGGGTGAAGAGACCCCCTGGCTGGGGAAAAAAAGTGAAACAGTGGCAGTCAATAGCAAAATAAACTGCCAAAGAACAGTAGCCTCAGCTGTATCATCTGAATAAACTACATAAAGACAAATAATCAGCTCAGCAAAAGGGCAAGAGGCAACAGTCAGACTGTAACATAAAAAATCCTAGTTGAACAGAATGGAAGGGTTTGTTATAACAGTTCAGCATGAGAAGACACACTGGGAATATGAAGAAACTACATCAGATTTTCAAACTCAACAGGACTCCCAGAAGCCTAAAGTAGCTACAGAACAAACCCTGCTTTAAGAGAGGTTGTTCTAGATAAATTCCAAAGGCTCCTTCCAATTTGGATTCTGATCAATGATATTAGACTGAATCAACACATACAATACACAGGTTGCTATATGTTTTATTTGGGTATGTATCTGAGCACAAAGAGTAAGATGTGTCTAGCTGAAAAATGGAATAAATCTGGCTAAAGAATTATATAGACAGGTTGAAAAATAGAATAATTGCTAGATTATGAATGCAGACTCTTAAACCACTTTGCTACTTGAGGGCTATGAAGTGTCACTCAAGCCACTCTAAAAATGACTCCACAAACTCTAAAGGTACTTCTGCCAACTATTAATGACATTAACAAGGGACCAGCTGGGTAAGTGTCAAAACCCACAACTGGTTATTTTAATTTCTTACATTGTCTTGGACACAGAATATTTTGCACTCTCTATATGCAGTTTAGCAAAACTGCAGTCTCGCCTAACACAGGTGTTTAAATACACAACCACAGACCTTGCACAGTTGGCCCAACAGAAAAGCAAAAGGAAACGAGAATTCCTCCTAGTTTAATGCTTCTCATTAGAAAGTAAGGACTGAAGACTATGATATACCCTTCACAGTTTTAGGTTAGTAGAGTTGATTAAACTGCTGTCTTTGATATTCTTGTATCAAAATCTTAAGATTTTATTTTCAACCACTACATTTACATGATAACTGTTTAGCTTCTTTCATAAGTCAATAAAAATCTCAGTGTTAATAACTGAGTTAAGTGGGTAACAGTGATACCTGCTTATCTACAACTTCAAAGGTTGAACACACTTAGAAAGAAGTAACTATTCTACATAAGACGGGGAAGTGATTTCTTTAGTGTTGCATCACAGTTAAAGCCTTGTACTAGAGTTGTTTTCCTGAAAGGTTACTTTATACTCAGAAAACAGTGCATTTAAGACTTCTTATAATTTATGCTAACTACTAGAATCATCTGCTATCAGTAGTCTTGGAAGAAAAAATAACAACCCTTTAAAAATAATAAGCCAGTACCTGTATTTTATCTTCCGGAACATTCAGCCAGTGATTAAAGGCCTGTGACAGTTTGGTTCTCACTTGCTTACCTACAATAAAAATATTATAGGCATTTATAAAGTTAATTATTAGGGACAGTTTGTCTTAACAGCTATGGCTGACTTGAGACCTGATTAAAAAAAACCTGATCAGTGTGATGGCCCAAAAGTGGAGAATATTACCAGTGCATAGCTTGTTTCTTCATTATATAAACATCAATTAGCAGCAATTTCAGTTTTAAACATTTCACAGTAATATTTGAAGCACATATTTACAGGTTACTATACTTAGTTTTGACAGTTTAATTAGTAAGGGATCCTGAGTATGTTGGTAACCTGCACAGACCAGCTTGCTGCTTCTGAAGTAAGCCCTAGTTTGCAAGGAATGTTCATTTTGTTTAAGATTTAAACATTTCAAGTATGATTCATTATTAGTGAAAGTATGGGTATTTGTTGAATAAGTACACCTTTCAATTTTTAGTTCTTTCTCCTATAGTATTCTTCACTTGCTACTGTAAATTCATAAAGCAGGAAACTGACATTTCATATACTTATTTAATAACTCTAAACAGAAATCTGAACAGAACATTCCAAACAGAATAGAACTTTCCAAGAATTCAGATATTTATCTTATACCCAAGAAATCTGCCTACAAATAGTAGGATTTGGTCTGCTTTGGCAAAATCTACTTTGTTGGAGTCAGGTAGTCACCCTGTTTCACAGCAATGAAAGACAACATCAAAGTTTAGTGTTAAAATAAGCAGTATTGTTTAATCCAGATACAATTTACCTGACAGAGTTAATTTCAAGGGCAGTTAAACTCTACATCTGTAAATTGCTGATACCAGCTTTCTTTAATAATAGGCTAGTACTCAGGTACAAATATTTATTCAGTGTCTACTGACGTTCAATATAAAATGAAGCATCCCCTACCCACACTGAGACAATTCTGCTCTGAACTTTGAGAAGCTCAGCTGTATGTAAGATCTTCAAACAACTTTAGGCAGGCTTAGAAAAACAGCTCTGCATATGTAGCTCACATAAGGAAGGCCTTTGGAAAAAGCTTTAAATAAACTTCAAAGCAGTGCAATGTAGACAGTGGGTTCCATATTACTTGTCTCAATATCTACTGAGACATAATGATTCTGCAATATTTGTCCTGCTGTTGATAACTCCATCTTGCCCATTGCACCAAAGAATTTCAACATCTGAATCTCTCCCTAAGGCTTCTCTACTGCTGTGTGACCAGCACATACAGAACAGAATAATAAAAATGGGTAAATTCACTTGCAGTGATATACTCTGGAGAAACCAGACTGAGAATTTTTCATCTTCTAATTAAGTCCCCACCAGGTAAGCAATAGGTTCATGAGCTGGGCTCTGCAGCAAGGAACATAACCTTCTTCCCTGGATCAGAGGTCTGCAGTTTTTGTCTCCATTCTCAATGATTTCCAATGCTTCCTGTCACCACCATCTTTTGGTTTTCACTAGAAGAGATTAACAAAATGGTCCTCCCCCCCATGCCCCCACCCCGAGTAGCTTTTCCCTCTGATTCTGTCCGGTGTGAAAGAGCTTTCTTACCTGGATATACACAGTCATTGGCCTGTTTTCTCCATTTTTTGCTTTCTGTGCTCAGTTTTAAACACTAATAGTTTGCTGCAGAAGAGAGGGATTGTTTCGTATCTCCTTGAAAACAACTGTTACAAACATCTGCCAAACTGTAGGGCTTGCCAGTTAAGTACAAATAAATATTTCACTACATTCGTGAAGAAAACCACTCGGAGATAATATCACATTAAGGAAGTGTACCTTATCTATAACTGTTTATTCACTTCTAAATTACACTGATACAGACAAGACCTAATTCTGTTTTTCTGAATGTGTTTCCCAGAAAATATGCTTACAGAATACTGGATGTTCAGCAACAGGCATTATTCCATCATAAGGAACTTGACTACTAGCACACACTTCAAATGGATTAGTAACATGCACAATGGATCTAGCCACTTCAGTTCCTTAGTACAGACAGCATTTGAATTGTTAGACTAATCTACCCTGACTAGCAAGGTTTCCTAGACACTGACTATTCAAGGAAAAAACACTGTGTAGTGAAGCAATTCTCCTTTCCTTTTATAGGTGCAGATTTGCTTGTCTTCTAAAGGAACATTATTGCTACAAAAATGCCATTTTATCTTGTTCTGAAGTCAATCTCACATGGTCTATGTGACAGTACGGCAATTTTTTTGTATGCACATTTTATGCCTGCAGCTATGCTATGATGGCAAAAGACCAAACCTCTCTAATGCTGGTCTCTAAAGCCTAGATGCAGAAGACTCCATTCCTTGCCACACCTCTCCTCTCCCCAAACTAGACAATACAACAATATGGAACACTAAGACAAAATTAAAATCAGCACTGCCAGAATTATCCAGTTTCTTCACTGTTATATGTCACTGCTCTCTTAATTATTCTAAGCAGGCTATTGTAAAATTGAAGAATAGAGATCTAACATCCAAAATTAGAAGCTCTACCTACTGTATAGAGATATAATAATAGATGTTACTGCATCAAGCTTTTATCAAAGGTACATTAAATGCATTTGGTTTAATCTGCCTAAGATTATTACCCAATATTACCCAAACTCAACAGCAACTATGAAAACCTTTCTTCCTTAGTAATGCTGGGCAGAAAAGGTGAGAGGAAAAAAAAAAGAATATAAGAGATTGATTCTGATGAAATTCCTTCTATAGATAAGAATGTTAAAGCTTTATCTTTAAAACAAATATCAAGCTAGATTAAAGGTGTACTGAGGACATTCCCTCCACCTCTTCAGATGAGATGCTTCTCATCCAAAGAAAACAAAAAAGAAAAAAATAATCAGCCAACTCTCTCTCTCTCTCTCTCTCTACCCAATTGTCCTTGTGACCAGGAAAATCCAAAACCCACAGCCCTCCAGCTCTGGACTGACTCCTGGTTAGTATTTTTTCACTCTTGCTGCATTAAGTAACAATAAATTATGTCCTTAAGGCAGCACCCCACTTACAGAGAGGGTACACAAAAGGGCTAGAGCAAGCATGGGAAAGAGCAGAGGGAACTATTAACCTAGCCCCCATTACAGCCTCACTAAGCTAATTCAACTCATTAGCCCAGCAGAGAACTCTGCTTTGTGCTAGGTTAGCTTTCTGCCAGCTTTACGTACTGAGTCAGCTCATGCAGTGGATCTGCCAGAGTCAGTACAGGGTGAGCAGCAGATGCTGAGGACCAGAGAAAGGGAGCCTTGCCCTTCTGGAGGAAGCAAGCCACTATACTACCTCAGCTATATTGTACACTGGCATGTTTAGCTGCATCCTTTGATGGATTAAGACTAAATGGACAAAGTCCCTAAGCAGCTACAAGAACACTACAACCAGCATAAACAAACTGCAGGTGAAAAGCAAAGAGAGCAGGCATATACACTTTTACAATGGGAAGCCACCTGTGACAAATTAGGGGCACTGACAGAATTCTCTACTTGAATTTCCCTGTTCATAACAGGGTTAACCTGTCCACAGCTAAGATCCTGATTTTTGCCTTGCTCCTTTCTGACAATTCTGAATGCCACTATCCTATGGTCACTACGGCTAAGGTTGCCTCCAGTCTTCATGTCCTAACCAATTCTTTCTTGTTTTAAGTGTGAAGTCCAGCACAATGCCTTCTTTAATCAGCTCCTTGATCACCTGTGGTAGCAAGAGGTCATCAGTGCATTCCAGGAACCTGCTAGATTGCCTGTGTCCTGCTGTGTTGCTTCTTCTACCAGACAGTGAGGTAAGTGAAGTCTTATGTAAATATGAAACATCTTAAAATTGTCTGAAGGTCTCATCTGCTTCTTCCTGCTAAGGGGGTCTATCATAAAGACTCACTATAGTGTCACCCTTATTGATCTGCCCTCCAATCTTAACTCACAAGCTCTAAACAGGCTCATCTGACTGAAAGTACAACTGCATGCAATTCAGCTGTTTTTTCACATTAAAGGCAACTCCCACTCCTTGCTATCCTAGGCTGTCTTCCTAGGCAGTCCACATCCATAGATTGCAGTGCTTTAGCTGAGTGAGCTATCACAAATCAGATACCTCAATAAAATTACTGCCAACCTCTAACTTCTCCCGTGTATTCCCAATAAAGTATCCATTTGTGTAGAGGCACTTCAGAAAGGTATCCATTCTTGCAGATTCCTCAGAAGAAGTCAGAGCTTCCCCTATCATGTTGTTCTGTTTGTACCTGCTGGAGTGCTGGGATGGTCTGCTTTCAGCTTTGAGATTACAAGGTGTCTCTTGTTAAAATCAGCCTGTACCCTTAGTCCACAACTTCACTAATTCCTTACTTGACTGTGTGTAGTCAGTTTTTTTTACTGTCATTTCTAGTTTGGTCCCTTCTCACGTGTTGCTCAGTTTGTTAGCAGAGACACTTGTGCCCTGACACATGTAGGTGGATGCTATCTCCTTGAGGTAGTCCTTGCTCTACAAAGGGAGTCTCATGGCTATAAGATGCAAAGCTCTGCTATCAACATAAGCTGTGCAACGAACTAGTTGTTGACAGGCAGTATCTCTTTATTCCTCTTGATAGTGAGGTTAAGCAGGTTGAGGATCATGGAGAAAAGCCACCTGGCTTCCTGTGTCCTTGCTTCTCATTCCAAAAGCCACATAGTCTTGATAAGCCTCAAGCACCCCCTTGCTATAGTCCATCAGTGCTCCAGTAGAAGAGCTGCAAGGTTAAGTATTTTAAGGGTGAAACACCTTGGCAGTCCTTCCATAAGATCAGAAGTACCCAAAACCAGCAAACCTCCCTAACACACAACACCATGGGGAAGCCTCCATCTCCTGCAGGAGTCAGTGTCTCCACTACTATCACTTGCTGCTGCCCCAGCATCACTTGCTGCTGCCCCAGCATCACTTGCTGCTGCCCCAGCATCACTTGCTGCTGCCCCAGCATCACTTGCTGCTCTGATGCTTAGTTGTATAAAATCATAGAATCATTTAGGTTGAAAAAAAAAAATCTATACAGAACTTCCAGCCATGTGTCTTCTTTCAGTGCACTGAACCTATTTGGCAATTGCACATCTGCTCAAGAACAGGAATCTTTCTCTTGGTACCAGAAGCCATCCGTTTCCCATTTCCCAGCCTTCACCACTGTGAGAATATCCATCACCCAACTTGATATGCACAGACTATTCCTGCCCCTCCTTCAATATACCTGGAGGTTTCAGACTCTTGAATATGTAGTGTCTTGTAATTTTTGTTGTTTCTGATGCTGTGCAAGCCTGCTGACCCCCTTCCACTGCTCCTTTGCTTGGTAACACACTTCTTCCACCACTACATCCCTTTTAGGGGCAGGGATATCACTTGCTTCTGGCCAGCGGGTGCCCCCAGGCACTCCTGCAGCTCAAAATCTAGAGAGCTGCAGCCTCCATGAGGAACTTAGCTCAAGCTGAGGCCTCTCATGTGCCAAGTGTAGTTCTGCAAGTGGTAGGAATCATGCCCTGTGGTGCTTAACTCCGTCACCAAGCTGGTCAAGTTCAACAACCCAGCTCAAAAAGCTGAACAACAAAAGCCAGTCTTGATTGTTTAGCTTGCTGAGCAAGCCCAGGAAAGACTGCATCCAAGACCAGAGGGATATGAAACGGAAGTTGCAGTTATGAAAGGGATCAGAATTTACCCCTTTCAACAGCAAGTTGTTGACCATATCAGTTTTATGGCAACTGAAGTTCCATATACACCTTAGTGCCACACAACCAGCTACTGCTGTTAACTCAGACATGCAGAAATAAAAGATTCACTGTGAGTATGAATCAGGCCATTTTTGAGATGAACTACAATGGAATTTGTAAAAGGCAACCCTGTACTTTATGAGCCTAAATATTAGATTAAGTAGAACATTGCTAAAAACTAGTATGGCAACGCTCTCCTACAATGAGATTTTACAAGAAAAGTTACTGCTTCAGAATTCTTCTCCCAAGAAACAATTTCTGCCAAAGAAGGAATAAACATTAATTACCATACTAGCAGCTAAAAACAGCAATACAGTAAAGATACTTTAATCCTAGTAGCTTCCCTATCCTAGTGTTGTTGAAAGTCAAAGTAATATACTAGCTTATTTTAAGTATCACTCCCAAACTATTACCATTAAAAGTCTTATTTCTGTAACAGGAATACAACTCCTTGTATTGAGGGGCTACTCCTTAGCAGTTACAAAAATTTGTGTTCTTACACCATAGACAACATTAGCAGACACCTTCCCTCCCCTCCTCCCAACCTTAATGCTGTTACACAATCCCTCTTTATGTAAACAAAGTTTGATATGTATCTAAATTCATTCACTCATAGGTTACTAAACTGCTTGGAGAGTTTGTTTAACTAGTCTTACAAGATAAGCAACTGGACTACTGTAGGGCTGTGAGCATACATACTTGATACTCAGCCAAGCCTTCTGCAAAAGCCCCTCAGAGCTCAAATTGATCCAACACAGAAACAGCTCCTAACCTTTTGATGGCTCACTAACAAGACGAGATGAACCAGGCAAGTTTTTAGCAGGTTAGGTGATTGGTATTACCTAATAATTTGATTAGCAAGCTGAGAACCAGCACAAGTTAAGTAGCAGGAGAATACTTCCAGAAGCATAGAGGATAGAATGAAACTGTGTCTTTTAGCAAGAGCTTCTAAGATTGGCTCAGGCATTTCATTTGGGTTCACCCTATTTAAAAACAGCACCTATATGTCCATTTTTTCTTTGCTTACCAAGCTTTAATGTTTATACTAACTCCAAGGTTCCCACACATAGCTTGTGCCTACTGATTCATACTTGGCACAGCTGATTTGAGGCAACGCCAGTGTTTCAAAAACAGTAAACACCAGCTATATGATTGTGAACCCTCACTGCTTCACCTGTTACTCAACACAAACTTTCCACAGGTGCACCACTTTCACCTGCATAGTTTAAGAGAAGTCACCTCTTTTGAGTCACACCTCCATTACTGCACAGAGAGAAGTGTATCTTATTTCTCACCTTCTCCAAATTAAGTAGAAATCACCATGGTAAAGTGGTCTATCAAATTTACAATTCTTTAGCAGGACAGGATATAAAACACCTGCACTGTCTGCAAGTGTAATATTACATAAGTCACCAGTATAGAGTGATTAGGGTTGAACTTACAAAGTAGAGGAATTTAGCCACAGGACTCAAAGGAGGAAGGTTAAATGTATATCCTAGATGCATCATTTAAAGTGAAAGTTAACTGAAGAGCTATTAGTCAATGACTTTTGCCTAAAGAAGCTTTTTTTGGGCACTTTTTCCCTCTTGTATATTTGCTACAAGGAAGCTGAGCTTTTTTTCTTGGTATCTACAATAGCTCTAAAAATAATTAGCAGCTAAAGATGCAAAGGCGTTACAACATACCTTGGTTAATGAGATAATCTAACCAAACAAAAAGTACACTTAAAAATGGTGTTGGAGGAAAGTACATTTCTTCAGGACTAGGTCTGAGAAAGCTCTCTGGAATACCACAAACTCATTCTCAAGGTAGTTTTCTAGAAACATCACCACCCAGTTCAACATAGGCAAAAGAAATACATGTGAGGAAATGGGAAATGAACTTTCTGGCATTAAAAACGCATAGAACTGCCAAATTCTTTCCTTTTCTTAGTTTTTAACTCAGTGCTAACTGCCAAGTCAAATGAAATCACTAATGTAAACAAGAAAACCCTGGATATTTGCAGAGATTAATAATGAATTTCATTATACACACGTATAATAAATTAGGACCCACAGGGCTCACGCTGCTGATATACAGGTCTTGCTGCAGATGTGCAAAAGCCATTTAGTAGCATGCCTGTGATTTATAATGCTACTTGTCCAGGCAGAAGGTCTTCTACCCTGGTCAGATATAATTTTGATCAGGATTATTTTCCTTAATATTTACCCATATTTTGTATCTTCCTTAACTCCACCAGCATGCACTATAAACTGGACAGAAGGCAACCAGGCAATTATGCAATAGTCCCAATGACAAAGTTATTGTGCCAGCAATTTTACAAAGTTAGTCACTTTCATAGCTTGTATGGTATTCATTACACTTCAGGTGCACAAGTATAAGTCACAGCAACCAATCCAACTTTTTAGTCAAAGAAACTTCCAGGAGGCATAACCATACAATAGTTTGCTATCAAACTGTCTCCTGAATTCTGCTACATAAGTACCATTCAAGAAAAAAAAGTTCATGTGAATGTATTCCTGGTAACCTGATGCTACACCAAGACTGGTTGCACCTCTCACAAGTGAAGCAATCCATGGATAGCTGAAATTGGCCATAAGAACCCAGCTCTATGCATACCAGGGAAAATAAGTTACACAAGAGAAACAAGCTAATACAAAAAAAATCCAAACAAACAAACAAAACCCACCACCAAAAAAAAAAAAAACCCCAAAGAACCTCACAATCAAAAAGAAAAGTTTAAAGAAAAAACTCCAAACAAAATCCACAAGCCACTGAGTTCAGTACAGCAAGCACATAAAGAACAAAACATTGTCAGCTCCGAGTTTAAGAGTAGGATCAAGTATTCAGTACTTGCCCTTACCAGTTTTTAAAAGCAGCAAGTCAGCTACTCTGAATGCAGAACAGAGTAACTGAAATACTACTTACATGAGAAACAGACTCGAGAGCTACTGCACCAATCTCACCAAAAGGGTAGTTCTACAGGAGGATGAACAAATACTGAAAGGAGTTGCTTTTTACTACCCTTAAATGCAGAAATCAAGAACGGATAAACTTCTTGGCTTATACTTCCCAAGACAAAAGTTGCTGTAAAACCAATTTTGATATTTGCAAGCAACACACCACAAAGAAACTTGCCTGGTAGTTGAAGTAAATACTGGTATGGCTCTAGGATTCTTTTAGATGTTTCATCCATCCCATCCATTTCTTTATTTCCTAAGAGGTAGTTCACTGTTGAAGAAAATGTTAATGTTATTTAGATCAAAAATTACAGAAATAAACAATAGATCTATATAATTAAAAAGTCAGGTGACTTCCAGATTAGGTAAAAATACTCCATTTTTGCACATTACACCTTCAGTTAATACTACCTTCAGTAGTAGAAACACGCATATGTACTAAATACAGTTTTCTTTAATTATTCATGAATAGCTTAAACCAACTCCTAAACTTCGTATTCAAACATTACCATTCACAACAATGAAGCTCCACTTCAAGTCTTTAAAGATACTTACAGAAAACCACACATACAAACTCATACAAAGACACACATACAAAACCTCATATGTCTAATCTGATTAGATGTCCCCAAATGCTTTCCCCACACAGAAGGGGAGATGCCTAAGAGCAGAAAATACACCTCAGACCGAAGCAAACTGAAGAACACTAGTCTTCTGATAGCATTCCTCAGTCTTGTCTTAGAAGCCAGATCAGAAATATACCATTCTCTTACCACCGTTTGAGCACACAGACAGCTTTACACACTTTCCCATATACTATATATGTAATAGACTCTTATGATAAATACTTCAGGATCCACAGCCTACAGAGCTCAACAATGTTCTATTGATTACATTTCAATCCACATACTTTTGGTCATCTCTATCTGCATTTTTTTAGACTGTTTTCTGTAACAGATTTTCTGTCCTTTCACCTCTAGCCATCCTTTCTGCACTGCATTACAATTCTCATGTAATTTTAAGACAAGAACTGCAGCAGTAACATAAAGTCTCATACCACTTCAGCATCATTTCCCAGTTACTTTGCTACTATCCTGTGAAGGACTTACTTTTTTCCCCTGGAGCAAGTGAATAGTTACATAAGTCATTCTCCTGTTTTTGGCTAGAACACAGCCAACTTTCTTCCTAGTAGCTGGTACAGTGCTGCGTTTTGAACTTGGCATGGGAACACTGTTGATAACACACTCACATTTTGGCTATTGCTAAGTAGTGCTCACCCTAAGTGAAGGACTTTTCAGTTTCCCATGCTCTGCCAGGCAGCAGGTGCACGAGAAGCTGGCAGGCAGCATGGCCAGGACAGCTGACCCAAGCTGGCCACAGGGATATTCCATACCATAGAATGTCATGCTAAGTATATAAAGTGGGGGCACTTGGCCAGGAGTCATTGATGGCTGGCTGGGGCTGGGATGGGCATTGGTCAGTGGGTGGTAAGCAATTGTATTGTACATCACTTGTCTGCCTTGGGTTTTATTCCTCTCTCTGTTATTCCTATTACTATAATTTACTTTATTTAAATTATTAAACTGTTAACTCTGAGTTTTACCTTTTTTTCTGACTTTCCTCCCCATCCCACCAGAGTGGTGGGGAATGAGCAAACAGCTGCATGGAAATTAGTTGTGGCTGGGTTAAATCACAATAAGTGTCCATGAAAATAACTATTTTAAAGTGATATTTAACCAAGCTGGTTGTCTTCCCTGCCGGCTTGCCTTTCGGCACACCGGTACAGCCTCAAAATTTCCTGCTTGAAGCACATCCATCCCTCCTGGACCCCCTTGTTTTCAAGGGTTGTTTCCCAGGGTATGCTCTGCAACCAACAATAGGACAAGGGGACATGGGCTCAAGCTCTGCCAGGGGAGGTTTAGGTTAGATGTTAGGAAGAAATTCTTTACAGAGAGGGTAATCAGGTACTGGAACGGCCTGCCCAGAGAGGTGGTGGATTCACCATCCCTGGAGGTTTTTAAACAGAGATTGGATGTGGCCCTTAGTGCCATGATATAGTAATTGGAGTTGGATCAGGGGTTGGACTCGATGATCTTGGAGGTCTTTTCCAACCCAATCTATTCTATGATTCTTATATATAAGTCTCAAAGGACTTCAGTGAGGAAGCAAAAATCAAAAAGACTATCAGAATCCACCACCAGATGTTTTAAGCAGAAAGAATCTGGTAGACCTGGATATAAAGACATACTAACAACTCCCCTGTGAGTTTTATTTGTCAAAAAGCCACACAGATGGTGATAGAATTAAGTGCCTAGCTATCCAGTTGGGCTGAGAAGAGATGTTAGGACTGGAAGTACTCTCTTGTAAAAGTTTATGCTCAGAAGTACATATTAAACTTTTTCCTCCTCTCTCAGGGAATTAGGTCTCTTGCTTGTCTGTAGGACACCAAGACAATATTCAGAATGCCCAACTAACTTGAAATTCACTAGTATTATACAGCAACAACCTAAATATTTGCCTCTCTCTTCACCAAACTAGTAGGAGTCCACCTGAAATATGGCTTGGCAGCGGAAAATTAGGCATGTCTGCCACAAGTGCAAAGATTTTTACCTTTTTTTTTTTTTTTTTAAATGAGCTCTAACGAACAAAGAGCAGATTATAACTTATCTTCAATCACTATTGTTAAGCTTTTCTATATTGCTATGCTACCACAAAATTAATTCTTAGGTAATCTCTGCCAAGGAAAAACAGTCTGTATTCATCAGACAGCTACATGTCTAACACACCCACTGAAACAAGAACAGTGAGCAGAACCTCCCCCAAACTTACTTGAAGAAAGGGACACTTGATAAAAAAACATGTACGTGAAATTTGTTACCAAGGCCTGTAAGCAAAAATACCATGATATGAGACTTGCAGTCTCTTTGCACGAAGTTATTACATATGACACAAATGGAAAAGACTTGATATTAATTTTTTCCTGCAGAGGTGACTGACTAATTTATTACAGAAGTTGCACTATTTCAGGAGACTTCTCAGTGAAGACGTTTTGAGAGGAGATCTCAGTCACCATCTCCCACTAAAAGTGCCAGGAGTTAAACAATAAGTGAAAGGGAATACAAAGCCCTTTGTTGGTGAAAGTGTAAGAGTCGATTACATGTATGCTTATTCATAGGATTAAAGCAGTTAAGGCCATTTTACCTTTCAAACCAGCACACAGACTTCCTGCATTTCAATTCATATGCATGACTAAGTTCTTCTTCCAGTTAACTTCTCAGTATCCCCACATAAGAATGCAGAACAGCCATACAATCACAGGAGAGAGCCCACACAACTGTGTTTTGGACTGCAACAAACCTTCTCTCTAATGATCTCTTGGAAAACACGCACAACACTAGAATAAGATGGTGGCATAGGCTTCTATAATTTGGAACTACTCCAAAGCTATATTTGAAGCTATGATCTGGATCTAGGAGCTTTCTAGAGAGGATGAAAGCAGTATTATTTTTAAGTCACATGTGAAAAAAACCTTCCCCTTGGAATTTTTGCAAACAGCTTCTCACCTTATCCTTCCCATTCAGTTCTACAGAATATTCTCCCCCTCCTCCCAGGCAGGGATATGTAATCACTGAAACAGTCTAGATTAAATACACAGGTGGTACTTTAAAAAGTATCATCATCACAGTGGCTCCAGTCACAGTGCAGCTACAAAGAAAAGACAACCACCAAAGAAGCAGAGAGCTATAGTGCAAAAGGAACCATCCAGAAAGTTCTTAAATCAGCTCCATCACAGAACTCAGTGGACGAAGACATGAACACAGTGAGGTAAAAAACAGTTGGTAAAAAAAAAAAAGCCCCAAATGGGGGTAGGTGGTGGGAGCAAGAAGCTCTGTTTCAGAAGGAATATACAGAAAACACAATGAATGTGTATTCTCACAGAGATACTACTAAAAGTCTTCATGCTAATGTAACCTGGACACTAGTCCATGTTCTCATTCTAATTAGCAGAGTCTCGTTTACAACTCTCCCTAGGCTGACACCGAATAACACCTCGCACCCAACCTTTGGGTGGGTAACTTCCCACAGGTGGGAGGGCAGTCAGACACTTTTCCAGAAGATGCAGCCAAGTAAACAAGCAGCTTTCCATGGCTGCAATTCCAACACTAACGACAGAAGGGCATGAACACAGACCTGCTGGGATCGTGCTCCCATTTTAATGGGGTTTCCAGGTATAATCAAGCACGAAGGCTGCAAAAGCCGAACAACAGCTGGGCCGCCCAGGTCCCCGCAGGCAAAGGAAAGGCTGCGGGCTGACCCGAGGACAGAGGGTGAGCCGGCGGAACCCGTGACCGCTGCTGGAGCGCTGCGCTAAACTCGCAGTTCAAACTCACATTTCACAGAGAACACGAAGGTGCTGCCTTGCCTGCAGCGGCCAAACTCCCTCCCAAAACACCACAGCCAAATACAAGAAAACAGGTTAATTTTTTTTTTTTTTTCGGAGTTCAGCATGACGGGCGCGGCCGCTCCAGTCACCTCCAGAGCTCAAGGGAGACAGCCCCGGCTCTCCAGCGCCATTTTAGAAGCGGCGAGACCGAGAGCCGAGGACGCCCCGCTCCCCCCGCCCGTCCCCATTTTCTGCGCGGCGCTGTCGGGCTCGGCCGCTGGGGAGGGCCGGGAAGCGCCGCCCGCCGGGCGCAGCCGCGGCCCCGGAGCGCTCCGTCAGCCGCTCCGCCCAGCTCTACCGGCGGCCCCCCTTCGCCGGGCCCCTTCCCGGGCAGCCTGCCAGCCCCTCCTGGGCGGGGCGGGGCAGCAGCGGCTCCCGCTCCCCCCGCAGCCGGGCTCAGACCGGCCCCTCCAAGCCAGGCACCCCCCTCCCCGCTCCCTCCCCCGCGCCCCCCACCAGCCATGGTCGGCTCACGGAGCAGGCAGCCTCACCTCGCCGCCTCCTCCCGAACAGCCTCTGCTCCGGGAGCAGCGGCGGTGGCGGCAGAGCGCGGGGCCGGAGCGCCGCCCCCTTCCTTCCTTCCGCCCCGCTGGGCGCCACCTTCCCCTCCCGGGAGGAAAATGCGCCACCGAGCGCCCCGCCGCGCACGCGCCAGCCCCGCCCCCTCGGCTCCTTAGCATACGCCCGGGCCTCCGCCTCCCCTGCGCGCGGTGCGCTCTGGGAGTTGTGGTCCGCCGTGCCGTGGCGTCCCGCTTGCCTGGAACGGAGCGAGCGGCGAGCGAGAACTGTGTCCCCCATGAGCCTCCGCGGCGCCGAGTCTCAGTTTCCATAGAAGTGGAGAAGAATGATGTCAGTATTTCCGACGCGGCGGCCAATGGGGCCGCGAGGGGGGCGGGCTCTGTGGGCCGAGGCCCAATGGGGGAGGCGGGGCGGGGGGCGTGGCCCGGGCCGTGCGCCCGTCAGTCAGTCAGTCCGTGCGGAGGGGGAGGGGGACGGAGCCGAGCAGTCACCGTCGCCGCCGCCGGGGCCGCGCAGGACGGATCGGCCCCTCTGCGCGCTGTGCGGGGCCGCCGCCAGCGGAGCCGCTGCCAGAGCGTCCAGTGGGGCTGGAGGTGCCCGGAGCTGAGAGGAGCCTTCGCCTCGTTCCCTTCCGTGCCCCCCGCCTCGGGCCGGGGGAGTAGCGGGCGGGCGGTCGCCGCGGAACAAAGGTGAGGGCGCCGAGCCGGAGAAGAAGCCCCCGTGCCCCGCCGGCGGCGGGCAGGGAGGCGGCGCGGGGCCCCGTGGGGGCGCAGGGCCGGGCGTGCGGCGGAGAGAGAGGGAGGGAGGGGGGCGCTTGTTTTTCTCCTCGTAGCGAGACTGCGGCGGGACTCGCCGATCCTCCTGCTCCCCCCTCCCGCCCCAAACAGCCAGCGGCGGGCCGGGGGGGAGGGACCGGAGGCTTCTCCTTCAGCCCTTCGGCCGGGAAGGGACGAGCCCCCTCCTCCACACTCGCACACAAGCTCCGTGTCCCCGCCGAGCAGGTCGGGCCCCTTTCTCCCCGCCCCCCTCCCTTCCTCCCTCCCCGACCCCTTCTTTTCTTCTTCTTCTTCCTTTTCTTCCCCCCCTCCGCCGCCTCCTGCCCGCCCTCCCTCCTCCCCCCGCCCGGACTCGCTGCGCCGAGCTGGGGAGTTGCGGCTGTTGCTGCCGAAACTCCTGCGGCGGAGTCAGCGCTTTCCTTTATTGGGGGGGGGCAGACGGAGGGAGGAGGAGCCGCCGCGATTCGGAGCCGCAGCCCCTACAAAAGCGTGTGTGTGTGCCGGGGGTGTGTGGGGGGGTTGCTCCCGACACCCGCTCCCCTGCCGCGCACACGGGCACTCTTCCTCGTACAATGGAGGAAGAGCCTCCCTCCCTCTCTCCTTCTTCCCTCTCCCCGCAGTGAAGCGAGAAGGGGGTTGTTCTCGGAGCTGGGACCCCCGAGGGCGCTCTCCTGCCGCTCGGTGCCCGGGGAGGGGGCGCAGCGCCCCGGGGAGGCGGCCGGGGCGCCTCCTCCCCCCCCCCGCGGCAGCCGGGGGTGGGTTGTTGTTGTGGCAAGTTTCTCCTCCTCTGACAGAAATGGCGTCAATGGCAGCGAGTGTAGGGGAAGCCGCGGCGTGCGGGAGCCGCGGGAGGAAACAGCGGCCGAGAAAAGAGAGGAGCGGGTTAGCCGCGGGGAAAGGGGGGATCCGGGCAGGGAAAGGGAGAGTTGCGGGAGGAGCTCAGCGCCCCCACCCCGATCCCTGGCTCCCCTCCCCCCGCCCGGTGCGAGCGGCTGGTGCGGTGCCTTAGCGCTTTGTTTTAAATTCCAGGTCCAGCCTCGGCCGCTCAGCCACGATCGAGGCTTTTACCGCAGCCTGAGCTCATCATGAAGGTAAAACGCTCGCTTGTGTGTCTGGGAAGAGAGAGGAGGGAGGGTTGCATGGGGAAATGCTGTCCTATCTGTCAGTCCATCTGTCCCGACCCCGGTGCGGGGTTCAGTGCTGGTGCGGATCCAGACTGCGGGCTGCTTCATCCCCACTGCCGTGTTTCAGTGCCTTCGCTCGTTCGCTGATGGTGGGGCAGGCTTTGCTCCACCGCGTTATGCTGGGGGAAGCTGTAAGTTTCCTGAGAAAGGTTGTTCTCCTTCAGAAACATTGTAGGAGAATAAGGACATGGCTGCCTGGGCTGAGCTTGCTTCATGGAGAAGCAGGGGACAGTCACCCTGCTTGAGAAAGTAACATTGCAGGGGAAATGCTGGCTCTTCGAACGTGTTTACTTTAATAGGGGGTAGATTTACTTACTTTTTGTTCGTTAATAGGAGTTTTGTTGAATGGATAATCTTGATGTTATCAGAGGGAGGGTGCGTGTAAGAGATTCTCTGCAGTGAAATGATTGCTGTAAGGTGCGGAAAGATTTTCAAACAGGTTCTAATTTTCCTCTTGGTGCTGTGAAGTATTCACGTACCTCACTGTCGGGCGTTTTTCTTCTCTGAGACCTTTCTAGACTATTTATGTTTAATATATTATACAAGCTTTATAGGAAAATATATCAGTGGAATAGAATGATTTCTGTGTGTGGCAAAGACCTGTGTAGTTTTTAGCAGCTGGGTTTGTTAGGGTTTTTTTTTATCGTTTTGCTGATATGTCTCACTCAAACTGCCATTTACTGTTACCATGACCCCTGTGTAATTCAGCTCCCGGTCCTGCTGGGCAGCAGTAAATCTCATTTCAAAATACTGTAAATCTTATAAAAGACAATCGTTACAAACCTGTGGTACATCAATTCTTTGGTATTTATTAATAAAACAGAGCAGTCTCTATGTGGGGTCTTGCACTATCAGAGTTGTGCCTACTGTCTGTGAATGAGTATTACATAAAATGTGTTCCTAGTACTATATTCACTGCTGGAAATGCTAAATGATAGAAACTCTTTTAATTTCTAGATTGATCTGAGTTGCTGAGCAGCAGTGTCTTTTGTATAGCTGTTAAAGGTTTAGCATGTTTTTTTTACTTTGGTGACTTTATGATAATATTTTTTTAAAATTATGTTTTAATTGCCCTCTCTATGATCTTTTTTTAACAAGTGCTAAGATCTAAAATACTGCATGTCTGCCTTATGAAAAGTAAACTGTGAATTTACAACAACAGGCTATTGAGGTTGTATGATAGGGAGCTTTCCAAATGTGGCTTAATGCTTGATGGGGATGCAGGAGATGGAAGCAAGGTAAATAGGAGGCAGTATAGGAAGCTTTTTTCCCCGTAGAAGGAAAAAACAGTTATTTAAATGACAGTTAAATTTACATACATTTCTAATATACTTTTTCCATGTAAACAAATCTTACAGTTACCATGGAGATTAGGTTCAGATACTGTGGTTTTAGAGACATACTAATGTATAGGTAGACAGTAAGGGAGCACAAGGAGGTCAAATCACAAGTGGAACACAAAGTGTTCTGTGAAATAGTGATAAAGATCTACTTCAAGCTGAATTGAATGTATAGCAGATGATTAAATTTAAAGTAGCAACACAGAAACCTGTTAAAAAAGATATATAAAAAAAGTTTACTTATTCTTCAATAAGTTTTGTGCTACTGTTGCATGTTTATTTTTAAAATTGGGATGACTTCTGTTAGTGTTCAAGTGCTAAGTTTAAGTCTGCAATTTTTGCAATTTGTGTATATACAGTGTTAAACTTACATCTGCTTGAGATAACTTCCAGTACTTTATTTACTATGCCATGTCATGTTAAGGGAGGTTAATCTGTAAGTCATTACGTTGAAGCTTTAGTTACTACAGTGAAACTTTTAACAGAATTGTGGCTCAAAAGAAATTTTTAAGATTCAGTAGTCTAACTACGACTATAATACAGTGTATCAGTCTTTCTGGCTGGCTTAAATTTGTAATTTATTAGTTAAGCTTACAAGGATACAAGTTAGTCAAATAAGAAGTAAGGAAGAGTGCTTAAGAGAATTATGAGCTTTCTGTTTGTATCAGTACAAGGTAACATTGACTGTACTAGATCAAGATACTGTTTAAATATGACTGCATACTTCTGTGCATTTGTTTTGTAAGTTATTGAAAGAGTGTGTGCCTCAAGGACACTTTAGCATGTAGAGGATTTAAAGCTTTAAGGCCTAGTCTTGCTTCTAGTCTGCTGACTGCAGACTTGCTGCTGACTGCCTGATTGAGGCCTCTGTTTTCATTTATGCCTTGGTTATTCTTTCAGGTGTAGAGGGTTGTGTATTCTGGTGCATAGAGCATTAAAATTGGATTCCTTGTTGGTATCTTTGTCTCTTTAGGTGAACTTGAACAACTCATTTAGCTTTAGTGACTTCTTTTCCCACCTGTGTAATATGGATAGAACGTTTATTATTCTTTGTAAAACACAGTGAGGTATATTTAGGAAGAACACCAAGTTGTATTATTAGAAAACTGTAAGTTACTCATGCTCTTGCATTTTGGAACCCTTTGAGACAAGAGAGGTGTACTGCCTGCTGAGAGATTACCAGCTCCAAAGCTGTTGGCATAATTGTTCTCCTTGTAATAACCCAGCTGAGTCCAAGGAAATAAAGTCCCTTGTATAAATTAGTAACTTTAGCCTATTAAGTAGTCCTCTCATGGACTGCAAAGACCACTTCTAAGCAGCCTTGAAATATGTCTTCCAAGAAGTATTCAAGTCTTAATATAACTGTGCTTGTTATTGTGAGTTCTACTAAATCAGACTTTTTCTTGTGTTGAATGACCTCTGATAGTTAATACTTTTGTATAGATAATGGCTAGGATTGCTTGCATGTTGTAGTGAAGTTGTTTAATTTAGGCACCTTTTGCATAAGACCTTTTTGCATTAAGTATGCTTCAGAAGCATGTAGAATCTGTTTGATTTAAAGACTCATTACATGCCATCAAATTACTACTTACTAAGTAGATAGCAATATATATAAAAACATATTACAACTTGTTTCTATTTTTCCCCTGAAAGTCAGGAAAGCAGAGTTTCTGCTTTTAAAGAAAGAAACAAGCACAAGCTTGATCTCAACAATGATTTGTAGTAAGAACTATTGCAAATGCCCCTGAGATGTTTAATATGTATCACAGCATTTAAATATGTGAATGAAGGTAATATGCCCACTATAGTAAAAAGTTCACTGCTATCTGGAGATCAAAATAGTGGATGGTCCCAGAAGCTACAGCAATGCTCTATGAATTAAGAGATCTGAAATAATTGTTTAAATGTTTTGATGCTATTTGCATGTTAATGTTTTTCAGTCTGTAAAATATGGAATATTTAATGGTTGTAGATATTTCTGCTTGATATCCCTAGATGTTCCTGAGTGCTTGTGTAAAGCTGCCTTATTAACAAATTAAGGAGGCTGTGTGTACAGTTTGGGGTAGAGTTTTTGTTTTGGTTTGATTTGAATTGATCCTGAATTTACTTTTTGTTTTCAGTAGTGTCTCCTAGTGACCTCTCCACCTATCCACAGAGATCATCGGTGCACACTGATGCTGTAGCTGCTTTTAGCTGCTTTCCCTTAAAGCTGGCAGACCATTGCTCATATTCTGTGCCAGTATAGCAGAGGACAAAAGTGAAATATCTAGTAAACTTTTCAGTCACTAATTTCCAACTTCAAGCATAAGTCAGTTGAAAGTACCACTGCTCTTATGCAGGCAGGAAACCAGTCATGGAATGTACTGACCTTTTACTTTTTGCTTAATTATTTGAATTACAGCAGAAATAGAGATTTATAAAGGAAGAGTACCTCATTTTTGTGAGGGAGGCAGGAGAACAGGTAAGTCTTAGGATGTGGTTTTCCCCTGTAACTCGCTTTTGCATTATGAAAAATGATTTTCTTAAGTTCTTTCCTGATGTTCCAGTTGGAACAAGTGATCAGAGGCAGTTATTGACTTCCTCATGCTTTCATAATTATGTAGAAAGGAAAGCAAACACCACTTGCACTCAGCAATTACAACTCATGTTGGAATAATCTGTTATTTTGAAATTAGTTATTTGCACTTTTTAAATGTCAATCTTTGTATATTTTACAGTGGCTAAACAGCATGGAAGTCTTCAACCTAAATCTGCATGTGTAGTGTGTGGCTGTTGAATAGTTTATTGGTTGATAAGGACTCAAAGTTAATTAGACCATGTAGTGGAAAAAAGGCTGAAGACTGAAAAGACTGAAGTTGTAATAAACTGTGAGCATTAAAACAGTTAAGTTGCCTGCATTATTATCTTTAAAGTTGGTGAAGACTTTTGGATCAATGCTCTCATGGCAGCATAACTATTGTGTCAGCATACTCTCTTAAGAAGAATGTTAGAATAAGAATGTGCATATCCTCACTAGAACACTTTAAGATGGTTATTCATTTCACTTTGTAATCCGAAACAAGTATTGTGTACTTGTAGCGCAGAGGCGTGCTGTGGTACACATTAGGTGTCTGTTCTCAAAGAAATTCTGCATTGTAGTTGAAAAGTCTTTTGAAACAAAATGCAGTGGTTTTGAGATACTAAGATTTACAGTTACTAGCAAATACTTAATCTGAATGTTTTGCTGGTCACGTAAACTGAAAAATAAGGGCTAACTTTGAGACAAGTGGAAATGATACTGTTGTCACAAATTGGTTTCAAATTTTGTTTAAATCCTATAGATACATACATATTGCTTAGAAACATATACTTTTATAATAGGCTGAAGAATAAAGGGGAGTTTGAGGTGTCCTCATTTGAAAAAGACAAAAACATTTATAGAAAAACCTAGAGTTTAAATTTACTTGGCACCCTAATGTGATACACAGCTACCCAAATGCTAGATTATTTATCAGTTCATACTTGAAAGTAGTTAACCTACTTTCTGTTCACTACCTGTTGTGAAATGCAACAATAGATTCTTTGCATTTCTACTTACTATAATAGGCACTTCAGCTGTTTTTACTGAAATGTACAAAGCTGAAAAATACAGATCTTGAACTCTTTTTGCCTCACAGCTGAGAAATGTTGGTAAGTCAGGGTTTGTACAGCTGCTTACTTTTTAGTTAATATATTTCAGTAACAAATACCACTTTTCTGCCTTTTCTATTTAGCACTTCTAGTGTTGTCCAGTTACTGTGCTTACTACCACTTCCTGGATATTTGCTTGGATACGATATGTGCATGAAATGGATTTTTAAAGACTTCTAGAAAACTTCAAAAGGCCTCCAGGGAACTAAGAAAAATATTTAGCCTTATGCATGAACTAAATGTTAGTGATTTAATGTGTGTTAGAATAATTATTTTAAAAGGTTTTGATGGAAAGTCATAAATCTGGGTAGTTGGGTTTTTTGTTCTTTTTTTTTTTTCTATTAACATGGGGTGACCATATGAGAGGATATTTCAAGGAATTCAAGTATAGAAAAATCAGCGAGCCACTTTGATATTCTATACTTGACAAGACATCTACTTTCTTTCTGAAGATTAGTTTGAAGCAGAGGAGAAATTAATAAAGCAGTATTGTTTGGGTTGTTGTTTTTGTTTGTTTGGTTGGGTTTTTTTGGCAGTCTATAAAGCAGTCATGACCTGTTTAGCAAGAACAGTTGGTAAGCAGGCTCTGGAAACCCAGTTGTGAGAATGTCAGAGCAGGGTGGTGGAGGGTGTTGCTGAGTTACCTGTAGGAAACTAGGACTGAGGTGACTTGCCTGCCTTATGTGCGACCACTGTGTGACACTGATTTCTTGAGTGTTTATTAATTAACTGAATGTGGAGCACTATTTTGGGGGTTCCTGAACTTGCTGGGAACACTGTGAAAAAGAATTTCCTATGAGCTAAGCAGAAACATTGTGCTGAGCTATGAAAAGGCGTTTTCCTTACTGTGAGCATTAGCAGTAGTATTGCCAGTTAACCTAAAGTTACTTGCTCCCGTTGCTGTTTTTGAGCCTGTATATGCTCTCGAGTGAAGAGGGTAGTCAGTATGCTGAAGAAAAGACCTTTTAGCATTCAGAACTCCCAAATTATGTAGTCTTTGATGGTGACTTACGCAGATCACCTTAAGGAGTACCTATATAGAGACAGCATTCATCAGTTGTCATTTAAGCTAATTGTGAGTGCAAACATCTGTAGAGCTCTGTTGCAGAGCAGATCACCCAAACTGGACTAACTGTTGAACAACACTGTTTTTCTCATTGTTTAATCTGTTGGTTTGTCCCCCAACAACCAATAGCAAAGGATTTGGTTTCATAAGTAGGTTGTCAAATTCAGCTTGTATGGTCATGGAAGAATGCAGTCTTGGGTCCTTCTTCCAATCCCGGCTGTTTATTCTTGTCTTTCATGCTAGCAATCCATTTGTATGGTCCCAGAGTACATGGAACTAAACTAAAATGAAGAACAATTAGATACATTTACTCTTCAGTTGCAGTCATTCCCTGTCCTGGCTGATCCCTGGCAGAGGAAGGAAGGAGATGAAAGCAGTAGTGCATAGAGACTGATTCAGATTGATTTAAACTGCTTGTGAACACACATTCTTCCCCATCCCTCTGCCAAGTTAGCAGTTTACAGGCTAAACACTTTGTAAACTCTCTACAGGTGAAATTGCCATAGGGGGTTTTCTATGCTTGCTTGCTAGGTAGAGTGCTGGACTTCTCTATAGGTTTGAAGTCCATGTTTTCTAGAAAGTGTTGAGTGAAAAGATTAAAAGGAATTGATGCTGTACCTTGAAGGTGATGAATAAAATTTAATTTTTGATATGGTAAACATAATTTCAAAAGATGAAGAGGTTTTAAAGAAGAGTTCCTCTCCTCCCTCAGGTTCTTATTCAGTATTTGGAAAGAATGCCATTAATAGCAATTATGTCTCTTTCTCCCTAAATTAGAAAAACTGTTGGTATTATAATTTTCTGCAGAAAAATATTTATAGATATTAGATTTCTATCGTGTCAAGGTGACAGTCTTCATGTAACTAATACTTATGTTAATAATACGCTCTGACAATAGGTATTTTTACCAATGAGTGGAAGATGTAAGCAATCATGCTGTGTTGGTTCCAAATTAAAACAATAGGGAATGATAATTTGGGGATAAATTACATCACTCTTTCTTTGATAAGGAAATTGAAGGGAATAGAAGTCAAACTTCTGATTTTTTTTTTTTTGTACTGTTAAGAAGGTCCATATATTTATGGGTAGACAAGGGGAGACTTGGTGACAGTTGGGTGTTAATGCCAGTTGGAGAGGATAGAGTGAGATGTACGACATTTTCTGCTCATTACTAGGAAATTAATGCAAAAATTTTGATGACATTTGTTATCTCACTTTCCAGGAATTTGGGTTCTCACTGAACTTTTATCTATGATTCTTTCTCCCTTAGATGCCCTTCTAACTTATTATTCTTCAATGTTTACACAATCCTTCTAAATGGTATTTGGGAGATGGGATTTGACTTCAGCAAAATTCATATTCAAGGTTTTACCTAGTAATAAATAATGTAGTAGAGAGTAATTTGTATATTTTTTCACATTCTCTTCTGATCTGGAAAAAGTGTTTCAATTTGTGGCAGGGCAATCTGATCCACTGTGATAATTTTTTTCCTTCCTATTTTCAGCTATCCTCTCAAGAGCAGCTTGCAATCGCTAAATCTCTTGTTTGTATATTTAAAACTTCACATTTTCTTTAAAATAAATGTGGAATACATTCTTCTAAGACTCACAAAGAATACTGTAAATTAATTTAGAATGGTGGAAGATAGACTTTCCAATATCCTGTATGAGTGTTTAAGTGAAAGCATTAGTTTAATCTTTTTGTTAATGCTGTGACACTTAGGTTGATGTAACTTCTTTTCCTGGGAATAAAAATAAGAGGTTGAGACATTTTGGAAATGAGTACATGTTATACCAGCATTTCAGAATTCAGGAATTTGTAATGGAATATGTGTTTTCACTTTTTAACTTATTTTACTGCTCTGCTTATTGAAAGATAGATGTTGCTGTAATATTAAATGAATGTTACCTCAAATTATATCACTGAACTTAGAAATAAAATATATATAATTCTTAAGCTTTGTACTTCCATAAATATAAATGCATTTTTGAAAACTTAGCAACAGTTTTATAAATTTCCACTTTAATTTCTTTAGAGGGTTGTCCTGCTAGATGTGCATCAAGGGAGACAGTGAAATACTTAAGCATAAGTAAGACTGCACTATTGTTTGAAAATTAAAGTATGATATGTACCAATACCTTGCTGCTGGGAACTGAGACAAAAATGGAGACTGTAATTCAGCTTTGAGTCATTTCCATTTTTTTAAATGCATATTCATTCTGAGGTGCTCTTCCAGAACTTTAAAATTACAATCCACGTACATTTACACGTAGAACATGATTTGGGTAACTGTAAAGTGTCTTTGTCGTCTTTGTAGAATTTCATGCCTATTTTCCTGCAATGTTGGACAATTTAAAAGTCATTAAAGCTTGGATTCATTCCTTTACTCATAGACTACTAGTGCAGTTTTTATATTCCTAAAAATCAAGTGGCACAAAACATTATGCCACCTGATGCTGTACAGTATTGGATATGTGGGCGGAAACCTGCCAAGAGTCACACTTCAAATATATTCTGATATTCTTGATCCATTTTAGAGTTGGGCCGCTAAGGCTGCTGTCAGGTGTGTTCCCTGGAAAAACTTATTGTGAAGTTCCAGAAAGTGTTAGTATATATATTAGATGTCTGTCTGCAGCAATTCAGTTTTTCTTTGTTAGTAACTGTTTGGCTGTTGAGCTAATATTCTGATTTCACTGTACTGTGTCTGATGGGATCCAAAATTGGACTGATGAGTTAAACATATTTCACTCTATACATTTTACATAATACAAAATACATATTTATATATACACTTAGCAGGGCAGGGTTCTTTAGGTTTCTAGATGCAAGAAAACTGAATGAGCTGCTTTTGTTATATTCTGTAGAGTAAGACAAATTCTCTTTTGATGACAGTGTAATATTAATAATATATTAATCAGACAGAGGTGTATGTCCTACTACGACAGACTTTTTTCACTGGTAATGTGCATGGTATTGTTAGCATCTAGATACCAACTCAAGTGGTAGTAGGTGAGTTTTAAATTAGTGGAATGCTTTTATTTTTATCTCCAGTAGTACTGATTTCAGATCAGTAAAGTTATACTTATTCTGTTTTGCATTAAAATAGAGAACAATCTGCCTGTTTCTAACTGGAGTAACTTACTGTGCAACAGCACTTATTGGAACATCTGAAATGGTGTAACTAAATCTTAATTATCGTATGACATAAATATCAAACATAGCTTCTATTTTGTGGAATAAAAATCATTCATGATGCTTAAGCTGGCCTGATCAAGTTTCTCTAGTTAGCTATATTGTTTTTACTTAGCTGGAATTTTGAGCAAGCAAATTGTGATCTTCTTAGAAATATATATATATGTATATATAAAAACAAACAAACAAAAAGAAAATGGTAAACTTCAGGTGTTTGATTCCAGACAAATCCAGATACTATCTTACTGCTGTAGAGGGATATCCTTACTATGCTTGCCCACAGTTGAACCTGGGATGGAAAAATATACACTACAATACTTGAATGTGATCTGCAAATTGGACTTGTGTTTACAAGAAAACTCCTTAGTCTTAAAGGAACTGCAGCATCTTTTCTTTTATCTGGCAGTTTCTCTTAATACAGCCTTTGTGTCCACTGAAACAACATTCCAGCCAAGTACATGAGTGTGTGGGCACACATCAATTGCTAAGAAAGGCCAGCGTGCTTTAGCTGTGTATTCCTCTTTTAGCAGTGGTGATGCACAATATTTCTGTGAAAGCAAACGTTACAGTGGGCTGATTAGTCATACAGTCATATTGGAAGATTAGGTTTATCCGTTAAGCTATGTATTTCAGAATTCCTCTTTAATTATCTTCTTAGGCTTAGGGAAAAAACACTGATCATAAACATGTAATGAATTAGAATTTCATTGACATACGAAGTTGATACTGTAACATGCTGATTTGATGGAGACACTGATACTCTGTTGATAGGCATGGTAAGAATGCAGCATTAACTCTGGAACCGAGGACCTCTTAAGAGTGCCTCTTGTTCAGTTTTTGAGAACAGAACAGGGTTTAATGTGGAAAGTAACAGCAGAATTGTTGACATAGAAAAGGCTATCAAGTAAAACTTAAGATAGAATTTTTCTCTTTCATTTTGGTAATCCTAAATGTTACTTTTTGAAAAGAGGCTAAAAAAATGAAGGTTTTAGTATAAGAGGCTTAAAGACTTTTAAGGAAAAAAAATGAGCTTTACATAATAGCTTCAGCACACTTGAAAGCAGTGAACAGACTCTTATATCACCTATACAACTACAAAAATTTTATTCCTGTTCTTTAATATATTGAACAGTTTTATGGAATCAGAGGAAGGATCTTTCTTTAAATAGCCACTCCCTGGAAATGGCTGCTATTAGTCACGGGCTAAGCCAGCTGAAGATGTTTTGGAAACAGGTGCAGCAATGAGTAGCCAAAGAAACTGAAGTATTCTGGGTAGTTAAATTGAATAAAAGGTATGAAACAAGTCGTTTAGGTCCTTTAATTCCTTAAATTCTGAAAAGTAACCTAGCTGAATGCTAACTGTTTATATATTCTTATTGCTTATATTACTACAGTGGCAAGTCTACTTTTATGTAACATACATCTAAAATATGTCTTCATAGTAATGCATCACTTGACAAATCTCCTCTAAACTTGTCTTCAACTGGGTATTTCTGTTTTCTTAATATCTATTTTAATGCTTGCATGCTCGGTTTGCTATGAGTATTTTCTGATGAAAAGGGTTTTCGAATAATAGAACTTAGTTGAGCAGTAAAAGCTTGCATTCTCTGTTTTGAATAGTTGCCATATTGATTACATTTAGCCCTTTTTCCCCAAACCTGCTTTCACAAACCTCAGACTTAAATACTGAACTCTTACATATAGGTAGAGAACAACTCTGCAAGACAAATGTTGTTGTGGAGAGGAATAAAAAAGAGAAATTGTCAAGTTTCTTATAATACCCTAGCTACTGACCATGCAGAAATATTTGGTCAGTAATATTTACCTGAAAATGCATTGAGATGGGAGAAGAGTTTGCATGTGCGCTTATGTTTGTTAGGTTTCTACCATTATGTTCTTACAAGTTAGGCAAAGTTGTAAAAGTTCTAGCTCATGAAGCATATTCTTATAGGAACATCATAGCTTTTATGATGAAATAAGGGAAAAAATAAAAACTGTGGACTTGAAGTTTCAGTCCTAACTTTTCTTTTTAACTGTACAGTTATTTTGAGTTACGGATGTCTTCCTTCAGAAGACATAGTCCTGCCATTTATTTATATTAATCTGGGAGAAGTGGGATATACAAATAAGTTGTTATTTTTTCACAACTCGAGCAAGGGGGTGGATTTACAGTTTACTTAATAGTTTGAGGAACTGTCCATTTGAAAGAAAAGTGTACTGTGGAAAATAATGTTTATATTTTTCTGGAAGAAGATTGCATTTGTGAAAATAGAGTTTATTCATTTGTATATTCTGCCACAGCAAGGCTCTTTAAATTTAACATCACCCATAGCAGCTCAACCAGAAGTTGATTTGAGGTGATTTGAAGTTGATTTGTGCTGTGATTTGGGAAAGCAGCATTGTAATTTTTGTTGGGATAACTTCAGTTTCACTTATTTGCTGCTTGGGAAGTTTCCAGTGCAATGTTGTGCAGAGATACCTGTGCCAGTATAGAAGTCTGCTTGTCAGCATAAGTTATAATTTACTGTAGTTTTATCAGGTAAATTATTTGCAGTACTAATTTCTGTGCTGCCCTAGCTAACCTGTGTCCAGCTGAAGTAAGACATTTATGTTCTGCAAGGCTGTGGTTATCTTACATGACAACAGTGGCCCAATAGGTGCTGGTAAGAAACATGAGGAGATGTAACAGAAAAAAATAGTGATTTTTCCCTCTTCCAGGCTCAGATAATTAGTTATGTGGTTATAATTTATTATATATCTACAATCTTAACCAATCTGCTGTCTGCTCTTCTTGACTGGGAGCTTTCTGTAGTCTTAATGAACCATTTTGTAGTAGTGGGAGACCAAACTTAATTTGAATCAGTTTCTCTGCTGCTTGGATGCTTCTGCATAGTGCAAATGTATGTACAGTAACGTTTGTGTCTGTCTCCAAAAGCTTCCTTATCATTGTCTTAATGCAGTGCTGTGGGTTCTGTAGCCTGTTTCTAAGGAGATTTGGAGACATAATTAAACAAACTGTTCTTTATTCAGAGACCTATAGCTCCATTAGAATATTAGGGGAAAATCAGAACATTGAAAAACTTTGTCTAATGCAACTCATCTTTTGTAATTATATTTATTTGCATATACATAGTCCCCTTTTTCTTTACACCTGCAATAGTTGCAAGTACTTTCAATTTTTATGTTATTTTTCCCCTTTCCCTTTTTATTTACTGGGAGAAGAAGCTGAAGAATTGTTTGACTATTTTGAAAGATGTAATATCTTTCTGCAAAGATAGAACTACATATCTCTGTAAGAGAAAGATATTTTTATTGTAGTAAATTTAAAGGCAGTTCAAAGACTGTAAGACTGTACTCCAGATGCTATAAAAATTTAGCCTCTGCTGATCTAAGGCTGAGGTACTACTGATGTTTTGCATGTGTATAGTTGTTATATGCTATTTGTATCTGCACTAATACAATGTTAAATAATTGTTTATTAGGAAGAAGAATCTTCTTCACAGGCATCTTGGAGAGAAAAGTGAATATTTGTTAAGTGTAAAAGGGAAAAAACATAGGAAGGGTAATTTGCAGGACGTTGGAAAAGATATTTACAATGTATCATGCCAAAACATTGCAAAGAGACTAGTATAGCTATACCTGTAAAGGATAATACTTATAATTTCTACTTTCAAAAGTTTATGCTGCAAAAGTAATAGTGATCAAGTTAACATTTATATACGCACACCCTCCCAAGCACATATGTATCTATTTTAATATCTAGAAATTACCTACAGTTATTTGAAAGGTTCTGTTTGTGGGCTAGCTTGCCTTTGAATTTCATTCCAATCCCATTCTGTTAGATGTTTCAAATGCGTAATTCTTGCATAGGGAATTCTCAGAAAGCCAGATATAAGGGCTCATTTTTTTAAGCCAAAATGCTGCACTCTTAGTGTATTAGTTGTTTTATCCAAATGAAATGTGTTTTGTTAGCTCTTGTGCAATGTTTTCCCCTGGAGACTAAAGAATAGCGTAGCAGGTTAGTGCTGAGGGATAACTGGCTAGTTTAGAGCAGGAATGAAGATCTGTCAAAATGTTCAAATAAGGACTGGCTTACACTAAAACCTCAGGAAAAGTCTAGGGATTAACGTTGAATCTAGTTGAATTCAAACATCATCCAAACCCCAAAACAAATGAAAAATGTTTGAGTTTGGCTGGTTTGCAAAATCTTAAAAGTTATTGCTGGCACTGAGCTAGAAAGGAAGACAGACTGTTGGTCTGTGCATGCTAAATCTTCTGAAGCCAGCAGAGAAATTTAAGGATATTTCTGCAGAGCAAGTTACTGGAAAGCAAGGGAGAGCCTGGTTTGACTGTTGTGAACTGCATCTTCAGATTCTGTTACTTGCAATTGTATCTTAATGAGTCTGAGCCTTACACTTTGTCAGAACAGCTTGTTCAGAAAAGCCAGGAGAAAAACAAAAGGCAAATTGGTGGAGAGAATAGAACTTTTTTCTGTAGGTAAGATACCTTTGTTCTATATGCTTTAATTTAATATAGTCTGAAATGACTGTATCTCTACTAAGTCTGAATTTTTCAGAAAAAACTAGATGCCAGAGGTGTAATTGACTGAAATTACCTTTGTAATTATATTTAACCTTTCTTTAGTTGATTTTTTAATAGGAATGTCAGGCTCTGTAAGGGGGGAGAAAGTCTGCATATTGATATTCCTGTAACTGTAGTGAAACGGTGAGGGCATCTGCTGTGTCAAACACTGCTAATGGGATTCCCAGGTTAAATCCATGCAAGACTATGAGACTACTGAAAGAATATGTTTTCTCATATTTTGATCTCTTTGCCAGTATAGTGTAACCTGAAACAGGTTTTTCTGGATTCAAGTGTGCTTTGGCGTCTGCCATTGCTGTTAAAATCCATGGAGTTAAAGTTTATCCTTCCGTGTGCGAAGCAATGACTTCTTAGGAGCAATCAGCTGTAAGGTTCTGGATAGTTTTTTTGTTCTACTCTAGATCTCTGCTCCTTGAAGACCTTTTAAAGATTGTCTCAACACTAGGTCATCATCTTGGTGCAAATTATCTGTAGTCCAGTCATTAAATGTGTCGTTTTCTTGACTGTCAAATCAAACAGTGTTATTTTTTGGCAGGACTGATCTCATTTATAAATTGAATTAAGTAAAGTGTTTTGTGGGAAATTGTGAAATTTTCAAAATTAAACTTGAAATTAGTTCTCAGTTTACAATTGAACTTCTTATTTTACAAAACCACCTAGTGGTAATGGTGCTTTGCTAGTTTGCTGTAAAAATCAACAGTCTATTCCTACAGAATGCTCAGTTAAATGACTAATACCTGCTTTGTTTGCAAATAATATGGGCTGGATATAAAAATTGAAATATACTGGTTTTTTGAGTGCTATCCAAGTAGATTAGTCTTTGAATACAAACTTGTGTTTGACCTTGCATATATGCCAGTGCTGAAGTGCTTTCAGCCAGTTTAAAGCCACTTCAGGGATTTAGTGGAGATGTTTGACTGAAAGCTGTTCGTTTGACACCAAGATCATTTGAAGAGACAGTTAGCTTGGCTACAAAGTCATTTAAAAAAAAAAAATGTCACCTTCTTCATCCAGCTAGGGGCTTCATACTTTTAATTTTTGGAATTCGGAAAAAAAGAACTTAGAGATCAAGAGTGTGCAATGAAAAGGTAAATACAGAAAATGCTATCACAGAAACATATGAAATGGTGGTGAAAAGAAGAGGATTTTTTTCTCAGTTGAAATTTCTGTGGTTTTTTTGCAAGGACCTTACAAATTCTAAATTATTATGGAGTGCTACTTCATGTTGTAGTTGGAGGCAGGCTGCCAGTTGACCCACTGATTTATCCTCTTCTACTTTCTTAACTCTGGTGTATGATCTTAAAGGGAAATCATACAACTTACTGAAGTGAAAGAAAATTAGATTAGCAAAAGTAACAGAAATAAGTAGCTATGTGTTGAATTGGTGAGTTGAATCACTTTAGCCCTTAATCAAAGGTGTATCAGAACAGATGCAAAAGAGAGGATGGACAGGGAGAGGCACCATTCATGAAGATTTGAGTTTCGAGGGCCAAAGACTTCCTCTTTTACACTCGTGAGTTGTTGATTCAACTCACAAAAGAAATATGAAAGAGCACACCATCTGCATAACTATGGTGGTGAGCACCTATCAGCACATACCTCCCCCTCCACCTTTCCCAGTTTGAGAAATTAAGAACTATTGTTGGTAGTAGGTATTGTTTGTCACCAACTCTGATTGCTTAAACCCATTTTATTGGATTTATTTTTGATG
Organism: Pyrocephalus nanus; assembly: GCA_038380795.1. Taxonomy (NCBI): domain Eukaryota; kingdom Metazoa; phylum Chordata; class Aves; order Passeriformes; family Tyrannidae; genus Pyrocephalus; species Pyrocephalus nanus. Next base: position 75,825,752 of record CM076260.1, on the reverse strand, counting down.
GCTACTTTTGTTTGTTTGTTTGTTTTCTGTAGGTAGACAGATCTTTTTGAATATTTATCCTAGCATTTCTGGCTTTATTCTTATAGGAGTGAATAGATTCAACCCATTTGAATGAATAGACTGATTTTCTCACTTTGCATAATGATCAAAACTGCATCCTGGTGATCATTCTAAGTTACTAGGAGAAACAGATGAATGTGACTTGCATTTAGAACAGTTCTGTTTTAATAGATTCCTAGCATACAGAAGCCATATGCTTTTTGTATCAGGTAGGTCTTAAAGCACTTTTATTTTCAGAAGTTTTCTGTTGGTTCTGTAGCATTTTGGGCTGTTGTGATGTTTTGCCTCTTGCCATTTGTCAACTCATACAGTTCTACACAAAACATTCATATTTTGATTCTTATACAGGTAGTTGTGTATTTTGGCTTGCAAATACAGCAGAAACTATGTTTGTTAGTAATTGCTCACTTAAAATAAGATTCCTTTTTCTTTAGCCCTCATTTTTCTTCTTCCCATCCTGAATTTAAATAAAGGGGCTATTCCATCTGTTCCTTTTGCAGAGAGTGGCATTATGAGTATTGCCATTTTGGAAATCTAATAAGCGACTGTATTAACTACAAGTTATGTTACCAGTTTTTTGTAAGTATTAAGAAAAATGCACTATGAAATTCTAATCCATTGTAATGGGATGCCTTTGAGGCTAAGAAACTCACAGCTGTAATAGCCACAAGATTGCAGGATTTCAGAGCAAGGAGTATAAGGACAAAGCAGCTGGCTTTGGCCTACATAATTTGTTGAGAGGAAGTGGGGACTGACTGCAACAGTTGAGCTTTTAGAACTAAAGAAGTGAACAGATTGTTGCTGAGCGGAGTTGTGTACAGAGTATTTTTAAAATTAGTATGGTAAGTAAGTTGAGCTCTAACCAGAGATGAAACCATGTGCATACTTCCTGTCTGTCTGAGACATCACACAAGTGCCTGGGGGCGGCAAAATGAGTTTTGACACACATCAGCGCATATCAGAAGTGCTAAAGCTGGTATTTCTTGGGCCGAGTAGTTTTTCTGATCACTTCTTGGTGAAGTGATTGGCTATTTGGTATATGAGGCAATTCATATAATTTTGAAAAATGGAGATAATTCTTTAGAAGTCTTTCCTGCTGTAGCTGCCTTTATCACAATATATTGTTTTAATTGTGAGAGTTCCTTGTTGATTCAGAATCTGAGTATGAATACCTATAGCCATATTTAGGTGTTTGAATGGCTACCTCAGAGTTTGCTTGATCATACTTTTAATGTGTATTTAGTAAGACTGTTGATTTAAAGCCTTGAAGAGATGGAATATTTGTATCAATCCTTATGATCTCTTCAAGCATCTAGTTACACAGTGTATTAATATCCTTTTTTTAAATCTAAAATCTCTGTTCATCCTAAAACCATGGGATTTTTAATGCCCTAGATTATAAGATTAAAGAACCTTGCAATATTGCTTCTTTCCTATGCCATGAAAGAGCACTTGAGTTTGACACTATGGGCCAAATCCAGTGGACTGTAGCTAGCTAACTTATGGGTGTTTGTGATACTTCTCAGGGGGAGTGTTTGCACTGTGGGAGTCTCCTTTGTATTATAAATAATCCAGGCATGTGCCAGTGGGTGCTCTGTCTCCTGGGCAGAAAGAGAATCAGGTAAGAGGACTTTATGAACTAGGGTGGAATCTGTTGGATGGTTAGCACAGGACCTATCTGCAAGCACTTTGTTCAGGCATCTCATTTCCATTAAAGTGGTTTATGTGATGGATTTGCAGTTGTCCAGATCCTCTGAAGGAGTGAAACGGGTGCTTTATTCAATAAGCCAAGACCCCCAGCACGTGGAATTGAGAACTTGGTGCTAGCTGCCTTTTCATCCAAGGTTTTAGCATCTGGGGCTGAAGACAGCCAACAGGATGAACTGGGGGCCATCAACTGTCAACACGCTTGCTAGAGTTTCATATTATGGCGTGTGCCACATTAACAGCTCACTCCTATTGAAAATGGAATGTGCTGCATGCTATTTCCTCCTCCCCTGAGGGGGCAGTTCGTAGAAAAATAGCCAAAAAATAAATGGAATATGAGGCAATGTCAAATTCCTGCCAAAAAGGCAAATGTCATACTGGAATGTTAAGGTATTACTTGAAAATTGAGTGAAATTATGTTTGCTTTTCTTGCAATTAATTAGGGCATACCTGTGTCTGTTTTTAGGCACCAACTAGAAGAAACATCTGAGGTCATTAAATCAAACTCCAGAGGAGTAATTAGAAATACAGGGCCTGTAGGTAAATAGAAATACATATAAATATTTGGCTTATAGGTAAAATTTACATCATTATTTGTTTGTTGTTTTCTATTAGAAATAGGATTACTTTAAGGAGTTGCACCTCTTGAAAGCTGCAAAGGAGAAGTACACTGATCTCTATGTGCAGTATTGATAAGACAAGAAATAACAACAGCAAGGAATGCTTAGATGAGATATTATAGAAAAGCCTGTAAACACTGCAGAGAGTGTGGAATATTGTCTCCTAAATTTAAGAACGATATTACAGGCATCTGTTATGAATAATACAGCTAAAATGATCCTGCTGAGAGGAAAAGCCTTGAAAACCTTCTATGTGTAATTAAGTTTTTGTTTTTCCCAGGAATCTCATCCATTGTAATTTGATAAAATGGTTAGATTAAGTTATTTTAGTCTCTTTGTAGGTATTTTCTAAACTAATTTTCATAGTTCTTTCTCAATGTCTTGTCCTTGGCCAGGAGTTTTACAGTGAATTACTAGGCAGCAGTCGAAGGAGCATGGCAGAGTTAAAATCCTTTTTACTGTCTAAAATTTGTTGTGTTGCTGTATGAAGTTAGCCAGTATATACTACTGTGCTTTTGGTAGACTCTGGTTCTCGAGACAAAATGAATTTGTAGCAGATCACCAACTGCACACAAAAGTGCACACATTCTTCCTTCCTGAATGATTGAATTTTTGCATAACTTTTTGATGCGCAGATCAGTTGTGCTTAATTTACAAAATAATGTGTCTCTGGGAGGGATTGATTCTCAATCAGAAAAATCCTAGCTTTTCAGTTTGTTTTTTATTTAGATTTTTTATCTCATGTTGTTTGATGGTTGTGTGTAGGTTGGGCATTACTTTCGGTACTCCCCCATTGTTGTCCTAGCTAGCAACAGTGGCAAAAACCAAATCCAAAGGCTACTTGTGATTTTTTTTTTTTAGCAGACTTATGTGCTATTTTGTTATAATTTTAACAATATATTTTCAAAAAGTACTTTATATTAAGTTACAGTTTATACAGCTATAGTTAAAGTTTCATATAAATATACAAAATAACATCTTAGAATTTTGGAATATAACTTTATCAGTGCATATAAGACTAAGAAAAGCATAGCTAGTTAGTGAATTGACTTGGGTCAGTGTTTGAGAAATCTCGTTCTGATGGGGGATTTTGAATTAGTAAGTAAGTCACCCTTTCAGCTTTCCTTTTCTGTTCTAACCTAGGAACAACCTCCCCACTTTGCTCATAAGAAGTTTAGAAAGTGTTGTACAAAATATGGAAAGAATTGTATTTGCAGAAAAGAGAGTCATGGTTTATAGGTTTGGGGTTTTGGGGTGTTGATTTTGGTGGTGTTTTTTTTAATGTTCACTTTTTCAACTTGTCATGAATTCGTGTCTGAAGTTTTACACAATAGAAAATAGTTTTAAAAATAGATGATAATAAACAGAAGCTTAATATGCCACAATTTCAGTGAGAAAAACCCCAACATTCTTAGATAATTATCTGATTTTATTTTTTATTGACTGTTCCTGTTCTTGGTATCAGTTTTAGTATCTAAAAATATTGTTATATTTTTCTGTCAACCAAAATGCCAGTATTATCAGTTCCCTAGAATAGATTTCCTTTAGAATACAATTTGTTTCACATATATAGATTTTCCTGTTCTGTATATTGTTATACTGAATTTCTGTAGAACTAACTTCTTAAACGGAAAACAATAATGAATCTGTCTTTGACTGGAAATAGAAATATTGCCAAAGAATTATACAATTGTTAGTTTGGTCTCTTGAGATTTCATCGACTACTGATTTTTTACACTTCACATAGTCATGTATTAGTCTCTTCACCATTTTGATCAGGAACAGCCTGGACTGGTTTGTTAGATTAAACTATCAAATTATCTTTGTTCCAGTCCGTTTGGAAGACAAGCATATCATTATCATATCATTCTTTTCAGTGCTTTGAAACATCCCAAGTTTTACACAGCAGCATCTCTAGACAGAACTGTGGCACATTTTTAAATGTGAGATAAGTTTTCCAGACCTAGTAAAATAAATACTGCTCCTAAGTGTTATCTACAGCTTTTAGTTGGAAAAAGAGTACTTGTTAATGTAAAGGTTTAATATATTCCTTATTTTCAAGTGCAAAACAGATATCAAGGACATACTTTTTACTAAGTTATTTTACCCTCTAATAACAAACATGTTATTGATTGCTTCCTTTTTTTTTTTGATATAACAGTTCTCCTTACTTGAATGAATTTTGTTTCTTGCACTAAAAACAGGAAATGTGAAAGCTTTTCAAATATCTGTGACTAAAAGAGAAGTCTTTCTTCAGAAGCTTCTTATTTCAAATTAGGTGTTACTTTTTTATCTGTACATATGTAGAAACTTAATGTTCAGACTTTACTTGGAATGTACAAAAAAAGTCTGGCCAACATTAATGAAGTTGCACCATTTTTCAGTACTAAACTATGATGTTAAATAGTTTGAATATTTAGTTAAACCTTACAGGAAAAAAATGCAGTCTGGTAGCTATGGCAATAATTGACTTCAAAAAAGATTTTATATTTAAGGGGATAAGCAGTGGGAGCAGGCATTCAAAATATCTTCATGTAGCCTTTCAGCAATACAAAACAAGACTTACAGAAGGAATAGCAAGGAATTGGCGTTATTTTTAGAGAGCTTGATCAGCAGTTCTGGAGTGTTTTTATTAAATAAAACATTGTATAGAGTGATGTGCTATACTGATAGAAAGAATACAGATTTCCATTCTTAGGTCTGAAAGTACTAGAGAAATATCAAATGCCCACTTGCCTGTGAGTTAGATGTGCATTAGCCCCGTTCTGCAGAATTGAAAATTGGTACATGCCTGCTGGGTCTCCTCGTGGTGCGGCAAGTCTGTGACCAAATTAGGAACAGAATCAGAATTCAGTGGGTTTCATTCAGAATGGTAGGGAAAAAAATAATGCTGTAATTTTTTAAAGCATAGTTACCTCTCTGGATTTGCTATTTTGAATAGGAAATGAGGTAATTACAGTTTAGATGTTTGGAAATTACACTACACAGTACATTTCTAGTGGAGCATTGAGTTGCTCTTTGGAAATTATTAGGATAGACTAACTTTTAAAATTTTTGAAATATTTCCTATGTTCTGAGTAGAGTTAAAATATTTTTATAGTTCTGTATCCATCAATTTATCATGCTTCTGAGAAAAAAAAAAGGAATGGGATTACTAGTCCCATAAAAATTCAGCTTTACACAGATAAGTAAAAATAATGAAAATCCATTTTGCATTTAGATACATTAAATAAAATAAGTGTTACTTGTGATTACCAAACTGAACCTCTTGTTTTGGGTCACTTGGTCCTTCATGATCTTAGAACCTGTAAATCCTTTCCATAGAAATCATTTTAATTCGGAGGGGAAAATCAGCTTTTGAAACCCTTTCAAGTCTTTAAGAACTTTAAATAAGCTTGGCATTGGACTGATCTAGCAGAATAATTTGAAATAAAGAAAATATCCGCTTTGCACCTGTAGAGAAGACTAAAGCTGTCAGAAGTTGATTTAATGCTTCCAGACATCTGTCTGCTAGGTTCTGGTAACTTCGAGCTTGGTTAAGGGGACAGGCAGCAATGACTTTTTGCCACAGCTGTATAATGTTTGCTTACAAGATTGTTGAGGCGTTACTTGAAACTTCCTGCAGGTTTTAAATTGAAACTGGAAATGAGTTTCATTACAAGAAGGCCCCCCCCTTTTTTTGACTTGTAGATGTTTGGTTTGATCAGGATGTTTTCTACCATAATTTTTATTTGTGGGCAAATACTGATAAAATTGAACCATTTTCCTTCAGAAATTTCAAATTTATTAGTTTTGCCTTTCTCTGAAATGTACAACAGTAAAAAAAGCAAAGTATCAAAACAAAATCTAATTTTTCAGCCAGAAGAAAATTTGCCTAAAGCACACTCTTACTCTTGAGCTTTCATGTAATAGCTTTTTCATGTGAAAAACATCACTGCCTTTTATTCTATTTTGTAGTTTGCAAGTTCACAGAAAAATTCCTCCTGTCTCCTGTTGCGATGTTCTCATTTCTGGGAGGTGGATGATGGCCAATGGATTTACTTTTTTTAAAGGAGTTTTTTGTCTTCTGGGCTTCAGTCTTTGTTTCAGATACTTCATTTGTCTCTGAGGAATTGTGTGCCTCAGTAACATACGGTTTGTAGAAAGGTTTTAGAAGTTTCTCATCTTTGCTCTGAAAATACATGAGAAATGTATTTAAAAAGCAACTATAAACTAATTTTATCTGCCAAATTGAGTATATTAAAGTGTTATAATAACAGTTTTTCCTAAAAATGTCTGCTATTACTGTAAAGTTGAGTGTCCTCCTAACCACAGCAGGTTGAGCTGTAAGCAAAATCTTGTCCTCTTAATTACACTCTGTGATTTTGTTTATTAAGAGATTGATTCTGCAGTGTGTGGGCGGATCTTTGCTACTGGGTGGAACTTACTGCAGTTTGAAAGTATTTAAGGTAATAATCTTTAAATTAAATATCACAGTAATTGGGGAGAAAAATTTAATTGGTTTCTTTGTGTTTCTTTCCCCTGTGTTCATGAAAACAGTTCACCAGAAGAAGTGTCTAGGAGAAGTTGGATTTATCCTTGCTTTGAAAAAAAGATGCTGTTTTTCAAAGTTGAGTCTTTCCAAGCCTTCATTGCCCCAAAAGTTTCTGAAAACCTGTGAATGACAGTGAGGTGGCTGCTAATTCTGCAGGATGGAAAGGGAATTTTTGCCCTTCATTAAAAGACTTAAAGGTCTAGCTTGGGGTTTGGGTTGAAGTAGTGGGGTATTATTGATGGGTTTTCCCACTGATTTGTGGGGACTGTAGGTGGAATATTCAAGTATGTGTGTGATTCCCCTTGCAAACTGGGTGTTTCCATCTTGAATTATGGACGATAGGCAAACAATGAGAAAACGTCCCTTGGAAAAATAACTTCAAAATACCATAGGCAGTAGCAAAAAAGTTTTGCCACTGTTCCTCTTGCTTAATATGGATGAGCAAAAATCAGATTTTGAGTCTTATCATGTTTCTTTTTTAAACTCAGTAATTAATTTGGATACCAGGTGGGGTCAGGAAGAGAGTCTTGAATATTCAAGTTTTTTCTGAACCTTGGTTATTGAAAATAAACAAATGTGAAATTTTCATTTAAAAACTAAATCCAGACCTTTCTTTTTAGTAGCTGTGGGATTGTTGGGGTGGTTTTTTTTTCTTGAAATTGCTTCACTAGTTTCTTGACTCAAGAGTCTCGTAGAGTAGATAAATGTTGAATTTTGAATGTTTAATACAAGCTGAAATCTCAGCTCTTCAAACTCTGTATGTATGAAAGACAAAGGGAAGGTATAGACCCAGTTTTTTCTTTGTGTATTAATCTGAAAGCAGTCCTGCAGGCTTTCCTAGTAACCATGTCTGCTGTGTTTCTAGATTGAATACTTAATCTTGTTTTCATGTGGTTTACTTGGAACATCCTGTGCGTGGTGCAGAGGAATACAGATTAGGAGATAGAAATAATATATTCACACACTCAGTATTAGACATGCTTATAGGCAAAGCACAGTGTAAAGCAATTTTATCAGCTGCTGTATGGCATGACAGACTTTACAAAGGAATTTGAATATAGTAATGCAGCACAGTTGAAAGAAGAGGGGTGAGGATGATTTCATCCCACATAGATGGAAAAATATATAAATGTGTAAAGTAAAAAATGCTGGAAAACCAACTTCTTTAAAAGTCTTTAAATGTATGTAAAAGCATGATGCTACCATTTTAGATTGCAGTGCTAAAATGTGTATTCCATAGTGCTTTGGAGAGGTCCATGTGTTTCCTCCCTCACACTTGGAAGACCAGAACTATTAATACCAATGTAAATGTCCAAATTCAGAAGATGTGCAGGTTCTTTTATGATGTGGGCATCTAGCCATTTATCAGTCCTTCCAGGTATAATCAGCTTGAAGGCTGGAGCAGAACCCTTCCAGCAGCCTGCTTTGCCTGCCAAAGAAAATTCAGCCACTGAATTGGTGGAAATTGCTGACTGGTCACCTAGAGACTGCTCCTTATTTAAGTGGTAAACCAGCTTTTCAGCTGCGGCAGCCTGTGCTGCAACTCCTGCCCGTGCACAGCAGTTGTGAATTGAGATAGCAGAGAAACTATTCATCCTATTCCCATTAATATAACAAATTCAAGTGCTAGTAGGAGCATGGCGGTTGCCCATTAGTTTGGATTTCCTAATGGAAAGTGCAAAACTGCAGGAAGTTGTTTCCTCTTTATCCCTTCTTGGTCACCCAAGACAGCGCCAGAAATTTTTATAGTAGTTTGGCTGATGATTTAGGATATACAGCGCAAGGCGCATTCCAGCGGCGTTCCGGAGGAGCTGCACTGCAGGAGGGCGGGCAGCGCTCGCAGCTTTCCCGGGCCGAGGTGCCAGGTCGGGAGCGATACCCGGCGGATCCTGGGAATTGGCGGTGCCAGCGCTCGGCTCCGTCAGCGGCCGGCTCCCGGGAAGCCCTGCGTGCAGATTTACCAGGCAATCGCCTTACGGGGACAAATTTAGTTTACGGCAATCCGCGCTTAATCTGCCGGAGCCCTGGGCGCCTTCGGGGAGAGGGCGCGGGCGGGCGGGCGGCAGCGCTCGGGGCTGGCTCGGGCAGCCAGAAACTTCTGGCAGCTTCCCGGCTCCGGCCCCTCCCCTTAAAGCGACAGGTCCCCGGAGAAACGCTGGTGCTCCTCTGCCGCCCCGAACGAGCCAAACAAATCTCCCGGGGCTCCGGCAGCCTTGCCAGGGCTGGAGCATCGACCCGGCTGTTCGCAGCTCCTCGGGGAGATGCTGAGGCGCTGGGAGCGCTCAGCACCCACTGCAGCGAGTGCTGGGGAAGGGCTCGCCCCGGTCTCTTCCCAGAACAGCCCTGCCGTACCCCCCGCCTGGCTGCGGCCCCACGCTCCCGCGGGGTACAGCCTTCCCCCGGTATCCCTTTGCGGACCGATGTCTGTCTCCCCGTGTCACTCAGCACAGCCGGCCCCCTTTCTGGTAACCTGGCCCCGGTCATTCATGCAAACAAAAGTAGTGATCCGTCTTGGAAGCGCCTGCTTAGTGAGTGGTTTCCATGAAGATCTTCAATACCAGTCTGCTGCCAATAGTAAAACAACGAAACGAACAAGCCGAGATACCACCATCAGCTTCACTTTTCCTTTTCTTCCATAGTGAACCGAAAGATTTTTGAGAGTATAGAGACGTTAGAAACATTGACAGGAAATCTGGGGTGTGCTCCGAATGAAAGAAGTTCATGATCTCATTATAAATTAATGATAGCACGTGCTGGACATACTTTTCAGTTTTCCTGTTAAAGCCATCAAAAAACTTTTCTTCATGATATGCTTCTGAAAAGATAATTCTTACCTATAAATTATAAAGTGCAAGTGATTGTGTTCAGATATAAAGTGTAAATGCAAATTCAGATTACCATGTTTTAAAATAAAACGAAGGCTGAGACTGCAGCTCAGAAATTTGGAGCTAGCAACATATGAGACTAGTACAGTTGTTTCAAGATGTCCAAGATATCTTCAATAATTTTAGCAAGCTCTGAACTTTTTATGTGGTAGGGTAGTCCAGTGTTGTGTCTCCCTCTTCCCTTTAAAGACTGCTGCAGTGCTCCTTGTTGAGATACTTTCAGTATGCTTGCAATACCTTTCCTGAGATTCCTGAATTATATTATCAGATTTTAGCTGCATTTTAATGTTCTGTTTTTTTCCTGGTAACCTGTTCTGAAAAGCAAAACCAGAATAAAAACAAATCCTGAGAAAGCATGTCAAAATTTAACAGACAAAAGATATATTCACTCTGCGTGTAAGGGCACCTATTAAATGACAGCACAAAGCAGTAAAGGGATAACAGCAAGGTAAAAATAGCTGTATACTAATTTTAAAATGTCTCTTTAACGTTGATGTAATTGAATAAAACCTGCTTGAGAACATGTGTCTCAGAGTTGGTAAAAATGTCAAAGTTGTGGTAAGAATTATCTGAAATTAATGCCAGACTTTGAACTTCACTGTTTACTTTTCTAGTTTGCATTCTCTGTGATGCATCACATTTTGCTAATTGTTTTAACTTACCACTTTCTGCTGTTACTATCAGTCAGAATGAGGGAAGTATTTTGAAAATTTCAATTAAGTGATTTTGTCACCAAAAATTGTTGCAGTTTGGGGAAAGGGGGAAGTGTGAAAGCCCATGTAATTTGTCTTTCAGCAGAATAATAAAACCACAGAAAAAATTCCAGTGTGTATCCACTGAAGATTTCACATGCTGTTTTAAAGTGTATAGTGATTCATAGTGGTAGTTAAAGAAAGTCATTTCATCATTTTTCTTCCAAAAGCCACTCTGATACTGTATTTCTTGTAAACATACCTACAGTGGTAATCAAATGGTCCATATATTTGCTGTTGTTTGAAAGTCCTTACAGTGGTAAATATTAACTAGTTCCAGTGGAAGGAGATAGAGTAATTTCAAAAGATATAGGCTAGAGATTGAAATGAATTTGTGTTTTACTAACAGAAATTAATTCTAACATATGTTTGTTCTTCAAATGAATATTCTTTTTGGAAGAAGATGGTGAGAATAAGTCAGAGTAGGGATAAAGTAATCGCTTATACTGGTAATTACGATCTTAATAAGAATTTTAAATTCTCTTTAAATTTTGATTGTTGATTTGCCTGTTCCTTTGCCATAAATTTCCAGTCAAAGACCAGAACTTCAGATTATCTTGGCTGTCAGAATGTTTTTTATTATTATTATTTTATTAAGTTAGTGTTCAATAGCAGTAAATTCACCTTAAGATTATGGATTGGTCTTTGGGATAATTTGGCTGGATAGGGAGGTATAGACTGTTACTGACACAACCATCTCTTGAAGTTTTGTTTATAGGAAAATAATAGCTATGTGTATCTGCGTGGACCCGTCTGGGATCTGCCAGTCTTGTTAAAGTAGTCTCAGTACTCCACACTTTCTTTTAAGTTTGGAAGATGAACTGGCATGAAAGAATATAAACACTGTAGTGGTGAATTAGTTTCTTTACTAAAGAGAGTGGTGGAGCAGGAGGGATGCACCCCTCTTAGTTTTGCTGTCTTTGCAAGACAGTAAGCATCGTTGCTTTGCTCTGTTCGTATTTGAACTGTGTGAAGCAGCCACTATCTGGCTCACTAGGGAGAGAACTAACTAGAATTGAGTCCCTCTTTCAGCATCCTTCCAAGTGCAGTAAGAGAAAAGTGTTGCAGCCTGACTTTAAGGCAAGTGCTTTTTCACTGTGGGGACAAGCAAGGAGGGAATCAGTTTCAGAATCCCAACACTCTTAAGGTTCCTAGTTAATCTCAGTCGACTTTTATGGTTATTAAGCCTGGATTAGGAACAGATAGGCGTTTGTGGATATACTGCTACCAGTGTGGCATATCCTGCTACTCACATGCAGTCACGTACCATGTGCATGCAGAGAGAGAGAAAAAGAGGGGTGGATTCATTAGAGCATTCCTGTTTCTAAGGATCTTAGTGCGGATTGGTAACAGTTTTATAGTATTCAGAAATATATTCTATTACAGGCAAATGAGAGGTAGGCTGGAACAGAGTCAAGGTAAAAAAAAACCCCTTACTACAGAGTTAACCCTGTAGTGTCTCATGTTTCTCAATTTCAAATTTTGCAAAACTTAAATTTCTGAAAAATCACACATTGAAGCATTCTGGTACATACTTCCATGCCTTTACTTCTCATGTATTGGAACTGGAGGCAGCCAGTGGAAATTATCTGATGCTGAGTGCAAGCATCTCACCTCTGATACCTGTGAAGATTTATCTCTGTATTCTTCCCACAGAGAGCCTGGGTGTGACAGAGTTGCCTCTCATAAGCTATGTCTGAATCCATAAGGGTGCAGAAACACGATGTGGCTCAGATAAGGGCTTAGATCTCTCTTCTCAGCCCTTGTTTGGGGCTCCATGGAGGCTTGCAGCTCTTGGAAACAAACCTCACTCCTCTTGCTGTCACCCCTCTGCCTTCTCTCTTCTGACCAACAGTCAAAAGTGATACTGAGGTGGTTCAGTTATCTGCAATCTCCTCCCACAGATAACATTAGGAGAGGTTGTGTAAGAGAAGATGGGCTTCCTTTGAAGGAACAGTGCCTTCATGAGCTCACTCTATATACTGTGTATTTGACCCATGGTCTCCTTCTACTCCCTGCACTACTTATTTCCCACCTCTTCTATTTCTTGTTTCCCTATTTGGGTGTCATTTTTTCCTGGGTTGTGTGTTATAGAACCTTGTGTTTTGTCTGGACCCTTCACAAGGGTGTTTGTTTAGTCTCTGTCAGTCTCCTACTGCACTTTCCCCATGGGCTGCTCTCCTGATGAGAGCCCAGCTCTGAAGGAAGTCTCTTCAGAGTTGTTATACTTACTAATGAAAAATGAACCTTAATTATTTGAGGGAAATAAACACCAGTGTCATGTGACTTATCAGGTCTTGAGGCTGTTAAAGGAGAAAGTAAACCACTTGGTTGGCCTTCACCATTGCAGCAGAATTGGCCATCTCCTTCAGATGGTGCAGAGGTTGGAAGCCTGTGTGGTGCTTGCTGTAGATAACTGTGGTATCAGTTTGTTATATCTATGAGCTTATATTTATATAATGAGATTATATATTTGCATTATGAGATTGTATTTATATTAACTGTTTAGCTTAATGTTGTGTTCTGCGCTTTTATTGCTGTGATACACATATGCTGTCAGGCTTAAGTTTTATTGGGTTGTTTTTAGTGCTCTGTCCACAAAAGCCGGCGAGACATAGCAGCTGTGTTGCCAGTGGTCAGTAATTAAGAGGCAGTTGTTTTCCTTTCTGTTCCAGGCCATTGATGAGCCTCCCTATCTCACAGTGGGCACTGATGTGAGTGCAAAGTATAGAGGAGCCTTCTGTGAAGCCAAGATCAAGACAGCAAAAAGGCTTGTCAAAGTCAAGGTATGTGGTTTTCCTGCAAACACTTCTTTTTGAAGGGGGGGGGGAAAGTCATTAATGTTCAAAATGGCACAACGTGAAACTTCGTTTGAGTCTCAGGACAGCTAAGAGGCTGTCCTTTCCTTGGAGGCTGGCAGTATGGTCTTTGAAATAACAGTAAGCTTATTATTGTTGGGAGGGGAGGGGCTCCCCCACTCCCACACAGTTAAGTATGTTCTCCTTCTGTTACTGTTTGTCATCGAGTGTATGTGACCTTCAGTGCCATAGGCTGACCTTAAAGTATTTGATTAAAATGTGACAAGTGTAGGCTTATGTATGGGAGAAAATTACCAGAAAATAGCTAAAACTACTCAACGTAGGTTTAAAATGGTTTCGTTTACTTGAGAGCACAGGTCACTGCCATTTAGCAGTGGCAGCTAGATAATGCTTCAGGAATAAGCTGAAACCCTGCTGTCTTCCAAAAAAAGACTTGGCATATTGAGTCCTACCAAATAGCAAGTAGCACTTACAAAACATAAATTAGACTGTTGCTCTGCAACAGTTGTAGTGGCAGATTATTTTTCTTATATCTACTGTAAATTTAAGTGAAAAATGTGTGAATTGCGTGTGGTGATAACCTGTTATTGAAGAGTCTGCACTGTAAACTGTTGTGCATTATTGAAATCTGCCCTCATGCTATGGTTGATTTTTGCCTATAGTGTATATGAGAGAGAGAGCAGGTGCTCTCCAAAAGCCCTGGTGAGAAGGACGATTGTCACTTATTTAATAATTATGTTAAATACATCAAGAAGATTTTAATCTTAAATCTGACAAAAGAGCAAACTAGTGCTTTTTCATTTCATTAGTCATAACTCTTAATAGCATCAGCTGGTCTGTGTTTTAAAGCACCATTGAGTTTAAGCAGCTAAGTATTGCTATTTAAGCTGTTATGCATCAGTATTTAAGTACAGGAATTGTGTTGTGCCTAGATCAGTGAAATCTTAACTCATTTCAGTTCTTTGTGGGACTTGGAGTCCACCTTCTTAGATGGCCACTTGCTATGATTTAGTGTTAAAAATTTTCTTGTGGGTTTATTACTTGTAGTTTTATCGCTGGAATGTTTTGCAGAAAGATCTTGACATGATATTGTAAATATCATATTAAAAAATAGAATTTTTACTATAAATTGTTTGTGGAGATTATGCCTAAAGCCCTCTGGATTCAAGTTGGTGTGTGTGTTTTTTGCTATTACTGCATCGCTTAGGGCAGTTCAGCCCCCGTACTGTTGTTGCTTTGTAGAGTAGTGTGAGTTGTGGTTTAGATTTTTGTATGTAAGTGCTGTAACAATATCTGTTTACGTTGTCTTTACTCCACCAGGAATGTGTATTCCTTAAACTTAACACTGACCCTTTGATTTTTCTAAAAATATTTTTAGCTCTTTCTGGGACATGCACATTTTCCTCAATATTAGCTCTAACAAGGATTCTTGCTATCAGGTGTCTTTTGTCTGGAGTTGGTAGTTTATTTGCTGCGCTTATTTTTCACTTGTTTAGCAGTTTCTACTGGCCCCAGTATATTTTATGCCTTCGTTTTCTAGAACTACTAGAGGATAAGGAAAGTCAGTAATTTCATACTGTCAATTTAAGTGTAAAGCATTCATTTAAGTTTTATAACTAGGTGCTCTGTAGAGAAAGTAGGATGGCAACAAAATTCTTTCAGGGTGGAGTATGTAATCTTCAGACAAGTGAAATACATTTAATTGTTTCTCCTTTTACCTGTTTTCTTCTGTTGAATTCTGCTTCCTAGAATATTTTGAAGGGATACCTTCACAATAACTTCCCACCACCAGCATAATTTAAAACCTTTATTCAGTGTATTGCAGGTGCTATTTACTTACAATTTCAGTATCAACAGGTACTATATTTCACAGTTTAGTGGATTTGGGCAAGTTCTATACATGGTGCAGAATTTTACAATAACGTGTAACTGCATTTTGCACACTTTGTCATGGAAAGCAGTAAAACTTATGGAAAGTGTTGAAGGCAGTCCAAATTTGACTAAAGGGCAAGACTTTCGGTGTTACCAGAGTGTTAGTCCACTTCATCGGGTCTTTTACAGCTTTTTTTCAGAGAGCTATGTAAACCAGTTTGTTTTGACAGGGACTCCTAAAACAATTAGCACCATCATCCACACCCACTTTTATTTGGGCACCCTGCACAGAAGTTTCAGAAGAAACTGTTTTCTGTGTAGTTCTTTATTAATCAGAAAGAAGAGAAACATCTGCTGTAATAGGGCTTACCAGGACTGTCTTTTCAGGACAGTGAAGAAAAGGGAAATTTCCAGCTGAGTCTAACTAGGTTCATGATGTGCTGAGCGTCTTAATCTTTTGCCTGAGACAGAAAGATTCCACACTGGTAAATACCGTGGGAATTAAAACCCACAACTATCAAACGCTAACATCACTTTTCTTAGCTTCAAGAGTTTAGTGTTTGAATATTTTCGTTAATAACCAGAATTTTTTGAGCTCATATGACTATCTCAAGAAGCAAAAAATGTTGATGTCAAAAATCTTCTCCTCCCAAAGAGTCAAAGCCCCAAGACATCTTAAAAAAGACAAGCCGTTCTGGAATACATGATAGCAATTGCTTTGTTTACCTTTCATCATAGTACATTGTGGCTGGCTCATGGTTTTGAATAGAGTTCCTTTTTACTGTAAAATACATGTAAGATAACCACAGAAAGTAAATAAAAACAGATATCTCTAAATCAAAATTGATATACTGGATATTTTTTAAGAGCGAGGGTGACTCCAGGTTTCACATTATTTTATATCTTAACTGAACTTTGGCTTTCTAGTTAACGCCCCCACAAGAGAGAATTAAATACCTGTATCTGTCAGGATGAAGTTCAGAAGCATAGTCTTTGCTCAGTTAATTCCTAGCCTGAATCCTTTGTCTGGCTTTAGGTTACAAAGTATGTGTGGTGAACAGAAAGTATTTGCCATCAGTAGGAGAGATGTCACAGATGTTCTAAAAAGAACATACTCTCACAACTATTAGGTATTGCTGTAGTTCTAACAGAAGGTAGACAAGGTGACTGTTTTGTTGAAGTAGCCCCTGGAAGCCAGTAAAGCATTTCAGTGCATTGGTTTACTAATCAGCCCATCAAAATAGTCTCCCTTAGTCCTGGTTGTAGGTACTGTTCTTGGCTTTTTCCTCTTTTCAAGGTTTACAAAACTCCTTAAAATCTTTTCCTAAGGAGGCTAAGTAGGAGAATTGGTGTTAGAGAACACTGTTGTTCTGAAGGAAATGTTACTATTGCTACGTGCTACAGTGAAACTCTTAACAATAGTGAGAATATAATCTTGCTCGTGCAACAGAGTCCAGAGATTTAATGTAGGATTGCTGTAGTTGAGAGTTACTGTTACACAGCTGGGTCTGGTGTTACATTCTTACTTATTTCAACCACTGAATAAAACATCATATACTTTACACCAAAGAGTGTGGTCTGGTGAGCATCAGAACATCATTTGTGTGTGTTAATAAATGTACGTATGTACATAAAATGTAATGCCAGAATTTTCTTAGTTTCCTATAATTTTAAAACCAGAGTGGAAATAAAACTTCATATGTAATTGATAGGAAGATCCTATGATTTTCAGTGTGACCAAGTTAATTGTGAATCAAATGAAAGATGAATGTCTATAGCATTTGGTACAGATAACTGTAAGTTTGAATTGCCATACAATTTTTTTTTTTTCCTGAGGACAGCAGGTGTAAGATTAAAGACATAGCCTTTGTGTGTCTTTATAGGAATGACATGAGGAAATACCTTGGAAATTTACTTACTCCAGTTTTGAAGTACTGACAGTTTAGGTGTTTTTACGTTTCCTTCCAGTTAATTCTCAGCGTGTAGTCTGGACATTAATGGAAAGGCAGTTTGGTTTGTTATTTTGTTTAATTGATAGCAATGTCCTGTACTTTTCTTGTGTGAATATGTCAACTGTGAGGGAGGAAGATTGCTTTAATGAGCAAAACAAAACAAAAAAAAAAATCACATAGGTTAGATATATGTGCTAAAACTGTTAAATTTCAAAGCATTGAAATATGAATGTTACTTAAAAGTTGTACTCATAACTCTTGAAACTTTCTCCTTTCCTGCTGTGGTACTACAGAAGTTCAAATCATTTAGGGTAACTGCAGAGATCTTTTTAAGCCATTAGATGTTTTCGGCAAACTCTAGTCTGTCATTTCCTTTAGCGGTAATGATTCTGTTCTGAAAGATAAAAAATATTTTGGAAATTTTGATGACTAAGAAGTTGGCCCCTCATATTTCTAAAATATATGAAGGAAACACAGATTTCAGCAAGTGGAATGAATGTGGTGACTAACTGTAAAAGGAGAGTAAGAGAAGGGCTATTGACGTTCGTGTGTGCTTATGCTGCTCAATTGTATCAAGTGATTGTCAGTTGAATTATATTTTTTAGGTAACCTTTAGGCATGATTCTTCAACAGTGGAAGTGCAGGATGATCACATAAAGGGTCCCTTAAAGGTAATAAATTTGGTTTATATTTTACTAATGCTTTGAAAAACATTGTTTTCAGTATTTGATATAAATGTGCATATACAGTATGGGGTAACAGTGGAATGTTCAAGTTATTAACAGGCCAGATAGGATCACAAAGCATATAAGGTAATGCTGCATAGTTAGAGGTAGTGTACTCTGCATGATAGCTTTTTCTTTTGTAGTTAAAAGGGGTGCAGCATAGGCTGGTGCAAGCCTCTTTGTTCTTTTTGCCTTAAAGCTAAGAAGTATGGCTGGCTCCGATTTTTAGTCACAGTTTCTTTTGAGAACTCGGCTGGAGGATTTGATGGGAAAGCTCTTATACAAGAGAATGACATCACTCAAATTGGTTCTTGTTCCCCACCTGCTGGCAGGAAATAATCAGCTCAGTTAGTTGGGTTATTTTAGAGGAATGAAAAAAGAAGTTTGAGGGATAGAAATATATTCAAGTGAAATTGAAAATGTATGTTGTATTTAACGTGGAATAGGCTAGAAATATCTCTGTTTGCTAATACAAAAGTGTTTGCTTTATTGCCTGTTTTAGAAACTCTCCATTACTAAGTGACTTTTGTATTTTAGGTGGGAACTGTTGTGGAAGTGAAGAATCCAGATGGAACATACCAGGAAGCAGTTATCAACAAATTAACAGATGCAAGTTGGTACACTGTAGGTAAGAGAAATATTTATGTATTTGAATAAAATCCATGAGTTAAAAATAAGCCTGTGACCTGGACATGTCTTAAGTATGGTGAGAGAGATTTTTTGGAGATGCTTAGGTATTCAGAGTTTGTATGAAAAACCCTCAAAAATAGACTTCTTATTTGGGGTTTTTATAAGAAACTGTACCCCTCACAGTGTGAAATCGAGACATCAAATAAAGACCTTGTGAATTGTTCTGTAATCAGTGACTGTTTCTTAGAAATTTAATATAGTATTGCAAAATATTCTGAAGCAAAGTATGCTGTCATACTTCCTTAAAAAAAAAAAAGCAAAGAAATGCTTTTAAAACAGAAGTTGGCACACTTATTTTTCCCTACTTCCAGACTTAGCCCTGATAACAGCTACTGTTAAAACAAACATAGTTTGTTTTTGTAAGAAGTTTATTCATATTTGTTTTTCCTATTTTATAATGTGGCTTTTCAGATGATAGATGATATATCCATATGTCCTCAAACAAATATAGGGTGGGAGTTTTTTGATATATTCTTAAAGGCTTCATATACATGGGTTTACTCTTTGGTGCCAAGTCTCAGCAGATCAGTCTGTCTTGGGGAAAACTGGTCAGTTGTAGAATGATAACATGTGTTCCATATGTGCCCTGGTAGTCTTAAAGGCACTATGGGACATGTATTGATTCTTGAGAAACTACATAAGCCTCTCCTGGGCAGATAACTGGGACATGGGAAGATGAAGACCAGATCTTGAAAGAACTTTAGCGAGACTTAGTTCTTTTGAGATATTATGGGTTGTTGTTGATGATATCGAACAGCTAGGGAAAGACTTAACTTTCCCTGCTTTTAGAAAGGAATAGAGCTAGTGTTGCAGAAAATATATGTTTTCTTGTTGGAGAAGTAGAAACTATTAATAAAAGAGAGACCAGGTTAGGATGGGGTGAAACACGAGTTACAAAGACAGGAATTAACATTATAGATAGTGTTTTGGTAATTATAAGTGGATCAGTTATGAGAGCTTTTAAGAAGTAAATCATATTGCTGGTGTTAGAACTGTGTTGTATGTTTATGTTTCTGAGAAGGTGTGAGGTTAGCAGTTCAGCAAGAAGAATAAGATAGGAATCCATGCAGAGTAAATTTTGAAGGGAGATGTCATGGAGTTGCAGTCTGTAAATCAAAGTAGATGTCTTTCAAAAATCCTGAGCTTGAGAAATAGGAAGAGGTATGGTTTTCAGTCTCAGCTCTTACATTTTATAGATAAAAGAAGACAAAAGCATGTTGACCTTGCAGAATCAGTAAAAATAGCACAGCTGCTGGCTGTGTAATGCACTTTGATAGAGAAGTGACTCTAGCAGTGGATGATTAGAATAATCTTTGTCAGGAGGGTGAGTGGAATGAGACAGAAATTCTCTTTATAGACAGTGATGACTTTGCAGATCTGAGTGAAATTCCTACTTTAAGGTATAGTTACCATTTACCAGACTTCAGAATTAGCACACATCTTAGCCAGCAGTTACCTAATGTTGTCCCAGCTTCTTGTTGAGAAGCGTCTAATTATTTGTGTTGTAAATGATTTTTTGAATAAAATTACTATGATTTGGTCAAAAACTTTGTGAAGGGATCAGATTGATCTGAAATAATACCTTTCCAAAAGATACTTAAGACCATACATACGCCACTGCAACAGTATCTGGAGAGGAGTAACCATTCAAGGGCTGCTTGAGAACTCTTTTAACACTGAAGTCCAGGCAAGGTTGCTTTAAGAGCATCCCTGTCTGTCTTGTATTCATAGAGTGTTGTCTGACGAGAAATTGTACGTTGGTTCCTTTGTGCCTTTTTTTGGTGCAACTGCTTTCCTACTACAGTTTATATATATATGTGTATAAAAGCTGTAAATATAATACACATATATAATTATATATATTATATAAAAATAAATAAATACATACACATACACATGTGCATATATACACGAAGTGTCCCTGCCTGTCCTGTAAAAATTCCTCAGAGAGCTCAAGGTATTCCAATCCTGGTAACTGGATACTGTTTTATCATTCATATGATTTTAATTAAACTTTTTTAATTAAACTTTTAAAGTTTAATTGATATTCTTAACATTTGTCTCTGTGTTTACTATTGGAGGAATCACAGGATTGTTTGCTTGACTAAAAATGCAGAATTGTGCATGTTCAAAAGTAGTCTTAAACCACTTCTGCACTTTTTTGCCACTACATTGCCCTTTCTCAGAATTCTAAGTGATTTTATTCACATTAAGGTACCTCCTTTTTCTTTTTTCCTCTTTTCCTTCCAGTTTCAGAATACATGATTTTAAATGTGTTACACTGTACATGCCTGCTCAGTAGGTTGTTTTCAAGATGTTCCATTAGATCAGATTGTCATATGTAATCAGCCATATGTGCCATGCTGGCCACACAAGTCTTGCAGGGAGATGAAGCTTTTCCTCTGGAAGTATTCATGCTCTGGAACAAGATTAGGAATCCCCCTGGCAGGAAAGGGGCCACAAGCAGATTACCATACAGGACACATAATGTGGCTCCCTACCTAGCTCTGAATAGGTTTACCTCTGCTGTAGTCAGCTTATCTCCTGAAGTGGATAGATTTTTTTTTTTCTCTCATTATGTAATGAGACTGTTATCTTAATTAACACAAACTGGATTAGGAACCTGCTGCTTTCTACTTCATTTGACGTAGAGGGAGCTTAATTATGTGTTGACCATTTGAGATGCAGTTCCAAATCTACGTGGTTTTGTGTGCAGTTCCTGATGCTGATATTTTTCAACAAATGTTGAAGTGAGAGTTGTTCATCTCTGACTGGTAGTTTATCACTGAAGAGTGTTCAACAGTTACTGTAGTGTGTAATACAATCTGGGGAATGGTAGTCACAAGTGGAAGTTTGTTATCAACAGTCCGGAATTTAACACTTCTGGGATGAAAAATTCTCAGAACTAGAATTTTAAAAGTTTCTTTCCTGTCAAATAAGTACTAGTCAAGAATTTTGATATATCTTGTTGTATATTTTTATTCAAGTTAGTAAATGTTGAAGAGTGTAGCACCCACTATCTGAAAGCCAGACATGGCTGAAAATTAACCTCTCTAATCTTGCTGGTTGACAGCCATTCTCCTAACACTGTTTTTTGATCTGTTGTTGGACAGAAAAGACATCAAAGCCTGAGAGTCAAAATTTTTCAGTTTTAATCTGTTAAGTACCTGAAGAAGACTTGACAAAAGCTTACTTTTTATATGACCAGTTTACCAGCTTCTGAAGACATCACCTTAAATGTGTGCAGTGCATTTTAGGATTCAAAAGAATAATATATGGAGCTGAATCATCAGTATTATGGACTTTTTTCCAGTTGACCTAGTGATAGCAGAGGTGGCAAAAAGTCTAGAAACTGGGAGCTCCACAGTTCTGTCAGTACAGCTGGTTTTGATGATTGTCAGCACTTTGACTATTGTCATCTTCCTTAGGCTGATATCACGGTTGTTTTATAGCATAGTTGAATGAAGTCAATAGAGAAAGACATTGAGCTTCCATAAAACATTAAGTTGTAACTTTTTTCTGTAAATATCCATTTATGTTTCTGGGTAATAAGCATAGCTTCTACTTGAATTTTGTATGAGTTCTGGTTACATAATAAACTTTTGTAAAAATTGTAAATGTTAAAAGAATAGGGTTTGAATTCTAGTGGGTATTTAATTTTTGTTTGCTCAACTACTGATTACTAAAGATTCCTTTTAACATATGCAAGCTGTGGTGATAGAGCAGCTAACGTATTTGTTCAATCTGTGAAATGCTTTACTGGATATGCAGCATTATCTATCCAGGTTTTAAGAATTAGCTACAGGAATGTATATATATCCCATTCTTTCTGAACATCAAAATGAATCAACAATATCTTGATTTAAAAAGAAAATTTTTTCTTTCTTCACTTGTTACCTGGTGACAGTATTTGATGATGGTGATGAGAAGACTCTGAGACGCTCTTCCCTGTGTTTAAAAGGAGAAAGACATTTTGCTGAAAGTGAGGTAATTGAATTTTTGTATTACAGCTTTTTATTTAGAAAAATTTAAAAGTGATATTTTTAGTACCTCAGTCTTTAGTATGTTATGTTCATCCATGCTGCTAAAAATGGGGGTTGTGTAAAGTACATTCTACTGGGTCTGGCTTATTCTTTTTCAAAATCAAGAAATGCAATTAGATTTTGTCAAACTGTATAAGTTAAGAAGCAAAATCGACGTTTCATCTCTTTCATTTTTATGTTTTTGATAGTTCACAGATTGTAGATCACACAAAAAACTGCAATCATGCAACTGCTTTGCTATGTATAAAAAATTGTCTCTAAGTATTAATTGGGGGTAAAATCACAATAAAATTATAATATAAAAAACCATAAATTATAACATAAAAATAGATGTGCTTTTCATAGTTCTGCTGGATTTTAGATAGATGATCAAGGTTTTGTAATAGCTGATAAACCTGAAAAATGAACACTTTTTTTAAAAGGCCAATAATAAATTGCTGTTACTTGTTAATTTGACAACAGTTACCAGTGTTTTGAAGCTGGTTCATGCCTTTGAAGGTGACTTGCACGTTAAAATATGCACACATTTGTAGCAGATTTCAAATAGTTGGAATTTCAGAATGAGGGTTACTCCTTCATATTATGTAAGACAATCTGGACTGGTGGGCAGATTTATGTAAACATGTTTGCTTATTGGACAGCTACTGAAGATGGGGTTTTTTGCTCTACATAAATACGCTGTTATTATTGTAGTCAGCTGAGCTGGTTGTTTGTGTACTGCATTCTCGTGAAGATTCAGATACCCTCTAGAATCTGAAGTCAGGATTAAACACATGTAAAGAAGGGGCCCTAATTATATGCCTAAATCTGGATTCAGATATAAATGCCATAATTTTAAAGATTGTGATGTTCCTTCAATTAGCTCTGTTGTTAATGATCAGCACAATTGAAGATTAGATTTCTTCTATTCCATAAAGACTATTTTAATATGGTTTCAGGGGTATTACCTTATAGTAAGGAGATTTAAAATTTTATTGTATATATATTGCTTTGTGACCTGTTTGGCTGAAGTAGAATAATTTGTATTATTTTGTCAGATTCAAAGAAACCTTATATTCAGATGACAGCTACTTTTTATTTTATCAACTTTTTTATTGTCTTAGCTTTTGATGTTTTGCCAGAAGTCACTGATACGCAATTGATTGTCACCAGCCTTCAATGAAACACATGTTGTGCATTTCTAATAATTACCTCATGATTGCACAGCTACTCAGCAGGGAAAATTGCATCTCAAATTTCTTTTGTAATTAGGCCAGTGCCCCACAGTTGTCTTGTTCTGATGTTGCTTTAGCTTCATCTCTGACTTCCCAAGTGTGTGGTGTAGAATCTTTTAGGATATTTGTCACACTCAGAAGTAGTCGTGCATTTATTTTCAGATTTTAAAAAGCCAGTTTTATTGTCCCTGTGTTAGTTCTCTGACAAAGAATATGTTTGAGATTCTTGTTGGTGTTACATTTAAAAATCAATATGTGACAAAGAAGTTTAAGTCAGAGGTTTGTATTTAATTTGTAAGACTTTCTCCCTTCTTTCAAAAAACAAGAGTAAGTGGCTTTACAAAAAACTCTTGTATACCAGGAGCCTTCAAATCTGGAATGGTTATCATTTAAACAGTTAACAGCAGGCTTAGAGGAAGAAGATACTGCACGTCCATGAGTTCTTCTCTTGAAGCATTCTCCCTGAACAGGGAAAGTTCTTTCTCTCCCTCTCTTTTTGTTTTGATGCTGATAAATCATCCATTAGTACCTTCTCAATTATCAGTATAGCAGCCTCTTTAAAATTGTTTTAGAATCTCCCTCACATATCAAACGATGAATTACTGACAAAAAAATACAATTAACTTGTCATGTTTGCTACTATTATCTTGCAGCTTCATTTCAAAGGGGACCTTTGTTCATTGTTAAGTAGATGATGGGATGTTTAGTCTAAATGATAGGAAGCACAGAAAATTCATCCAAGTAGAGATGGAATATTGCAGATCACCAGAATATCTGATAATTATTTCTCTGTGTTTTAATGGTCCAAAGGCAGGACTTCTGGAAAGAATTGTCAGTGTGTTGGACAAAAGTCTGTTATTCAGAGATGCAGAGAAAGCATTGAAAAAACCCCAGAACAAAATACCTTGGTTTTTTTTTAAATCAAAGCATGACATGCATGATGTACTTCTGTATTTCTTTTGTAATGAGAAAGCCTCAATTGAAAAAAATTACTTTTATGAACCATGTGGTTTGGAGAATAACTCATGCTAGGGTTTTTTTATGTATATGCATATGTATTTTTACGTTTCAACAGACATTAGATCAGCTTCCACTCACCAATCCTGAACACTTTGGGACTCCTGTTATTGGAAAGAAAACAAACAGAGGAAGGAGATCCAATCATATGTAAGTTAAACATCTTGATGCCTGTGCTGTGTGTATTCAGTTCTGAAGCTTTCTGTGTGTGTGGAGTTTTATTACTTGTATGTTCGAGCTTCTCTTATTCAAAAAAAAAAAAAAAAACAGGAGGCTGGATGAAAAATGTTGTTAAGCACTCAGGTTGAAAGGTTCATGTGCATTGTTGTGTATAAACATTTCAAGTCTTTGTGTAATCAATATTTAAAATAGCACCAGGTATAGGCAAGAGTTTTTTCTTGGTTTTATTAAGTAAAAAACCAAAAAGTAGCATAACAAGTGGAAATATGATGTTAAACAGTAGTCAGAAATGTCTCTGTAGTAGACTATTAGCGTTATGAATGTGTTGGACTCAAACTGAAATCATTCCAATGCAGTCTTTGTCCAGCTGATATGAAATCTTTGTATAAGGTACCAGAATCCTCCTGTAGACCTTTGGTTTCTCATTACAGGATTTCTGAGGGAGAACAGTATTACAGAATCACAGAATGGGTCAGGTTGGAAGGAACCCCAGTGGGTCATCTGGTCCAACCAGCCTCCCTGCTCAGGCAGGGTCATCCTAGAGCACATGGCACAGGATTGTGTCCAGACAGTTCTTGAATAGCTCTGATGAGGGAAACTCCACAACCTCTCTGTGCAATCTGTTCTAGTGCGTGGTCACCCACATATTAAAGTTCTTCTTCATATACAGGTGGAACTTCCTGTGTAACAGTTTCTGCCCATTGCTTCTATTATGGTTTCCAGCAAAGCTTACTGATAGAAAAAACAAGTTCAAGAGTAGTGACTTGATTTCCTAGGTGCCAGAATTGGTGGTTGTGATCTTGATAAACCAGTGTTAAGTAATCCAGTGACTATTTTCTGTTGTTTGTGGGTGGATTGTGGGGTTTCTTTTTTTTTTAATGTGTGTGGCAGGGAGGGGGGGGGGTGGAGTTATTTTGTTTGCTCTTGTTTTTTGCTTTGGTTAAAGTTTTTGGGTGGTAGTGGTTTTGTGCTTGGGCTAGCCTTTTTCTCTCTTTTTGATAACTTGAAATAGATGTTGCCCTGGGTATGTAGAGATGCTATAAATTTACTCATAAAATTACTGACTTACTAATTTGTAATGTAGTGCATGAAAAAGCTGGCATTACCACAGAGAACATGATTGCAACATCCTTGGAGTCTGTGACTGGGTCATTGTTTTCTCTGTTTCTGTGACTATACAGGACATTATTATGTCAGAAGCAACACACTTACCTTTATCTTACGATTAATACTGACTTAAAAAGACAGATTGCACAGATACTGGCATAACTGAGCTAGGAACTAGCCTCTCTAAAATTGTTCTGGCTTTCTCTCTAGTCCTAAACTTCTTTCTCATAAGAGATTAATGAACCCCAGAAAGCAGCCTAAAAGACTTTCATACTCTATTTTAAAAGAAACCACTGTTTAAAAAAAAAAAGATGTTGGGGGGGGGGGGAAATCCAAGATAGTACTTTTATCAGCACTGGAAACTAAGGTGGGGAAAAGGAAACATAATAAATTACCTTAGACTGTAACATTAGTTGTCTTCTGCTACACAAATGCTAACAGCATGTTTTGTAAATACTGAATTTTGTACTCAGAAGCAGTTATGTGAAAAATGGAAGATAGCTTTTAAAATTATGCTTCCTGTGCTCATTGAACATGCTGTATATTTTCTGAGAATTAACCTTCAAAGTGACTAGTAAAAAAAGATCGAGAGTCAGGAGTGCTGATTTTTTTTTTTATTATATTATTGTTTTGTTAATCGGTTGCAGGTAATTTTAGTTGGAGTGGTTTTGTACATTTAGACTCCCCATATGGTTAAAACCAGGTGCAACTTTGTACTTGAACAGTCAAAAGAGTAATCCAGAACCTTTTTAAATCAAAATGTATTTGCACTTTTGCCAATCTACTTACATTCCAAAACTATGTTCAATGGGAAATTGAAGCAGTCATCAAAATGCTTCACTGCACATCTTTAAAGAACTGTTTAAAGATAAATAGACTTCTTTTTCTCCTTGCTATTCATCTTTATAGCTGATGTTTCTTCTTCAGAGATTTGTCCTCTCTCCAAACAGCCTTTTATTCTGTACGGCTGTTGAAGTAAAAGCCTAGAGAGATTAAGAGGGAAAACCAAAACGGTTTAGCTTCATGATAGTCCAAAACTACAACTGCAACAGTATTTTTGAACAGTGCTTCTATAGGGCAGAATGGTCTCACTTGAATGCCCTGACAATGCATTTATCTCCCTCCATGTGGATGCACGGTGGTGTTTTGTTTGGAATTTGCATGTCTTACTAGTAAATATGCATTTCTGAGTTTGTAATGTTTTAATTGTTACTATACTATAATTATAAACATTTCTATTCATTTTTATGCTAAAACACCTAACAATTAATTCAAGTTTTTATTACTTATGCCTCTTTGATAATTAGCCTTGGATCCTGTAATTATAATATGCAAGTTTTGAATAGTTGACTTTTAAGTCTCTTTCTGTCATTTAGTCCTGAAGAAGAATCTTCATCCTCTTCCAGCGATGAAGATGAAGATGATAGAAAACAAAGTGACGAGTTATTAGGAAAAGTGGTGTGTGTGGACTGCTTCAGTGTGGATAAAAAGAAAGCTTTGTGGTTTCCAGCCTTGGTAAGAGTCTCATCTTTATTGTAGTTTAGTAAAGCTTTCTTTCATTTTCTAGGAACCAGAGAAAATGGTGGTTTTTTTTTTTTCATTTTGGTGTTTTTTATTAGAACTTCATATGGTTCTTCAAATTAAACTGTATCATAATAGTTACCGAAAATATTATATATCTAAATATATTTGTTTACAAAAAGGGATTGCTGATGTGGCTTTAGTTTTTCCAAACAGCCAGAGCCTGTTGACCTAATTCCAGCTCAGCAGTGTGTTTAATACTATTGAACTAAAATTTCAGGGCTTTTTTCCTAGGCTATTGCATGCCAATTTTCTGAATTACTAAGTTTTATCGACGAGAAAATATAAAGTACAAAGAGAGGGGAAGTTTATTGATTACACAGACATTATTTTTCAAGGTTCAATATAAACACATTTGATAATGAAATGAGATGTTTCTTCTTGGTCACTATGGTAGGTAGTGGAGAATTGACAATAAATTTCCTTTAAAGTTACACTGTAGCCTTTCAGTACAAACATTTGCTCTCTTCCTTTATTCTGGTTTAAAGAAATTTTTTAATAAATAAAATTCTAATAAAATATCACAACTAGTCTAGGAATTGCATAGGGACTGACTGATATATTTGGAAATTATTGCATTTTTGTATGTAGTACCTTCTAGTATCATACTTTTTATTTTATTATTAATTGTAAATATTTGATTAATTGCTCTCTGGCAATGAAAGATTAACGTGCTTATCTAATTTCAGGGAGACTTGTTCTCTGCTTTTGAAAAGATGCCACACAGTAACATTTAACTGTTCTTAGTATGTGCAATAGCTCTCAATTGCAGCTCTCTTCTTATCACCTGCTGTGTCTTGTAATGCAGTTCAGTAGCTTTCCAGCAGGACTTCTTTTGGGGAAGTTGTTGGAAGAAAATGAGTCACTGAAGTCTTTTTTACAACAAGGGAGAGGGCAGAATGTGCAGCAAGGAGATACCATGTTAATGGCAGATAGCTTTAAGAGAGGTTTTCAGTAATAAGCAAGAAAAATTGAGATGTTTCTTTACTGAAAGCTGTCATCGAGATTGATGCAATATCCTGCCTCCCAGCTGCTCTCAGAAATGGTCAGTGAAACTGGCTTGAGCAGCTTTATGTCGCACTGTTGGGTTTGCCCTTCTGGTCACGCACATCACAGATACCAGTTTCCATGGCAGGCCTGAGCTTGCATGTGACTAGTGTAGTGATGCTCAAGATAGCTTTGGGTCAGACCTTATCGGTGTAACTGAATTGTTGCTTCTGCTCCAAAGTTATATGAAAAATACACAGTTATTTCTTTGACTTCCAGGTGAAGATTGGAATTAGCTCATTCTTCATGGAAAGCTTCCTGCATGAATGAGAAGCAGTAGGGGGATAAAGTTGAGGGTGAAGCTTGTTAACGCTAAAATAGCTTATCCTAGATTAACTCTTGCTTTAGTAATCAGGTTTATAGCTCTGCATCATATTGGTTTGGAATTTTTTTGTTGAGGGTTTTTTTTTTTGTTATAATCCCCTCCTCAGCAGCTATGGCTCTCAGCTCTTTTACCTTGTAAGCAGGTTACCCTACTGTATCAACAAAGTAATCTTATCTTATTACTGATAAATTTTGCATTAGCTTTATATTATGGTAAATGTAATTACGTGAATAATCAAATGAAAATTGAGGTTTAATATGCTGAAGAATGTGTATCTCAGCAGTACTTCGTTATGTGTACTGATATGCTTTGTGCAAGTTTATTATGTGAAAAGAAGTTAAGGGATTAGTCTAAACCTTTACAGCAAGTAACAATCAAGATTAGTAGTGGAAACTTGAGTACTTTGGATATCAGCCCTTTAACCAGCTCTTACAAGTCTAAAACTGTAGAAGTTCTAAATTTGGTAAAAATTACTGTTAGGACTCATTGATTGACTATTGACTGATTGTTTTAATCCTTCTTTCATGTTTGGGTTTGGGGTTTTTAGTTTGTTTGTTTGCTTGTTTTTGTTGGTTCTGGGGGGAAGTGGTGAGTACAATAACTAACTGTAATTGTAAAAAGGTCTGACAGTTGTTCCTTATGTCAAAGAGTGTGATTTAGCAAGCTTTATAGCATTGCTTAGTTTTAATGTGTACTTAAAGGCTTTTGGAAGGTGTAGTGAGGAAATCTGCCTGCAGCGTTTTCAGAAAATTGAGTTTACATAGGATCATCTCTTTTATCCTCCTATGACTCCAGTGGAGTTTGTTTTGCATTCAGGCAAAATTGAGGTGATGCTACTTGATGTAAAGGCACATAAGGTTTTGATGTTTTCCAACCTCTGAATGGATTTCTAAGACCTTGATGCTTCTAGAAAACCTATAGCTAAAGCCTGAAGAGTCTTTCTCCATCTTTAAAGAGCTAGGAGTTTGATAATCATTGTCTTTTACCTCAATATTGCAAACTATATCTTAAACTGCATTTCAATTAGAAAGTTGTAGTTTTGTAAAGTAATTTCTTTTAAGACTGTAGAATGCATTGGATTTTGAAACTTGGGCTGTTAAGTTTTATTTCTCTTGAGAAACATATTTAGCCAATGCTCTAGCTTATGCTCTCATATTAGGCTGTGCAAATATGAGCCTGTTTCCAAATCACTTACCTTCTACAATGCTATATGGCCCGTGACCTATGTAAGGAGGGAAAAAAAGCTTTTGTCACACAAAAATTTTGTATCTTTTTGTATTTGGTGGGAAATTAGGACTGAAAGGCAACAGTTGATGTAAGAAGAGGTATTTTACCTGGACTAAATTAGGGCTAAAGTCATTTGCTCCTCCTTGGAGTGTTACAGCAGCCAGAATTTTCCTAACTTTCAGGGAACTACACATGTTTTGAGAGAATAGAGATGAGTGATGAAGAGGGTTGCTTTTCTGTTCTATAACTCTGGAAGTTCAATAGATATATATTTTTAAAATAAATTTCTGAAGCTTTTTAATTAAAAAACTGGTTTAACAAAACTTTAATAGCTTTTAAAATTGCAAAAAATAATGTTGTCTCAGTGCTAGACTTCATTAGTCTACTTCTTGAATTATAGAACCTATCATACTTGTACTCGAGGCACGCTTCTCTCCTAGGTAGATGACTTATAGGTCTTCCATTATAAAATTCCATTTCATAAATCATATAAACCTTTGTTTTTGAAACTGTTTGTGATTACATCCTTGCCATTTCTGGAAGTTTTCAGAAGTAGTCTCTAACTCAGGTGGCAGTATTTGTGGAATTTCTTGTCCTTTTAGGATGAGGACTAGAAAAAGCTGTAATTGCACGACAGATACTTACCTTTTGTCTGAATGCTATTCTTATATCTCTGGCAGCAGCTGTCAGTTCCCTCTAGGAAGTGAGCATGAACTCATGCATTCAGTAATTTCAGGAGGTCATCACTCCTGTGTTTTGAGGGATCTCAGTTGGTCCCATCTTAGGGTTGCTGAAGGGAAATGGGCCCAAAAGCTTTTTGAGTAGCATTGATATATACTATTACTCTCTTGTTTTTACGTTTTCTCTCTAAACTTTGCATTTGTAATTTCTTTGCAGGTGGTTTGTCCAGACTGTAGTGATGATATTGCAGTGAAAAAAGACAATATTCTCGTTCGCTCATTCAAGGATGGGAAATTGTGAGTAGGAATGTAGAGTTTGACAACTGAACTAAATTTATACCAGTCAAGTGAAATGTAGTATGAGTTGTGTGGAGTAAAGTATTAATAACATCAGTAAGCTCAGCAAACTTCTGCCAAGATTTTTCTAATATTTAAAAAACTGTTAACAGTAACTAAATTAGTCTTGAACTTTGTCATTGTTAATAACGGGGTGCATAATTCTACCTGTCTTAGTTTTAATTTCACTGTTACAATTGCAGCAAACAAAGTAGTATTATGTGACTTTAAGAATAGCCAGAGACTCTTTCCTGCTGTGGTTGGAATAGAGCACTGCTTTTCAGGGATGTGGCCATAAGCTTATCCAGCTACAGAAGGGTGGGTGGGGGTGTGTGCATGCAGGCACGTACACCGCGTGCAAGCACAGAAATCCTCTTTCTTGTTTTGAGGTAGTAAGGCGTATGTTTATCTCAGTCTAGACGGCAGCAGCATCTTATCACATTCCTTGAAAAGAGCAGCAATACTACACCAAGTAGGAAAAAGAATAGAGAAGTGTGGAAAACCAGACTATCTGGTGTTTGCAACAGAATAAGAAACTTTGTGTTCTTATGCTCGTGAGGATAGAATTCTTTTTCTAGGTTTTAGTTTTTGTTTTTAAAGTTGCAGTTTGACTTGGTTCAATTTAACAGAATGTTTTGTAGATAGGAAATTGAAACATTAAACTTCATTTAACTACTTGCTATGTCTAGGCTGTCCTTTACCATTTGATAGTTTTTCAGCCATCAGTGCACGCCACCAAAGAAACACACATAAGATGTGTGTGCGTTTTTGCACATACCTACCCCCAAGTGCCCAGAGCTGCAGTTCAGATTTGCTTCCTTGGTTATAGCCACAGTAGAAATTAGAAAGTGCTTTGTTCTTTCAATTTGGAAGTCTTTAGTTTCATACTGAGAATTTATACTAATGCTCACTTATGTTTTAAGCGAAGTAGGGTTTTAAATTAACATTAAATTAATGTGAGATTTTTGTTAGGTGTTATATATTTGGGAGACTCTAGAAACTACCTGTTTGTGGAAGTAGCATTCTTTCTGTAGTACGCAGTGAATGCATATACATGGTCAAATCCATTTCATGTAGAATTTTTCTTTTAATCCTCTGACTAATACTGTACCAGACTAACACTGTAGAATTGTCAAGATATATTCAATATGTTTCTTATGTGTATTTTTAAGTGTGTTGTAGTCTCAGTGATAGTTCTCTATTATACTGTTAGTTTACCTTTAAAATATTGTAACTTTTTTTTAACACTTTCTAAATTATCTAGCACTTCTGTGCCAAGAAAAGATGTCCGGGAGATTAGTGAAACTTCACCAAAGCCTGATGCTTTGTTAAAACAAGGTAAAAATAACTTTCTATGAGAAAACATGCGTATGTATTTACTCAGTTACATAAGTTGGTCTAAATTTATGACAGATTGGTTCATGTCTTAAAAATGCTAAAATACAAGATCTTTTCCTATAGAATAGTATATTGAAGGAAAACACTTCTGAAAAGCTAGAGGGACTTTTTTTTAAACAAACAAATAAAATCTAACAAAACCCACAAACACCAACATGCTTTCCCCCACCTACCACACTTTTTTCACACTTGTAGAGATGTTCTAAACAAAGGATACAATCATACAGCACATGTTGGCTTTGTAGGTTATTTTAGTATGTATCTGTTTGCTTTAGATCTTCATAGAATTATTCTCACAATAGTACCCCAATAGTTGCAAGTAAGTTGCCTTTATGGACTGTCAAGAATCTGGAATTGTGAATTAATTTGAAAGTTTAAGTTTGTGTGATGAAACTCTTAGAATTAGCTTTGGCTTGTTTATTCCTCCTTGTCCTCCTTGTTGTAAACCTGTTGGATAGGGGTTTTCTCAATTAAATTTTCATACATGTCCTGTGCAGAAGATCCTTATTTGTGTCTACAGGCACTAACATGGTAATAATACTAGTAATAGCTTTGAATGGCTTGATGTGCAGAGAGCACTAGGCCAGTTTAACTGGGTAAGACAAGTAAGGATGGACAACAGGGAGTGGTTGTCGAGGTTCTTTGAATTTTGGGGTGGAATTGTTAATTTCCTTCTTCTCCCCTTCCCCCTCACCACTGGCTACTGTTTCTTTATTAAAATATGTGGTCAAACTGATACTTCCTGCAGTGTTAACAAGTGCTGGTCCTTTTACAGCTTTTGACCAAGCCCTTGAATTCCGTAAAAACAGAACTGTTCCTAATAACTGGAAAACAGAATTGAAAGAAGACAGCTCCAGCAGTGAAGCTGAAGAAGAGGAAGAGGATGAAAAAGAAAAAGAGGATAACAGCAGTGAGGAAGAGGCAAGTGAAGTTAAAGGGGACAGATAGCTGATAAAAATTAGCAAGGCTATAATATTTAAGTAGGCCTTTTTAACATTAGGGAACACTTAACATGTTAACATAGGTATTGTTGAGTACCTCTCTTATCCTGGTCTACTGAAGAATTGCTTCACTGCAAGCTATCTTTCTGGCTACCCTCATGTAAAGAAGCAAGAGCTTTCAATCAAGGCATTAGCCCATGCACTCCACTTCTACCTTTCTGCTCTTTTTGTGTTCTGTAAGTAAGAAGTCCTACCTCATGCTTGGTTTTCTAATTATCTTTTATTTCCTCCCAGCCTTCTGTCCAGAAAAAAAGCAGCTGAGAGGCTGAAAGAGAGGCTTTTGAATGTTTTAGTTCCTCTGTCTTCTTGTGGTACTCAAAATCTTTATCTGCCCATAATCACTTGTTCTCTAATTTGTTAAGTAAGGGCCAGTAATGCAGCAGACTTCATAGCCCATTGATAGTGGAATTGTAAAGTTAAAACTGAACTGGTCTGGGTCTTAAATGAAGGTAGGGTCCTTCTCTCAATACATCCTCCCTGGAGACTGAGGCTGGAATACCAGAAGATGGTATTCCATGTTTTACTCATTCATTTCTTCAAGATTCATTGGGAGATTGCAAAGGTGTGAAGTTATGACTTTGCTACTTCTCCACACTGATAATTTCATTCTGCCTCTTCTTTAAACTCAGATTATCCACCTCTGATGAAAAGTTATAAAGCCCAGTTTGAAAGGGGCTGTCCTCTGCATAGTATTTTAAAAAGGAAGTAGTTCTTCCTTGGGGTCAGTACAATTCCTGAACTTTTATAGTAGGTTCATGTTCAGCTATGGCCATGATAAATGTAGATAGGTTGGTACCTATGCAGGGTAACACATGATCTTTATGTAGTGACCATTCCCTCTCTACCTTTAGGTGAAAAATATGGAGCCATTAGCTACAGCGTTTGTAAATATTTGGCCTTGTACCCTTTATACACCTTCTCTTGAGGAGCTTGAGCTCCTCTTAGTTGCATATGATGTTGTTTGAGCTGGTCTTTCCATGTGCTAGACATAAAGATTTCATCTTGGGCCAATATTTTGATATTTACTGTGATATCTCTTGTGATAATTTCTTTTCCAGTATCCAGTGATTTCAGTCACCTGTTGGACTAGGAGGCTTCTAAAACAGAGACAATATGGTTTTTTCTCCCCCCACCCCCGTTTGTTTTTCTTCTCTCTTCTCAGTGATCAGTGGCTTGTGAGCCTTCTCTCCACTCATCTTTGAGCAATTTCTGCAGACTTCTCTCTTTATTTTTGTTCGTGTCTGTAATTTCCTGGTTATCAAGCAGCATCTCTTCTCAAATAGGACCTGTGGGCCTGTTCTTGAGACTTTGTTACTTATCTGCAGGTTGTT
Organism: Pyrocephalus nanus; assembly: GCA_038380795.1. Taxonomy (NCBI): domain Eukaryota; kingdom Metazoa; phylum Chordata; class Aves; order Passeriformes; family Tyrannidae; genus Pyrocephalus; species Pyrocephalus nanus. The sequence continues at coordinate 75,790,649 of CM076260.1, read as the reverse complement.
CTAGTGCTTTGCAGGACATGAAAAATTCTCACTGAGGACCCTCAGGCTATCCATGTGGCCCTACTATCTATGAACCAGAACAAAACAATACAAAAAACCCAAGCTCTTACATATGTCACCACAGGCTTTAAATAGCTACTCTACGTTATGTATGTAAGAGATCTATGTATCTATAAGATTCTGTGGAAGCGTAATGTTTCAAATATTTGTAGAGATTCTTCCATCCTATTTAGATAACAGTTGACATGAAAATCTTCTGTACTTCTCTCATTAGAAGAGGAATTGCTTTTTTTTTTCAAATGAAAGAGACTGGAAAATGTCCTTCCTTTCCTTTCTGAAATCTGATAGTAGATAAAAGAGTTGTCAAAGACCCTCTTTTCTAGTGCTGGGCTATAATACTGTGCGAATTTTGTGTTTCAAAAAGCATGTTGCTGTTTTACCGGGTTTCACTATCCTACAAAAGAGCCACTTTCTTTTACCTTTGTGACATGGACAGACACATTAGAGACTGCAGAGTGACCTGCTAGAAGTCTCGTTGTCTAACTTGAAAAGAAGTAAATATGACAGTGTGACATGCCTGCTTCAAACCATTATCGAGGAAACCTTGTTGTCTAACTTCCTGATTAAGACATTCAGTGTATTTTCAAAGATTATTAACAGATATTATCGGTAGGGTATAATACATACTGATTCTGTAGACATTCTGAGAATGTGTAAATGCTTTTCACAGAGGCATGCAGGGTCTTAAGCTTCCCCTTAGCAGACTTTCTCAAAAAGTTGCTGTAATCTCTATTGGGAAAATTAATGAGTATTATTCACTTGCTGTTCTGGCACCTCTGAGGATTATCAGGCATTGGATTTTATAGTGAGAAAGGAGTGTCAGTGTTTTATTCATCCTCTTCATCACCTTCATCTCAGTTCCCCATATATTTAGGAAGCATACATTCCTTCTAGAAAACTTTGTTGGGTTTTCTGCAGGTTTTGTTCAGTGACACCCCCCATACCTCCCCTAAATGCTCTGTGGAACTATTTTCTTATGACAAGTTTTTTTCTTGTTGTTAAAGAATATGAGTATCTCAAATAGCTGCTCATGGTCTCTTTTCCATGATCTAGCAGATGCCGGTAAAAGTCCTTTTCCAGTACCTGCTATTAAAACAAACAAAAGGATACAGTTTTGGTGTTTGATTCCACTCAAGTTATTTGTTCTTTATGGCCTGTGGAATGTGAATGTTCTTAACCAAGCTTTTATCTGCACTACATGCAGAGCTGCAGCATCACCACCTACCTCTTGGTGAAGAATTGCTAGATATGCCTGATTTCTGGTGCCCCTACCCAGTACAGATGATATGTAGTATACTGGTTACAGTTCTCTACCCAGCCTGTCCTTCTTGCGCATTGAAGCAGCCTGCTCTGAGCTCTGCGGGTATACTGAGTATCAGATATTCATCACAGGATGCCCCTCGCGGAATCTTTCCATTTTCATTGCCTTTGCAAGATTATGAAGTATTTTCATTGCATTTGTGTTGATAATTATACCTAAAGGACAACTGTTTCAGCATATTGTGAATACTGGTTCTTAATTTTTTGCCTGTTTGCTCTGATCTGTCATCCAAGTGCATTTAGTGGAGAAGAGAAAGCATAAAATAAGGAAAAACGCCTACTCCTGTACTATGACTATTAGTCACAGCATTTCCTGACCTTGTTTTCAGCCATCCATCTCTTTATTAATTAGCTTCAGTAGATGTCTGGAGTTTGTTTTTGTTTGTGTGTGTGTGTTTTTCCCGGTTCTGTTTAGTAATGATATTCTGCTGATTTCTCAAGTGTCATGGTATTACTTTAAAGGCAATGTCTTTTGTCCCCTTGCTTCAGGGTAGGTGAAGCTTTAATATTTAGTACAAGGAGACTATTGAAGAATGGAGATGATAAACAGGGAATGAAAATACACTAAGGAAAAAGAATTTATTTTAGGTTGCTGAATAACTAGTTATTTTTGGAAACATTACAGCTAGTATTAAAAATTAGTCAACTCATATTTGGCGTATTGTTTTGAAGTAGCCCAGTCATTAGAATTCCTTAAGAATTTGATTATATTAATATCATATTGCTGCATCTTGTGGCAAGTTCCATTTCCTAAGGAAATTAAAAGGTGTTATAAAATAAGCCATAGTGCTTTGTTTTGAAACTCCACTGTTGATCAATCTAAGTAAATCTAATACAAATGTTCTTTAGTGCAATGAACTGAACTTTCAAAATAATATCTGTTGTTACTTCGGTTCTGCATTGATGCTGCTCACCATGTGTTCAGCTGGTGCCCCATGGCAGTATGCGTGCAGTGCCACTGCCTGTGGTTTTGCCAGCACAGTGGATTAGAACTCCTAAGAAAAAGTGCAAGCACCTTTTTCTCTTTCGCTTCATCTCTGGAAGTGTCTAGTCTATCCAGGAATCAAGGAGTCACTTAACTGCAGTAGAAATAGAGCTGAGGTTTCTAATACAATCTCTTAATTGTTCATAGTGCTGTCTCCCAGACTCCCTGCATAAATGGACAAAATTGAGAATGCATCTTGATTTGTGGTATCACTTATACTTCAGTGATCAATCAAAAATCCAATTTCAGTGTATGTTTACAGTCAATGTTTTATATATTTTGAAACACTGTTTGTATTTTATAAAATGTACTTTTACCTGGCATAGCGCTGGGAGTATCTGTCTCTTATCCTGTTGCTGACCACAGTAAAACAAACTTAAACATCTGAACCTAAGTTATCCCTGCGGTACATTTCTTAGTGACAGACTGTAACTCAAAATGGTGATAATTTTCTTGTCTGCATTGCTTTAAACAGGAGGAAATAGAGCCATTTCCTGAAGAACGAGAGAACTTTCTTCAGCAGTTGTACAAGTTCATGGAAGACAGAGGTAGGCATTTTAATTAGCAGTACTTTAAAAATTGAATCTGTAAACTAGTAGTGCTTTGCAGTACAGTTTTGGAAAGAGGGAGACTATATTCATCCCTTCTGACTTCCCTATGATTTAGAAGATGAGTCTGTCACTTGATTCATCTCCTAAAATACAGTCCCTTATTTTTGCTTTCAGAAAAACGTGCACATCTTACTATATTTTCTCATTTGTACTTATGTTGTGTATAACAAAACATTTAATCTCCTTGATCATATTAGTTTAAATGCTCAGTTTAATAAATTTACAATACCTAAATAAACTAAAATTTAATGACACACCCACACACTTTTCAGATCATGGAAAAAAGCATTTACTTTGTACTAGTTTCCTTGTGGGAATCCTGATCACTTAAATGCATGAGCATCATCTGTAAACTAGATTGAAATGCTTTTAAAAGCCAGTGCCATTTGCTGTGTTAAATCTTTATCAGATATTTATACACTGCAAGAAAAGTATAGAGTCTGTTGGCAGGGATGAGGGTGCTTGTACTTAAATTACTGTTATAACTAGTTAAAGTAACATCTTTTTTTAATGCCATGTGAAGATGAGTTTTTTTTTGGTTGGTTGGTTTTGTTTTGTGTTTGGTTTTTTGTGGGTTTTTTTTTTTAATTGCAGTGAAAGGACTATGCTGGTATTTTTAGATGTAAATGTTTCGATGGGTGAAATAAAACTAAGTATAATACAGGTAGCAAGAAAAGTTGCATCATTTCTGCATGTTCAGTAGTAAATGGGAGAATCCATACATATGTATTAAGTAACATAACCCATTTTCTCTGTAGTTCAGTAATTAAAACTCTTTGAGTTTTAGTTTCATGAAGAGAGAGTACCAGATACATGAGGTGGGGTTTGCAATACTTTATTTAATAATGTAGTAGTGCATATAATGTGAATTTCAAGTTATTCTGGAAAAAAAAAAAAACAAAACAAAACAAAAAAAACCCCCACAACTTCAAAACACTGTAATAACTGTCTTTGTTCCCAGGGACTCCTATTAACAAGCGACCTGTATTAGGATATAGAAATTTGAATCTCTTCAAATTGTTCAGACTTGTACACAAGCTTGGAGGATTTGATAATGTGAGTATTAGTATGATGAGTATTTCAGAGCCATCTGAGGATGCTGTTTATTATTGTGAAGTAATTAATTGTTTATTAATTTGGGAAGTAGTGATAGAGAAGAACACAAGAGCTCCTCTTACACAGGAGCTTCAGTTGTATGAAAGTTGAATAGTGTGTCTATGTAAGACACCCTGTAGCTCTATAAAAACCATGCTTTAACAAGAACGACAAACTAGTTGTATTCTAAATAAATTACACATCTACCCAGCATTTTTAATTATTTCTGCATAAAATCAGCCAGCATGTGTGTTTTTGTGATACCTTTATCTGACAAATAGTTCCTGAAACGTTACCTCAAAGTGAAAGGATTCACTGCTCAATAAAATCTCAAAGACAAATAATTCAGTTTAAGGTCTGTTGTGAGGCCCTTCCTGTTTATTCTGGCCAGTATATAGAAGAATGTTCTGATTGGGATTGATGGGATTGAAACATATGGAATTCATGGCCAAGCAGATTCTGTTAGTGCTTTGAACTGCTTCCCATAAATTTAGCCTGTCAGTTGAGGAGGTATGTTTGTGTAGTGACACCTTTCTGATATACAAGAGAGTACTTGGGTATTGCAGTACATCTGCTCTACCTTCACAGATGGCTAGAAATGATCATATCACACTGTCAAGGAACTTTGTCACCAAAGGGTGTATTAAGGATGTAATGCAAGACTGGTAGCCACTGTTTCTGGTGCAGTACTGGCAGGGATAAGTATTGTTATTGCTTTGAATAATTTTTTTTCTTTCCAATTTAATTAAAATTCTAGCCCTGATAGTTAAGAATTACTTTAAACATAGAAGAAAAATGATGTACTGATTTTTCCTATCTTTGTATTTTCTTTGTTTTATTGCCACCTGGAGAGGAAAGCCTACTGTGGCTTATTGCAGTGCTAAATTGCTTGAAGTAATTACATTAGACTACAGCTTGCATTACAGTGAAATACTGTGTGTGTGATAAATAGTAATTTTATAGATCAAAGGAAATTACTTATGTTTATTTTCCAAAGTTATAAACTTTGTCGACTTAGTCTTGTGTCAGTGAGTTAATTCAAAAACAATTACTTCATTTTCTTTAACAGATTGAAAGTGGAGCAGTGTGGAAGCAAGTTTATCAAGATCTTGGAATCCCTGTATTGAATTCAGCTGCGGGATATAATGTTAAATGTGCATACAGAAAGTAAGTAATAAAGCTGTGAAGTTTGTGCTAAAAACAGCGCTGTAATGAACTGAAGTGATCCTGTGCTAGTGGTAGTGTACATAAAGTTCATAACTTTTTGGTTACAATATGGTTTTTTAGGTGTTAAACATATAGTTCATGTTTAGCTTCTCTAGGTAGCATGTTCCTTCTTGAATAAAACTTGCTTACCCCAGGCAATTTTTTCTTTTAGATATCTCTATGGTTTTGAAGAGTATTGTACATCAGCTAACATTGAATTTCAAATGGCACTGCCAGAGAAAGTGACGAACAAGCCTTGTAAAGACTGTGAAAAAGAAAAAGAGTTGAAGATGCGCGAAGAACCAGAGCAGGATGCAAAAGATACAAAAGCGGACAAGGATGAGCGCAAGCAGGAGGAAGCAGCAGTAGTACAACAAGAAGAAAAAAAGTTAGCTGAGAATGATAATGAAAGTAAAGAAAACGATAAGCCCTCTGTTCTGGTAATATATTCTAAAGTTCATGTTATGTCCTGCTTATAAAGTCAGCTGGTGTGTAATCACCATGAATTACTGAAAAGACTGAAATCTCTGTAATGGATTTAAAATAAGACAAAAACTTGCTGTAAACCTAATCCAGAACAACACATTGGAGCTATATTTATCCCTAGGTGTCTGTTTTAGGGTGATCATGGTGTCTGACTAGTTATGAAGCAGCTCTAATATTCCACTTGTTTGGGGATCTCGCAGGTTAAATGGAGACTAATTAGTGTGCAGCTTTATCTGGGTAGTGCATACTCACAACTAAACTACAGTGCTGATACTTTTATTGTGCATTTAGCTGTGCTTTTAAGCCCTCATAAATTTTGATTTTAACTCAGTGTTCCACTGAAACCAGTGAAGCTGTACAAAAACCTGGGCCCATATGATGGACGCACGGTCTAATGTAGTTCAGTGGTCCAGAGAGATGAATGTTTATAGCTTTTCAAAATCCAATGTTGACTTAGTGGCTTTAGCAAAGGAAGTTCAGGGCAATAAGCTGATGTGCTGCACTGTACAGGCCTAGCAGTTGCTGTGGAACCAGTGTAGCTCCCTAAGTCAGTGTGCAACACAATTGTAATGCTTCTGCATAGAAATGGCAGCCAGCTGTATGCTGGTATTCTCCAGGGTGAATGCCAGATGGGCCAGTACTGGTATCTCTGCAGCCTAACTGAAAACATACTTTGTGGAGTGTTTCTCTTGGGGATTGCTTTACAGTCGAGGTCTAAGAGCTGCATGCCTGTATCATTGTGACAAAATGAGCTAGGAGACTGGCTGCAACTTTGAAGTTTGTTAGGTTTAGCTTAAGATTTTCAGAAGGAAAAACAGCAGAGGTGCCGTAATTTTAGGCCAAGTCCCAGACTCTAGGGGTATTTTTGATCTTCAGTGTGTTTTGTCTGCCTTCTCTTAAATCCTGTGTTTTCACCTTGTGAGTTAACTAAAGGCTTTATTATCGTAGGGAAACAAAAAAAATTTGCCAGATTCTGTGTATACTCAGCCTGATCAAGAAAAGGACTTAAATGTAATCAAAACTGAGGATGAAACCAAACTGGAAGATAAAGAGGAGGAGAAGATTAAAGAAATTGAAAATCCCACAGTAAATGCAGATGCTGAAGAAAAAGAAAAATCAGGGTAAGTTACACTGTTTCTAATCTGATACAACATCTGATATGTATTCATTAAATTTCACTCTTGTAATTTGAACTTCAAATCAGACATGCTGTTCTTAGACTTGTGTCTTCCAGAGTGTTTGTAACTTTATCATGGTTAAACCCATTAAAGTTCATGGATATTTTCTTTTTTTAAAAAAGATGGCAGCTTAAGTTTTACAGAGTCCAGGCCTAAATATTTATAAGCTGAGTGAGAAAAGAACATATAAAACTTAAGTGACTATGATTTAAGACAAAAATATTGCAGTCATTGCCAGTAGTATTTTTCTACTTAATTTTTTTTTCAAGTATATCGCAAACTTGTGGTTTCCAGCTTTTGCTGTTGTAAGACAGGAGAAGATGAAAGTACTTTGCATTACTCAATTAGCAGCTTTGCCATTGAGTAGGCATAATACTGGCTGGAGTCTTTTTTGTGAAGTCCTTCACACAGGTGTTTTGAAAGTAGGAGATTCAAATAATAGAGATGCTCAGAGCCATCATATCAGTGAATTTGTGCAGGCAATCTCTCATTTCCTTTATGGAATAGCAGGTTTTCTTGTTTCAGTGCAGGAAAACCCCTCAGGTGATATTCAGCAGCCACACATACACACAAAAATAAAAGCTGAATATAGTCCTCGTTAATCTGCATTGTGTTTACAAGTTGTATTCTTGCAATTAGAGCCCTCATACAGTATGATTTCAAGTGTTAAGAACACAAAAACTGCCCTTGGAGGTCAGATCAAATATCTCTTTTAATGGGAAATTTGTCTTCAAGAAAAAACAGTAACAGGTGCTTAAGGGAAAAGCTGTTACAAGAGGGAAAGCATATAATGACACCTCCTTACACTTTCACAGTAATCTGTGTTTCAGGGATGTGTTGGTTTTTGTTGAGGTTTTTTTGTAGTTAATACCAGATGTTGTCCGACCACTAATTCCCTTGTTCATTTCAGCAATTTGCTGTTTAGTAGATCAGCTGTCTTAATCTTCTGTCTTAATATCATTAACTCTTAATGCTTTCTCTGGACCATTAAAAGTTGTGGCAGAATGTCGTAGTTCAGTATATTGATTTTTGATTGATTGGTAATGGTTCTTTTTTATTTTATTAAGGGTTTTGATTTTCATAACCAATCTGGAATGATCCTTTTGTAAAATATTTTTTTCTTCCTAAATATTTTCGGTGAGATTCCATTGACAATATCTGTAACTCAGAAATGCAGAATACAGAAAAATCAAGTTTACCTGAACTCAGTTACTGAGCCTTTTCTCTATGGGTGTGATTTCGTTTGTACTGTGTACACTTTTCTTTTTTAAAGATTAATTGCTGGACCTTGTTGCCTTTGCTATTTTTAAGGTGAACTTGGTAAATTGGTACTGTAGCACATTTGCGAAATTTTCATCATTATTAAAGACTAATTTTACAGTGCTGCTTTCAAAATATTGAGCTTAATAGATGGAAAACTTTGCACTGATTACAGAACAGCAGTTTTTAAAGGTCCCTAAATTGTGTGTTTGTATGTGTGTATGTCTGTGATGCTAGTTTATGATTATTTATAGACTTGGAAAGTCTAGGGGCTTAATCCTTACCATGCTGCTGTAGTAAATGGTATATAAAAGTTTAGATGCTGCATTTACTTTTCAGTACTCCTTTATTTTTTTGATGGGGTTTTTTGGTGGATTTTTTTTAGTTCAGTGGGGGTTTATATCCTGATTCATGTCAAATTGCCTTATTTATGACAACAAAAAAGGTTATGAGTTTTCCTAGTTTTTTATTTATGAAAACAATTAAAATCTGTAGCAAATGCTATTTCCTCTTATTTTTCCTGAATTCACCGATGGTAATTTGAATTCTTTTCCCTCTGCTCTCTTTAGTCATCCAGTGAAAAATTATTTTGCTGTTATGAAACATGAAAGATTGTAACAAATTGGTTAGAATAGAAAGCTCGAAAAACAGATGTAGGTGGTGATGTGGTCATTGCTGGGAGGTATGTTATGTCTCAAGGAATAATATAAATTACAAAACTGAAACATTTATAGGAGTTAATTGTAAGTATTTTTTAAGCAGCAGTACTGCAAAAGCGCTGTTAGTATGATTACTCTTACCTTCTTCCCTCAGAGATTGATAGGAAGTACAAAATGCACTTGTATCAGCTTTAAAGAGCTTTTAAAAGTGTCACTGTCATCCTAAATGCTAAACAATGTTTTTAGCATTTGTACCATGACATTATAAAGGAATTTTGTGGGGCATTGTATTAGACACTGTACTCTCCTGTACCGAACTTTATGTATTGGAAGTGACAAAGGTTTTATGGAGGGGGAAATGCTGTGGTTGGAGTTCTTTGTAGAAGTGAAATGCAAAATGAAAATAGGTATTTTTGTAGGTGGAAAACTAATAACACGCACCGATACCCAAAATGTAATCAAAATAGATCAATGTGGACTGAAATTTTGTTGGTGTTTTTAAAATATGTTCCTGGAACTTTTTTTAAGTTATGGACCGTCTATCATTCACAGTCCTTATCAACTAGCCAAGCAAATGAAATCTAATGTTACATAAGGCAAACCTGTAGAGTTTGCTGTTTGCATTTATGTCTATAGTACCTTGGGCATCCTCACAGAGCTTATTTGTGTATAGACACAAGAAACCACAAGGAAAGAATAACTTCTGGGTTTCTTCTTGATGACTTTCTTTTGGGAGGACTGGATGTAATTCCCAGCTTCCAGATCTCAGGAAATACTACCGGAAGCTAGAGTTGTTTATAGGTTTTGTTTCTCTGTGCAATCCCATGTGTCTCAAGCTTTTGAGATTGATACCAGTTGAATCCAATGGTCCCCTCTGCACAAACTTTACAATATGGTGAAGAGGAGGAAAGGCTGAACTTTCTCTTCCTTTCTCCCTCAGAGTGCCTGTTCCTACTCTGCTTGTGCATCTGTGAACACTGAAAATAGAGATTCAAAGGCAGCTTGCCCTTTATTCTGTACATGCTTTTCTTGTTTGCATTTTGGTTTGGTTTTGTTTGGTTTTATGTTTTTTTTTTTTTTTCCTGTGGCTATTGTAAGATACCTGTGCTAGATACAGATTGTGCATTAAAAAAAAATTTTTAAAAAAGGCCAGTAACGTGTTACCTTTCGTGGGTCTTTGCAAATCCATCTTTTTGCATAACATACAAAAAAGGACTCATACTTGGCCAATGAATAAACACAAAAGTTAAAGATCCTCTATCTTTATTCAAGACTTCTGAAGCTCCTGCGAACTTCATGTTGTGGAAGCGAAGGTCTTCAAATGTGACATTGCTGCACTTGTGTGTGCACTTGCAAATGTGCACTGGTGCACTTTTTCCTTTGTAGCACCTAGTATTAATTTTTAACTATTTAAACACCTGAGTCAAGGTCAACAAATTGAGAACCGAGAGTTTTTTCTACACTATGAACAATGTAGTGTTGTGTTTGAATGTGTTCCAAAGAGACTGAGTCCAGGAGCCTAGTGGAGTTTTTAGAAGGTGTGACTTTTTTAGTACAGGCTTTTAAAATAAAAGCTAGATCTTTAAAAATTTCATAGTAGGTACAGTATGGGAACTGAAGTGTAGTTTAATTGCTGTCTAACCAATATTAGTAAGAAAATATTTTTCCCAGATGATTAATTCAGCTCCAGGTTTTTATTTGTTGGATTTGGGTTTGGAGTTTTTGTTGAAATTTTGTTTGGTTGGCTTTGTGCTTTGTTTTGTTTTTAACACTTTGCTCTGAAGCACCTGGGACAGACCGCTGTCAAGAACTTTATACTGAACTGAAAGATTAAATGCTGACAATCTGGGTAATTTTTGCTTTTGAACAAAAATTTGCATCAGACTTATATGTAGTCAGACTTAGTACTTTTGTTAGATTGCAAGCAGCTTTCTTGTGTTCTCCTTCTTTTGGCTGAGGTGCTGCCTTTACCCTAACAGCAGAAGGGGCTGCCTTCTCTGGATGGTTCTGGATGCTCTTTCTCACCAGACTGTCATTTTCAGTACTCACAAATAGTTTTTCCTTGGTCTTAGGAAACTTTTTGAATTCATTTACTTTTTCTTGAAAACTGTCTGCTTTTTTATTTCCTCCAAGGAATGCATAAACAAACATTCCTTAAAAACCCAAGCACTTCTGGTTGTCTCATACTAATGGTTTAAGTCTTCGTGGTGTGGTTTTGTGGGAATTGGTACTGTCATATTTTAACAGTATCGAAAGGTGAAAATGATAAATTTCTTTGGCCTAAAGTCTTGAATAGAGTTAAACCATTCATTCACATGCAAGGGAAAAATCTTAATCTTAGAGTTGTTTATATGCATCTTTACATGCACTAATAGCATTTCCCCTCCTATAAACAGTAGGAGGGAGCTAGGAGTAATAAAAGCAGTAATTGAGAAGTAAGTAAAGATGGGCATTGTTTCACGTGAAGGATTTTACTAAGGTTTATTTCCCTTATAGGGTAAGGGGACTACCTACTGTGCCTGTGCTGGTGATGGCTTCTGTTCGTACAAGAGTTAAATTTTCTGGAAACACTTACTGGGGATTTTCAGAAAGCAATTTACAACAGGATTATGTAATAGTCAGAAGCTCCATTCCACATATGGGAGATAACAGATTGTTACAGGCAATGTTTTCTTCAGTTCCTTGTCTGTTTAAGTGACGTATCAGAGCTTTATGGTGGTGAATCTGAAACAGTAGCAAAAAGGTTAAAATGTTTGGGAGTGAAGGAGATTTCATACAGAAGGCATAGATTACAGCTTCTGGATTAGTTGGGAACTATTTATTGAGATAGTTCCAGTCTGATTTAGGTTCATGTGGAACTGGGAGAAGGAACAGCAATGTCTCATGTTCATTGCATGTGTGGTATGAACATCTGCTCAGAATTTTAGATTATTGGTGTGTATGCAAAAAACCCCCAAACTTATAAGAACCATTCTTAGTTTCATTTACAGGAACATATTTCTATGCTCTTATATGTGATGTGTGTTCTATTCATGTATTTCAGCTTTCTTTGTATTAGGAAGGAAGTTTTTGTATAGTCATGTTTTCAGAAACAGTCTAATTGTTTTCTTTTTCTAAATATAGAATACACACTGATAACAAACATACACAGTGCTTGCTTTTGATGCAGCAATAAGCTGCACATGACACAGTACTGAAGTGTAGAGTGGCAGTGTAAATGTACCAGACTCCTGTGTGGAATGGAAGAGGGGCATCTTTGATATGGTAAAAGTGCTTCTGCCATGACATTGTACATAGCTTAACGTCACTGTGAAGGCTATCAACCATGGTCTCAGCTCTCTCTGAGACTTATGTGTGTGAATCAGTCCTTAAGCATTCATTAAATATTAGATGTTTCCAAGCTGACTGTGAACCAGTGCTGCAAAAATAGAAAGGGCTGTACTCTTTAGCCAGACTTTGGAACCATCCATTATCCTTTTGAGGAATGTTTCAAAAAGCTTAGCTGAATGATAAGAAGCAATAACGTGAGGCCCTTTCATCTGTCTTTTCCACAGCAGCAGAGGAATACACTGGTTACCGAGTACACGCTTGCATGGCTGAAGTGTACTGTACTACACTCAGATAGGATTCAAATCGTTAGTGCCTCTCCCCTTGTCTCAAGACAAGGGACCTTAACTGCACTTACTCAGTTTTTCTGTACGTGTAGACAGAAGTCCTTGGAGCTTTTATTTTCAGACTTCCTTTGTCGCTTCAGAGGTGGTGTGGTTTAACCCTGCTGGCAGCTACATACCATGCAACCATGCGCACTTCCCCCCTCACCCAGTGCATCCAAAACAGAGCAGTGTACTAGCTACTAATGAAAAATGAACTACATCCCAGCCAAAACCAGGACAAGAGGGAAGACAAATACTGATGAATTTTTGGGTGTTTTGTTACTTTGTGTAATTAAAGATGAGATTCTACTGTCATGACATAAGACAGGTCTTAATGACCTCTTTGCCTTAAACTTAGGGTCACCTTAATACATCTAGGATTGAGAATGTCAGATTATGGAAGAGACTGAACATCTTTCAGCTCTGTGTTATGTGATGTAGAGGTTAAATTATGCTCTAGGATGAGAAAAAGGAAAAAAAATAAGAGGGAAACAAAAATAGAAGCTAATTGCTAAACTTGAAGTGTCAATTAAACTAGTTTATTTCTGCTAGTGGTTCAATTAACTGTAATGACTTAATTGAACCAATAATTGAAATAATCTTGCTTCCTCAAGTTTTAGAATAACCCCTGAAAAAAAAATAATCTTGCATCTATCTCACCTGCAGTCATGCCATCTCACCTGCTGTGTGTGCCAGTTTGGTGTGTCAAGGAAAGTGTATTGGAGTAGGGTTAGGTTTGCTGCAAGATAGGGATCCTGGGAGGCAGATGTAACATTCCAAATCACACTCTGTCTCATGGATTTCACCTGGGCTTTGTGACAGCTCTGTGTTTAGTGCCAGAGCAAGTGGATTGAAAGAAATTTGCGTGATACTGCAGTTCCTTTAGTGGTGTAATAGCATGCACCATTTCATCTATTAACAACACCTGTTTGTTGATACACTTAATTTTGGGATTGTTGGTGCTAAATCTTTATATTGACTGAGAATTACCTGCCATCTGTGTGGTTTTAGCATTTTAGTGATTTCATAATGTCCTTTGGAACTAATGGTAAGCAATATATATATATATATGATCTAAACATTTTAATAGTTTTACTTTATTAACAAATAATTTTGCATTTTAAATCATTAATTTCCTGCTTCTGAAAGCTTATATTCCCAGTCTTCATGAGATGGAGTGGGGTTATTGTTTTTAGTCTGTGGTTGTAATTTGAAATGCTTTTGAGTCCTGATAAGCTTTCTGATACTTTGGATTCTGGAACACAGTTACACTTGTATTACTGTGTCTCCTGTAGAGTGTGCATGCTCCTGTGCTGCTTCCTTGTTTCATCAGCTGCTGCTTAGACTATTAAAACTGTTGCAGCTTTGTGGTAAATATCGCTTGGTGCTGGTTGTAAGTTGACAATTATTGTTTGCTGCCAAGAGGCTTGTTGGTTTTCGGTGGGTTTTTGCTTGTTTTTAAAAATTATTATTATTGTTGTTTGGTCTTTTGTTTGTTGGGGGGGGGGTTCCGTTTTTCCCCATACTCTGCCTAGGATTTTGACTAAAGAGCATTACAGGAAATCCAGTGTTCTCATGGACTAATGAGGTTCTTACTGCACATGCTGGATGGCTACAATCATAATTTTCTCTTACAAACCTCTGTTTCAAGGCAGTCATGGCTTCTCCTTCATCTGCACTGCCAAGTTTGAGCTATTTATGGCTTTCTAAGCCAATATCTTTTCTTCCCTGCAACCACTGGTACATGTTCTCGGGTTTTGTGTTGGGGGTTTTTTGGTTGTTGTTTTTTGGGTTGATTTTTTGTTTGTTTGTTTCAAGAGCTATATGAGTGCATCAGTTTTTTCTGCTCCAAAGTCATGAATGTTCTTTGCTTTTGTTTGGTTTCCTAAAATCTCCAGGTTATGATTGCTAACCAAGTCATTCCTCAGAACACTTTTTAATTGCAGCCATCTCTGCTTCCATTTTGCTTTTGCTTCCTGATATGCCCTCCACCTATGTACAGCCTGCTGTTCACATCTATTTGACCATCCAAGTTATTCAACATCACAGTGTGGCTTCCATCTCTTCCAGATGGTACCAGATTCTGGTATTGTCATGGAGTCTTTGTAGGATATCTTTTGGGACACCAAGAAACCTACAGAGTCATTAAGTTGAGAGGGACTCCAAATTTGTCCAGCTTCCGAAGAGCCACTGGCACCATAATTGCAAGTGTTTGGAAAATCCTGACTCTCCCTCGTAGGCATGCTTTTCTTTGCAGACATCATTCAAGGATTGTGCCCCTAGTCCTTGGAGAAAAAAGAATTGGCAAATTTGGTTCATTGCAGTTTGGAAAAGTCTGCGTAGTAACGGGAAATCACAAGCACGCCTTGTTCTCAGAGAAGTGATGACTTTGCTCCTGATACTAAGTTTTTTAGCTTTTGTATGATAATACCTGTTAAGCTGAAATTAGTCAGGAGTTTTGATCTAGTGCAGCAGAGAGTATAATTTAAGAGTAAGTTACTGGTTGGTGGTTTCTGTTGTTAGCTGTGGAATACTATTCAGGAATTTTTCATCTGAGTCTTTGGGCACTTTTATTCATGATTTCTTTGGGAAGTAAATTTTGCCATATGATGTGTAGTGGAGGTCAAGTGAGCTTTCAGAGCTTATTTATTTATGTAGCATTTTTAACTCAGGTGATTTTAACTTCATCAGCAAAGTAGAGCACTGGACATATGTAATAAATTAAAAGTCTTGACCTTCCAGAAATAAACTGTTTAGTCTATGCCATGTATACCTTGACAGATATCTCTTCTGTGACTTGCTATAGCTAATACACCAACAAAGGGATTTTTTAGAATTTCTCATTGTTTATGCACATGTACATATATAATTATATATTTATGTCTGTCTGTGCATATTATATATATATATGTGACAACATTCTGAAGTAATTTTATTAAATCATTGTGGTTACACTACAGTTGAATTTAGCATATTGTTCTGACTTCTCTTTTGCCAGCTAATTACTGCAGTTTTACTTCCCCAAAGAAGCATTTGAGTAACTAAAATCCTATTGATCCTTTTGCAGACTGAAAATAGCTTGGTTTATCTGAGTATTTTCTACTGAAGATGTTACAGAAAGGTTTAGATTATTAATACAGACTTCTGTGTTTGCGAGGTTAACTTAAGTATTGGTGTGAATCAGACTTGGATCAGCTTACCTTTTCTTACCCAGATTGTAATACATCCAAACATACCTGTTGCACGTCTCAGGTTTTTGAATTATTAGCTGGCCACAGTTATTGTGGATTTAGTCAGCAGCTAAATCTGTTCTGTGTCGCACTGTGTGGGATTAGAATAATATTAATTTATATAGTTGTTTGAGATTAAAAGATATTTTCCCCATTAACTTTTATAATGCAGTCTGCCTCTTTGAGATGATTAAAGATAATTTTCAGATCACTGGACAGCCCATAGCTACCACAGACTGAGACTAGCAAGATTTGTGGGTTCTTACTGCTTCTGAAAATTAGTCCAAATATCTAAAAATGGATTCAAAATTAGCTTACTTCTGAAAACAGTGAACACCTGCTTGTGTATTTATATAATAATTAAGTGCAAGTTTGACATATTTAGAAGACCCTTCAGCATGATTGGCAAGGAGTGACAAGATCACAAATCAGCACAGCTTTCTTAATTTGCTAATAAACTCACATAAGATGTTGGGGGTTTTTTTGCCTAAAATCTGGTTTTGATCGCAGTCATTTCAAGATGTTGAGATTGAGTTTATTTATTGTAACAAAGCAAGGATTTTTTTGAGAAGCAAGTTTCAAGAAGCATTAGTGAAACTTGTAGGTTGAAAAATGGAATTTAGGAAACTTTATATTGAAATAGATAAGTTTTAACTGAAAAAATTACATTTGAACAAAGAGACTGCATGAAAGAATCATATAAAGATGAGTTTGAACAACTTCTACTCATACAGATTTTGATGGATTTTTTTTTTCTTTGAGTCATTTTTGCACCTTACAGTCACTGGATTTTGTATGTGTTGCTATATCCTATTTTGCTGATATTACTCAGCTGTAGTACAGTTTCACATATTTGGAGCCTCCTGTTTCCCACTCTCTAATGCATCCACAATATTTATCAATATATGTGGTTTGGAACTGAAAAGCTTATGAAGTATCTCATATTAACTCTACAATTTTTTAAACCTTTCAAGAGATGACACGAATAAGGAAGAAGATGAAGATGAAGAAGAAGCAGAGGAGGAGGAAGAAGAGGAGGAGGAGGAGGAAGAAGACAACAATAACAATGAGGAAGAAGAGTTTGAATGCTATCCACCAGGCATGAAAGTCCAAGTGCGGTATGGAAGAGGGAAAAATCAAAAAATGTATGAAGCTAGTATTAAAGATTCTGACATCGAAGGTGGAGAAGTCCTTTACTTGGTGCACTACTGTGGATGGAACGTGAGGTAACTTGAGTTTTAGTTAGTGATTACTTCTTGAATTACTTCTCAAATACACTTATGAATTTTAAAACCTGAATTAATAGACATCTGGAGTCCTAAACTTTTAGTATTGGTGTTCTATGAAGGTCATTGTACTGTATGAAACTATTAGATTTTTAGCACTATAATAAATGCAGCATTTTAGTTACTTAGAAAATCATCTTAAAATTACTTGTTCAAAGGAGGCTTCATTTGTTCCCCATCTTTCTTTTAGCTCTCTCCATACAAGTGACAGTTCACTCTTTCACAGAATCCTCCTTTGGCTTTCTTAAGCCAATTTTATCGCATAAAATATTTGAATAGTGTGCTTAGCTGAGGCTGTATACTCTTGTCAGTGAAGCACAGAGTACACCATCAGTACGGTATTTAACAGGAGAATGACAAGATTCTTAGTGACAAATTAGCATGCAGCAAATAATTGCTTTTCATCAGATCCAGTTTCCACCCTCCCCACCCTTCTTCCCTCTGAGGCTGCCTTACGCTTCCAGTCAAGTCTCTTCTTAGCCTAGTGGCATCTTATGCTTTTTTTAATACAAGCAGGAGCATGTGCCTTTTTATTGTCTTTAGTCTATCATTAATAGAAATAACCTGAGGTATCCTTATATTTTTTTCCATTTAAGACTTCTTTTTTGCCATTTAAAACTTAAAGCAACTTTGAAAACAGTAGAGAAAACCAACATTTTTGAGCAGCTTATAAGCGTATCTGCTTCTTTCATCGTTTTCAATGTATCCGCTCATTGTCTTTAGCTGTTATCTTTTTAACTTTATTACTGTCTTTATAGATCCGTAAAAAAACCCAAACCCCACAAGTCTGAGACAAATCAACTGGACTTTTTCTTTACTTATTTTTCCTTTTCTGAAAAAGCTGAGGTTCTTGTGACCCTCATCTGTCATCTGGACATCCTGCCTCTGACCAAGAGGGCAGGACAAACGTCATTTATTCAGTTCTAGCAAAATCTGCTATCAAAGGTAACAGTTAGAGAAGTGTGATGCTTCTCTTTCTCCCTTGAATTCACCTCTTTGCATCTAGGCCTGGTTATTTCCAGGAGCACCTAAACCACTACCGAGGAGGAAAGTCTCACTGTCGCCAGTTTTGATAGTGATCGTTTGTAGAATTTTGGTCTGCATCTACATTGATCCACAGGAATAGGATCTTTGTTATAAACTGTCTTCAGGCAACATTTGTAAGCATAGTGGGCTGTGGAGTCAAGACATGAGGGGAGATACAGCCTGCTCAAGGTGGGGTCTGACTTGCGTTTCGGCCCTTATTGGGGAGGACTCTCTTGGGAGTGCAAGTTGCTGAAACTTTCATTCCACCCGCTGAGGATTACTGTGTGTGCCGTTCCAAGAGACTTCTTGCTTTTAAACTCTTGTTCTGGAATTCACGTGTAAACATAGAAGTTATTTTTCTTTTTGAGCTATTTTTCTTTTTGAGCAAATGTCATGCTATTATGCATGCTATGAGGTGAGATGATCAGATTTTTATTTGAGCAATGCTACTTCAAATCTGAAGAAATGGGAAGTCAAAAAATGAACTCTTCACCTTGGAGATTCCAGCACTCTGGTTCTTAAAGGAGAAATCAAGACTCTGATTTTTTTCATTCTGCATTTTAAACAAATACGCCTATTGGTATCGGAGGCATTATTTCTGTGACAAGGATATGTTTGATAAGAAAGGCATTTTTAGTAAACTTGCACTCATTTAAGAATTAAGGAATGTTGTTTGATCTTTCTGACAGCAGGACTTGCATTTATATTTTTATGTGGTGTTTTGAAAGAGACCTCTGAATGACTTTAAGGGAGAAGGACTCTTCACTGGAAAAAAAAAATAGTTGAGATTTAACTATGGGACTGTGTGTGGACTCTGCTAAATGTGGCTATTTTTTTTTAATTCAAGTAAAATTACTTACATTTTTGGATTTGACAGAAAGAGTGGGTAAGCCTGAGCTTAAGACAGCATCTAAATACTTCAGTATTTCAATATTGTGAAGACTAGTCTCACACAATGTAATAACTTGATTTAGCTTTTAGTCAGTCACAACCTGGAAAAATAACTACCTTGCTTGGATAGGAAGCAATTCCTTCCTCTCCTTAATCATCGTAGCTTATTTAGCAGGGACAAGTACTGTATGTACAAGTACAGGGATGTACTGAACTAAGATTTTCTAATCATCCAGGGTTTTTTTAATTCTGTCATTCTCCTACCTCTAGAAGTTGACTTTCCTGTTGCCCCTTTTGGTCAGCATGCCATTTAATGACCTTTCTTTAAACTCTACAAGTTTGAGCAGAAATACTAAATAACTACTAATGTTTCTTATCACAAGTTAATTTCGGTATCAGTCTGACATTCAGAATAATTGTGCATGGGGGGGCGGGGGAGCATGTTGACATGCCTTGGGGTACTTGGAATGGAATTTGGTAAACTTGATATTCATCTTTGTTAGTTTTTGGGGTTTTTTAGTGCTCTGGAACCAGAGAAAAAAACTGTGGAGCTTTTTTTTTTTTTTTTTTTTTTTTTTTTTTTTTTTTTTTTTTTAAGACTCAATAGGAAGTACAGAAGCTGTTCGGTTTTACACTGAAGGATCTTGTTGTTAGCTCCTAAGATTCAGGTGATACATGTCTCTGATAAATGTAAAGAATTGGCAGTGTTCAGTGGAGCCTGACTTGTAGTGAAAGGGAAAGGTAAAACTCTCTACCCTGAGAGACCTACTTATGTTGCCATGTGTTAAGCAAAAAAAGTGGAGAAATACAGAGAAACTCTATTTCTTCTAACAGGCCAATAATATTTTGAATTACATATGCTCTGTGTGGAACTAAAACTTCTTTGGGGCCTATGGTGCAAGTTCATTTTGTCATAATTTTCAGCTGCCAGTGCAAAGAAAAGTTTATTTTATAAGTGCTTGAGGTGAATTTCTTCTGCAGCGTGTTTGCAGTCATTAGAAGGTGCATATTTAAAAAGCATTTAGATTGTTTAAAACCTATATGTAATTATGGTGCAACATCACAAGGCTTGTTATTCTTGAATGTTTCAAGTGTTTAAAGCTAAGTCTTACTAGTTTCAACATTCCTTTTTTTCCTTCCTTCAGAAATCTGCATTTGAAAGTGCTAATTTCTGTCTCAGTTTGCTGAACCATTACTTCATTTATAAATGTTATACTTAACTGCCAACCACTGAAATTAAATGTGTAGTGAAATTTCTGGTTCTGGAGAATAATGTGTGCCATGGAGGAGGCAGGGGAAGAATTGTTTTTAAAAAATTAGTGAAATTAAACAAACCAGAATCCTTAACTAATATTCCAGTATTTGGGTATCAGACTAACTCTTCTCCATTCTTCAATCTCAGCCAAATTAAATACTTGGTTCTTCCTTGTTAGCAGCTACAGAGAGTTTACTGGAACCTTTCAGTGAATTTGCCAAGGCTGACTAGTTTCTTGAGATCACTTGTCTTCCTGAGAAAGTGGTACCTTTGCTAGTGTACATCTACTCTGGAAAAGTATGCTTTTTTCCTTGTTTCCCCTCTAGTATTTCTGTGGAGGATTGACTGTGCAATCTCTGAGAGTATGTTGTGATGTATTTTAGCTTGCAAGTAGTACATATGGATTTAATAGAATTAGTACATACTCTGATGGAAAGGGCCAATTATTTTTTCTGCTGTATAGCTATTCATTTCACTTTAGCTTTTTTTATTCCTTCCTGTTCAAACTCTGCTTTCTGGCAGCCATTCGTTTTAACCAGTAGGGCAGAAAAGCTTCTCTCCTTAGTGGCTCTTCTTTGTCTTCATTTTGGTAAGGCAAAGGGGATGTTTTTCATATGAAACCTGATTTTAAAAAATTAGGTAAATAATAATTTCATATTAAATCCTTCCCTTGGCTCTCAAAAAAATCTGTGCAAACTCTTTAAGAGCAGCTCCCCATCATTTCTCCTAGTCTCTGCACCCACCTACTCACTTTAGGGTGGTGAAAGCAAGTAAGTGTGGAAGACAGCATTGTAGTAAAACAACCCAGGTCTTCTGAAAGCGCACACTTCTTCTAATGAGAGCTGAAGAGCTTTTTTCATAATATTTTGGGGTTTATTTTGTTTCGCGAACAGACTGTCTAAAGCTAGATTATTGATGAAGTAAGTTTTCATATTTTAGCAGGGGCAATTCCAGAAAGAAAGGCTGAGTCACACACCCCATTTAAATGCAGCTTTCAGGGTGCTTCTGTATCATGCAGTAGAGGAAAATGTAATTTAGGGTCAGGTTGTCGGCTGTGGCTTGGGACGTATCCTTTTTGCAGGATCTGTTTCAGCCTGGGGTCTCGTTGTCCCAGGTTTAGGCAAACCATATGCATCTGATGTGTGAATAGTGAAAGGAGCTGTGTGAAGCAAAGGTGTGAAGTGTGGGCAGCTCATTCCCTGGAGAAGATGTGAGATTTCTGTGACACTGGGCCTCTTCGCAGGGTCTGTCTGCTGTTTCTTGTGCAGTCAGGAGTAAAGCAGGATATGCTCTGGCCAGGAACTGTGACTGTCACACATAGTGTCTCAGTTTGTGCTCCTTGAGATGAGGGCTTGCGTGACCGCTGCTTCTAACACATTTAAGACTCTGTGGTACGTACAGATATTCTCTTCAGATTCTGCACGTCTCCTTTGCTTTTGGGTGCCCCCGTGTCTATCAGCTGTCGCCCCAAAAGGCACTGCAGTTACTGTGAATCACAGACAGTGTGGGCTGTGCACAGACTTTGCATAGGGGGAAGATTGTTTTCTTACTGGAAATGCATAGAATGAGTGAATACAAATTTTGTATTCCAACAGGGTTGAGGCAGAAAAGACACTGTCAGAATCATCACTTTTCACCATGTTTGTCAAGTCCTAATGCTGTTTTCCTGTGAGCATTTAGACCTAATAAATACTCTTACTGTCTGTGGGTCACAAAGTCCATTTGGCAGTCACTTAACAGTATTCCTTCTAGAAAGCATGTTTGACTTGAAGAAAGATTGCTTCACATGGGGTTTCCTACAGTCTCATAGAATATGGGATTTTTCCATATTGGGAAACTGCAATTATATTCCAGTTTTGGAGAGAAACCATTTACTGGCCTTTCACCTGGTAATGACAGTATAATAGTAGAATGGCAGTGGTATCTGCAGCAGTATAGGCAATCTTGATATGTCTGCATGGTCTGCTGCAAGATTTTGTGGTTTTTGTGTCACATAGAAGGGAAAAAAAAGCTGAACAAATAGTTTTGGAAAGCTCAGAGATGACTGCTACTTCATTTTTCACTGTATTCTTGTGTGAAATTTAAGTTAAAATACGTTATTGAGCTTCTGAAATACTTTGTGTAAATCTTAACTTAGCATATACATGAAAGCAGGTTGGAAAAGTGCATGTTTTTCTCTAAATGTTTTTAATTTATGTGTCAGTGTTGTGGATATAATTGGCAGTGTTGCAAAGAAATTGAATTGGGAATGTGTCAGTAGTCATTGTATATATGAAAATGGTGGAAAGTCAGCATGGTCATGAGTGCATTGTGTTTGATTCCATCTTGAACTAGTTGTCTGGGGATATGTGGTTTGGGTTTTTAGGTTTTTAGTGGTGGTAGATTTTTTGAAGTTTTTTTTTTCTCCCTCTATTTTCATGTTTACCTAGAGGGGTCAGAATTTGTTTGTATATTAATACATACTAATTTTTAACTGACCTCTTTCTTATGCAAATGGTTCTTGAATTCACAGTTGTAGTAAAACAGCTTATTCTAATTGGGAGAAAAAAATTGAGTTAATTGATTCTGGAATTTTTTCAGAAATACTCAATGAATGTGACAAGTACAGTACCATAGTTACAGTGTATTCTTACTAAGAATGTACTTCTTTAGTCCTGGATTTGTATTTAACAGGGCCAGTCTTAGATAATAAGGTGCCTGTTGTTAATATCTTGGCACTGTTTAGTATATTCATGTCTTGTATCATTCTGATACAAAATGGAAATATTTAATTGAAAAGGAATTGGAAAGTGTTACTGTGGAGTTAGTGTCTCAAAAGTTACTGTCTCCAAAGGGTTAATCATTCCAAATATCACTTTGCAGACACTTGGGATCAAAAGAGTTTATTTTTATTAACTGGTCACATTTTATGTAGTTGTAAGAATTTCTTGTTAAGGTTTTGCTCTGTGTGTGTGTGTATATATTTATAGATGAAGGATACCTCTTGGACGTCTATAAAGATTTCTCATTCAGGTAGTTTGTTTCACCTGTGTACATGGATTTCCTGTTGTTCAGTGCAGACTGGAAAAATAGCAGATTTTGTTATTTTTACCCCTTCAGTGTATTCAGTGTATATTACCCTTCATTGTAAAAAAACTGCAGTCCTCTGAACCTTAGCTGAAACTTCACAGATTTGAAAAGTACTCAAGTTGCTTGACTCAAATTCCAATTCTGTTTTATATTCCTACTAATTCTCTTTTTCGTCCATTACATTTCTCTTATGATAACGTGATTACCGGCTTGAAACCATAAATATGTGCAATTTCTTTTTGTGTTTAGGTATGATGAATGGATAAAGGCAGACAAGATAGTGAGGCCAGCTGATAAAAATGTACCAAAAATTAAGCATCGAAAGAAAATAAAGGTAGTTTTTCTCCCTTTTCTCCCTTGTTCCCCCCAACTTTGGTTTAATACCTACTTCAGTAATCTCCGCCTCCCTTCCTGACCTTTTGATTGGCCTACAAATGCTTGACAGGGAAAGCAACTTCATAGCCTTTGAAAAACGGATACTGTTTTCATGGAGGTTTTGGGTTTTCTCTGGGGTGGGGAAGCTTCTCTTTCCTTCTTTCCTGTATTTTTTAATTAAATGTACTATATGCATTTACAGAAAACAAATGAGAAGGATCCAAATTATGATCAATGTTGAGGGCCAGCTCAGGGGGTGAAATTTGTGAGCTCCCTGTTTCTGGATAGCAAACCTATGACTAGTCTACATGCATGGGACTTTATAATTTCATTGCCAAGCATTTTTCCAAAACTCATTCTTTTACAACTTATATTTAGGCTTAGATGATGATATATTCCTTGGACTATGAGCTGCAAGGAAGCTTATCCTTCTGCCACAGATACTGGCACTCTTCCTACCCCCTGCCCAGCACCTTCAGAACCTGACAGCCGCCCTGCCCCTGCTGAGCCTGGCATCCTGCGGTGCCACTGCCCCTAAAGCACTGGCTGTGTTTGCTTTCCAGTTTGTTTTAGTGTTGGCAAAGTCCCTGTCTTCAGTAGAAAGGTCTTGGCATGGAACACGGAAAGGTATTTGTAATCTTTCAAACAAAGAGGAGAGCTTTCCTTCACAGGTTGAATGTTAACGATAACTGTAAATATTGTCGAATTGTAGTCTTTGTTAAGATGTGTGCTCAAATGAAATGTTTGTTGGTTTTTTTTAAATCTTTTCTGTCACCTAGAATAAAACTGACAGAGAGAAGGAAGAAAAGTATTCTCCTAAACCCTGTAAATTGCGACGTTTGTCAAAACCCCCCTTTCACACCAGCACATCACCAGAGACTGGGTCCAAACTTGACAGCACTGAAGCCAAAAATACTGAACAAGCTCCAGTTAAATCAATAGAAATTACTTCTGTCATTAATGGGCTACAAGGTATTGTACTTTAAAGTTTTCTAATTCTGTAAATGGCCTTTAAACAGGAGTAAATGACAGTGTAGAACAACTGATGCAACTGAATGCTTTGTGTCTGTCTGGCTAATTATAACATCATCTTCAGAAATAACCCTTGAACAAAAGCAGTGTTGGCAGTTTCTGAAAACAGATAGTGTGGATTCAGTGCATTAACAGTCAGTTACATTCTATGTGTTGCCATCCTCTTTTTGTTTGATAAAGAGCAAAGAATTTTTGCTTCCTACCTAATGTGAAACTTTTCAATTTTTGATTTATCTAACTTTTAGGATCCATTATTTTTAATTTTTTTTTTGCCTTGAAAAATAGAACTAATAAAGCTAGGTTTCACATCAGCATGTCTGTGATTGCTAACGTTTGCCCCTTCCCACACATTTACAGCAGCACTATAATTACTGGTTGCTTCTCTTTATCCGTAGTTTAGAGTTGCTTCTCTTTATCCTTTAGCCTCCAGAGAAGGAAATCATATGGTATACGTAGTTTGGGTAACCACATATTTTTGTGGGAGTTACGGGAATTTAATAATCTTTCAGACTTACTTGAACTTGGGATGACACTGGCCACTGGGTTCCAAAATTGTAAGTGGAATAACAGTCAACATAATTTATGAAGCTCCATTTCCTTAGGAAATTAGAAACAAAAAAGCAATTAGTGGTGACACTATTATTAGTGCTGTAATTAATCTGTAATTAACTTTACAAATCAAGAAGTTATATGTATTTAGATATTTGAGCCAATTCCCATATTTCTTCTTGTATTCATGCCTTTTCCCATTGAACTGGACTGCTCATGATTCCTTCTCCATTGTATCTTTGTTCTTCTTTTCTCAGTTTCTTTATTGCTGCCCCTGAATGTTTTGCTGTTGTCCTGCATTCTTGTTGTCCATTTGTTTCTCTAAGTGCCGTCCATTATTGCTTTCATTTCCCTTTTCCAGGCTGGTCATCAGGCTGGTTTGTGAGAGAGTATCCAGTGTGTGTGTTGTTATTCTGTCCTTTAGACTGCGGATTTTCCAGGGAAAATTATATCTCTGTTCTGAGCTTTGGATAAAAGGCGGATAATGGTAGTATTTGTAACCTATAATAAATATGTAAATGTATCTTTCAGTTCCTGGTTTGGGTAATTATGCAGAAGCTTGTATTCTGTGGATTGATGCACTCTATGCTTTCTACACCTCTTCAGAAATTCCTGGAGATGTACTGTATAATACAGAATTTCTCTAGTTTCTAATCTAGCTGCTACACCTTAAGTTTTTTAACTCTTTGGGAGGTACTATTTAAGAGATATACTGCTAATGATTACTGTAGCATGTGTTCATATCTGTAGAGTTTTCTTGAGTTGATTTTTTTTGGTAATAATTATTTGTAACCAGAATCAAGACAAACTTTTCTTGTTTTGTTTTTCTTTTTCTTTCTTTTTTTTTTTTTGATTTACTTTTAATTAGCTTCTGAAAGTTCTGATGATAGTGAGCAAGAAGATGACCAAAGTGCCCCGAATGTACATGCTGATGGCAAAGAGGAATCTCAGCCTGAAGCTGTAACCCAAGATAAAAATGAACTCCGTCTAAAAGAAGAACAGAGCGGTTCATCCCTCCCAGAAGAAACTAAAGCTCTTACCGATGCAGGAGTGCCCAAGTCAGTATCCAAGTCTCCTGAAAGACTGCGAAAAGAGATGGAAGAGTTATCTGAAGACAGTGACTCCGATGGAGAAGATGAAGGCACTAAGAAGAGAAAGGATGTAAAAAAGGAGATAGTGGATAAAACAGCAAAACCACAAGTGAAACGCGGTAAACGAAGACATTGTGTTGCTGAGGAATCTTTGAAGACAGTGTCACCTAATAGAAAGGACGAGAAGTCCAAAAACAAAGACTCCCTTAGTTTAGAAAACAGCAGTAACAGCTCCTCGGATGAAGATGAGGAAGACAAATCTAAACTGAAAATCACTCCAACGAAAAAGTACAATGGACTAGAGGAGAAAAGGAAGTCTTTACGGACAAGTACTTTCTATTCTGGATTTTCTGAAGTGGGAGAGAAAAGAATAAAGCTTCTAAATAACTCTGATGAAAGACTTCAGAACACCAGAGCAAAGGATCGAAAAGATGTCTGGTCAAGTATTCAAGGGCAATGGCCGAAGAAAACGCTGAAGGAACTCTTCTCAGACTCTGACACTGAGGCTGCCGCCTCCCCTCCACATGCTGCTCCCGAGGATGCTGCAGCAGAGGAGCAGCTTCAGACTCTTGCAGAAGAAGGTATTTCTTTGCCTAGCTGTGAACTTGAAAAATCTTTGCCGGCTAGTGTGGATGTGAAACCTGTTGAGGAGAAACCGACTGAAGTGGGCGAGAAGAAAGTTGAATTTCCAAGCAGTGGCAGCAATTCAGTGCTGAATACTCCTCCTACAACTCCTGAGTCGCCTTCCTCTGTAACTGTAACGGAGTCCAGTAGACATCAGTCCAGTGTCACTGTCTCTGAGACGCTGCCACCACATCAAGAAGAGATACGAAGCATCAAAAGTGAAACAGACAGCACAATAGAGGTGGACAGTGTGGCAGGGGAACTGCAAGACCTTCAGTCTGAGGGAAATATTTCTCCAACAGGTTTTGATGCCAGCGTCAGCTCCAGTAGTAGTAATCAACCAGAGCCAGAGCATGCTGAAAAAGGTAAAGGAAAGGGTAAACAGAGCTGTTTCCAACCTACCCAGCTCTCATTTTTAGCATTGCTGATGTGTTTTCATTGTTGTGATTATGCTGCAGGGAAGTTAGTTGTTGGAGGAAGTAATAGCCTGCTGTCCATTTCAAATGTGTGGAAATAGCCACATATGATCTGTCAAGAGGTTTATTGGCCTTCCATTAAAAAGAAAATGGTGATAGTGTCAATGAGGGATAAAGTATATAAGAATGAAGTTTATACTAGACATGGCAAGAAAAGCCCAGAGCAAACCGTAATAGCTTGTGTAAGGCATATTTATTGTAGTAAGATGGAATTATTTAAACACCCTCCTTAGAAGCAGAAGGTGCCGTTTCTTGCATAAAATTTGATTCTCTGTAAGGTGTGTTTTTGGGGGGAGAAAGCCCTCTTGCTGCTAGGCTACTTAGGGAGCCATTTCAAACTTGTAGTTTTTTAGAACATTAACTTCATAAGATTCAAGTCAAGCTGATATCAAGCATTGACCCTTTTAGCTGTGTTTCACTGTCAGATGTGATTTTTGCACATTAAAGTTCCTATCTTGAAACCACTAGAGAAAAGGAGATAATAAACATGACCAACACTTGTGCGCATGATGTCAGTGTACTGCTGTTTCCTTTTTAACTGCTGGCAAGATCCAACAGCTTTTTTTCTGAAAGTAGCTGGCTCTTTTGCAGTTCCTCAGAAGTGTAGCTACTTTCACTGTGTTCTATTGCCTAAAAAATATGAACATAAAGGAAGAAAAATACATTTTGGCTATAATCCTGAGATAAAAGTGGTGTCCTCATCTCAGTAGATTTCAGTTAACAATTAACTAATTTTGCTCAAAATGCCCTTAAGTAATGTGACCTTCAGCATTCTTTTGGAAATGTTCTTCTGAAAATATGCAACAAAATGTGTTTCCTTAAACAAAGGAGAGAGTTTGGAAGAGGTGAATTTGTAGCCCTCAATAAATACACCTGTATTGCTTTGTTAATTATAGCTGTGTGGGTTTAGAACTTAATTTGCTTGCTTTTTTTATATGAAAGGAATTTATTGCCACTTTAAAGGAGTTTTACACTATTGTACAAGATTACTTTTACATGCATTAGAGTTCAACTTCCTCTCAGTTTTTGTCAGCATGTTGCCTTCTTCAGAAAATTGGGTTCCTTAATTTAAATTGTTTTATTACAGGGGTCATTTTTAATCTGTAAGTCACATGGTTGTGAAACAACATTTGAACAACTCCTAAAATACTCCCTTTTAGCATGTGTACTAGAATTCTTTTATCTTTCTTTTCTACTTTTTCCCCTTGTAGTCACAAATATCAGTAGACTTTTTCCCTTGGTTTTTTTTTGTTTGCCTTCCTTTTTTTGTTGCCTTTTTTTTAACGTTATCCAAGATTATAATATTTTCAATTAACGTAACTACTGATCACAAGTGATGGCTTTGCTTTTTTCCTCACAGCTTCCAAGTACAACAAACTTTTAAAAATATTTTTCAGTTCCAGTAGGTCTTGATAACTCTTTTAGTAAATGACATCCTTATTTAATTTACAGTATTAAAAAAATAATAAATTCACATGGTTCAAGAGAAATTCTGATGATGTATGTGGGAAAGTTATCTGTAATCATCTTGCCTGTGCACTCTATATGAAAAAAAGTTGCCTTCCATTCTCTTTTATCTCCTCTTGTCAATATAAGTACAAAACTGAGCTGTGCTAAGGATAGGCAGGAACAGTTGCACTGTTGTCTACAGACTTAAATTCTGAAGTATTTTTGATGGGAGGGAGGGAGAATGAGACTGAGAGAAACACATAGAAGTACAAGCATTTATTTAGTTATGATTTCTTTTTTTTTTTCCTTTTCCCAATTGTAGTCTGTACAGGCCAAAAAAGACTTAAAGATGTTCAAGGAGGAGGCAGCTCCTCAAAAAAGCAGAAAAGAAGCCACAAAACATCTGTGAACAACAAAAAGAAAAGTAAAACTAGTAAGTACTGCAGCTTAGTGTGAAATGAAATGTGTGAAAGTACCGTGTCATCTGTTCGAATGATTGTAGGAGATAAAGTCTGGACACCAAAAATGTACTAGGACAAAACGTTCTCATCAGGGAATTCTTAATACTGTTTAAATGAAGAAACTGCTTTACCTGAATGCCAAAGTGTTTTTAAATGTCTTGTATTACTTCTGGGCCTATTTCTAAGAGGTCCTTAATATTGTGTAATTTTGGAAGACTAAGAAGAGAGAGTATTTCACACATGGCAGAATTGGGACAGGTATCTCTGTATCACGATAACTGCTCATTTCAGAGGACCTGAAGGAAATTATACTCTGTATTTTCTGCAAGATAAGTTTTTAGAGGTTAATATCTCTACCATCTAGCAAATATAGAATAACTCCAGAAGAATATAGACTCTTGTTTTCTTCCTGTGCAGTAAATAGTGTAGGTTTTGCAGGTTTTTTAGTTGCAGAAGCTAATTGGAATAGAAACCACAGTACTGGGAAGCTTAATAAAAGCAGAGGTGTAGTAGCGGTCATGTGCACATGTGTTTGGGAGACAACGAGATCAATTACTGCTTCATTTCGCTGTTAATAAAGAATACCATAAAACAGTCAGCTAGAGAGTGGACTCAGGAGGATAACTGTAAAAATGCAGTTAAAGGAAGGACACAAAGCATACACCATGCCTTTTTTCCCGTCTTCCCCACCTCCCTTCCTTCCCTCCCCGCTTGCTTTCTTCTAAAAGCTTAACAAAAAGTTTGTACTTTCTGGTCCGGTATTTGCTTTCACCCCACCTTTCCTTCACGTTCATTGATCTCCTCTTCATATTTTCTTATTCTTTTTAATTCTATTTCTCTAGTCTCTTCTATTATTCTTACTCTTTCCCTCACCCCAGGAATTAAAGTAGCAAAACAAACTGAATTTGCAGAAGTAATACACCATTTTTAGCCTTGCCATTATTCCCTTGGTTTTAGTGAATTAACCCCTTTCTCTCAACCTATGTCTCCATCAGGATGCAAACACTTCAAATCTAGAATTGTTTCTTGAACCACGTAGTCCTTGGTGTGTGTATGAGATATTTTTGTTAGACTTTAGGCACTGCAGAATGTGATAAGGAAAACAAATAGATAAATATGGAGTTAGTTACAAGCAAAAAGAAATGCTTTTGCCAAAATTCAGGTATACCTGTTAAACCTGCTTTTGTGGCAGCTTCAGCTCTTGCCTTTGCGCTAAACCAGCCAACACCAGCAACGCTGCAGCCAGCTGAGTTCCTTCACACTACAGGTATCGTGGTATTCAGTTTCTCCTCTGTAGATCACCAAAGCATGAAGGCCAAGACAAAAGAAACTTTCAGGCCTCATTTTCTCAACACTCAGGGCAGGTACAACTGAGGCATACATTTTTCTTAATAAATCAGAGTTCAATACGGTTTTAAAAACAACTCTAATGATGGAGATTCTGAAGATTTCTTAGGCATTTTATTCCACTGCTTCACTAGACTTGTGTTGAATTAGAGTCTCCTGCCCCTGCTTTCGCCCTGTTTTATTTTAGTAATGGAAAAAAAGTCATCCTTTTAATCATTACTCACAAATCTTGTCCTTTAGACAGATTACTTTGTTTCTGTCCTTTGGGGCAGTTTGATTAGAAAACTCTGTTCAATTTTTGAAGTTGCTTAATAGTAAGTTTTCTCCACTTGAGGTTGAAAAATTCTTCTGTTTTGGGTCAGCTAAAGATATTTTCCCAAAATTAAAAAAAAATTATCATCACGTCTGATGAATTTGTAGATTATGTCACACATATTCAGATTATTGATAGTTATTTTAGTAGAGAAAAAATAGGGTGACATTCAGTGAAGGAGAGGCCGGTTGTTTACTCTCATTTCTGCCACACATGTCCTAAAAATACAGTTCAAAGGCTTGTCTGTCATTGTTTGTTCAAAAATGAGATAGAAATTAATATATATTGAATACTGTGTTAGAAATTGATATAAAAAAATGTAAATGGGAGATGGGTCATAACAGTCAATCTTGCAAACTCTTAGAAAAAATACAGCCTCATAAGCAGACTGATGTGGTTCATTTTGGCACAAGGCTGACATGTTGGACTGCCTTTTTGCCTTATTTTCTAACGTAGGCAATTTATTTATGGCTGTGGTTCTAGAGCAACAAGTGTGATGCTGTCATGAACCATTCAGAGCGTAGAGTGCACTTTGCCTCTGGGGACCTCGAGCAGTTGGGTTGTATTCAAGAGTCTCCTTACAAGAAGTGTGTCCTGATCCCACCCCCTTATGTTTTTGCACACACACTTTCAGCAAGATCCTTGCCAGTCTTTAGGATGGATTGTGGTGCCAGAGTCTGGTATTTCTAACCACCCTCTAGCTCTGTAGGATTGTGGTTCCCATAGGTCCACAGGACAGCTCTGAGTCTACCTGCACAACAACTTAACAGGGTGGTGTTTCCAGCGCAAGGTTTCCCTTTCACAGCCTGCAACAGAGGCCCCATTATATACCTGGTTTGTGGTTCTGTACTTGGGCACCAGTGATGCAGAGAGCTGCGTGCCAAGCTGCTACACCAGGATGAGTTCTGTCATTTTAGAGTTAAAGGATTTGGGTCAAATAAACTCCCCTGAAGTGAAAATCAGGGCAGGAATAGCTTCTGACTAGCTTTGGTTTGGGCTTTGTTTTGTAACAATGTCTTCTTGTTTCTTCAGCAAACAGCAGTGACAGTGACGAACTATCTGCTGGGGAAAGTGTGTCTAAGTCTCAGTCAGGAAAATCTGTTTCTACTGGCATGAAATCTCACCAAACCAAATCACTCACAAGAACACAATCTCCAGGAAAATGTGGGAAAAATGGAGAGAAGGAGTCTGATCTCAAAGAACAGAATAATCGTTTGCCCAAAGTTTACAAATGGAGTTTTCAAATGTGTAAGTATTTTCTTGAAAACACACCTAGTGGCATCCTGTGGTATATTCAAAAAGGCTTTTCGAATTTTCTGTATTTTGGCTTTTTTTTTTTTTTTTTCATCCTTAGTTTCCCTTATTTTGTGATAAATCCTCATTTCTTTTTTTGCAACTGCAGCACAGGGAACTGCCTAAATCACAGTCTTCCAGGACTGTTTTTAGACATGGCTCCTGAGCTAACTTACAGTTTTGCTGTCCTGTGCATACCTGCCATTCTGGGATGAGTGTTATCTACTCTGCTTTGATATTTCCTTGCTGTTTTACTCCTCATTCTCTAGTGTTCAGACACTTGGATGATTGATTTGTAACTTTTTCCCCTTCCATCTTGCCTCAGTGACCCAGGACGTTTTACTATTTCTAATATTAACAACTTTCATGGTGTTTGTTTCAGTCAAGCTACAAGTACAGCTAGGGGTGAGCTAGGTGTAGCTAGAGGTGAGCAATGTGGAAAGGATCATGCATTTGCTTATTTAAAAAACAGATCAACGGCTTATTAAAGCTTTGATATTAGTGCAGCTTATTAATTGAATCCGATCCTGATGTTGTGGTTTGTTGTGGGTTTTTTTTTTGTCCTCTCCAACCCTGAATCTCAGCATTTTTCTACTTTAAAAAGTATTTTTCTCCTAGTACTTCTTTACAGCCAAGTTACATTCTGGTGCTCTTTAGGAGTGTGTAATGTAAAGGGTCTTTATTGTCACTTACTGGCCTGTTGAGACTCATTGAATGCTTTCCTGGTATAACATATTTAAAGGGCTTTTGCTCCTTCCTTTCTTTCTACTTTGGCTACATTCCATATACTGAAGTTGCTTGGCAGAAGGTGGTCTGTGGAGTGCTGTTTGACACATTTCCTGCTGTTGCAGAGTCAAAGACACTTGCAAAGTGTCTGAACTTTCTTTGTTTTCCCACAGCTTAACATAGTTGTGGCTCTTGGTCATTGTGTGCTGCCTTCACTTTAGGTTAATGGAGGGCATTCTGCACCCCATGCAGTAGTTTAAATGATTCTTAAATGTCTTCGAATTGAGTTTCTCCAGTGTGGACTGAACTGAGAATTTCTCCTGCCAGTGCCGCCCACAGCTGTGTGTCACGCTGTGGAGAGCTCCCAGCTGGAAACAGCCAGGGAGCTCCATGGCAGCTCCTGTGCTGGCTGTGCACAGCGAGGAGGGTCCCGTATGGTTATACCTTACAGCCCGTACTCCATAGATTCTATTAGAACCACCCCACAGCTGTTCAGATTCCTGTTGGAACCTGCCTGTTCTGTCACAGCCAAGACAAGTTGGGCCTGGTGTCTTGGGCCAAACTGAGCTCTAGCAAGGACTGAAAACAACAGGCTCAAAAGCTAGTTCTGGCCTTTATGTTTTCACCATTTGTCTTAATTTTGTTTTCCTTCCTGTGGGGAGTGGAATGCATTTTTTTCCTCTTCCTTAAAAAAAAAAAAAAAAAACAAACAAAAAAAACCAAACAACCAACAAAAAGTCTATGATGGTGTCTTGTAAAACATAATAAGAAATATGAACAAATTTGTGGTATCAAACAGCAGCTGCTGCTGTGTTTCTTAGCTTTGCTGTCCGCTACCTCAAAGCACATCACTAAGATCTGAGTACTTCCCACTTCACTGACATTCAGAAGTGTTTGGAAATGCTTAAAAATAAGCAGTTATTAACAAAGATTGTTTACCTTGTAGCTGACTTGGAAAATTTGACTAGCGCTGAGCGCATAACAGTTCTCCAAGAGAAACTGCAAGAAATCAGGAAACATTACCTGTCCTTGAAATCTGAGGTGGCTTCCATTGACCGAAGAAGAAAGCGCTTAAAGAAAAAAGAGCGGGAAAGTAAGTGCTGGGAACTAAATTCTACTTTCAGAGGGCTAAATTGCATGTCATATTATTAAGGTGGTAACAAGATTGGATAATTTATAGGTAAACATGTGCCATTAGGAGTGTGGGTTTGTTTGTTTGTTTGGGAAATGCTGTGTGCAGTTATTTTATGATCTTCAGAAGGTAGTCACCCAGTGACTATGTAAGGGAGCATTAACAAGGCATGCAATCTATTTAATGCTATATTAATGTTAGCAGTATGTTAATGCTTAATAGCGGAACTACTATACAGGAAAAAAACCCAACCAGAAATGTAAACTTTTCTTTCCAGTGAACAAAGTATCTAAGGGTATGAGTAACTTTTCTTCAAGTCATAGATAAATTTACTGTAGTATTGCTTGTGGGCCTAGTTAGTGTTTTGCCCTTAGGATAAGGAGTTTATTCCATGAGTTTAAGGGAGACCAATCAAATTGCTCATTTTTCTGAAGCTGCTGCACCTATTGCTGGAGGTAATGTTCTAGTGTGCCTGCTTCTAGGAAGGCTAAAAGGATCATTTTCTCAGTGTGATAGATGCCACATGTAGTAAGATTTTTATAGCTGCAGCCATCACATGGGAATTGCTTGGTTGCTGGAGCAGGGCGTATGTGCAGATTCAGTGCTGATTCCCACAGGAAAGAAAGGGAACAGTTGGCTGTGCTAGTGGATCAGGAATGAGCTCTGATATCCTTTGGCTGGGCCCTTGATCTGGGTGGTTGATGAACAAGGGCTACAAGGGTTAAAAATGCTGTACTGCCTTGCACACAGCTGAGTATTTCTGTCAGGGTATTTCCTGCTAGAAAACTAGGGAATAGAGGTGTTTTTTTTATTATTATTTGCTAGGCATTAGTTGATGGAGTCAGTGTATACCAATGCTTGTTGTTGAATAGGAAAACATTTTTATTGCTTGATTTACAACTCTGTATAACCTGTGTTTTCCTGTGCAGGTGCTGCTACGACATCATCTTCCTCCTCATCACCTTCCTCTAGTTCCATTACGGCTGCAGTTATGTTAACGTTAGCAGAACCTTCTATGTCAAGTTCGTCACAGAATGGAATGTCAGTTGAGTGCAGGTGACAGCAGGACTTGCCAAAGCACTTTGCACTTAATGGCTGCTGAGGGCCACTCTTTTTTTTTTCTTTTTCTTTTTTTTTTTTTTTTTATACTGCACAGTGGCACAAAATTCAGACAAGCACTATTTTATATTTAAAGTTGTTTCTTGACAAGCTAACTTTGCACTTAAGTGCACTTTTATGAAGAAAAAGTACAACAAACTGCTTTTCCTCAAGCAATAATTGTTTCCAACTTGTCTGGGAATTGTAAGTCTAGTGACTCGAAGGCCTTCCACTGTGGCAAATGGAGGCTGTTCACTGCCTGTAGAGACAGGACAATAAGCATATAGTTGTTGGGGTGATCTAAATCAATGTGGTAAGGCTTACTGTATTCCCTGGTATTTTGTTAAAGCTGGAACATTTGATATTTTTCCATTTATTTATGACAAATATTGAAAATATTTTCATTTGTACAAGCTAATTGTTTTTTAACTGCTAAGTCACCTTATAGTGGCTTTAATTGTATACGTCAAGCACATCTATTCAAAACCTGCAGTTAGTAGGATGTTTGACATCAGTCCTGATAACCAAATATGAGGATTCCTTTAAAAAAAAAAAAAAAAAAGACTGACTAATGTTTACAGGTTTGAATTAGGCTTAAAGAGGTTACTCTGGGTTTTAAGAACCCGTTAATTGGAATGAAACTACTGTACTTTGCCATTTTTCTATAAAACAGTATTTTTTTTTAATTTTGATAAAATACATTATGAAAAAGAAAGAAAATGGCTAACAAACTGTATTAAATCTTAATGTATAAAGATTGTATTCAGCCAGTTTAAAGTGTATATTTATTCATAATGGATTATAACAGGTATATTTTTGTGTTTTCTTGTAAATGTTTCTTTTCCCCTTAAAGCAACAAATATTTCATTTGTAATGCTTATTTTATTACGAGCTTCAAGGAGAGGACTTCAAGAGGGAGTAAGGTGTGAGGTTATAATTTGTGGTTGCTGATACCAACACTGCCACAAAAGGGTAATTGTTTTTAAAATAACTAGCTAGCCGAGTGGTAGATGTTTAATTTTTTAAATGCCTTGTACAAATTCCAAAACCAACTTCAAAATGTTTTCACTTGTATTGATTTTATGTTGAATGGATCCCAAGCTCTCTCCTGTTAATTCTATACCTTTGTAAGACATTTGTATATTGCGGAAGTGTTCATTCAAGCTATTTAATACCTGGCACTGTTAATACACAGTACTTTATTGTACAGATTGTTTTACTGTTTTAATTGTAGTTCTGTGTACTTCTTTTGCCTGGGGAAATAGGGGCTGGCATGTTTTTCTTTGTTTTCTGGCAATACAACATGTAAGAATTCAAAGCATTTTGTTTGTAGATGCTAGAGTGTCAGAATCCTTTTCATTTGACTTTTCTAAGAAAAGCATTTTCAGTCTTCGTAGTGTGCGCTTAAGGTTATAACTGATTTTATTGAAAATGGTTTCCAAGTATTCAGAATTGTACAGGACTGTAAAAATTTGTTGACAGACATTGAAGGAAAAGCTTATAGAGAAAAGCTATAAAATATATATTAGGTTCTGCAGAAAATGGAGAGTTATGTAATATATTGTACAAATGTAAGCAAAGGCCTCTGAAATAAAATGCCATAGTTTGTGAATCCCTGATTTTGTTTCTAACAGTTTAATTAAGCAACTGTAGTGTGTTCATGAAAATTATGTCAAGGTGCAGAATCAGTTTAGCAAATGATCTCTGATGTGCTGTATAGACATATAAAGATACATTAGAGCAGGTGCATTGGCTAATTGTCCTCTTGGCAATTAATTCAAATACATCCTCTTTTTCAGCAGAAAGCGAAAGCGTGGCCCATCATGAAGGCAGTGCCTGTTGAAACAAACTGCTGGCTACAGTTAAGTTAACCAAAATACTGTTACACCTGCAAAATGACAGATTAGTGATGGAGCTGAGAGGAGCAAACAATGATAAATAACTTTAGGAAACACTGACCGTGTTAAGAACTACCAGTAATCTGACACTGACAGGAGTAATTCTAATAATTTCAGTGGGGCTACTCAGAGACTATTTTCATCTGTTTAAGTTGAGTGCAATCAAAGTTGTAATAGTTCAGTTCTGCTTTTCAGTCTCAGTAGGCCTAACAGGCATTGATGTAACTTGGAACTACATCTGGGTAAGCAGGAGCAAATTCACCTCTTCACTCACTACTAGTTCTTGATCAGCTCTCAGTTTTAGTGCCAGCATATTTCTTTTGATGTGACAGTTACTGACTTTGGTCTGAGGTGGGGGGAATTTGTTTGTTTACCTGTTTAAGACAGGGATCATTAATCACCTTCCTGCCCCCAAATGGCGTTTTTGCATTAGTAGGATTTTTGCTTTTCCTCAATACAGAGATCATTTAATTTTTATTGTACTTCTCATGCAGTTTGATGGCTAGTCAAACATTTTGTTCTGCATGTTTTACATTGCACCTCTTCTATGAAGTGTGTTTGTAAATGGTACTCTCAAGGTTTGTAGAACCACTCGTGTCCCAGTGGTTACAAAGGAAGGTACCTTTGGCAATCTGTTAGCCAGGCAGTTTTATCCCATGTTCCAGTGGGTTAAACCTGAGCTGCTTTTCAGGGTACGTGTTGTAATGCAGCTTTACATGTGGGTGAGTTCCCTGCCTGGCACATGCACTGTGCTTGAGGAAGTTTACCTCTAGCAGTGCCTGCTGGGCTCTTCCCTTACTCCTGAGTGCCTGCTCAGACCACAACCTGAGAGGCAAAGCAAGACAAACTACCCCTGTTTTATCCTTTACACTTTGGCTGACCAACAGACTCGGTTTTGTGTGTCTCACAGTTGATGATGTAGGGAATAGCTGAGATTGGCGTATGCTAAGAGAAAACGTGCCTTGCTTGAAGGCTCTGCATTGCTCCTACCTCCCTTAATTTGCAGTCTCCACTGTTGCCTGTACATGGTTATGACTGGGTAGTTCCCATCAGGCTGTGAAATTTTCTGCTCTTTGGCGGATTTCCTGGAGGCTCTGTGCCTCTTGCTGATCTTCACTGACTGAGTCTCTGGAATGTACCAGCCGAATGCTTGTCCAGTGTCATGTGGATGTGTCACAGTGGTTGAGCCCCTTCTGCCCCACTTGCAGTGCTGCTCCCCTGTGTGAAGGCAGATTAAAATAAGCCACTTAGAAGTCATGCAGCAGCCACCTGCCCATTCTTAAGAATTTATGTATTCTCTTGGGCTGACCCCATCCATGAGGGTCCCTACCTTTCCCAGCATTCAGAGGACAAGGCAAGGGATACCTGGTGCACATGTCAAGAATAATGCTTTCCCTTTATTCCACAGCTGCATTACTTGTTTTGCCTTCGATTCAGGATTGGTGCCAACAAAGTTGCTAATACTGGCTAAAGTGCATCAAACACGTAACGTGACAGCCCAAGAGCTGGCCTGTTTGCTTCAGCTTCCCTTGGATCTGACGATCGTGGGCAATCAATGAGACAACCCTGTCACACACTGATCACAGATTCAAATTCAATGAAGTTAGAAAAGACTTCTCAGATCGAGTCCAACCTATGACCGAACACCACTGTGTCAGCTAGACCGTGGCACTAAGTGCTCCATCTAGTCTTTCCATAAACACCTCCAGGGATGGTCACTCCACCACCTCCCTGGGCAGCCCACTCCACGGTCTAATCGCTCTTTTTGCGAAGAAATTCTTCCTGACGGCCAACCTAAACCTCCCCTGGTGCAGCTTAAGACTGTGTCCATCCCGTCCTGACGCTGGATGTTTCTGCGTTGCCACCGCGGCCGCGCAGAGCTCGGCCGAAGGGGCGCACAAGCGGCACGGCCGCGCCGCGGCTGGCAGAAGCTCGGGCCGTGCGGCACGGCAGATCCCCGGCGCTCGGAGGGCTCGCAGGGGGCGGTCGGGCGCGGATGTCCCGGGGCGATGCGGGGGCGGTCCCGGGAACACGGCGGGCCCTGCGCGTCGGAAGTGACGAGCCCGTTCCCGCCCAGCTCCGCATCCACCATGCGGGTCCGCAGGGGCGGCGCGGGGGCGCGGGGCCCGCCGGCGGCCGGGAAGGAGCACAGGGAGCAGAAGGAGCAGGAGCAGTACGTGGTGGGGCAGGTGTCGGGCAGCCTCGGGGCGGGCGCGGCGCCCCCCGCGCCCCTCGCACGCCTGTTCCGCGGCGGCGCCCCGCCCGTGCTGGTGGCCGTGCCCGCGGTGAGTGAGGGGGGCGGTGGGTGGGTAGGTGGGTGGGTGGGTGGGTGAGGGCCGGGGGCAGCGGTGGCGGCGGTGGGTGGATGGGTGGGTGGGTGGATGGGTGGCTGGGGTGATTCCGCAGGTGCAGCACCGCCCCCTGCAGCGGTGGGCTCCGGGCGTAGCGCTCCAAGTTAAGCTCCCGCGTGTTAAATGCTTGCCGTGCGTTCCTGGAGTTTTGTTCTGCAAGTCCGTTTCTTTAAAGGAAAATAAGAAAAGGAAGCGTACGGAAGAAGCGGAGAAAGTGTCAGAAGACCAGAGCTCATCCGTCGTGCAAGAACCTCCGGTAAAAGTGAAGAAAACCGGAAAGAAGGACCGTTCAAAAGCAGAGAAAAAACTGTCTGACAGGTGAGTAGGTGAGACCGTTTTATGGTGAAGATAAAAAGCCCAACATCTAGATTAATCGTAGTATCATGAGTTTGACGAAATAATGAGGTTCTACTATTCATCTTCAGCCTGGTATTTAAGATTATTTTCAAGATTGTGCAACTTTTCTGTAGATTTGTGCTGAAGGTGTGAAATAAGTGCAGCTCCTTGATGAGCTGGGTCCGTGAAATGCAAATTCCCTGTTAAGAGAGCTACCATGTCCAGCGGTCGTAGATGAAGACACTTGGATCCTGTTTTCTCTAGCACGTGGAGATGTTTCTAGCTGTAGTTGGCTTCATCCAGCAGACCTGGAGTCAAAGAAGCAGAGTTGATTTCAGCAGGAGCAAGGTGCCAGACAGAAGGACTTGTGCTGATCATGCTTGACCTCTGCTGTGACACAGAACCTCTGTTACACTGTCCTCTTAAATACTTGAACAAGTATTTGGTTGCTCTGCTGTCAGAGCAGGTTGTAGGATGCAGTTTGGATAATGAAGTGTGCTTGATTGTAGCACGAGGCTAACACCTTGCCCCCTCTTTGGCACTGTGTCTTTTTGCCTCTTCCATGCCCATGGAACTTGTGTGCTGTGTTGATGTCAGCAGCCTTCCAGGGGCTCCTTCAGATCTGCTCATTGATGGGTTTGGATAGATAGAGGTTTGGTAGAGCATGGCAGAATTCCAAAGGTTTGTCTGTTTTGAGTATTGTGGATACTGGGAAGGATTAAATCTGTCTTTAGTTCTAGCATGCAGAGATGGTTGGGGTTTTTTTCCACTTCATTTTTAGAGGCTATCAAATTATTTAATTCTGAAGTATTTCTATGTTACTCCTACTAAATAGTAAATGCAATGTCCTCGGGATAGCAAATAGTTTTCCATGTTATGGAATGGTCAGATATGTTTGTTTAATGCATAATAAACAAAATAATGTTTGAAATTTTATGTTCAGCATAATGTAAAGTGTAAGTTAAAATATTTCTCTTGGAGGCTTCAGTTCTTTGACTTTAAACGCCCTGTTTTATGCCCATCAATTTTAATCTGTGTGTCTGTTTCTGATAAGAGAGAACGCTTTGAAGGAGGCAGATGAAGAGGAGGATCAAAAACTGTTTCAAAACAAAACAAAGCAAAAGAAAAAGGCTTCTCAAGCCGTCACCAAAAGTGTTGTTAATTCACCTACGGGCACGACTGCAGGACATCAAAAGAGAAAAAAGGTGGCTGATGAAACGGTAGACAGAAGAACGGTGTTTGTTGGAAACTTACCTGTCGACTGCACTGTTCAGGTACGTGGGTGGATTCTGTCAGCTAAAGGAGTGAAAGGAGTTACAGCAGTCCTCAGTCTGAGGGGATGTTTCCAGCTGAAAAGTCTCGCATATTTGTGACTGAAATTGCTTTTGGGAAAGTGGAAAATAGTGCTCGTTCTCAGGAACCATTAGAGGTCATCTCTCTGGTTTCTTGGAGTTGGACTTTTTACGGCAGTGGATACGGTTTGTCTTTCTTGAGTAGAATTGGTCTGTTTCTCTGTCAGTGAAAAAATGACTGAATAAATGAGAACTGCAGTTACAAAGTCTGCTTCTAATTTTGAATGCAAACAGCGCTTCAGACTGTTACATAAAACATGTTAAATTTATACTTTTTTCCATAGTAAGGGACATGGCTTCAGCTCTGGCAGTCTGTAGAAGAAGCTGACACAAGAAACACAGAAATAGTTACGAATTACTTGTGTATTTTAGTAGCCCTTTAAGGGACCTCGTAAAAGGAAAACAGTGTAAGAACAGTGTTACTAACAAATATTGAACAATCATTCTCGTTGCCAGGGTGCGAAAATGTACTGAATGTTTGTAATATCTTTTGTTTAGGTACTGAAATCTCTTTTTAAGAAGTATGGACAAATCCAGTCAATTCGCTTCCGGTCTTTGGTATGTTATTTCTTCAGATCTTACGTAACAAAATTATTTGTTCGTCTTAAAGAGCAATAGTATTTGTAAGGCTTATATCCTCATTAGTTCGGAAGTGGGTTTGGGGGTATGTGGGTTTGGCATTAGAAGAAGCCTTGGAGATGTTACCACAGAAGCAGCACAAATGCATTTTTCCTGTAGCAGCAGTTGATCCAGAATCAGAGCTTTATGTTCTCTGAAAGAGGAATGCCTTTATTATTGCTTGTTTAGCTAAGGCATTACTTACCTGTTTTTAATTCGTAGTAGCAAAGACATGTTGATTGTAAATTGGTGTACTTGCTAAAATAGTTGATAATAACAGTCGTGGAACTCAAGAAACAGACAAAGCAAGCTCTCTAACTCCAAGGTTTTTGTAAATCACCTCTTAAGACGAGCCACTTGCATCATTTGCTCACTGTACTGGCTATGTTGCTTTGGGTGGGTGTGGTTGTTTTAATCTAAATGGCACTGGTTGAATTCCTGTTTGTCTTCAAGAACGAGTCTTTGTGATAAGCTGACACTAGGCCCACCTAACTCGAGTTCTTTTTATCTTAAAGATTCCAGCAGAAGATACTATATCCAAAAAGGTAGCAGCAATCAAGTAGGTTCCTCTTGTGAATTCCGTGCTTTATTTTTCAAGGCCAAAATAATTTTTGTGTGTTGTTTTTTTAAAAGTTTGGCTATGTTAGGCCTTTTTTAATGTATTTTGTGGGGTTTTGTCTTTTGTCGTTACCTTTGTGTGTATTAAGTTTTCTTGATAAGTGATAAAGAATTATGTGCCATGTGCACCAGT
This sequence comes from Pyrocephalus nanus, assembly GCA_038380795.1. NCBI lineage: Eukaryota > Metazoa > Chordata > Aves > Passeriformes > Tyrannidae > Pyrocephalus > Pyrocephalus nanus. The sequence continues at coordinate 75,748,107 of CM076260.1, read as the reverse complement.
AATTTGTTGCCTGAGGTTGCATTTCTTATAGTTTAGGAAGAAAGAAGTTACTAATAGTCTTTGGATACGTTTATGAGCTTAGGAAGCTTGCTCAGGGTGCATAGACAGGCTGTATACAGTGGGACTCCCTTGCACATACAGGGCTAGCTTGACCTATAAGAGAAATAAAGCTGTTAGTGAGCATGAAAAGAGCAGAGGCATAGATGTGTCCAACAAGAAGTGCTTGTGCACTGCATATAATCAAAATGATTTACACAATAATGTGTCTTTTTCATGTTCCAGGCACAAGGTGCACCCCAATGCAAAGTTTATTAATGCTTATGTTGTCTTTAAGGAAGAATGTGGTGCTGAGAAGGCTCTGAAGGAGTAAGTTTCAGTTTTGTTCCTTGTTCCCTGTTGAAGAGAGAGTTCAGGGAGATTTGCAGCTAAATTTAATCTCCCCACTCTTGCTTGAATCAAGAATAAAATGTTTGTTCAAACTTAAAAGTAACTTAGCATTTTGAATACACTGCATTTTGAATGCAGTGACATTTTAAGTTAAATAACACTCATTTGACTTTTAAACTTTTTGCTTTTGGCTACAAAAGGAATGGAACAGAAATTGCTAGTGGATTTCACATCAGAGTTGACACCGCATCTAAAACCAGTTCAGTAAGTAAGATGTGTGACTAGAAAAACTTTTCTGGTTTGGTGGGGGTGTTTATTGTTTTTGTTTGGTTGTTTTGTTGTGTTTTTTTTCTGTAACAAACAACTTACTGTCTCCCCTCTCTCTTGTTTTCTTTAGCATGACAATAAACGATCAGTATTCTTGGGAAATCTCCCATATGGTAGGTCAAAAGTGGGTTGTTATGAATTGGGTTGCTTAACATTTATGGAATGTGTTGACATTAGGTTTTTTTATTTCTCGATATTTAGGGTAGCATGGTTAGGTAGCTAAATATCTTTTGCTGGTATTAATTTTTGTTTGTTAACGGAAGCACCTAAAGGCGTTGTAAGTTTTTGTCAAATTCTGCAAGTTGATTGTTTTCTTTACTGTTGGTAGCACTGCGAGTGCTTTAGTGCTTTTTGTCACTTGATGTTTTTTAAATAAATATGACTAAGTTGCACAGGGTGTAGCTTTCTGAACTGTTCAAGGGGTACCACCAGTAGCTGTTGTGAACCAATTCAAAGAGATGGACAGTGATGGCTTCTCATTTTGATGCTGTTTGTGAGCCACAGGGTTAGTGACTGTGCCCAGACAGCTCTTGGTGATCAGTTGTTACCCCTGTGGAGGTGTTTACCATGCAGCTGAGGTCAATGCTTGAGGAATACTCAGCTACTTCTGAGTAGACTGGAGAGCAGATGAAGGGGTTGTCATTGGTTGTGGTCTGTGTGAGCATATTAAAGAGTCAGGGTGCTCGGTACAAATATCTGACTTAGGGGTTGTGTGGACGTGTAAATATTCTGGATGAAGGCTTGCCCTGTGCCTGTGGCCTGGTGCAGAGCCACATGTACCATGTACTGCAACAAACAGGCTTTGAACCTCAGTCTGTAACACCTGACCTGTCTGAAAACCATGACAGGTGACAAATCTGACTGTGGTGACATTACTAGTGCCTGTTGTGTAGAGCTTGTGTCAGGACTGTGTGTTCCTGTGTACATGCTGCAGAAAAAATTTGGACGTTACAGGCTCCCCAGGGAAGTGGTCACAGCACCAAGCCTGACAGGGTTCAAGAAGTGTTTGGACAATGCTTTCAGGCACCTGGTGTGATTCTTGAGGATGTCCTGTGCAGAGCCAGGAGTTGGACTCGATGATCCCTGAGGGTCTGTTCCAACTCAGAATATTCTATGACTCTGTGATTTGCCATGCCCTGAAGTTACTTCAGCAGCTTGAACATTTCTCAGCACATCTAAGTCCCGTTGCTGTGGTTACACCCATTCTATTAAGTTCAGCCCCTCCCCTTAATAGCAGAAATGTTGATATCTGTGTAAGGGGATTGTATGAAGCATAACTATTCAAAAAAGAGAATAACCTGTATTTTTGTGATGATACATCACACTTGTCTGTTTGTGTAGGCATGAGATAGAGAAAGCATTGCATATCCAGTTATTATCCAAATAATTGTATAGCAGCTGTGATTGGAAACTGTAAATCCCTTCTCCCCCATTCAGCTAAAATTCATTGAGCATTTGACTTGAAGAACTGCCAGCTCAAGCTCATTATCATCAGCATTAATTCTTAGAAAGAAATGCTGGCGTAAGAAGGAGCTGCAAAAATGCAGCAAGAATCATAATTTCCACTGTGTTCCAACCATAAATGAAATTATTTGAAGAATTTTTTTCAGTCTTTGCCTTCATTCCTATTTGGGATTTATGTTGTACTCTTCAAAGCAGGCAAATGGGTAGCTATCAACATAAATAGCCTTTTATCAAGTCTGCATTTTTAACTTGCTGGGGTTTTTCTGAACCACTGATGCCGTGTACCTGAATTGGTGAATGTGAAATACTGTTTGGGTCAGGCTTTTAAAGTTGTGTGTGTTGCTGAAGAGAGAGATCTGTTCCCTTGTGCTTGCCTGCAGACATCCTCGATGATGCCGTGCGAGAACACTTCCAGGTCTGCGGAGATGTCGTGGGAGTGCGAGTTGTGAGAGACAGAAAGACTGGCCTGGGAAAAGGCTTTGGATATGTTCTCTTTGAGGTATGTCTGCACGGCCTGCACACTGGGAATTCTTCAAAATCTGAGTTGGGGTCTGCTTTTATAGCATTTTTTTTACCTTTCTAGTAACTTTTGGGGGTTTGTATATACTTGTATGATGTTAAATGGTAGCGTTGTTGTGTATGTTAAAAGCAGCTTGGAAGACCAGTTCTGTGGAAGCAGATACAAAACAGACTATTTCAGGTGTTGTACAAGTAAAAGCTGTAAAACGGGGTGAAAGAAGTGACTTTAAGGGAAAGTCTTAAAGAAGGACAGATGGGTTTGTTTGGTATAACTGCAATGTTCTCCTATTTCTTATGTGTCCAAATGCCAGTGGAATTCTTTCCTGCAACTGGTTTGCTTACTGACTCTCCACTTTTGATTCAGTACAGCTTGCTTTCTCGTAGTCTCCCAGCCTCATCTTCTTTAGTTTATTTCCTGCAGCTCAGTACCTCTTTTCCCCCAGTTTCTCCTTCGTCTCTCTGCCCCTGACTTTTGTGTCTCATTTAAGCTGTTCTGTAGCCCATTGTCAGGTCTCTTTGCCTCACTGTGTGGGCTGCGTGGGTGTGCTGGTGTTCCTGAGCAGAGATCTTGTGTCATTCACTAGAGCAGTTTGAGTACTCTTCATTGTAAAATCCTGCTTACAAATTTTAAACAAAGGTAACTGTTAATTTGAAAGCAGTGAATTGGAATCAATGATGCTTTTGAACTCCGTGTCTGTTTTTGTAGAACACAGATGCTGTACATCTTGCTCTGAAACTCAACAACTCTGTTCTCATGGGAAGAAAAATACGAGTGCAGCGCACAGGAGACAAGAGGAAAGCACCACAGAAAATTCCAGACCGGTCTCATGCTTCCAAGGCCACAGCTGATACCACAACAAAAAAGAAGAGCTACTCTAATGATTCTTTTGTTGGTGAAAAAGCAACCCCATTGAAGAAGAACGTTAAACCAAAAAGACTAAAAACTGTTCCTAAAAAAAAAGGTGGAAAAAACAAACAGAATTTTGATAAGAATCGAGCAGATAAAAATGCTAATTAGTGTCACAAAGATTGATGTATGTAAGAGTGTTTTGTCATAAATTTTGTTTGCTAATACAGCTGTAGTCATTCTTGGTGTTCGCTCTGGGGCATTTGGCTTAATCCTAGCAGGCAGCGTGAAGTGTTGCACGATTTTATTCTGCGTTTCAGGAATCCACCTCCAGCTGAGGTCTCTTGCCGCAGAGGTTAACTATGAACTGTTTCTTTTGGAGCTGTGTAGGATTACCCAAAATGACTGCAGGAAAAGCGACTTACACAAGACTCGGGTGTGATGAAATGGTAATCGTTACCAAGATACACTTGTTGGTTGGGGTGTTGGGTTGTTGTCCACAGAAGGGCAGTGCAGCTGGTGAAGGGTCTGGAGTGCAAGGCCTATGAGGAGCACCTGGGGAAGCTGGGGGTGTTTAGCCTGGAGAGGAGGAGGCTCAGGGGAGATCTCATCACTCTCCACAACTACCTGAAGGTGGGGATCAAGGTAACAAGTGATGGGATGAGCTGTGCTAGGGGAGGTTTAGGCTGGACATAGGGGGTGGTGGGGGGGGGAATCTCTTCACAGAAAGGGTGATCAGGCATTGGAATGGGCTGCCCAGGGAGGTGGCAATGTTTAAGGAAAGGCTGGCTGTGGCACTGGGTGCCATGGTCTCTGACGGGGATGTTGGCCATGGGCTGTACTGGCAGACCCCGAGGTCTCTGTCACCCCTGACTGTCACTGTCACCCGTCGCCATTCCCGCCCTCAGCGTTCTCGCCCTCAGCGCCGCCGCCGAGACCACGACCCTCCGCGCGCGCGCACCGCCCCTCGCCGCGCTACGCGCATGCGCTCGGCTGCCCCTCGCAGGCACCGCGCTCGGCGCCCCCGTGCCGCCGCCGCGTGATGACGCGAGCGGAAGCGCGGCGGGGTCCTTTCCGCGGGGCGCTCGGGCCAAGGTGGCTGCGGCGCGGGCCGGGCCGGGGGGCGCCATGATGGTGGGCAGGACCGGCGCCATCGCCGCGGGGCTCTGCGGGGCGCTCTTCATCGGCTACTGCATCTACTTCGACCGCAAGAGGCGAAGCGACCCCAACTTCAAGAACCGGCTGCGGGAGCGTGAGTGTCCCGGGGCGCCCCCTCCCTTCCCGTCCCGTCCGCTCTCCCCTCGGTGTCCCCCCTGCTCGGCCGCCCGCCCCGCGCGAGGGCCGCTCGTGGCGCCGCCGCCCTCGGGATCCGCCGGCCCCCCCGGTGCTTGTGGGGCCTCCTGTCCCTGCACCGAAGCGAGGGGCCGGGGCACAGAGTCGGTGTCACCGCCAAGGTTGATAGAGAGACCCTTAAGGGCCATACAGCCCAGCCACCCGCCCGGCGCTCCCACCGTGACCCTTAATCCACTCAACCGCATCGCCCCGCGCCACATGCGGACGTCTCCTGAACACCTCCAGGGACGGTGACTCCACCAGCTCCCTGGGCAACCCATTCCAATGCCCGGCTAGCCGAACAGCGAAAATGTTTTTTTCCTAGTATCTAATCTGAATGCACTCTGTCTTAGCCTAAGCCCTTTTCCTCTGGCCCTCTCCCTGCGGGCATGGTAGCAGAGAGCAGCCCCCGCCTCTCTACCCCCTCCTTTCAGGTGGTTGTGGGCAGGTGTGGGTGCTGTAGGTGTTGGGTAACTTGTGGTTTCCGTCTCGGATGCTTGGCTTGAAAATAATTTACCTCCCCCCCTTTTTTTTTCCCCTACGTACTGCTCTCCTACAGGCTCAGCCGTGCTATTATAGCCACCACTTTTGCGTGGTGACACTTTTTCGCTTTTGGAAGACAAGCAGATAAAACAGTGATCTCTCACAGTGAAGTTGTTGCTGTGTGAGACAGGGGTCGGTGGCAACTCTCAGGTATTTCATCGGCTGCATTCTAAACCCTCCTGGTAGCTCTGCTCTTGGCTTCCAGGATAAGAATGAATGCCAGAGAAAACTGTTGATTAATCCAAAATGGAGAGCTCTTCTCCCATGGCTCTTCATTATTTCACATCTTCAACATTTATTTAAATGTTTTAATGGTTAGTGAGGGCTTTAAATGGAGTTGTAAGCACGGGCACTGAAGGGACTGAAAAAAAAATCGTGAGAGATAAGCTGATGTTTGCTGTGCTGGGTTGTTTCTGTTGTGGGAATATGTCTGTTTCCTTTGGTAACTGATCTGAAGATAAGAAGTTACCGTTAAGGTAAAGTTCCCTGGCAAGCAAACATGACGTGATCAGCAGGTCCATGGATGGAAGAGTCAATAACTGGATGGGTTGTAAATGAATATTTACCTGAGAACATTTAAACACAACCAAAGAGGTTTGGTTCTACCTTGATGGATTGAATTGTGGAGTGACCAGTGTTGATGTTTAACGGCAAATTAATTCTGCTCTCTGAAAGCTCCTCCACAGCCAGCAATGTCTGTCATATATTTCATCTTCAGGCCTTTGCTCACGTGTGTAGGATTTTAGGCACATACCTCTTGTGCATCTTCCAAGCACTTTTTTCCCTGCAGTGCAAGTCCTTCATTGGGAAGTTCTAGCACAGTAAGATGGTATGTACTTGTGTTGCTCAAGCAGACTCAATATTTGGCAGTATTACCAGCCCTGGGGTTTTCCTTTGATGCCAAACATATTGTAGGAGAAATACTGAATTACATAAGAGTCTTGCAGTCCAGGTTTTCATTAGCTGAGCCTCTATCCAGTCATATTGTGAATAAACTTTATGATCACTCTGGTTAAGAATTGTCACTTTCTTTTAAGTGGGAAACACATCCATAGTGTTTTGCTGGAGGGTGGCAGTTGTCATTTGGAGAACATCACTGTATGACTTACAGTCCTTGCACATGATGCACTGGGCTGCTTTTAGTTGTAAGGCTTTAGTTAATATTAAGGAACTTGGGTTTTTTTTATTTCTGTAGTAGTGTAACAGATTCTTCAGTGTGGATGGTCCAGCACTGGTGCTGCCACTGATCACCATTTCTACTGTTGGGTAGACAGTAAGGCTTGGATTGTAAACTATTTGACCAAAAAGGTCCCGTGCAGCAGCCACTTGCAGTTCTTTATGTGAAGGTGCTCCATTTGTCAGGCAAGAATGGGGGCATGTGATGGAAAACTTGCAGAAACCACCTTTACAGCACATGTTTTTTCACCAACCTTCTCAGGATAAGATTGTTTTGCAGCCTCTGTGATGCAATGTCAGCAGAATTTGGGAAGGACAGGAGATCTGACAAATCAGTGGATTTGCCTGTCATATTTGGTCAAGCACGTGCTGGCAAATGAAGAACCAGTATTTAGTTTTGGCCTCCTGGTTACATTGTACATCCCTGTGGGCTGTGTTAGGGCCAAAGTTTATGTTGCAAAGGCCCAGCATAAAAATGAGGTGGCCAGATTCAGGTTTTGGGGAAAAACCCCTTGATTTCCCAGAAGTTTCTGGAAGGCTCGAGGAACTTCTTCACTTTGTTTTTCCAGATGTTTTAATTTTATTTAGCAAGTTTTGTGGGTGGAGTTTTTTGTTGGGATTTTTTTGGGTTTTGGTGTCACTGCTCTGGGAGCATGTCCGTATTTAGTCTTGGGACCAAAATACAGCAAAGCCATAAACATCTGAAGCTGCTTAGGTTCCCCAGCTATATTTTAAGATTACAAGATTTTAGATATATTTACTATTTGCCTTCTTGAATGAATAAAACATTAAGTGTTCTGTCACTGATCTCCTCATTCAGAGACAGCTGGAAGTCCTGGCCAAGCTGAATTTTGCACCTTCTGCCTGGACAGTGGTGTGAGAGGAGGGCAGTAGGCAGGAATGCACGGGTGGGAGCTGAAAGTGGAAATGGGTTTTTGTTCCTCCTGCTTCTTTGTGGGACTGGTTGGGAAGCTGCTGGGGCTACCTGGGGCTTTTTGCAACCCATGCCGGTGGGACAGGTTATCCATGGTTCACGTTGGAAACTCGCTCCCCATGTACAAGGGCTGGGCCTGGAGGGCCTGCAGGTCCTGTGCAGTTCAAGAGCTGCAGCTCAGTTTTCAGTGGATACACTGCGTTTCTGTGTTAATAAAGATTCCTTCCATAAAACGTTGCCCTTTTAATTTTTAAAATGTGATTATCTCTTTAGAAAAGAGGGAAGTTTTAAATTTTCTTGGAAGTCCATAAGAGAAAACAAACTTGGAGGGGTTTTTAGGGGTTTCCCCCACACACACACCTCCAAGTCATTGCTTTTGCTTAAGGTATGACAAATGTAACTTTTGGCTATTGGTAACAAAGATATTTTGAAACTAGTGTTACCAATCAACATGGGAAGAATTCCTAAATATCCCTCAGAGTTATCTGGGGTTTGTAATTGCTTTATCTAGTGGACTTTTTAAAAACACCTGAAAATGAGTTTTAAGAAGAGGAGAAGTTGCACAGTAATCAGACTTGAAAGATTGAGTAGATCAGTGTTCAGTTTCTAAATCTTCGTGATTCTTCATATTCCTTTACTATTTTCAGGCTAAAGTACATTATTTGAAAAGTGCATGATCAGTGGTCAAAAGCTTTTATTAAATAGTTGCAGTTACCTGCACGACTTGTATTTCTTTATCTTTAAATGCTTAACCTGGTGAATTACACCTTTTATAATATTTTAGAGGCTGTCATAGTCACACCAAGAAAACATAATTTTCTCCTGAAAATAATATATCAATGTTAAGATCTTACTCTTTGTACTTCCTTTTGGTGTTTTCCCTGAATGCACTACAGTTACAATGTGGCTTTTGATAATGAAACAGTTAAATACTACTTTTGTTTTAATTTAGTCTGAAAGATTTTATGTACTAGTGAAACTTGTTTGCACAGTAGTGCAGTTTCAACTTCTGTGCAAATTAATGCTTCAGAAAAGTTGGAGTGAGCTAGTTTTGTTAGCTTTAATTTTCAAGATAAATTCTTTAATAACAGAAATATCCATAATAAAATTGTAGTACGCTGCAGTTCTATACAACACATTTTTCTGGATATAATGTTGTAAAATAATGTACACAGGTCAAGAAGTTGTAGAAATCCAGGTGCTAAGGGTTTTTAAGGTGTTGTGAAAGGTAGGAAGGGTGATCCATGTAGTTAGAATGTGAACTCTCTTTATATAAAGATAGCGTCATCATTTCCACAAATGTCACACGTTATGTTATCACTCTGCTAGGAAATAGCATTCCCGAATGTCTTCATCCTGTGGACAATTGAAAATTTTTAGTTAACATTTAAAACTGCTAGTCATATTTAGAAGTATTTCCAGCTTGTAAAATTGTCTCAAAAGAAAAATCAGGACTTTGTGAGAGTTGCTCTTTGTCAATACAGTTGTTCTCTGAGCAGGCACTGAGGACAAATGGTGAGAGGACAGTTTGACCATAGGCTGTATTTAGAAGTTTTATTGGTGTAACTATTTCAGTTGATGAGCTGAAGACTTAGGAAAATGATCGTTTTAAGGAAATTACCAGTATTAGTATAATTATTCTTTCTTGTATGAATAGCTGTTACCATAAAAATATCTTTATACCCGCCAAATTGCTTTAAAAGCAACTTTAATTTTAATACATTTATCATATAATCATTTTAATTACCCTAGTTTTGCTTAAGTGATAGATCTTTAGTAGCAGACCAACTTTTTGCCTGTAGGTTGAGCAGTTTAATCTGTCCATGTTTGTTTCATCTCTAGATGTTTGCTTTCCTCAGAGTTCAGAAATGTATCCCTTAGTACTGCTCTTGCCGAGGGATGATGAGATACTGCCACCTATTACCTGGTTCCCAAGCCTCTGCTCTAAAGCAGCTGGGAAAGTGCACCCTGCGTGTATTTGCTGTGACCTGCTGAAGTCCCTGTTGGTGGTCCGCCATACAGGTCAAAACTAGATAGCCTTGACCTGTAGACAGCTCTTGTGTGGCTTATTGTTAGGAATCCTGTAGAGAATTCCTGTACGGCTGATTCTCCTTGCTTCCATGTGCCTCTAGTGCCCGAGGTGTGTGAGCTGCGAGCCCTGCACGGTTGGTGTTTGCCGTAGCTGCAGGAGCAGAGTTGCCATTTTGGGTTGGTGTGCGACTGCCAGCCCTCATTAGACCTCTAAATGATGTTCTGTCGCAGAGAGTGGGCTGCAGTCTTGTGTTCAGTCTTCTGTGTTTGGAATACATTAGCAGTTTCTTATTCTGAAAATAACTTTGATTTGTTCACGGTTTCAAACTGTAATCTGAAGAGCTTTTTAATTGCAAATAAAAAATGTAAGATGTTTTTATTCTTGCAGGAAGGAAGAAACAGAAGCTTGCCAAAGAGAGAGCAGGGCTTTCCAAGGTAATAATGCGTTCAATAATGCAGTGCTACTTTGAAAGATGTTTCATTTGTATTATTTATAAGATTTATTTAAATCCAGCATTACAGCTGGATTTTTTTGATTACAGCATTACAAACACTTCTGCAAATATGCAGTCTTTAGTTTTTTAATGCTCACAAACACGGTTGTTCCTTTTTTGCATCAGATAGAGGAGTTGTACTAGAACGTACAACATTCACTGTGTGATTTTTATGGAGTTTTCCTCTTTGTAGTATGCACAAGGAGTTTTCAGACTTAAAATCATTGCTGGAGTACATGTATAACTGAAGTTAATATGTTTTTTTGCCATAATTATTTCATTTCCCTTTCCTTATCACCAGTGGATCCAGGAAGGAAAGATAAGGTTTCTCTTAAACAATTTTAAGAAATATAGTTGTTATAAACATAACACACCTTAGAATTTGTATTTGCTACACAATTGTGTAGTCAATGAACTGAATAGAGGTATTTCAGGCTCTGTCTCTCTACAGATTTGCAATGCAGTGATATGAGACCCGAGTCTGATTTTCAAAAACATTCTGTGTTCATTTAACTTAGTGGTGACACATATGTTTTGCCAGTGTCAGTGTAACAGTGTGGTTGTGTACATGTTTGATTTCAGTTGAGAATGTTTTCTGATAACCTGTTTATTACCTGGTGTTTAAGGGCCAACTTAACCTTACTGTGTGTGTTGTAGTTGCCTGATCTGAAAGATGCTGATGCGGTTCAGAAGTTTTTCCTTGAGGAGATTCAGCTTGGCGAGGAACTGCTAGCTCAAGGTGATGGCATTTTTAATTTTTTTTTTTTCTGGAGGATAAATTGTGAAATAATTTTTCTTTACCTTTGCTAGAAGATGATTTTTATATACCAAGATATTTGAGGGAGTCAAATTCCTGTAGGAAAATCTATTTACTTGTTTCTAACCTCTTGTGTTTCAGAAGACCCAGCAAGGAATTTAATCCACTGTTGGTGGGTGCTTTATGTAAATGTGTTACTGTGTGGAAGAAGGTTGATTTCAAAACACTATGATTTGTCATACAGGTGAATATGAAAAAGGTGTTGATCACTTGACCAATGCCATTGCTGTGTGTGGACAGCCCCAGCAGCTACTACAAGTTCTACAGCAGACTCTTCCACCACCAGTGTTTCAAATGCTTCTAACTAAGCTCCCTACAATAAGCCAGGTATGTGAAGTGTTCCCTTTTGTTTGGGGTTCGAAGTAACTGAACTACTTCATTTATCCACTACCTCAGTCTTGAGTATTGGGTTTTGAAATCTGATTTTTTTAATACATTTAGTTAGTTTTAAAGAAGCTTTTTTTCACCTGAGACATTAAAAAGTGAATATGAAAATTTTTATGTAGCATTAATAACGAACAGGTTAAAATAGAAATATAACGCTTCTCTTGTGTGCAGGGTTTGCTAAGCTCTTGAAGTAGACAATCTGACCACAGCTCTGATACTACAAGTGAATCCACTGTTTCCCAGATATAAGCTGGGGGAATCAGAAGAGTGGTAACTTCAGTGCTCTGGGTCTTGAGTTTGTTGGCTTTTTATTAAATTTCATATCTACAAGTGTCTGTAAGTGCTATGAAAGTCCAATAAAATTAATCTGTTGCTTTTGCTACCCTGTTGCTTCTGGGCCAGCTATAAAACCAAAATGTTAACTAGCCCCAGAACACATGACAATTTTGGAAGCTTGGGAGTTTCTGTGATGAGAAGAGTGTTAGTAGATCTGTGTATAAAATGCCTTCCCTTTTTAGTCTGAGTACTGTGCAGGTAATGTTGGTAATATGCTGGCAGGTGAGTCTGTTGTATAATAAATAATACGTTTTACGTTCTTGGAAATGCAAGGGTACTCCCTAATGGTGTTACCTGGCATAAAGCAGAGGCTCAGTGCCGGGTATCAGTTGGCTCTTTTTACAGCTCAGACCTGGTTGCATTTCAGGTTAAGGTCCCTATAGTTAGTGGTAACACCAAAAAGTGTCGGGTACAGGAGATATAAATGTTGGGGGAAACAATCGAGCAAAAATGTTTCCTATGAGAACAGTGCCAGAACCACACAGAGATCATCGCTTGAGGCTGATAGGATATTGTTTATCTGTCTTTGGCTTTGTTAGGCATTGTACTGTATGTAATTTCTGTGGAACTGACTTCAAAAACTTAAGACAAATAAATTGCCATTTTTAACTTTAATCAGTTTGCTCAGTAATTACACTGGTTAATGTTCAGTGTAAAATTACATTGCTTGATAATCAGTTGCCTACTGTCAATTTTATGTAATTGTGAATGAGTTTTTCTCCTTCTTGCAGAGAATTGTAAGTGCACAGTGCTTGGCTGAAGATGATGTTGAATGAGGTCACACCACAACGGGGGGAAAAAAAGTTTTCTTACCCCAGAAGATGAGCATCAGTAGGGGGATAAAGGGGCAAACATAGTAGTTAATGGACTGTGTACCACATCGGGTTCTACCAGAGTTAAAATTAACTTTGTGTAGGTGGGTTTCGCAGGATTTTATTTATTATCCCAGTGAAAAGTGTATTTTGATAAGAATTCATTTTATAAATACACTGTGTTGAGTTATCAAAGTATCACTAACTTCATTATTATTAAAATACGCAGTTGTAATGTTGTACATATAAGACATAAAACTACGACCTATTAAAAACCCAATGCTCATTTTTGAAAAAAAAAACAAAGTTATGGCAATAAAGATTTATCTGCACTTGTGTGTCCCTATAGTACTACTTTAAATTTCAGAATATTTGGGTGTCAGAGCAAATGATCTAAAAATTGCAACATTAAAATTTATTTTTAATGTTATGGCTGGTCTTCCAATGCTTTTAATTAAGCTTACAACCTTGTGTCGTTTCTTGAGAAAATAAACATATGGTCATTTAAACTGTAACAGATCACCTTAGAAGGACAAGCAAATCACAGTGGTAATAGATGACGGGCTGCAGAAACAGCGACAGATCCATTTCTGTCAGGAACAATAACATGTAAAGGGATGCAAGTCAAAACTATCTGGCAAACATGAAAGCTCTGTTAGTGCAGGTGTCTGAAACAAAGCTGATTGAAACAGAACATGGGGCAGGTTGTAAGAGCGCAAAGGTTGTTTCTTGAAAGCTTGAAACTTTTTTGCAAGATAGACAGTTAGCACCATAGAAAATGGTTGTTAATATTCTTTTTAAGGCATTTGCCTTAAGAAAAAAATTGCACTGAGGTAAGACAATGATATCCCTTAGGTAAATAGTTAAAGCTAATGGAATTGGATGCTGTGAAATTTTGGTGTGATGGGAGAATTTTCCTCTGCTAGTGCAAAGCAGGCAAATAATATACAGACTCAAGTGAGTAGCAGAAGCGGACTTGTGAAAACAAGTTTTGCATGGATAGGATCTCCTAAATGACAAAACAGATTGGCTTTTGCTGTTCTCTGGGTTTGAGCTATCAACACTCAGGTGGCAGAAGAAACAATTAAAAATGTAGCTTTATCTTTTTGGCATGGTGACTGATTTTCAGCTTGAGGAGAATGTTTTGAAGTGTCAGTCTTTCAGACCAGCTGATAGTTTGTACTAGTGATGCTAATAAATTAATGGTAAGGTACAAGGTGGCATAGTCAAAGTAGAAGTGAGGTACTTTGAGAGCACTTTAGACAACATTCTCATCTTTCTCTGTCTCATTTCAGCCTGGTGTAAGTTTCTCTAAAGGCGAATTCTCCTCAACAGTTCAGAAACTGCCTCATACAGATTTTTCAGAGGTTAAGTAGGTGGTTGATGATGACCTAGCAATGAAATACCTGAGTTTAGGAGTAGAAATGTGTTCTACTGAGTCAGTCTGCTTAGATGATTTGCAATGGAAGAGTCATTTTCCCCTTAACCCCTTGAAAACACGATTTCCAAAGATTTGAGGTGCTATTGAATAATTCTGTAATGTGACAAACACTCAAATTAATGGCTGGTGTGAACAAAAATTTCTTGAACAGCTGGCTGTAGTTTAGTCTTTATGCTTGAATTGTTCAGGTAGCACAAGGTAAAACTTAGTAGCCATATTCTTCAGGTGACAGTGGATGAAGTGCTCTTTTAATTTATTTTAGAGGGGCTTATTTTGCACTTACTGTGAAATTGCAGAAGGTTCTGTTTTTAATGAGGCTTTTTGGAGGAGTTTTTGTTTTCTAACCCTTATAAGTTATAAGTAAAAAGTAGGAATTCATAGGTTATGTTGACAGAACTTAGCATGTCCTTGCTGATGGTGATCACTTCAGTATATGATTTTAGTTCAGCTTTTATCATTGTCTTAAGGTAAATCAGACTCTTCCATCCTACCTTGAAAAACAAACCCAAACAGCATAAGACAAAAGTAGCACCCTTCCTTCAAACCTGAACGATTTTCTACACTCTTCGGTGTAATGATGGCAATTTGAATTCACATTTTAGCTTACAACAAAGGTCTTCTGAACTAAGAGTGATTTAGCAAACATGTGGGTGTCAATTCTGATCTTGATGGAAGGCTTGGTGAAACTCTGATTATGTCTATAAATGTTATTTATTTTAATAAGCATCACAGGCACACACATTGCTCCAACCCTTTTTAGTTTCCTTGCTCTGCGAAGTCAGATACGAACAAAATTTTAGATAGCATAGGTTTAAATGTAGCCTTAAATGCAAATTTATTCTCCTTCTTGATAACCCAGAAGTACTTGGTTAGTATGCTAGAGCAAGCTCTGATACCTGTTTTGAGTGCCTTGGCTAATAGAGTGGGAATAATGAATCCTTTTAACAAGACTTGATTTTTTTTCCCCCCCAAATCTCCCAGTGAAGCTAAGACCTTACAAACTGAAGACTCAGAAGATGTCTAGAATGGGACTTTGCTATTGCTGCAACAGTGGCAGACTGGCAGTGGTGTACGTAGCATGCACAGCCCACAGGTGTGTCAGACACAAAGTACAGGTCATCCAAAAGGTGGTGGTAGGGATGGATGTCACTGCATCAGCAGCAGTAATGCCATTACCTTAGCCATGCACAGTACTGTATTTCTTTTCACCCGTGCAAATTAAGATGTGAAAATGAGCCATTCCAGTTGTGTGTTTGCTGCTACTGAACTCGCAGCTGCTGGTGAGATCTGTAATCTTATTTTACTGCAGGTTAAACTACTAATTTTTTTCCCAGAAAGAGCCATCTTCCTTTCTGTTGTTCTCCAAGAATAAGGCACTTGTTTTCAGCACTAAAAGGATTTCTTATAAAGGATAGTAGAAGTCTGTTAGTTTTATGTTGGGAAGTCTTCTGTCATCGGTTACGAGCTTCTCAGGCAGCTTTTATAGAAAAAACATCCAGCTAGATTCATTATCATGCAGGACTACCTTTGATGTCTCACCATTAAGCTTTCTAGATAATGGAGTCAAATCCAAAACCAGAGTGATCAGGCACACACTGAATCATCTGGCACTAATTTCCTTTCCCTGGGGGCTGACAGAATATTATTGTTGCCCTTAACTTGAAAAATGGAGAAGTCCCAGGCCTGCTGTGTAGGAGGCCAGCCAGCCATCATCAAAGTAAAGCTCCAGCTATTTATGCACTCAGAAGAATCTCTCTAAAGTTTCATTTGTACATCTGTTGATGGTGTGTTTAAAGTCCCCTAGGCTGAACAGTGGCCCTACATGACTGTTGTGTTACAGTTAACATGAGTTAAACATCAAGGAAAGCTTTGAAGTGGTCACTAAGTGCTTTCAGTGATGGTTTCAAAGGCATGTTGTACTGTACACCCGTGCTTCTGTGTATTTAAACGTATGGCTATGTAAAGGGCTGTTGTGGGGGAAAAAAAAGTATTCTTCAAGGCTTCTGTTGTACCCAAGTTTTGGGTTGGTTTTTCGTTTGTGTGTTTGCGTTGACCAGCATAGCTTACAGTGTTCTTTACGCACTGACCAAAAGCCTGTTGCGAAGAGCTGAAACTTGTGCGAGGACTGGGCTGCCATCTTTTGTTGGAGGCACTCCGGAAAGGGAACTGGTGTGGGTAACTCTACTTGTTTTCTGCATTTGTACCAAACTAGAACTTCCCAAAGAAGATGTGAACATCTGATGCTCTTCTCAGAGGGCAGAATTTGCCACATCTGTGTATGAATGTGTGAGTGAAGCCGTAGAAAACAGCTGGCCCTTTTGTGATGTTTCTGTACCAAACTGTCCAGTGTACTGGCAGTAGATAACGGGCAGCTTTTTCAAAATGTAGTGATTTCCATGTGTTCGTGGAAAAAAAAAAAAAAAACCAAACAGGTTATCTTTTCTTTCCTTGCAACAGGGGCTAGTTCCACAGAATATTTACTCATCATCTTTTGATGAGCTTGCTACCCTGTTTTGTGATCATCACTGTAACTTAGTAATCCTTAAATCATAAAGGCGTCTGTGCTATAAGCTTTTGACTCCAGGCATACAGTTTCTGTTCCTGTTGTGTAAAGCTCAGGCCTTGATTTAACAGGTTGACAGATGTATGTCCTGCAGCGCTCACCCACAATTACATCATTTCCTTTGCACCCTGGGGTTGTTCTCAACTCATCTTTGGGGTGAGAAGATGTCTGGCGATGCTCACCCATCGTGGGAGAGTTGCTTAACAAGAGTGAGTGTTGCAACTGGCACAGCATTGCTACAGCCTACGGATCTGTCGAGATGGTCCATGCTGCAAGGCAGTTGTGAGTGGCATTCATGTATGAAATTCCTAGTGTGCATGGAGGCAGAAAACAGATGAAGTCAGATAGTTTTGCCTCCTTGCATCTTGGACCCTTGTAGCTCAAAACTGATTTGGTCACGCAATCATTTGTTTGAGCAGGTCTTAATCTAAACAGCAGAGGGCAGTTTTGCACACACATTTTGTGCAAGCTCATCCTGCAAAATCCTGATTTTTAGAATCTTCTTGTCTGGTGAGGTGATGCAATGCAGCATTTTGTTGAGACAGATTTGGTACAGTGTATAAGACAGGCTCAGTGAGGCAGCAGTGGCAAGCGTTTCTACTGATAATACCTAAATTTGGCTTTTTAAATCCTGTGTGTTTGATTTGTTGTGATGATGTGATTAGAAGGATTTCCCTTTTTCTCTCCATCCGTCTGCACAAACTAGGAGTATAGATAAGCCAGCTGCATTGTACAACTTCAACTCTGCAACAGAATGCAACTGAATCTGATTCTCAGGCATGCAAGAGAAGAGTTTTCCCCTGCCTAGTTGGATCAGCTTTGCTAGCTGGAGTGAAAGAAGTGCACCTGTTATCTGAAGTAGGGATGGAAGTGAAATCTTGAGACTTTGCCTGAAGTTGGAGTCTGGCTGTGATGGTGCATGTAAGGAGAGCCAACCAAAAAAATGAGGGGGCAAGATATTATAGATTGGTGACATGATGCATTTTCATTGCTGGTTGAATGTCAGCTTAAGGTGGCAAAATCTACTCACCCTGTTGTGATTCTGTAGTGGATATAAAGGAAGCTGATGGGGTCTCCCTCATGCCTTGGAGACAGATATTTGTATTGTAGTGACGCCCTGGCTCGAAACTGAGTCTTAACTACTCTCACACCTCAGAAGTGGTTTTTCTCTGCTTCCTGGTTTGTATTTCCAGGGGGAAAGTGTATGTTTATGCCATACAAGTAAATGGAAATTTTCCACCCTTGTAGCTGTCAATCAACATTTTTCCAAGCATTCAGCTTGTTAGTAAGAAATTCTTCAAAGTCTGCTTAAAACATGACAAGTATCTAGAGAGAGCTGTTTACTAAAAGATACTGTCTCAGCAAACCATGCTTCTCCTCCTTCCTTAGGTCATTCTGGCTCTGTTACACTCTGTAACATAGCCTGGAAGATACAGAATTTTGCTGTAAGAAAACAATATTAGCCTGTTTTGGCATGTATGTAAAAGAGCATTTCCTGGAGTTCTGAAACAACCTGGTTAGCATCTCTTGTTGTATTTAATTTATTTAATGAGAAAGAATGTACATTCAGCTTTGATGATTAAAATGACAATGATTATTGCATGAATTTGTTCATTATAATGCAATGACTAATTAAATGGAGAAATGGAGAAAAGGGATTCCTGAGCAAGCATGTTCTTTGAGAAACTCTTCTCTGTTGTTTTTAATTGACAGTACACACCTAATCAATTCATAGCAGTATCTCATTATTGGTGAGAACAGTCTGATTTTGATGGAAATTTACTTTCACCACACATTGACCTGGTATAATGTAATTGCTTGGTCCTGTAAGTTATGGTGATGAAGACTACCAACTCCTAGAATTAAGGAGGTGGAAGTTTTTGCCTGTATAAAGAAGAGAAGCCCCATCTGACCCCAGGTTACAGCCTCCATATTTATGGAGTTCTTCTAGTTGGAGTGTTTGACATTATGACACTCACCTGAATTTGCATAACCGTGAGGGGTTGCTATTTGATTTATGTTTCATTTGGTTCTATCTCTCCACCTGAAGTTTTGAGCTTTAACATCAGGTTCTTTGGCTTATGTTAGAAGTTGTCTAACACAACCAAGGGCCCTTTTTTACTTATTCGTAAGGATGTTATTTACTGGCCATTGGCGCTGGCAGAATTCTTAGCATGAAATTATTATTATTACTTCTGTACCAGCAGAGATATGTGTGGCACTCTGAAGAATCTGTCAAGATGAAGTCTCTGCTTCTGCAAGCTCACAGCCTGCGGTCCTGATCCTGTAATTTACTCTGCATGGTCCTTTCCTCATGGAAACCTAAGCAGTCAAGAGCAGGACATTGGGACAGTGACACAGGAAGGGAGAAGGTAAGGTTTAGGATAGTACAATTGTTTTGGTAGCATTTGGGTGGGTGTTTTATCTGAATTATGTATGAAGCTCTAAAGCTTGCTTCTTTTCTGGGGATGGATTGTACTGATATTGCCCCGTGCTTTATGTCACAAAATAGGAAGCAAGTTAAAAATCGGCTCCTGTGTAGAACCCCTCCCTTGATTTTGGTTGTTTCCAGGATGGTGTTAGGACCCTGTCCCAGCTGACAAGGTCAAGAGCACTGTTTTCTCTGCTGCATTGCCCTCAAAAATTTTCAGCAGGCCTGACAATATTTGTCATTAGACTTTAGATCTTTTCACAGATGGATGTCTCCTATCTTGGGCAGCACATTTTCAAGAAAAATAGCGATCTCACCCTGATTTAAAGGAAAAAAAAAAAAAAGAAACAGATTGCAGTCTGACAGAATCAGCAGTGGCTTAGACTCAGGATCCTTTATGGCCTTTCCTTTTTTAAAATCTTACTGCTCAAATTCTGCCTCCCCAGGTCCTGATAATGTTGCAGGTGATGTGGGCTTGATCTCAGGGGGTGACAACACAAGCTTTGTTATTGATTGATGAAGAAGTAATTTTTTAAATTCAAAATTTACAAAATTCGTAGGTCCTCATAGTGTTCAGTCACCAAAGAACTTGTAGAGGCCATCACTCTGGGTTTTTGAAGAAATGCTGCTGTAAGAGTAATTCACTGGAGCAGCATAGATTATCTTTATTTTGGGGAACTTAACTGCATTTTTCTTTTTTTCTTGGAAGACCACATTATTTTTGATAATATCAAAGAATGCCATCCTTATTGACATTGCTGCAGATGCAGTACAGCTGTGGCCTTGTGAAGCTTCACAGGACTCAGGGACCAAAGAGACGGAGCTAATGATTACCTGGACATACCGTCCTTTGCACCACAGCCAATACAGTCTGCTACTAATCATCTTTCAGTGCCCTTAAGGTGTCAGAGTAGTCATGTATTTCCAGTGGGAAGTGCAAGTGCCACGAAGCAGAGCTTTGCGGGCAGTCTTGGATGCCTGATGCGAGGCTTCTTCCATTGCTTCCCAAAATGATGGTCTCTTCTGGCAGTTCAGGCACTGGGGGTGTTTTTGTTTTCTGGTTAAATATAAGCCTGCTGCAGCCAGGATCTTTCAGTTTAACGTCTTTGAGTGTCAGAATTCCTGTACACCAAAGCTCTTTTTTCTTTTTAACTTCCTATGTGAAGGTCATACAAAAGAATTTGTTTATTGCCCTTTGCTGGGCATCACCTGAAGATCGAGTGCCTGCCTTTTGCTGTCTTAGGGGCTTAGCATTTTGGGTTTTCTTTTTTAAAGTGTTGAAGGTTTAACATTTGTATTCTTTTCAGAATACAAAGGAAATGTGTAATTGTAGAGACACGTAGTGGAGTCAGATTTTCAGGGTTGGCACTGCAGGATAGCATCTGGGCACAGAGGTACTGAGGTGTTTGGCAACACAGCTGGGGACAGGGCATCAGGTCAAGATTGAGGCCTGTCTCCTTGGGACAAGGTAGTGCTCATGCTCCTGCCAGCCCATCATTTTGCCACGGACATTCATATGACAACTGTGGAAGACGCTGAAGCTGTGGCAACTTTGTGTGCAGCAGCAGCAATGGAAGCGGAGAACCTGCGGGCCTCTGTGTGTGCACCAGGCTTATCCCAGCAAAGCCAAGTTTGTCTTAAACTTCCTTTGGGTGGATTTTTTCCATTTTCCCCTTGCCTTCCTACACCCGTCTTTTATAGACTAAGTGGTTTTGCAGTTCTCAAGCTTGGCTGTAAAGCACAGGAAGGAAACGAGACCCCATGTCCAGGTAGCTGCCTGCTGCCCAGGGGCAGGCACCGGCACGGGAGGCACGGAGAGCCGGCGAAGCTCCATGTGTTTTGGCTGCCCAGAGCCAGTGTCGCTAGATGGCAATGTGGTACTCCTGCAGCTGGGGCTTCTGTAAAATGTCTTGCTTTTTCTGTATTTATCTCTGCCAAACTGATGATTGCACCCACCACCCCAGCAAGAGAACAGAACAAAATCATTTCATAGAACATTACAGCTGTTGTGCCTTTTTCTTTCTTTTTTTCTTTTTTCCTCCACAGTTCTTTGTCCTACAGCAGGGTGCAGAGGTTTAAAAACCTTCTTTCTTAATCGCTCTCCTTCTAAAAACAGAGAAAACGCAGCCTCTTGGGAGCAATTAGCTGTGAGAAAAGCATTTCTCAAACAATTGCCAGGAAATATTGTCTTGACCGATACTCCTGATGTAACACTGTCGTTCTCAGTACTGTTATTCTAAGATACTCGACTGCAAAAACAGCAGGGTACAGATCTGTAATGCACGATCTGCAGCTTACCACCTACCTTACCTTCTTATATACATTTACTTTCAGCTTGTGTCCTCCCCCCACCCCCTGGAGCTATTCTGTTTAGGAGAGTGAAGAATTATTTGTGACTCTCCTCTTGTGAGTAGTGTATCAGGCCAAGGCTGTGACAAGGCACGGCTGAAAATTAAGGTTATGCCTCTGCTGCCTGGGTTCCTGATTGAAATTCAGTGGCAGTGTGCTGTGGAGGGGATCAGGCTGCACGTTTGCAGCAATCCTCTAGCCTTAAAGCCTGGCAGCCTGAGACTACGTGAGGTTGGTGAAGCCTGAATTATAGTGGGAGCAGCTGGAGAGCAGGTACGTGTGAAGCAGGCAGCAGAAATACACTGAGACCAGGGTCTCAACCCCGAAAGCCCACTCCCCATTGTTGTATTCCTGGAAGATGGACCAGGTAGGGAGAGGTTGGAGGAATGGTGGTAAGCTTCAGGTGCTAAAAGCCAGCATTAGCAGTGGCCAGAAACTGCTACTAACTAGCCAGATAGCCATATGTACTTATGTGCATGCCCATTTGTGTGCACAACCATAGTTTGTATTGTACAGTTCAAATTTTGTCCTTCTTTACATAAATTCATGGAGATTTGAGAAGTGAGCCTCGCTCTGTGGGACAGGGTGTGAACTGAAGCACCTTCTGGAGGACAGACAGCAGTGTAATCCTTTCATTCAACCATGTCTGCAGCTGCTTTTTATAAACTTGGCATAAATACATACTCAGTGAAGCCAGGCCTGTGTAGCTGGAAAATATTTTCCACCGTCCAAAAAAACCAGAAGATTGGAAAAAGAGCCCAGAAATTGTGCATAACATGGAATGGCCTCGCTTGTGGTTTTTTTCCATGACTTCCTCAGCTCATTTTTCTACTGCCAATTTTAGAAGCCCATAAGTCATACTTGTTAAACTTTCTCAGTTAAAATGTAACTCTAAGAACAAAGTCATATGATATGTTGCAGCCAAATAATCCTTCCAGAGCCTCTGACTGGAGAAAAACTACCCCGATCTGGCCGGCTTGCAGTCCCTCACGGGCTCCCATGTCCTGGGAGAGACAGGGCTGAGGGGGCAGGTTTGCAGCCTGGGGCTCAGCTGCAATGCCTTCATGGGTGACAGCTTCCTGGTAGACTTCAGCAAGCATTTCTGCCTGCTTTTACCAGGCAAAATTTTCTGCTCATCCTCTAGAAGGACCTGAAGCAGGAAGCTAAGCAAAGGAGGGAGCAAGGGGAGGCAGCACAGAGGCTGGTGGGGCTCAGCAGTGGAGGAAAGTGCTGCTGCGGTCATGGGGAAGGAGTTGAGAGGTGAGAAGACAGCAGGTTGCCAAAAGCGAAAGTGAATTTGCTGGAGGGTTTGAAACAAGGACATCCTCACTTCAGTGCCTTTTTAAGTGTTGAATCAATATGGAAGTACTTGCATGCCAGGAGCAGTACTTTTGTTTGCCAGTTTTGCTCTCTTTTATAGAGTGATTTTGCTTACACCAGGCCCCAGATGATTGTCTTGAAGTGCCATCCCTTGTCCAAGGTCTGCTCTGACCACTTGCAAAGACCAGATCCCCAGTCAGTGCTAGGGGGTCACTCTAAATTTGCTGGGGCAGTAGCCAAGAGCAGAATCTGGCTGCTGGCCCTGTCGGCAGTGGTCCTCCAGCCTGCCTGCACTCCCAGGGCTGGCAGTCCCAGCTTAGGCTGCTGTGACCTGCTTCTGGCTTGGGAAGGCAGGGAGTACTGGTCTCCTACAAGGAATGTGTTTGGCAGCCTTTGTGCCTAGGGCATGCAAGTCCGATAGGGCACGAGGGACTAGAGCAGGCAGAGGAGAGGCAGGCGAGAGGAGGGAGTGGAACTGTGTGGGGCTTTTCCATCTGCTCCAAGTTCCAGCCCTGCCTCCCTCTTGTGCTGAGGCAGAGCAGCACGGAGAATCTCCCTCTGGAAAAAAAAAGAAAGAAAATAGCTATGTTTTTTCCCCTAAATATCAGCTTTTGAGTTTGGTTCTGCCCTCAATGGAAACTGGGAGAGTGTCTGGAGGAAGTAGGGGGAATCACACTGCTGCAGCGCAGCTGCCAGGAGCAGCAGGCCCCAGGGACCGCCTTCTGCAGCGGGGTGTAACACCCTCGCGAAGCCTGTGTGGTCTTCACTGGAAAGGAGGAACTGAGCAAATGCACTGGAAACCAGAAAGGGTGTTGTAATGTTTTTTGGACAGCCTGTTTCAAAAACCAGCGACTGCCTCTCTCTCTCTCTCTCCCCTGGCAGCTGCTTCCCGTGCCATGACATTGAGGGAGGTGGTGGTGACTGATGTAACTGCGGCCGGGGAGAGTCACTTGCCCAATGTGTGGAGGCTGGCTGACTGCCAGAGAAATTTGCTAAGGGTTGGTTTTCTCACAACGGGCTCCCTGTCCCTCTGCTCGTACCTGTAACTGGGCCAGGTGCTTGGCATGGCCGCCTCCCCAGCCAAGTACACGAGGTGGCAGAGCTACTCAAGCCAGGAGGAGGAGGAGAAGAAGAAAAGAAGGAAGAAAATTTTGTTCTCATCCCACGTGAATCCAGACCCAATAACATACCTAGGCACGCACTGTTTTTGTCTCCAGGTTGTAATTAATAATGATGTCTGTTTGCTGAAGCCCACTGTTCTTTGTGCTAATGGCTGGAGGTGTGGGGGAGAGTGTGAGGGGAGGCCTAGCAGTTTTTTTGCTGGATCACCACCTTTAAGTTATTGTGACAGACCTTTAAAAGGATGTCTTTGTATGAACTGGAATATAATGCTCAGCTGGGCTCTTAAATTCCGGCTCTGTTGAGAAAAGAGATCCTTTCATATCGATTGTCATTTTGTATGCAGTTCAGGCACCGACTTGTAGAAAATCTGGGCCAGGAGAGATATCATTAGGTATTTATGGGGGTTTGGTTGGCTCAGCAGTCAGTTTTTCCATTGTCATGCCGTGACAGTAGTGCATTACATACACCCTCAGGAGACATCCTTCTGCTTCCACAACAATAAAGGACTTTTTTTTTCTTTTTCTGACTCATCTTCAGCTTGGAAAAAAAAAGGCTAACTACCACCAGTAAATATAATTAGGAACAGGCAGATATACTGTAGGTAGCTTTCAGAGCCCATTGGGATAGTTCCTGTTAAAATATATGCTTGTGTTTGCTTACCCCATGCTTAGACCTCCAGCTGCATTCCTGATTATACTTAAATGTTTTAACATAGCCTGTTGATGTTGTAGGCTGAGGAGCCATTTCTAGCTTGGACAAAGAAAAGGAATATATTTAATGCTGGGATCATCTTTCATGCACACGCAGGAGCTTTGGCCAGGCTCACAAGGCAGAGGAGTACAAATGGCTGTGCTGTACCGGATGTGAGGTCCACTTAGCTCTTTGTCCTGCCTCTGACAGGGGCCAGCAGCAGATGCTGGAGGAAGGAGGACAAGAAGCAGAGCAAGTCTAGACTAACTCTGCCCCAGTGTGCCTTCTTGGCTCCCAGCATAGCTATTCTCATTCACTAAAGGACAGGGTAAGAAGCAGCTACTTCATTAGTCCTGTTCTCCAGCCTCTTTGGGTCCCTGCTGTGCAGTGGCCTCTGTTTGTTTTGCTTCCCAGATGTGGCTTCGCATGGAATGGAAAGCAGAACCAGGTCTGCTCTGTTTCACTTTGGATCCACTTGGTCACGTGAGGATCTCTGGCTTAAATGTGTCCTGGACCCCCTCAGTATTTCCCTTATGTAAGTGAGATGGAGCTGGGAGCAGGTGGTGTACAGCTGGGCTCTGTTGTCTGCCAGGTCTGTCACACCAAGCCAAAGTCCTCACCATCCCAGTTAGGGGCTGCTGCCTGTCCTGTGTGTGCCATTGGAGCACCATGAAGCTGGGACTCTGTCTTTGGGTCCGTATTTCATCTCAGGGTGAAGGCTGACACCAGTCACATGACTGTGAGCAGGCCAACTGGGAGATTAGTACAGCTTTGTTTGTTTATTTATTTATTTTAACCTGTGACTAAGATGGGGGAGTATTTGTATGGAGCCACTCCTCACAGAAATTGCTGTTTATATTTCAGTCTCCTGAGCAGAGTCAGTCATATCTGAAGTGCTCATAGCCCAGCAGTGGTATGTGGGCTCTGCTGTCATGTCCTCACGTAACCTGGCGTTCACGCTGCCGGACAGTGTGGGCTGGTTGTTTGCTCATCCCAAGCGCAGATGACCAGAAGTTTTCCTCTGTATTCCTGATTGCTGAGCTCAGACGGGTGGAGGTGGAGCAGAGGAAGAGCAAGCTTTCATCTGAAAGTGGCCAAGCGTTGAGTAGGGCCAAAGCTGGGGTTATGCTGAGAAAAATGAGACAGCGTGGGTGAGGTGATGGCTGTACAGCCGCAGACGATATTGCAGGGCTCACCTATGCAGCACGTGTTTAGCACAGTCACTTGTAACACTGCTGTGTGTGTAAGCAAGTGAGTACCTGCTGCCATGTGATCAAAAGGAGACATGCTTTTAGAAATATGCGAGGGTGGTGTGAAAAAACAAGTCAGCCGAAGTATCCTTAGGTTGTAGGGCACATGTAGGCTAATAGACACAAATGAAACAGTACACAAAAACTCCTCAAATATCAAGCTGGTGTTTATTTCCACTCTCTCTCCCTAATTCCACCTGTATAAGCCACTAATTTCAATTCAGCATACTGGCTGTAGACACACCTAATCTCTGGGAGAAGGGCAGAGCCAGCTCAGACAACTTTGATAGAAAATGGTTTCCCAAAGTGAGGATCTTGTTCCATGTGGCAGGGCAGAGGGCAATACAGAGAACTAGCCAAGAAGAATTAAAAGCTTAGGGCTTTAAATAGCAGATGACTAGGTGGCCAGAGAACTAATGGTATAAGGGGAAACAGGATTTTTGTATTCTTGAGCCAAGGGAAGTTTGGAGAATCCTGTTCCCATATCTCATCAGTTGCTAAAGCTAGTCTCCTGGAAATGTAAAAGTCTGTCTCTCTCCCTTCCTTGCCCCATAGCAATATAAGTAGCACAACTTCATCTGAGTTTCATGATAAATGAGTAATCCTGCCTCCATGGCTGTCTGGAACTTTTGCACCATATCCTTGCTCCAGCTTGTAACGTAGTGCAGTAGTTTACAATGTCTGGGGTAGAGAGCATTTCTTCTGTTTAGCGTGCTGTGATATGTTCACAGGGCACATGGTGTCTATCAGGTGAGAAATGGGGCAAGACTCCTCTTGAGCCACCCATCTTGGCCATTTTCTCTGTTAGCATTTCCTTATTCTTCAGCAAGTCACCTGGACAGCTAATGACCAAGGTCAGGCCTGTTTAGCCTTTGGTCACCAAACTTAAATCTGGGAGTTTTTTCTAAGCCGATGTTGTAAACAAGGCATACACCAAAACTTCTTTTAAGTTGTCATGGCAAGGGCTAGAAAACAGGAAGAAACCAGTGCCAGCTCAAGTGCAGTGTATGCTGTGAGTGGTGCTCCTGTTTCCAGCAGGGAGGTCTTTGACATCCTAAACCAGCAGCTCAGCCATAGCAGTGCAGCAGAAGCTCTCCAGAGAACGGGGACTGTGGAAACTTCCCGTGTGTTGGTGGTACTTCCTGGTCAGGGCCCAGCAGCTGTGGGATTGCAGGGAAAGTTTGTATGGTTATGTGCTTGCTCATGTGTTTGGTGAAAGGTCTGGAGGCTGCCAGTGCCCTCCTGTTTGTGAGCTTCTTAAACTATGGCTTCAGTGCTAAGTAACTAGGGGAGAGGAAAAGCAGCTTTCTAGCCATGTTGAGGTTGACCTTTTTGGGGTGAAGAAAGACCTAAATGTCAGCAGTGCTCAGAGATGCAGATTGAGCCAGATTTGATTTTGGGAACACCTATGTAAAGATGGGGTATTTCTCAAGGTTGTAACTGTGTAAAACTGGTGTAAATGAGGCCAGGCTCATGGGGTTCTGTTCTCCAAATATGAGTTTTATATTGAGGTCAGTGGGAGGCAAAGATGTGTCAGTCTTTGGGTGGATGGGTTTTTTTTTTTTGCCACTTGTGTTTGATCACAGTGGGGAACCTCAGAGAAGTCTTTATAAGTGAGTTGACTACCTGCACCTTGTCTGATTTATGTCCCTCTGTCTTGTACTGACGCATAGCCGAACACTGTCAGGCTTTCTTGGTGTCTAGATCACTGCTTCCATGTGGTTGCAATATGCAAACTGTCTTTCAGAGAGAAGGAACAGGGTTAGGAAGCCGTGTGAGACTTAGTTTGCGTTATTGAATCATGCTGGGCTTGGTTTGGCAATTCCCTCTCTCAAGGCCCAGAGTTTCAGTGGTTTCAGGTTGCAGACCAGCACAGTATCAGTTAAGTCTGTTCCTCCAGGAAGGTCAGAGTTACTTTCACTCCATCCCTCCCCTTCTCCCTGGGAGAGTAAGGGTGTTTAATGACAACAAGGGTTCAGGGTACAGTCTGAGCAGAAGGAAGCACCTTTGCTTCCCGCCAGTTTCTTGTCCTGCAAGCAGGCAGAGACAGCTACTTCCCCATGTAACCACTGGAGTGTCCAGCTGCCCCGACAGGGGTTGGGCTGCCTGTACCTCAGATGGAAGCCAAGGCCAGTTGTGAGCATTTGCTACCTCCTGTGACTGGCCCTTGGTGTAGTTTTCCCTCTGGCCTCACCAGCTCAGGAGGAGCCCCATCCAGTCATGATAAATTTGGAGGGTGTGCTTTTACTGACAGTGCCTAAGGAAAACTTGAGGTGTCTGATGACAGTGTATTTCTGTCTGAAAGCTGCTTTGTGGTACTGAAGGACAGTTATCGAAATGAATAAATAAACGTAGCAAAATAAAATTCAGGAAAGAGAACAGTTCAACAGGAAAGTTATGGACGTAGCCATCAGTCTGATTTTATTCGTTTTGGGCTGGGTAACAGTCACAAGTGCAGAATTCAGTGACATTGAAACCTTTCTCTACAGGTGAAGGGACACAAAATGGGATCTAATTTGTTCTTCATGGGGCATCACTTTCTGGTGTTCTTTTTTTTTTTAATCTGACAAGAAACTGCAGGAAATTTATGTCAGTGTCATCAAAGATACATTCTTGTTACTTTCACAACTGTGACCTTGTATCCAGCTAAAAGAGTTATAGGGGGTAACCAGTGAGATGCTCATCTTACCTCCACAGGGCAGATTTTCTAAGCGGCAGCTATGCTGGCAGGGCTACCTGCCATGCCGTCCAGCCCCAGTGGTGCCAAGTGATTCTGGGAAAATGCGGGCAGTGACGCCATAGACAAGCAACGATGGAAGTGAATTCCTGGAATAAGCCTACTGAGAGCAGCAGCCCATGGTGCAGCATACCATGGGATGCACTACTGTAGGGACAACTGAAAAGTGGGAGAAAGGGTCAGCCCAGTCACACCGGCGCGTTGCAGTGTCCTGTCCACACAGCAGGCAGCAACCTTACTGAAAATGGGAAATGGGCTGCTTGGCCAGGAGGGAACAGCTTAGCTATCTCAGCTTTCATTTACATTTAGCTATGAGCTGGCCAGGAGCTGGCCAGGCATAAATTGCTTTTACAGTTAGTCCTGCCAGCTGCACTACCAACAAAGCAAAAACTGTCCGAGGAACAAGTCTCAGGTTCACACACTTAAAGGGCACCTGTCATTAGGTTGCTGAACTTTTCACCAGGGCTGGAACTACAATATTTACTGTATTGGCATGCTGTCTTTTCTGTTTGGCTGCTGCATGATTGTATTATAACACGTGCTGTTGACAAGGACTAAACTGTGTATCGAGATAACCATGACCTTGATTTCTGCATGGTGAAACCAGAGTAAATTACTGTTTATTTCAGTTTAAACAAGCGTAGAATCTGACCTTCAGATCATGTTATTTCTCTAATTCAACTGGTTGTATTTATAAATTCATGTGATGGTCAAAATGATCCAATAAATGCCAGCACACAATCCTAGCACTTGCAAAATATTGAATGTATATATTGGCACTTTTCCTATTTGCTGACTGCAGGACAAATAGGTTTCATATTGGGACATCCAAGTTTGTTTCAGCAAAGGTATGCATGACAAAGCCACGTTATAATCTGGGTACTGATTACGGCATTGAAACCTGTTGGCTCAGCATGTGGTGGATTTGGATGCGTAGATAGATCAACTTTTTAGTGACCTATGGCTTGATTTCAGCATGGAGAAGATTGTCAGCATGTTTGTGCTAATTAAGGAAACGGCATGGGAAACTCCTTTCCACTGCAGATACAGCCAGAGCTCAGGAAATGTCATTGCTCCTCAATGTTTTTTGTAACAGCCGATTTGTCTTGAAGTAGAGAAACAGCTTTGTGTCTTAACTGTATGTCTAAACTGCACTGAAGCTTGTTTGGGTCTTGTCCGAGTCTTCCATTTTGACCTGTTTCTGGAGGATGGATTGAACAGTTAGGTCACCAACACATTAGGGGAGTGTTTCAGCTGTATTTGGGACCAGTAGCACAGGCTTACATTCTCTGCGTTGGTTGGGTTTATTTGTAATGTTGACAGTAGCTGAACACCAAGAAATAAACACAAGTTTATACTCACGCTTTGCTGGAAGAACTTTCTTGCTGCTGAAAATAACTCTTTTGCCCAACACTAACTCTTTTTTCATTCAAGCGCTGCTTTGGATATGTTATGCTACTCTTAACACATTCCCATGTTCAAGTTCCCAAGAAAGCAGGCTGAAACATTGCCAACTCTATTAAGTTTTTTCTGTTACACTGAGTCAGCTGCTGTGATTTTACCTTTGCTCTTGGTCAAAGTATTACACTATATTACCTTTTTGTTCTTTTTTTAAACATAAGAAATTGCAATACAAGTGTTTGTTCTGTGTGCCTACATTTCCTCCTTCTTCAGTAACAAAAGCAGCACATTGGTTTTGTTATTAATAAGACAGGTATACCTAGAAGCCCTTGATGTTTGAGCTGTGGATTCCCACAGCACAAACATAAAGGGCAAACAAAAATGGGAAAAATAATCATAGAATTATAGAATTAACTGGGTTGGAAAAGACCTCTGAGATCATCAAGTTCAACTCTTGATCCAACCCCACTGTGATTACTAGATCATGGCACTCAGTGCCACATCCAGCCTCGTCTTAAAAACCTCCATGGACAGTGAATCCACTACCTCTCTGGGCAGGCCATTCCAATGCCTGATCACTCTCTCTGTAAAGAACTTCTTTCTAATATCCAACCTAAACCTCCCCTGACAGAACTTAAGCCGTGCCCATGCCCTCTTGTCCTAAGTGCCTTTATTTGCACTTATGAACAGGGAACTGAAGTAACCATAATTAAAGGGGTACTTAGTGAAAGGCCAAAGGAAGAAGTTTTCAGTGAGGCTACAAGTAGATCCAGGACCAGCAGATCTCTGTTCTGCAGATGGCCCACTGGCCCCAGCAGTGCTCAGTCCAGCAACCTGTTCCTGGTGCAAGGTAGTCTCAGAGCTTCTGGCTTTCTGCTCCCTCCCCTTGAATAAGAATTCTTGCTGAATTGACACCTACAGTGAGAGGTTGTGGTGGCTGCTTGTAGTGACCACTGAAGGCCTCCAGAACTGCAGCTTGGAAGAGCTTTGCATCTCTTACAAGTGAGCTGTAGCCTGACTTACCTCCCTTGTCATTTTGAAGTCTGGTGAAACATGATGCATAATGACACTTATTCTGCTTTTGCAAGTAGGAGACTGCCTTTATGCCGAAGTGTCTCATCGGCAAACCTCACCTCAATGCAAAGAGCTTATTCAGATGTAACCACAAAAATGAGGACTGGCTAAATAATGTCTCTGACTGAAAGGATCCACTGAAGCTCATTATAATGATCTTAATTACTTCCAATTCAGCTGTGTCTGTGATACCAGAGTGCAAAGGTAATTATGGAAATGCTAAATATTATTATTATTTGGTATTAGTGACAGGGTGGAGGTGAGACCTGGTGAGTCCTTCCCCCATCTGTCCTAGAGAGGAAATGAGGGTTACCCTTTCCCTCCACCCCTTTCAAGGCCTGGGAAGGAAGGACTCTGCAGGCAGGGTGGAGCCAAGACTCTGCTCCTTCTTTCAGCTGCAGCAACCTTGACTCTTACGTTGCCTGCTTGGTGTCAAGAGGTGGCTCCTTTCCACGTGCAGCAAACTGGGAGAAAGGAGAAATGCCTCCACACCACCCTTCCTGCCTCCATCTTGGCAGCAAAGGAAACAAACATCATCTCTCTCTGTCCCACGCTGGTTTTGCTGGTCTTTCCCTCAGTTTACTCTGTCTTTCCTGTGGACTTCTGCTACTGCCTTACATTGCTGAATTTTCCCATCATGCTGTCTTCCTAGCTGTGTGATCTCAGCAGGGATCCACCAGCTCAAGTGCTCGTTGGGTTGTACGGGGTTTGCATTTACTCTGCATTGGCAGCTCAGACTCTGAGGACAAGGAAGGGGGTGTTCATACCTGGCTTTTTAGGTGTCTCAAACCAGATGACCTCCTAAGGTCCCTTCCAGCCTCAATTATTCCTTGTTTTTGAGGCCCTGGCTTGCTACTGACATTGTTCTAGTCCGGGAAAATGCTAACCCTTTGACCCATAATGAGTTTTTAAGGAAACGGTGATAACTTATGTGGTTAACAATTTGCTGCCTGACTTTTTGTATAGGGCCCAACAGACTATGTGGTCTGTAGGAACCTTCTGTGCTGTCAGGGTCTGCACAGCAAAGCTGCAAGCAGCAGCTTTGCCAGCCCTCCCAGAGCATGGGCGAAACAGTGAGAGCACATTCAATTAGCTCTGCTCATTGACCACACCAGCCTGCACTAGGAGAAACCTGTACAGCGATGAGTCAGACTCAAATGATTACTTGACCCAAAGAAAGGCTTGATGATACACTGAGACTGGGACACACCAGCAGTGATTATACAATGATTCACTGCCTGTGCTCTGCCATTCAAAACATCCTCTGTGTTGCACAGGCAGGGCCATTCACCGAGGCTTCAATGAGGAAGTGATGTTTGCACCTTTAGCTGCCACCTCCTCACTGAATCTTTCAGCCACTGCCTCTGGTCAGGCTGACATCGAAGAGGTTTGCTGGCAGGGGCAGCTCCTGACACTGCCATGTGACTACAGCTGGGCACCTCCTGCAAGTTCACCCTAAGAGGGTTTGGCCAAAGTGTAGTGCAGCCAGGCATCCCAGTGTCCCCCCATCGCCCTCCTGTGCAGTGTGGAAGCACATCATTGGACTTTATGCTAAACTGTGGGGCAGGTGGGAACTCAAAGTTCTTTAATTCTCTGTGCTCCAGCCCATAATTTGCACATCATTATTCAAAACTCATAAATTCTTTGCAGAGCTGTTCCCATTTCCATTTTCCCTGCTGTCAGAAATGTGGAGTTCACACAGCCCAGACTGCTTCTGTGTTTCTTTTATATAGGGGCACATAGCCTGTCATCTCTTTTCATTTCTTACGCTGCTGTCTGTACTTCGCTTCTTCCTCTTACGCCCACCTTTTTGTCCTTTGCTCTTCCTCTCCTCCAGATTCTCTCCTGCCAGGTGCGTACCCTATTCATACGGTTTCACCCAAATGGTCTGAGCGTGCTGCCTCCATCTATCTCATCCTGCTAAATGCTTCCTAAAGCACTGAGCAGGGAAGTCCTCAGCACCTGGGAAGCACCATTTTTCCTGACCCAGGAACTGATACTGCTTGTGGCCATTTATTGGAGATACTGGTAACATCTGAGGCATGGAAAGTTGACTCATGTTGGCTGGGACTCACAAACGTGTTGGGGCACATGGTTTGTATGGTGCTTTCCCTGCAGCTAAGTTGAGCAACATGTTATTTAACAAGTAAGGCATTACTCAGGGCTCCTAAACCTCGTGTTTTGCCAGTGACAAAGTTGCAAACTTGAAGTACAACAGCCCTGACCTTTTCTATGTAGTGTAATGGCCGAGCTCCTGCGGAATTGTGATCCATCCTCTTAGTCTTAGTGCCTGGACATTTTTCAAATTTAAGTCTTCAGTTGTCACGCTTTCTTGCCAGCTATCCTATATGTCTAAACAACTAGGTGAACTGTCTCTGGAAAATAATGTATTCAATTATGTGACCTTTCTTCCTGTGGAGGAACTGTCTTCAAATTGTCTTTCAAATGTATTTTACGTGCAGTAGTATTATTTGTGCTTTGTCTAAGCATTAGCTGGCTATGGCTTCTCTGTGTGCTCTTGGATATAACTGTGGTTTTAAGTATCCTCCGCTGGTTATTCATAGTGCACATTTAGTCATACTAATACCAGTCAACCTAGTATTAGTTCTGCTCTCTAAGTGGATGACTAATACTCTTATAAATAGGAGGAATGTGATCTGAAAGGTCACGTGAATGTTCCCAGTGTGAACATATCCCCAAACTATGAGACTTCTCATTCCAGGAGCACGCTTGCAAAAAAGAAAATGCTCATTATTAGGAAGAAGAAAATGGGTTCAAAACCCATTCAAGCAATTTCTCTGCTTTAAGTCAAATAATTTGCAATTGTTTGTAGAGCTTTGCATTGCAAAGGGTTTTTGCAATGTTTGCTTTACTCCGCAATCTCTCCTGACCTACTTGGGAACGTAAGAATTATTCCATTGGAACAGTCCTGATCTCTTTCCTGTGCCAGTGCCCTCCCTGGGAACATAACAGGGCCTGAATGTTTCTTAAATAGATATGAGAAACATCTTTTAACTTTCTTCCTAACCTCTTTCACATGGGTTTGGAAAACAAGATAACTTGGATTCAGGCACTGCCTGAAAACTGACAGCTTTTCTCAGTTCAGTACCGTGGAGAGAAGATGCTGTGCTGCCCAGGTGGTGGAGGAGGAATGAGGGGTTCTTGCTAATGCAGCCTCCCAAGAGGTCAGGTTTCTCTGCTGGAGAATGCAGGAGATAAAATGCAGGAGATCAGCCATGCAAGCACCCATGACTTAATTTTACTCAAATGAAAACAAAATATTTGACTTCTGCTCTCCTGCCCTTGCAAGGTTTGGTTTATGTTCACAGGAATGCAAGGCTAAGGAAGGGAGGACCGATGGCCTCAGGACACCCAGCTTCATTTCATGGTTGTGCCAGACTTGCTAAGGGTATGTGTGTAGCATATGCTTAGCCTAGATTTGAGCCCAGTCTATGATCATGCACTGCCTGGGCAGGTAAAGTCCTCAGCTGGCCTGTGGTACATTCTTGGTCAAGTCTGAGGCCTTCCTTGGCTGGAGTAGTGAGGGAAGGCTCATCATGCTGGGGCTGGGGCAGAAGGGTCCTGCAGAGTCCAGGGGTTGGACTGCTGCTGCTGCCACTGTGAAGTCAGCCCAGTGAGACAGCTCTTCTGCTTGCTGCAGTCAAAGTGAAGACCTTCCAGTAGAGAAACAGGCAACCATGGCACTGTCTTTCCCCCAGCTACAGGTCAGGTATGCCCAGGTGTTCACCTAGTGGGCTTTGGGCTGGTGGAGCAAAGCAGAGTAAGATGCTCCTGGGGGCAGGCCCAGCTCCTAGCTGGGAGGTGGTGCTGGCTGCATCAACACTTCTCTGCTCAGCCTCTTCAGTGTCAGATGTCATGGTTTAAGTCACCTGTCACCAAAGTTAGTTTGACTTTATACTGGAACAAAGTAGAGCGTGCATGACAGGCTCAGAGGTGTGTCCTGATCAGCAAAGGCAGGTACATTGGGTCACTGGCAAAAGCCTGAGGCACAAGCTTGCATGGTATGGGCCATGTCTGTGCTAATAAACCAGGCAGAGGCAGGAGCTGTGCTTGGGAACAGTTTGGGAGAGCATGGTTGGCTTGGGCCAAAACTGAAGCTGGGACTGCACTAAGATCTGGAAGGATGGGTGGTTCAGCTCCCCTACTCATGCCCTGATTCACTGGATTGATTTTCTGCTCTAGATGCTACCAGTCTGGCTGGTGTCAGACAAGTTACCTAATGTGTGATATAAGGAAGAGAAGACTCTTCTAGCTTCATTTCTAGCCTTTAACCCTTCATGCCCTCTCTCACATGGGGATAAGAGTGCATCCTTACCTATAGAGTAAAGGAAACTGCCAGATTTGGATACATTGGGAAAGGGGGGTGTATTTAAAATCTAAATTCACTGCAGTGGTTTATAGAAATTTGAGTCACTGAAGAGTTGGGTCTGTGGTATATACGTGCCACGAAGATGGCATTCCCCATTCACAGACATATTGTAATTTTGTCCATGCTTATTATGCAGTTACAGAAATGCATTAGCATTAAAGTATGTGGGCTAAAAGCACTCAGTTGTGTTCTGTATTCTCCTCCTTTGTCTTTAGGTTGCAGATAAGAAAGGACAGCTGAGGATCTAGGTCCTCCCAAGCAGTCTATACATAGTCAAGGAGTCCCAGATATTTGATAGACTATACATGATGTTTCTTTCTGAGCACACAACATGTTTCCTTACTTCAGCAGTCTCCGAGGCTTGATTTGAGTGGAAGATAGGACAGGATGCTTGCTCAGAAGTGCATATGCAGGTCTTATGAAACAGTGAGTGTGTCTGCATGTGCATGCATTAAAATAACAGGGCAGAGGTGACTGCCATATATTATTTACCTGCTGGCTCAGATTTATCTGCCTGCCTTAGGGACTCCTGGCTCTTTTCTCTCAGATTTTGTTCCTAGGAAACATTTCAGTTTGAAGAACTGTGTTTGTGGATGCTCTCCAATGGCTAGAGGGGCTGAGTTTAAACTGAAATAATTTAAACTGAAATAATTTGACCTGAAATCAAATGTCCCACCCAGTTTACTTTAGGTGTGCCAATATTTGTTTGCTTGTGGGTACATCTGGATTTCCCTTCTCCCTGGGTCAGCTGCAGAAGCATTTTTCTTATTGATGTCAAGTAGGTGGTAGTGGTGAGGGCAGGCTTTATTTTTGGGTAGTGGCCAGCTAACAATGGATAGTGACAAAAATGTAGAAAAAGATAGGAAAAAAGGAATGGATAGTATAATTACACCAGATAAGGATCATGACACTTTGTATGATATATACACATTTGAAACCTACATGCATAAACACATAAAACATTCAAGATGTGGAATTGGGTTCTTTCACAGAGCAGCTACAATTACATAAAGAAACTAAAAAGGATTTTTTCATATTGTTGTGCTGGCAGTCAGAGCCTCCTCTCTGGCTGCACCTGGGAGAAGAGTGTGTTAAGTGTGAGCAGAATAAATGATCCGTTCAGAAGCAGCATGGCAGACACCTGTGTAGCACCTCACTGCAGCACCTTCCTGTGCTGCCTGCGTGTCAGGCATCCTGACTACTCAAAAGCAGACCTAATTACAGTAGATCTTGAGCAAGATCCTCAGAGGTGACTGTTGGAAAAATGTACCTACATGTTCCAGATAGATCTTTTTTCAGTGCTGTTCAAATCTTGCTCTCTTCACTTGGACAAACACAGACCTGGATTTGCACAGTGCAGGGCGGTTGCACTTCTGAGCAGGAGCCATTTTGCAAATGAGGAAGAAGCAGCACCTACCCTGTTCCTGAGCCACTGTCTCCCTCCAGGGGTTCAAGAAACCCAGAAAGCAAGCCCCAAAGCTTTCTCCTTTTCCACTGTGACACAACAGAACAAAACAGGCTTGCCTTCGAAGCAGTAACAGGACAGGCTTTGCAGCATTCTTACAAGGGTGAATTTAGATGCCAGAGAGTGGAATTTCCAAATGCATTTCCCTTCCTACACCTTCTCTTTTTTATCTCCATAAATCTGTGTCAGTTTTTAAAGAACCTATTTTGGGGGGGAGAAAAAGGGGACAGAAAAAGTGATGAGCTATTCAGAGCTAAAAGAAGAGATTCATGCTGCCAGAGGTAAGACTGTAGAAAAATGTGTCAGCGTAGCAGATGATAGTTCTCCTCTCTTAATGCCTCTCCTGAAGCATCAAGGTCTATGTGTTTCTGAAAAGGGCTGTGCATCTCAGAGGTAGTCTATGAACTGCATGTTGAAATGGTTGCCATGGCAGTGACTGAGTATAAGTTAGAGAGCGTGATTAGCCAGAGCTGGCCTAAATAGCTAAAGGGAAGGAAAAAAAGAAAGAAAGGGATAAAAAAAAAAGAAAGGCTGAGGACTTTCTGTTATTTCTAATACATATCCATCAGCATTAGACTGCCAGGAAGAAGAAGCATTGCTGATGGAGAGGATCTTGCAGGAGCATGCTCCACACCACAGCCCTGGCAGCACAAGGTGCCAGGGGACCTTCTTTCCCTTAACAATGTGCCAGTGCAGCAGCTGCACCTCAGTGAAGGGCCATTAGCAGTCCCGTTAGTGTGGATTTGGTGAAAAGTACTTCTCCAGAGTTGGAGGCAAGGCCAGGGCTCTGCTTGCCCTTCAGTGACCCAAAGAGCACAGTCACAGCACTCTCCTGGCTGTTGCGGGTTCTAGCCACATTGGAAATGTGGGAGACTGGCCTGCAGAGAGGTTGCAAGGCTTGCCCCAAGTGACACAGAAGGCTGCCAGCCTGGGTGGGGTGTTCATTGGCAAAATCTCTATCCTTAGAGCCATTCCAGTTCTTCTAGCACACTAACCCACATCTGCTTGAAGCATGCCTGTGAAAGGTATCCCGTCTTCATTTGGAGCCTCTGAATTAGAGAACACAGCCCTTCTTGTTAATTCACTGCAGTAGCTCGTTAAAAAAATAATTGTACCTTATATCTAATTTAAATGTGTATGATATTAACATTCAGCCTCTGGTGCATGCTGTGTTATTCTCTGCTATATTAAAAAAAAAAAAATCCCTTCTCAAGATCCTGTGGGTTTTTGCAGGGAAGGTTTCTTATGCACTAGAGTCACTTTCAAGCTTGTTTTTGAAGAAGTGAAAAAGCAGAATTCTTTCTCTCAAAGGATTTTTCTTTTAGATCTTCTCAGGGAAAAGTGGAAGAGTGGAAGACTAAGGTAAAAATGTCTCAATACCAGGTCTGGATAGAGAAGCATCCTCTCTAGGAGCTGTTCAGTGCCACATTAGGGGACCAGATGCCCAGTGTAAAATCAATAAAAGACATTTATGCAAGCAGAGAGCATGCAGGTAGCTGTTTGCAGGAGCAGAATGTGTTAGCCTGATTTTCTTCTCTTATAGCTTTCTAAAATAGAGAAGTTTAATTTACATTAGCCTGAAGTGGTTCTGCTCTTAGTCTTTTGAGTGAGATAAGATATGAATCTACTTAGGCCAATCCATAACATATGACCACTTATGAAGGGTATTCTTCTCGCCTCATGTCCTAAGGGATCTGTAGGTTCCTCCTTCAAGAGGAGTACAAACCAGCAGTACTTACTGTGGTTAATAGGCATCTGTTTTGGCTGGCAGAGCTGGAATGGGAGAGATCAGATCATACGGCCTGCAGTTTAGGAGGAAGAAAAGGAAAACCCACAAGTCACCTATTTGCCCTGCAATCAGGTTGGCTTTTGCTGTTACTTGCATGAGTCTCTTCCACTTCTTGTATCTCCTAAATCCTTGTCATCCAGGTTTGAGAGCTAAGACTATCTTCTTTGGCACCAAGCCAACGATACGTATTTTAGCACCAGCAGCCGTTCATATTTTACATTACTGTTCCTCTCTGGTCCTTTCAAGCAATAATCGTAAATATCAGCTTTCATTCCTAGAGTGCCTTTCATCCCAAGGGCTCCCAAAGTACTTTCCAAACTTAACAAGTTTATTGTAGAGTACTCCTTTAGAAAGGGTGAAACTTGTTTCCCATTAAATCCTGATTTTGGGAAGAAAAACACTGAATTATGTCTTCAATACATGAGAGAGCCTTTGCGGCTGTTATTTACTGTTCATGTTCCCTTATCAAAAAAGTTTGCTTCTTGCTCCTCCATCCCCCTATCTCCTGAGCTTAATCCAGCAGTGCTCAGTTACTGGGGAAGAAGAGTGCCAGAATGAGAGATGATCATCCCCTATG
Organism: Pyrocephalus nanus; assembly: GCA_038380795.1. Taxonomy (NCBI): domain Eukaryota; kingdom Metazoa; phylum Chordata; class Aves; order Passeriformes; family Tyrannidae; genus Pyrocephalus; species Pyrocephalus nanus. The sequence goes on along the minus strand of CM076260.1, from coordinate 75,709,102 downwards.
ACCTGAGGAAGTGCTTTTTTTCTGGAATCATATTGCTGTTCTCAACAGTTTCTTCTGAAAACTCCTTTTCCATCCAGTCTATTTTCTCTTTATTGGGGCAAATGTCCTAGGGCAGAGTTGAATGTCTTGTGGCTTTAGCCAGAGAGGTCAACATCCACAGCTGGGCTATGCTACAGATCATGTGAGAAGCTGTAGTCCTCTTCAGGACAAAGTCAGCTGGCCTAATTTAAGTCACATTCCCCTGCAATCAAAGCAAAGCCAGTTGCTTTGCACTGAAATGAATCACGAACTTTGAAATGGTCCTTTATTTGGCTCATCTGTGGGAGCAATAATCCAGAAGAAAAGACTGTTACTGGTAATTTCTGAATTGAAGGATTTGTTTCCTAATGAATCATATGATTAATTTTAGGGCAGCCTGAATCTGACCAGTGTCAGTTTATTTTCATTGCTTTCAGGAGGACTTGGGATGATGGGACCTGTCCATCTCATGATGCACAGAACTTTTTTTCCATGCTGCCGTGTGGGAAAGTGGTCTCTTCTCTGCTTAGGTGAGAGAAGCCCGGGTCAGACACACAAACCCTCAATGCTTTTCTGAGGACATACCAAGAGTCTGTGGTAGAAGTGGGAACAAAAGTCCTATCTCTGGTTCATTGCTTCAACCACACATAGTTTATCAATATAGATAGCTTTAGATGAAAGATACATCAAAGCATATTTTTGGCTTCTGCCTTCAGACGTAGCACTAAATCTCCTGGGGGAATGCAAGAAGTGAGATATGATCCAAGCATCAAAATCCCCATCTTCTTACTGTCTCTCCTCCTCTCTCACACTGGTTGGGTTCACAAGGAAGCCCTTTCTTGAGGTTGTTGTGTCATCTATTCCCATCAGTAGATTTTGGTTCAGAAATGCATTCTTGCTCTTTTCCAACAAAATGCTGCCTGTTTAAACGCTAACTCTGAAGATCTGTAAGTTGGCAAAGGATCCAAAAAGAATCATGAACCAGCAGTCACTGTTTACATTGGCCACCTTGTGTAAATGCTGATATTAGCATTTCTGAAAGGATTCATTCATCACTGAAAAGAGGTTTGTACCTGTGAATAAGAGCTTGCCTGGGAGGGCCTGTGTGCTTCCTCTCCTCTATCAACAAAGCTTACCAACACTAAAGATGGCTTTGCAATGGATGTTAATACATAACTATTATTTCAGGATGAGACTTTTTAGCCACTGAAAATATTCCATGCCTATTTCGGATAGTGTAATGAAATCATCAGTAAAATTAAAGAAATATCTTACCTATTTTCATGTGTCACGTTTGTTTGTTTGTTTGTTTGTTTATTTGGGGAGCTGAATATATATATTTAGGGTGTCTCTCTTGGGCCTTTTTTTTTTAAACTAAAATCCTGTGATACAATGTCAAGCCAAATGGTTTGATCTCGTGTCATGTAAAATCAAGTCAACCTGCACTAGGAAGAACAATGGCTGAGTAAAACATTCTGCCAGTTCCAAACTATGATTTCTTCTGGGGATGTCAGTGAAATAAACACACTTTTATGAAGTATCTTTAAGTTTTCGTTACCTCCTGCTGTTTGTCACACTTGTTGCAATTTGTCTTAAATTAGCTGATTTCACACCAAAGTTCATGGTGCTGTTTTGTTTAAAAAAGAGGTTGGTACATTCTGCACTGGCCCAGCTGGCATGCCATGAGCCACGGCTCAGAGATGGAAAAGGGCCCCTGCATGGACTGCAGCCAGTGTTTGTTCCATCCTCATAGTGCAGGTCAGGGTCTCTAAGCAGTGGTGGACACATAACAACAGCATTTGTGAGGGAGACAAAAACGTCCAGTCTCTGTGGGATGGCTACATTTTGACTAGGATTGCTTAGGATTCTGCAGGATGAAAATCAGACTCTTTTTTAGGTATGTCACTGTGTTATAACATCTAATATGACATTTTTCTTTTAACTTTTAGACTGCTTCACTTCTCAGCTGGAAGCAGCTGAGGGCTACTAGGGACTGTTCCTGGACACTCACACAGCTCCTGGCACAGTATGGTGTCAGTTCTGGCAGGAGACAGGCCATTGCTGCAATTTGAATGCCCATTTTAAAAAAATAAAAAGGAAGTCTGGAAGGTAACCTGCTTGCAAGTGCCCTTTTCATGCAAAAGGTGATGCTTTGTGAGCACTGTGATTGTAAAGCAGAGGAAGAAAGCAAGTGTGAATGAAATGAACACCAAGGATCAGCCCGCTCCCTTCCACAGGAAGTTCTTTGGGAGGGGCATGAGTCTCAGAGACTCCTGTGGCGGAGTTTCTTCTCAGCCCTTTAAACTGTCGGGCAGGGGAAGCTGGGCCAGTGACAGATGGGGAACCATGAGGGTCATCCCTGCACCCAGAGAGGTAACACTCACTGCCTCGCCCGGGCTGTGGTGTCAGCATGCAGGTCTGTTGCATGCAGGGAGCAGAAATAACACCAGGGATCTCAGGATCCCTGGTAACAGGGACAGTGATGGACATAAGCAATTTTATTGTAAATGGTTGGAGAAGAAATGCCTGGTCTGCAACAGGCAAACACTTCTCTGCACAGAACAGAAAAATTTCCCTTCCATCTGGAGCAGATTGCCAGCAGTCTAAAATGCTATCCTCACAGTATTACTTCCAAAGATGAAACAAGGGATTATGGACGCTGCTACTGAGGCAGGTAATCTTTAAATATAGCTGCAAATTGCGTGGTTTAATGCTAACAAACCTTAATGGTGAGGAAGACAAGACAGGTAGAAGCACTCATATAGTATAATGTGATGGCTGATATAAATGTGAGTCATTCTAGCCAGGGGCTCTAGTATAGGAAGTCAAATAAAAGATATAAAAACAAATCTGTTTTTTTTTTTCCTTCCTGGTGAAGGTCACTGCCAGGAATAGCATGGGATATAATTAATGGAGGAAGAAATGTTCCCCCCTCAACTTAGAAGTATTGTCTTGCTTTACAGTTTTGTTCTCTTTGGACTCCCGTAACAAACACCAGCGAACACGCAGGTCCTTTCTCCCTGAAGCGGCTGACGGATGTCCCACCCTGGGTAGTGAATGCAAGGCAGCATGTGTGCAGTGCTTACAGAGTCTATTAATGGGTGTCCTGCTCCCTGGCAGTCCACCCACCGGGCGATGCACTGAATGGGCCTGCGAGACTGAATGGGGCTCTACGTAACAGCAGCCAATTTTCCTGGTCAACAGGGAGGCACGGTGCCAAGGCTGTGTGTGAGAGCCTGCTGCCGGGAGGGTTTCACCCCTTTTCCTCTGTTCCTGAGCCCTGGGGAGGTGAGTTATCTTTTCAGACCTGGTGCAGGTCCTGCTCCCTCAGTTCCTATGCTTCATGTGGAAGGACATGGACGACACAACGACCACTGCTCTTGCAGTGACATGGATTGTTCTCTGCTCATCCCACAGAGACTTGGGATGCTCTGGGGTGCTTGTTTGCATCCTATGACCAGCATTACACTTACACATGTTCAAGGGCAAGGGGAAGCCACACTTGTCTGCGTGTGGAGTGTGCATGCAACACTACCTGGGGCAGGAGTGTTTCACAGTGCAGCCTGTCTGCTGTGCAGGAGTGCTGTCCTACAGTCTAATTCCCTTTCCTCAAAGTGCCCTGTGAGTGGGGGCAGGTGAGGAAAGGAGCGAGAGCCTCTCCTTCATGTCACCATCCTACGGGCTGGAAACCAGGCAGCTCCAGGGAGCTGAGGGGCTGCTGATCCCTGGGACTCTGCTTTGTTTTCTTCCAGAAGGCTGTAGCAGGGAGAAATTCTGGTGGAAAGCTCTGAGCTTTGCATTGCTGACTAAAATCTCCTACACGTGACTCTGTCCCATCTGCCACAAAGGACTGTTCACATTTTCCATTCTTGACTCCATGTGGCTGCTCTGAACATCCCAGGTTATCTGTGCACAAACCAGCTGCCTTTCCTACTGCTTGGCTCTTGATAGCTGACCAGGCCTTCATTGCTGCTCAGCACCCATGCCAGGGCCACTAAGGCAGTTAGCACAGTGTGAAGATACATTTATTTTTGGAGGACTTTTCTTTTGGGAGCCCAGTGGGTAAGAGTTCAGATCCTCCCTCCCTCAGGAGGTTCCTGACTCTGCAGTGGACTTTCAGAGGTAGGAGCACTGCAGAAGTCCTGAGTATCCTGGAGCTCCCATATAGCACAGGAAAAAACCTATTATGGGGAAGCTGCTAATAGCAGAGGTAAGCTCTTACCCGCATTTTCCACTGGTGTCACAGACTCTGGAGAATCAGCTTGTTTCAGACAGGTTCCCAAACTGCTTTTTGCTGTTTATCCAAAACAAGCCTGTGCATTGACATTTCCTATCCCAAAACTGCCTAACCAAATTAAAGGAATGAACCCAGTTGCACAGATGCTGCTCCATTATGCTTCTATAACTGGAGTGGGGCCAGAACACAACCCCAGCTCGACCCCCCTCTTCTTCCCCAAAAAGAGCCATTTGAGGACACTGAAGCTCAGTCTGGATCTAACTTTCACAGCCAACCCCTTTCTGTGTAGTGAGTAAAATCCTAATGCAGTTCAGAAATGTGGCTACATGTAACTGCTGGGCATTTGACTGGTAGGATTCATAATGCTGTTCGGTTTGGAGTATTTGGGTTACAAAAATCCATCCCATAAGGATGGTCTGTCACTTGGATGTCTTCATGTTGACCTAAAGTTTGGCCCTTTCATTTTGCACGCTCTCTCACTTTCCAAGGCATGTCTGTTGCTCTTCTAGCCATCTCCTTATGGTTATGAGACTTGGTGCCACACATTCTCTTATCTGGGATTTTCACGGCTGCTGCTCTTTGAAACTGTTGCAAGAGGTGCTGAGTTGGATGGGATGACCTGTTGCTCTCAGGTTTATTTCTTTAGAGCATCTCTGACAAGAAAGACTGTAAGATATATAATTAAAATACTTCTAGATTACCAAGTCTCGTCTTGTCAAACTTCTTGTTATGACTCCTTGTGAATGTGACATTTGAGAGCTGTTTTACCACAGCTTTTAATAATTTTTGGTGAGAAAATAAGTTACATAATTCGAGCTTTTCCTTCTTCCTTCTCTTTTTTGCACTCAAATTTACCGTATTTGCAGATAGATCATGCCTATGTCAGCAGCTGGTGTGGTGCAGCAGGAAGCAGATCCACAGAGGTGGCTGTTTTGTGCCAAGGACTTGATATGTCAGGGGATTTACACCAGACTGCCTCAGTTCTGGTTCCCAGGGACCAGACACTCATCAGAGGTTGGAGTGCAGGAGTTATGCTGCTGGGGTGCATCTCCTGGTTTCCTTTCAGTCAAAGGGAATCCAGTTAAAAAACCTGACAAAAACCAAAATATGGCAAGTGGGACAAACAAGGCATGTACCTCATGAACTCACTCCTGATGCAAACGAAAGCAAGGACATAGAAAGACCTGTCAAGAGACCAAGGCCAGAGACATCACTTGAGGTCCCACATGCTTTGTATGTGTGGCAAATGGGTCAGTTCTTTGGTTAGTGATACAGCTGTTTTTCTTGGCTGAGCAGCTCTTACTCTTTTTTTGGATATAGCTGCTAATCTATTCTTCTCTCCTCGTACACTTCCCCAACCTTCCCTTTTGCCAAACCCTCACTAAGCATATACATATATATGTGTGTGTGTGTGTAGGCAGTCATGTCTGCTGCTGGGATTTCCTCCCAAACAATACCTGTTGTGCTGGCCACAGCGGTTCTCTTGGTTCCCATGCTCAGAGCAGTTTGAGTTTCCTGCTGGCTCAGCAGCAAGACTTTCAGGGCTTTTTATACTTATTCTTCTCTGGGAGCCAAGCGGAGGGGCGCAGTTTGCCTGTGAATAGTGAGCTGGCTGGGCAGGCAGCAGGAAGCTTGCATACTAAACCGTGTGAACTTTGAGGAGGGGAGGAAGGAGGCTGGGGGCTGCTGGCTGGGCTTCACGAGGCATTTGCTGCAGCTCTCTGCCTTATAAACTCATCATCTCAGCACAGGGATGCTCTTCGCCAAAGGAAAAATAATATCTGTAAAATGGGACTGGAAAGAAGTGCAAGAGAGAGGAAAGTGGAATTATATAGAAAACAGGAGGAGGGATTGGAAAGTGGAGAAGAGTGAGGAGGCTTGGGTTTTAATTATTCATATGAAAACTTGTGCATGGGTTCCTCGCACATAAAGATGCCACTGTACTGCTGGGCTCATGGGCCCTCTTGTTCACCACGCCCTCGTTGCCCCGACAGTGGTCACACCATCTTCTTTGGGTAGGGGCAGCTTTTCTGTCTTTCTCAGACAAAGTCAAAAGCACAGGAATTAAAGTATACTTCTCTCTTTCCCCCTGCATACCCCTTCTATTCCTTTCCGTTGCTGTCAGCAAAAATTAATAAATAAGCAGGTTCCCATTCACAAGGACCAGGAATCATGGCATGTCTATGAAAGAGTGGTTTGAAGAGCAGCACTGTGAAACACCAGTGCCTGCTTGTCAGTCACAGGCAAAACCATCCCTGGAACAGGGAGAGAGGTGTTTTGTCAGCTGCTGTGGCTCTGCTGCAGATGCAAGCATGCTGAGGGCTTTCTTGGGAAAGAGTGGGAGGTGAGAAGGGAAGGGGAGGGAAGGGAAGGGGAGGGGATTATGTATCTGCATAATCAAATGGGGAATAGGTTGTGCCTGTGCTTTGAAAATGGAGTGACAGAGGATCACACATACTGCACTGATGCTTCCTGAGCAAGAGTGGCCTGGTACGGGTATGGTACCATGGTGCCTGCTGGTGGGATGGCCCTGTGCAGAGAGAGCCTCTGTGTGTATGCGATGTAGAGGTGGAAATGCTCAGCAGAGTGACCGACTGGGAGAGGGGGAAGGCAAGGCTCTGTTAGTTTGTGCCGCAGCATCATCGTGAAGTGATGAGAACCTTCCTGACCTAATCCGAAATAACAAGAACCCCCAGCTTTCCCTTTGTTTCAGAGCGCCCTTCACTGAGGGTGCCCACTACTCCAGGCTCTAAATAATCCACAAATGCACAATAAATCCAAAAAGCTGGGGCCCTTGTTCCCCTACCCAGCTCAGCAGCACTCTGTGTCTGGCTCCCAACTGAGCACTGAGCAATGCAACAGGTATATTTGGCATTTGCATTCCCTGCAGAATGAGTAGCCTTCCCCAGAGGTCTTTGAGTGCTGGGAAAATGGGGAGATACATTCCCAGGTCCCAGAGTGGGCTCATGGAGGGCCAGTGGAGATCCTGGGGGAGAATCACCTGCCAAGCTCATTTAGCTCTGCCCAGGCAGCTTGTGGCAGAGCACCTGCACCTCCGAAGGAAGCAAACTCTTCACCATGGTCTTCTTAGAAAGTACAAAAGCAGTCAAAAATCAGGGAAATTACAATGAAATTTATGCATTTTCTGTTTATCTCCCCTCTTGACTCAGCAGAGGATCAGTTCAAATTAGACGTACTTGATGACCTTGGTGCTTCTGTCTGTTTTTCAGGCTATCCATTTCTTAGAAGACCAAATATTTAGTTGCTTGTAAACCCCTGAAAACGTTATCTGTCTACTGCTTAGCTGTTGTTTTCTGTTCTGAGTATCTGTCTCAGGCTGAATACATCTGGGAAGCTTCAGCAAAAAATGTTTTTACTTGCTTACAAGAAAGAGATGAGAGAAACAATTTTTTTTCTCTTCATATTCAAACACCTTCTTGAAGTGAGCTGTTGAGAAACTCTAGCACTTTCTGCCTCTGAAGAAGAGGCTTGAAATTTGGCAGATATCAGGAATGTACCTTTGGTTGTTTTTCATGGGGGGAAAAATAAGTTGAACTGAGAAACCTTAGGAAATAAAAGAAAGTCTCAGATCTCAGACACTCAACAGAAACTTCTTAAGAGTTAGAATTTGAATTTCTGAAGACATTGCTCAGTGGAAACTTGTTCAAGTCTGGTGGCTAAATCACAGATGATGGTGTGGCCGGCACAGAGCAGCCTCCTGCTGCAGGTGCAGAGCAGCAGCTCTTTGACCTTGTTTTTCTGTGCTGGCAGGGTCACTGTAGTGCTGGAGATACTCTTGGATGTGCTCCTTTGCCTATACTTAAACAAACACTCAGGAAGGCTGATGCTGACTTGGGCTGGACCTGGCTGAGGGAGGAAGAGAAGGAGAGAGGGAGTCCTACTGCAGCACCAGAGCTGAGGACAGCCTGCCTGGAGAGAGGAACTAATGACAGGTGTGGAGGTAGGCGTGGGAGCAGGACCAAAGCAGAAGACAGGCTGAAAGGACCAGGAGAAGCAGGACGAGTCAGATTTGGGAATATATCTCCTCGCCAGATCATACGTCCTGCAGAACCTGGGACACAGCAAACCCAGGGATTTTTGCAGCACAGTAGTTGTCTGTTGTTAGCAAATATTTGGGGAATTAACAGCTGAGAATAAGAGCCAGTTCTGCCAGTGAGTCATGCGGTAGACAGTATGATGCCACATGATGGGATTCCTGCATTTTTATTTCGGTTTGCCATATGCAAATCAAGGAAATGACACAAACACGACGTAGATTGAAAGCATGGGAAGCTTGTAGGGTCAAGCACTGGGCAGTTAGAAATGCTTGATATAACACTGCCCTTGCCACCTGAGTCCCATCTGCACAGGCATCACGATAGGGCTGCTTTTAGCTACAGGATCAAATGCATATGTAAATATTTGTTTTTCCCCACAACTCTACCTCTTTTAACGCCCAGGGCAGAGGGTTCTCAGCGAGGGAGTGGAGCATGTATGGGGAAAGGTCCTTGTCCTGCCTAATTGCAGCTGTGCAGGATGAGAGGATCGCTGCTTCCCCTTCAGGCCACAGCAGACTCCAGCCGTCGGCATTGGGGATGGTAGGCAGCACCTGTGTCCCTGGCCTGCAGCAAGGCCAAAACAGATGGAGTCCTCAGTTAAATTATCTACCAAACTCAAACAAACCCCCATGAGGCAGGTGCTTTGTATAATTTGTAACTTGACCGCAGATGGGAAAACTTAGGACACTTGGGAAGGCACATCCTCCTTCCCTGGCTCTATCAGTACCAGCCTCTGAAGACAGACATGTTTAATCTCTTGATTTGAACAGAGCAAGCTAACATATATCTTCCTAATCTTATTCTGGGAGGCAGTTGAATTATTTTAGCTAAAAATTACCAAAAGAGTCTGCCTGAGGCAGACATTCAGCATGGTATATTTCAGCTCAACTGAGCCATCATTAATGGGAACAGTTAAGCAAATGCAGACAGTGCTCACAGGGGGAAATGAGAAACTTTGTCTCTGTGGATGGCCACACCATGTGTACATGAGCACACGAAATCCTGCTGCTACACATCCCGTTAGCTGATTGCTACAGGCAAATACCTGAGCTTGTAATGTGGCATTTGCAGGCTCCAGGGATGGACTGGCCGTTTTACAGAGTTACTGGACACTATGTGTTTTGCTGTTGATTCAAATGTATTTTAGTGATGGTAAAGCGTGAGAGAAACACTTTGGTTTTCTCTTTCCCTGCAGGAGGTGGAGGTGCAGAGGGACAGTAATGCTGGCCCTGCTGGTGCGCAGCATACACTGCACGTGTGACAGGTTGCTTTGCAGAAGGATGTTGCCATGGTGGCTCTGAGCAGTCCTGGGTGCTCACCTGACAATCTCTACACCAACGGAGGTTTTGGTAGGGGGTTGAAGGGGCTGTGAAGGCCAACATCAGGGGGTTAGCAGCTCTTAAGGCCAGTCTGCATTTTCCCTTTCTGCAGGAAGAGTTATTTTCCTTTCTTGTTACGCTTTATCTAGAGCTGTGTAAACACTCTCTCCTTGATGTTGACACCTTCAAATGATTTTATCTTCTTCTTAGGGATTTACTTATCCAAACTGTACTATTTAGTTATTTAATCTTCCCTTTAGTTATTTGATTGTTGTTCATTGTTGAACTCTTTCCAGTGTGATGTTTCCTTGACACTCGAGTGCCTGCAGTTGCTTTCTCAGTTCAGAGGATGGCTCAGACCCAGCAGCACCCTGCAGTGAGAAGCCATCTCCCTTCACCTCTATGATAGAATGTTCTTCACCTCTCTGCAGGTCAAAGTCAGACCAAGTTCATTTTATAAACCAGCATCTAGTTTGCTACTGCTTCGTATCCATTTGTTAGGCCCTTTTTGGCAACTCCTGTGGGTTATTTTTCTGAATTATTGCCCATGTCCTAGGCAGGAGCTGTTAGATGCTGTTTTCCTTCCCAATCTCCTGTTTCAGAAACATTTTTTGGTGAGTTTGAAACCATAACTAGAAACTGAAGCTCATTCAGCTCATTCACCATCCTCATTGCTGCATCCAAAATGACCCTTTAAAAAAAGGAAAAAAAATTGGTTTACATTTTCATAATTCTTCAGCTCGGGAAATGATTCCTCTCCATTCACAGCCACAGTGGACACTCCCTGCGGTCTGAGCAGGCTGACAGTTTGGTTATATGGAAAGGGAGTGGCATTAAAACGGTGAGCAAGGCTCCTCTGGATAAGTTCAGCCCTCTGTTATTCTCAGCACACTAATGCATTCTGCTGAAAGTCATGCAGAGGTTTTAAGAGCTGGTTATTTGGACAGGTAAAAGCTTTAGAATGGTATACGTACTCTGTTTGCGCAGGTGACATTTCATTTTTATATTCAATGTACATTAGGACATGAAAAGACCCAATTTCAACCTAATCTGCAAATGACACCTAACCCCAACCTGTGAAACATGCATTACCTGAAGAGCATTTACTAGGATGTTTATGCAGATTTCATCTTTCCTATGAAACCTTTTTGACTGTTTCTTCTCTGCAGGCATTAGAAGTGGAAATAGGATGGGGTTTGTACCTAACCTCATAAACAGGCAAAGGAGGGAACAAAAGGTCTTTGTCAGCGTAGCTCCCCAGTGCCGTTGCGTTAAACCACAGTGAGCTGGAAGCTTCTCCAAAACTGTGGAGCCAAATGTCCCACTCTGTTTGCCCGTGGGTCATGAGTTATTTTTTCTGCTTTTGAGATCTTAACTCTTCAAAACTTTGTCTTGTATGGATAAACAAAAGCTTGCTACAGCCTATGGAGAGACCTGGAAACCATTAGGTGCAGAAACATCACAGGACTACAAAAATGAATGCAGACTTATTTTTTAACTGAAAATAATATATACTTTTAAAGGGCAGAACATGGAAATACATTCACAATGGTCACTATCAGGAGCTGCTGGCAGTTTGTCTGAACAGAAAAGTCTCTTTCTTGAAGATTTTTTGCTACCCCTCAGGCTTCTGTCCATTTCGATGTCGTTACTTGCAGTGTTTAAGCATCATTAAGTTTAAATGCATGAATTTTCTTTGGCTATTTAACCCCAGCCGCTTTTGGGAAGGAATTGGCCAGGATCCCTGAATCTAAAATAATCAAACGTCTGTCTTCCCATTAAAAAAACTGCCATTTATCTGACAAGCAGTGAAAAATGGAATAGGTAGCTCAGTATAAGCAACATTTGAGAAACCTGTTGTTGCAAAACCAGGCAAGTGGCTTGCACATAACCAGATGATACCTTTGCCAATACCCAGGTAGTTCCATGGCATGTCAGTATATTTGGTTTCTTAACATGCTTTACTTTTATTTTCAGTCTCTTGATTTCTATCACCCTCTTTAGAAATACTCCAGCCACAACTTGTAACCTTTACAGGCTCATCCAAGGAGCATGGCCTTTCAGACACTCCTTTTGAGAATATTTATTGTGCTTCAGGAGAAGTTGTCTTTGTTTTGAGATTATTCTGGGCATGAGAAATAAAAATTAAAATGGAGATGGTGGCCAGCACAAAGAATCAAACAAAATAGTTTTAATGAATTTCCATACGTGCTAATCCACCCTCCCCTGCAGGAAAAACAACTCTCAGATGAATGAAGCATATGGCACAGAAGATGGAGCGCCAATGCCAAGTTTGTCTTTGCCTTAGCAGAACTCTCTGCAAAATGCTGAAGTTGCAGATCTTCTAAACATACTCATTGAGAGAAAGGGGATGGCCTATTCCTAATGCCTTTTTAGTTGGGATTGTGCACTCTCACTGTTTAAATCCTCATTTGGTAGGAAATTATTGTGGACGCAGTGCTACCTGAAATGTTCAAACTACCTGCCATGGAGAGCAGCGCACGTTGCAGCAGCAAAGAAGACCCATCAATGAGGTGGGCTAAATATTTGAGAAGGATCTGAAGCCTGCACTAACCTGCCTTCTGTATGCACGTGGGCTAACTAGCTGTGACGACTGCCCTTTTGGCAAGCAGGCATACCTGCTGCTGTGTGGTTAAACACCCTGTTCCTGGCCATGGTTTGTTATCCAGTTGGTGTTTATGTTGCTGGGAATATTTGAGGACATGATTGTATTTGAGCTGTCCAGAAGTGAGGCATTCAGTATAAGTCCCTTCATCATGAGTTGTTCTATAGTGAGCAGAGAGACAGTCATCCCGCCCCACCACGGGTTTTTTATCCTAAAATAGATGTGGAGTGTTGTGAAAGGGTGCCTCTATCATTCCAGAAGCTCAGAGAAAACCTTCAATGCCAGCTAAGCCCGTGTCCAACCATTACAGGTCTGTCTACTCCCAGCTTAGCCCCATCAAGTGAGGCTCTGGGAGGACACGCTGCTGATGGGTCCTGATGTGACACAGGTAAATGGAATGTCACCACCAACCTGCTCTGCTCTCTTCTGAAGGATGTAGGATGCTGGAGGAACTTCAAGTAGCTGTCAGCAGTACACCTCTCCACGGTTGGGTAACAGCTAAAGACAAGTGTCTAAATTAAGAAGTTAAGCATCTAAAGCCTTTATTGAACCCATCTCTGTGGGGACTGAAGCTGAGCAGACTTACATGTCAGGAAAAAATCTCCTGCTGTTTTACTGTAATCTTTCAGACAGCTATGGAAAGATTTGTGTTGTATACTCTTATATTTGTGTTTCTTCTATAGGTGCTCTCAGACCCAGGAGATGAGGCCATTGTTTCACCTGAACACATGCCATGGGGATACACCATGGGTTGGGTGAGGGATGCTGCTCTCCCAGGACCTCTTGCAGCACTTTGTCTTGGAGATGTTTCATAAGGCAGGGATGAATTCCCCACCTTTGGCCTCATGTGTCGCCTCCCACAGTGAGTGAGCAATGCCTCTCTTTCCAGAAAGTAGAAGATACCTGACACAGGGATGAAATTAATGGGCCAAGGAGCTCTTTTGTTTAAATGAATGCTGGGAGACTCAGAAGTAGACTTGATTTTTCACATGGTTAATGTTCCCAATCCTCTTTTTAGTCCTCTCATGGCAACTGTGTACTTTGCAACTCAAAGTCACATGAATCTCTGCTCAGCAGAAATGTAAATGTTTTGATAAAACTGTTCTTAACAAGTTTAATTCATTTAATCAGCTTGATTAACTGCAGAGCTTTATCGTCTTTAATTGGGAAGGATTTGCTATAAATTAACATTTTTTGTAATTTTATGAAGAATGTGGCAGTGTGCAGGATCTTGCTGCCTTGGCAGTGGCACGGGAGGTGCCTGTCTCTGTGCCAGCTTTTCCCCTGCAGCTTCACATGTTTTAGAGCCCTGGAGACCTTTGGGTGCTGAGTCTGCCCGCAAGGCCAGGCAGATGCTGGTCAAGGGGCAGGATAGACATGCAGTTGGAAGTGTCTCAACAGATACTATTTCTTTTCTCTTGTGTTTGTATCTCCTAGATGATTAATCATCCCTTTCAGTAAAAATGCAGCATGCCTCTTCTTCCGACAAGTCCCATAGAAAGCAAGCACGGTTGTCCACAACAGCACTCTCCTTGTTTTGGTTCATAACCAGCCTCAGCCTGCACTGAGATTTCAAAGTCTGGTTGAACAAAGTCCCCAGATTTATGAGTAGAAAGAGGAAAAAAAGGGATGATCAGAAGATCTCATCTTGTGTGCACATCCCAACTGGTCTTTCCTGTCTTCTATTTAATGTGGCAGACTGACAGGCTGTAAAATATGTCCAGCTGGAAAGAAGATAATTTTGTTTTACTCTGTCCAGTCTCATTTTTCAGAACTTAATGTCCAGTTGTGTGCAACCTCCCAGGCCCTGGAGGCATAGTATTAATTTTTTTAAATAGGCGGTTTATTGTCCACATTATGTTTTTCTGTGCCTTTTGCTCAGTATCTCAGACTAGACAAACAAAGGAGAGATTGGAAACAAGTGAACTATCCCCTTAAATTTAGAGTCTGCCCAAAGCCCTGGAGCAGGCAGAGCACTGACACAGTGTCTGCTCCGGTGGGTTTGCTCTTTGCTCGGCAAGGCCTGTTCTCCCTTGCACTGCCGTGCTGCAGAGCCGCTGTGCAGCGGGTCCCAGCGGCCTTCCCATCAAAGTGCACGGGCAGAAAAACATGGTAACGCATCTCTCCTCAGACAGCTTTGCACTTTTACTCCCTGTCTGACTCTGAATTGGAATGGTCCCTGAGAAAACAGTGTATTTCACAAGAAAGGAAGGTTTTTCATCCTTTCCTAGAACTTCCATGGTCCTTCTGCGTGCATGGCTCTCACAGGCCAGTGTGGTGCAAGAGGAGGCATTTCTAACAGCAAACAATCCAGTTCCTCTTTCACCTTTGACATTTCTACATTTTGACATTTGACGCTTTTTTTGCTTTTTTCTTTTTTTTCCACAGACTAAACATTCACATGTCATATCCTGTTCAAGGATCTGTTTCAATGGATGCACTGCCAACAAAGACACTTGGGTTTCGATGGCTGATCCTTTGCAATTGTAACGGCATTTAATGAAAGGTCTTGTCGTTGGAAGGAAAAAATATCCTTTATCCAGCTTCAACTTTTGAAAGAAACACCACAAATATTTTTGGATTGGATGTGAAATGTTGTGTAAATTCTGTAATACAAAGGGGGAAAAGCTGTCCTTTCCTTATTAACAAACTATATATCAAAACAAGAGTGCTTAAAGCCTAAATGATTTTATACACAATGAATTCATCAGAGTTTTACATCCCCAGTAAGGGGAGTACTTAAATACAGAAGAAATGTGCAAAAATAATTTAGATAAGAAACTAAAGAAATATTTGTGTATTTGGTTGGTTTCTTTTTAAAATTAGATTTAGCTTTTCTTTTCAATTCCTCTTCTCTGAAGTTGCTTGCACTTTGAGGCTGTGCATCCTGAGCCCCAGAGGGCTCTGGCAGGAACAAGCAGGGACACAGGAGCCCTGAATGACTTCTCATAAAGGCAGAGATTCAGAGCTGTCCTTCAAAATTATTTCAGTTTATGGTGCAGCTGCTGCAGCATATGTTGAAGGCCACAGCTTACTGGTGCAGTCAGAGGAAGTGGCGAAAACCTCCATCAGTGTTCAGGATGCAGCATGGTTTGGGTGGCTTGGAAAAAGAAAGTTTTGTTGCCTGTTACTGGATCCAAGGGCAAAGCAGCTACGTGTTGCTGATTACCTCCTGGGAGAAGTACCAGGTGACTGACGACTTTTAAATTGCTTTTTCATCGTGCTGTGTGAACTGCACATGGGGATGGGCTGCACTGGAGGCTGTTGCATCACAGATCATGCTTTCAGCAGAGCTTTAAAAAAAAAAAACAAAAACGAAAGTAAACAGTGTTATTTTCAGCCTGAACAGTGAGCAAATTCTCAGTATCTAAATGAGAGCCCTTGAAGTAAGCTCCAGGTGCTGCAGGAAGTGGTGGAGGTGACTCAGTAAATGTCACACTTCTCTCCAAGTCAGTTCTGAAGCGGTGTCCAGAAATAACATTTCATAGGCATCTGGCAGTTTGAGATGGCCCTGCTTTTTCATGGAATTCCACACTAGTGCTACCTGGCACCTTCAGGATTTTTTGCCACTAATATTGGCCCTTTTTTTGCCACAAATATTGGCCTTTATCTTTCTCTCTTTCTTCTTCACTCTAAAGACAGAGATATGACAAGTCCTGCAGGTCTCTCAAAAGAGAGAATTGGCCTTAGCCATGCTGCCAACTGCCCCAGAGAGGGACAACACTCCTGGAGCCTGGCTGTGGCTGCTTGTGCCTGGGAGAGAGCTCTAAGGAGGTGCAGAGTGGCAGCACACAGCAAGCTGCACCTCATGCTGGCAGTGAAATCACTCTGGAGCCCCTTGCCTTAGCATGAACTGTCACCTCCTGCTTTCACAATGATGGGGTTTCATATCCTTTCTGGAGCTGCCTGGGCTGCAGGCCAGCCTGCCCAACCGCCTTCTCCCAGAGGAGGCTGGGGCTTAGCTGGATGCCCTTTTGAGCGAACGTCCTGGTTGCTCCCATGCACTCCACTTCTGTTCACCTTGTGGAGTGACCTCGCAATACACAAGCTGGGTTTCTGGTGGAGGAGACTAAACTGGAAAATCCTCCCCAGAAACACACTGTCTGCCTCACAGCTCAGTTCATTGAGCCAAACTGCAGCTAGTCTGATGCAACCCCTCTTAAAATGTGCGCTACATGGGTGTAATATTAATATCCTCAGTCCCAAGTGCTTTGCCCTACAGATCTGCTCCTGTTGGACTGCATGACTTTGTCTCACAGCCTCAACCCTTGGGACTGCTGCTGAGGTAAGGGAGCAAACCTGAGCTCTCTCGCTAGTGGCCACAGCCCAACCTTTTTGGGACATTATAGACTAAAACTGGCCCCGGACAACTTTGACACACCAAAGCGTCAAGCACAGCAGTTCAGCAGTGTTGGCAGAAACCCACAGTGCCTGGACAAGGCAGATAGGTGGGATGGGAACCACTGCAACTGCCCCAGAGTGAGACCTTGGGGTCTTTGTCTTCAGTTCTCTGCTGCAAATGGGGGTCACTACATTTCTGTACCTGGCTGGGGTATGATGGGGGTGAGAGAGGGATCTTGTTGTCCTTGGAGGACCCAGGGACACTACAGTGAGGGGCACTACAGAAGCACTTTGGTGGCAGCACCCTCTCAGCCACGTCTCCATGCCATGCCTGTGATCCCCAGACCGGAGGCAGAGGTGCAGGAGGCTACACAAAAGGCACAGACGTCACGGGACAGATTTTGTTTCTAAACACTCAAACATCACAGGTGGTGGGGTTTTTGTCCGCATGTCATTTTAGCCCAGTAAGTACGGAAAACGGGGACTGCTTTGCTTCTCACTTACACTGAGGAGATTGTGTGTGTCCTCATTATGCATTGTGTTTTCTAGCACAGAAAGCAAGTTTTCAGGGCTTCTGATATTCTGCTTCAAAAATTCCTACCTGTTTTTTTTACTTAGATGAAGGAACTCTTTGGAGAATGATGTCACCTGAACCTCAAATACTCAGAAGTTTTTGATCATGAGTTTTGGATGGCTTCAGGGTCAGGCTTGCTCATTTACAAAGCGTATACACACACACACTTCCAAATGTGTAAAATATGGAAGCAATTTGTGTATGCTTGGAAGAGATGCTCACAGGCTTGAAGTTTTGGGTTTTTTTTGCTGTGTCTTTACAATTTCTGAGTCTCTGGGGATTTTTACTGTTCCTTTCAAGCAGACACAAATGGCTTATGCGGAGCACGAGGCCTGGCCCTTTGAGTGTGGGAGTAGGTAGCTCTGAGAAGTGATCAGCCTGAAAAGCAGCTTCTTATGCAGACCCTTCTCAGTTTTCCCTGGGAAGGAGCCAGCACCCTGTCTGCTTCTGAGAGCCCATCCGAGACCACGGCCTTACGACCTCCAAACTGCTGCAATACCAGGGTTGCACTTGTACCCTTTCCAAGCAGCGATGGCAGCCGTAGTCACGGAAAGGCAACAGCTGAGTCGGCAGGCTTGGCAGCCCCTGACTGGTGGGGCAGGCTGTGCCTCTCTGACCTTTATAGTGGGGTCAGCCCTGCGAGCTGGCCAGCTCAGCTCCCCCTCTGCTGTGGCTGCTGGGGGGGGCAGAAACAAAATGTCCAGGCAGATTTCCCTGAAAAGGTCAAAGTGGTGCAGCTCGGTGGTGCTGGCAGAAGGGGGTTTCAGCTTCATTCATGGCACAACAGCTGTGAGCTGGGAGCTCACCCTGGCCCCTGGTATTGACTGTGGGGGGACCCCAACTGCTGCTCACCCCAGCGCTGGCATTTTTTGGGTCTGGAGGGGCACCCTGGCATTGCACACAGCTCGCTGGGGGCCTGGCAGCCGCAGTTTCCTGCCTGCTGGTGCAGGGGATGATTCAGAGCTGCTCAGCAGGGCAGTGCAGGGGAGAAGCACAAAATGCCCCTCAGTAGGCAGGCACAGGGGTGGGAGCAGGGCTGGGGGAGCACTAGTGCCCAGGCTGGCACGATAGCACGAGCCCAGGACGTGCTGTGGGAAGCAGTGCGGGGCCAGCTGTCCTTGCACTGGCTCACTATTTACATCAATCCCCCCAAAACCCAGGGAGCACTTGCATGCGCTGGCCCCCACCAGGTGGCTGTGAAGCATCCCCAAGCATTTCTGCAGGACGTTAGCAGAGCTGTGGACTGTGGGCAGTGTGGGTGTGCCTGCTGCCCCCCTTACAGGTGCGAGGCTACTTAAGCAGCACTTTGCGTAGTTTCTCAGAGGGAAGGATTTGGAAATACAGAAAAAGGGAAATGCAAATGTTTTCCTTTTTTTTTTTTTTTGCTAGGGAAGCCACAGGCTTACGAAGTCACCATTCATTTTAGCAGCCAAAGCAGCTGCACACAGCAGATTTGGTGACCGGACGCTGCGGTCTGGTTGTGTGTGTAGTTGATGCAAAGCTTGGAAAATAATAAACACAAGCTTCCCCGAGCAGGGCACGTCCATTATTGCGTGCACACTGTAATTCAGGAACTAGCAGATGTCTGAGCTTCGTGCCCAGCCTGACAGAGACATAAGAAGGGAACTGGTTCAGGGTTTGTGCACAGCTGCGCTGGTCAGATGACTCTGTCAGCTGAACCTGCCTCGGAATCAGGCCTGATTTATCATAGCAGGGACTCTGACCTTTGTCTGGTCACAAAAATACCATCTTGGAAAGCTATCTGAAGGCTTTGTAAAGAAGGAGAGTGATGGTAATAATAGTTCAGGGGCGTCCCTGTAGAAGACTCTTTGCCTGCCGGCTGTGATGCACAGCCTTCTCCCTCTGCGTGTCTCTCACCAGGGCTAGTGAGAGGCAATCACAAAAGGTGTTTTCCAGGGGCTTGTCTCATGGGATGGTTAACATTTTTGCTTGCATTTGTTTGGAGGTAATGGGGCATTGCTCTGCCTGGTTGTCTTATTCCCACCTTTAGGCAAGTGCACCTTCAGGTCCACCTTCAGCCTTGCCTGCAGTGTGAGTGGCTCAGACTCACGACCAGCCCATGGCTGTTTGATGGCCGGAGTGACACGATTTGCAGCTGCCTTTGATCCTGTGCCACAAAACCAGTATGCATCGACAACCTCAGCCCAAGCTGAGCAGGCTGGACTATGTTTCTCACCATCAGGGCCACCTTGCTTGGAACTTAAAACCTGGGCTCAAGCTCTGCTCTCATGTGGCAGGGTGGCCAAAGGCTGTCCGAAGATAGCTCTGCAGATCAGCGTGGCCTGGGCTTGGCCACATCTCCAAATATAGCTGAAAAAGAGAACTGGAGAAACCTGTGGATTTCCTTTCAACCTCCTCTGCCGTGGCTGGGCACACTGTGCTGCAGGCTGTTGTGGCCACAACCAAGTTGTTAAAATGCTCAGTCAGAGAGCCCGAAGCTGTTTAGGCAGGGCTCTGGGGTGCCTTTCCTACTCTTCGGTGAGACCTTGAAAGAAAGCAGGCTGTGCCTTTTGGGTGTGAAAACAGGAGAGCGTTTTCTTTAAAATGAAAGTGCTGCTTAGCAGAGTTACGTATTCACCAGTGTTCCTTTTCTTTCAAAGTCCAGAGGGTAATTGTCTTTGCCTATTGTGTAAAGCGAGAGG
The DNA here is from genome assembly GCA_038380795.1 of Pyrocephalus nanus. Taxonomy (NCBI): domain Eukaryota; kingdom Metazoa; phylum Chordata; class Aves; order Passeriformes; family Tyrannidae; genus Pyrocephalus; species Pyrocephalus nanus. The sequence goes on along the minus strand of CM076260.1, from coordinate 75,689,266 downwards.
GACTTACCATTTGCAGGAATAAGGGAGCATAGGTTGGTGGCTAAAACTCAGGAATGGCAACTTGGAGATATGAGCTCCATTAACCCCCAGGCACTGCCACACTGAGGTGTAATTACGAATAGCTATTAATTCCTTCCATTTTTTTTCTCCAAAACATCCTGATGAAAGTTGCAAATGAATCCTGAAAGATACCATTGTCAAAGGGCCTCAGAAGGCAACTCTGCAGAAAAGGAAAACGTTGTGCAACACTTACCTGTAAAAATCTGTGACGTTCCCCAAAGGCAGGCACACAAGGACTGCGGTGTCTGCAGCAAAGCCCAATCTGTAGCTGTGGCCCTGGGGGAATTACAGCTACTCCTGCCAAAAATTACTTGGTTCGAGACCTTTTCCTCAACCTTTACAGCATGTTAGGTTTCATACCTTAACAACAAGCAGCAAAAATGCCCCCCCAGAGCAGCAGGCAGAATGCTACCAAGTTGCATGGGTGACCATAGTGAAACCAGATCAGGATATGGAAAGACAAGAAGAATGTACCAGTTGGTGATCACATAATTTGTTTGCAGTGATTCATGGTCTTCCACTTTCACACATTCCCCTCAGCCTCCTGCAGAAGGATGCACTGTCTGTCTCTGCAGTGTTCTGTGGAATAACTGTCTCTTGGCTTTCCTGGACAGTACTCTTCTCCCTCGCCTGCTCTGGTGATCCTGCAACTCGACAACGCCTGCAGTATCATTTCATTAATACATCGGATTTTTAATGCTTCAGCGATATTTACTTAAGTCCTGTGGCCACACTTAGGAAAAAACTGCTCCTTTTACCAAGAGGAGCCAAATGGAATGGGTGGTTCATGAAAGCTACAAAAGTTTGGGGAGAGGGGAAAAGTCAACTGAGTGCAAACACTGATCAAAGCTGTTCTCTTGCTCAAAACAAATACTAAGAAAACTTGCTCAGTGGGTCATGATGAGCTCATTCAGTCCACTCAATTACTGGAAAAATCTTCTACTTTGAGGAGTATGCATGCGTCTGTGTTGAGTCAGAACCTGGCACAGCAGCTTCAGTACACATTTTTGTTATAAAAAAGTCCCCTTTGTCTTCTGCAACCCTAAAAAAATTCTGGCCCAAACACTTTCTATGTTTCACATTTTTGACACAGAAAATGTGGGCGCTGTCGTGTTATATTTCACCTGGAAGGTGATGTCTTAAGGCCTAGTTTAGCTCTGTTTTCCTAGCTGCAGCATCTCTGTGTTGTGCATCCTTTTATTTGCTGTCCAACCACCTTTTATTCCACATGCAATTAGCAGTGTATGAAAAGGCTGCAAGCACATATGATTGTACACAGAAATCACATTTTGAAAAGTGTGCTGAAAGCATAGCAGAATTTTTCTGCTGAACTTATTGGCATATTTTCAATGCAAAGCTGGCAGCTATTGTATAATGCCTCCAGCCCACAGTGCAGGGGCCTCAGAGAAAATGATGTGTTCAGTGAGACTGAAAAAACACAGTCACAGACACCACAGAGCTATACTGGGAAGGGCACAGCAGATGCGGGGAGGGGTCATGGTCAAATGCGCTATTTCAAGCAAAATCTGAGATGAGGATGTGTTCTTAGCCGCAGGAAGAGAGTGGTCTTAATCAAGATGGTTAATCATGTAACATGAAGAGAAATACATACTGTAAGTCCTCATGATTTCTGTTTCCAACAGCGTTTTTCCTCCTCTGAAATGACTTGCATGTAATTTGGTGCTGCTCATTTGCAACATAGTAGCATCTGCGCTCTGGCTTTGTTGATGGAAAGCTGGAGGTTCTCCGGGTGGTATGAGCCATGCTTCTGTCACAGCATTAACCTCCATGTGTCTCTTTTTGGGAGACAGGCAGAGAGAGAGAAAGAGAGGGGAAAAAAATGTCCTGCTGACGTCAATGAAGACCACATTGTGCTGGATAATATTACTGTGTACCTCAACCGCCCACTCTCTTTAATTTACTAGAAACTAAGCAAGCTGTTTTGAAACCCATCGCTTCCAGCGTGTTTGCACTGTTCTCCCTCGACCAAAGGCTATTAATTGTCAGGAGCTTGAAAGCTACCTGATTCCTTGTTCAAAGCACTGAGACAGAGGGGATTTCCATGAGTAATAATTTCAGTCTGTGCCTGTGCAGCGCACCGTAGGCTAGAGTAAATTGATCCAGCTGCTTGCAAGACTAGATGGAAAAGTGCCCGGGGGGCTGGGAGAACATCACCAGATGGAGCTGGATGCTGTTGTCATCACGTGGGGCTCCCCAGCTGCTGGGCATGCTCGGGCTTGACTTCCACCATGAGCAGGGAGAGTCAGCCTTCCTGTCTGTGCTGACTTGCAATGCGAGGCAAATTTGCCAGCACATGTTGCAATGTCTTCTCTTGTAATAAAAAGGATAATTTTAGATTAGCCAGAACTGGCTTTTTTTTTCTCTCTCTCTTTTCTTCCCTGCTCAATGTCCTCACTCCACTGACCCCAGTATTTTGTGCATGTATTTTGCTCAGCAGCAATCTTCTCTGTGACAGAGACCATAAAAGCTTCTGAGAGGCCAACTACTTCTACAAATAATAAAAACTGGCAGGATTAACCTGTAACCTGAGGCAATGAAAATACAGATTCCCCTAGCCAGATGGCAGAGTTCAAAGATCTACTCACTTCCTGGTGGAGGTTGCACAAGTTATTTTTTATTCTTGATAAAAAGAAATAAGAAGTGAAAACATAGCAGTAAAATGTGTGCTGCTTGCTTTTCTGGTTTTAATCACATTTACTTTATACCTTTATGTTTTGTTATTAGAGATGTTCGGAAGCACATTCTCTCTCCCTTCTGGAGCTGTTTACATACTGCTTGATTTTGGTTTGGGTTTTTTTTTTGTTGTTGTTTTTTTCCTAGGGTGTTTGTATGCTCAATTCAATTTAGTCTATTGGAAGAACAGCATTACATAGGAGGAAGTAATTAACACAGTAGGAATGCAATTCACTTTTTTAAATAAGCCATTTAATTTAAGTTGCAGGGAAAAGAGATAGCACCCTGGATTTGATGGCCACGTGTTTGCAGGAAAGCCCAGGGCTGGCAGCGTGACAGCAGCTGCCCATGCAAGCTGGGCAAGAGCCAGGTGTGCTCAGAAGGTCTGAGGGCTGCCTGAGCCTGAGCTCTCTGGTGAGTTCATGGAGGGAGAGATCCATGTTGCAAACGAAGTGCTAAGCCATGAGGTGGCCAGAGCAAGGGCTGCACCCTTGTGGTGGGCTGGACAGCGGGGAAAGACATCCCCCAGATGCTAGCACTGCACACTAAGGATATGAAACGGGGAGCAGAGGCTTTCCCTCTCCACTGCAGAGCAGCTAGCTTGGCAGGAGAAAGTAATTTTCCATTTCCTGTGTCCCCCTACACAGGAGCATTTAAGTGGTTTATCCAGGGAGTGGCAGGAGCAGAGCTAGTGCCGTGATGCCCCACCCATGCTGCATGGCCCATGCCCCACGCTCCCATGGCAGGGCTGGCCAAGCAGCACTTCTCACAAAAAACAAACCCACTCTGCCTCTTTACCTTCCCATTAGTCCCTACTGACAAAACCAACAAACGCAAACAGCGTTGCAGCTAGGGGACCTTACCCCATCCCTACTAAACTGGCAGTAATGAATTTACTGGAGAGAGAGGATAAGGGCATGTTAATCTGAGAGCAGCTCTTGGTTCTTCTTTCCCTGCGCTGGGTCCTACAGCTTTCTTCACCACCCAAGCATTAGCTGTGAGAAGAAAGGCTGCGAAGTGTGAGGTTTAGATAAGCTCCTGTGTGCCCAGCTATCGTGCGGCTGTCATGAAGTGTACACAGAGGTAAACAGCTCAGCCAGCAGATTGCAGAAGTGGGAGTGGAAGAATAAAGTTCATGGGTTGTTTTTGTGATGGTTTGTCCTCCCTCGCCCGCTGGGCCACTGATGAACACAGGATTTGAGCTGGTGGCAGCGATTTGGAGCAGGCTGCAGGTACCCTTCAGGAGAGAAGCACTGGGAGTTCCAGGCAGGGAGTTTATGATTAATTTTGCAGGCATTTATTGTGCAATGCGAGATGGCCACTGGCCAGCTCAGAAGTTAAGCCAGAAGATGACTGTCAAATGAAACTGTTACGTTTGGCAGATCTTTCCAAAGCTGCTGTGCAAAACAGGCATAGTGAAGCTGATTTCTGGATTTTCCAGACCCTCTTGACGGCATATTCTTGCAGAGCAGTCTTCTTCATTTCCCCCATTTTGGCATAAGAATGTGTTTGGCTTTCAGGCTGCATGGATTTTAGGTCAGAATTTGTTGTACAGGCAGCCCTCTCCATGCCCTAACATTTACCTGCAAACCTCTCTTTCTGGTAATTCCTTGTTTAACAAACTTGCAAGGAACCAGCTCTGCTTCACTTGGCTTTCTGAAAATAAAACTGTGTTTTCTTTGAAAAGCCTTTTCAGCCCAGATGAAGGGGGGGAGGAGATGAAAAAGCTGGTGGTGCGAAACGAGCTCTGCCCGTGCAAGCAGATTGCGATAGAAATTTCCCCCTTGTGTGGCTTACCCTGAGCTAAGGTCAGTCAGTTAACTCTGTTTGGACACCGTCTGGCATGAATACTTCAACGATAAAGCTTAATGTGTAACCCAGGGCTTTTTTTTCTTCTGTGTCAGCAGTTGGCAGGAAGATACTGTAAATAAGGCTCCCTATGAGTAAATAGATATGTGTGGAGAGGGGAGGGGAGCACCGCAGTAAGCAGTTTTGAAATTCATGCCAGCGTTGCTCCAAGTGATAAGGTTATTTGAGTAACCTGCAAACCATACGGATGCACAGGTTTCAAAAACAGGAAAGCGTCTTGTTTAAAAAACTTCTGAGGCAACCCGAAGGCTTAGAAAAGAAACTGGCTGTGCGGTTAAGTGATTGTACTTCCTTGTTGGTATCAGGATTGAGGCGGTGCAAGGCCTGCCGGGATGGCGGTGGGGCAGATGGTGAAGGGGCAGCTGCGGTGGCCATGCTCACATCCAGCTGCGGGGCTTTTTGGAGGGCTGAGAAATCTCAAAGTTTCCCTACCTGTTTCCTCTTTGGGTGAGCTGGGAGTGTTTTTTTCTCACTCTCCTTTTCAGTAACATAATAAGAAAGAAGTAAATAATCCAAGCAGCCTGACATCTTCAGAGGATGCTCTGTGTCTGAGCTCACCCTGTCCCCTCTCCCAGCAGACATGGCTCTGCTGTGGGCTGTGCCGGGCTGGCTGCTGCTGAGCCTGGCTCCTGACACTGCCAGCCCAGCACCCAAACAGGGAGGCCTTTGGGAGGGCAGGAATTTCTGTGGGGTTTAAATGTGGATGTGCAGAATTTGCTGATGCTTTTGGAAAGTCTCATGGCTACGTTTCTCCATAAATAAACCAAAGCCATGTACTTTCTGTTTGACCTTTGCTTTTGGATTAGGAAAATCAGGCCACAAGGTCTGAAGTTTAGTTTGTACAGGAGAGAGAAAAGCATTTGCCTGGGCACACGTGGCTGCTGGTGCACACGTGTCCTGCTGAACACAGTGTGACCCTTGCTTGCACTGGCAGCATGCTCCTCAGGGATTTACAGAGCTGGTACCTAGAAAACACAAGTCTTTCTCACCTGAAATGACACAGCTGACACAGTTCCAGCACACTCTGTTATTATTTATTGAACAGGACTCAATGCACAAAGTTGTGACACAGGCTTTGTCTTTCCCAGCATTTGAGGTTTCCAGTGGAGGTCGTGCTCCTTCCTGTTGAATTTGGGTATGTCCATTTTTCAAGCCCTAGGGGTCAGACAGGGACCGAAATGAATACCTTCCCAAAGGGATGGCTATTCTCTTCCTGGAAGCAGATGGAATATTTCAGTCCCAACCTGGCTTCCCCTCCCTACCTGTATTACCTTCAAGAATGTTTGCCTCATCTGGTTTCCTCACCGGTGACAGCTTCAGTGCTGGCCACAGCAGAGCTACAGCAGAGATGGCTTTGGTTCTTCAGGTCCCGTATTTCGATTGCTCTTCAACTGAAATGTCAATGGCTTCTCAGTCAGAACAAAGAAAATGTTTGAAAAGCTTCAGGAAATTATTTTAACTAAACTTGGAGAAATTGGCATTTTTGGCTAGAAACTCAAGCTCCAGCCAACATGGTGGCCTTTTGCCAACTCAACTTTTGCCTTGGTCCTAGAAGCAAGCAATGAAAAGGGATTAAAAAAAAAAAAAAAAAAAAAAAAAGAAAGAAAGAAAGAAAAAAATCCCCTCCACTGCCCCTTAGATTTAATTGTGGGTTTTTTGTAAGCCTTATAAATCCTGCCCAAATCACGTCATCAAGCTACAGGGAAACTGAAACCTTGCCCAAGGCAGGAGCCAGCAGGGCTGTTCAAACCAGAAGGGTTACATTCAGGGGCAAGTTCAATGCACTGCAGCCTTGTTTAGAATGGGAATGTGCTCCTCTCTGTGTGTGTGTGTGTATGTAGGAGAGGCACCTGGGTGCCTTTTTCCTCTCTGGATGTCAGAAAAGCTGCAAAAGGAAGAGTAGCATGAATGGAGGCAAAACAGACATCCTTGTGGCCGCCCCCTGCAAGAGCCTTTCAAGTGCTTTTCCTCTTATGCTGCAGCAAGGGGGAGCAGGAAGGGAGGGACAGAGACTCACACCAAACTGGCCTGTTCAAGCACTTTATTTTTTCCCTCTGGGCATCAGACAGAGGGAGAAAGATTTAAAAAAAAAAAAAAATCTGTCTAAGCTGAACTCCTGAGGGTTTTCTTAGCCTTCTCTCTTGTGGCACTCTGATATAATTTTTTTGCATGTAACTCCCAGCCAGAAAGACAAGAGTGAGTTTCAGCCTGGAGGCTGAGCTTCCTTAGTATCTTTGGTGCTGTCCCTCGGTCCCACATGCAGGGTAGGCGATGCCCAGCTGAGAGATCATCAGCATCTCACCAGAGTGAAACCAGGGTGAAACATCACTAGTAGTATTTAATGGCAGGGAGACGGCATGATAGGTCCTTCAAGGTTTCAGCAAGCACATTTTTTGGATTTTCAGTGAAGCGAGGCTTGGCCCGAAGCAGTGACTGGCATTGTGCAGGGGCACAACTGCCTGCCCATGAAACAGAGGCACCACGTAGTGCCCCACTGTGTACCTCCTTTAACCTCAGCAGCTGGCAGCCCCCTGTCCCTCTGGAAGGGATAGAGCTAACAGCATCAGAATCTGCTGGGGGCTGAGCTATCGCTAGCAGTGTTTAGTCACCCATGTACAGACTGCAGCAGAAGCTGAAAATGTTTGCTTGGTTTTATTTGGCTTTTTTCCCCACCTCATGCAGTAGAATACATTTAAAAGCACAAAGGGATAAGGCCCCCTCCTGCCAAGCATCAAGCTGAGCCCCATCCACTCTGAAAAGTCCCACACCCTGACCTTTGCCTGCACTTGGGCTTTTTTCAGACTCATCATTATTTTGGCCGCATTTGTGCTTTGGAGGAATGCAGGTGTTTCCTCTGTTCCCACCAACGTGCCCATGCTCTGGTTTCTGAAAGGTTGGGGAGGCTGCTCATGCGTGTCCTGTCGCGTTCAAGAAGGCATTTGAGGAAAACGTGGATGCAGTTCAGGCATATGACCAGGGAAACGAAGCATTTGCATGCACTTGCATGTAAGTGTAATTTAGGCGGGCAATGTGCCGAGCTTGCTTGAAAAACTGGCTCATGTTTTTCCATTTGTGGGTTGGTTGGTTTTTTTTTCAAGTTAAGGAAAGGCAAACAACTTGTTCCTCCATTTGATCTGGAATAACCCGAGCTAGTTCCCTTGGAAAGCTTATTTATTCTCCTTGGCTGCTGAAGTGGATGCCACATTTTGAGCATCCTGAGAAGAGACGGTGTGCTTATGGGGTTCTTTGTTGCTGAAGCTTTTGTTGGACGATTATGAGGCTCATTTATATAGCTGTTTATGTATTAAAATTGTTGGGTTGCCTGGAGCTACGGATAAGTGCTCCTTGTTTGACATATCTCTAAATAAATATAGAGGCACATTATTAATGGATACAGCTTTAAAAGCAAACACCCAGAGATACACTTAAAATAAGGGGAGGAAAAACCAAGGTTACATCATGTTGCTAGAAGCCAATTGCTTTGTTTTCTAAAATGTTTCTCTGTAGGACACAGATGATTTTTTGACTCATTCAGTGTTTGAGCATCCAAAAAGTCTCTTGGTCATTCCAAAATTCTTTCAGCAGCATCCCACATGGCAGTGGCAGACAGTTACAGTATTTTACTGTCCTGTATATCCTTTTCTCCTGATGGACTCATGTTTTTGTATTTTTGGAGATCTGTGTCCCTGCTGAAGGAGGAATCAGCATTCTGGGGCTACATAACTTTGCAGTTTGAAGAAGAGTTCCTGGCCCTGGGCTTTAACATGTGAGTGAATGCAAGAGATGGGTGAACACCATGGGTCGCCAGGAGAAGGTGGTAGCCTACTGGTAACCTACTGCTCCTGCTGTCATGCTGCTGATCCTTTAGCTGCTGAGCTATGGCTGGCACAAGGCAGCACCTTCTAAATGCATGGCTGGTCCCCTAACTGGCAGTTATGAACTGACTTGTGCACTCTCTGACACCCCTGCTGCACCCCTTCTCTGGAGAGCAATGTTCCTGCTTCCTCGTCGTCCTCCCCAGCTCACTCAGGCTTGGAGCCAGAAGCTCCCACCCGGCTCTCACTGATGGCCCTGCTGTTTGCTTCTCAGCCCTACCAGGAACTGGTTGTTGTTTGTTTTGGATCTGGAGGGCACGGATTCAAGCAGGGCTGTGACTGAGGACAGGTTGTCCTGCCTCTGCACAGGGAGCTGAACCCCGGGTTCAGAACTGCAGGTCAGGTTGAGAGCTGACAGCTGGCATCCCTCTGTTCTCATGGCAGACAAATCGATGCTTTTGCTGCCGTTTGCACCCTGGGCCAACAACCTGCAGTTCTGGATAGAAGATCCACCACCATCTGCCTATTCCAGGAGCCAGCCACTTCTCAACTCAGACCTCCATGCTCAGCAAAACCCATGTGATGACTTTTGGGACATGGGACTGAGAAATGCCTGCTCATCTTTCTTGCAGAGCTTCAACATTTCAAAGGCTGCAGGTGTATCCTGCCTTGGCAAATCAGATGGCTGCATCTCTGTACTCGACTCAGTAACACTGTTCCACTAGCAAAAACCTGCAGGACAAACCTGGCTGTAGTTTTTGTGGGCACAGACCAGCATTCCGTGTCATGCCTACTGTGCCCCAGGGGCAGGCTGGGACCCTGAACCCTCCCATGGAACACAGAGTCAGAGCACATCTGGGTGCAGTGGTACTAATACTGGTCCAAGGGGGCCGTCTGGCTTGATAAGAAGCCCTCTTGCTCTTCACTAGCTTATGTCTTGGTCATTACTGCTCAACCAATTAAAAATAAATGCAGTGCGCTTGGAAAACCACTGAAAGAGCAGCTTGGCCGGGTGAGGCAGAGAGACTCCTCAGTGCGGGCATGCGGAAGGCGTGTCAGCTATTTAAGTCTTCAGAGGGGATGGTGAGGCTCCTGACAGATCTTTTGGCTCCTTCCTGGGACACAAGCCCCCAGGCTGAGAGCCCTGGTGTCTTTCTGGAGGGTGGAAGCAAAGCAGACCTTGTTATTACCTGCTTAACTGGCCCCTTCAAGTGGCTCACCGATTTCCTATGTGGTTGTTTGTACAGCGATCTCATCTGCAGCTGGTGAATTGTTCTTTTCTTCGCCTGGCATTGCTCCTGTGGGCTAGGAGGGATTTGGCTGGGGTGCTCCTGTTTGTTTGCTCTAGGGAAGCGGAGTGCATTCACCTTCCATGTGGAGGGTGCAGCCTCTGAACCCCAGAGCAGCTGCTTTTGGAGCCAGTTGTTAGCAAGGGCTCCTTATACTGCTGCTGTCTTCTGGAAGTGCGTCCCTTGGCACCACCTGGGATGCTGCCACAAGCAGGGATAGTGCCCCAGCCCACTCCTTTTGCTCCATAAATAGCCTCCCTGAGAGGCACATCCTGGGAGCTATGTCTGCAGGAAAGCCAGCCAGGCATGGGCACCTCTCTGCCAGCAGCCCTGGGTGTGGTGTCTCTGCTGTGCTGCACCAAAGTCACAGTCCCTGCTCCTGCCACCCTTGCAGCAGCAATGTGGTGTCCAAGCAGCAGCTTCTCCCTGTGGGGACCATGCACAGAGGTGCCAGACACAGCAGAAGGGAAAGGAGGGAAGACTGAAGGAACACAAAAGGTTTGTCAAGAAGTGCAGCCCAGATGCAGTGCCATGATTGCCCCACACTTCTACCTTCTTTCACTTGCCTGTGTTACGGGGATGTGGTGGGATGGCAAAGGGGGACTGGGCTGGGCACTCGTGGGCTGTATGGGAGATGTGTGTGCCAGTTGGCCTCTGCTCAGCTGCTACTCAGACTCTGAAAAGCTGTGAGCCTGGCAGGAGGGCAGGACACCTCTGGCAGCACTCCGCCATCAGAGTGAGAGCACCCGTGGCCCCTCTAACCTCCAACCAGCATCCTGGCCAGGCTCCAGGGAGTTTTGCAATCAATTCGGTTGTCCTAAACGACTCCTGCCCTCTTCAGTGAACAGCCCTCTGTCAACCTGTGGGATGACTCTCCCGAGGAAAGTGAACAGAGCTAGCTTTCATGCATGTGCTGTTAAACATTAGCTGCATCCCTCTCGGCAGGCAGCCACTTTCCACCTTCTGTGCTGTGCTCTTTGCCACGCGTGCCGGCGTGCTTTCAGTATGAAGCGCTCACTCCTTATCCTCCTCCAACGGGCAAGCAAAACTGCATAGTATCAAGATGAATGTGTTGGAACTTTTGGTTAACTTGCAGACTTTCACTACACGGCAGAGCTTTGGAAAGTGATGAAGGAGACAGAAGTGTTGGAAAATATGGAGAGAGAATAAAAGGGCAGGCTAGGGTGATCAAATTCCATCCAAAACAAAATCTCTAAAGCAGGACACCAGAGATGGATAAAGAATTGCCAGTGAATCAGGGGAAGGAATGGCAGCATTGTCTCATGTTTAAACAGAGAATCTGTAATGGAAGAAGATGAAGTGCCAGGGAACAAATATCCCTCTGCAGCAATTGTTTGATCCCTCCCCCTCCAAAAAAGCAAGTTGCTGCTGGCTAGCTAACAAGTTAAAAAATCCAGTCCAAAACCTAATCTAGTCTCTTGTGCCAATAAACGCATCTGTCGGTGTGTCAGTGTTGATCCTCCTTCAGTACATGCCACATGCTCATGTCTTTACACAAGATGGGCTGGAAGGGCCATTAACTAGATTAGAAATTCTAAGGCACAATTAAAAACCATGCTGCTGCTTTGCTTTAATCTTCTCTCCTCTAGCTTCCAGGCTTGTTTTTTCCCTGGCCTGACACAGTCCTAAATTGTTTGGTGGTGGTAGGGTATCATTACACAATGCAGGATGGTTTCTAAAGTGTGTAACATCATGCATTACCTTGACAGAAACACACAGGTCCACGAGGCTCTCCAAAAAAGCAGTAACCCCACCAACTGGCAGAACAATAGCTGCATTTACTGCCTTGTGGGGGGAAAAGATTTGGGCATTGAAACTGTGCAACCAAGGAGCAAAATGTGCAGTTTGCTCTCCAGAGTTACCAAAAAAAAAAAAAAAAAAAAAAAAACAACTAAAAAAAAAAAAAAGTACGAGGAAAGGAAATGTTTGCTATATTTGTTAAAAATGCAGCTACATCTGTAGATCTATGGCAGTTGGTGGTACATGGGAAGGAGGGAGGTTGAAAGGTTACTGGTTCTCGGTGCTCAGAGAGGCAGGACTCGTGCCATAGCAGCCTAGAGGAGGGGCCCCGTGTGCCAGCAGCCAGGACGGCTGCATCTCCCCCATTTCCATGCAAACCGTTTCTCCAGGGAAAGCTTCGATCTGCAAATAACACCATGGTGCACACTTCTGCAGGAGGGGTACTGCTTTTGTTCCTGCTGCTCTCTCTGAGCAGCTAGGGCAGAGACGTGGACTCCCTACATCCTACTCCGAGCCAGGGAGCTCGGGCACTGCCTGCCCTGCAGCTTCGAGGCAGAGATCAGGTCTCCACGCCTGGCTGGTGCCTGTGCCCCCAGGGCATGGAAAGCCCAGGAGAAGCAGCACCATTTGGAGCATTCCTGACCTCCTAAGCAATATCTGATAACATAGGGTGGATTACAGCCTGTTTTCTGAGACAGGGAATTGCTGCTTAATTGCTGCTGCATTGTACAAATGCAGTGGGAATTTTACAGAGGACATAACATACTCTAAAATTACACTTTTTTTTTATTATTTTTTTTTTTATTCTTTGGGTGTTTTCTTCCTACAGAACTGCATTTATTACTATTATTAATAGCCTCCCCAGTCCTTGTGGTTGTTCTGGGTCTTTATAGCTACTGTCATTATACAATATTAAAGGTACAGACCGAATCGTGGCCTACCCGCATTAAAAACAGTAGAGTTCAGGGATTCAATTTTTCACAGGTTTGGGCATCAGGATAAGTTTTGCATTCTGTCCTGTCTTTATTGTGCTGAAAATCTTTCCTCACAACTGCCTATCAAATATAGCAGGAAAACACTTCCCCGCTACAGAAAATTAAAGACATTATAATTGCCCCATTGGGATTTTAGAAATGAATGCTATAGTGTCCCAGTATTTCTATAGGACCCTATTTGCTTATCCTTTTTTAATGCTACAGGATTTTTCCAAATGGTTACATTTAGGATGCATTATGAAGGCCTTTCATCTTCCTCTGAAGCATAGGATGAAATAGGGGTCATGGCTAGAATGAACCAGTAAGGCTTTGTGATCTGGTAGTCTGCTGCATCTGATATGGCAAACCCTGTGCTGCTAGGAAAGCCACCGTCCTTTTGGGAAGTAAATGGCTTGGTGGGGTTGCTTTAAAATTGCAGCTACACCTTTTTGATACTTTTTTGGATGAAAGAACAAGATCTTTCACTTTCCTGAAGTGCCAGCCAGGTTTAAAATTAATATCAACCGACGCTGAAGAGGGAAGGAAATGAAAGAAGCATTTCTTCCCCAGAAACAGCCCTGCTTTCCTGCCTTTTCCGTACATGCATAGACGTCTGTCAGTTTTGGCACCAGAAAACATTAAAAATAAGAAGTTTTTTAAATACCGGGAATTCTTCTGCGTTTTTAAATGTCGCCCAACAGGAATGTAGAGACTGTAAAACGGACAAAAGAGAATTGAGCCAGTCAGTGCTTCTGCAAAGAGCTTATTCCCGCCTAACAAAACATCTGAATTATTCCGTGTTTTTGGAGAAGGCTAGAACAAGGTGAAAGGCACTGCCTCCTGTGCCCTGGAGCCTGGAAACTGAGAAGAAGCCCAGAGCTAAGGAACAGGATTGAGTTTCCCACTGTCCCAAATTCACTCCAGCTCCCTAGCAGATTCCAGGAGTCTGGGATAGCTAATGTGAGATGCCTGTGGTCTTTTTTGCTAGAAATACTGAGTACCTATCCTAGACACTGCTTTGGAGCACAATAAACTGTGGTAAATCAGGCTCTTGGCACTCAGAATACAGATGTTTGGAACGAGCTGGTGATATCTCAAGAGATATTTTCCCCAGCTATAAAAGGGGGAAATAGCTACATTGCAAGAGAGGAGGTTAAATCATGGAGTTTTTTTAAACTGCTGTGAAGCTTTGGAGAGGAAACCATTATAGCGGTACAAATTGCTCTTTATTTTTTATTTTATCTATTGCCTCATTTTCAAATAATGAAATTCTGAACGTACCTCCTTGCTAGCTGCTGAAAAATAAGGGAATGTGGGAGGATTCTTAATGACACTAATAAACCGAGCTGAACACTTTGCCAACAGATTTTTTTTTATTGCAAAAATATCATTTTATTAATACAAATGGTCTTTATAGGATTGCACTTGTTGTGACACAGGCTTGGTTTAGAAAAATATACAGACCAAATTCTTTTGTTCAAAATGTTCCCTTTTTATTTGGTTGGAATGGAGCACTTCATTTCAGAATTTCATTTTGTAATGACTCTTTTTTTGTTTTGTTTGGACAGTCTTAATTTATATGCCATAATAAAAATATAAAGAATTGAAGTCATGTGATTTTAAGGAAAGTGCAGTGTATTAACATGGGATAGTTTTCTGTAAGTGGAAACTTCAGTTAGTGGGAAAAATGCCAATATACTGGTGGTCAGCTCTGTAGCCTTGCTGCCCTTCTTTACCGAGGGAAGAGCTGGAAAACTTGCTGGAGTGTCCAGAACAGCCATCTTTTATTCCTGCATTTAATCCTTCTTGTTATTAACACCTTTCTTGGTTAAAAGGTTAGTATGATTTTGACTGCAGAGTATATTCTTCAGGCTGCAGTTCATAGATTTTTCCCTTCTCTCAGCTGTGTGGCGATTGTGGCCATGGATGACAGGGGGATCATTCAGCATTCAGCTGGCAGTGGAGAGGGGTGTGAATATCCATCCCTTTCGCTGCTCCCTGACTCTGACTTTCCCCTGCCCTGCCATGCTGAGCTGAAGGGTGCTCTGTATTTGGATCTACACATGCTGTTAGGTCTGGTGAGTGCTGTAGGTGACCACTGGTCATTTTCTTCCTACCATCCCCTTTGGTAGTATGGTGCTGGTGAGATAAACAAGTTTCCGTGCTTCTTAGGGGGTTTTGCCTGCTGAAGGGATGGTGCCATTTGGGCTGACTGGTCACTGCCTCATTGACTAAAGATCCTAAATCATGATATACAGTGAATCCCGTGAGGGACAAGGAATGCTGCTGCCTGATTTTAGGGAAGAGGGATGTGGAAACATCAGGAATAGAGCAGGAAATAGAATGAGAAAATTGGACCTAAATTCTGTTAATGGACAGGCATTGATGGTGATGTGATGATGCTCTGAGCAATCAAAGCCCAAGCAGAGCCCCACGCACAGTACATGGTGTACTCTCAGGGCTGAAACCACTGCTGCTCTCTGCTTTTCTGGGGAAAACAGAATACGTGAGTCTCTGCAGTATGTGCACTTTGTGAGGCATTGTCTGGAGTGGCTTTTCAGGGAGCAAGGGAGCTCACTGTGCATTAGCTGGAACAACTCCTCTGCTGACTGTATGCTCGGCTTCCTTGTGCCTCTGGACCACTCCCTCCCGTCTGGCTTTTAGCACTTCCAGCCTTCAAAATGTTCAAATAACTGTTTATCCTCATAAGACCTCTGTGGGAGGGATGGAGGGATGGGTAAATCCTTAGCTTGCCAATTGGGAAACTGAAAAATAATCCCTCATCCCTAATTTGCAGCAAGGCCTCGTTGTGCCAGGCAGTGCTGGAACCATGCTGCAAGCACATGCCTGCATACCCAGGAGCAAATGCACACTTCTGAGTATCTTTGTACTTACACAGCTGCATTTTTACGGCTTGGTCAAGCTGTTTGGACACTGCAGGTTTAAACACAAGTTGCTTTTGGTTTCCCTCACACAGCACACAGCTGGTGTGAGAGTGTCTGGTTCAAACTGCTTGTAAGAGGTGTATTTCCCTCTTGGGCCTGGTCAGTGAGGAGGAGGAGGAGGAGGAATGTAGAATGTGCAGTGACATCTATAGCAGTGTGTACACGGGCACAGCAGAGCCTGGCCCACCATCAGTACTGGCCAGAGGTGCCGTCGTTGTGCAGTAGCCGCTGTCGGATACGGCGGGGTGTGAGAAGGCAGCGGCACTGCTGCCTCAGGTGCTCCTGGGCACAGCTGCTGCATCTGTGTGCCTGGTTTGCTCTTCTTGGAATCAGACTAGAACCTCTGAAGGATACTGCATGAAATTTGTAAAGCAAAGTCAGGCCTCTCTGCCTTGTGATACTTGTTTTAATTTTACTGAGGGCCGTCAGGAGAATAATTTGTGATTAAAACTGAAAGCTGCCTTGAAACAGCTGCCAGGCTGGGGGATGTTGGTGGGGGCTCCAAGGGGGTTAGTGAACTCCAGGTCTTTGGTACATTGTTTTCCCCATGCTTAGATCCATGTGCAGGATCTATTCCCAGATCTAATCAGGATTTGGACTTGCAAAGGGGTGAATGCTAGAGCTGTGAGTCTGGGAGGACAAGGCAGCCCTTGTGTGATTTACCTTCATGCTGCTGAAAGCTGTTGAAACCTTTTGTAAGAAAGGGTAGAGTCTGATTTAACGAATTTACCAAAGCTCTCAGGTTTGTGGCAAAAAGTCAGCACAACAGGTCTTTGTGAGCTGTGGATTTATGGCATGTAAATAAGTTAGTGTGCTAATTGTGGCTGGTGTTACAGGTAGCAGACAGTTAAAAAAAGTCTTGCAGGGTGTTTTATGTGGGTTATTTCACACACACTTGTGTGAAATACGTTTATAGATCCTCTGTCTCCATTCCCCGTGGCTGCAAGGGTAGGAGCAAGGAGCAAGGAGCAAGGAGCAGCATTCAGTGTAGGCTAGCCCACTCTTCCTCCCTGGGGTTCCAAGTTCCAGCAAACAGGAATCATTAAACCAGAGGAGAAAAAAAATGGCTTTTGGCTGCGCCTGAGCTCTTCCATCAGTGTTGCCCAGCAATCTCTGTGCTGAATGGAAACGGTTTCCTCTCTCCCAGCCCTAAGCTTACAGACTGGGTTTCCTGCCTTCCTGTTAGTGCCTCCACCTACCCAGACAGCTCTGACACTTCAGACTTACTGATCAGCTATTTTCTACCACAGCTCTTTTAGCAAAGGTTTTACGCGGCAGTGTAACAGCTGACTAAGCAGCGAGCCTGCGAGCGAGAGAAATGAATGTAGGGCTTTTTATATATGGCAACCTGACAAGGCTCTGTCTCAAACTGTGAGGCATTTCTCCATATGAGCAGCCTGTTCAGTGGATGTGCTGATGTTTGGTTGTGCTCTTGGAGCTGGGAGGCAAGCCCTGACGGGACCCCCGATGAGGTAAAAAGGCAGGGGAATGTTTCAAATACAGTACCTAGAAGAGAGGAGCACAGGCAATTTGCATAGTGAAACCACAATGTGAAGATATGCTGAATATGTGACTTGGCTTTAAAAACAGTCATCATGTGCAAAAGCAGTTGATGCATAGGAGAAATCTTATAGAAGGAGACTCTGTGGACCAGAAATATGAAAGTTCAAAGTGATTTTCATATCAGACAGCCTGTCATTTCAGAAGGCTGCAGAATGGGGCATTTTGGGGCACCACAGCTGAGCTGGAACCAGTCAGCTATTTCTGAACTGAATTTTTAATGTGTATATATATATGTATATATATATATATATATATATATGTTCCCTCCTCTGTGCTAAATTCCCTCTTTAGTCAGCATAGTACAACCATTCAGAGCACATTTCCATAGTGCTTTCAGTTTTCATGCAAACTACTTCAAATATATCTCCAGAAATTAAGTAACTCTGTCTTCAGTTAGTGATGGATATACCTTGAAACATTCAAAGCACTTGAAAAGTTCTGATATCTTTGGTCTGATCCTTTGCCAAACTCTATCTAGCTTTGTTGAAGTCCCTGTTTTATTCAGACACTAGTGGCAAAAACATCTGTAGACTTCCATTTTAACACTGTTAATCTACTGTCATATGTCCTAAATGGGTCTTCATTTTTTCCACACTGGGCAGGTGGTGAAAAAAACCCTGGAGCATAGTCTTTTGCAGATTTTAGGAATTGAGAAAATGTATGTTGTTGCTATGAGATCTGGTTTCCACTGTGAGGTGGTCTTATTAAGTGCCCCATTGCCAAGTGGCTGGTATTTGAGGGCAGAGGGGTCAGGACACCAGCAGGACGTTAACACTTGTCCACTCTTGAGATACACTCCTGGACAGGGCTGCTAATGCTGGGAAGGCATGTTCCCTGCTCCCCGGAGAAAAGTGAGAAACAAGAGAGTAATAGAAAATTATTAACAAGGCAAACGAGCAAAAGTGCTAAGTGAGTTCATGAGGACTTGAGAAAGAAAATGGAGAACATAGATGCTCAGGGAAGTATTGATAATGAGAGGAGACAAGGTGGATGGGCTTTGTGGGGGTTGAAATCAGGTTATCTGAGGGTGCTCATTCAGGGAACTGGTTATTTCTTGTGCTTTATCTTTTAAGAACAGCAGTGTCACATTTCTATCTGTACCTGCTCCTGTCTCAATGCTTACCAGTACACCCTTGAACAACTAATTTGCAGAGCAAAAAGGATGAAATATCCATTGATGTTGGAAAGAGGTGGCATTGCTTTCATTCAGAAGGGACCTTAGGGGTGTCTGTGAAAAGTATTGGGAAGGCAACTCTGCAAAATTGAAAACTTTATTCTTGTACTTGATATAAAGATTGGATGAAAGTTCACCCTCAGACTGTGGGGAACTGAGAAGGATGCTCAGTACCAGAATTTCTACTGACTGGGTCAATAAGCCCACTGATGTGATGGTGCCTTTCATGGCGTGCCTGGAAACCACTACTGAATGCAATGCAGCACTGACACTTCAGTGAATCGATTGCTCTGAATGCCATGCCAAACAGATGAGAAGCCTTTGTCAGGCAGTTTGGGTCAAGTCCGTCATCCGATCCCTGACCTATACCTTGTGGGAGTGGAGCATGAAGGATGAAGTCATCAGGAAAGTGCAAAGGTCTTGTGTCCTTGGAGGGGAGAGTTGGATGTACAAGAGGATGTATTCAAAACAAATCAATAAATCAAAGATGCCAGCCCTAGACAGATGTTTCTGTGCTGATTCTGGTGCTGCTTCTGGTGCCCATGCAGAAGCACAGCAGAGCAAGGGTTGCCTTGGTTTCTGAGAGGGGCTTTCATACCACAGGTTTGAAATGTACTGTCACCACTGGAGCATCAGAGGAGAATTAACATGCAGTGCTGCATGCCTTTCTCCCCTCACCCAGAGGACTAAGGCCAGCAGAGTGAGAAGGATTTTTCAAGGTGGTGTGGCAGGCTAGCAGAAAAAAAGGAATGGGTTTTTGGTGCTACAGCTGTTCCTTGTATGTAAATATCTCTTTTTACTGTGTTCAGATTCCATTTTCCCCAGACTTTCCTCTGATTTCATCTCAGCCGCGATGGGTGAGGCTCATTGGTATGTTCAAGAGGGAGGTCTCAACTACTGCATCTAGATAAGATGCCCTCGGTTAAATGTCACAGCCTGTCCACTCCAGTAAGGGGCATCACCACTTCCACAAGCATGAGAATGCCCCAGATCCTAACGCCAGCATTGCTGGGCAGTGTGGTGGCTTTTCGTCTTTTCCCTCTCCATATCTCCACATTGATCCCAGGATTTATGAGATGTCAGAGAGGCTGGATGTTCTTGTCTCTGTGGTTTGGACAAGAGAAGGAACAGGACTTATCTGGCTCAGAAACTCGGGATATAAGTTACATGGCAGCCTACGCTGGTAGGCTCTCCAGCAGGGCAAGCTGACCACTGCATGTACCAAAACAACCTGGGTTGCTTTTTCTGGCATGGCATTTCGGCTTTCATGCCTTTACATGTTAGCATGGAAAGTGAAACAAGGGCCAGCATTTTCAAAGATGAGGGCTCAGAGGTATGCAGAGACTGTTAGTGGAAGAGTTTGCTTGAAGAGCTGGAAAATTAAAGAAGGAGAGTCTAAGAAGGGTGATTTAGGAGTGCAGGGGCAGCAAGATGGCAAGGCTATGGATAGATAAATGGAGCATCAATTTGTAGTAAATTGCAGTGTAACAGCTCTGTGCACAGAACTATTATGGGATTTTAAAAGCCAGGCAAGTTTAACCCTTATACCTCAGGTCTGGATGGTCACTGTTGTGGCTGGACTGGCTAGCTCTCACTGATTGCAGTGTTTCTGGCTTTTTAGAGATGGGACAGCTTGGCTGACCAGGCCCCCCACTTCTACCTTATGGGAATTTGTTTGGCCTATGTTAGCTCTCCATGGGTCACTATCCTTGTACGCTGGGGCATGCTCTTCTTGTGGGAATGCTTGCCAGATTTCATAAAATCATAGAATAGTTTGGGTTGGAAGGAACTTTTAAAGGTCATCTAGTTTAACCTCCCTTCAACAAGCAGGCTATCTTCAAGGCCCAGAGCCCTGTCCAACCTGACCTTGAATGTTTCCTAGGATAGGGTACCCCTAGGCAACCCATTCCAGTGTTTCACCACCCTCATTGTAAAAAAAAATGCTGGTCTGGCACTCACTCCCCCATGACCTCCAGCAACCTGGAGGTTCACTACCTCTCCAGTCATGCTCTATGGCCCCACTTCTCTCTGTGGAAGGTTGCTGGGAGGCATTGGTTGGGGAGGCAGCTTCTCAATTTAATTTGAGGTTTCAGCTGTTGTCAGAAGCACTGCAGGATCAGTGGGATGAGCTGTTGCTGTTTCTCGCTGTTAATACCAGTGACAGTGTAATTTTCGTGGCTGTAAAGATGCCTGGAGCAGAGGGTGGGCCCTCTTGGAATTAGCAGCAATTTATTTTTTTTTCATACTGAAGAGAACAAATGATCTTTCCAGCACGCAACCTTCACTTCTGTTGCTGTGATCTGCCCTACTCCCAGGAAAGAACTCACTTCGGAAAGACTCCATAGCCCTGCAGAGTGTGAAGGGCTGATAACAAAACAGACACACACATACACACATGAAAATAAAAAAAGAGAAAGAAAAAGAAAAGAACTAAACCAAATCAAACCAACCAAACAAGAAAGAAAATTAAAAAAAAAAAAACCACCCCAAAATAAAAAGCAGCTGCTGAAAGTTAGAGCTAGACTAATGTGGGGATGAAAGCATTTGTGCAGAACAGAGGTGGGGAATATTGGCTCAGCAGAGTGGGCGGAAGTGTCCTCATGAATGAGCAGCACAGAGCGAGCGAAGTGGAGCTGCCTCGAATAACAAAGAGGGAAGGAGGGCGTTAGAATTTGATAGTACAGACTTTGGAAAAAATGAGAAGCCGAGAAGACAAGGAAATCATGGCTAATTTAAAACTGCTTTGGAGAAGCAGGTGGGAGGAAGACCTTGAACATTTGTTACACTGTGACTTGAAAGTAAGGAAATGGAAAAACAAGGGCTGGAAGGCAGAGCAAGGGAGGGCTCATCTCCTGCTTGCTCTTTAAAATTAACAATACTGACTGTTGAAGAGAACATTAAGGATTTTCTGAGAAAATGCAGAGCTCCTGGAATGAACTGTCCTAAGGGAAGGGCTGAGGAAAGCGGATGAAGCCAGGGGCTTCCAGAAAAATGATGATGATGTGATGAGTCAGAGACACTTTCGGTTGCACTGAAATATTTACTCTTTGTCTGCCTGTATCCACATCAAGAAACAAGGGCAACCCTCCCTTGACAGGTTAGAGTTATGCTATCAGGAGGTGTGCTAAGCGGATAAATAACAGCATCCAGAGGAGCTTTATCAGCTCTTCCTGTTGTTACTTGCTTTGGACCAAATTCTTATTGACTCGGTTGGGTGCGTGCTGGGGTGACTGAGCACAGAGCCTGAACATCTCTTCCCAGTGTGCCTTTTTTTGCACGCTTATCTTGACAGAGGTGACAACTCCTTTAAACAAGGCACATGTGACAGTGGCACTGTGCCCCTCTTGAAAAGTTGCCCAGGCCTGTATCTCACATTTTATACAAAGAGAGCGAGGGCCATCCAGAAAAAACAGGCACAAGCAGCCAATATAATCAGTTTCGGTATATTCTCTTCTCAAAAAAAAAAAGCCTGAACATCTCTCCAAAATAATCAGAGCTGTTAAATAACACTTATTCTGTGTGGAGGAAGTACAGTACTATGGGACTACTGGCATATGCCAAGGAAAACACTTGGACTTGCTATAACAATAGACCAAACTGAAGGAAACGGAAGGCTGTGGTGCCTATGGGCTGTTCTGGTGAGAGCTGGGGAGGAGTGGGACCTGGTGGTGGACCCGAGGGAGGACAGGCACATGGTGATTGTGCCGTGCCATGCCATGCATCCAGAGAGCTGCTTGGCTCGCTCTCTCACAGACAGTGTCTCCCAGCAGCCAAGCCCAAATCAGGTCATGAAAGCAGAGCACTGTCATCATGCAGCAGGTTTGTGGGGATCAATCAAATCACAATGATTTTACTGAGGAAAGAATTTAGGTTTTATTTACAAGATTAAATAAGTATCTTTTTCTTTTTTTCTTTCCCCTCTGCTATGTCAAATATTACCTGCTTGTATTTGAGAGTCAGTCTTTCTGAAACACTGTTCAGGATTGCAGCACAAGCACTGAATAAGGAATGTAGCACTATGTGTGTAAAGATTTCAAAGCTTGGAGTACAAGGATGAACTGAAGAAATCCTTTAAGGACTGTATCTGATCAATGCCATATTCTGCCTCCACCTTTCCCATGCAGTATTAATAACCTTGTTTCAAACCAGACTGTCTCTGTCCCACTTGGCCACATCCCACTCTCCCAGGTATGTAGGTATTCAAAGATCTATCCTCAGGTGTCTGCTCAACAGTAGTGGTATTGAGCAGCCCAGGCTAGATACCCACGTGGCCACGGGTGGGAAGGCAGTGAGGCAGGCAGCCTGCTTACCACAGGCTGCTGGATGAAGAATGCTGGTTGTGTAGGGCCAGATTATACTTGCTGCTGCAGCAACACAGCATCGTGGCACTCACGCGGAGATCCATCACAAGCACGTCATGCTTCATGCAGAGAGCCATCACATGAAAAATACACCACTTCCATGCATGGGTATCAGTTTAAAAAAGACTAGTATTTGGCCTGTGTAATTATATATTAGCTGTGCATGCCTGGTGATGGGAGGGGAGGGTTTCAGCTGTGTCAGAGATTTTATATGTGAGAAGAGATTTAATGAAGCCCTTTAAACTCACAGTCATTTTCTTTTGCTTTTTATGTAACATGAGGTGAAAAATGTAGATTTGATTAGTGTTGCTGGATCCATTCTGAATAAAAGACATCTTTACTGGGTCTTCCCATCTGCACATACGGAGACATTTTAGTTCCTGTGTTTCTTTTTTTTCTGCCTCTGCACACGAAACAGATCTTTCCTTCCTATGGGTCTCTCTTTAAAGGTATTTATCCTTGATCTTTAGGTGCCCTTAGTCATCCCCAGTCTCCAGCACTGCTGTTCCTTTCTATGGCTGTGCACGGGGCAGCCCCAATCCCCCACAGTCAGCTCCATGTGCATCGTGGAGCAGCTGCAGCAGGGCTTCCTTCTGGTCTCATGTATCCCAGCAGCTTCTCTCCTGGACTGTGTGAGATTCCCACATGATGGGGACCTTGCCTTCGTGCAAGCAAGTCATATCATGGTGCTTAGTTGGAAAGGGAGAAACTGACAGGGAACTGATAGGGGGGTGAGGTGGTATCTCCCTCAGATTGCCCCTGCTTCAGAAATCAGTTTGAGGATGTGGCACTGGGAGGACCAGCATCATGCCAGGGCAGGGCTTCTCATGTCCCAGAACTGATTCATGGGGCAAGTCCCTGATGTCCTGGAGGCAGGAACAGGATGGAGGAATGGCTGAAACAGAAATTGCTGACAGCCTTATTTTGGTCAATGTCCCACTGAAGTCAAGGGGATGTTGCTCCAGGAAAAACTGGATAAGAATCTGGGGTTTGGCAGCAGTAAGGGTTCTGTCTTCTTGCTGTTTATTCTCCAAGTGGAGCCTTAACCCGCTGTTTGTGACTTCATGATCATTTCCAGAGCCTGTGCTAATGATGTCATACCCGGGGGATTCTGGCTTCAGGTGGGAAATTAACAGCAGGAGCAGATGAAGTCTTTAATAAACAAAGTTCCTATTTTCATGCAAATGTCTTTAGAAATAAGGAATGAGGGGAGTGAGAAATACAGAAATTTATGGTATAGAAGCGACGCTGTTTGGAAACAGACTTTTTATGAGTTTTCCAAGAGGCGCCAGCTGCTCTTTAATGTTTTCATTTAAGAGTTTTATGTATGAAAGCTCTAGCTTGTGTAAACAGCAAGGCTGAGAAAGTTGCAGGGATTGTTGTTAATGGCGAACCTAACAGGCTGGGGATTTGGCTTGGAAAAGACTGTCAGTGTTGATGTTTATTCAGAGCGGAGGTTTTTTGCATTGCTGGATGACGCCTCTGATGTCCCTGTTGTTCTCTTGAGCTCTCCCGCCTAGCCCCTCGCTCTCCTGACTACCCCCAATGTCCCTCCTTCCTCCGAAGACCTGGGAGAAGGTGGCACAAGTGCATGGTAAATCCTTCAGGCAGGGCAGCATCTTCTCCTCCATGCTGCAGCTTGTCATCCCCCGAGGTGCAAGTCCTGGGTTAGGACGTGGCCATGTTTCCGCACTGCCCCCTCCCTACCTCTGGAGGCAGGGATGGACAAGGTGCTGCTGCGGCAGCATGGCAGGAATAGACACCAGCCACCCATTTCTCTCTCTATATCTTGTGCCCTGGTACTCCCTGCCCTCACCAACAGCCATTGCTGATCCGCATCTATTAATCTGCTATTTTGGGGAGTGCCTATTGTGCACTCTAATTAGTATAATTGCTTTATTTTGCTGGAGAGAGCGCTGGAGCCCATGCCACAAACAGCTTTGTGTTTTTCTGGTGGATTCCCTTTGTTTGGCAGTTAACTCTCCAGGGGTGACATGTGTGGCACTAGGTTAGGAAAAAAATAAATGATGTCCCTTCAGCAAGGCCAGCGGGCATGAAGCAGGCAGCTGCACGCCCTTCGCTTCCCAAGGAGGACCTGAGCGATGATCCGTGGTGCTTGCTGCTCTCCATTTTGCTCTCATGTTTTTCTGCAGCAGCTTTCTGTTTGCTCATCTACAGGAATACTCTGTATCACGCCTGCCTGTTTTTGAAAAGGTGACTGCTGATGACAACTAAGATAACAAGAGAGTGGGTTTTTGGGTTTTTTTTTTTGCCTTCATGAGAACACCTCCGGTTCTATTAATAAAATCCTGAATCTGACTCGTCCTTCTGAGAACTCCCGGCCTCTCTTCACCCATTCAAATCTGTATTTTTAAGCTGCTGTAGGTGGATTGTCGACAATGGTTGTTATGCAAACTCCGAGTGCTGGCTTCAGGAGCTTCTTAGAAACATGCAATGAGTAATCTTTATGTTTCTGACAGGTCTACGAAGAGGGAGGGTGTGCAGTTTGCTGAAGATAGGTTGACAAAATAAGTATCAATTCATGACAAACTGACTGCCAAAAATATTCCCATCAAACACTGAAAACAATTAGTGAACAGTATGACAGAACATCTCTGAGGTTGGGGAGTGTACTGAGGACAGAGCCCCTCAGTAGTAAACTGATATTTCAATCTTTTTTTAAAATTTGGGTCAGAAGAAATGATCAGGACCTTTGTTCTCCAGCATTACTTATATGTTTGGTGTTTTGGGTTTCTTTTGTAACTCATAGGAAGTGGCTATACTTGAAAGATGAGATAGGTATGTTTATTTTTCCAGCTTGTGTGAAGTGAGCACTGATCATCTGAGACCTGGCTAATACAGTGGGGTCACAGAGCTATGAGATGGCCATCAAAATTTGAGGAATTCTGATCAGTAGCAACCTGGACTGCAGAGGCTTCTGTACTTGAAGCTGAAGCAGCAATCCTGTGCTCCAATGGCCTGCCAGCGGGCTGATACTTTTGGAAAAAAATTATCTATAGACAAACTTCCCTGAATAGAGAATTGGCTGTTGATAGCTCCTTCTGTACATGACCTAAGTCAGAAGTACAACATGCAAGCCTCCATATGCCAACTTGAACAAAACAGAGAGAGAAGGACTTCTTGGAGAAGGGGACTTGAAGTAAGATAAGTTTCCTCCTCAGGAGTACATGTGGGTGAGTCACCATGTGGTGCAGTTTGCTGTTTGACCCAAACAGGATGTTGTCACATCCTACACTGACTGGAATTAGGAAGTTTGGCTTTGTGGTACCTGTTTTCTGACTGCAATGTATGGCTCCTGCAACTGCAGAGCATGCCAGCAGCAGATGGGGAAGAGGAGCCAGCACAGCCCTGTGATGGCCCCTGGGCTTGGGGCTGCTCCTGCCTGACACCCGGGGTAAGTCAGCTAGGAGTTTGTAACAGCATCAACCAAAGTGCTGCAGGCTCATCTCAGTTGACTTCCCAGGGTGCTAGGCTTCTCTTAATGATAGTTCACACTGCTGTCACCCTCCCATCCCTCCCCAGAGCAGACTTGCGTTTGGCAGAGGCCTTGTGTCTGTTTGTAGCTGCATGGAGGTGACCATGGGGTCAGCAGCCGCTGAAGGGCACAGCGCCAGTTACCTTCTATGACCTTATATTGCTGTTCCCTTTAGCATCCCGTGTTACTGTCAGCGGGCACACCCAAATACCCGTAGCAACCCACATCTTTGCATCATGCTGGTAGTCACAAGGAGGCAATACCCAGGACTCTACCAGCTGGAAAGCCCCGTCTCTGTGCACAAGCATTGCTTATTACTACACCACAGCTCACAGATCTTCAGAAGCCAACCCACTTCATGAACCCGTGTTTTTTAATGCTGAGAGTCCCATTGCCTCTGCCAGTCTGCTAGTTCCATCGCTCCTCTCTCAAGTGAGTCAACAGCCATCTGTGCATGCTAAAAATCAAATAACTTTTTCTTTAAGATTTTTTTTTTGTCACTTATAATGAATCCCTCTGCATCACCCTATGTGGTACCTAGTGATGTCCAAGATGCAATCAGGAGGAAAGAGTATGATCTGAAGCCACCCACACCAGCCTGATATTACCTTTCTGTCTCAGCTGCACTTCAGCGATCCAGCTGAAATGAGGCAGTTTTCTCTGTGCTTGGTGCCAAACACTATTCTCACTGAAGCAGAGGGAAGTTTTGTTTTTCCCTAAATAGGAATGATTTGGCCTTTGGTGGTGCTCAGCTGGAAAGAATCCAGCAGTTTTCTGATCTTGTCAGAGTGGCTGAGATGGTCATAAATCAGAAGGGCTGCTCCAGAAATATTTTCCCTGGGTTTGATTCTCCATCCCACCATGCTGGTATAATGAAAAGAAAAATTGGGCCCACCACTGATTTAATTTTACAGATAACCGCTCTCTTTCCAGGCAATCTTTGTGATTAATTTTTCTCACAGTCTGTCTGGGTTTTTTGGAGGTTTGTTTCATTTTTTTTTTACCCTCCTCTCCCCTTCCATATGTGGAAGAATAAAGTGAAGAAACAACATTTTCAGAGAAGAAAGACTTGGAAAGAGTTGCTGTTTTCTGGGAGTCTGCTACAGCTGTTAATTTGTGGAAAACCTCAGTGGAAAGTAAGCAATATGGCAGCATCCCTTTACACGAGAATTCAGCAATGGCCTCGTTCCAAACTGTGGCTGATTTAGGTTCTTGGCTTGCACAGCCAAAGCTTCATGTAGTGTCATGCTTTTTTTAATAGATAATGTTGATGCAGCTGTGTAAGGCTCTGATGTTCTTTTTTATTTTAACATGGAATTGTCGTCATTCAATCAAGCTTAAGCGTTGTGGAGCTGTGATGTTGTTTGTCTTTGCTTGTTAGATGTTGGCGGGTGAGCCTGAGGATGGGCTGAGATGTTGTTTGGGAACCAAGAAAAGGCCCCCTCCCTTCCTCTTTGCCTCCTTCACAGAAATGCACACAGACCCAAACTCCCATCCAAAAAAGCAGGAACGCTGAGAAAACTTGGAGCGGGGCTTAAACACTGTGGGCTGGGACCCTTCTGCCTCTCCAGAGCACGCACGCTCTTTTCTTCTTGTAGGCTTTGCTCCTCTCCAGCATTTGTCATGCATAGTTGGTGGCATATCAAGATTCTGAGTACTGTACTGAGTGCAGTAACCTCTTTTTCTTGGATGGACATTTTGTTTGTGGAGAATACAGCATGGTGCTCAGTTGTCTGGGCAGAAGTGAACACTGAGGAAAATCTCAGCTATGCGATGTCTATTAGATCAGAGATTAATTTTCCACTAGAAACGTCCAATTATTCAAACCTCTCCAGTAGATGAAAGAGCTTTTGACAATCTGTTTTTCTGAAAAACCCTGCAATTCATTTGGCATGGATTAGATGACCTATTAGGGATTAGAAAAGGCAAAAAGTGTTTCTAATTAACGTCAGCCCAGCTGTTAACTTGGGGAATATCAGTGAGTGGTAGCACAAGATGGCTCCTACAGATAGTTCTGTGACTGCAGTTCATGTGGACATTGCTACCTGGACCTGGAGCTTTCTGCATAGTGTGTTACACAAGTTCCCCCTTCCCAGGTAAGGCATTAATGTGCACTGGACCAGTTGCTGCTTCTTGGCTCTTCCTCCTTTTCCAAGGCAGGCTTTATGAATGGGTAAGCCCCATTTTTTTCCCAGCACTACCTTGTCACACTCACCTTCCTATCTCTGGGCCATACACTTGCTTTGATTGCATCTTTCTCACCAACTTGGCTGTGTATCTCATTTCTTTCCCTCGGGGAGAATTGGGGCAGAATCTTTCAATCCTTAGAGTTTCCCCACAGCATCTGGAAAGAAGAGTAAAACCAGAGATGAGCCAGAAAGAGGCAGGCAGAGGAAGATGAAAGAATTTGGAGGTGGGAACTATTTGCTCTTGGAATGAAGCTTCCTCCTGGCTGGCCTAAGGCAGAGCAATTTACTCTTTTCTGTAACATGCACAATGGCTTAGGCCCTGCTCTTCGGAATAAACATTTCAAGGGTGCCTTAGGGGCCCCCTATTTATATTTTTATAAGCTTCTTGGTCTCCTTTGACTCTTAGGCTAAATCCTCACTGCCAGTATTGGAGCTAGCTTGAAGTGGAGTAATGTCTTGTGGAGATACTTGAGCTAAGTTGAACTAGTTTGGCTGCTAGAAGTAGTTTACCCATAGCAGTGTATTTGTCAGACCATTATACCTGCCTGCTGCCATCCTTTATCCTGTGCCAAGCCCTGTCTCTAGCTCACACTGGTGACTAATGCTTTTGCTGCAATCCTGACTTCTCTGCAGCCACCCACTGAGTCTCCAGGACCTAAATGCCACAGTCAGGGTAGAGCATGGGGTTTGGGAGCTAGAGTCATGCTGGTGCTTTTGCAAACTTTTTGTAGGGCTGAACCCACATTTGCTATTAGCACTGTTCAATGCTTTCCTGTTTTTCTCTGTCCCCTTGAACTCACACTGCAGCCCTTACTGACTATCGTGTTTTGTTTTTAATGACAGAGCAAAGGTGCCAAAATATTTCAGTAGCTCCCCTAGGAACATCTGCAACTTCTTTAGCTAGTGTTTTCACAGCTGGCCATAACTTCACTTTATTTTTGAATGCTAATAGTAGTGAATCTGGGATCCTGAAGGAGAACAATGGCTAATTTCCCTTACATCAGGATTTAAAACTTACAAAAAGCTACTCTAGCACCTTTGAATAAATGACCAGAAACAGAGCTAAGGGGTACTTTGTCATTTGACAGACAAAGTTTCTAAGCTTCAGACAGAGCTTGGACCAGCCTTCTGACTTAGGATAAAGTCTGTGTTTGGAGCCACCAGGATTAAAACATACAGACCCCTTAAATGACATTGCTGCTACTGCTGCTGCTGTTGAGGTTCATGCTGCAGTGTGGCAGGAGAGCCATCTGATCACTGCCTCCAGTGCAGTTTCTGTCATCTTTGATGAAAAAGGAAAGAATAAAATCTCACACCTCTAACATGATACCAAGGTCTAAGAACAGGAATTAGGTCTATGAATTTGAACTTCCATCTAGTAAAAGTGCCGCAGACCTTTAATTGCAGCTCAGATTTATTACCTGCTAGCTATGCTTAGTTGGTCTAACAATGAAAATAAGCCACGATCCTTAATCATTGTATCAACCTGTCACTCATAATCTTTGTTTTGCACCTCTTCACTCTCTACTCTGAGCTAGAAAAGCATGAAGAGAACAAAAAGCATGCTGCAAAGCTTCCAATTTTATTTAACTGCTGACAAATCTAATAGAATCAAAGAAGCTTTAGATTGAGCTCTTTACCTGAATGTTTTTTCTCCTGCAATGGCATCATCACCATTGACTCCTGCTGGAGTGGAGACTATGTCTCACCTCACATTCAGCTGCAGCACCAGGACCATTTCTGAGTGTGGTCCCCACCCACTCGTGACAGCTGCATCCTGGCCCAGGCAGAAGCTAACAAGCTACATTCTTTTTCTGGGGGGCAAAGTGCTGGGGGGAGGCAGGTCTGCAGCACAATTTGAACAAATGTACCAGTGACACTTGCAGGCTGAGAAGCAAAGAAATGCTTCATCCCGCATGTTTCCTTGGGACATCCCAATTCATCAGTGGTGTCTTCCACTGGTGACACAGGCGGGCTGCAAATCAGCACTGGGTGGGTCTGCTTGTGGAGAAATCCTTGATGGTCTACCTTTTTGAGGGAGCCAGAGCTGCCAGATGAAGGATGCTGGTAGCGGAGGATGGTGTGACGTGGCTCTTTCTGAAGGTGGAAAACAGTTTCCCAAAGACATTGCTTCCCAATGTAGGTGGACCCATGCCAGCATGCTCAAAGCATCAGTTATATCTGACTGTGAGATTTCCCACAGCTCAGGGGAAATGCTGGTGTGGAGTAGGATTTGGGGTTCCTGTTGAGGCTTATGGCCAACACAGACTGGACAACACTTCTGCTGGGCTGTTATGATGCTCCCCTGGGGGCAGAAGGCCCAGTATCCCTCTCACACTGGGACCATGAGCTTGTCATTTTCTCAGAGGCAGCAGTGTTTCTTTGAATGTGCCTCTGAGTGGGAGAGGAGGTAGGCTAGGAAAAAAGACTTGATGCTTTTTTCGTATTTCCATGGATGTGCCCTGTCAAACCAGTGGGAACTTTGCTGTTAATTGTAACTCAAGCAGACACGTTGTTGAGTGTGATAAAATCCAATAGAAATCTTTAAAACTCCCCAGATTACCTCCATTGCTGCAGTTAATTTTTTGTCCATGACTTCTCCACGAAACCAGATACAACTAAAACATGCAATTCAAGAAGGCTTAGTGCCTTGACCTAAGTGCTAAGGTATTGCATGATCTGCCTGCCAGATACCACAGCCTCACTGCTGCAGACAGGTAATTAGGTCACCACTTGTGAACTTTTGGTACACGCAGACTTATGGCCTGATAGCACGGATGCCCTTAAGCAAGCAAAGGCAATTCACCTATCACTGTGAATCTAATGAGCACTGAACTCCAGTCATTTAGAATAAGGTGGCTTCAGCCCCCTCCATTTTAATCCTACCTGAAGGCACAGAACTTGTCTACGTGGGCGTCTTGCAGAAGATACCCACAGGAGCTGGTGTGGTACGGTGCAGGGGCACTCAGTGGGATCCTGTGCAGATGTGTGCAGTGCCCGCTTTGGGACCCTCCACAGGAGCAAATGGTGTGCTTCAGCAGTTTAACAACATTGCAGGAGGTGTGTGTGTACCCCTGTGTCACAGCAAGCCTTCAGAGGCAATGCCAGACTGTGATAGAGGACCGTGGCTAAGGACTGAGCCTGGCAACGCTGCCGTTTCAGGTGCATGGGAGACAGGACGTGTCCTAAAAATGCCTCCTAACATTTTTCATAAATGGAAAATGCAGGGTTTGGCCAACTCACCTCCCTCTGTCCTTGCTGTATTTGTGCATTCTGCATGTTTTTTCCTCATATTCCATCTCAAGACACTTTCCCATCAGCTCATGCTGTTATGTCACTCTCCGGTGGGTGAACTCAGTATGACCAAGAAACACTGAAGGAAAATGAGATGCAGATGTGGTAACTACATTAATATTCCCCTTCAATGCCATTGCTATTGGGGAGCTCAGACTGTTAATTTGACTTTGCTCCTTCACAGAGCACAAATACATCAAAATGTCAATCTTATCTGCCTTTTGTTTCAGCGCACCTGCCCCCCTGGGACAGCTTGTTCAATGTACTTGCGTCCTCCCTGGTCATTCTCCATGGGCACAGCACATCTGGTGGGGACCACAGGGGACACTGGAACCTGAGAGGGGCTTGGATCTGTGGTTCAGTTATGTCATGTCTGAGTGGTGCTTGTTTGTGTATTTTCAGAAAACCCAGAGTAAAAAAGGCTTTTCCCCATAAATTAATAGTGACCTCAAAGCTCCCATGGTGGAAAAACTGCTATGTGATGCAATGCCAGTAAAATAGAAGCAACTGTAACTTCACAGAAAAAGCAGTGATACTCTGATTAATTGCTCTGTTTTCTGGGGTTTCAGTAAAAATGTCTGCTGATTATTTCTGAAACTTATGATGACTGTCTAAGTGCATAACCTCTTCTTAACATCAATTTGGCAAACAGAAAAGGAAATATATCATACAATATTCCGCCTGTAGGGCCAAGTTCTGTCATTTATCTGCTTGAAAAGCCTCTGTTGACTGCCTTGGGATTTCTCCTCGCAGAATGATGGCAGGACATGATCCAGACCCAATATAAATGTAACGTATTAACCAGTATATCTTCAGATGGGGAAAACGTGTGTGGAATTTCCCTGCACTATCATGTGCATACTTTATAGGCAACTGCATGCACAGTTATTGAAAAGAAGCACAGACGTCTGTGGTTAGACATCAATGACTATTGTGGGAGGGAAAAGAGGGAAACTGGAAGGCTTAGAATTTGTGCTTTATTGGTTTACTGAGGAATACAAGATGAGAGAAATGAAAACAGTTTAGGATAGAACTGTAAGGAAGGGAAATTGGCATTGCTGGCAACACTGATGAAATATAATGTCTTTGCCAGAAGAGTATAAATAATGGGTTTCCTGATAGAAAATGTTGATGAGGCCAGTAGGGGGGAGAGTCTGAGGAAAGTGTATGCATGTGGAAACTGAGTTTTATTTTGGCAGTGACTGAAAATAACCATGAAGTCTGGAGCTTGTAAACCTGGGAATCCTGAAATTAATAATTTTGAGAGTTAACTGTTGGAGAGTGACAGCCCCATGAGGACCGTTTGCTTTTCGGGTCTTGCATATCCTTGCCTGTTTTAAGTCCTGAGACTTACTGCTGGCTGCATGACAACTTATGAACCAGTAGTTAGCCAAGATAACAGCCTTCATTTCAACAGCAGCTATGGAGGCTGCAGAAAGTGCTGGTGGCAACAGGATATTTGATAAAGGGTCTGCTTTGGGCAGGTTTTACATTGCACTCATCTCTGCAGTACCTGATTGATGCCATCCTTAGTTGTGTTACATACCACCACTGTCTGTCCTAGGCTGTTTTGTTCTATTCCTCTCCACATGGGGAGGAATGTGTACCATATAGTGCTCTGTTTCAGTAGAGTTTCTTGCTTAAGTCTACACTGGGGAAAACACAGAAACTCTGATGGTCTCTTGTCCAAACTGCTGCTCAGAACTTCACAGGGAGATCAGGTTTTTCAGGGCCTTGCTCAGGCACATTCTGCATATCTCCAAGGATGGAGATTTCACAACTTCCCTGGGCTGTAGGCCTGCTTCATCAAGTAGGATGATCCCTCTTTATAACTTTAAGTGATTGGTGCTGATCCAAGTTTTAGACCTTTACAACAGAGGATGCTGCTATTCATTGCCTTTGGGGCGGGTTTGGGCTGCTTGAGTAGAAGCAGATGAAGGAAGATTTTCTTGGCTTGACAGCAAACCTCAGTATCAGCCCCAAGAAACTGGATCTAAAGAGGTTTCCACAAAGGCAAGCCTTAGGCTACCTGGCAGAGAGAAAGAGGCTCCTGCAGGGAATAGTTCAGAGCACCTCTGTGAAGCTTCTCTTTTGAAATGCCCTCAAGAAATGCTGGTCTATCTTCACTGATAAGGGCAGGCACGTAGGAAGATTAGTTTCCCCATTGCATCCTATGTGCATTCTCTGTGCATGAGCCTTTCTACCATCAAGCCTGAAATTTGCACAGTCTTTTCTTCATCTGGACAGAAAACTAAAGAGGTCTGGAAAGGTGATGGGGAGAAAGGCGCTGCTGAAAGGCAGTGATTCAACAGCTTGGATTTGTATGCAGTAATGATAACACTGATGATTCACTGGCCCTTCAGCTCCTTATCCTGTGCATAGGTTGTGACTGTCCTTCAACAGACTCTGGCATTTATTGAGGTAGAGCAGTATTTGCAATCAACCATGGTTTTTTATCACCTGAGAGCTGGAAAGTCTTGGTCTTATAAGGGTTCTTGTGGCCAAAATCCCAAATGAAATCTACGGCCTCTAAATCTAGTGGCTTTCCTCTACAAATACAATTTGGTAGGTAAGATCTCAAAACAGCCCATAAAGTACATTCACACATATCCAAGGAAAAGCAGACTGGTGATCAGTTAAAAGACTTCCTACACTGTGTCCCCAGTTCCCACACAGTGATACCTTGGTGGGTAGCAGAGGAAAAGTGTTCTCGGTAGGTAGGCTCCTAAAACTTCTTCCTTAGTGCCAGGAGCTGTAGTCTGAACAGTCAAGCAGCAATGACATCAGGAGCGGAAAAATGAGAACATTAGCAATTGTCCAGACCAAGTACAGCTCCATCACTTCTACACCATGCCACGGAAAAAAAAAGTACCAGGGGCTTACTCAGCATTTTGCTTTCACATGCATGCATGATGCTCTGCTTGGGGATTGTCATCAGCTGAGGAGCCGTGTGGTGCAGTGATCCCGGTGTCTGTGCTGCCCAGCACAGGTTCAGCCCCCTGCATCCTGGCCAAGCTCCTGGCTGGGAGGATGTCGCAGAAGTGTTTGCTACATCCTCTTTCAACTTCATCTGTGTTTAGTTTTCCTGGCAAATAGGGCTGAACCACTTTATTACTAATTTTTCAGGAAAAATGTAAGTAGCATGCCATGGCAAGATACTGCCAGAGGATGTTTCGTTTTGTGTGAAACTCTTGCTTTGTTTCTTTGCTCCATGTTGGGATTTGAAGTTGTAATGAAAAATTATGAGATGCTGCCACTTTTTTGGAAAATGATGGGAGTCAGCCAAAGCTAACGGGGTACAGGCCACTCCTAAAATTCCACACGTGTCTACAGGATGCAGAATGGCTGGTGAGGCTCTTTCAGACTGCCAGTGTAACATCATTCCCCTTAGAATAGTGCTTCCCTTTTGCCACATTTGCAGCCTGGCTTCTCAAGAAAGTAAGGCTCATGGGGTCTTTGTTCATGTACGTGTGACAGAAAGTCCCTGACACATCTTTCAACATTTGGCAGATTTCAGATTTGTCAGTAGGATGGAGATCTCAGCAACTTTATGTTCTTAACAAGTTTTGTGAAAATAAACATCCAGGTAAAGAGGAAAGAAGTCCTCACTGATATTCCTACTGTGGGAAAGGCTAAATTACGAGCTTGTATCTCATTACAGCATCTGGATGGGAGACACAAAGCTCCAGGGGTTTCCCTGGTTATGGAGCTATTTTTTCATTTCCCCATCCCAAGTCCAGGCGAAGCACTGCATAGCGAGAGGCGGAGCTGGGGCCAGTTTCCCATCTGCGGTAAAGATGGCAGTGCTGGAACTGCCTTGCTTATGGCTCAGTCAGACAGCCTCTTCCTAGGCCCCTTTAGATCACTGTCCACTGTGGCAAAGGCCAGTGCATGAAGTGTGTGCATGTCTCCTGGCTGCTGGCAAACAAGGGCTTTTTTTTTTTAAATGGAGCACAAATGCTTACCCAGAGTCAACTGTCTCTGGCTTCCTGTCTGCAGATTCTCTTTTATGAAGTAAATGTTTATGCTTTCAGACTCCCTTTAGGCCTGTATACTCATTCAGCACATGGCTGCAGGATAAATCTGTTCTTGCAGTTAGCAAAGGAGTAAATGCATTCTCCAAAATCCTCAACGAAACCACGAGAATTGGAGGGACACCAAACCCAAACATTCTTCTCATTTACGCTGTTAGAGCTGCTGGGAAACTGGATATTTTGCAAAGGAACTGGCTTTTTTCCTCTCTTCACTGCTTTTTTTTTTTTTTTTTTCCTTGAAGTCTGCAGCAATGGAATGAGTGAATTATTTCCTGGGGCAGCTGCTGTGTAACATCCAATACTTTATTCTTTGAGCTCATAAAAATAAGTGTATCAAGAAGAAGAAAGTGGCAAGTTGCTCAGCGTTCCAGAGGATTGGGTGGCTCCAGAGATTTCATGTTTGTTTTCTTGGCATGTGCTAGATATGTCCATCTTTTCTCTTTCAGCTTCTGCAGGCACCACCTGCCCCTTGTTCTTCTTGAAAAATAGATGAAGGAAATCTGAGACATGGAGCCTCAAGGGAGTGCCTGGGGAAGGAGCGGAATAGAAAGCAGTAGGAAAAGAGAGGCTTGTATCTCTCTTCAAGGGATGGAGATGATAGATTTAAAAAAGCCTTAAATGTCTGAGCAGTTGGTGAAAGCGCTCAGCCATCCTGCCTTACTCGCCTACTTACATATCTCTGCCACAAATTAAAGGAACAAGCATTATACAAATTTATGGCTTCAGTCCCTCTTACAGCCCCATTACTTTCCAAGCTGTGTGAGGTGTCATGGTTCTGCAGCAATGGCTAAAGCTTAGGGCAACCAACTGGCAGTTCAAAATTGCTTTGTTCATCTTACAGGATCCCTAATGCAAGCTGTTGGGGTGGAAAATGCTACTTCTTTCCCCTGGAAACAGAGGTTGAGCAGGCACTGGCTGAGGTCTTTGCTCTGGGATCTGAAACATCCAGGCTCATCATGAAGGGGAAATCTCCCTCTGACTTCTTGCAGTGAGGCAGGCTGGAGGCGAGGGGAAGGTGTAACCAGCTGACTTGGGAAATCAGTTAAGATGCACAGAAAAGGAAACCGAGGGCTGTGTGAATTGTGCACATCAAAGTCAGCAAGGCATGAGCTCGGGCTTCCTTTCATCCAAGGCATGCTTCACAACAGGTTTCCCACCATAAATGTTATTGCAACATGCCCATCCAAACAAATAGCAGAGGAAAGACGAAAGCAGAACTTTGGCTGTGAAGGTCACTTTTAAGGAGCTTACACCCAAGAGACACCCAGCACCACTGGGTCCCACACCATGGTGCTACCATGGATCACCAGGGACAGAGGATTCACATGCAGCACCCACCCAGGGCACCTTCTCCCCTCACTCTTTGCAAGTAGCCACAGCATCAGCTGAGGCAAAGCTGTGCATCTTGTGAAAGTCCACGTGGCTATGCTGATTCACACTCTCCAGGGATGTAGCCTGTCCTCGCTGCCTTGCTATCTGGTCTCCAGATTGGTATTATTCTAGGGATTTTGGACACTTATGCACAGGATGTGTCTATGTGCTGCAGCTGACTGCACTTCAGAGGGACACTTACAGTCCATATTTCCTTGTTCCTTGAAATATTGGAGCAGTCTCCACTATTTCATACATTTTAATGCAAAAAAAAATCGTTCCCTCCTGTTTCATCTTAGATGTAGAAGTGACAGAACACCTGCTTAGAACCTTCTTTAGGCAGTTGAGGAGGGAACAAAATATACCTGGATCTCTTTCATCCATTATGTGCCGGTTTAAAGGGCTTGATACACCCTGATATCACTGGGACCTTCTTAGGTATAGAGAAAGATGAGTGTGAGACCCCCATCAGTGTGCTGAGTAGCAGCACAGTGTGCTACCCTACAATTCCTGCCCCATATGATTTGTGCCCCCCCCCCCCCACTTAATCTCTCTGTTCCTCATCTTCCCATCTGTGAAATGAGACATCTCTTTTCCTTTGGAGAAGGAGGAACAGTGTTTTTTTCATTGGTAAGTATTTCTGTTTATGGCAACTTCTGGGTTCAAAATGTGAAATAGTATTTAGCATTGTCTGAGTTATCTGTGGAGGCTGGGAATAGTGAGATGGATATTGTTTGAGGTGAAAGCAAGTCTGGCTATGACCTTCTAAGGTCACATCTCAGAGCACGTTAAGAAAAGGTACAGACAGAAACTTCCTGGCCAATGTATTTACTTCCTTATAACAATATAAGTGAAGTGTTCTGAAGAAGGAAAAATACAGACATGACAAAAGTGATGAAACCAATAAATTAGTATCATATTAATAAAAAACCACTTCATCCACAGAAAGAAGGTTTAAACAAACATTAAATAGGAAAGAAAGTTGCCTGGGAGGAAACCAGTGCTGGAATTAACTGTAACCAGATGCAAAGTACCATTATCTTTCTGAACAATATGCATTTATCTCCAGCAACAGTCCAAAGTGCCTGCCACTTACTGTAACGCTAGGACAATTGTTGGGAACCCTGCTTTGGCAAGCTACAGGCTTGTTTAGTCATAAAAGGACAAATTCTTACATTATGGGAGGGGTACGCAATGAGACATACACATTTTTTGAATTAAGAAAGTCCTTTCTTCTCCTCATGTGAGAGTAACTCAGAAACAACAAAAATGGAAATATTCTTCCTGTGCAAAGTCCTGACAAGCCATGTAGCAGAATCCAGAATGTCCCAGTGCCTCACTACAGCTCTGACACTGCTTTATGGAATGATCTTGGACAAGTCACCTACCAACACTGTCCTTTTATCTGCTCTACAGAAGGGATAAACTATCCTGAAGCAGATGTTTGACACCATGTTAAAAGCAGGATCCAGGATTGGCTACAGGAAGAAAAGTACCATGTTGTTACAA
This sequence comes from Pyrocephalus nanus, assembly GCA_038380795.1. Taxonomy (NCBI): domain Eukaryota; kingdom Metazoa; phylum Chordata; class Aves; order Passeriformes; family Tyrannidae; genus Pyrocephalus; species Pyrocephalus nanus. The sequence continues at coordinate 75,650,868 of CM076260.1, read as the reverse complement.
GAGGGTGACCCCCTCGGGGATAGAAGCATTACAGTGATGGGCCGTGTAGTGAAGAGGAGGTGAAATAATAAAAAGAGGGAGACCAAAGCCTTACCAAGGACACTGTCAGTGAATTTGCATGGTCAGTTGTCAGATGAGGGTGATTTGAGGATAAAGTCCACTGGTTCAGCATCCTAGTGGGCTTCATAATCACAGTTTGAGTCTCCCGGTGCTACTCCAGAAGTAGTTCCATGGACACTCCTACTGCTCCTGGAGCAAAGCACCACTCCAGATGTGATGGGTGGTGAGAGTCTCCTCCTAAATCAATCTTCAAAACTGGGATAATGTGCCAGAGACTTTTAGTGAATTCACTAAAAGTAATAGTTTTCAAATGCTTCCATAAAGTGGCACAGCTGGAGTTTGAGAAGGCTTTTTACAGCTTTGTGTTTTGTTTTATAAGTAAAGAACAGAAAGGAATACAGGCTATGTATGGCTGTGTTTATAAGGATGGGTGTGTAGATTGAAATCCTGTGTGGATGTGTGTGAAGCAAACCAAGTATGTCCTTGGGAATTAAAATAAAAATAACCCGTGACCTTTCCCTAATGAGCTGTGTGAAAGGTTGGTAGTGATGGCCAATAGACTGCACATGTCATAACAGCATCTCGTATGCCGTTTCACAGCGGGAGTCACAGCACGAGCTCACTAGTCCTGATTTCTCCATGCATTTCCAGCATAGCATCCACTCTGCTCAATCCTTTATCTACCCCCATCTTGCATTTACAAATAGCTTTATGTGATATCCAAATGCACATGGTATACTCAGACTCATTTTCTTTCAATGTGTATTTTACCCCATCTGGTTTCCTTTCCCCACCCTGCATTTCACATAGAGGTGCATGTGCCATCATGAGCCTTCTATGCATGCAGCAATTCATTCTGTGCTGCCCAAGGGGATGGAGTTTTAGGAAACATCCACAAGCTCCCAGTTCCCAGGAAGGTAACACTGCAAAGCCTGTCCTTGTGTATCTAATATAGGTTAGAGATAAGTATTTGACCCACTTCTAGATGTCAGGCAAATCACCTCCAGTGTTTCAGGCCAGTGTAAGTGAAGGAAATCCAGGCAGTCCTTATGAGGCTAATATACTGGCACAGCATCACTAATAACAGACTTTTTACCTAAACTGCCAATGTGTACTTGATTTTCATTGTTGGTAGTAATTTTTTCTCTCTCCTCTCCAAAGTGGTAGTATTGCATAACTATGAGAATGGTCGTGACTGTGGGGCCTTCTGGCTTTAAAGTAAATGCTTTTCCTAGTGGGAAAATGCCCTCTGCTTCCACAAAGAGCATGCATACCACATGGAAAAGCAAAACAAACACTCATCAGATCTTCATGCAGAAATTTGGGAACTTTGGTTCTCATTTGTGTGTGTGTGGGTGTGTGTGTGTGTGTGTGTGTGTGTGCATGTCTTTCTTTGATGAGATTTAGTAGAGAGGGAAATGGCCAGTGCAAGGGATTTTTGCTGTTTGCTCAGTGTGCCCCTGGGAGGTTGTGGGAAGAGGAAGGAAGAGCCACCAGGAGCATGAACTCGACCTATACTGTTGGAGGTGGATGGTGTGCTTGTGGTGGGAGAAGAGCAGGATGGCCACACTGATATTGCCAGTGGCAGCAGCAGTAACCAAGCTTTAAATGAGCTAGCCAAGAAGTCTGTCAGAGGAAAGGCATCTCTTCCTATGTAAGGTCTGTGGTCCATCCCTGTGCCTCTTTGCTGTGCTTCTGAGTGCTTATTAAGTATATTTGCACTGGTGGCATCTAAATATTCCCAGTTCAGAAGGTAGCTTCATCTTCTGTCAGGCTCTGTCAGGGGAACCTGCTGCCTCCTGCCTCCTGCCTCCTGCAAGCTGTAGGTTCACCCTCAGGCTGTGGCATTTCCCCAGCTGCCCTGATACCCAAAGCCAGAGTGTCTTGTTCTTCCTGGGGTCCTGGGGCTGATGAGGAAAGAGTCTTTGCCCAGATGCCCTGGCTAGGGCTGGCTCCTGCTGGCCTCAGATGCTCGAGGCTGCCTGCCTCTGCTGATTGGACCATAATATCCTGTGTCAAACACAAGAATTTATCTAATAAAGCAGAGCTTATTGAAAAATCAAGTTGAATCCATACAGCAAATGTAGTTTGCCCTAAGTTGTCTGAATTCCAGCCTTTATTGTGGGAGTCTCCCTGGTCCCCTCAGAAGAGTTTTGGGACTTGGGTTTTCAGCCTGGTGTCCACAGCATGGTCTCTGCTGCCACCAAGACCCGTCTCCTCTGTGGATATGCTTTTGGAGTTCCCTCCATGGACTATCTGTGTTTGACCAACATGACCCAGTTGTTCCTACTCATCCAAAACGCAGGATTTCAATATTTGAGCAGTGGCTTGTCTAGACAGTCAATTACTCTCTGCTCTCATGTCTCTTTAGAAACTTCAGTGCGAATGTCGTCTTTGACCTTGCATGTATAATTATTTGTCTTCCCTATAAATAATGGATTTCTTTGTTGCTGGTTGGTGCTGATTCATTAATATTTTCTTACCTTCTTGAGTTTCAAACACACTTAGCGTCTTTCCAATCTCCTTTTTGCACCAGCACCCGGTCCTTTGCATGATTCCTAGCCCTTCTCTCAGCTGCTATGTCCAAGTTTTCTGTAATCCCATCCACTTTAAGTGTAGATCCTCCAGTGATGTGTGCAATCACATCATCCCAGCTTAGCTTTTGTTCACGAAGAGTGGGATGATTTGCAGAGTTTCCCTCTGCTCATGTATTCAAACTCAGAAAATCTCCTTTTCATGTTCATCATCTTCATATCAGACCCAGGAATTTCAGTTTTGCTCATTGAGGGAGAAGGAAAAACACGGCAGAGAGGGGCAAAGTGGGACTAAACCTTGGGGATATGTACTTCACAATGCAGAGTAATTTGACAAGGCATTTAGTAGCAAAGCCCCATGGAGGGCAAACCCAAAACGAATCTGATGAACACGTGGAGGGTCAATTTCTAGAAGAGTTGCGATGACACTGGCTCTACTTGGTGTGTGATAGCTGGAGGTCACGGATGTTCAGTTTTCCCTTTTGAAAACCAGCCCAGGTCAGGTTAGCACCATGGGTCTTGGGTAACCCTTCACGGCGCATGAGGGCAGGAACAGCACCACATGAAACTTGTAGCAGCAGAGCTCCAGCTTTGGTTGAGGCCCCCTCGGGCACTCTTCTAATTGAGATGCTTAGTACCGGTAATTAGTAAGGGCGCTAATTGTCCGTTTTTAAGATCTCATCTTTCTCACACTGCAAATTGGCTGGTAGAGAGAGGAAAAGGCACAGGAACTGTCAGTACCTCTCTGCAGACAGCTCACTGCACTTAAGGAAACAGACTTTGAGAAGTGCAGTAAATTTACTGTAATCTGCCCAAAGGCTCTGTAGCTAAGACAGCACCTTGTGAAAATGATAGCAAACTACCCTTTTGTCAGTCAGGACAGGAATTCATAGTGTGCTTGTTGAGAGGAACTACAAACCTGAAAAGGGCTACACTTCTCAGATGGGATCAAAAGGGCATGGGAAGGGCTGCTAAGAAAGAGGGAGAGGTCTCAGATCCCTTAGGAAGATCTCTTAGAAAGAGCTCCAAGACTGTAATGTTACAATGCAACTCACTCATGCAAGATGGAAGGTCCTAGCCCCACATTTGCTTTGAGCCCACTGCTCCACCTCTTCTCTCTGCATTTGGAAGAGGTAGGTCACCCCTTGGGAAGTGGTAGTAAAGGCACCCAGGTGCTGAGGTTGCCTTTCCAGGGTGAAGGGCCTGAGTGTGGTGTGTGCCAATAGCCAGGCTATGTGCCCAGCTGACAACATTCAGGATGACCCAGGCTCCTCACCCTCTCTGTTCCAGGTGCCTCACCCTTGTCCATGGGTAATCCATCCCTGCCTGCCTGAGGGCACAGGGAGAACATGGCAGCACTGGCCAAAGAAGCCCTTTGTGTTAAAATGGTTGAGACAGAGATTTCACTGCCTCTGCATGCTGGTAGCTGTTTACCACAGTGTGTGTGATACACCCTAATGCCTGTAGTGGTTCATACCTGCTCACACCCTCCTTGCACTGCAGAAACCAGGAAATTGGCTTCTTTGTGGCTGTTGGCAGGCATGCTGGAGTGTTCTTCCCATTGATGGAGTATTGCAAAACCACACAGCTCTCCATTGCTTCCCTGGGAGTTCAAAGAAGCTGAATTTTTTCTCGGCTTCACTGGAATCAGCAGGATACCAATACATATCAGTGATGCCTATGCTGCGATGCCAATGAGTTCAGCAGCAAGGAGAGCTGGGGCAGTGGCAACTGCTAATCACGTGTATCCCCATCAAGATATGGGATTTTCTCCCTCCTGGGTCCTGCTGCTTACCTGGGCTCTCCAAGGCTGTTGCTGTTTCCACAGTGTGTGCAGTCCTGATCTTGTAAACTGTCCAGCTTGGAAATCCCAAAACTAACTGCTATGGGAGCAGAGAATACTTGGTTCTGAGCACTGCTTACAGAGTCATATCCCTGCTGAGGCTGCTGGTGGCTGGTACCATCTTCTCCAGGGATGGTGGGAACAAATAATTTATTCCTGCTTCTCCTTATGCTGAGGTGTTGGTGGGCTGATCTGGGGCGAACAGTGCGTCATTCTCTGTTTGACACGAGCTGTGTGAGAGTGGGACTGTACATGTAGCCCACTGCCAGACAAATTTCCTGATGTCTTGGGAAATAGTCTTCATCTGGCATTTGCAGCTGGCTGGCTGGTCTGAAATGCTGATGTTTGCAGTGTTTACTGGAGGCCCCAGCTGCAGACTACAATTTCCCAAGATTCAGGGTATTTTGGATCTGTGGCTTTGGTTTAGACTCTTGTTCAGAGGCAGTGACCAGTTGTTTTAAGTGGAGAGCTGACTTCACATGATAAATCTGCTTCCTGTAATTTTGGGCTGTAGCTGGATTCATCCAGTGCATTTGTGTACAGAATGCCTGGATTTCAAAAGTCATTTGTTCCATGAGCTATGGAATTCAAAAAGCCCTTTCTATTACAAATTTATGTCCTTTGTGTTCTGCAACCCACTGAAACACTTGCTCCACAATGTCCCCTATAGCTTCCTGCTCCATTTAGTATTGACAGCTCCTTCCCAAGACCCCATCTCCCTCTAACTTTCAGTTGTCTTCCACCTTATTACTGCTGTAATCTCAGCTCTTTTCAAAGCTCCCATCTCCTTGATCCCAACATCCTCTTGTACCTCTCATGACGTGTTCCCTTGGGAAATCTGACTGAAAAGCAGATCAAGGCTAAACACTTTGTCTGGATCAAACTTGTAGTTTTACATTTTCTGCAAATGTGGCAGAGTGGATTTTACTGGAAACTAAGCACACTTCATAAGTCTTTGCAAGGCCAAGCACCACCCAGATCTGGTGCTGCACCACTGTGGCAGGGGCAGGGCATCCCTCTCCAAGTCCAGACCCATAGACTGGAGTGTTGGGCTACCATCAAGTTCACCTAAAGTCATGCTGCCATCACAGAGGGTCTTTCTGCGTTTTCCCTGGTTCATGTGCCACAGAGGGCTGTATGAGCTCTCCTGCAGCCACACTGTGAGCTGGAGCAGTTCACTGGTCCTCGTGGAAATGAATGACTTAGTGAGGCAGTGCTCAGTCTCCAGAGGATGGATGAGCAGCAGCAATTCAGCCCACAGCTTCATGAGCCCTCTGTCTGACGACAAGCAGGTGGCAGGAATGTAGAGGCAGCGATGAGAGGCAGGATAAGACTATAGGCTTTCAGCAGGGATGCTGTATTAGGTCAGTGTTGGGCTGACCATGACACTGTGTGCCAACACACCCTTCATCTCCGCAAATGTAGGAACGACAAGTGCTGGTGTAGTAGGCTAACATGAGGTTCATGCTTGGAGTGGGGGGGAGGAGGAGGAGGAGGAGGAGGAGGAGGAGGAGGAGGAGGAAGAGAAGGGGAGATCCCATTACTTTTGGGGCCAGTGCAGAGGTGATGTTCAGGCAGCATAAACTCCCTCCTCAGAACACCACACTGTAAATAAGCTACTGCATCCTTTCAGACCCATGCAGTGCCAGGAGACATCAGCCCTTCACTGTTAATACTCTCTTTGTTCCATAGCAGATTTCATCAATGCCACTGGATGACTCTTTTCTCTTTCAACAGAAAGTTAACCCAACCCCTCAGAACTTCCATGAAGTAATGGTATCATATTAAAAGAAAACAAACCTGGGGGAAGAAAACCCCAGTTCTGGCAGTTTGAATCAAGATATGAAGACAAATTTCCAGAAAGTTATGTGCACAGGGATTGCAGAGTGATTTGGTGAGCATGCCAGTTCTGTCAAAGTGGGAGGCAATGGTGTCAAAACTACTGATGACAGGATCTGTGCTCACACAAGGGAACAAATCCTTCCTAGGGCAAGTCCAGGTGCCTCAGAAATGTTCTCAGCCTATACCTCTTTTCCTTCACCTCGGACCAACTTGTTTTTTCCTTTCTGCTTTTACAAACTTTGTCAGGCTCATCCAAAAACCTGTCATCCTTTTTAACAAAAGGGTGAAATAAACATCCCAGCATAATCCTCGGCAACTTGCCACAGGGAAGTGGCTGCAAGATATGACAAGATGAATACTGCCTTTAAATGTGATACAGGGAGGAAACAAATGACACCCACTTGAAAGAAGCAGCACTGGGGCCCCACAGAGCTGACCTGATGGTAGCAGGATGGGGTGCCAGCATGGCAGTGATCAGGAGAGGGCTGGGAAGTCTCCTCCCTGGCACAGCATATGGTCCTCACGACCCAAAGGGTCCATTGGTCTCAGCTAGAGCCCTGTCTTGGCTGTCCTCATCAAACCATGGGGGATTTTGGATGAATTCCTGTTTGCCTGGGCAGATAGCACTGGCACAGCTCTCCCAAGTGGTGTGGAGACAGCATCAGGGCAGCTGTATCTTGTTTTGTTAAGTTGTCTATAAAAAGGGCAATATTCAAGGCAAGCTAATTTTTTTTTTTTTTTTGAGGAAAAGGTAATGTTAGTGGATCTGGACTGAGGCAAGAGGAAGAGGCTAACTCTAAGTTTGCTAAACAAAACTGGTGAGAGAAGGAGGGCCAATGGGGAAATAAATGCAGTATCGAGGGATGAGAAGAAAACATGATGTGCAGAGCTGTCAGTCTGGAGGCCTTTGAGCCTCCCAAGGGCTGTGCAGGTGCTCTCTGTCCAGCCACTTGGCCTGCAGGAATTTGGTACAGATAATGTACCCACACATTATCAGCAGGGGACACTTGATCCTGGAGATGTGGTTTAGGGGTGGTCTGACTGCTGAGCTTTCTACCAACTTACCCTGCTTGTGTCTCTTCTATTTCAGCTCAGTGCCTCTAATCTCAAAAGCACATCAGAGAAATGTATAAAGGATGCAGTCTTTGCCCCAGAGATATGATCTAAACATAGATAAAGCAACTAAAAAGATGACATAACAAGACACTAGAGGGAAAGGCACTGAGATGTTGTATCTGGAGTACTGCAGCCTTTGCTAAGTTTATGAAGACTAGTGGTGCAATGCTCTGTGTATCTATGCATGTATACACACACGTGCATATGTGTATTTACAACCATTACTTTAGCTGTGGTTGCTAAAAATTCATCCCATAAATAATTTGAACTAAAAAACTCCTTAGTGATGTTTGGTGGTCAAAGGGGATGAAGACAAAAAGAGGATAGAAGCGTAAGAGTTTTCCATGACCACCTTGTTTCCCCTCCGAACCCTCCAAGTGCTGTTGAGCTCTGTGTAGTAAAATTGCAACTCATACATACTATTATATGTCTTCCATGAGCTCAAGCCCCTGTCTACCTCTTCGTTAGAGGGCATTCACATACTTTGGCTTTCAGAGTGTCTGCGCTTTAGTTCATTAGCTGACAAAAAACCTTGGGTAGCTCTTATAACCATGACTCATTACAAAAATATCCTTGTTGTGTGGAGAACTGGGATAATGCTTGGCTACGTTTCTGCCAGGAGTTCTGATAATTAATTATTTAATCTTTATAGAGCACTTAAAAATTTGGATACCTCTTGATAGAATCACATATCCCCTTAGCTGTAAAACCACAATAGCACCTTTTCAGCCCTACTGGCGATGCAGCAAGATAGTAAAACATCCCCACTGCCTGAGCACACTGAGTGACTGGCTCTACCTTTATCAAAGTAAACCACAACAGGTTTCACTACTTGAATGAAATAAAGCCTGAAAGAAGATATGAGAAAGAGACAGTGAGGAGATTAATGCTAGTCTTGATGGAAGACTTCCTGGCTGGCTGCTCTTGCCCAGAAAGCTCCTCAGAGAATGCAATTAGTGGGTTTTATGCACACATTAGCAGCATTTCTTCATCCGATGCCATCCATGTTCTGTGTGCTCTCTTCCTCTCTCATGGGTTTGAATGCTTTGTGTTCATAGTTTTGCAGCCTGGATCGCCCTTTCTTTTGTGTCTGTGGGGATGGGCTCATCTGCAGCTTAGATGTAGAGCGAGGTGGGGGAAATGGACAATACTAAAATGTCACTGCCTGTCTGGATGGGTGTTTGGCTGTGAGAAGGCTTATCATCTTCATGTGAATCTGCATGAAAATCAGAGTGATTTGGAATTCTTGTTTCTTGGAAATCTTGTTTGGTGAGATCCAGTTTGGAAATCCAATTCAGTGTCACCAGAGGACGTCCCTGTGGGCACTGCTGCCACATGCACTTGGGCAACCTGTTCCAGGCCTGGGTCAGGCCAGGCACTGAAGCAGCCAACCTGGGTCACTTGCTCAATAATTTCTAGTCCTTGTTAGCAAATGGTGATGGTGCAGTGTTCCTCCTGACTGTGAGCCGTGGCAGAACAATGCCACCACAGGTGACCTCCACTTTGTGCTGCCATGCGGTACTTGGGGCAGGGTAAACTGTTTTATTTTTTTTCTCTTAGAACACGCACAAAATGGCAGATCTCAGTACTTTAGGACAAAGCTGGATTTCAGTGCAAGTCAAACTTTGCAAACTTCAACAGAACTGAGTTTGAATTAGAATCTGAAATTCAGGGGTGGATCTGTTCTGGACCTTAGAACGGTTTCTGTTCCCTGTTTACTCCTTGGATGGATTAAAGAATCCAAGATCATTGTAATTTTACTACTATAAAGAGTTACAAATTCTGAAGCTTTTCATCCAGATCATGCAGAACAGACTTTGATGACTTTAGAGATATTGAAATCCAGCTTTAATCTGTTTATGGTTTTACAGAATTACAATATAGATTAACTAAGCTTGTAAAAACCCAATATACAAACTTTTCACCTCATCTTGGTTTCTATTACCTATCTTAAAATTTAGATTTTTTTTTTTTTACAGTCACATTGAAGTACATTTTCAATTATATCCTGTTAATAACTAATAATTTAATTGTAACTTAGTGCAAGATACCACCCCACCAAGGATTGGCATTTAGAGGATTATGCCTGCAGGGGTAAGGACAGTTTGGTTTCAGAGCTGTATCTCCTTGGTGTGACTGTTCCTGATGGACTGTGAACAAAATTCTATTGTGAAATACACGTCCTTATTGGAATTGCTGTTAACTTCATAATTGCTCTGTAATTATTAAGGAGAGAGTATCTTACACTTCTGACAGCCAGGTGCATGTATTGCTTAATCACCCTCCATTATGGTCTTGGCTCAGTTCCTGGGGGTGCTTTCCTATTCTCTTTCAGTTGTGCAATACCAAAACTGACTAAGTGATGCGTCTGATGCTTTGTTCCTGCTTCAGAGCTAACAACAGGAGCAAACAGAGATGAACTTTCAAGAAGTTAAAGAGTCTGGCTGGCCGAGATCTGGGCATGCCACTCCTCTCACTAGCTCTTTTCCCATCTGGAGGCCTTGCTGCCTGCCCCCAGGCAGGCTCCTCACAGGGCAGTGGGGAACAGAGCCTTGCTCAGACCACCCACTCCACTCCTCTTGCCCTGCAAGCACAAAGCAAGACTGCAGCACCTCGACGGGCACCACTGCCAGGAGCTGAGAAGGCTACCGGGAGAGAGGTCAAGGGTCTTTCTTCTGGACATCTTCAGGCTGGAATATTGGTTAGAAAAAGTTTCATCTCAAACAGTGATTAAGAGTGGGACAACAATGAGATAAACAGTGAGTTGTCAGCAACTTCAGATGAGATTTCTGCCCTGAGGGAAGTGCCATTCGTCTGTTTCGCTGTATATGGGGTCAGAGCTTATGCTAAAATATTGCAAATTGTCAGCTTTGTCTGTGGCTTTGGGAATATTTCAGTGGCCCTCGCTGCATGCACTGGCATTCTAATGGAGCTTTATGAAAGGGCTTTTTAGGTGTAATCCGTCAACAGATAAGCCCAGGGAGAAAGAGAAGGAGAAATCAGTGCCTCTCCCCAGAGAGGCAGAAATGAAGATGCATGCATTAAGCATTCTTCTCTCCCTTTGGTACACCCGGCAGAGCAGGGTCTCCAAGGATCTCGTCAAGCACAGTGCTAGCTGAGTGGGTGTCCTGCCTGACAAAAGCTTTTCTTAATAATGTTTTCACTTACATGCAAAGAATAAAGTTCTTGTCTTGTCCCTTCCTATAATTTTTTTTTTTTCCCCAGAGAAATCAGTATTTTTGGTATATGAGACCAAGAAACAACAATCTCATGGAGGTATTGTCAATTTTATTGACTTTCCAGTAGAGCACAAATCAATGAAACAGGTTACTACAGATACAGTTTGCTTGTTCCACATGTGACAACCATGCAAAGCTCTGACTGGGCAATAATTTCTCCTAGGACCGATGTTACACCTCCAAGGCCACCGACAGCGTTCAGTTCCCAGGCAGCAGGAGCCTCTGGTAGGCTACAGAGCACCCCAGCCTGTCTGCAGCTCTCCTGTCTCTCTTCCAACCAGCCCATGTGCCTGCAGGGCTCTCAGTGTCCTTTTATTGGCATCCAGCTCCAGGCAGCTGCCCCTTGGGGGGTTGGTTGTGGCCAACTTTTGTTCCCCATAGCCAGTGACCTATTTTCTGAGCTTGTTACTGGAAACTCTTGCATATTGGGCTGACAAACTGGCTGTGTGCTCTCCTCTGCCAGGAAGATGGAGGTCCCCTTGGACTATGGAGAAAAAAAGTGGCCTCTTTCTGAAGACACTTCAAGTGTCATATTTCTGTTCAGTCCCTGTTTCAAGGTCAGACGATGCCAGCATTGCTCTCGTGTCCTCAGTGGACTGAAAGCATGAGAAGCATCAGGCTTCCCCTGCCCTTTTCTCAGTTGTCTGCTTATCCCCCTAGAGTAGAAGTTGCCTTTCCAAGAGCAAAGAGCGCACTCTGTGTTATAATAGATGAACTTTTCAGCTGACATAGCTCCCCTTTTCCCATTTCCTCTGTTGCTAGTATCTCTTTTCTGCTGAGAAACTTTTTAGACATGAGATACCCAGCAAAATACTGGCGTTTCAGAAGGTGCTACAAAAGACCAGAAGGGGGAATTTTTAATTTCAGAAAACAATTGTGTCTTCAAGGCCTCATAGTCGGTGCAGTTCTAGGAAATGCTTTGAAGTAGAGAAGGCTGTGAGATTTTTTTGGAGTGACTCATGGCTTTTATAGATTACCAGTTTCACAGCCTTGGAGGCTGATAAGTCTGTTCACAGAGCAGGTGTAGCAAGCGCCCTGTGGAGGCCTTGCTGTGTGTGCAGGGGGGTTGTGTCAGTGTTACCACAGGGAAATACGGTTGCATAGATGCCCTTGACTTTCAACTCCACTGTTGTGCTTGCTGTGAGGGCTCTCAGGGCTTTAGAATTCACAACCATCTATCTATAGGAGCATGGGGGGAGACCAGAGAGGATGGCTGCATGTCTCTTGATGCATAATTGCACATTTAGAGGGAGCAGGGAAGAGAAAGCCGATGTGGGGAGTCTAGAGGAGAGACCTGCACAGAAGCAGCTGCATACCATGACATGGGTACATCTGGTGCCCACAGGTACATCATGACGGTGACCAACATATGTCTGAGTGGGCACTGAGCTCTGTCCCTCAGCATGCCAGGGTCTGAAGGGAAGCCTGAGTGGGCTTTACATACAAACCCCTTTGTGCACAATGTGTTGTTATTGCTGCTGTACCTTCTTTTCCATCAAATTTTACAGCTTCTTATAAGACTTGTGCCAGTAAATGGAAGTGGAAGAGGTGGGAAATTGAGGAGAGATGTAAATGCAGCATGACTGTGCTTTATTAGATATAGTTACTAGCTAGTTACTGGTCTAGACTGGGGTTAATGCCTGAACTGAAGCGTGACTTTGCAGTAATTCACAGCACTGTAGCTTTTGGAGGTGCAACACTCTGTTGTCTTTTCCTGTGGCTGTGGCATGCTCTGAAATATCCTCTCTCCGAGTGCCATGTCCAGGTGCTTTCTACACATATGCAGAGCAAATGTGAGGCCTGTTTTTCCTCCAGGAAAACATCCTGAACCTTTGGTTCTGTCATCAGTCATGATGAAAGTCAGCTGCTCTAGGCCTGCTCCTGTTCCCAGTCTGCTCTGGAGTGCATATTCTTCCAAATATTTGGGTTCTCGCTGTAAACAAATTTCATATAGGAACACTTTTTAATAGGGTCCTGCCAAAATTTGGTCACACAGTTGGGCTAAGTGATAGCACAAGGCTCCCCTGTCCATGGGTGCTGTGCCCTGTGCTGTGTGATTCTGGGTGGCATTGCTGGTTCAGCATCATCCAGCAGGGATGCAACTCCAGGTATCAGGATGCACCTTGGCCTTGGAAAATATGAAAGGCCTCACCCTACAGACCTTTGCAGGTAGCCCTTTCATTATAATTTTCTTCATAATGTTTGGAGGCAGTGGCTCGTATGGAGGTGGGAGGACGGCATACATTTGTTGCCGCTTCTCCATTACCTTGAGCCAGGTTAGCCAGGTTGTAGATTAACTGTGCACAAAAGCCCAGCAATTACAGAGCCATTATAGATATGTGATTATGTATATCCTTAAGTTTATGACTTCATTCTTTCTTAACCCCATTTCTCAAAGGCAAATACACTGAACATGTGGTGTTTTCTCAGCCTGGGCTGACACGCACTTTGTATGACCCGCCTTAATCCTGAACAGGACATGCCCTCCTGCCTGCCCTACCACCTATCTGCTGATCCACCCTGCATCTCAGCAGGATGACTGGGACTGAGAGACCTCGAGGATATGCCCATCAGAGCTGCTGGGCATGGGCTGCAGTAACAGAGGGCCTTGTTCGTGCTGCCTGCAAGCACCGCACGCTTCTGTGCTCTCTCCTAGCTCAGCTGAGAGCTGCTTGCCCTTCTGTGGTCGACGGGTCTCAGCTCCACTGGGGCTTGTCAAAACCAAAACAGAGCTTGGTGTCAGAAAGGAAGGCACAAGAGCAAACACTGTCGTGAAACTGCTGAGCACTGACTGTGGAGAAAGAACGGAGTAACCAACCCCTGGGCAGAGGGAGAGCAAGATCCTTGCTGGATCCTTTCACCCTCCCCACAGAGGCTCCTTGCACAGAAGGCAGGCAGACTGCAGGGATCAGCAGGCACACCGTGGAGGTATTTAGATTTCCCTTTGTCTGCAAGCTGCATCTTGAACTGGCAAGGGGAATAGCCACCTCTTCTTCCTGCTCTTGGCCAGCATACCTGCTGTCGTGAGGCCTGGCTTGCTGTGGGCTGTCCAGAACAGGGGCAGACCCCAGCCTCACGGGGGGGCCAGGGGTGTGCTGGTGTGTGGGGTCACTCTGCTTGGCTGTCAGGAAAGCCAGTGCATATCAGCCTGCAGAGCTGCTTCCAGTGCCTTCTCATTAGCTGGCTGCTTTCCCTCTTAATGCACACATTATATTGGTATGGCTGTCAAATGAATGCAGAAAGCATTGGGAAATGCATGTTGACTTATAGACAGCTGGAGATTTAGTGTGATTCATGGAAACACCCATAGCTGAGAAAATACTCATAAAAGTAACCAGCCACTTACACTAGCTTAACACTTCCACTGCTGGCTGGGACAAGGAAGTGCTGGCTTCTCAGGAAAACAAGTGGGCAGGCTTAGTCAGGTGTGTCTGAACTGTAGGAGGAATTTGCCTTGAAAACATTTCTGATTCATCCTGATAAACCCAGTCCCTCAGCCCTTCTTCTGGCTGTGAGTGGACCAGGTCAAACCCATCAGTGACATCAGGCAAGGGACTTTTGGCAGGCTTGGGGGAGTGGGAAGGACAAAAGGGGAAAGACAAATCCAGACCCAGACTTTGCAACACTTTTGAAAAGCCCCACCAAACCCCAGAGCCAAACATGGCTGAGCTGGGGAATACCATGAGCACAAAGTTTGCCTCTTGCCTCTTGGGCCTGTCTCCCATGCTTCCGAAGTTTTGTCACTGAACTTGCAAAAAGAAAATAATATCATTGACTTCAGCAAGTCTCTGTGCCCATGGCGATGGGGCGATGGTTCCATGAGTATCAGCAAGACTGAACTGCCCAGGAAATGTTGCTGAGACATAGCCAGAGGCTGGGAGGCACTAGTGAGCCCCGGGCAGGGAAACCCCACTGTCTATCTTTAGTGACAAGATCAAACCATGGCTGCTCACTTGACAGGTAGCCAGGGCAGGGCGAGGGGCACTTCAGGAAGGAATAGCTTTTTTTGGGAAATCTTCTATCCTTCTCCCTGGAGCTGTGCACTGCATGGGGGCAGGCTAGCAGATATTGTTGGGAGGTGCTGAATTAACAAGGTGGATTTTGAAATAAGATGGATTTTTAGCTTGAAAAAAAAAGCTGAAAACACAGGACTGAACATGAGCACAGCCTTCCTGTGGCACATCCTCACCTGCATCAGCGCACTCTGCTGTTAGAAGGAAACACTCCTGCGCAAAGCATACATTGACACCCTCTCCCTTTGCAAGCCAAATTAATCATACTCATGTGCCATATTCCATTTTAATTTTTATTACACAGTCCAAGATTAAAGGTTAATGTAGTACGTCTCCCCATCTCCACTCCCATTACAATGGAGTGCTTTGAATAACTATTAACTTCGCAGTTAACTGAAAGAAAATTGTTAATCATCTACAAGCTTATGTTGCATAAAAATCATTCTCTGTAACTTTCTCCTGACTGTGGGAGAGCCCTTTCCTCAACGCTGACCTTCAACAACACCTGGTACCTGCAGTCTGCAAAACACAGAAAATCATACTACATGGGCTTATCAGCCGGCCAAGGTCGTAAACTGCGTGAATCAGTGGAGCGCAACTTATGTTTCTTGGTGTTGATGTTGATCCAACGGCCAGTTCTTCTGCCAGCAAAGATAGAGCTCTCCGGGTCTCCAGAAAGCACCTAATAAGTTGCTTTGTTTTCTTCTGCTTTGTTTTTTAATTTAGCAAGTTAAGGCTAATCTGTGGAGCACGGGGTGTTGCTGGGACACACACTGTGACAGTACAGCCTGTCCTTCCCACTGCACAGGACGTGCGCAGACCGGCGCGTGTGTGCACACTGCGGTTCAGTGGCAGGGTTAGGGCTGCCTGCCCCGGGGACCAGCTCTCGTCTGGGCATCAGAGGTATGGGGAGGGGGTCAGCCCCTGGTGACTTAGGCATACTCCCCACCAGAAGAGCCTGCTGGCACTGCAGTTTCAGGGTGGTGGCTTCTGCTGCTTTCTGCTTCCCTGTGCAGCTGCTGCCAGTGGCCAAGTTTGGCTGCAGAGGTGCAGCCTCCCTGTTGAGCGCTTACATGGAGAAGGCTTGCGTCCAGCCATTTGGGAAATAAATCACCCACTGTTTGTGAAGTAGGAGGGAAGCACTTGGGACGGTGAAAGATTAGACTGTAAGCCTCACAAAACTCCCCTTCTGGCTGTAAAGATGGGCTGTGGATGTTGTGTTTTTTAGCTCTTTAAATGATTATTTCTGTGCCAGACTTATTAGGCAAGATATTGTTGGGATCTTGGCAAAGAGAGAAATACGGCTGCAGGCTTTACAGACTCTCCTCTCCACATCTGGTCACTGTCAGGCCTTCATCTAATAGGCCGAGGACTGTGTGCTACAGAAAACAGCCTCTGCAGCTGCTAGGGGCTAAATGTAACTATATATTTCCCCAAACACAAACATTTCCACATTAGGCATTGCATGTCCTCCCCCAGCACAGAGCTGCAGCCACTGACCTTGGGAGCCTGTATTGCATCAGCTTGCCCTGGCTTCTCCTTGGCCAGCAAATTCCGTCTCTTTTTATGGCTGTGGCTCTTGAAAGTGAGAGCAACAACCCCTGCTCGGGTCAAGTCGAATGTGGCCAAGCATTGTGCAACCTTCTGCAGACAGTGTCAATGCTGAACAGCCAGGAGCCATGGGGTGGCTGAGGCAGGAGCCCTGCCAGGAGAGACTTGCTGGGGATGGAGGGTGGTAAGCAAGGTGGGGAGAAATGGGTGGTCCCAGGCATCAGAGAGCTACAGAGGGAAAGGTTTTTAAAGAAGTTACAGATAGCTCCAAGATTTCCTAGGACTTTCTGGGCATCTCTGGCTGCCCCCTGCTCTCTTCCACCCTAAGCCCATCAGAGAGCTGGGAGCTGCTCTTGGCTCTTGCTTGGAGTTCAAGCAAATTGCCTTGCATGCAAACATGAAGTCCCTTGCAGGTGTCCATGTACAGTGGCCAGCTCCCCCAAGTAGTGTGCTTCCTCTCTCTTCCTCCTCTGCTTTGTGCTTCTCTCTGCCGTCCAAGGCCAGGAGCAATTTTGTCAAGACTGCTTTCAGAAAGGTGTTCGCTAAACTTGTCTCATGAGAAAGACACATCAGCTGGAGCTTTAGTCCACCCCTGTGATAAAAATAAATCAACTTCCATCCAGTATCTGCAGGAGCACTCACTCGTGCTGGAGGGAATCTGTGAGTGGAGGGGATTTGGTGTAGCTATTTCCAGTTCTGGCCTGTTCCCAAGCTGCTGTAGAGGTCTGTCCTTCAGTGCCTGCTCAGGTGAACTGGATAGATGACAAGGCTCAGGGAGGCTTTGCTCCAGTGGAGCAGTTGGGTGTCTAACGCAATCTTTACAGAGAAGGCTTTTCCAGGACCTGGCATCCAACACAGCAGGTGTGTTCTGGGCACAGCCCCCAATTTGGAAATTCAGCACACTGTGCAGACTGGACCCTGCTTAAATATCTTCTGATTAATTAAGTGTTAGCCTGTTTATATCAGCCCTCCAGCGTGCTTGTCCACTGCACACCACTCTTTGGTGCTGCGGAAAAGAAAGACACCTTTTGCTGTTTGGCTGACTCCAGGCTGGATCAGCTGGCCAGGTGCATGGCCAATTTCCACTGCTGCTTTAAAGCTGAGAAGTATTTTGAAAAGAATAGAGCCTTTAGCCCTGTAAGAAAAAGCCATTTATCTTAGGATGAAAAAGTGCTGGCATGGAAAATTTCCAATGCTATGGAAGTCTCTTTTCCTGAATGTCTTGGATACTTGCTGGATTAGGTTCACTGGTAAGGAGCTCAGAGTTATGAATGTCTCTTTTACAGAAATGAGCTGCAGAAGGAAAAGGCAAGCACTGGCATGCTTACAAGTGGGACAGAGCAAGATTCCCCATGGACCAGACATTTCTGAGATTGCTTTTAGAGGTACAGTCAGCATTGCTGCAGTGAGATGAGGTGGTAGTAAATCCCCTATTGTAACCACAGCCGTTACCGTTTCCCAAGGGTATAGTATCAGCAGAATACCTTATACAAACAAAAGCAGAGCAGTATTGGCTTTGCTCTGCATGGCTGTTTAATAACACTTTGTGCTCCATTTGGAGAGCGTCAGAGTGTTTTATAGACACTAATGAAATTAGCCTCACGATGCTCTGGTGAGGTGGAGATGTGTTATTAGCCCTTCCCCTGGGCTGAGTGTGTGTGTGGTGTAGGATTCCCAGCAGTGTGGGGTGCTCATGCCTGTGCTTTCCAGCAGGAAACACCTCAGTGGGATGGAACCCTCTGCAGCCCCCAGTCTGCTCCTCCACTTCCTCTCCAGGTGGTTTCTGATGCCTGGTCCCAAGGGTGGGTGTGGGAGGAGGTGGTGGCAATCATGATGCTGTGTCACCCCCCTGCTAAGCACAGACTTTCTCCTGGGTCAGAGCAATCTGCCACTGCTAAAGGTCTGAACAGAGACAGAAAACTCACATCCTCTTCTCAGGTTGCTCAGAGTATCTGCTGCATTTCGGGGCCTTATGTCAGCTTACAGTGGCTGAGCTCCAGAACTTTTCCCATACACCAGTGAAGGATAATGGCTATGCTGGACAAGAGCTTCCTTGCTTGCACTGTGCATGGCTATGACCTCTTTGGTTGAAAGATGGGATGTTGCCAGGAGCTTTCTGCTGATCCTGCCTCCTCCAGCACAGTAGGCCCAGTTTTGTTACAAATGTCAGTGCTGGTCCTGAGGTTGTATCAGAGCTACCACTGGTGCTTTGCTTTAAATAGATCCTAAGCAAACCTTTCTGTTTGTTTTTCTTGACATGGTACTGACTGGTGCTTTCCAAGAAACAGGGGAAAAAAAGCTGGATTCACAGTGGTGACTTTGACTCCATCTGGCAAAAGCAAACTGATCTCCTAAATGAGAAAGGCACAGCCACGAATAGGAAAAGTAAACAGGTCACTGCAAGAACCAGCCTGTTCCTTCTAACTTGGTGGCTGTCAGTGACAAAATCTCATTGGTACTTGGTTAGAAGATCCCTCCATTTTAGGATTTGCTCTGTCACAGGAATATCAAAGGGCTTTCCAGACACATAAGCTCTGCATATGGAGTTTAGTATTGGATTTCATAAAGTTTGCTGCACTTTACCCTGCTCTGCTGGGTAAATATTTTGCTTCCAAATCATTTGCCTTTCTGAGTCATGTGACCTGTGAGGCTGGTAAGCTCATGCGTGTTGCAGGGGTGAATACCTGACAGAGTGTAGTGCGGAGCAGGGGTGCTGGTGAACAGAGAAAGAGATGCCAGAGTGTGCTGCATTCCCCCTGTGAAGTCTGTAGGATCGTAGTGTTCTGAAGCTCAGAGGAAGGGCTGAGACCTTCTTCCAAGATGGATACTAGTGAGGGCATTTCTTTTGGAGCTCTCCAGTGAGAGGTCTGGACTTAGGAGAGGCTCAGAGTGGACCCAGAAGTCTGCACTTCTTAGACTGGACTTGGTGGCTATCATGCACCCTGGGGGGGAAGAAACTTCTGAGATTCCCTCAGAGCCTTTCCTATCCCCTCCTTTGCTGTGTTACTGTTTTCTGGCTGAATGTTCAGCCAGCAGGAGCTGAGAAACCACCCTGCCTGTGCAGTAGTAACACACCAACCACTGAAAGTAGTCCCAGTGACTCAGAGTGGAGGGAAAACACCACGCTCGGGTTTGAGCCTCTGTTATGAAATTAAGGGACAAAAATAGCATTTTTTAGCATTGTCTCCATAATCTACCTCCTCTGTGTCCTCCTTATGGTTTGTCAGTTAGTGCCTGTAGTACTGCCTGTGCTCTGTGAATCCACAGGTCCCTCCTCTTGAGTGCCCTTGGCTGGCATTTGGCTGCCAGGGTATCACAGAATCACAGAATGAGTAATGTTGAAAGGGACCACTGGTGAGGTCGTCTGGTACAGCCTCCCTGCTCAAGCAGGTTCGTCTTACAGCACATTGCACGTGATTGCGTCCTGCTGGTTTTTGAATATCTCCAGTGAGGGAGATTCCACAACAACTCTGGTCAACCTGTTTCAGTGAGCAGTCCCCTGTGCAGTAAAGGGCACACCAGCCAGAGTGAGAGGCAGGTCCCTGCACTCAGGGCTTCAGCTCCATTGAGTCAACAGTGTTTGGCTACTGGTGAGCTCAGGCTGCAGCATTTGGGTAGACATTCCCAAGCCTCTCCCTCTGACCGCTCACAGGTGCTTGGTGATGTGGTTTGGTTTGTCTGGGAAGGGGCATTCAGACTGTGATTTTCTACCACTGGGAAGATGATTTTGGAGGTCCTGGTGGGCTTTACCACTGCAGCAATAGCACACACAAAGATGTGGTGAGAACTACAGGTGATGCTTTCCTCTTTCTCAGCCAGAGGTCTGAACTGGTCTCTCCATCCTTTCCCAAAGTGGCCATTGACTAGTCCAGATCCACATCCAAATTCTTGAACTTTGCTTATGGAAGAGGTGGAAATCTCTTTGCTTATGGAAGAGGTGGAAAACTCCTGAGGAAAATACTGTGCTGGAGGTAGTGATTTTCATGATGGGCAGAGCCAAAGCCCACAATGCAACACAAGCTTGAACATGGATCTACTTGAAGACTTTGCCAGGTCTGGATCTGAATTTTGTGACTAGTTCTGTCTTAAAGACTGCCTGGACCATGCACTCCTGAAATCCATGCTGTTCAACTTGTAAAGCTCCACCTCTGAAGAGAATTTGCCTACAGCATTACCTATACACAGCAAGCACATCAGGTGGGCTTCTCATTGTGGGGGTGGTGGTGAAAAATGAAGTTTAGTTTTATTTTAGGGCTATATTCACACATCTTATAAGGCATACGAGCATTGACAGGGAGAACTTAGAGCAGGTTTTGTCATCATTTGCCAGCTGGTGAGCTGTGGAGGGAGCGTGAACATCCCAGACAGGCTCTCCCCTACCGGCCCTCCCCTTCCCTGCCTGTTGCTAATTAGAGCTTGGCTTAAGCCATGAAGTTTGAGTTTGAGGGCCACTTCTACAAACTGTCTGTTATCATGACATATAACAATGACACTAGTAGGCAGCCTTGGTGTGTAGGTAGAAATTCCATCCTCATCTGAACTGATTTCTGGCCCTTTGCAACACTGCCTAAAATTTGGGCTTTTTTTCATCTCAACGATAAGTCTCTGGTACTTCTCACTTAGTTTTTTTTCTCCTGCCTGTAGTATCCGGAATATATGTTAACAGTCTATTGATGGAAATGATAATTAGGGGATTTGTCATGAAAAATGTGCATGAACTTTTCAAGCTGTCATTCAAAAAAAGATTTTTTACAGTCAACTCTCAATTATCTGTGGGTGCATTCTCTCAGCTGCAGATTAGATGTGCCGTGTTTAAAAAACCCAGAACTCTTTCAGAGCCATTATAAAGTATAATGCACAATTTTTTTTCTTTTTATTCAGAACTTCATGCTGCATCTTAAACTTCTTTTTTCAAAGGTAAAGGTATTAAAGTACTGCATTCCTGAGGCCTTATTTACATGTATTTTATATTATTAGTTTTGCTTTTCTTTCTCTGCCCTCATTACCCCGGATACTGAGAGCTGAGCATATCAGTTTACAGCATCTGTGGAGGAGGGCTTATGACACGGTAACCTTTCCCCAGCTGCTTTCTTTTCTTCTGGTGCTGCATAAGAGTTTCTGCAGTGTGATGCTGCACAGCCAGATGGGGTGGGGAGGAAGGGGAAGTGCTCTGCTGTGAAAGAAAAAAAAAAGGTTCTGTACCTGAAGGAGCATGAGTGAGTGACAAACAGCTGAAAGAGAAAGGATGTCTTAGAAACCATTTGTCAGGCTGGAAAAGCGTCAGCTTGTTAAAAACATGCTTGTTCAGTTAAAAGGATGAATTGACAGACGAAGGCTCAGTGCAAATTCAGCTGCCATCACTTCAAAAGCCCTCGCAGCTGAATCAGCATATTTCTGTTTCCATACATAATGGATGCAGCCAATGTGCCATTACGATGCCCACAACAAGACTTGTGTTAAGCTCCTTAAATTAGCTGTTTATGATAGTCACACTCAATAGCTGTAGCTTATTTTTTCCTGGGCCTCCTTCTCTTCACACGCTTTTTGTTTTTGCAGCCCTGGGAACAGCTGCCTAAGCAAGGATTTTGGGGAGGGAGTGGTCCTGACTCAGTGCTACCATGCTGAGATTTTCAGCCATGTGTTTCATGCTCTCTTTGGCCTTTGCATTGCCTGCAAGTCCCACTGACATGTGCTGGTACTGCCAGTCCTCACGGTTAGCCAGGAACCAGGGTCCCACAGTGCCATGGACTGACCTGCAGGGTGCTGGCATGCAGGAGTGCAGACCTAGGGCAGTGAGCACTTTCTCCACACACTTGTACCTGCTCCTTTCCTGCCATCTTCTCACTACCTCTGCTGCCAGAAACACCTTTTCTCTGCACCTCCTCCTCTCAAGGGTCCCTGTATCACCCCAGCCTGGACCTGCTGCCCTGCTCTTCTCCCTTTGGGCTGTGGCTTGGGGCATGTTCCCCTCCTGCCTGGCTGAGCTCTAGCTCTGTCAGTGTTGGGTACATCTAGTGCTAGAGAAGAACCGAAATCAACCTCATCTAGACTTTGGCAATATTTAGGTCCAAATACATGGTTTGATTGTAGAGCTCTCTAAGAATTGACATCTGTCTTTTTCAGTGTTGCTTGAAGAGTTTGAAAGTAGCATCGGATTTTCGCAAAAAGTCCTGCTGAGTAAAGTATTATTTAATGATTGCCAACATTAATCCAATACCTACTGCCCTATGATAGATTTACCTTTTTTTTTTTTTTTTTTTTGAGCTGAAGGAATGAAGAAGAATAAGAAAGAATAAAAAAGAAATGCTTTTTTTGGTGAAAACAGGAAAAAATGTAAAGTTTGCACATTTTTCTTCAAACCAGAAGATTTTCTGAAAACAACTTTTGGGTGGATTATTTTTTAAAAAAGTGTTGCTTGAAAACTGTCAACCAGCTCTAGTATCTTATGAAAGTTGTTTCACTTAATAAAACTGCAGGCAGAGAGGCAGAAACAATATACCCATTCATCTCCTTCAGCCCCTCGCTCCCTTTCCCTGCCGCCCTGCTCGCTCCTGAAGGCACAAATCCTATCAGGTGGTATGAGCCCTTCCACGGGCTACACTGTGATTTCTGGGCTAGGAAGACATTTTGTGAGCCACAACTGCAGGGCAGCAAGCCTGCAGCAGCTAGGGGAAGCACACATCCCTGCATGTGGGGGATGCACGGCACCTCTGCCATGGGGCGGTGGGAGCTCTAACACTTCCAGTGGACGTGCTGTGTGGAGACCTGTAAAAACCAGCGGAGCATGCAGTGGTGCTGGCTAATCCCTGTTTCCTTAAATACGCTTTTTTCCTCCTCTTGGCCCTGGGGATGTGTTGCAGATGAAATATGGCCCCAGAGAGCAGGTGGAGGAAGGATAGAGTAGTTGGAGCTCCATACAGCACCCTTTGCAGTGGTGGCAGCAGAGAAGAGCTGCCTCCAGGAGCTTCCCCTTGCTGTCCCTCTCCAGAGGTGAGACCATAGGAATGGTGAAGTGCCTGTGGACTCCAGAGGCATGAGCAATGTTTCTGCTTGCTATGCTATTTCGGGAAGTTTTCATAAGGTAAACAAGGGCCTCCTCTTGATTCATTGAGGTCATTAGTGAACTGTAGGATGGTATTTACATTGTTAAGGTATTCACACGAGCTCTCTCCCAGACGGCAAGTTCACAGGGGAGGAGGTGACCTTCAGCGTTTCTTGTTTTGCCCTGTATCTGGCATGCGGGGGGCCTGCCTGTTTGACTGGAGTGCTGGTGTATTGTAATCAAAATAAATCATCCTTATCATCGCTGGTGGCAATACTGCAGAGGAAAGAGAAACAGGCGCCTGCCTTGCACTTTGCAAAAATGACATCACTGTGAGGAGTGGGACGGGAGGTTGGGGAATGAACTCCAGGCAGCTGCAGCTGCTGCCACTCCTGAGCAGGGCTTTCCTGCTCAGGGCCAATCTCCCAGCTTGGCAGTGGCATGGATGAAGCACTGGACATGATGGGGAAACTGATCTGCTGTCCAAATTTAAGCAAATAACAACTGGGAAGTACTTCTAATGAGAGAAAAGGAGACAGAGTGGTCCAGCCTGTCACAAATTGACAAGGGAACCCCTCAATCCTCTGCCTCTCCCCTCCCTGGGCAAACCACAGGGAAAAAAGCATACAGTGAATAGTGGAACTATTTAAGACTGATTTTTTTTTTTCCTATGAATTTATATGATTCTCAGAGTGCTGAGGGATGACTGACTCCTCGTAATACTGAAGAAAATGAGCAGTTGGAGAATCTATTCAGACTAGCTGTGCTATGAATACCATAATCATAGGAAAAAACTTTATTGTTTGCATGTATTCAAACCCAGCAGCTCTACATAAAGAGCAGGCCATGAGCTAAAGACTGAACTCTCTGATGACCAATAAGGTAATAATAATTCTTTCCCTTTGAAGGAGGATTTGTAGAGACCCTGTTCAGCTGCATATTTTCATGAAACTTGTAGCAGCAACTTCCTATCTCAGAGGCCAAAACATTTCAAAGAGGATTTTCCGGTTGGTGTCAAGGAGAACAGACGTGGGAAAGGTGGAAGATGTGCAGGGAAGAAAGGGCTTATGCTTGAAGCAAAGCCAGGTGAAGCAGGTCATGCCTCCTTCCATGAGCAAGGCACACATGCTGCTCATGCCTCTTCTGCCTGGCCATGAGGCAGGGATGAGCACAATTGACATGGGCGCTTAGGCTGTTGAACACAACACTTTGGTCTCTTTGGGTATGAGATGCCACTCCCTTGCTGCAGACCCTTCAAACCCCAGGCAAAGGCACTGGCTCTGTTACCTAGGAGAGGATAGTCACAGGCATCCCAGCTGCAGGGCCAGCCAGGGAAGGTTTCTGCCTTGAACTACCCTATGTGATATCCCCGGTGATGCTCTGCACTAAGGCAGGACTAGGCAAAGGGTTTTAAGATGGGTTGCTTTAACTCTTCCACACTCCTCCTCCTGCCACAAAGAGACAAACCCTAACTTTGAAGCCTTTGAAATGACATCAAAGGATGAGATTCCCAGAGGAGCTTAAGGGAGTTGGGTGCATTCATCTTATTGATGGTCAACAGAAGATGGGTACTTAATCCCTGGAGGTGCTTTGAAAATCTTGTCCCATATGTGCATCCTTGCTGGGGAGGAAGTGAAAAGCAGCTGACAGCTCCTTTGCTTTTTAAAAGGTAGCTCTTGCCTTTTTTTCTGAAGATAAAACATGATGGATTTGAAAATTATGTCCAAAATTCAAGTTTGCTGTGAAAACCACCAACCACTTTTTAAAGGGGAAGGATTTAAAAACAGCCCTTGATTTTGCCCGATACATAAGGTAGTAATTCATCTGATGATAACTGTGGTGCTGTTACTTGCTCGCTATTTGGCATCACTGCAGGCATTTTGTAACCTTGCTGGAAACCTGAAGGCCTCTCAACATGTGCAGGTAGTCCTACTTCTCTGCCTCTCTTGGAGACATCTTTCAGGATAGTACACTCTGTGTTACTTTTTGACAGGGGTATAACCACCCCTTTGCTTCTGCTGGTGAATATTAAACCCAGGTGGTTTACCTCGTAGCACCCTGGAGGGGGAACTGCAGGAGCCCCATGTACTGTTGGGATCTTCTCACTGCTGCCGTAGCCAATGCTAGATGGCTGCTACCAGGATGTCTGGGGACCCTGAGGTGCAGACTGGACTTGCCAGGAGCTGTAAGTGCTGTTTTGGCCAAGCCTGCTCAGAGTGATGTGCCACCAGGCAAGCATGTGAGGTGTGGTGCCTCTCATTGGGGCTGGTGGTGTCCGTGCAGGGAGGTGGTGGGAAGGGGCTGTGGCTGTGGGCAGTCCAGCAGGGGCTATGGGCAAGGGCTGGCATTGGTGAGTTCCTGCAGAAAAGCAAAAAAAATGGGGCTGCAGCCTTACTGTTGTGCTATTTTTGTTCAAGGTAATAACAGGAACTCCACTGTAAATAAAAATAGACAAGTGAAGAATTTCCTGAGTCTGTCTCTGCTCATTTCTTTCCTGGTGAGGAATTATCCCACTCCAGAAGAGTAAATCCTTCTTGTCTGCTCCTTGTAAACTGGGACAATAACACTGGAAGGGAAAGAAGAGATTACGGAGTTGTCACGAGGGTGACAGCAACATATTGTACGCTGGGTGCCAAAAATGCATTCTTTAAAGCAAATAATAGCCATGCTCTGTGGGGCTCATCCTGAGAGCGTGAGGGCAGGCAGAGCCAGTCTCCACTGTTGTTGGTGCCAGAAACTCGTGGAGGCTGCGCTGGGTGAGGGCCCTTATCTCCCGGCTGCCCAGAGGGGCCCTGCCGCGAGCTCTCGGTTGGCTCCACCACATCCCTCCCCTCCTACCTGTCACCCACACTTTGGCGGCACCTCACCTTTGGAAACACACAGCATTCCTGCTTCAGCTGATAACCAAACAAGGTGGGGGGGGGGGGGGGGAGTGAGCTTCTTTCCCTGATATCAAGTGTCATTTTCATAAATGACAACCTTTTGCAGCTAAGTCTGAATTTCTGGAGGTACTTTTTTCTTCCCATATGATCCAGAGAGCTGAAAGTCTCCCACCCTTAGCAACTGAATGTGTCTTTTGGTTAATAACTGCTGCTGTAATCAGAAAAGTGCATTTACCACACTATTCCCACAAAGCCAGGGGACTCTGCCAAGAATGGGATTAACTGACCCTTGTCACAGTCTGCCTGCCCCTCCGATAGTGCTAAATGGTGCTTAATTGCTCCATTTCAAATGTCCTTAGCGTTTGAGGAAAACCCAGGTTACCAAGAAATGCGAAGGCATTTAAGGAACCTGCAGATGTGCTGCAGACCACAGATGGGATGTGGCAGAGTCAGAGTCAGTGTCACACAAACCCAGCTGAAAGCTTCTACCTGCTGGAGAGCTCTGTGCGCAACGCACGCTCACACTTCCCATTCCGAAGGGGGGTTTGTAGGGAGAGTTGGTGACTCACTAGGGGTGGGAGTCTTGTTAAAGCTGTTAAACGGAGGGAGCGTCAGAAGCTCACCCAGTTTCATTTGTTGATTTTTCCATTCTCAGCTATTCATGGATACAATAACAAGATGGATAAACCTGCCATTATTGTCTGTACTGAAAGTGAAGGACAAGGGATGTCAACTTTCAGAAGAAAACGTGGGAATGTTGTTGGATTTTTTCTCCCCTGAATTGTAAGCAGTAAGATGGTGTTTTCATACCCTTTTTTTTTGAGAAGCTTGATTATGCTTTAACAAAAACCAAAATGTCAAAACACAGAAGGCACTATATCTTCTCTGAAAGGTGTTACCCATTGTTTTTTTTTTTTTTTAAATTAGCTATTGATATTAAGGGATAGGTGTTTTGAAGAGAGAGGGGAGGTTCTTGTTTCTGCCCCCAAATTCCAGCCACCCTATGATCAAGCTTCTGATCAAAGTTTACAAAGTTTGAAACTGCAGAGTAAAGAGAAATGCAAAGCAGCTTGTGAACTGAGAGGTGTGAAACCGAGGGTGTGAAACAGCAGATCTGATCTGTCAGGTTAGCTTTCTCTCTCTACTGAGATGTAACCCACAAAAGATGAGGCAACTCTGCAATACAGGGCTTGAACTTG
This sequence comes from Pyrocephalus nanus, assembly GCA_038380795.1. Classification (NCBI taxonomy): domain Eukaryota; kingdom Metazoa; phylum Chordata; class Aves; order Passeriformes; family Tyrannidae; genus Pyrocephalus; species Pyrocephalus nanus. Next base: position 75,623,547 of record CM076260.1, on the reverse strand, counting down.
AGAAGATTTTATAAAGACCTATATGAGACAGATACCCAGAGAAAGAGGGATTTGCGTGCATGTGAAACCCCGGTAGCAGAGATAACTAGTTCTGGGAAGCTGAATATGGCCTTGGAAGTCTAAGTTCTGTCCTTACTTATGAATACAGCTTTTGTTGATGGCTGTAGATGTCTGAGGGATGAAGCGCATAGATGGTTTCACTCCCTCTCTACCTCGTGCCGTCTATTAAACTGACAGAGTGGATCTGGTGTTGAAGTTTTTTAAGGAAACATGAAGCTCCTTCATGCCTCTTACCCCAGTTGTTCTACTGAGGAGCAGAAGATGATTGAGACTGACAGGAAATACTGCAGGAGAAAAAGTGGGTGGTGGATATAATTTAGGGATGCTCTCTTATTTTACCCATGCTCTCTAATTTTACCTATTTTCTCTCTAATTTAGGGAGTCAGTGCACATTGTTTGGCTAAAGCTCAATACAGACTATGCAGAAAGCTGCTGTATTCATCCACTACCTTGCTGAAGCCTGGATTTTCACAGCAGCCTGCTGCCAGCACTGCTGAGGGGCAAATTATTTACTCAGTATATTACTTTTATGCTTGTCAAGCATAAATTCTTTGTATTTTAAGAATTTTTTCCTAGAGTTTATGATAAAAAATATTTTCAGTTCAAAGCTTAGCCCTCTGATGTTTTTTCATCATGGCATCAGTCTATTTAAGCACTTAAATCCATGCTTAAGTGGAAATGCATGCCTAATAAAGTTAAAAGCAGCTTCAAGAGTGTCCCTTGTTGCCCTATTGAACAGGCATAGGCAGTGTGTAAATGTAGTTGTCTTGCTGAATCAGAGCTAAGTGATAATATCCTCTCACTAGCTGAGACAGAGCAGTGAACTGCATGTGTTAACAAGGTGAGACTTCAGAGTGGAGGTGACATTAGAGGACAGGGAAACCAGTTTTTAATAGCAATTGCTGCACCTTGACATTGCTGCAAGACAAGAGTCTGAGCTGAAACAGTAGGACTTTGAGGTGTAACTTGGAAGTGGTCTGGACGTTTTGGATCTCTGTTGGCTTTCTGCGTGGGCACATAGAGGGAAGGATTTCTTCTGTTCTCATGTGTGCAGTCACACACCTTACTTTCTCATGGTAGGACAAATAGGCCACCAAAAACAGAAAGTAGGACATTTGGCCTCTCTCCTCTATGGGAGGTGCAGTGCAGATTGGCTTCTGAGAACTAGGACAGTACCTCCAAAAGTAGAACAGCTGGTCACCCCATTCGTGTGTTTGTTGCCTTACAAATGTATCCTTTAAAGTTCAAGATTTAAGAGACATTTTTGGCCTACTTAGGGAAATATTTTCTGAAAACAGGGACACATACATTGGAACAGACCCAAACCTCTGCTTTTCTTCTGGAACACTGAGCAGAGCTAGCAACTGGAGGATCCACATGCTGGGCAAATAAACCTACCAGGTGCTCTGCATCACTTCTTGCATATTGAGCAATAGCACGGTGACAAATATGCCCTCCTAGTCTTCTTCACTTTCCAGTAGCAGAAGATGGGCAGAAGGTCTTGCACTGCAGTATGAGGTGATGATTTGCTGCAAGAGAACTGTTACTGAATCAAACTTGTGTATGTGTGTGTGCTGTACATGTATATACAATGACATCTGTTTGACCAGAAATAAACATCTGACTTTCATTCAAGTACGTAGAAAGCATCCACAGAGGGTTTCATTATCCTGCATTAAGGTCATTTTCTAATTGCAATTAGGTCCATAATGTCTACAATCCCATTTGAGTGCTAAAGATGCCAGTGGGGCAGTAGCATGTTGTCCTGATCCTGGGAACTGTGCAGCAGCCTGTGTGTGCAAACAGGAGCAAAGACTACAAACCAGGTCAGCTGGCGTTGTTCTTGGAAAGAAGCTGCTGTCCTCACTGGTCAAGGAAAACCCCTCTGTGGCTCCCTTAATGATATCCATTAATATTTCCACCTGGTTGCAACTCGGACTAATCCCACGTGAGCTTCTCACCTTGAGCCAGAGGTTACTCAGAGTCATTGTACTGCTCTGAAGTCTGGGTTCATTCTCTTGGGACTCATCATTAGTCAAGTCAGGTATAAGGCTGAATCTTAATAGTTAGAGAGAGAGGCTAATAGAAAGGGAAGCCTTCCAATTTTTTTTTATCCAATAAGTGTGCTATGGTAATGAATTTGGAGCCTAGTGGATCCAGTTGTAGTAGGAAGCTCACTGCCTTGAGAACAGGTCTTTAATCCACATAAAGAGGTGTTTCATAAGCCATATGTGATGCCCTGCTTTGAATATTAATACCCAGAGCACTTATTCAGCTCACAGCCATTTCATGGAAATGTCATGCCTCTGTGAGGCCAAATGGAGCCCTTGGGTGCTCCAATTTTTTTTTATTTTTTTTTTTCAAAGACAGTTTCAGGTTATTCTGTACTCTTAATTCAAAATTCTTATTCAGCCTAGAGTCTCTGAAGCCTCTGCATTCATATTATATAATATTAACTGATTTTAGATTAAATGAAAATTTGAAGGAGACTATAGGACAGCAGGTTTGGTCTACTTAGCGAAGTTAAGACCTGTTAGTTATATACTTCATAAAATTACTTAATCTTCTACAGGGCAGCCTCTTCTAAAATAACACAGGAGGCAGAGACTGTTCTGGCAAGCACTCATGTTTTTAAAGGCCTTCAGCAAAAGCTGGGGAATGAATATTCAGTGTGAACTGAGATGCATTCTAGCTGTGTCAGCCATGCAGCTTTTGTTTTTTACATTTATATCTGTGGGCAGAGCTGGGGAAATTACAGCTACGGAGTCCCTGGTGTAGCACTTTCTCCCACCAAGTGCTGCTCATCCAGAGGTGAGGGCACTGGCAGTGGCAGTGGCAGGCTCACAGTGAGGTGGATGTGGACAACCCTGGTGATTTTTAATATTAGAGTATGCCTGTGATAATGCCTAGGAAAGATGGTTTGGGCTGTTAGTGCTGGGCCTTGGTCATACTCCAGCTCAAGCAATCAAGAATGGAGCCAAGTCAGCTGTCTCATGGGGGATCCTTCCCACAAAGCCAGACTTAGTGAGCAATGAATGGGTTGTCACTTCTGTGCAGCGATTGTTGCAACTGGTTTGCTCTCCTAGTGCTGGAAAGGGATATTGCACTTACTGCGTTTCTCTCTGGGTGGTTACTACATTTAAATATGCTCCCCATTAAAAAGTATCATTGTTATTTGCTAGTTATGGCTGCAAAGCATTTGTGCTCTCTGGTGACCAGCAGGATGTGGCACATACTTGCAAGGCAAGAATCCTGCTCTGAGGCAGGGCAGAGACAAGGCAGGGTTTGATGTGCATGTAGGTGGGCTAGCTGATTTGTGTCACACACAGGTGCCTAGCGTTTGCATTGCAAGTACTTGTCTCTGTGTTCTTTTCTGCCCTTTTTGCTCTCTCAAGGGAGCTGTTCGGAAGAGACAGTTACTCTGGATTTGAGCTAGATATGAATGTCTCTGGGACACACAAGAAGAAGAAAGCCAAAGCTCAGAAAGCTGCATTAATATCTCTGAGACATAACACTGAGTCCTCCAGTATGATAAACAGGCAGGCAGCAAGTTGAAACCATTGCCTGGTATGCAGTGAGTTTGTGTTCAGTTGTTTTGTTCTGCCACTTTCCATCCTTGTGACTGCGACAGACCTTGCAAACTCTGCTGATCAACAAACCTTCTCATCCTTTTTACTGTATTTATTTCTGCATTAGGCAAGAGGCTCGCTTAATGCCTTAAACCAAATCCTTTTGGATTTCTGTTGTGCAGCCTATGATAGAAGTGGTGGACATAAGATCACACAGATCAGATACCTTCCAGTGACTCTTACAGGAGACTGGCGTGGGCACAGCCACACCACCAGCCTGAAAGACTTCATCCTGAGTGGATAAGTGCTTCCAGAGACAGTAGCCTGGAGCTCCTGTATGAGCAACCACAGTGTTACTCTGCTGAGCCCGATAAGAAGTCCTACCTGGGCCAAGCACAGCAACATAAATATGATAAGGAGAGATAGGCAAGGAATGTCCACACAGCATGGTGCGGAGCTGTCCTGGGCATCTTAATTTCCTAAGCAAGATGAAGGTGTGGCATGCAAAGGACTCTGTGTGTAAAAAAGCAGAAAATAAAGAATGAAACCATCTACTTAAAACATAACTATCCACTAATGAATTCAAAGAGCATCAAAAACCATCCTGAATTTTTAAAGCATGTCAGATGCCCCAGACTGAATTTCAACAGAAGACTAAATTGCTTACAGCAGAGAGGGATGAAAACCTCAGGTGTGCTGCAGGCAGGGGGAGTTTCAATGCCCCCACACCCCATGGAGGCAGATGGGAAGGTGAAACGGATGCTGGGTGTCATAGCCTTTGGAAGATTCCTCTCCCCTACCTGCTACTGCCTTGGATATGATCCTCTGCTCTCTCTCCTCACTTAGTGGGTATATTTAGTTTCTTTGGTGCATGAGCTTGTCTGGGAGATAGATCAGTGATGCTCTCAGGAGGTAAGGAGGATATGAAGAGACAAAAAAGAGACAATGGAGGTGAGGGAGAGGGAACAGTGGTCAGGGACAGCTGAAAAGCTGCTGACCCCCTGAGAGGGGAGCTCCGACCTCCTGGGGCTGATAGCTGCTGGAAGCTGAACAGCTGTGTCCTTTCTCCCTCCTCCTGTGCTATCAGCTTGAGAAAATAGCCAGGATTGTTTCTCTTATGAGTGTCCCTTGTCTGGACATGCAAAGGCAGCTGTATCAGGTGAAACGTAGGCACTGCCCCCAGATAACTCCCCTGCCTGCAGTGGGGCCAGTGCCCTTGTGGCTTTGCAGCACCACATGGCATCCAGAAGCTGAGCCTGGGGTGGCTGCAGCATGAGTGGGGTGGCCTCTCCTCTCTGTTACACCCAATGTGCAAAATCTGCTCACCCTTCCCTATCTGGGTTTATCTGTCTCTGTGAGCTCTTTCTGGGCTTCCGGGGGTTTGCTCAACTCTGGGCACACAGCTACTAGAAAGAGATGGTTGAGAAGGCTGCTCCTGATGAGAAAAAAGAGAGCATGAGGTGCTGGAGGAACAGACAAGCAAGGAAATTGAATTGGGTGTAACAAAGAGGTCTAGGATGGTGGAAGGATCACCTGCTCGATAAAAGCAGGATTTGTGGTTTGGGAGCTTATTTAGAGGGTGCGGGACTGGAACAGGATGGCAGCAAGCCTTGACCTTAGACTGGAGAGCATTTAGGTCTTTCCTCCCTTTACTGCTCCATGGTGTGTGTGCCATGCATAGGGTAGGACTGGCAGTGGGAGCACTGGGCAGTGAGGAGAGAACATGGTTCTGCCTTCATGAAGGCAGTGATGGAGCTTCCAGGAAAGCAGAGGCTGTGCTCATGGTAGCTGGATGGTGAACCAGGAAGTGGCAGGAGCTCACGAGAAACAACAAATCTGAAGAGAGGGATTCTTTTTTTAAAACTAAAGTAGGCACAGAAAGTGGCAGGAGGGTGATTTATGTACTTAAGCAGGGTTTTGGCATTTGCACCCAGCCTTGTGGTTCATTTCCTCATTCACTCAAACCTGTAAAGACTGAACAAATGTTTGGTAAACAGGAACCTAAGGTTTCAGAGATGAAAAGCTTTAACTCTCACCCACAGAGCTGCTTGCAGCATTGGCTTGGAAACGTTTTTCAGAAGATGATGATTTGCCTCCTCCCCTAGTCTCATGACTGCGGTAGCTCCAGCCATGACCCCCTGCATTTCCTCACTGCTCTTCCATGCTGCCAAGGACTGGAATGAGCAAGAAAATGTGTGGTGAGCTAAAGCCCTTCAGGTCAGCCTCCATTGGCACTGGCAAGGGCCAGCTCAGAAACTTGCACAGCTGCTGCCTGGGCTCAGTTTGGGATATGAATAACTGGAGAGCTTTCCATCACCAGGGCTGTCAGTTCAGGTATTTGCCAGCACTTTCTTTGGTGGTTTCTTTTTAGTGTGGTTGCTGGACAGGGAGGACAGGATAGAGAGAGGAACCTTTCATGCTTCAGCCTTCTGCAGCATCCGGCGTTTTCATGAAACCACAAAGGACGTTAAAGAAAAAAGAACAAGCCCTCTGTTTATAGGGATTTAGACCGTCAAAACAAAGAGGAGGCTGTGTTGTTCAGTGATCACTCAGAGTCAAGGAGCCAGAAGACATAGGTTCACAAGAGATGGGCTTCCAGGCTAAAGCCCACCCTGCCTTCCCACCCTCCCTGGGCCACGGTTTGCTGCCTCTTGCTTGTGCTGCTACAAGGGTTGGCAGAGCTGGCTGGCACTCCGTGTTCAGTGTGCTGCCCAACATTGCTGTGCATATTAAAAAGTCTCTCAGGATGATGACTCTAGCTTTCTGCAAATGCCAGGGAATTGGTCTTGTGCAGGGCTTTTCCACTCACAGCCCCTTGCAGGATATTTTGGATACAAAGGAGAAACGTGCAGCACCCAAACAAGAAATGCACAGGGAAGGGAGTCAGGCAATATGTAGTCCACACCCTGACAGCTGCAGCTGCACTGGTTGAGAGAAAATGTTCCTTTCCACCACCTGTGTTCAGTGAAGATTTTTATGCAAGCGTGGTAGTAGGAGGTAGCATAGAAACAGGTCTGATAGCAGCAACAGAAAGTCTTCTGCTCCCAAAGGTAGTCTGGATGCTTTTTTTAGGAGCGTTGCACTGGAACAATGGCAGTGGGAGGGGAAGGGTGATGACTGCCTGTGATTCTTAGTCGTTCACTCATCTCTTCTCAGAGTCCAAGCTGACTGAAATGCAAAATGAAAGCAATTGTGCAGCATAAATCAGACACTGTAAGTCCTTTCCATGATGTAAACCCAGTTTCTCCACCACAGCTCTCGGGCTCTGTGCTGAGATGGACAACGGGGTGTGAAGCTGCCCCAGGCCCCCACTCACGCACCACACTTCTTGCCTTGCAGGAATGAGAAACAGTCTGTAAACATCCCGAGCCACCCAGTGCTTTTTGTCAGGTATTTGTGGAGAAAAGCATTTTGCAGGGAAGCAATCCAAATGGCTGCAGTGCCATTGCAGACAGAAGGTCTGACTGGCTGGTCCTGAGCTATGGTGGTGGCTATGAGGGCCTGCCTGCCCCCACACCCCAGCAGCTAGCATAGTTTCCAGAAAGGCAGGGGTAGCTCGAGGGATAGAGCATGAGAGAGGCACAACTCTGCACAACCATAGGTGCCCCGCACCAAGGAGTAAGTGACCCACAGCACCCACACTCTGCCTCAGCTCAGTGCATCAAAAGTTTTTCATCTGATTAAAAGTTGTTCTGTTTTCCTAGATAAAGAGGCCCCTCCCCACTGCCAAAATGTCTGGTTTCTCATCACTGCTGGAGTGCTTGTATCTTTTAGGAGGAAAAGCTGCAGGAGGCAGAATAAATAAATAAGTTCCCACTCATATTTTTTAGTCACCCAGCAGCCATTGGACACCTCATTTAAGTATATTATTAGCAACTCAGACATTTCAAACATAAACAGCAAGCAAGATGGTATGTGTGTACTGCCTCCAGACGCTGCGGATGCGTGGCTGCTGCGTGGGCTCTGTGCATCCCAAAAGCTTCTCTCCCAAGCTGGCCATTGCCAGCAGGCAGGGACAGCCAGGATTGTGCCAGGCAAGAGCCCTCCTTTGCTTTGCAGGGAGGGTGAACACCCACTTCTGGACTTCCCCGGTGCTCAGCCCCCTTCCAGGGTTCAGATCCCCCTGAGTTAAAGGGTTGGTGATGTGTGGTGGTCTTTTTCAAGTGAACTATGTCCAAATAATCTCCTGTTAACCTGTGAAGAAAATATTGGGCTAAGAATATTTTAGAAGGGCGAGGGCTGAATCAAATGCTGTTGTTTTATTATTCAATTTTCCTTTACAAGCTGTCCATTCATGGAGTGCCAGCGAAATTCTGAAATCATATTTTGGGTGTGGAAGAGACCTCATAATTTCTACTACTTACAGAATCTGTAAAAAATTATTTTCTGTTTAGGTTTGTGTAAAAACATTCCCAGAGACAACATCTGGGGATTTTCTAAGGGAAAGATGTGGAGATACAGTCTAAGTAGGCTCAAGGGTTCTCATCATCTTGGTGGAAAAAAATTCACATGTTTTACAAGGGTATTTTTTTCCAAAAAAGACTTCATTAGGAGTCTCCACATTACACAAATGACTTAAAGCTGAAGATTCAAGCTAATTAAATGTATTTTTGCTGTGCCACGATGTTCATGCAGATGCTAATTAATGTAGTCTATAGATTTTTTGGGCCCTGTGTAGAATCAAGTATTCTTGCTAGGGCGTGTTGGCCGATTAGATGTGAATTCTTTTCAACGTTGATTTTGTGAAAAGTTTATATTTGCTCCTAAAGGTTTCTGTTTATTCTTACGGACAGTCATGCTGCTCCACAGCACTTCTGCAGAATTATCAGAGTAAGTGTGCAAGTGAGTTTTGGATGTGTATCCCACACAATTGTGTTGCCCCAGTGTGTGACCTGGAAAACACACACACGGGCAGAACCTGAGGTTCCCTTTAAGTCCTTCATGGAATGGCAGATTTTCATGTCCACCAATAGCATATATCAAATCATCAGCCAAGGGAATTCTTAAAGGGCTGTAGGATTTACCTCGAGGTAGCCAGAAGGTGAATGTGGTCTCTTGGGTCAACAACAGCATGGGAGAGGTAACTCCAAGTTCAGTAGCATCATCACAGACTTACATGCTGGTGGATCACATCAAGCTAGCCAATACTGCCAAACAGATTAATTTTCCAGACCTTCCAGTCAATATTTTTGATAGCTACATTTCTGTGGATCACATCTTTAGTGTTATCTGGAAATATATTTTGGTGTCACATAAGCGTGTTATCACTCAGAGACAACACCAAGTGCCTTCAAACGCTAGGCAGAGAGCCAAAACCTGTCCTTGGATGAATGTTTGCAGTTACTCTTGACTCCCTGTTATCTGAAGGTCAAGTTGGACCCAGACTGAAACATGAAATGTGCCAAAGAAGTTTTAGGAGGACAGAAGTAGTTATCGGCAGTTTCCAGTTGCTTTGTTCTGGTGATGGGGAGGTAAAATGAGAGTAAGAGAAGCCAAAAGGAACATCCTAAATGCACTTTGTAGGATTCTATGATCCCTTGGTTTCTAGCTGTTTAAGTGTAAGGTATTTTGCTCTTACCTTATGAGTCATGCCGAGTCTTTCATAGAATTTTTTGCTAACACTGAGCCCAACTGTGTCTTTAACTGAGTGCATAATTTTTGCTTCTTCTGCTTTTTTCTGTTGGATCCATCTTGAAAGGTGACACTTCTGTGCAAGGATAGGGGTGCTTGAAACAGGCATTCAGGTGGGTCCAGCTCCTCTCTCCTGATTTCAGGAAGACGTGTTCAGATGTAGTCCTATGTGCAAACATCAGTGAGTCAACAGTACTAAGTGTTGTCTGGTAAACACCAATGCTGTACTTGGCCAAGATCTTGTGGAACCCAATCCTGTGCATGCTGAGCCTTCAGGCATACTATCAAGGATAGGTAGAGGACTGGGCTGTCAGAAAACATTGAAGTTTTTCGGGTTTGGAATGTGCAGTAATGTGACAGTGTTACTCCAGTGTTGCATACAGTAATACGAGGGAATTCCCAGGCATTTTCTGGGAGAAATAGCCAAGCACACCTGAATGAGCAACAGACTTCCCCCATCATGTTTCTGCCCAAGATCTTCCAACTAGAACAGAAAGCCTACAATTTAATAAAAATGAGATTTTTTTTTTCTGGTAGGATTTTTAGTCTACCAATCATTTCCTATTTAATTAGATGGAATGATGTAACATCCCTGTATGTGAGGTTATCATTCTCTGTTGAACTTCAGAAGGCTTTCCCACGAGGACAGAGGTTGAAGTCATTCCGCAGGCAGCACAGAGCTACCAAGCGGATGTGCCTGGGGCTACCCATGGTTTCCCTTGGTGCAAGCTCTGGCAATGTGCCTCTGCCTGGGGCTGTTACGGGGAAGCACTCCCCTGCTTCTGTCCCCGTTCATGGCTGGGCTGGCTCCCATCACCCCATGGCATGCCAGCTGGGGACGGCTTCTCTCACCACAAAAACACATCCTCAGATGCTGGCCTGGGGCCACTGCCGTGTTCCACACTGGTCTCAAAGTCTTCTCCAAATGGCAATGACTCCTCTGAAGTCTCGACTAAATGAATGTGCTCTTTACAGGCAACTGGACCCAGAATACTGCCTTGTGGTTGTTAATAACCTGGGTCAGAACTGAGCTGGTGATTTATTTGGGACAGGCTTCTTATCTTCCTCCTTAAGTGCCTGCCTTGCTGCTTTGCCTCTCTCCCTGATCTCTCTTTCCATCCCCTTGCTGCTCACATTCCGGGTATTTCCAGCTACCTCTGAATGAGGTATTAATGTAGATAAATATTACTGCAAGGAAGTAATGGCCAAATAGTCTCTGCATCATCTATATGCATTGGTTGGGGAGTGATTTTTCATTTCACACATCATTTGCTATTTCAGCATGTGGCAATTCTGCAAAATAAGGAAGGAGAATTAGAGAGCTGAAGAGCCCACCCTTTGTTCTTGCTGTTCCCAGCACTTGCAAGCTCAGGCACAGGGCGATTGCTGTGCAGTTACTGGCCTAAGATGCATTTGGATGAGCTCACGTGAAACTCATCCAGACGCTGTATGCGACACACTGCACAACTGTTTTCTTCCTGTCTTTCTGCCTCTCTGTTCTCTTTGCTGGGCTTTAAAACAGCTTTTTCAGCCCCCAAACCTTCCCCTCGCTGTATTTTTCAGTGTAATTACATTTTTCAGTGTAATTGGTCCCACCATATAAGACACAACAATCAGCTCTTTCCCCTAACTCCAATAACAGTTCGTACCCCAGTGAAGTAATCTTTCCCACCTGGGCTGCTCCAGTGGTTTCATACCACTTAATCCTCCCTCATGAGCTGAGGACGAGTTTAAGGTAACATCTGCTCGGCTTTATGTTGGTTGTGTTTGTGCTGGGGGTCCCTTGGTTCCCATTGTCAAGAAAGTGGGAGGAATGGCTTTGCCAGAGTCCCACATTTTCTGTGAGCATTTTCTGGGAGATAACCGATTCTGCTGGGCTCATTCTGCTATTAGAGGACCCATTAAAATCAAGGAGGTAGACTCAGTAAATTTATTCTTCTGGACCGCTGTGCTTATTCTGTCTGCCTATTTTCCCCTTGAGTTTCCTTGTGAACTCATTCCCCCTCTTCTCCCTCCTTGTTGCCGGTGGCACCAGGCTGTAACTACGACAGGAGCTGAGCCACCTTTTCCTTGGCAAGCTACAGGCTCGTGTGGTCCCGCACCTCGCTGTGGTCCCACAGCTGGCAGTGTTGGCCTGTCAGTGGTGCTGCTGAGTCTTGTTTCAAGTCCTCTGCTGGAAAGAGCTACTGAATTCACTTTGTGGTGACTGCTCCTCAAAGGCAAGGTGCAGCCTCACACAAAGCTCTGCCGGCAATGTCCACACTCCCTGCAAAAGCTGTGGGCAACAGGGATCTCCTGCAAAGCATTTCAGGTGTCTGTTGATCCTGGGGACATATCTGAAGGTCATCTCTGCCATACTGAAAGTGTGGTGGGAACTAAGGAGTGTCTTTCTGAAGACCTCTCCTCCTCATGGTCTCACACGCCATGCAGAGCTCATTCATCTCTGCAGTGTGCTACTGCACGCCTTGAAGTGAGCCATCATTTCATTTTCGGTGACTTCCTAATGTGTTTGTTCCTTTTTAGCTCCAAGCAACAGCACAGGCATTGCTGCAGTTGGCAAAAGAACAAAGCCTTATTGTTTAAAGCCTGCGCGCTCCAGTATCAGCTGGGACAAACACACCATTGCACTCTTAGACCTCAATCTCAAAAGCCAGATGGACAAAGAGTGAAAAGGCTCAAAATCACAAGTTAGAAAAAGTCTTTACCTTTATCTTCTCCCCAAAGGACTCTGTCAAGTACAGTTTTATATCTATGCTTTCTTTTTGTTAGTAATGCCTCTTCAAAAACCTGAAAATAGCATCTCTTTCTCTATTGATTTGTCCCCCTGAGCAGCACTGATTTCTCCCCCTCCAATCAACACAGCTCATCGTGTCTATTTGCTTATGCAACTCCGTTATCAATGAATGTCAGTGTGGCTCTGATCACACAAAGTGGACATACTATCCATTTCTTTGTAATTGCGTGGCAGCAACAGCACTTCCCAGGAGTCTCCTCCATAGGTCCTGCCTCCTGAGGCAGGTGCTGGGGTGATGCCTCAGCTCTCACACAGCTCAGTCCTAGTGCAGACCCTGGCATCCAGCGATGGATGAGGCCCAGGAGGCTTGTGTATCAGTTTGAAGTGCTTTGTGGCCAATTGAAACATGCAATGCTAGTATAAAATATCTCACATCAACACAATGCCCAATTTTCCTGACATAATTATGCCTGGTAAAAAGGGCACCTTTTCTGACACGCTTATCTACAACTTAGAAGCATGATCCTGGAGTTACTTTGCCATAGAGTACTTATATAATTCTTTCTCTGTAAGCCAGTCTTCTCAGCTTTCAATTATTTTTGCCAGTTTTCCTGGTTCCTCCTCCAGCCTGGCAGCCACGCTGGTCAGGAGGCATCCAGAAAGAAAGCCTGCACAACAGCAATCAGACAAGTGCTTATCTCTCTGCCCTGGGATATATCATGCAGCCCAAAGCCACACTAAAACTTTTTCTGTTGACATGACAAATTGTAAACTTCTGTCCAATTTCCTGTATGCTAACCCTGCAAAGTGTTTCATTGCATTTAGGTCTTCTCTCATACAGTGTCTTCATTTTGGACTATTTCTTCCCCAGACATATTATTCTGTGTGTCCTTTTAGCTAGGTCATTTTCTCCCCATGCCCCATATCTTCTTTTTGTCCTTTTGTGTTATTTTCCACTCCTGGCTGGTGATTGCATCTCCTCCCCAACGTAGTATCAATTGCAATTTTAATAAACACACTGTCTAATGCTTTTTCTAGATCATTAATGAAGATGGTAAATAAAACTGGAGCTAACACCAGTTTCTAGTAATAACCCTACTGGATGCCTCCCCGCAAGCTGACAGTTTTGTCGTTGATCACTATTCATCACCAAGCCTGAACGTCAGTGTCCCTGTGAGAGGTAATTTATATTCATTTAACACCATTCATCACAAAATCAGAGAAAAACATGGCTAGAAAGGACCTCAAGAGGCTGATTTCAGAAATAATCCTGAAGTTTCCAGCTTGCTTTTAAACACTGGTGAGGATAGGGGTTTAGCATCCTTGCCAGGCAGGTGGGTTTAGTATTTGTCAGCCTTCCCCTTGGCCAAGCATCCAACTTTACCCCTCTTGCTGCAATTCAGGTGCATTGTTTCTTACCACACTCACAATGGATATAGAGAGCCATTTTGAGAAGTTTATTCCCTCCTTCTCTAGAGATAGTATTATATCTCCCCTGGTTTCCTCCTTTCTGGATGAAACAATCCCTACTGATTAAGTGTTTCTTCTCAATTCCTCTTTTCTAGACCTTTCCAGACTCTCCTAAGCTGAACAAAGGTTGTAGAAGTACTGGGTAAAACAGAGGGCACAGTTATGTATTTTACAGGTAGAGCTCCTCTTAGAGTGCCCTGATGCAGTGACTGCCTTGTGTATGACAAATGGCACTTTTTATTCATTTCAGGTTCCTGCGTTTCTGCACTGCTCCACACCTGCCTAATCGTATGTCTCTCATTTTGTCCCTGCACAGCTGACTATACCTACCTCTGTGCACAACTTTGCTTCTCTCCTTATTGAATTACATCCTTTTTTTCAGACCTTTTCTCTAACATGCCAGGATTGTTTTTGATTCTTATCCTCTTTCAGGTCTTTGCAGCTTGTCTCAGCTTGGTGTCATCTTTGTATCTGATAAGGATGCCCAGTATCCCAGAATCCAGTGGCTGGACATCTGCTGAACCTTACTTAACCCTTTCTTGTATTTTTACAAAGACACTTTTTTTCTGAGTATGGTTTTCCAACCTGTTTTGCACCCCTTCCTTAAGGTAATTTCTCTAGGGCATGTTTCCTTAGTTTACATCTCGTAACATGAAGTGAGATGGTACCAAAGGCCGTACCAAAGTCAAGATACAGAAGTCTCCTGCTTTGTCTCGATCAACAAGACCTGTTGCAGGATTAAATTAGGTTTATTTGACATGATTTGCTCCTGGCAAATCAGCGCTGGTTGTTCCTCTTCTCCTGGTTGTTTCCTAGGTGCTGATGATTAGTTTGTCTAATTATTTGTTCCAGTGCATTTCCAGGAACTGAAATAGAGCTGACTGGCCATAGCTGCCTCCTCTTCTTGTTTTCCATTTCTGCAGCCAGGCAGGGTGCTGCTCTGCAAGGAGCCCTGCTTCCCTACGCTGCTCCTGAGGGTTCATAGATGATCCCAATCTGGGCTGATCCCTGCATGGGGTACAGCTGTGATGCTATCAGACCAGTGTTTTCCTCAGCCTTCCTCTGACCACCAATCTATAGCCAGAATGCTCCCCTACGCAACTGCCTATCCTATCTTAGTTACATTTCTTTCATATGTATTTCTCAATTTTATCCATCATGGTATGTGCCAAACTTAGATGGTCTAACCACAATATGTTTGCTTTCTCCTGCCCTGTGACGCCCCTAAAGACTGACTTAGCCAGCTCATCTTTCCCTATGTTTCTTAATCTTCATTTTGTCATTGGCATGACTTAGTTTTTGCCATTGCAATTATTCCCATAGACTATTCCAACACTCCTGAAAGTCTTTGTCCTTGGACTTGTTTCCCTGAGTGCTTGCTTACCAGCACTCTGAGTTGTCTGTGAATATATGTGGTGCTCTGCAAAGCCTCTCAGTGGAGAAACGCAGAAACTCAGATTTTCAATGAAATGGTGGACTTCACCCACTTCCAATTGGACTTTCCCAACCTGCACAAGACCTTGTTTTCAGCAACCTCTTTATCTCTTAGCAAAAATAAGCACAATGAGCCAAATTCTGACCTCATTTACACCAGTAAATTCTGGATCTGTGCCAGTAAACTGCTGAAGTTGTTTTGGGCTTACAGTGATGAGAATGAAAGCAGCATCTGCCTCATTAATTCCCCCAATCCACAGAAAGTAAATTATTCCAAGAGGAAATAGCTCCACAGAAGGGAGCCCTGGAAAGAATTAGAGTCTGACTTAATGGGATTAAGGGGAAAAAATGCTTAAGCAAATCCAAATCAATCCTCTGCTCAAAACATTGATGGTGCCAAAATAAATACAAACACTGTTTTGGGAAGGAAAAGGTTAAAAAGCTATGAAAACAAAATATCTCAGCCTCTTGTAATGATGTCCTGTAGCAGAATGAGCACAACTCAGAAAGGATTGCTGAATCAGCAATACTGTACCTGCCGCTTAGTGTTTATCCATGGGACTCTAAGGATGGAGACTCATTTCCCACTATATCCATGGGGCTCATTCTGCATTTTTGCGTTTGATAAAGTACTCCTGGAAACCAGATGGCATTACAAGAAGGGATGGGTGAACAGGTCCGGCAAATGGAAATGTCTCTCAGATGCCTGGCCAATGTGACATCCAGCCCCTAGAGCCGTCCCTCCAGCCATTGCTTTGGCTTTTTGTTCTGCTGTTAATTACCATCTTTGCACATTTCTTCATCCATTCCCCTGTGTGCAGAGAGCCTGCTCCTGTGGTGTTGCTAGACATACTGGGAGCTTCATGCATTCAGGTTGCTTTTGTGCAGTCATGCGGAACAGGAAATATTTTGAGCAACTAGCAAAAGCCAGCACATTTCAGGTAGGCAGGTGGCCATGCATGCTGGCAGGGAGGAGGCCAGGAAGGAGTACAAGGCTCACGCTACCTACTATTCAAAGTTAAGGCAAGCAGGAGCTGTGACCCACTCATGCAAACGCCTTCTTGCATCTCCTGCCAGCAAGGTGGCTGTCCCCATTCACCCAGCCACCCTGCTCAACCTACCAGAAGAGCTGTGGCAAAATAGTTATAAGATGGTCATACCTTTGAGTGGCATGGGTATTACTTTTTCTATTAGGTACAAGAGCACACCATTGCTAAGGGCAGTCAAGTATCAATGACACTGACACTCTACTCTGATGACTTTTGAGGAAGAACAAGGCTCATTTCAAAGACCCTTACACTTCAAGGTGAGCTTGACTAAATAAAAGCATTTAAAGGGGATATGCAAGAACGTACAAGGGCCACAAAGCACTCCCTGTGATGTGAAAGTGTGAGGGGACTGATCTACTTCTCATAATTTAGAAATTATAAGGCAACTTGATAACAGTGCTGCAGTAGGAAAGAGATTTCTGACTGGGGGCTTCCATTTAAGAAAAATGTGCAGTGGCTAGAAGCAGAGGCAAACCAGATGCAGAGGAGAAAAAAAGGCTCTACATGTTATATGCAGGTAACTAACCAAGGAGAAGGCTTTTTTAACATCCTGGTAGACTCTCTTAAAGACCTTTCAGTCTTTAAACCAAGACTAGGTGACTTTCTAAGAGATGTGTCTGCAACTTAAAATGAAGTTGCAGGCAAGCATCAGAAATGACTGGGGGAAGTACCCTGGATCTCTTATGCAGTAGGTTACACTCGATGATCATAAGGGTCTCTTCTGACCTTAAGCAATGAATCCCTGACATTCATCTGTGCTCAAGTGTGCAACTTTATTGTATGGCAGTTTTGGATCAGAAATAGCTGTTATCAGTGAATTAAACAGGAAAATTAACAACGTGGTTGCTCCAGCACCCCTTGTGCTCCTTAATTTGGTATTTCTTTATTTTATGTTGTCCTTAAATTTTTAGTGTGCTGCAGAACTGTGTATTGGATACGCAGAAGCACAGGGGTAATTAGAAGGCAGCTGGAGGGTTTTGGCAGCTGGGAAGGGGACAACAAGCACTCTTGGCTCTGAGAGGCAGTGTGGGTTTGTGGGAGAGAGATTTTAGCTGAATGCTAAGATTGTCAGCAGGAAGAGTCAAAGGGGCTGACAATAGTATTTGCATCATCTTGAAGTTAACCACTTACAGAAAAGAACATCAGTTTGCAGCAAAATAGAAGCTATTGTTCAGCTTGCAGACTGGTAATCTCACGAATCTTGCAGCAAAAGATTTTTTCAATGCATCTTGACTAGTTTAAACCCAAAGTATATGGAATTTACAGAGTTTTAAGGCCAAATGCTTCAGGAAAGCTCCACTGTCGTAACAGACAGCTCTTGGTGCTGTGCCTGCTGTAGGAGTTTGCACTGGTGCAGAACCAGGGTCCACATCCATAGCAGTGCACAGCTGAGGTAGACTTTGCTTCACTTGCTTCACTTTGCTACAATGAGTCTGCCTTGGGGTGTTTGCTCTCCTCTTCAAATTGTAGATACTGCTACTATCTCTCTTTGTTACCTGTGAAGACTTCAACCTTGCAGCCAGAGAAGGGTGGTCCATGTAAGAACCTGTCCTTAGGAGGATGACAAGTGAAGCTGAGGCCAGGGAGGCAGAACCTGAATGCATAAGGTGCCTCTCACTAGCATTTTAGTTTGGGTGAAAGAAACAGATCTCGTGATTGTGCCACATAACTGTGGTTTGATGATTCACAAACATCATGGAGGATTGCAGCATGCAAGCTGCGCTCCTCTCAGTTGATACTGTGCCAGCAGAGGAGATGCAGGTATCCACTTGAGGTGATCCAATCCATGGCTGATCAGTCACAGGTAGAGCTGATTGACAGCACACCAGCACTGCTCTTGTG
Organism: Pyrocephalus nanus; assembly: GCA_038380795.1. Lineage (NCBI taxonomy): Eukaryota > Metazoa > Chordata > Aves > Passeriformes > Tyrannidae > Pyrocephalus > Pyrocephalus nanus. Next base: position 75,605,758 of record CM076260.1, on the reverse strand, counting down.
CTGCTCTACTTGCTAAAACAGACATAGCTTTTACCCTGTGGGACTGTGTCAGTCAAAATACCCTAATGTCTCTTGTTTCCCAAGTGACTGAGATAAATTATATTGAGAAGGACCCATCAAAGGAACTGTCTTGGTTGCAATGTGACCATTCAGGAAGGCCAGAGTGTTAGCCTCTGTCCTGTGATTTACTGAGGATGTGAAGTTGGCTTTCTGTTGAGAACCATCTCTCAAGTTTTCCTGCTTAATATCCTTGTCCTGAACCAAGGCTGCGCTAATTTTTCACTAATGTCTGAGTAATAATGTAGCAGAAATATGAAGCAGTGAGGTTGCAGAACAGTCCTGAGACTGGTTGTCAGAAGCCAGCATAACCCTTCACTCTCAACCAGCATAACCCTTTACCAGTCAATATTGCCACAGATACAATGTCCAAGGTAAGCCATGAACTTCCCATTATTAGGACCATTAACTCCACTTATTTCAGCAAAATCCTCTCCAAGACGATCATACATTTCCTTCTCCAAAGTTGGAATTTCCCTTTGATTTTATGTGGATCACTGTTGTTTGAGTTGCTGAATATCATGGGAGATTGGCCCTCCCAGTCCTCACCAGTGATGGTCAAATTGAATACTATCTTGTATGTCATTTCTCAGAGAACAAAGGGCTTTGGCAGTCTGGATCAAAGGCACTATGTAAAGTCAGGATTATTGTTGTTATGGTGAAATGAACTCCTGGAAACATCATGTTGACTTCTCCTTTGAGGTTGCCTGCACCATGGAGCCTTTGATGTCTAATAGTCTGACACTGTATCTTGTGTAGGTATAGCCTATAAAAAGAAATTTGTAATGAACTAGTAAATTATTACTTATTATTTTTAGCACCTCAGAACACAAGCGTATATACATGACACAATGCGTATACAGGGCCAAGAACTGTTAGAAAGAGACTAATACGTGAGGCCTTCTGTTTGATCCAGCATGGACATCTTTTACATATTCTCCATCCCATTTTAGGTGCATGTTCAGTCAGCAAGGTGCAATGTTAGTTCTGACTATATATCTTCAAATTGTATGTTTTTGGCAAATTCATATGAACAAAAAAGATATTCTGTGTGAACTCCACAGAAGGGCTAGGGATTGTGGGGAAGAAAGAGTCAGGGCTCCATGAAAGCTCTGGGGACACCTTATAGCAGCCTTCCAGTATCTGAAGGGAGCCCACACGGGAGCTGGAGAGGGACTTTTTACAAGGGCATATACTGATGGGACATTTTATATAACTATAACTATTTAAACTGACAAAGGGTAGGTTTAGATTAGATATTAGGAAGATATTCTTTACTGTGAGGGTGGTGAGGCACTGGAACAGGCTACCCAGAGAAGCCACAGATACGACATTCTGCTAAGTGTTCAAGGCCAGGCTGGACAGGGTTTTGAGCAACCTGGTCTAATGAAAGATGTCCCTGCCCATGGAAGTAGATGATCTTTAAGGTCCCTTCCAACCAAAACCAAAACATAGAATTCTACAGTTCTTTGAAATTTAGCTAGCTCTCTACGTTATTCTTCCAGGTCAGAGGATATCTCATGTGTGCTTTGGAATTCCCTTACTTATATTCCTTATTCCTCCTCCATCTGTAAAAGACTTGGAAAAAAAACCCAAAAACATTTAAAAATGGGTTGCTAAGCAGCCACCACTATTCAGGAGCCAGGATAACCTGCCACCAAAACCTGTGATGTGGCTGGCTGGCTGTAGCTCCTAGAGGGACAGAGCCAAAAGAAATCTTCACCTCCTTGCTTAGTCAGGCTCCCCACCTTGTGACTGTTGCAGTGTGCCATGCCCCTGCATTTGTCCATGTTGTTTTCCCGAACCTCCGTGCTTCCCAATGGACTCTGACAGGGATGAGCACATTCCCATGGCAACCAAAACACAAAAGCTGGGCAGGGTTTGCTCCCCTGAACATCCCGAGTCTGTGCCTGTGGGAGCATCTCTGGCACAAGTAGTTATTCTGGGAGGAGACCCTCTTGGGGTTGAGTTTCTTAGCAGGAAGCATAATGTGCAGTCCTCACGGGGCATCTCTCATTAACTCTTTTCTCCAGTCTGTACAATAGATGGGAAGACGGGGGGAAAGTTTCTTCTTCTTCCCCTGTACATGGGCCAGTGTGGCACAGGTGCTGCATGCTGGACAGCTTGTGCCTGCCAGCAGTGCCAGGGCACTGGTGGAAAACACAACTCAAAGCCAGCACTATCATAAGGTGCCAGGAGGGAAGGACATGCTCCTGCAAGGAAAGTTCCTTAACTCAGGGTGATGAGGTAGCTTGGATCTCGCATCTCACTTTGTTTGCTTGCAACATCAGAGGCAATGGAAGGGGCATCCTCCGGCACCTCCGGAAGCCTCTGAAGACCCTTCATCACCAAGGCTTTGCTAGGAGGTTGATATGCCCCCAAGGGACTAAAATCTAGGGTTGAGATATGGTTGGAGCAGCCCTGACCCTCCCTGCTCCAGGACCAGCTGCCACTGCATTTATGCACGTCAGGAGAGGGTAACTTAGTAGGGAAACATCGCGAAACTTCTGAAGGTGCTAATTAAGCAACTTTAAGTTATAAACATTTTTAATTGGACTCATTTTTGGTGTCACATACTATCTCTTGATGAGACAAGTCCTAAAATTAAAGCTGTTTTAATCTCTCTCTCTGCTCCTCCTCTCTACCCTCCTTGTCTTTCTGGTTGCAAAGTAGAAAAGAAATCATGGAGGCTTCTGGGCTTTGCTGAAGACTGATATTTTTAAGGTGTTATATTTGATTTACTTTAAATCCGACCAAAAATTCCACCTTGGGACCAGACCTCCTTTATCAATGTTGTAGCTAACTCTACTTTTGCATGTAGATTTTTATGGAGGAAAAAATTATGGACAAAAATTGGGCTTGTAAGAGATGCTAGCTCACCACTTTAACAATGACAGCACCATCCTTTAATATAACCTTTGCCCAGGGATATTGCAGCATATCACTGTCTCCTTGTGATAAATGATACGTCATTATATCTTTTTTTTTTTATTATTAAATGTTTCTTAAATTACAGAAATTGTCTTGTATTGAATTACAAGATCCAAACACCATTGGGTTTTCCTTTGTGCCCCTTTGTCACTGTCATGGGCCAACCAAAACTCTCAAGGCTTTAAGGGAGTGGGGACTGTGATCTAGGCTGTGCAGGTCATACCCTGTTCTGCCATGGGAATAGCTAAAGACATCAGATTTCAGCCTTTCTCTTATGAGCCCACTGCTACTTCACATGTGCCTGCCTTCATCTCTATTGTGCAAGACCAATTTTAAACCCGAGGTCTTGAAATTAATGTCTCTCTGTGAGAGCCTTTCTCCAGGGGCTGAGGAGGACAGAGATGAAAGGGGATGAAGATTTCACTATCAGTCTCATCTTTTCTTTCCCTGCCCTGCAAGCACTCCTTAACATGGCACTGTGCTTACAGCAGCGATATTTTGGCCAATGTGCATGCATATAAATGCCTGTGCATCTGCTAAGGAGCTGCCAGCCAGGGATGCACAAGCTGGGGTGCTTGAGCATCGCTGTCAGTAGCAGTTGGTGCTACTCTCCACCAGACAGCTCCCTCTTCTTGGAAGAAGTGAGAGGAATGGATGGACCTGCCGTAAGACTGTGCTCAGCCTTCAGCCTCACAGCTGGGGTGTGCTCCTTTTACCTCCTCACTGATGGGGTCTGTACACTAAACTTTGGGGGATTTTATAACCTGCCCTGCCAAGAGGAGACAGATACTTTTGGAAGCAGCAAGATGTGGTCCTGGCAGCTTCCTCAGTTCAGCACTGAGGCTGGGTATTTCACAGCTTGCATAACCTTAATTTGCTTCAGGATTTTTGCTGAGGGGATACGATGCCAAGGACTGCACGTAGAGGTTTTATTTCACTTTCAGAAGGCTGCCTGCCATGTCTATATTCTCACATAGTCATGGAGCACTGCAGGTAATAGAAACCTTTAGTTTTCATTGATTATTCATGGCACAGTTTGCTTTGCTAGGCATCCTCACAGGCCACAGAGCCAGCAGCCTCCCAACATGCGTGAGGGGACACATTTCCTTGCCGTAGACAATTTGGCTTGAAAATTTCCTTGAGGCATTCCAGCTCTGCAGGTAATGAAACACTTGGGTGACTTTGACTTGGGTTCACTCCTCACCAACTGCTTATGCCAACTCTGGGTTGCCTGGATTCCCCTGGCCCAGCTGCTGCCCCTGAGAGGGTTTGGAAGTCTCTTTTTTGCTAGAACCTTTCCTCCTTACATCCAGCCATGACTTCTGTGTGCTAACCCTGATCTCTGCCCTGCAGGGAACTGACTTGGTCCCTGCCACTGTAAGCTGGGACTTAGCAAGGCCAGCAAGGAAATGTACAAAATTAGACATCTCCATTTCACTTTAAATTTTGGGGGGAAATCCTGAAAAGCTCTTTATGGAGACTGTATTTTTGCAACAGCCTGTTTCCTCTTTTCTTCTCCTTCTTTCCTTTCCCCACCTCTTTGTCTGCTAAATAAAACAACCTACATTTTTGACCTGAATTACTTTATGTGTCCCTGAAGGCATATGCAGCTCCTAGGACTGTAGGAGGGTTTTCTTCTTTGGTGCGGTCAGATACCATCATTAGAGATGACAGTCAGGCTGGATCCCCTCCCAGTCTGAACACGATATTTCTATTTTGCAACACAAACAGTAACCCCCCAGATTTCTTTAGCACCGGCTGTCAGGGAGAAGCTTGGGCTGCATTACAAACAGGCAGGCATCAGTTCTGTGGGCAAAAAAACTCCCCATTGCTGCAGGTGAGAACTGGGAAAGTTAAATAATTGCCAGCATCACTCAGCCTGCACCTGGATTCACCTAAATCAGCAATAACTCCAGTGCTGTTAGCAGAGGAACCAGCAGCAGACCACAACCAGGACCTCAATCTGAAGACCCTGCAGCATCTCCCCCTCTGCCCTGCTAGTGCTTCTCCCTGGGAAACCTTCAAGCCTCCTCCAGCCCCCCAGAGGGTGTCCAAGGACCATACACCCTTGGAGCAGCAGCAGAGGACGGGGTGGGATTTCCTCTTCTCTGCCCTCACCTTTCTGCTGCCAGCTAAACCCCTCCAGAGCTGCTAAACCCCTCCAGAGGTTGCGTGTCAGGCCTTAGCAAAGACCCACACAAGCTACACGTTCCAAGTAGTGGGTTTTTTAAAAGGACAATGAAATTTCTCATTCTGCTTTTTTTAACACTCTTCCTATAACCTGCATGGTAGACTGGCTGAATTAAACCAGCTGTGCTAATTTCTCTTGTTACAGCAGCCCTGCATAACACACAAAATGCTTGGCTTTGGAGGATGATATTATAAAGAAGGACACTATAATTTAGTGGCTCATTTAATGTGAACCAAGAGAAATATGAGGCATGCCAATGCCGCACTGGGGCTCTATTTATATCCTTTTGGTGTGCAGTATGATTTATAATAAAGGATCATTTTTATATAGTATTAGTTCAGTAATGGAGCTTACTGGGTTACCACATCTGAAGTTAGAAAATACTGTATTAGAAGAAGCTCTTCAAACACCATGTAAGAATAGCCCCTTCTTCAATATTAAATCATGATTCCAAGCTTTTTAAAATAAATATTAATGCCTCCTATTTACCTAGGAATCTGGGCTTTTATCAATGCAGCAGGAGGATTTCCACCTCTGAGCTCAGAAGATGTTGTGTGCAGCCTCACAGAGTTCACTTTTTGGCTCCCAGCCCTGCTGCTCAGCACCCTGTAGCACCCTCTGGCATCAGTAGCATCCTTCCCTGCCAGGAGCCCAGGAGGTTGAAAGGCAGAGAAAGCAGAAGTCATCTTTTGCTGGGGAGTGTGGTATCACTGTTTATGGGAAGCATGTTCTTCCCCTGTCCCCCTGTGCATGAAGCCCTGTGGTCTCCCCACAAGTCTCCCCTGCCCTGGGACTGTTGGTGGGGAGGAGGAAGGACATGGATTTACCCCCTCAGAGTTTTTCTGGAGGCCACACAACAAGTAAGTGGTGGAGCCAGGATAAGAGCAGAGCCACTCCTGGCACCTCGCCCTCTGCATGATTCAAAGCTTGTTTCTGAAGCAAGAGAACTGCATAAAGTATCATTTGTCCATCTAGAGAGCAGCACATTCTGCTTCCCATTAAAGCTTGGGAACTTCATGATGATTCAGAGTGCATGCAGGAATGCAGCTCTATGATTTTTAGTGCCAGGCACTGTAATGCATGCCAATGATTAGTTCTGCCATGCAGGTGGGTAAAGGAATTAAATTGGGTTGGAAATAAGGGAGGAACTAATCAGCTGGAGGACGCCAAGGAGGAGTAGAGCTTGCACAAGGTGGAGCAATGCCTTTGCAAATGTCACTTCCCCTGGAGCTGATGTGCAAGGTGGGGAGATGCAGAGGGTTTTCTTTAAAGTATGCAGGGAGCTGGTGCTGCTCATCCCTGGAGGAAAGATGCTCTGCCCTTCCCCTCCTCTCCACTGGGAGAGCAGGGGGAGGCTTAGTACCCCTGCTGCTATGGCCCAGTGCCAGAATGCCTCTTACCAGCTTCACCAGCTGAGGCTTGGCTCTGGGGACAAGGTGACAGTTTGATTCTTTTTAATGCTGATGGGTCTGATGGCTACCCTGGCCATCCTGGACCAACCCGAAGGAAGGGAAGCCATGAGAGCACCACTTTTGGTGCCATTCATAACATCACATGGACCTAGAAGACTGTGCAAGCATGTGCTCCCAGTCCAAGCTCCCTCCTGGTTCATGCCAAGATGGATGTCACCCTGCAGCCCCCAGCACATGTTGTCCTGCTGGAGAGCTCCCTGCTCTCCCAGGCCTGTGCAGGGACACAGCCACTGTTGCCAGCCAGGAAGGTGACATGCAGGAGCGGACAAAGCCAAAGCTGACTCTGCTTCCTGCTGAGCCAACATCAGGGAAATTGCCCAGCCACTTTGAATAAAAATGAATTAAGCAGCCTGGCAGTAACTCAGACTGTATTTTATTAACTTGTCCAGAACCAAGTAACGCTAATGTACCTCCCTGAAATTTCTTATTTTACAGCCATGCTCTAATATATGAAAATGTGCTGGCAAAGTTTTAGGTAGGTTACAACCCTCCAGTTAGTAACAACCACACAGTGGGGTGCTATCCCTTAGGTAGGGGCTGAGATGCAGTGGGAAGCCCCACACAGCCCACCTGAGCAATAAGGATGCAAGTGATGGCTTCCCCTGCTGCTTGCTGTGCTACTTTGGGAAAATCCCCAGTGGCTCATCACTTTTTGGGTAAGGAATGCCAGGTGCCTAAGGGACCTTGGTGGGCAAGGGTAGGCACTGGCTCCAGCCCACAGGGGTTAATTGCTCTTCAGGGGTGCCTCCCTCTCTCTCTACCTTCCCTGTATAGGAAAACAGTTTTTCTTGGCTTAGCAAATGCTATGTCTCTGTTTCTCTGCAAAGTTGGGGGTGCACTTACTCAGACTGCTAGGTATGATGCCTCAATGCCCACCCTTGCTTTACACAAGGTGCACCCAGGAAGGAGTTAGACATCTAAGGAAAGGCAAAAATCACCTTCTACACAGGTTTCCCCCTCTGGGCCACACATTAATCATGGTGGAGTCCAGGATGGTGATGGAAAGCAGGACTCTACTTGTCAGTGGCTGAGAGCTCCTGCCACTGGCCCTGTGGGGGCTGCCAGGGAGCCAGCACACCTGGGGAGGTCTCCAGTGGGCTGGCGACCCACCAGGACTCTAGGGTGCTTCTTTCTGTGTTTCACAGATGCTACCTTTGAGCTTAGCACTGGTGAGGGGGTCACCTTCGGTGCAAATTAACATCTTCTCCACTCCTGCATTCTTGTGCCCTGTGTAAGCCCTAGCAAGAAATAAAATTGCCATGCCTTCCTTGTTTATTAGCAGTAATAATCCTAGTAATACTTCACACATCAGTAGGACCTTCCATTTGAGGAAATGAATGCACTTTACAGACATTAATGATTTAGGATGCTTAGCACATCTCTTGAGATATGCGAGGAAAACCATCCTTTTTTTTCTGGTAGGTAAGGGACTTTTGGCCATACAGGAAGGCAGCAGTGACACAGGATGAGAGTTCAGTCTTCTTTACTACTGCCTTTGACCATGGCTTCCTTCTTTCGTTTTCCAACCAGCCTCTTCTCCATGCCCTCGATGCTGCAGTGGTGCCAGTAGAGGAGCTGCTGCAGGCTCCTGGAGGCCAGACCACCCAACTTGCTCAGTGTGCTATTTGGGGGCTGTTTGCCTTCCCAGTGCTCACTTGCTCAAAGTGGGCTGGCCCTTGAGTGACCACAGCTGCTCGCTACTGCTTGGACTAGGTATGCTCCAGCAGTTCCCACATCTTGGGGATGGCCTCTGGGTGTGATGATGCCTTGCACTCCATATATTTCTGCAGTCCTCAGGGTAGGCAGGGAAGCCTGCCTGGGGGGTTTGAAGAGCACAGCACCCCAGGAACAGGTTGGGTGTTGCATCCCATCCCAGGCAGCCTTATCTGCCCTTTCGCTGCAACCCTGCCTGCAAACACTCTGAGGCCGTATCGGCTGCTGGGCTGGCTGTGAACACCGACACCATTGTCCAGCTGCTGTCCCATTGCCTGTAGGGTGGACGTGTGGAGAAGAAACCTGATAATAATAGTCAGATGAACTCCAGCTCACTGGGCAGCGAACTTTGTTGAATATAGCTGCTTTGTAAAACGAAACTAGCCTGTGCCTCCCTGGGTGGAAAAAGAAAGCGAGTGGGGACCACACCTCTTCTATTATGTGTGTAGATCTGCCCATCAAGGTCTGGCAGCACTTGCCCAATTATGTGAAATGCTCACTATAAACATGGGACTACTGGGTGGTTGGTTGTTAACTATTTAGGGCACAACTTGAAATATTGCCATTTGGCCTGGACCACGGACTGAAATGTGATTTTCTGCCTTGAGACATAACCAGATCTGGGTTGTCTGCTTCCCTCTGCTACACAGAGCTTATAAATAACCCCCTTCGCATCCTCAGAACAACTTCTTCTATTTTTTTTTAAACATGAGAAGGAGGCAAAAAAAAAAAAAAAAGGCAGGCAGGCAGGCAGGCAAGCAATAGTGAAAGTGCCACCATGTTGTTCTATTTTAAAACCCTGCTTGCCTGCACTTTCAGAAGCAGGCAGGGGAGGAGACCACTGGGTCGGCCCACCACCACCCGCCCAGCCGCTGCGGTGTGCGTGTGCCTGTGTGCACTTATTGTTTTATCCTCACGTCACCTTTCAGCCTGTGCCGCTCACCCTCCCTCTGTCCCCGAAATTTTGATTAATAGGTTTGCTTGCTTTTTATATCCACACATGTGGCGCATCTGGAGCAAGGCGTGCCTCTGCTTTCTTGCTCGTTTTTTATCTCCCTCTCTATCTATATATGCACGGTTTTTTCTTCTTTTCTTTTTTTTTTTTTTTTTTTTTTTTACTTTACTTGTGACTGCCATGGCAACTGTTACATGTTTGGCAAAAAGCTTACGGAGAAGAAAAGGGGCTCAGCGCTCAGCTGGCAGATGTCCAGTGTAATCATGCTGCAGCGCCGAAATGAGGCCTTTGGCCGGCTGCCGAGCTAGGGAGAACAAAGATGTCAGTTCCCCGTGTTGGCGGCGGCGCTTGTTTGGCACCCTTATATGGTTTCCCAGAACTCCTCGCCTTGGCGGCTTTCCATTCCCTTTAGGGCAGCAAACAGGATTAGCACACACAGACTTGTTTTTCTCTTTTCTCCTCCAACTGTTCCAATGACATCATCCCTGCTGCATTCAGCTGCCAGCAGGGTGACTTTGGGGGTGGATTTTTTTTTCTCCCTGTAAAAAAACCCCACCACTGCGCACACACCAGCAAGCATGATGGTTTAGGTAACGCTTGCACACCTTTCTTGTTAAATTAAAGCCCCTGAAGTGCAGAAAGCTCAGGCTAACCAAGCCAGATGCACTGCTTTTTTTTTTTTTTTTTTTTTTTTTTTTTTTTTTTTCTGCATCTCATAATTGAATTCCTGCAAGATAAAAATCTCCATTTCCTCAGTAGGCTGTAATCAGTGCTCACAGAGCTGTGGTTTCCAACTGCCCTCGTCATGTGCTTCCTTATGAAACTCCACAGAGAAATCGCCTTGGCTTGGGTGCCAATTTAAAGGGCCCTGGAGCAGGATGCAGTCCCTGTTGGCCCTCCAAAATGGCAGGGCTGAGACCACCCAGCCTGGGGTGCAGGGGTGTGTGGAGGCCCACCAGGCTGCTGTGGGGTAGTGCAGGTGGGAAGCCCCTTCTGTTAAGGAAGGACTTTGCTTAGGAGCATTTTTTGTTGCTGCTAGCCATGGAGAGTGGGGAGAAAGATGTACAGGAGAAACTGTTGAATTTTCTGCCTTTCCCCTCAAAGCCCAGACCTGTTTTTGCCTTCTGAACATCTTCTACCCTGGGCCTTTTCCTCTTTTCACCTGATCTCTTTGCCAATCAAATAACAGAGTCGTGTCCCATTCCCAAGGGAGCCCAGAGGGGTGCCAGCATCGCCCCCCACCAGGAGGTGGGCAGCCCTTGGCAGGGAGGTCGGGGCCAGCTGGGGCAGCAGGGTTGCCTCCCTGCTCCCTGCACCTTCTTCCCTCCCGGCAGCACTCCTGTTTTCCTTGGCACAGGCCACAGGATGTGATGCTCACTTCCTCCTGTTGATGCAGACCCAGGGAAGGGGCCCAAAGGGGATGGTGGGCTTTGCATGAAGAGTTGCTCAGTGATGGAAAAGCTCCCCAGCTCGAGGCTGGCCGCAGACCACTGGATGTTAGTCAGCATGGGAAGAGCTGGCCAGTCCGGTTCCTCATTGGATCGCTCAGTTTTTCCACCGCAGAGGTGGACGTACAGACAGATGGACAGACAAATGTAGACGGCAAAGCAGGGTTGCTAGGAAAGCTTTATGTAAGCGGCTCTCGGCCGGCAGCTGACAGTGCAGCAAGTGTTCAGCTCCCAGAGCTCCACATCAAACCTGGCAGCACATCAAAACCTCTGTTTCATAACCCACTAGAAATAGGATTTTCTAACAGCGCCAAGAGGACTCGCCTTGTTGTTCAGGGACCTGGGATTTTACCAGTTGTTAATGGTTAACTAGTCAATGGCCTAAAAAACTCAGTAGTGCCTTTCTCCATGATGAGATATGTGATTTTACCAGGCTCTGTGCCTGGCGGCAGCCATGCCACCCCAGTCCACCTGTTAATAACATAAATCAGGAATTAATTAGCAATTAAGAGCAATCAAATAATTACAGAATCAGCTGTCAGGAGGGAGGCCATGATGCTGTGAGTAGCTTTCCCAAGATGGGAACTGCTCTCCCTGGGAAGTGGGTGCGTGAGCGTGGGGGAGGAGGGAGCAAGGCTGGAGTGGGTGCTTCCCCAGGGAAGCACAGATTTCCAGAGGCAGAGATTTCATGGGAAGAAGAAAGCACCGAGAAACAAAATTGGTGTACCCCAACTCTGACAGCTTAACCCCCCAGCAGTGGCAACGCTTGCCTGCTCACTCCAGCTGACAAGGCTAGGCTGATGTCTGGGCTTCTCTGGCTCCCTCCTCTGAGGGAGCAAAGCAAGCATCAGCCATGCCCTGAGCTTTACAGTGTAAGACAAAACTCTGCAAGTACTTTGCAGAGCAGAGCTGGGGCTTTGGCCAAGCCTGGCTGTGGGCAAGGGGCTTGCTGCAGTGCTGAAGGGCAGAGAAACCAGGTGCTGCTCGGATTTCCTGCATGCTTTGCAGGGCTGCTCCTCTGTGAGAGGGAGGCACCTCCTCTTCTCCCAACCACTAAAGGGGATGGTAGCATGCTTCCACTTGGGCCTCTCCCCACCCTGGCTCCATGCTGAGATGTGCTGATGGCACAAGAAAGGCACTTCCATTTTTTTCAGACATTGAAAAAGCAGTAAGTGCATTAGATACATAGATTCATGGAGATGAATAAGGCTCAAGTATTCATCTTATTCACTGCTCTCTCCTTCCTGATGAAGAGTTATCCTCTCTTGGATGTGATCCAGTATTTTGTCCAGCCTTGTTTCCACTGATTCAAGTGATGGGGCTTCCTTTGGGAAACTCCGTCACTGCCTAATGCACTTTGCTGTTAGGAAGTGCATCTTGCCCTGCATTTGGCTTCAGCAGTTTGTCTCTAGGCTCTAGGCTTGCTTCCCAATGTGCCAGCTGCTTGTGGGTTCCTGCCTCCTCCAGGCAAACTAGATGTCTTCAGCTCTTTTCACTTTCTCCATAGGTCACTCTTAATCCTTTAATAATTTATTATTTTCCTTCTCTCTGCTGCCAACTGCCCCCCTATTGGCCTGGTTCTGCCATACATGGGCAAAATATCACTGGGTGGAGAAAACCTCCCTGGTGCAGGACTGAGGCCCCGCGGGCTGTGACAGCAGTGGCTCCCTGACAGCTATGTGCTTCTCCAGCTCTGGGCCAGTGAGCATGAGCTCAGCAGCTGGCACAGGAAAGCGCCGCTGGAGGGATGCTCTATTTAACACCAACTACTAATGGCCCAAAGGGGTTGTTCTGGCCAAGTAGGATTGCTGAGGCATAGAAACACCCTGGCTACACAGAGCCTTTCCCCTGGCCATGCTCCCTGCACAGGAGCAGGCAAGAGGTTTGGGTGGAGAAACTTCTCAGTGCAACTCCAAAAGGGCAAAGGGCCAGGTCAGTTTGAGCAGGGCGTCCTGCCCCTCCAAGGACCATCACCAGAGCAGCTGCAGGATGCCTCAAACCTAGTTGAGTGTCTGAACTGGATGGAGCAAAAACTTCCTGTATAGTCAAAAAACCTGGATTGACCCAAGTTACATCCCTGAGGGCCCCTCATGCAAAGCAGTCTCCTTCCCTCCATCACATTCCCAAAAATGGTGTGAGCACCCCTTGTCCTTCATGGAAGTTACCATCTGCAGCATATTTAGGGGTGCAAGAGTGTCTCTGTTCCTCACCCAACACCATGAATTGACCCCAGAGGAATACATTTCTGTGGTTCATATTCCAAGCCCCTTTTTGTGCCGTCACCTCATTTCCCTCCTTTTGTGTCCCTGTGCTTGCAGCTCCTTGAAATGGAGCCAACAGGGCCATGAGCCCCTCCACCCTGTGCTCCCAACCGCAGCAGGGGTGAGTCCCAGCACCTAGTTCCCCACTGGCTTGTTTCGTACGTTGTGTCCCCTCTGCCTTCAGGCAGCTCAGCACAGCTTGGCCTGGGTCAGATGCCTGCGTTCCTCCTCGCCCTGGGACCCAGCTCTCTTCCTCTCTTTTTGTTTCCTTTTGTTTATGGTACTCAATCCAGCTCTCAGGCCATGCGCAAATGCTCTGCTCCTGGCCAACTTGAATTCGTTTCAAGGAAGATTGCACAAGAGTTCAGGGCTGGTGCTCGGAGCCAGGCCTGCTGGGCTGGCTGTTTTGTTCTCTCGGCCCTGGTCCTGCCTGAGGACCTGCTGGCATGAACTCCCGCCAAAGCGGAGTCAGCAGGATGCTGCACGGGCTGCCTGGCTGGGAGGAGCCAGAGAAGCAGTCCTGTGAGGTCAGGGACAGGCTTTGCAAATTCAGTCTAAAAAAAAAAAAAAAAGAGAAGTTTGTGTGGGATGGTTTGCTTTCCGTTTAAGCCATTCGCATTGATGGTTACCCCAGCTACCTCCAGGTATAAATAGCTTTTATTCCAGTCTCACACTGGGGCTGGGCTGTAAAAGCTCTGCTGTCTGTGGTAAAGGAGCCGGGCTCTAAGTGGTGAGAAAGGGTCTGGCAAGCATAAATAGCTTCCCCAAAATCAAAGGAGAAGAGGTGGAGGGGTCCTAATAGTGTACACACTATTAGGTGTACACACTAATACCTGCGGGTGTGTCTGGGAGCCTTAACCTCCCTCCCTCAGCACAGGGCTGAGGCACCCTACAGAAACGGCTCTCTGGGTTGCCATTTGCAGTCTGGCTGGCCTGTGGTGAGAGAAAGCACTTACTACCCTTCTTCTCTCAGGCACAGCTCATATTTCAAGTGTTGTGAAACCCTTGCATCCATGGGTTTAAAAAAGCTGCGGGCGAGTAGTAAAAAAAACTTTTTTTTTTTTCTCAAATGGTTCCTAACTTGTTTTTGAAGGCAGGTTTGTTATGTTTGGTTGGTTGGTCTATCTTTTCAGTGACCTTGTCAACAAAAATATCAGCAAAGACATGATATGGGAATACTTGAAAAAATCAAACTTATCTGCTCAAGCAGGCTGTGGTAGGGTGGACCCTTGGAGACTTAGCTGACCCGCTGAGCCTCTGTCAATTATTTTTAAAAAATCACATGGAATGTGAAACTTCGGGACACAGGAGGTTCCTCAGCAGTCTGCAGCTGAGATGTTGAAGTGCCTCGGGACAACCATTGCCATCACAACTAAGAAATTTTGTTTACTTTTCCTGACACGGGACCTCCCCACTTTGAAGGAATTTAAAGTGACTGAAAATCCCTTGGCAAAGCTCTGTCTTTCTCAGAGGTGGCATTCATCTCAGATGATTGTAGAAGTGTGAAAGTCACACAGTGATCCAAACTTATCCTCTTCTCACAGGGCATAAGAAGCAATAGTCATCTCACACACACATATATATGTATAAATGTATATATACACACACACATACATATACACATATGTACATACATATATATATATATATGTTCAGTGGGACAAATCTCTTGCTGGAAGTGCCCACTTCTTCAATGGAGCATAGTGGAAACTTGGGAGTTTTGATTATCCATAGCTGTCTACCTTAGGGAAGATAAGCAGTGAATGGTATGACCTGCCCTGGAGAACAGGTTTACTTTTGGTCCTTTGGAGCCACAGAGGAGGTGCTTGATGACTTACAGTGGCTATTCAGTGACAGACAAATTCTTCCTCTGACTCACAGGTTTTAGTGCCGTTTCTTGGCTGTTGGCAACCTCATTAAAAACCCTGATGAATGCAGTGATGCAGCCCCTGAATTATTCTCACTTCCACCAGTTTTGTTTGAGAACATGGCAATATTCTCCCCATATTTTACGGTTTAACGTAATGCTGATAAATGATATGACAACGATAAATTTTCATTTTATTTAAAGCTGTTTATCATCCATATCTATTATAGAAAGTCATCAATTATGCAAAAAGCGTGAATGTTTAAAGAGCTTCTAAAGTGTCACTATTTATGGATGGTATGTGTGTATTCTTAACTCCTTACACTGGAGAGGCTCCTCCATTAAGTATCATTTCACACAAAGAGCCTGAAAAATGGAACTTGACAGGGAGATCTTAGACAAGCTGGAGGATTGTCACAAAATGTGGCGGAGCCATAAAAATTTCACATCTTGGGAAAATCCCTCAACACTTGAAGCTGGGTCTAAATCAGAGGACCAGTGCACTAGATGGATGCAGTGTATCTGGGGTCAAAAAGCCATGCTCTATGGCTTGCCTGAAGTCACCTTCCATAGCTTAGCCAGGGCCTCTCAATAGAAGAGGAAATAACTGAGTCCTTCATGAGCCCTCATTAGCAGAGGGGTCCACACTGCTCACAGCCCAGAGATTTCTCTAGTCTGTGGTCTATTGTAAAAGCCAAAGCAGCAGCATCCCAACAACTGGCATGTGTGTGAACCATACTGCAGAGACTTGTGGCTTACAGAGGTCTGCTTCTGCTTGGAGTGAGGGAGCAAGATGGATGAAATGGCTGAGATAGATGTCATAAGTTGGGTAGCTATTGCTCATCTCTGAATTTGCACAGCAACCTCTTTGCTATGGAGGGACAGATTCTGCTCACAGGGCAGTGTCTTTGGAGCCACCTTTCACTAACACCAGTGTAATTGGCAGCTTGTTTTGGCATGTGCATTAAATCACAGCAATAGGGAGGTTTTACAGCAAGGAACACAGGTCAGGGAGCGAATACCAAACAGAGACCCTTTAAAATAGCTGAAGATGTTGGCATCTTGGATCTTTTCTTTCTTTTCTTTCAAGATACTGGGATGACCCAAAAAAAAAAAAAAAAAAAAAAAAAAAAAAGAGTTAAAGTAAGGAAATTAGATCACAATAAGCAAATGAACTAAACAGCACCATCCTGGCCTGATGCTGAGCTTGCACATGGCGTGCCAGTAAATCCCAAGTAACCCAGCACACATCTGGGTGTTTCTGGGGCAGCTCTGTCTATTCAGGCCTGCCAGGGTGTTGGAGGGGGCCCGCAGCTGCCAGAGCTCTCCGGCAGCGTGTGACAGGAAAGGGAGAGCTTTCTCACACATCTGACACAAGAGGTCGATTGTGGGGATTGCTGACGGGTGACCTCCCTGTGCCACCGGTGCTGGGGCTGCGGGCTCCTCTGGCACAGGCACCCACCAGGAGACCTTCTGCTCTTGCATTACAATGCCCATAGCACTGTAAGTGCCCTGTAGTTGCTGAAGACTTAGGTACTTAAACATCTCCCTGAAGTAATTAGTTATGTTTTTAAATTACTTACAACTTATTTAGTGCTGTAGGGGATGTGTCAGGTTGTGACAGAGAAGGGAGCAGAAAGCCTGTGGAGTGGGAAGTATGGTGGCATCAGCTATTTTTAAACATGCCGTGCAAGGTCACCTCCACAGTATCCCTGCACTCGGCACTGGTGTCTCCTGCCCTGCCCACCCTTCACAGCACATGGTGATCTTTGCCATGAAATTTTTAATTTTCTTTCATTCTTCATTTCCATTCTTTGTTGCCATCAGGAGATGTCCTTGACAGTGCCATGCAACTTTAAGCCAAGTAGGCAATAACACAACAGAGGATTTGCAACCATCACGCCTTTTATTGAGTGCATTAAAGGCCTGGGATCAAAGGCTGGCTACTTCCAGCACGAGTAGAGCTGCAGTGGCACATTAGTAGGACTTTTTTTTCTCCCAACCAGTTCAAACAGCTACACAAATTTCCATTCAGTTTCTATTTTTTCTTTAGGTTCAGGGCAGGAGGATGAATGGCCTCTGAATCCTGGCTTCTCCCATGGCAGACACCACTTCTCACTGCCAATCTGCCTGTCACAGAGCTTGCTGTGGATCTTGTACCCAGAGCATCACCAGAGAGAAACCTTTTGCTTTATTGCGATGAGCAAAAACAGTTTCTCTTGTGCCATACAGAGAAATGTTGTTTTCTTTTGGAAGGTCTCTCCCATATATAGTGAAGAAAAGAGAGAGGTTCCCTTGAGAGGCTTCCCATGGCCTTCCCAGTACCTATCTGTGCATGTCAGCATATCTGTTTTTCTCCTCCTCTGCTGAGCACACTTCCCAGTGCATCCTAGGATTCTGCTTGTCTTTCCATGACAGCATCCCATTGGTGCCCAAAATAATTAACTACCAGCATGTCCTTTTCTCCTTCAGACAGTTCCAGATGAGTTCACAGTTCACAGTGTCAGTTCTTGCTGTTAATCCATAAACTATAACCTTTACATCGGGTACTGTTCAACGTAATTAGATTTCTATTACATGGTGTTCTTTCCTGCAGTTAAACAAGATTTGCTTTACTTAAACAGCCAGCCCCAGGTGAGGTTTAATTGTAACCTTGGTGTTAAAGCTCTTGTGCTTGCACACCGTTCTCTCAAAGCCTCCAGTCTACCACACCATAGCCTGCACTTATCTTGACATGACACGTTAGCAATCATCCATAGCTCTCTGGCAGCAAGACCCAGACTTGCCCTGCAGGATGTCAGCCCTCTCCCAAGGATCAGCTCTTTTCATGAAAAGAAGAATAAAACCAGGATGGCTCTTAGTTAGGTCACCCTGACTGCAGTATAAACACACTACCTGCTCTGGTGCAAGCTGGAGTGGAAAACAAAGGCACAATAGACCAAACAAGGTCATTAACAACAATTTTATCCAATTATACATCTACAACCAGAGCTCTTTGTTTGATGATTTTTATTTTGTGCCGGGAGGGAGGGAAAACAGCCTTGCACATAATGGAGTGGTACTGGGTACTGAAAGGTGTCTCCTCTCACATAAAGCAGCAGTTAATGCCTCCTCAATCCACCTGTACTTTGGTTGAGCGTTCATTTACCCTCACTCTCACCACTGCTATTCGCTGTGGTTAAAAAATGTTGGTATGCAGCAAAAGTTTCCTCCTACAGTGAGAGGACTGCGGCCGCCCCCCTGCCTGAGCCCAGTGGCTGCTTTTACGCCATAAGAGCATGACAGTAAGAGAAATGCCTGGGGAAGTGAATCAACAGTGGCGGGCTGGCCAGCTGCAGGGTGAGGATGGGGTAAATTGCTGGAAGAAACTTTCCCAGCCACCGGAGGAGTTAGGAGAACAATGCGGAGAAGAGGATGTGAGGCATTTCCCGCCACTGGCCAGCCCCGCGCCAAGGAGTGCTGCAGCCTCCAGTGCTATCTTTGTACCCTTGTCATAGTCTGGAGGCAGCTTTTGCTGTTTGCTATGGGTTTCTATACTCTTGTTTCTTTCAGCTCTCTCTCAGAGATCTATCTGTCGCTGCAAAACAAGGGGACTGTTTTCCCCAGCCTTTCTGGCTGACATCCACTCAGCCCATCCGAGGCAGGTCTCTGGGCCAGACTGAGAGTGTGCTGGTTCCTCTCTAAGATCTGGCTGCTAGAACAGCGCAGATGCTTTTTTTCTCTTCTCATCCCTCTTTCCCTCCTTCTATCCTTGAGAGATGGAGATAGTGGATTTCTTGTTTGTTCTGCTTTCGCATCACATTTGTCTATTACCAGCCACTTGAATCTCTCTGTCTACATCCTGCAGAGCTGCTTCTCTCTACAATATTCAAGTGCCTTTTGCAAGGGAAAAAAAAAAAAAAGCCACAAAAAACAACCCCAAACAACCCAGCCCTGTGATTTTCCTCCCTGCTATCAGGAAACAGGTTTGTTTGTTTTTTAATGAATGCAAAAGAATGCAGATAGCGGTGAGGAAAAGCTTGGGCAATGAGTTCGGCACTTCTTTATTTAGGCTTCTCCGTGTATATCAGCTGAGCCCAGCAGGCAACAAAGCAAGAGCTGGATGTTATTTCAGGAAAAGCCTGGTCTTTCATACTTGAGACAGAGTAGTGTCCCTAGAGGGGAACTCTGGGCTCCTGTAGTGGATGGTTGATTTGGACAGAAAATGGTCAAGGAATTTCAGCAATGCTGCTTTTCTCCTCTGTCTTCCAGGCTCTTTGTAGCATTTGTCCCCAGGGCTGCCCACTGAGACAAGTCGGAAGAACTTTGCACCTACAGCTCTGCCTGGTCTGGTATTTCCCATTGCTCCAGTGCTGGACACTTGTGGCTGCACAGGACCAGAGACACAGCAGGCACATCCATGGCACAATGTGAGAGATAGACGGTGCATGGTAGCGGTGGGGACTCTGTCACTAACACCATGTGGGCATGGCAGCTGTGCTAGGTGGAATCGGCAGAACACTAATAACAGGTTCATTCCAGCTGTATGCAATGCTTTGTGGAAACAATGGGCTGAAATCACAGTCACACTGATGTCCACACCAAAAAGGAAAAAAAATTCCTAAAGTGATGTGGCAGATAAAGCCCAACATTTCTGTTGACTTACTGCTCCATGCTAGTTAGTTTTAGGTGTTTCTGCCTTACTGAAAGTCAAATTTCAGTCTTAAAGCTTCACTTCAGCATGAAGAGTAGAAGTGCATTACACAGAGCAAGCTGCTTGGACTTATAATTTAATTTAAACAGCATATATATTTTGGCCATGGCTCTTTGCTGAATTCAGCACAGATTCAGGCTTGGTCAGACTGCAATTGCATTTTTCAGAGTATGAAATATTCATTGCACTTTTTAACCTGGCTTTAGCCATGATATTGTGTGAATCACATCTTCGGGATACCTCAGTAGTAAAGGCATATCTGTTCATTGGGATCCAAGCAGCTCCAAGACAGGTCACCTCTACTTCCAAGCCCAATATTCATTTTCCCATGGTGAGCATATTTCTTCTTTAGTCACATGGGATTTCTGCTTCTTTCAAAGTATGTGTTTTGTAGCATATTTTAATGTAGATTTTTATGCAAGAACATATTACTAGGTTGTTTTCTACTGATGCAGAGAAATCTTTTATGCAATTTGCATCCCATTAACAGCTTCATAAGAGACAATCCTGATTCTAATGGCTCTGCACAATAAGCCAATAAAGCCAAATATGGAAGGGATTATGGAGTGCGTTGCTGTCATACCCACAAAATGGTTCATATGTTCAAAAGAGAGGCATCGACTCATCTGACACCTAAGGTTAGTTCTAAGAGTTACTACCACTGATATTTTTCAGCAGTGCTTTATCTTTTATCTCCTGTTGGTTGCCTTCTCAATTTTCTTGCTCTGGCGGCAGAAACAGAAGAGAAGCCCCAGCCTGCAGCCTTGCATGTGGGCATCCTACACAGGCTGATGGGTGGAAAATGCTGCCGGATTCCAAAAAGACACAGTGCTGTTACATCATTTCTCTAGTGCTGGAATAACAACAGAGGCTGCCTTAGGGCAGGTAAAGGTGCTAGCCACCGACACCTTCCTGGAGGCATATTTACATCCTGTTCTTTCCCTATAGGAAAGGCCAGGTGTTTGCGCTGAGCCTTTCAGATCTGCTGCCCATCTCTGATGCTGCTGGCATGAGGTAGGGTGGTGGGCAGGTTTACCAGCTGTGGAGGATGAATAACTCTCTCCCCTGGTGTCAAAGTTTCAATCCTTACCCTTGTGGCGGGGAATGGGGTGGTTGAGTTTTGTAAACAGGGTATCAGAAGTGAAGAGCAGATATTAGAATCCAGCCTCCTGCTGCCTGAGACCCTACAGCTATGCAGAGGGATGCAAGGAGGTGCCTGCACAGGGAAACAATCCCGAGCTGTGGAGAGGTTTCTGTTCCCATCACTCAGGGAGCACATTTTTACAGTGTTTTTATATAAAACTACTGCTGTGAGGAATGAGGTGGCAGAAGAATGAAACTGGTAGAAAGCTAGCTCTGAGGAGAGAGGGAGCATGGTGTGAGAGGTAAAGCTGTAGTCCAGAGCATGGTGGGACGTGACCACAGCTGACTTTTCTCTTTCTCCACCAGATCCTTCCTTGTCTCCTCCTGCTTCATCTGGGAACAACACTCACCAGTCAGCTCAGCCATCTGGCTCCCTTGTGCTCTCTCTTATCCTGCAGGACACAGCCTGAAGTTCTCTTACAAAACCAAGTAATTGTCCAGGTTCCTGGGAAAGACATGGAAGGGCACTTGGTTGAACAGTGGCAATGGCCATACCACATTCCCTCCCAGTACATATGTGATGCTCTATGAGTCTTTAACCAGCTGAAGGTTTTCAGAGGCTTGTTCCCTAATAGTGAGAGTTCATAACAAAATAAACAGCACTCAAAAAAGTTTTTCACCTTCTTTAGTCATGTTTGTACATGCTCTTCTGTTTCAATTGTTTGGCCATTATGGGGCTTCAGCATGTTTTGTTTGCATATTGTGGCATGTGTTTTCAGCTTCACAATTATCAGTGTTGTCTTTATGCCTCCACTTGATCTGCAGCAGTATTTTCAGAGTCCTGGCCCATTCACACTGTTTTTCCTTTAACTTCACTAAGCAGCTGTTGCTGCCACCCACCTTTGAGGCAGCAGCACCATGAGCAGATGACCTGAGGATTTTTCCAGTCATTGCAAAGCACTGAACAGGCGTGGTTCCTCTTCCTGAGACCCACAGGATGCACTGGCTGGGCCTGGCAGTGGCAGAAGCTGGATACCAACTTCAGATCTGTATTAGGAGCTGAGTCGGCCCAGTTTTGATGTGTTCTGATTCATGGTCTGATACCTTCTGACTGCATGTCTCCATGTGGCATGACTTTGAGCTCACCACACACCCCTGATGGGTGCATCACTGGCCGCTTTGGGGCAGGCCCAGGCTTGGGAAAGTGCCCAGACGTGGACCAGCCTGAGGAGATGGTCTGTCATCTCCCGGGATGTAGGATGTCTGGGAACTGCATCTGGTCCCCTAAAAATGCAATTTTCATTGCCACAGGATTTTGCATTAGCCTAAGCCTTTGTGTTTCCTAAAGTTCTAGCATCTGTAGGGTGTAACTTTATCAAAGACTAAAAAAGACAGTTCAGTCAGCTTCAATATGACCCTCCCTTGTTTTCTTTTCTGTTTCTCTCAGCCTTTGAATTTTCCTTTCCTCTGGACTGTATATTTTATTCTTTGTCTTTTTTCTTCTACAGCTCTATTATGGTGATACCTAGCAAAGGCCAGGACCCTATTAGGCACAGACAACAAAGACAGTTTTCAAAGGACCTGACTATAAAATGCCTTTTCTGGAAGTTTCTGCTTTCAGTTACATTTTTCTCTACCTTTTTTCCATCCTTTTTTCTAGATATTTCCTTCCTTCCTTCCTTCCTTCCTTCCTTCCTTCCTTCCTTCCTTCCTTCCTTCCTTCCTTCCTTCCTTCCTTCCTTCCTTCCTTCCTTCCTTCCTTCCTTCCTTCCTTCCTTCCCTCCCTCCCTCCCTCCTTCCCTCCTTCCCTCCCTCCCTCCCTCCCTCCCTGCCTCCCTCCCTCCCTGCCTCCCTCCCTCCCTCCCTCTCTCCCTCCTTCCTTCCTTCCTTCCCTCCTTCCTTCCTTCCTTCCTTCCTTCCTTCCTTCCTTCCATCCATCTATCCATCTATCCCAGAGTACGGGAATAAGGAGCTGGGAGGAGCAACATCACTGAAGTGTTTCTTTTCTTACCACTCTGTGTAGCAACCAGAAAGGAATACAGAAGCCTGTCCTGGAAAGGTTTTGGTGGAGCAGTCACTGAGTTGAAGGGCTGGCTACTCTTGCTTTCCAGCAGGAGAAGGAGGTGGCCGAGCTGCAATGCAGCAAGTGACCTATACAGGGTACATTACATTTTTCACATCCCAAGACCTCATCCACCAAATGTGGCCCAGCTTAGTCCCCTGAAAGGTCAGTGCAGAGAGCAGGCACCCAGGTGGCTGTGTGGTGGCCTTGCTTTGCTTGGCAAAGTTAGCTACCTCAAATGCCAAGTTAGTGGGCAGAGAGCTAGCATTCATCCTTAGAAGCTACTCCAGCACTGGGCAGCATCCTTAATGAACATGTCTTTGAGGCCCTTGATAAAGAATACAGCAAAATTATTATTTTCAGGACAACTAACATACAGTTTTCGAAACTCAGGACTGTTTTGGTTTATGGTTCAGACCACAACACTTACAGGACAAATGCTATGCTCCTCGGTAGAGCTTCCTTTAGCTATGATTTTATTTCTTTAGGGCTTTCTGCTAATCCTCTCTACTGTTTTCCACCACGGCATCACAATGCCTGCACTGGCACTGAAGGCTTTTTTATTTGCTGGATGCAATTAGGGTTGACATGCACACACAGACAAGGTTGGAGCTTCTGGGTTGGCTTTCTTGGGGGATTTCAGGCAGGTTATGTGCGTTTTCTCATTTAGGATTTTGGTTGTGTGCAGATGCCTTCAGGCTTTAGGGAGCAGAGAGCTGCAGGACTGCACTTGGTTAAAAGACAAGTTGATGGGCCCAAGACTACAGCTGTGGCTTTGACAGGTTACCAGAATCATAGAATCATCCAGTTCCAACACCCTCTGCCATGGGCAGGGACACCTTCCACTAGACGAGGCTGTTCAGACATGTCTGTTTGCAGTGCCACTTCCTATCACACTTGCAATGGAGGTAAATGTTTGCACTGTCATAACATTTCTTCTGCTGGAGCTTTCTGGTTGGGGACGCTGCAACATTTTCTGAAGGGCACATCGCCCCGTGTTGGGGTTGTGTGAAATCTCGTCTAAAAAAAATATGGCTAGGCAATGTTTTATATATTTGACATATATAACAACGCATATTGCATCAAGGAACTTGGTGCATGATAATATCCAAGGCATTAGTTCAAGGGATCCAGCCTGCAGCATCCAGCCAGTGCCACAACCCCTACTCTTTGATAACTTTTGGGTGTCTAAGGTCAGGAGGCACCATTTTAGCCACCTATTCTGCTGTACCAGTAGGAGACTGGGTTGTGAGAAGACAGAAATTAATTAATCTGGTGAAAGGAGAAAGGAAATGTCTCTGGGCAAGAGATAGGGTTCAAATGAGGACTACCAGAGCTGATGCTTTGCATTTGACTTGAGCTGAGCAGTAGTTTTCCTTTCAGGTGTCAAGTGCTAGGCTTTGTGGGCAGCCAGCTGAATGTATGGCATAGATTTCGGGTGATGAAGTGTGGAAGTCTAAGATGGCAAATTAAGAGTCCTGGGAAGAGACCAAGGCCAGAGGGGGAAGGCCCTTGAGGGGAAGCCATATGAGGAGTGGCTGAGGTCACTTGGTCTGTTCAGCCTGGACAAGAGGAGACTGAGGGGAGACCTCATTGCAGTTACAACTTCCTCGTGAGGGGAAGAGGAGGGGCAGGCACTGATCTCTTCTCTGTGGTGACCAGTGACAGGACCCAAGGGAATGGCCTGAAGTTGTGTCAGCAGAGGTTTAGGTTGGATATTAGTTATAGACTATTCAGCCTTTCCCACTCAGCACCTTTTAAGGACCATTGCTGTTGCTCTCCTTTGCACTTTCTGCAATCAGCTCAGTCTTCCTGAACTTCAGTGGCCAAAACTGCACAGATGACACTTCAAATGAAACCTTGACAGCATAGACAACAGAGGATGAATGATTTCCTGTTTGTCACAGGCTGCACTTCTGTTTGTACACTTCATTAGAGCACTTTCATTTTTTACTGCAGCATGGCCATGATCATTGATGGTGAGCTGACATCCCTAGACCTTATGCAGAACTGCTGCTGTGCTGGTTGTTCCTCATTAGCCTTGCAGTCCTTGATGGTGCCTACAAAACCCCAGAGCTCCACTTCGTCTATTCTGAATGGCGCTTCTCTTCCCACCCCTCTACCACATTTGTCGAGTTTGTTTTGCATTCCCCTCCTGTTCTCCAAAGTGCTTGTTCTTCATAGTGTCCTGTGCTAATTTAATAAGTGTTCCCTACTCTTGTGGGTTTTTTTCAGAGATATTAATGAAAATACTGTGCACTGCCAGACATAAAACAGATGGCTTCAGACTTCATTTGATATGTACTGCCTGTTTGACAGTGAAGCATTTATAACTGCTCTTAGACTGGTTTTCCGAGCAGATGTACACTCCTCTAATAGCAGTTTCTTTTAAGCTGTGTTTCTTTCCTTGGTTTATGAAAGTGTCAGGTCAGACAAAGGCAAAAATTGCACTAAAATCAAGATCTAAGACCTACAGTAGAAGGAAATTAAATTGATTTGATGTGATTTGCTCTTGTCAAATCAGTGCTTGCTGTTCTTCATCTACTTGTTGTCTTCTAGGTGCTGGAAAATAGTTTATTCAATTACCACTTCCAGTATTTTTCCAGGAATTGATATTAATCTGCCTGGTCTCTTATTCCTGGCTCCTCCTGTCCATCGTCCCCTTTAATGGTAGGTGCTAGATTTGCCTTTCCCAGGGTGCAGAAACACATGCCCCCCTCTCCCCCCCTTGACTTCTGTGCTGAGTGGCTTCAGCTGCTTTACCCAGTATGGCAGAAAACTTTCAGGGCTTGTCAGCTGGAATATATCTGACTTCTTTAGACACTGTCTGACCTTTTTGTTCTTTGTTGCTGCCAGTATTCTTACCCTATGACTGGTTATGCTGATTGTGTTAAATGGGGCTTTGCTCAAAAGACTGAAGGGGAAAAAGTATCAAACAAAAAGCATGTTTACATCATCACTCAGTATCTCCTGTTCGTGAAACCCAGGTCTTTCTTTAGCTCTCCTGTTGCTACTAGTGCATACACTTCACACCCACTGTTTGTTGCATCACATCTTCATGTTGTTCTTCCATGCTTCTGCTGTTCTTTTATACTTAGTAGCATGACCTAGTTCCACTTTCTGTGTGCTTCCTCTGCACTTCTGAAACTAATGAAGAGCTCGAGATTTAGCCAGTTGATACCTTACTAGTTTCCCCTTGTACTTGTGCTAAGTTGTCCCAGTACCAAGAAGCTCACAGTAGTTCTGTGCCTTTCATACAGCTTCCTTAGGGCACTGCCAACTTCCCAAAAATCCTTTCTGCCTTGTATTTGTACCTCTGGGCTTGTGTGTACTAACACTATGAGTTAGCTAAAGTGTGTCTCAAAGTCCACTGTTTTGTCTTTGTTTTCTTTTTTTTCCCCCTTTGCCTCCTTTTGTAGAAATCATGACATCTAATACTTCAAGATCACTCTCACATCAGTTGCTTGTCATCATCACCTGCAAAACCAGTTCCCCTGTATTAATCAGAATAAAATTTGTCAGAGTAGCTGGCCAGGAAGTAGCTAAAGAGATGGCAGCTGCAGTCAATTCAGGGAAGGACATAGACAGAGTACCAGAATAGAGCCAGACAGAGAAGCCCCTGCATATTTAGCATTAATGGTGTCAGTAAAAGTTAGAACTACCTACCTATGAACTTGTCATTAGTTTCCAGGAGGTGTGGTTAATAGTGGTGCAAATACTTGTGTTATTTGAGTAAAACATGAACAACGAAAGCATGTTATTAAAATACTTTCTCGGTTCTGTTTATCTGTCTTATGATTTTTTAATAATTGTACAAATACAATAAGAGGGCTAAGGCCTTATTACCATATAGTTAGTCTTCTTTATTCAATTATTCATTGGCATTAAAGTATGTTTTCAAACACAGAGATTTGGGCCAAGCAGAGCTGTTTTTTCTTCATTAAGCCAGACTCTCCAGCTTCTCAATGGCCAACCAAGATGCATCTGGCCTTCAAGACCAGATGAATCTTTTCCAGACAGCTTTTTCCAGTGCACAGTGTGCGCTGCTCCTGGTAACATCTCACTCCAGCTGCATTAGCCCTAGAAGAGCTTTCTTGTGCAAAACTACAAGCCAAAAGTTACCTTTTGGGAGCTGTTTCTCCTCTCTTCTTTGCAGCCATCCCACCCAAGCTGACCCTCTTCCTCCTGTGGCTGTTCCTCGGTGCCTGCCCCTGTGCTGTTCTGGAAAAGCTCCCCTGAGTGGGATGAAGGCAGGTTGGCTTTTGGCTGCTATCTGTGGCTCTGGCATGTTCCTGCCAGCATCCCTTTAGGTACGGAGAGATTCACCAGCAGGGTGTCTGGTAACTCTGCTGCAAGTTATTTTAATAACATTATTGATTTCATTACTTCACTGTAGTTTTGCTCCACTACATGAAGTCTTGGCACTAAGGCAAAGCAGCAGCTAGTTAATTCAGTATAAATTATGTTTCTTTATGGGGCACCCATAACTAAAGAGAGCTCCCAAAGCTCCCATGGATATCTGCCCAGAGACTGGGATGGTTAACTTTACCTTTCCAAACAATCGCACGAGCACAACTTTATAACTGATTCCTCTTGATATAATTGTATTAAAAAACCCCACTCTTCCACTATTGCAGAAGAGCTATGATGATACATTGATAGTTGGTATCCTTGCAGGCAGTCGGACTTCTGTTCTCTATCTAGCAGTTGTTGATCTGATGTGTCCTCCTATGGTTGCTCTTTGAATCATAGGAAGCTCCTTGGGAAAGTGCAGAGACCTTCAGACCTCAAGGAGAATAAACTGGTCACAGGTGGTTGACTGGGTGAACCATGGCAATAATGCTGCATGGTCTCCCACTCAGATGGGTTTCAGAAAGCCAGTTTCTCATTAAAAAGAAAAAAACCAAAATCTACAAAATACTGTCACAGTACATTCTTTCTTTCATGGTCTAAGTCAGCTTCAATTGTCATGAGTTGGAGAACACTCCTGCTCATGCTTTTGGACTTTGGATCAGACCTTAAAATGCTTTAAAAAACCTGTGAAAAAAAAGATGGGAATATTTGAAAGGCTTCCCCATAAATATGTGGATGGGCAATGTATTTTTTTTTCTTAACACATACCTAGAGGCTTAGACAACTGGCATATTTACATCAACATATTCTGGTTAAAAGGAATCACACTACTGGCAAGCAGAGGACTCCCTAAACCTATAGCTCATTTTCCCTGAAGTAAAATCAAAAGTAGCAGTGCCAGCTCATCATTTCTTAAAACAAAACATCTATTAAAAGTAACTCACCTGAGGGAAAAGCATGTTGTAGCAGATGGGCTTTCCACTGCTCCTTTGAGAACACCCAGTGGCCAAAACCCCTGCACCTAGACCCCACTGCTCAGATCTCCTGCTGATTTTTCTGGGAGAGGACTGAAAGACACATGATAATCCCAGGATTCATCCTGCTATTAACACGTTTGCAGAAGTAGCTGGAAGGACAATTTACCCTACCTCTTCCCTACTGCTTTTCTATTCCAGTAATTCAGCTCATGTCCATCCTGAAGAATTAGTTCACCAAAGAGGTGACCTTGTAGGAAACTGAAGCATGCTGGAGAGAAAATAAGTCCTAGTTATTAATATAAAAACAAATAGCTCAGTAATGTGTGATACGAGTTCCAAAATTACATTTAAAACCTTTCAAAACTAAACCATGAAGAGAAGGCCTGACACTTTCGCTAACACTGTTTAGAGGGAAAAGCCAGAATGGAAAAACCTAACTGAAAATGTATTTGAGAATTGTTTCATAAAAATGAGAATCACAAGAAACAAACTGGAATTAATATATACCACGTTTTGCAATAGTACCTTACAAATTGCCTTGATTTTGGAAGGATGCAGAGTGCATGCTAAGATCAGCTGCCTGCACAGGCTATTTTATAATAAATGGCATTGCATTTTTCATCCCCAGCACAATCTCCAGCCATACAGTACTTTTATTTATTATGAGAGTGTTCAGCTGCAATGACAGCTGAAGTGAGAAAGGAAATGGCTTCAAGAACATGGGAAGAATCCCATCCCATAAAGTTAAAGGAGTGGAATGGGGAAAGGTACTTTAAAGTACAGGTGGTAGTGTAAATTGTTGAACATCTGAAATGTTTTCCCTTGGTAATTTTAATCACGTTGAGAAATCAGTCACTCCAGCTTTTGTGAGACACTTGGTTTATTGTGGAAGCTTTGCACCATTAGTTGCAGCTAAGGAGCCAGCCTTGCACTCAATGCTGTGGGCAGGGCATGCCAGGTGCAGCAGCACGCTGAGGCTGGCTCAGAGCTACCGCCTCCAAACACCCACCACCATAAAATTAGCAGTGATCAACCCAAATGAGGCACTGATGCCCAGAAGCATTGAAGTTGACCCACAAATCCTACACGGACACCACACAGCATCCTCAAAGCCACCACCTCCAAGGGGGATGTGCTCGCCCATCGAGTCATGCTGGGCTGAAGGCTGTGGATTGGTGGTTGGGTCTTCTTTGCTTTGTGCAGGGAATGACCTGAGCATGTCTCAGTGTGAAGCATCTCTGACTCTTTCCAGAGATGCCTGCTGGGAGCTAGCCACCTTATGGGTGTGCTGCTCCAGGGCCAGGGCCATGGAGGTGCTCTCTCAGCGTCCAAGGACACGTGGATCATGGGAAGCTGGCCCAGGAATGAAGCTGGTTTTGAAGTATCCCATGGAAATTGTGCATACAGAAAGATGGAAGGGCATCTCAAGGTGGTTTATGCAAAACACGTATTGTCAGACACATAGCAGTGCTTCACAAATTTGGTCACATTTCCCTCCACACTGATGGCACCCCTTGCTGTTCTTCAAGCACTGACTTATTTTGCCACTGTATTTGGAGATTTCTCTTGTCTTTGTTATCTAAGAATAACTAAATTATTTTGATGGTGCCTTTTCTTGCCAAACGAAGAGTTGTTGGCTCAACTCTTATATTGTTAGCATGCTATCAAATCTCACCTGTAGTCTATCACACTGAATGTAAAGGTGATTTACACAAAAAAGGGTTAGGATAAGCAGGTGGTATTTCAGTGTGATTAATGCATGAACATATCTAATGCTCATCAATTGACTGGACCTCATTTATGATAGGCAAGATAGAGCCAATGACAACATTTTCCTCATTCGTTTATTTTATTTTTTTTTCCTTTTTCCTCTTAATTGACTTAGTTGGACTTCCAGAAACTAAGGGTCAGATCTTTTGCTGGGACTTTTGTCTTCATCATGAAGTAGGTTCTGATTTTTAATGTTCAGTATTTGAACCACTCAGGCTGCCTGAGTCCTATTTCAGCTATTAACAAAGGTACGTAGCAGGCATAAGTGCAGTGGGCTTGTTGGGGCAGCTTTTTGCCTTTTTCCTGAAACAGATTTAGCAGATCCATAGACTGAAGGATTTCCCCTTTACCCTGTCATCATCCTCTGTATAAGGAAATCCTTCCCTTCCATTGGACTTCCCAGTGAGGTAGGTCCATGTTCTTATTTCAGTTCCCCGAGGGATGAGAGTAAGGTGATGAAAAAGGCAGCATGACTGGGCATCACTCTCCCCCAAACTACCTCCTGCCCACACACCAAATTCCCCTTGTTGTCAATCAGTGTAATTTACCTTAACATAAACCTTGTCCCAAATGCAATTAAAAATGCAAATTATGTCCATCAAGGCCGAGGACTGGCAAATAAGCAGTTCCTTTGCAGCCCACTTCCTCCTGGCCCCAGCACACTTTGTGCAGACAATGCTCTGCTGTGACATGTTTGTGAGGTCTCAAAGTTGCATTTATTTTTTTCTTAATTTAAGCAATGTAGCTGCAGACTTAGAACATAGCAGACATTTAGAAACTGTATGACTTTCTCTGTCTGTAACAGTTTCAAGATAAGTAATTTTTAAAAGAATTACTTTAAACGGAGACTGCTTTAAACCAGACCTCTGTGCTTCTTGGTTTTGCTTTTATCTTGGCACAGAAGCTTGCCCTCTCTCTAGCTCCTTTGTAGAGTTCGTTATGCAAAGGCAAAGAAGCTACACTAACATTGTAATTTTGTTTGGCAAGGTGAGCCACAAAGCATATGCTGTGTCATGCCTTTTTATTACTGTGCAAGAATTGCCAAAGCAGCCTAAAGGAGGAATCAAGGACATGATCGTTGAGAGGAAAAGAGGAAACGGTCCAGTTTTACAACACTCAGGCTTGTAACCACTTGCGGTAGGTAGTTTCAGGACTGGTTTAATTTTAAATTATTTTCTTACCAACCGACAACAGCTTTGAAGTGACTGGTGTTTAACACCATCACTTTCTGATCCACATTGAGTCATTTTTCAGTGCCCTGGAGATCCAAGCTCTACTTGTGCAGTGGGTACTGTGTGGGAAGGGACTGTCCCATCATCTCCCTGCATAGGAAGATGGCAGAGGTAAAGCCAGACCAAGCCAAAAGAGAAAGAAAACCTCCTTGAGGAGGCACTGACATCCCTTTTCCACTCAGGGGAGGGTGGTGTGTCACACCTTATTCTGATCATGCTCCAAGAGCAAAACCTCCACTTCTCAGTCTAGACAACCTGTAATCAGGCAAGGGAAGAGCAGGCAAAGGGAACAATTAATGGGTGTGATCTCAGCCTTCTGCAGCCTGCCCTAAAAAACTCCAAGGACTGGCTTTCGATGTGGGCATCTGTGGGAGCATAGATGAGACCCCCATGTCCACATCTCCTCTGGGGCTGCCCATGCCATGGATGCCCCATGCCTTCTCCCTTCACACACCATGCTTTCATTTGAAGGGGATCAAGAAAATCATTTAGCTTAAAAATAACCCAAAAGGTAAATCACTTTTAACTTGGTCTCAGATGTAAGCCACCACACAGCTCCACGGCAGGACTGGGCATGAGCAAAAGGTCTGAAACAGGCAGAAGGAGGGCAGTTTTCACTACATAACACATTGCAACATCTCCTGAGTGCTTTGGTTGCAATGCCAACAGCCCGTCTGAAACTTCAGAAACAGCTTGAAAGAAGAGGCTGTGTGGAAGGAAGCCTTGCATCCCCAAGGGAACCAAACACCAGGCATAACCACTGGCTGCCTACCCACCCCACGGCTGCTGCCCATACACTGCCGAGGGTAGGTAGGAAGAGAAAGGGCCTGTATGGCAGCAGCAAAGGGCACAACTTCCTTCCCTGCTCATTGCCAGATGAGGTGACCCTCTGGGGCTGAAGGGAGGAGAAGAAGAAGGGACGTTCTTGGTATAGTGTAAAAAAGAGGTAATGAAAGTGTGGTGATGCCAGTCACTCACTGCAGGCCACGGAAACACAGGGGCAGCCACACCCTTTTCGTAAAAGGCAAGGTCTTTGTTGTGCTCTGCGGAGCGGTGACCGCCCCAACAGCCAGCTGCTGGTTGGCACAGGCTGGAGGATTGCTGGAGGGAGATGTGATGGGGGATGTCTCCAGGGGTCATTAATGATCTGTCTCAGGCACCAAGAGGCACTTCTATGAGCTGGGAAAACACCCAAAAAGGAGAAGTGGAGATGTTTGCCTCACCAGTCAGCTTGATCTCCACTAGTGTTTTCCTACTTCCCTGTTCTAAGTAAACACATTTTCTGTACGTGAGACTTGCCTGTGGGAAAGAAACAAGGCAAGAATGCCTTAAGAAATGCACCAGCATCAGGCTTGCTCCTACCTCACTGATGGCCAGCACTCCATGCAGGCACAACCCAGAAAGGCAGAGGCTCGTTAAAAGCAATGAGGCCTGTGAAGCGGAGGGATGAGGGGAAAGATGGAGAGGTTTGCAAGTTGGGGCTCTGAGAAGGAGAGCATGGCAACACCAGTGTGATGGGAAAGAGAAACAGATTCCCTCAGAGATACAAACGAAATCTTGCTGTCCCACTTATAGCTGCTCTCAACACCAAGTATGACAGGTGTCTGAAGAAAGGCAGTGACATTAAACATGTCCCTTCAAAAGGACAAAATGCAGAAGAAACTTTCAGCTATCAGCTTTTCATATCTCAGACAAAATGTCAGAGAGGCTGCTTTGATTGCCCTGTCCTCCTCCTCCCAGGGGAGAACACAGAGGGAACACCAGCCCCATGGGACAGGAGATGGGCTGCATGGAGCACATTTGCTCTGGCAGCCACCCCGGTCTCTGTGGATTTTGGAAAAAAATGACCACTGCAGAAATCTGTTACTTAAATTTAATATCCTGTTGTCTGTGAGGATGCAGTGTTTTTGGGAAATTCAGTCCTGGCAGTTAAATATAAATCAGCAGTGTGGAAACAGTGAGACAAACAGCTCTGCCCCTGTGCATCCAAGCTGGCATGCCTGGAGTCTTCAGTCCAGTTGTACTCAGCCCAGATTAAGTCTATTCTCCAGTGCTGGAAACCACTTGGAAAGGTATCCCAGCAGAATAGTATCACCCACAGCACTTACCTGCAGCTGATGTGGAGTTACAGTGACATGAGACTTCCTTATGGCTGCACCAGGCTATTTTAAATTTGAGGCTGGCATAAGGCATGTGACAGTACATGTTGTTCATGTGGGGAAACTCTTTCATTAATATTCTCACCTCAGGACTGGTCTAAGGCAGAGGTTTTTTGAGCATGCAACACATTTAAAATGCAGGCTTGCCTTCAACACCTGAAACATTGATGCAGCTAAAATCATTGGTGCACCTAAAATCAGACCTTCACAGGAACCCCACTTCCTCTGAGCACCAACAGACTTACTTGTATGGGTAGAAATACTCTTGATCTTCAGTCATCAAAGGCTAATCTCTCTCAGAGAGAAAGAAAAAGCAAAACCTCAAGAAGCTGCAGGATGTGTGGGGCTTAACTTTTACTATCTAAACAGTTATTTGAACCAACACAGGAGTGTAAAAAAACATGTTTCCACCCACACAGTTTAGAGGATTTAGAAGACACATGGGTCTCCAGGCCACACTGTCAGTAATTCATACAGGGTTAGACACAGAAGTGATGGATGTCCCCAGGGCCTGCTTTGCTCTTGCAGCCCCCAGCTGAAGCGGGAAGGCTATGGTGCCCTGGACTGCAGCAGCTGGCTCCCACACCAACACAGCTGTCCGCTGGTTCGCCTGGCAGGGCTGGTGCCAGAGTAGGGCGATGTGTGCAGCCTGTGTCCAGGCGGGGCAGAGCAGGGCAGGCAGCTGGGGCAGGAGCTGCATTCCCCTCATGCCAAGTTGTCTCTGCCTATGAGTCACAGCCCTGACTCATGAGCTGGTGTGGATTAAGCTGTAATTTGAAGATGTTGCCACCTACATCTGTCTGCACTGCTCCTCTCCTGGAGGTGGCAGAAGCAAACACTCAGTCACCTCAAAAATTCAGCCAGACGTGCTAGTTAAAACCCCAGGTGAGGACAGGTTAGGGTGAATGTGCAGGCAAGCACACACCTTGCAGCAATAAACTCAGGGGAGGAGGTTTCCACTCCAACTCAGTGGCTGGAAGATGCCTGCCACTCCCACCTGTCAGCTCCTGCCACGGTTCTTGCTGGCTCCTGTCACGGCTCTCTCACCTCCCCCTGCCCAAAGCACTCACCTGGTCCCAGCATCCCACGGAAAGGTCTCTCTGCTCACCCTACACACCACCGGGGTCCTCTAACACCAGGGCATAGGTTTGCCAAATGAATGTGTCAACACTCCAAGACTCATGAGCACCATTTCTCTTGCCATTTGCATTGCCTTGGAAAATTAGTTATAGTGTGGCCTAAGAGCTAGAAACATTTGCACTGACATATATTTAACTCAAATTGTCAATTAAATTAAAATAGCTTTGATTTAAGTGAAAATTAAGACAAGTGGCAGCACCCAGGATAAGATTGATCAGGATTATTTGTGAACTTCCAGTCACATTTCTGTTGGAAGAGCCAAAATTCTGTACCATGTGCTTATTCTAGGGTTTTGGTGTTTTGTTTTGGGTTTGTTTTTTTTTCCTGGCATTAAACCACCTGTTGGAAGACAAACCGTGCCTTATCCAGAATAAAGGCAGCCAGCACACTTGTCAACAATTTCTGAACAAATGGGAGCATGCATTTGTACAGGATCAGCACTTTGCACCAGGAAGCCACCATGTTTGTGATACTTCGTTGGAAGCCATAAAGCCAGATTTTTTTTTTTATAAATATCAATAGCCCACACGTGCAATGCCTTCACTAAAGTGCTTTAACCTTGGCCCTTTGATTACAGCAGCACAACCCCTTCCCATAGGCCAGTCTTCAGGTTTGGGTTAGTCATTGCTTTTAGTTTACACTTAGGAATTTTATTTGATGCCAGAGCAGATAAGCAATGCATCTGCTCCTTCATATTTCCCCAGCATCTCTCCCTTTGTTCTTTTGCCTTCTATCTGCTGCGACCTCTCTGCAGAGGTCCCAGCCCTTGCCCTGCCACTTTCCCTTTCTTTTCTAAGCCTGCCTTTGCCCACCTGTGCTTCTGCAGGAGAAGCAACCAGCCACTGTCATTTAGCAATGCCCTGACTGTTTACTTATGTCAGTTCCTCTGCTCAGTATTAATTTCCCCTTTGTTTGCCTAAACTACCTAAAGGTCTGTGAAATTTGCAACAGTTTCACCTGAAACGAGAAAAGGGAAGAGCAGAAACCCTGCAGTCCTGCACGTGGCAACCCCGGTCATCCCACCCTGTTCCCTTCCCTGCCTGCAGCTCTCCCACACTCGAGGTAGGGGTGTGCAGTGGGGTGTGCATGCTGAATCACCGCCTGGGGTTAACACACTCCAGCCTTGTGACAGCAAAGGCCCATTACTGAAAAAAAAGCGATGGTGACAGTTCAAGTGCACAGCTAATGCTGATTAAAGGCCAGCTTGTGTCTTCAGGGAAGAGCGATGGAGGGGGCAGCAGGGGCTGGTGCCCAGAGGAGCCTCAGCACTCTTCTGGCTGACTCAGCTAGAATTGTCCCTGCAGGTCCCCACAGGGGACCTCCTCTTAGGTAGAGCTTCTCTGGCACCTGTCTCACAGCATGTAGGTCTGATGCCTCCAGAAGCAGCCCTACACTGGGCCAGAGCTGGACAGGATGAGGTAGGCAGAGCAAGAGATGCTCCTGCCCATGGTGCGCACAGCTGGTCTCCCATCTTGGACACATACTTGCTCGCTGGAGTAGCCTGCAAAAGAAGATGCTATAGGCATGCATATTTAAATTTCCTTCCAATGGATATCAAGCCAAATTCCACATCTCAGTTCCAGGGTGAATCAGACACACTGCTTTAGAGAAGAGAAATGTAAGAGTAAGGCCAAACACCAGTGCCTTCCTCCAGAGGGGACAGAGTGCCTGGCCTCTGCAGATGTGCTTCCTTTCTAGCAATTAATTCAGCAGAAAGGGAGGGAGGAATCGCAGCCCTGCAGGCTACTGGGTTTTTTTCATCTTTGCTTAGAGGGCTTACCTGGCAAAGCTGTTTCCTGAGATCAGTAAGTTAAAGAACAGTGTTTGGTGAACAGATAACCTGTGCATCTTTTGCAAAGCTCCTCTGCTGGAGGAACGTGACTTGTCTCTGTAAAATACTGCTATTCCCCTGGGAATATGTGCTTTGACAATGGGGCAGGAAAGAAAGAGGCAGCCAGACCTCCTCATCTTCTGGCATCTGCTTAATAAAGGGCAGGGAAGTGTGTTTGAATTCCCTTTTTTTTCCCCCTGGATCAGCTAGACTTGTCCTGGGCTCCAGCTGGATGACACCAGCCAGAGTGTATGTCTCAGTAGCGCATCCTGGCATAAGCGACACTGTATCCCAGTGTGGTCTTCCAGCGTGGCCCAGCACCTCCATCCCACCTACTGCACTGCTGCAGCTGATATGTTAAGGTGATTAGCACCAGTGCCGGCTTTCCAGAGCAGCCTGCTCCATTCCACAGTTTGCTCTGGTTTTGCCCCAGCTGGGCACTCTGCAGCAGGCAGCAGAGCATGACATGCAGACAGGCCACAGCAAGCCGTCCCTGACACTGGATCCAACGTCTGGCGAAAAGCACCCTAATCCTGCCAGGTTTGCTCCTTACTGGCATCCACTGAGCTAATCCTTCCCAGCGTGTACCCGACCTTCTCTTTTCCTTCCCTGGGAAAGCAGTCAGCCTTCTTACCTGACAGCATTGCCACTGGGCAGCTGAGCTCTCCATGGGGAGACTGGGACAGCCACCACTGCCATGACCCAGACTTTCAGGCTGCAGAGACAGGCCAGCACCGGGGACTGCCCTGGTTCACACCTCTGCAAACCTAACAGAGGCTCGCAGCAAAGAAACAGAAACCAAACCAGAAAAATGAGACTGCTGCAGGAATGCATTGTTGGTGGACTGCTGCTGGGTACTGCTGGCTCTGCTGAGGCTCCCTGTTCCTGTTGGGATCTACCTTTGCTGCTGTTTGCAGCCTCCTCGGACTGCCTCTCCAGCAAGAAAGCACGTGGTGATCACTGTGGTGATCACTGGGGACATTATTGCATGATGGGAAAAGCAGCTACAATAGTGGCTGGGCGTGATGCTGAAGAAGTCATCTTCCTACAGTGTCCTTAATACAAATAGTCTTATGGAAAATGAATCAGCCCTCTTTGGGCTTTTTTCCAGAGGCCACTCTGACTAATTTTGTCCAAAACAGCCAGGTTGACCCTGCACAGCAGTGTGACGGTGGCAGACAGGACCTGCTCACGTTTGGGTGGAGGCAGGGAAAAACTGGTTTGCAGGCCTGCCCAAAAAAATGCTCAGGCTGACTCTGCCAAAAACCACACCAAACATATGGTAAACGAAATTGCTGGCAGGGAGCTGGCTTGGGCGGCAGGAGTGTTTCAGCACTGTGGACTGCTCGTTAGCTGGACTGAGTTGTATTTATGCTGCTTTAAGAGCCCCATATTAAGAGAAGAGAAGGCAAAGGAGAAGGCAATGCCAATTTTTTGGGTGTGCTTTTGATGCCTCTCTATGCACATTATTTGGCATGTTAGCATGGTCGCAGTGCTTGTCCCATCCTGCAGTTAAGAGCAGCAACAGCATCACAGAAGGTTTCACCTCCTCGTATGGCAACAGTCTCCTGTGGAAAAGCAGACAGAAGGATTTTTCTTGCTTGGAACAGGGAGTCTGCCTATTTCACCATACAAATGTCCTGTACATTTCATGGAGCTGATGAAATCATGTACAGATGGGATCCATCTTAACAAAGGCTCTTATTCACAGGGCAGGTTTCTCTGCCACATATCTTGGGCCACATCCCAGCTTGCATAGCCATATCAACCAAGTGCATCCACAGAGACAGAAAAATTTCTGAGATGATACCAGACGCAGAGATGCTCTTCCTCTGCTGCTGTGAGCAGCATGACTTACTTGTGCAGCACTGTGGCCCCCCTGGGAATCTGAGCCTTGGAGTCATGGCAGTAAACATGCCTTTCCTCACATGGCATCCCTTAAAAGGATTCAGGTGCCAGATACCACTTCCAGGGTGCTGCCAGGTGCTGTGGAGAAAGCACACCTGCTCTGCTGTGGTAGAGCAGC
This sequence comes from Pyrocephalus nanus, assembly GCA_038380795.1. Taxonomy (NCBI): domain Eukaryota; kingdom Metazoa; phylum Chordata; class Aves; order Passeriformes; family Tyrannidae; genus Pyrocephalus; species Pyrocephalus nanus. The sequence goes on along the minus strand of CM076260.1, from coordinate 75,567,537 downwards.
AAGATCCTAAGAAAGAAGTGCCCAGTGTCTTCAGAAATGTTGATAGGCTGCCAGAAGGCTACAGCTATTGAAAGAGGATGAAAATAGAGCAGACAAACCTTTCCTCTTTTTTGAGTTTGGGGTGTCATTTCTCCTCCTTCAGCCAGAGTGGTGGAGTTCCTGGAGCAGAGCTCACCTCCACATTCATGGGCAGCTTTCCACCAACAAGATGCATTCTGCACGCTGGAGCTAAACCATTCTCCAGCCCTACCTCATCTCTCAGCTTCTCCCATTTTTCTGCAGGCTGTGGCATCCTGATCCTCTATTGCACTGGCAAGGGGCTTTTTCAAGGGAAGGCAGGGAGGCAGATATCTCAGAGCTGCTGTCCCGCTCTTGACTCTGTGAGCATACCTTCCCAGTGCTGAGTGATCCTATAAGCCAAGGAGATGACCAAACCCCAGATAATCTGTTTGTTCAACAATCCAATCTGGACAAGGAAAATCAAACTTTCAGAGCAAATTTCTGTGCACAATCCAGCAACATGCATCAATAAACTCTTCCCCCTGTTTTTTCTTTCTTGTCATGCGTTCAGCGCTCAGTCAGTAGTGCCTTAGAAACATCTTGCTAGCTGCCCACTCTCGAAAGGAGAACAGCAACAACCACAAAGGGAAATATAAAGAGGGATGACTTAAGTGAGTTTGGAAATCGCTTCCCATATGAAACACTCCTTTAGTCACAGGCACAAAAAAGCATCAAAATTCCCTGCCTCTGATGTAAACAACAGAAAGAAAAAGTCATCTGGAAGGACAGGATGATTCATACTGAGGACTTGACTCGTAATATTCATCAGTGTTGAAATTGCCTCTGCAAGATGACTACATGTGAAAACAGCACCAGTGAAATCCTAGCTTCTGCCATGAGAAGTATCATTAGCGGCAAAGTGGTGTGGTGAGACTCCAGTGCCACAACACTTGCTCAGGTGAGTAATCATAAGTCATCCAACCAGTCCCAGCTAAAACAGCACTGTCATTCAGGTAAGACTGCTTTACGTAAGGGCAGCTGCAGCAAACTGGAGCACACTCAGGCTTTGCAGCCCTCTTTTAACTGCGAAACAGAAGTTTTTTTCTTGGTCTTGTAAAAACTCCTGCTGAGGGTTCACTTACAAAGATGCTGCTCAAATTGAGTGCTTGAAGAAGACTGGAAAATTTGGTCAGTTTTTTCCCTTTATGTTAATGTCCCTGACCCAAGCGGTAACAGGGCACAAAAGGCCATGCTGACTTTATGCATTGTTAGGAGATACTTTCCCCTGAACATTTGAATCTGTTTACTTAATCTTCCAGGCCTTCACCCATGAATATTAAATTACTTGATCACTATGCATTAGGAGTCATCTTCGCACCATCTGTTTGTATTTGTCATCTAACCCTTGTAAATAATAAAATGTACTTTGTTCTCAAGTTCATGGATCCTAGCAGGAGAGCAATTACTGTGGAGGAAAAGTACTGTGTGAAACTATTGACAGTGACAGGACTCTTCTTTAAGTCCCCATCTTGCCACTATACACTAATTAAATGAAAGCCAGGATCTGCCCCTAAGAGTGATGCTTAACTTCCATGGTTTCCTTGAAGGCCCTGAAAGTGATGCAGGCACCCTCACCTATGCTTCTAAAAGAAGGCAATGTCAGAAGAGAAGGATGCACTTCAGGGGAGCAGCCTTTCTGAGCAACAGGCATACTAACAGGAGCTAGCTGCCCTACTCAGGCAAAAACTTGTTGCTGTTTAATAGGGTAGTCTGGGCAGCTGGCCTGGGCAAACTTTCTGAGAGGTACTGGCAGGGAAGAAACATCTGAGGAAAAAGTAGGTAAATTAGTGGATATACAAAGTTGCTCTCACACTTGGGAGTGCCATTAAAGAAGTGAAATTGTCACCCATCAGCTTAGAGGTAGAGTTCAAGGATGGCTAGGCAAATATCGAAGAAAACAATGATAAAATGCAGTTGTTACGAAATGAAATTAATCCTTGGAGGGAGCTCTGCCTGAAAATTTTATTAGATCACGCAATAAGGACACCTTGACACACATTACCAAGGTTCAGTTTCAACCATCAATGCAGATAAATGTGTGAATCCTTAGGACAGCAGTCCTGTGAGTAAGAAGAAACACATGCCATGGCTGAAGACCTCTGCGGACAACAAAAACTGGCCAGCAAGCACACCTCATGGGCATGGTGTCCTGGGGAGCTGGTTTGTAGCAGACTCACAATTATTTACATGCCCTAAGGATTTGTCTCTCTGTGCTCTTATAAATTAACCTATATGCCAGGCAACTATCAATAAGCACTCAAATTGCTACTGTCTAGTTAAAACCTAATGTAGCTGGTTAAAGAAGGGATTGTTTAGGAAATTAAATGCATTCATATTATTTCTATCTGACGTGTTGGTAGCAACAAATTTAGGTAAGAAAGTGGCTTTCAAATATTTGTTTAACTGGAAGAGTTATCTGGGCTTGGACAAGGTGCCACTTGCCACTCTGCTGGGCCTTGCAAACATCCCACACTAGGAGGTTACCTATTAAGTGATAGACAATATATCTTGTTAGTTGTTAGAGCATGATGACCTTAGACTTTGCCCAGGTATTTAATAACACCATCTGCTGTCTAGGTCTGCAATACTATTATTTTTACATGAGGATTAGTCTTCTTGCTTCACAAAAAAGATTGTAATAACAGTGCTAAAGGAGAGCAGAGCAGCATGGTATTTCAACCCAATTGTCCAAGTAAAACATACAGGGGTGCAGCTCACCCAAAAAATCCCAGATCATTGTCTTGAATCTGGAAATCATGATGTGCTGAAGGCTGAGGGGCTGTGATCCAACTTTGTGGACTGCACTTGGGAAAAACTCTTGTGTCTTGCCTGATAACGAGCTGGAAGTGAATTCCACTGTGGTTCAGGCTGCCAGTTGCTTTGCTCTTTCTGTCGCCATTGCTGTTTCCTTCCCCAAAACAACAGCAAGGGTCCAAAGGCCACCATTTAGTAATCACTGTACCTTCAGATCTTTTTCTCTTTGATAACATGCTTTTAAAGCATGTGCATTAAGTACCAAATAATCTATATCTATAACTATAAAGGGTCCAATTCTGTTCTTGCTGAGAGTGATGTGATTTTTGGCTTGGGCTTCTTAGAGAATTAGGGGAGGGAAGAAAACAGTAGATTTCTCTGTGCACTTGGTGTCTTCTGGTCAGTGCTTCCATGGGGCTTCGTGTAAAGCCATTCCCAGTGTGCCGGGAACCTGAGCCTACTGGATTCAGTGACGGAAGTCCTAACAACTGAAATTACCCAGTTTCTCACTCTGGAATGTTGCAATTTTTGTGCAAATAGTCTTTTCCTCTGAATAAATAGAAGCTGAAACCCGGTAGCTGGTGAGCTGCCAGATGGAGGAAGCATTAGAGGTGTGAACACCAAAATGCTCCAAAAAATAAGGCCAAGAAAAAGAGCCTAGACCATACTTTAAATTAAAAAGTGCACATTTGCAGTGGGTTTTTTTAATGTTTTTATTTTGCTTACTCCTTATGTCACTCCAGTGTGTGTATGAGGAATACAACAATCATGAATCCTCCACACTTCGGCTTAATTCCTGTATAAGACCTAAGAGGAGAAGAAGTGCTTTACTCGGCACTCTCTGTTGCAACAGAGAGGTCAAATATGAAACTGAACATATGAATGTAATTAGGAGGGCATGTAAAATATGGGGGCTGGGTGTCTTAACAGTGTCCAAAGCAGGCATGTCTTGACATGCCATTGGTTGAAGAGGATTTTAAGTATTCCAGTCTGTCAGACAGTGTATCTGATTACATCTGAAAAGAGTTTCTTAGTCTTTTGCTCATGTGATTTTTCTCATATTTCAAGTGTAGAAGTCTGATTCTGAAAGTCTAGCACGCAGAAACAGTCACCTGTTTTTGAAATACATGAAATAATATCTTTTTATTACCAATGTCAATTTTGGAAGAAGATGTGAAAAAGTCCAGGTTCTTCCCATACATGCCCTATACCCATTCTGAGGCAAAGAAAGTTTTAAGGAAATTTATGTATGCTACCTGGAGATGCATATAGCGGGTTGGGATGGGGTTTTTTTACCATTTGTAAACAGAGAAATGGGTATTTTCATATCACACAGAGTTGAGTAGAGGTTCTTTCTGCGCCAAAATGATGTACAAAAATCTATCTCTACCTTTTGCCTATGATTTGCATTTCCTTTTAAACCTTTCCAAGTGAAGCAGTAGGCAAAACCCCTGGCAACTGGAAGCATGTGCAAGGATGCAGAAAGCTTTAGAATATGTTTCCACACCCTGCTGACCTATTCATCAAAAAGTCTGCCAAAACACGTAACTCTCAGTATAAAACAAAATTCACAAGAAAGGGCCTCTCTTGCATTAACCTACTTCTTTCCAGGTTGCATGCCACTGCAGATCTCCCAGAGGAAGGGGAGATGAGCCCATTATGTGACTTTTCTATCATCCCTAGGAGTTTTCCCAGCTTCTTGGCAGTGGGGGGCACTAGCAGGAGCAACCCCCCTCAGCACAGGTGGGACCCTGAGCTGAGCCAAGCAGATGCTATGGTTCTCTGGACGAGGCAGGAGTGAGCTGTCAGCTGCACGGCCGCTTGACCTCACGTTAACCAGTGCTGTGCATTATCACCTCAGGCCAAATGCCACTCTAGTGAAAATTCAGTGACTTAGCCGAGCTGCCTCCAGCAGAAACTATGTTCCCACTGTGATCATTGGTTTCCTGAGGTCAGGGGTGGTGAGCTATACTAGGTTTAGATGTGCCTGGCTCTTTCTTTTCCCATCTGTCTCTCCATTTGAAACACCATCCTGGCCCAGGAGCATCATGCAATCTCAGGCTAAGGTTCTCACAATCCCAAAGAGCTCTTTTGGAGCCATAAGCTTGACAGCAATGGCTTCAGATGGAAAGTAGTCCCCCACACTGAAGTAGACATGGGAGTATCTTCCTCACTTCATACCTGCATCCCATGGGCCAATTTTCCAGATTTTAAAACAAAGTCCCCTTTTATATTTTGTGCACATGCACAAAAATGAACATACACGTTTATGTGTGTTTTATTCCAGCTTTGTACCAGCTAGACACCAGGCCCGATAATAACAACATTGAAAAAATCATGCTGGTACTTAAATGTTTTTGTAGCTCTACTGAGCCAGGACACTCCTCTGCAGTGCAGGGGTTTCCCCACATTATCATTGTTGGTGATGGAGGCAGGGCTGCTATCCTGCTCTGCAGGAGATGGATCCCAGTTCTCAACCTCCTCAGGCCCTCTTAGGAAATGGTGGACCTATCTCCAGAGCAGCTATGTGACACTTGGAAGCCCAGCTGGTCCATGTGTCCCTCCCTCTTGCCCAGTGTGCATTCCAGCAGCTTGATGGGGGGGGCACAGCCACTGGTGAGTGATGGGGTGGGTACAGGTGTAGCATGAGGTGCAGCATGAGAGGCTTCTGCTACAGCTCTAAAGTGATGTCACTGCTGAGGTCCCTTCCCAGCCTTCCATCGTGGCCTTCTCCCTTTTGCCCCAGGAGCACCCACAGCACAGCAGGATGGGGCACCTGAGCAGGTTTAGCTGCACTGCAGCTGTTGGTGCTGCCGGATTTGCTCCAGCAGCAATGTGGGCAAGATGCCAAGGGCAGTGTTAGGCAGAACCAAGCAGCCAGAGTGATGGGGAGTGGGACCACTTCTTTTAGTGGCAGCACCAGCTCATTGTGCCCACCAAGGCAAAGCTGCAAGTGTGCTGCATGCTCTCCTTCGGTAGCTCACCCATATCCAAGACCATCTGGATCAAAGACAGGATGAGATGGCGCTTGGGAAACCAGGGCCAAGCTCTTCTCTTTATCATGGTGCTCTGGGGTGGTGGTTTGGTCTGCTATTATGTAAGATTTAACAAAAGCTGTATAACAAAACTATTTTAAGTAAGAATGTTAATTGAAGGCTGAGTCAGGCTGCAGCTAAAGCAGAGATGTTTTTGAGAGGCTTGTACCCTTTTTCATTTGGTCTGTATTTTTTCCACTTAATTACAATGTGTGTGGAACAGCAGTTAGCAATAATAGTAACTGGCAAAGGGAAAATGGATGATCAAGATGATCGCCCTCTTGCCTCTGGATCAGCCATTGAAACCCATCCCAGATCTGCAATATTCAAAAGTCATTAACCTCTGAGGCTGCACAAGGCGTATGGGAAGTGGAAGCAGACCACGGCAGCTGCTTAGTGCTCCTGATCATGATGAACTGTGTGTTGAGACTTTGATGATACGTGTTAGGGGGCAGGTTGCTGAGGGGTGCCTGTCTGGCACCTTCCAAGAGCACATGCAAGACCCCTGAATCAGCAGCAAGTGGTGGCTATGCAAGCAGCCTCTGCAGCCACCCCAGCAAGCTCACTGACATGCTCATTCCTCAAGGATTACGTGAGGTTCTTGGCAGGACCCATTACGAAGATGACTGGTCCCTCATCCACTCCTATTTGGGAGACTAAGTGATACCCAAGTCCCAGCCTTTGGCAAGATCCTTTAATGACTAGAATTCGCAGGAGGAGACTGAGCTTAATTGCCAGTTCCAGCGCAGGTCTACCAGTTATTAATGTTGCTGGTGTTCTTTTAATCAAATATGAACTCAACTGTACTTCCTAGCAGGCACCTCTTCTTGGAGCTCAGTGTGAGCAGGAGGGATGTATGTTCCTGGAAAAGAGATGTGCATGATTTTTTTGCCTGAAACTACACATGGACAGGATGAGGTAATGCAATACAGATCTGCTCTAAATTCACAAACGCATCATTAATGCCTAAACTTGTAAGTATTGCTCCTCAGCATTGCTACACAGTATTATACTATTCATATGACAGAATGTACAAGAAGACAAAAATACTCTTTTTTAGTTGTTTTTACTTACATATTACACTGCAGTTATCAAAAAGATAAGGCTATGAGCTGAAACAGAGAGAAAAGCATTTCTTCCCTCCTTTTGACTGTGCAAAATGCTCCCTAAGGGGCTCCCTGCAAAGGAGTGGTACTGCCTGGGCATCAGGAGGAGAGAAAAAGAGAGAATCAGAGAAAGTGCCAGGATGCCAAACCCAAATTTTGTTTCTATTTCATGTTTTCTCATATTTGGGCACATTTCTGTTGGCTCCTGTTACACTGCAAAATTGAAATAGTATAGCTGCAACGATTAGCAGAAACGTGGGCACCTCAACCATATCTCAGTGTGCCTGCAACAAACCAAGGCTGCAGCCTAATGCACCATTTTGCAGCCTTTGCATGCCAGTGGCCAAAATTCCTCTGGAAGGAAGACTGGCCTGTTTAAGGGACTCTTCTTTAGCAGCTGCACATTGCTCCCTGTGTTAAAGGGTTTCGCAGGACAGGGGGACAGGGAAGCATGGGCAGGGAAGGATACCAGCACAGTTCATCTTGCTACCCAGCTAGGTGAGCATGTCTGGTTAGCTACCCAGTGTTTGGTAGCTATAAAATTCTAGCAATTTCTGGGGAATCAGAGAGGGAATCCATCTTTCCTCTCTTCTCTCTCTTCAAATGTCTTTGAACTAGCCGATCTGTGAGGAGGATAAACCCCTCAGCACCTGTCCCCCAGAGTCCCCAGCCCTTTCAGGTGCCTGTGCCCTGCAGGGAGGACAAGGCAACTGCTTGGTGAGTAGAAAAATGGGATTGCAAAATGTCTGGTCCTGCCACGAAGCTTGGACATCAGCAGCAGCACAGACTATCTTCAGCTGGGCTGCCTGCCCCACCGATGGTGGTCCTGTCCTGCCCCAAACTGTGGGGCCATGGCCATCAGCAGTCAAAGCTGGGAGGTCTTTGGGGACTGCGAGTTCTTCTGGCAGGCCCAGGAGGTAACTTGCCAGCTGGAGCTGTCAGCAAGCACCAGTTTGCTGCTTCAGTGGGATGTTTGGGTAATGCAGGAACTCCCATGTTGGAAACAACATTAATAGCCCTGGCCTATGCTTCAAGAAGGTCTGGGCCTCATTTCTGACTTTTATTTTGTGTGAGGACCCCACTGCCAACTCCCACAAACAGAGAAAAAGCATTTCCCAGCCTGAACTCCTCAGCCCAACTGAGAAAGCCCTTGGCTCAGCCTCCCTGGGGCTCCTCTTTGTGTTTTGCTCAGGCACAGCAACCCTTCCACACATGCAGAAAGGGAAGCTCTGCCCCTCTGCAGCTACACAGGGCTCTGCATGCTGCATCATCATGAGCTCAGGGGAACGAAGCACAGACAAAGCGTACAACTATCTGGGAGCTTAAAAAGAAGGAGTTTTAAAGCCCTCTGTAATTTTTTCAGCAGACGATCTGTTTCTGCTCTTATTTTGTAACGTTTCCTGTGGAGTCCACGCCCCTGTCCAATTTTCGAAGGGTATTTGGAAGCCTGTCGACTCCCGCACAGAAGGCAGGGAGCAGAGCCAGCACGGTGTCATGGAGGGGTCACGGCTTCCTGGGCTTCCTGTTTATTTTGGGAAGGGGTCACCCGGCCAGCCGGCCACTCTGCCTGCGCCTCGGGAAGCCCCCCGCCACCACATTCCTGCCCCCATCGCCTGTGGATGCAGACAATTGCTGACTGTGGCTCGAAATGCAGAGCACCAAGGCGGGGTGTAAATGGGATAACCCGACATGCCTATTTACCCAGCCTGGGGATAAGGGGCGGAAGCTTTTCCACATCAATTACCCTTTCTTCTGGTATCTGGAAATGTCTCTCTGAAGTTTTTCCTTCTCTTCTGAGGGTAGTTACTTCTGAAATTCTCAAGTATTTCCATGATCCTTTCCTTGCTGCTTTTTTTCTACTTCTGCTTGAAAAGAGGGCATTAAGTCAACTGCGCCACGCAGTTAAAAACAGAATTGTTTCCTTTTTTAAGGAAAGCATGCAATTTTTGCTCCAAACTGCCTAGGGTAGAGCCCACCAATGGAGCAGAAGCTGTAGCACCCAGGCTCTTGTTCACAGCGCGAGACCTTGGTAAATAAATAGGCCTGCCCAAACTGTCTAGAGCAAAACATTGGAGCAGACTATCAGCGTACATACATGTTTTGGGAGATATCCATGAACTAATGGTACATCAGTCTCCTGCTGCTGTTTCCTTTTTTAGGCAGGCTCTGCTTAGGTGCCTCACAGCTCTTCAGAAGTTAACACGATACAGCAGCATTCAATGCAGCTGTTTTCAAGGAGTTAATAAAAGGCCCCATGTATGGGAAAAGGCAGACACTGAGTAGCTGCTCAAGTCCCTCTCAATCCTCTGGCACATCCTGCCTTGCAGGGAGCAAGTGCAGTGACCTCTCTCCGGCCTCAGTGGAGTATTTCTGTGCCAGTGCCTCTGTCAGCTCCTGCCATCAACAGTCAGCTCCAGGCTGCAGGGCAGCCGTCAGCATGCTGCTGACAAGCGGCTCTCGGGCAAGCGTGCTCTCACCCGGCGAGCACATAAGTGCACATGGCTTTACATTCATAGTGATGCTCCCGTAAATAAACTTATAAGTGGTTGTAAACATCTGCAGGATTGGTGGCTTACCATGAGCCTGTCCAAAGCCTATTTATGTCAACAAGCTGTGCCTGATTACATTCTCATTTGCATCAGGGTTTTGTTTTGGTTTTTTTTTTCCCCTATGACACTAACATTGTTGGCCCAGAATCACCTGCATCTGATCAAATCCAAAACCTCGAGGACTATTCCCAGTCTCTCTTCTCTTAGTTCTGGGAGAACTAGCTCCCTAATTCATTACGGATCAATAAAGGAGAGGTGGTAGCACCCTCCAACATAATCACTTTTTCCATCTTGGCTCTGGCCATTTTGATGCTTCCCTGCAGGACTTCTGCCTCAACAGAAGGATGCCAGTAAGAGCTGTGGAGGAAGCAGTGCATTATCTGCTGCACAAGTATGTGAGACAGCTTTCGATGGGAAGGGAAAGAGTAATGCCAAGGGCACAGGGGAGCAAGTGAGGAGCACTGGTTTAGACACAGAAGGAAGGGCAGGCCCCATGGAGGATGAATATGTGGGTAAAGTGCAGGCTAGGGGCACAGTTCTGGGACAAGGGGCTGCATACAATCACTGCCACCAGCACAGAAGACAGGTGGGAAAGTAAATAGGACCCTGCAGGGAGGAGCAAAATCTCAGTGTGGTTCACTGATAAAAGCCAAAAAACACACAGTGAGAAGGGGCTTGCCATAGTGATGTGGGGGTGGCAGACAGAGTTCATCTCAAAGAGCTGCCCCTCTCCAACCTCTCCTCCCCCTTCTTTCCCTAACCCATGACACTGGGCACACCAGAACAAGACAAAGGCTTTCCACACCATGCTAGACCCCCATCCACACTACCATGGTGCTCCTCGGCCAGGCACTGCCCCAGACCTGCACAACCCTGTACCCCATCAGACGTCCTCCAGCACTTACTGCTCCTATCTATAGCCTTGGCGTGTGGTAGCAAGGGGTTTCGCAGAGATCAGGCACAAAAGGATGGTTTCTGTTTCAAAAATGACGAAAAAAAAGGGAACAAGAAACAAATGCTTTATTTGTTCGATTCCTGTGCAGTTACTGCTGTAGCAGTCAGAAGCTTTGAGGTATTTTTTTTTCTTGTGATTTGATACATAAACTGCATTTCCTATGTAGCACTGCCACTATTTTTTTTATCAGCTTTTTGACATTGAGCTCAGTAACATGGGTTTTTATTTGGCTTTTTTTGGCCTTTTCCACCAAAATGAATTCAAAGGCAGTAAATGTGGCAGAACCAGAATACTGCTCGTCTTGACTTTTCCATGCAGCTAGTTTTGATTAGAAATAAAGGAAAATGAATACAGATCACATTTTCTGTCCTACAGTTAAAAGCCTGCCACAGCTGAAAGCTTTGCTTTCTTCTTCCCCTGCAGCCTTGCTCAGCTAGCACTCCAGCTCTGCTCATGATCCGAAATGTGCAAACACACTGTTTCTTGGCTTTCCACCAGTATATATAAATACATGTAATTTTTTCCTTCGGAGAACCTGGAGGCTAAAGCAAGAGGGCAAAGGAGTACGTGACTAAAACATCCAAACTTCCTCTTTCATAAGGCATCACATGATGAAGTGCAATTACAATTCCTGCCTTGTCCCTGCCAATTGCAGGCTCATTGCCTCATCCGAGAAACCCGGCTTCTTCCCCCGGTGTGTGTGTGTGTGTGTGTGTGTGTAGGCAGCGATCGCTGCAGCCGGCTTGGCGAGGCTCCAGCTTCGAGCTGGAGAAAGAGGGCAGTGGGTGGAAGACGAAAACAAAGATCTGTTTACTTAGCATGCATGGATAAATCGTCTTTCCAGCCGGGGAGGGGAGGAGGGAAGAGAAACAGCTTTAAAGGACTTCGATGCAATGTGAAAGGAGGGCTGCTCGGTAAAAGCGAGCCGATGTTAACCCTTAGCTCTCCGGGAGCACGTCGGGGCCCCGGCAGGGTTGTTCCCTTCTCCTGCTTCTGCCCCCCGGCCTCGGCCGGCCGTCTCAAAGCGGGTACGAGCTGTGAAGGCTCCGGGGGCAGCCCCCCCGGAGCAGTAGCCCTGGCCGCCGCCGCCGTGCGGGACTGGGTCGGGGGCCGGGGCAGATTTTGATTTCGTTTGTGTACAGCCCGGCGCCGCCAAGACGTCCAGCCGGGCGTGCAGTTGCAAAGTCACCCAACCTGGCAGGGAGGCCAGCGCTGGAGCCAGTGCCAGGAGGACGAGGAGGCCGGGGCAGGGTGAAGCAAGGTCCCACCACGGCCGCCCCAGAGGCGGCCAAGACACACCCGGCCCCCGGCCCTGGAGCGGGGCGAGTGGGGGGCGACTGCTGCTCCCACTGCCCGCCCGACCCTCGCGCCGGGCCGAGGACGAGCAGCTGAGACGCTCCGCTCTTCCCCGGGCCGGCCCCACAGCGCCCATCCGCGCCATCGGGCGGCTCCCAGCCGCGGGGAGCCACCTCCCGCCGGCGGCAGCGGACGTCAGAGCTTCCCCGGCCCCGGCCGGCCCCCGCCTCCCGTCCTCCTTCCCTTCCTCCCTCCCTCCCCCGTAACCTACATAACGCCGTGGGAAGGGCGGCCCGAGCATGGCTGTCGGGGGGAGCAGCCTCCGCCGTGTTTACGCTGCCCGGGCAGACGCGTGCAGCCGGCCGTACGTGCCGGGATGTGCCCGGTGAGGGGTTGCTTCACCTCCCGTGGCAAACGGGAAGAGCGAACACCCTCTTTTCCTCCCTCCCTTGCCCTCGCCCTTTGTTTCGGTGTGGATGCAGGCGGCGGATGAGCAATTCGCAGCGTGTATGTGGCACAGGGAAACATGTCTGCAGGTTTTCTTCTTTTGGGGAGAAGGAGACGGCGTTTGCTTAGTCTGTGTGAATTTCGCTAATCTGCATTAAGAGAACCGCTGTTTTGTGGTTGAAAATGACAGGAAATCTAGAACGTCCTATTTCCTGTGCACAATGACAACAGTTAAGAAAAAAAAAAAAAAAAAAGCTGGGTAATCGTTGTATTTATTTCTAATGGTGCCTCCTGGCCCGGCGGGGAGAACAAAGCCGACCCCTGCCCGGCGGTGGCGATGACCGACCCGGCGGTGGATAGCCCAGCGCACCGCGCCGTGCCCAAGGTCACAGGGCGAGCGGGCCGGGGGGCCAGAGGGGGGACATCGAGCCCCTCACTGTGCCCACGGGTGGGAGGTTTCGGCAAAGCCCCTCGGCGGCGCAGGAAATAGTAATGAACCCAACAATAATAATAAAAATCAGAAAAGAAGGAGGGAACTGCAGCGCACCCCCGCCCCTCGCCTTGTCCCACCGCCCTCCCCGAGGGCGAGACGGGGCGGGGGCGCGGTGGCCCTCCGGCGGCAGGAGGAACCCCCGGTGCCGGTGGCGCGGGCAGGGGCCGGCGCTGGGATCGCGGCGGCGGCGGGGCGGGGGCGCCCATCGCGCAGGCGCGGCCGGCACTGTCGAAGAATCGAGGCGGCGGCGCGCAGAGGCGGCGGTGGCGGCTGGAGCCCGGCACGGCACGGCGCCGCCGCCAGCCCCGGCCCCGGCCCCCGTGGCAGTCCCCGCCCCGCCCCGCCGCGCCGGCCCCCGCCGCCCCGCGCCGCCCCGTAGTAGCCAGAGAGCGGGGGAGCCGTGCGGGCGGTAGCGGCCGCAGCCCTGCGCCAGGCGCGCGGCGGAGATGCGCGTCCCCGCCGCCCTGTGAGCGCCGCCGGCGGAGACGGCGAGGGGAGCGGCGTTCCCTGCACCGGCTCTGCCTGCCGGGGCGCCCGCCGCGCCCTGCTCCAGCGTACGGAAGAGGAAGGCGAGGGGGAGGGGGCCCGGCGGACGGTCCCGCTGCGGCCGCGGCACCCGAGCCTGCCCGTCGGGACTCCGGTGACGAGGGGCGGAGGAGGCGGCGGCGGCGGCAGGAGCCGGAGCGGGGGGCGCTCGCCGCTGCCCCGGGGCCGGGACATGTCGTCGGCGGCGGTGGCGGCTGCTTCCCGCAGGCAGTCGTGCTACCTGTGCGATCTGCCCCGCATGCCCTGGGCCATGATTTGGGACTTCACCGAGCCCGTCTGCCGGGGCTGTGTCAACTACGAGGGCGCCGACCGCGTGGAGTTCGTCATCGACACGGCGCGGCAGCTGAAGCGGGCGCACGGCTGCTTTCCCGAGGGCCGGGCCCCGCCACCGCCCCACGCCAAGCAGCCTCCGCTCTCCGCCAAGGAGCTCCTGGCGCAGCAGCAGCAGCTCGGCCACCCCGCGGCGCCGGAAGCGGCGGCGCGGCCCCCGCCGCAGCCCCTGGAGCGCTACTCGCTGGCGGCCGAGCGGCCGCCGCCCCGCCTGGGCGCCGAGTACGGCGGCGGCCGGCACGTCAACGGGATCCTGGTGCCCAACGGCTTCCCCAAGCCCGAGGAGCCGCCCGAGCTGAACCGGCAGAGCCCGAACCCGCGGCGGACGCACGCCGTGCCGCCCACCCTGGTGCCGCTAGTGAACGGCGCCGGGCTTCCCGCCATCGGCGGCCTGGGCAGCCGCGCCGCCGCCGCCGCCTCGCTGGCCGCCATTTCCGCCGCGCCCGCCCCGATGGCCGTGCCCGTGCCCCAGCAGCCGGCGGCGGCGGCGCAGGCGGCGGGGCAGGCGGCGGGGCAGCCCGGCGAGCTGGGGCACAAGCGCCCTGGCTCTGTCTCCTCCTCCTCGTCCTCTGGTGGCGGCGGAGGCGCGGCGGGGGAGCACGACGGCGGCGCCAAGGAGAAGCGGGGCTCTGCCGAGAGCCTGCCGGCGGCGGCGGCGGCGGAGCTGGCCGCCGAGGGCAAGGGCCGGCCGGGCGGCGAGCAGGAGTGGTTGGCCAAGCCCAAGACAGTGCGGGACACGCTGCTGGCCCTGCACCAGCACGGGAGCCACGCCGTGCCCCCCTTCGACAGCAAATTCAAGAAGGAGCCGGGCATGGCGGGCGGCAGGCTGCTGGGCTACGAGACCAACGGCTCCGTGGCCAAGCCAGGTGAGGCGCCGGGCACCGGGAGGCGACGGGCGCGGCAGTGGAGGGGACGACAGCGCGGGGGCCTCTCTCGGGAAGCGAGGCGGGGGATGCCGGGCTGCTTTGGGCGTGCGGGGCGGCGGCCCGGCTGCTTGGGTGGCCGGGAGGTGGCCGCGGCCACTCGTTTCCGCGGTTGCTCGGCGATGCATTGTGATTGCGCTGTCTTCTTCTCACCCTCCTCCTCCCCCCCGCTCCCCCCACCTCTGCCTCTGCAGGGGCCCGGGCCGCCCGGAAGAGGAAGCCTTCCCCCGAGCCGGAGGGCGAAGCTGGACCCCCGAAGATCAACGGGGAGGTGCAGCCCTGGCTGCCCACCTCGTCGGAAGGGATGAAGCTGCCGCTGACGGCCACCCCGTTCATGTCGCCCCCGCCGCCCACCGCCTCGCCCCACTCCAACCGGACCACGCCGCCCGAGGCGGCCCAGAACGGCCAGTCCCCCATGGCCGCCCTCATTCTGGTGGCGGACAATGCCGGGGGCAACCACGCCTCCAAAGACGCCAACCAGGTCCACTCCACCACGCGGAGGAACAGCAGCAGCCCCCCTTCGCCCTCCGCCATGAACCAAAGAAGGCTGGGCCCCGGCAGGGAGGTGCCGGGCCAGGGGGCCAACACGGCGGCGGCGGGCGGGCTGGAGCCCGTCCACCCCGCCAGCCTGCCGGACTCGTCTCTCGCCGCCAGCGTCCCGTTGTGTTGTACCCTCTGCCACGAGCGCCTGGAAGACACCCACTTCGTGCAGTGCCCCTCCGTCCCCTCCCACAAGTTCTGCTTCCCCTGCTCCCGGCAGAGCATCAAGCAGCAGGGAGCCAGCGGCGAGGTGTATTGCCCCAGCGGGGAGAAGTGTCCCCTTGTCGGCTCCAACGTCCCCTGGGCCTTCATGCAAGGGGAGATTGCCACCATCCTGGCCGGAGATGTGAAAGTGAAAAAGGAGAGGGACTCGTGACTCGCCTGCGCTCACCGCTCGACGTCACCTTGAACTCGAACTGCTCGAATTATGTATATATCTATAAATATATATATATAAATATATATATATCTCCAAGACAAGGGAAATGTAGACTTCATAAACATGGCTGTATAATTTTGATTTTTTTTGAATACATTGTGTTTCTATATTTTTTGAAGACAAAAGGTATGTACTTATTATAAAGGCATTTCTTCTAATTCTTCTCTTTTTTTTTTTGCCTTTTTTTTCCCCTTTTGTTATAGCAACTATTTGTTGTGCTTCCTTGGTGACAGTTACTGTTCAGTGTAGGCTGTGACTTGCGCTGCTTTTTTTAGAGAGCACTTGGCAAACCAGAAATGCTTCTAGCTGTATTTGTATGCACTTGTTTCTTCTTTTTTCCTTTTCTTTTTTTTTTTTTTTTTTAAATGCCAAATACACTTTCTGACATTGTAAAGATTGCCTTATTGTCTGTGATTCCTTATTCCTGGCCCCTGTCCTGTAGAGCTGGTCGCATGCAGGCTTGGTCTGAGGCGGTTGGGGACAAGAGTGGCTAGCCAAGGCAGGGATGCCCTTTGCCATCCCACTGGCCAGGCGAGTTTAGGGAGCAGGAGGGCTTTCTCCCAGAAATGTGTAGCTCATGTTGCAATGGAAGATACTTCAGATCCAGTCCCAAATTGCTCACTCTTTCTCAAGGGAAGTTGCCTCCAGAGTAGGATGTGGAGAAGTGTCCAAGAGGCGCTGTTGAGTTAGGGATTTCTGGGTTTGTTTGGTTTTGGTTTGGTGTTTTGTTTTTTTTTAAGGCAAAGTTGACCGCAGTTCACGTGATCAGTTGTAAGATTACAAAACTGCATTTATTCACCGATTGCATACCATAACATGGAATTTTGATAATGAACTTAATTACCTGATTGGCAAAGGCGCCAGTGTAGCACTGCCATTTCTGAAGGCCTTCAGTGTCACTTCCGGGGCTTTTGTGTCTTTGGACAAAGCTGGGGAGGTGGGGAAGAGACTCTTTTTTGTTTTTAATTTTACTTTAATTTCCAGATAGCGCAGATGGACTTTGATTTTGCTTATCAGTCGCCTCTAGTGCTGTTGCTATTGTTACTATCACTGACTCGGTATTTCCAAGTAGTGGCAGGTACGGTGTGGTACAGTGACAGCAGTGACTGAGGCTCTGCCAAATTGCCCGCGGGCATATCAGTGACAGCCCAAATGTGGGTGGAGGAAACCTGTAATTTCCTTATTATGTATGCTTGAAACAAACCTACTGCTATTCTTTGAAAATGAAAATATAAACTGGTTGAAATGAAAGCAATTAGGGCTGTACATAATGGCCCTGGTCCTGCCTTTTAAGCTACTTTGGAGAACTCTTTTGTAAAGCCACTTCTTTTGATTACGCTTCTGCATCACCAAGCAGACTTCTAAAATCAATAAATCATTGGTTACTAGAAATAGTTCAAGTCTTATAGTGATGTTTTTGTGCTGTTTATAGTTTGTTGGCAACGCTGCAGCTGTACGAGCTCTTCTGTTGAGGTGTTTATAACTTGGTTATATGTGGTTGTTTTTAAGCAAAAGGGTGGTGAGGTCGTCCCTTCCCAGGGACCAGCTAATAAACACTTTCCTTATCGGAAGAGGAGGTGGAGGAGGAAAAATCTGTTCAGCCAACTATAAATTTGAAAAATTTTGGGTGCTTTTTAGTCAACTGTTCTTATTGTGATAATGTTCAAACTGCAGTTTAATGCAGAGTAGATCTTTTTGGAAGACTACGTTTTTTTTTAAAAAAAAAGAAATTGTCATTATTAGTATTTGAAGATCCGAACTGCACATGCACAGTAATTTTTTATGAAGTGTTTAATGAGCACACCCACTACATTGTGTTCCATATTACAGATCAATGTAATATTAGATAAGACTTGCATGGTAAACAAATTCATTGAAGTCAATATTACGCTTTAAAACTTATAGTCAAGATTGGTGTCTTATGTAAACACATTTAGCCAATTTGAAGAAAACGCACATTATATATATATATACCTATATATATACCTATATATAAAAAAATGCCAACTGTAAAGGATTCTTTGGAACCACTATGATCTGTGTAAATGTGTATTTAGGCACTTTATTAAAAAAATGGAATTTGAGCTGATAGATGGTAACAAGTTCTTCAAAGTTGCTTGGCATAATACCTCACATGGGATGAAGTTCATGTTTTTGATTAAGGTGGTATCCCTATGCTTTAAAGAGAAGCAAAACTGAAATCCCAAAGACTCCCTAAAAAAAACCCTTTTGTGTTATCAGGTGGCCCAGCTCTGAGCGTGCCGAGGGTGAGACCTGCTCCTGACAAAGTGTACCTTTATTTTGGGGCCAAGGGATGTTGGTGGGACTCGGTGGAGAGGCCTGTAAGGAAACACACCTTCCTCCTCTTCCTGCCAGCCGCTCCACTTCTGCAGCTCTGGGACTCCTGGAGAGGATGGAAACTCCCCAGCTGGTGATGCCAGGCAGTTGCCCAGAAACAACACAGAAAAGAAATGGCACATGGTGGCTGTGCTCACACAGCTGACTTTCAACCCCCAGACAAGTCTAATCTGCACCATAAAACTTCAGAACTGCAAAAGAAAATAAAAAAAATAAAAACTAAACTTTGAGGGTGTTCATACATAGCTCATTTTTTTTTCACATTGAATGTTGCTTTTTTCTTTTGGTTGCTTTGCTGAATCACAATAACGCTCCAGTGGATTCTCCCTTTATTACTACTTCCTGGGCTATAAGCTTTTTTCCTTTTTTTTTTTTTTTCCCTATTATTTTGAAGTGCTTTAGCTGCAACAGTGCTACTGGTAATATTCCTTTTTAAACTTTTTAAAAGGTGATACTGTAATTTGTGTAGTATTAAAAGTGTTTTAATCAAGAATGTGTGATTATTATATTTTTTTCAAACTCACTTCCATTACTTTTTTTTTCAAAGACTTTTTTTTCCTGGCAGTTCAACTGCACAGTGTTTTTGTTGATAGCTGCTAAACAACCTGCTGCCGTTTTTACATTTTATGTTTTTTGTTTTTTTTTTTTTTTTTTAACTTCTGGCACTAACTATAAGGAAACTAGGAGCTTTAAACACTTCCTGCATTTTCTTGTATATAAAAAAGAAACTTGAAAAAGCTGTAGTTGCCCAAGTACGTTTTTTTTTTTTTTAATACTGTCTTGACACTTGTTAACAGGCAGCAGTGTGGGGCAAGAGGGGATGTGCAGAGCCAATGGGTGCTGCCCTCTGCCTGGGTCTCAGGGGGTGGGAAAGGTGCCACACAAGGGAGGCTTTGACCGCCTTTGCAGTGGCCTCAAAACCTGGTATGTTTGGGAGCTCTCGTTTTAGATTTGCTGTAAACCAGGCCATGGCAACCGCGTGTTTTCATGAACTAGCACTTAGGCAAAGGGTATAAATACATTTGAGAGTGCTCTCTAGTGGCTTGTTATGTCAACAGAGCCCCTGGATCCTTTCCTTTTGCACCCGGGCCAAGCCTTGCTTGTCCATCTACCCTGCTGGCAGGGCAGCTGCTCTTGGTGGGACTGGATGGGACACTGCTCTGGGGACACCCAGCCACCCGCTCGCCTGCAGTGTGGCACCTGCCCTGCTGGCTGCACCCGCTCCATGTGTCTACTTTGCCCCCAGAGTAGTGTGGGACACCCCGTGTGCTGTGCAGAGTGTTACAGTGCAGCTGCAGTTCCCACACCAACACAGCCAATCCTAAGGCTGGAGGAGAGAACACTGGACTGTGTGGAAGTTAATGGCACCAGGGGTTAGCCGAGCTACTTGTAGCCCTGATTCTATTGCTTCAGCGAGTGCTTTGCTACAACAGGGCTACAGGTGGGAGGTATCCAGTAACTGGGCTTGAAAAGGCTCAGCCCTCAGCATTTCGTGTTTCTCCTCCTCGAGCATTTGCATTTAGGTAGCTCCAATGCACCTTTTGAAAAATAATTGGAAGAAAACTCCAACCACCACTTTTAGCAAAGTGGACTCTCGTCTGCCCAGATGTCACAGTCCAACCCAGTATAAACTCCGCCTTCAAATATGTGCTCCCATAATAAGGCAAGTAAAAAAAAAACCACCAATCAGTCAAACAAAAAATCAAGAATTTGTTTTCCCCCCTGTTGAAAGAGAAGATGGGCCTGGGCAGCATATGGATTCACTTCCTGCAGTGGGTGCACTGCAGAGAGTGAGCCTTGCCGCTTGCCAGGCATGGCCATGGAACAGCGCAGCTGCCCTGCCCTCATCCCATGTGGGCCACCAGGATTCCTGAGTCATCCTCCTTCCCTTGCCCTTTGTTTGCAGGAGCAGACGCCTTTCCTCTGCCAGGGCCCAAGGTCAGGCAGTGCTCAAAGCAGATGAATGGAGTGCCTGCTTATCCACTTCATCACCCAGAGCTGCTGCTCTGCTCCGGACTTAACTCTTTCACTGCCTCCATACAGCCTCTGGAGCATGCTGTGGGCTTTGAGCACTAAGTGCAGGGTTTGAATCATTTTGCTCCTTGAAAGGCTGAACTCTCCCTTCTGGGAAAGAAGAAACACTGATGTTTCCCATAGAAAGCTACTAAGAGCATGTTAGTGCCCATATGGCTGTCTTGCTTGGCTGACATAGGTGCACTGAAGATGGGGTGGTAGCTCTGGAGTTATTTTTAGACATGCTTCACCTAACTTTGCTTTTCTTTCTGCCACTCCAGAGCCAGTTTTGTAGAGACTGGCATAGCAGTGTACATACTAAGCCCCAAAATGTTGCATCAAGTGGAAGACCCCAATAAAACAAACTCACGGAGAATGCAGGAAGAGCTGAAGGAAACTTCTCACTGTATTCTAGATGATTCCTTGGCCCGTCACCCCTGACTCAGCAAAGACCACAAGAAGCATCCCTGCTCATTAGCTCCCATCTCCACACAGCACTGGGGCAAGTGTGAGAATCCACTCTGCCGCCACCTCAGGGTCCCTTTGACCCCAAACCTGCTGCTGCTTGCATTTGTGGTCCCCAGCCCTGGGGTGCTCCCATCCCATACTGGAGCACCCTGTCTAGTGCCACAGGGTGCCCTCTTGGGTGGAGGGCTGTGGCTTCCCTGAAAGGCCCTGGGGAGTGTCAAATTTTGGAGGCATCTTGGAGGTGTTCAAGGTCAGGTTGGATGGGGCACTGAGCAACCTGGTCTAGCTGAAAGTGTCCCTGCCCACAGCAGGGTGGTTGGAAATACATGATCTTCAAGGTTCCCTTTTAACTCAAACCATTCTATGATTTTCAGGGAGATTTCAGCTTCTGCATTTGGGAAGGACATTCACTCTTCACTGCAAAAATACCAAATCTGCATTTTCCTTTACCCTCTTTCCCTATAAAATACTTATTTCCTCCTCCTTCCACCCCCCAACCATCATGCTTTTTTTTTTTTTTTTTTTTTTGGGGCAGCCATTTAAAAACAAACAGAAGACTGGATGTGGCACTTAGTGCCATAGTCTAATAACTGCGGTGGATCAAGGGTTGGACTTCATGATCTCAGAGGTCTTTTCCAACCCTGCTGATTCTATGATTCTATGATAAGTAAACAGAGATGAAAGGTGTTATTGGTTCACCAGGTCACTTCCTTGCAGCAGGAGACAGCTCCTCCTGTTGCCACACTGCTGGGCTGGAGTGGCAGGATGGTGGTGGGGAAGCATGCAGGCAGTGCTCTTCGGGAATGCCCCACCTGCACTGGGGGCCTCACCCTGCCACCCACTCAGCCAAGGCCATGAGAAAGCAAACTGGACCTTCCTCTTCTTCCTCCCATGGTTTTGCTTTGTTTTTTTTTTTTCCTTTTTAAAGCATCTTTATGAGCTGAAGGAGGCCTTTTTTTTTTTTTTTTTTAATTTCTTTTTATTTTTGAGTAGATTCCCTTAAATTTTTCCCTCCAGAAATTAAGGGTTTTTTCCAACCCTCTTCTAACCCTTTTTTATAGGAGTGTTGTATTCTCCAACTGTATGTAGAAGGGGACTTACAGATATTAGGCAACAACTGCATACTAGAATGAGGCATTTAATTTTGTCCAGACTACTAACAACACTTTTTTTTGTGTGTGTCTTACCTTATTCAAGTGCTGCTAAGCACTAGGAACAAATAATTTTCTCTTTTAATATATATCACCCCTCAGCTGATTTTTAGAAGGCTCAAAAATTAGTATACTGATGAAAGACTTAAATGAGAGCAGGTGAAAGTGATGCTGAAGATCACCTTTCTTTCACTTCACAGAAATCAGGAAATACATCAGCTCCTGCACACCAATTCATGCCTTTGCAGATCCTACTTCAGGAATTGCAATGAAGTTAAGCCAGCATAAGGACCCCTTTTTCCATCATGCTTTCAGAACTATTTGTACTGTAATAATTAAAAAAACTCTCCAAATACTAAGTTCCCTGTGATTTTGTTGGGGTGATTAAATAGGGTTCTATCCAACTTCTCCATGAGAATACAATTAGAGCAACCTCTCCTTCAGAAATTGCAGAAGGAAGGTTTTTTTTCCTTGCAAAAAGTACCTCTGGGCAACACAACACATCATGCAGTAATGACACTTCCCTATGCTTTCCTGCACCTGGAAAGAAGGGGGCTGGATGGGCCCAGCTGGGGCTTTAACTTGTTCTAATTAGCTCAGAATTTCTTCTTGGACATGTAAGCAGTACCTTCTGGCTTTCCTGGAAGAAACAAACAATGATAAACAGCATGCAGGAATGATTTTTGGATGTGCTTTTTAAAGGCTATTTTTATGATTACTTTCATACTGTGAGAGCTCCTCTATTTGTGTAAGCCCTCTGCTTTTCTTTGGAGAGACAAATAATGTGTGCTCTTAATTGAACCAGCTACTCTAATATTTTTATAATCCAAATTGTTATTTCATCTCACCAGTTCTGCTTCTTTGAGTTACTGTGGCTCTTTGCCCATACCTCTTTGTCTGACCATGTTAAAATTAACCTGTGAAGGTGGAGGTCTGATTTCAGCTCCTTTCCTCTTCTCTTCAGCCTGGCAGATTTCAGGAATAACCCGGGAAGGCTCTCCACGTAGTAACTTTCTGGGATTGGTGGTGAACTCTGGTTGGTTATTCATTCAGCCTCCAGCCACCCCACAGGGAGGGCTTGTAGGAAGGGCTCTGGAGGTTCTTGTGGTCCTGGTACTGGTAGAAGGTGGGGACCAGCAGCCCATCCCAGCCATGCTGCCTCCCAGTTATCTTCCGAGCAGGAACATTTTGAACTGCAGCAGCAGCATGTGTTTCTTCATCCTGTGTCACAAAAGTTTCCTGCCATTTAGTGTTTTGGGGTGAATCCCTTCCTTTTCTGTAAAGAGTGCCAATTCCAGTGCTGCTTTTGATGGATAACAGTCCGTGAAGCACTGGATCGACACCAATAAATGTGGCTTGCGTAGGCAGGCTTCTGAGTTCCCTTTTTAGCTGCTCCCTGGCTGCAGAGTATGGGACTACCATCCCTGCCAGTTTCCCCTTGTCCCCTACCCTGCTGCAAGCAGTGCTTTCCTTGGGGGAGAAGTGCCTGCAGGGGAAAGGGCTGTCCAAGAGGGCTGGGGTTTGGCCCTATTGACCCTTCTCAATGTGTTCGACCTCAGGGCTTATTTAAGCTCTTTTCAAGCAGCTCTAAAGTGCCTGAACAGGCTGTTTCATCCTGACTGTGATGGTGCATTCTTGCTTAGATGGTACATGACATACTCCTTCAGGTGCCCCTCCTCTCATGACATCTCAGTAACCAAATTTTGGGCCTTGTCATGGTACCCACAAGTGTATCAGCGAGGGTCCAAATTGCTGGGAGCTGTTGAAGAGAGTCAGGCAAGAGTGGCTTAGGGAAATGGCAAGCAATAATTGTGAAACTGTTAATGTCATCTGGGCTGCATTTGCTTTTAAAATGGGGTTAAAAAGGCAAAATAAGGTGAATTTACTCTCCAAGCAAAAAGCAAAGCTCATCTTTTAGAGACTGAGTTGCTGACCCTTGGTTAGTTTAAAAAACAGACCAGAAAAAGCAACCTTTTTCTTTTGGAATCTGTTATCCTTCTAATCCTAAACTATATCCCATCCCGCCAGCAGCTCTGTCATTGGCTTCATCAGCTCCATAGGAGTGCCCCATGGGTAAAGTTTCTCAAGAAATGTGGGAAGAATTCTGCCTTAAATGTAAATTATGACTTTTCCTTTAATTATTTATAAGAAATAATTTCATTATAAATAGGTTTTTCAG
Source organism: Pyrocephalus nanus (assembly GCA_038380795.1). Taxonomy (NCBI): domain Eukaryota; kingdom Metazoa; phylum Chordata; class Aves; order Passeriformes; family Tyrannidae; genus Pyrocephalus; species Pyrocephalus nanus. The sequence continues at coordinate 75,543,895 of CM076260.1, read as the reverse complement.
TCAAATGTATTGCTAGCATTACCCTGTTACTTATTCATAATTAATTAAATCATAGCAGATTTCTATGTTATTATCATTTTCATAAACTTTAAATAATTCAGAAGAAATGTTAGTTCTTTCAGGGTACTTTGTATATGCAGATAAGGGAAAGGAGCAATCTGGGCCTGAGCAGAGCAAAGTTCTTCTACCCATCTTTTTCACAAGCATGTCTTCAGAAACACTGGAAAGAAAAAAGGAAGGGAGTGGCTAATGAGTGAAATAAAATGCTGGGTCATCAGCATTGCAGGGCTTTCAGCTCCATGCAGGGCATCTCCTGGCTGCTTTTCAGAATAACCAGAAGGAAATGCAAAGCAGTAGGGGTGAAGGACTTGAAGCTATTACTGATCCACCAGTCTGCCTTTGCTTTATAGTATTTGCTTCCCTTCAAGTAAAAGGGAAAGGGGTTTTTGTTGTCACTTCAAGTTTGATTTGCCTTTCGACAACTAAGCAAGAAATGCTATTGGAAAATTCACAGTTAAACTAACATTAGAAATGTGTTACAAGTTAATTTACCTGCAAAATACAATCCTTGTTCACGAATAACAAGAGAAAAACATCATGCTTCTAAGCAGATTTTCACAAGTATTTTAAGACTTTGCTTGTTGGTACTGGCATCTCATGGTTTTATAATAAATATGGGAGAGTGGGAGAATTTCTTGAGGCCATTTCTTACTGTTGCTGTCTCCTTTGCAGTGTCCTCACAGGAAAGAGTTTTGTGAGTCCTGGGATGCAAACCATGTCAGGATGAGGGGTGGGAGTGGCTGGACTCCAGAAGTGCGGTGTGCTCTGTTACCCTCAAGTCCACTGAAGAGCTAGTAGAGGCAGGAATCTCAGCAAACATAACTGGGTCAGGCACACAGAAGGTACAATAGAGTCAGGAATTGCTTCAAAGTTAAGGAAAAGGATAAGCTGGAGAACTGAGCTGAATTTGAATCACTTCATTTGAATCACTGGATATGCTCTTTAAGTGATTTTCTGGCTGCTGGTATGTCTGTCTTGCACGTGTGCATTTATGTCTCAGGAAACATTAGCAAAGCACTACTGTGGGGAAATCACGCAGGAGTAAGGCTGACCACCAAGTCGTAGCTGGCTGGAGTGAAGCTATGCTGGATGAAGGAGTTCTGTGGCTGGTCTTCTTAATCTCATTTGCCCACTGGGGAGAGGTGGGCAAGCACTATATGGCTGTGCAGGGCCAAAGCAGTGCATTTCAGCATGCACCAGGCAGGGAAGAATTGCAAGCAGGTAGTACTGCTTCCATCAGAAGTGCAGTCAAAGGCTCCTCACTGTCCCTGGAAAAGGTCTTCTCAGAGAGAAGAGGGCTGGGTAACCTCTTGCATGCAGAGCTGTGAGCAGCATCCCTGTGCCCTAGGCAGCACAGGCTCCTGCCTGCACTGTTTTTCTCCTTCACTCAAAGTTAATGGTGGAAAAGATGGAGGTGATGGCATGGGAGAAAAGAGCACATGGATTGGAGCCTGTCAAGCAACGTGTGTTGTAGCAAATTTTTAAGGTGCCTCTGCATTAGTTCGACCACAGGATACGTGCAGCTCTATGCTGCATCCCTGGCATGCAACTGTCTGACTTTCCTTTGGCTGTGGTCACCCAGGTCACCCCAGCATGTAGGTTTCTTAGAGATACAAATTTAATAAAGCTACCCATGGTTGTTGCCAATGGAGGGAAGTTTGCTGGATGTGATCCTCTGCAGAAGACTGTTGGATGCTAGTGACAGCTCCTCTCTTTCTATCCCCCTCCTGATGCTCAACTAGGGCTGGGTTCACTCCCCATCTCCAGGGCACTCTTAAGCTGGTCCCTCTTCAACGCCTGTGGGATAAGCAGCAGCTCACCGGGCCTCACATCAGCCTTCTTTCTCCCATATAAACTCTGGCTGGGCTGGGGTTGCTGTAGAATTATGACAGCACAGCAGAGGAGAGTTAGGAAGAGCTCTGTTCAGTAGTGCAGAAGGAAGCAGGGGGCCTCCTGACGAAAGAGCATGGTTGGGTTTCTCCGTCTGGCAGACAACAACGGAACTGTGTGTTTCTTGTTCTGGAGAGTTCCCCAACCATGTAGAGAGTAGCACAGGGGAAGGAGCTGCAACATGATGCCTCTCCAACTGAGTGCAGCCAGGAGAGTAAAGCTTATAGTAGCAGCTGGGGCCATTAACTCTCTAATCTCCCCCTTTTCATTACATCAGAGTCTCTGAGCTTTGTGTTACACCAGTTGCCTGTGGCAGTTTCCTGAATGGATGAAACTCCACTGAGATTAATAGAAAGGAAATTATTTGTTTGAAGATGAGTGGTTTGGACATATGGAATGTTGTGCAGAGGCTCATAGTGATGTGCCCACTGCAACGGGCACAGGAGACCTGCTGTGAAACCCAGCGCTCCTGCAGACTCGGCATGCTGGGGTTTCCTTGCCTTCTCACTGCACTTATACGACTCCTGCTTACCCTGGAGCTGCTTCTGACTTTCTGGAACAGCCACGACCTGACATGCATTAGGCCTCTTTTGGCTTCTGGGTGCTATCAAGTTGTCAAGCTGGTTGCTGCAGCTCATGAGGGGGCTGCCTTGCACTGGGGCAGAGACTGCAAACCCATGGGCAGGGGGCACCCTGCTACAGTGCCCCAGCTCACAGGGCAGCTGGTGGGCAGCCAGACCTGCAGTCAGCTCTGATCCTTCACTCTTTTTTCTTTGTTAAAAAAATCAAATGTTCTTCATCTCACAGGCAAGATGTCTGTTGGTGTACAAGGCCCCTTTTCCCACATCTCCCCTTCTCAGCTCAAAAGTGTTTAGTCGCTGCCTTGTGATGTTCCAGCTCTGCCAGAACCCTATGGATGGCCCATGAGCCAGCCACGATCCTCCCAGGCTGAGCTAACCCTCAAAGGTGGGACTTGCCTGCCCTCCTCATTGTGCCTATGCTCCTGCTTGTGCATCAGAGGAAACTCAGCTCAGTGGAGAACATTGTGTGTATGTGCGCATGAGCAGTAGCACAAGAGAAGTGGTGCCAAAGTGAAGCAGAGGCAGAGAAAGATTGCCTGTCTAAGCAGCAGTATGATGTAGGCCTGATAGCTCATTGCAAAACCTCCCTGTGTTTCTTCTTTCATCACCATCCCATCATCACAGAGCATCTGTTGCAGACTTGTGGACCAGGCATGTCCCTTGGCTGCTGGAGTTCAGAGGGGCTTCCCAGCAGAGCCACCGGTTTGCTTTCTCCTCACCTTCCTTTTGTGTGACCTTCTATCTCTCTTCTTTTTTTTTTTTTTTTTTTTTTTTTTTTTTTTTTTTTTTTTCTCTTTTAAAACAGATGGGAAAAACTGGGTCTAGAGGTCAATAAGCCAGCTGTGTCCATACAGAGGCTGGTCAGTGAGGGGAGGTGGAAACAGTCTTTCCCCCAGCCCTAGGGAGCCCTGGTTCCCCTCTGGGCACAGCATTGCAGGCAAGAGTAAGCAAATGAGAAGAAATTGCCCTGACTTAGGAAGAGGTCATGCAGAAAGATCCATGCTGGCAGACGAGACAGTGTGCTAAAGATAACTGTTTGACAAACTATATTTACTCTCCCTTTCTGGGAGGACTTACAGGGGATTTGGAGCATTGTGCTAATATAAGCCATCCAGTGCCTGCGGTGGAGGAAGCGCCTACTTTGGGCTTCTTTGCGCTTGTGTCTTTACAAGCCTTGAGAAGGGACACTGCTGAAAATAGCCTTGTCTCCTAATTGTATTCTTGGGAATGCTAATCAGCGGGCTTGTTCTTCCCACCAGCAGCAACTGGGCAGCAATGCTGTGTGATCAAACGCAGCTGCTTCCCTCCCCACCACCACCATTTCTCTTGCCAGCAGCACTAGTTTTCCCTGCCCACGTTCCCTGCTAACCAGCACGGAAGGTGACCCATTTTAGAGGCTCTCAGAGCCAGGGGAAAGCCCACTGTCCATGTTTTCTGGGTGTTCTGGGAAACCTCCAGACTGCAGCTGGCTCTCTGCCTCCCAGAACTCTCCACCTAAACAAAGGCAATGGGGGGTAGTGCCAGACAAAGGGACGAAAGAGAGAAGCCTCCTAAATAGTCATGACTTTTTAGCTGATACTCAATAAGACTTCCGTCACACAGGAAAAGAGGCACTTGAGATTTTGAGTATGCAGTAACCATGACGAATACAGAAGTACAAAAACAGCTCTAGGCAGCTATAAAGAACAATACCGAACAAACAAATTAGCCATCTGTAGCATCTCTAGCTCCTGAAAGTAAACATAAACACAGACCCACACTGAAAAGGACTGTGCTCGTAATAAATCAATTAGCTCCACCAGCACTTAGAGGCAGCAGGGGGTGAGGGGCAGAGACCAGAGGAGCAGATTTCCCTCTGCCTTCTCTCAGGTTAGGTCTCTGGGCTCATGAAAAACTCTCCCGCGGGTTGCGGAGTGAGGATCAGCTCACCAGGGTGCTCCCCCACCATGAGTGACAGTGGGAGTGACACCATGGAAAATCTTCACCCTAGGGGGAGGGGAAGAGAATGTCCAGCATTCATATTTCAGAGACTTCCTTTCCCAAGCCCCAGCCAGTGAGGGTCTTGTGATCCTTCCTTTCTCCTCTTCTTTGGGCACAGCAGGGTGTTGGGAAGGTTATAAATACAGGCAACTGTTTGCTCTAATCCAGCTCTGACCATAGGGATAAGCAGTGCACCAGGCTCCTCGTTCCTTACTCCCAGTTTATCTCTGATTGACTTGCCCATCCTGTGGCCACCATTCATAACACTCAGCTTGCTTAATTTCTTACTGATGTCTCCTTATATGCCAAACAGCCACAGAGAGGTGCCTTAAAAAAATCCTCCTCTTGAGATGCAGAGGCACCAGAGTGGTGCAGGGTGGTGGCATCAGGGCAGCCCTTTTGGGAATTTAATTCCTCTCTTTTCTGCATGCTGGGAGCCTGAACTCCTCCACAGTGAGTGAAGACCAAGACATTTGCCCTGGTAAGGACATCTGTCATGTACTCAAGAAAGGGAGCCAAGCCCTTAGTGCTGCAAACCAGAGCTGTGCTCCCCACAGCCACATCAGAGGTCAGTGTGCAGTGCTGCGTCCCACCAACTGGGAAAGGACAGTGATAGGACATGTCTCCACAGACACTTCTCATGGATCTGCTGACCAGCTTCCACTTTTGAGTCCCCAGGCTCAAAAATAGGGAGTCCCTACCCTCCTGTGACAGGTGCAAGGGCTGTGTGTGAACTGCTTTGCTCACCTCAGGGGATACCAAGGCAAGAAGCTATGAAGGGCATGCTTGCAAAGTCACATTGCCATATCATTGCTGGTAAAGTCTGCAGGCAGGAAGGAATTTGCTGTTACTGTAAAGTTCTGCACTAGGTGTGCTTAATCACATCCCTTTAGGGAGGGCACAACGAGGTAAAACCTGAGTTGGGGGCAAGGATTAGGAGAGCAATGCAGACTGGAGGAGAAAACAAACACACCCATGAAAGGGTGGCCTAAAATCTGTCACTGTCAGAGAAGGAGCAACAGCCGCATCTGTCTAACAGCACATACCGTTGGGGTAGGAACTCTTCACTGGTGCGTGACCTTCAAGTCATTGCCAGGAATAGACTTTGGCTCCAATTTCAAACCTAAGTAAAGCATCTTCTCCTGTCACGATTTGGAAGCTCTGGTATTTCAGTTTCCAGAAACAAACAAAGCTCACAGGAGGCAGCCCAACGGCCTTGGCTGCCGCAGGGCCCAGCGTGGCAGCAGCTCCGGAAACAGCCGGGCTCTGCACTTTGGGAATGACACAGGGCAAAGGGACTTGATGAGCTTTCCCCCCCCTCTTGCATTTGTATGTCGCTCCTGAACAACTAGGAACAATTATTTGCTCCTGTTGCTCCTAGCTGAAGCTGATAACGCAGCTGCATCTTTTCTACTAGTATGTAAGAAAAAATCTTTTCACTTCATTCAAAGGACTGAGTATTTTTAAGGGTATAAATCGGTTGCTGTCCCAGGCTCTTGCTGCTGGTTTCCATATCAGACCTGTGTCTCTTTCCAAGGATTCTGAAGCCCAACAGCTGAAGGGAAGCACAGTTCTTGAAGAGAGAAAGGTTTCCTTCCCTTCAGTTTAGTAGAGGTGCATGGTGGGACCCAGGAGCCAAACAGCCATCTATTTTACATGGCAGCTGTTACCTTCAAAACTAATTAATGAAGCCTCCCACTTTGACGCCCTCTTATCTGTTTTATGACGGTGGCTGAGAAACATGGAGTGCTTCGCCCTAAATGAAAAGCAGCAGTGCAGTGACTGGAAGGCACTGTGGGGAGCCAGGGGGCACAAGCCCCCTTCCAGGTGCCACTGCCCTGCCCTGCCCGCCCCCCACCAGGCACTACTGAGCACTAATCCCTTCCTGCTTTCTGAGATGGTGACTTCGGAAGGAAACAAAGCACAGGCTGTTCTGACAGTAGAGGGGGCCCCCACTCTCAGCAGGGGTTTCAACAGCACTTACAAATGGGGTCCTGGCTCCCCTGCCTCTGCAAACTAACGTCTGGATTCGCTTCTGCAGACCTATGGGCTTCTTCAGCCCATGGCAGGCTGCAGTGAAAAGGTCATGGCCACACACAGCCTGTGTTCCTTCAGTGATCTTCTCATGTAGAGGCAGACATCATGTGCATGAGGCTGTGAGAGAGAAGGGGTGAAAACAACACATGAAGGCCCATGCACACTCTGCCTGCCCTCTTACAGACCAAAAGTTGCCAAACTACTCTCAAGAATAAAATGTTTTGATAAACATCACCTGAAACTGAAACTGAGGTTTCAGTTCAGTTGAAAGCCGTGTCTGATACACATTCAGAGCCTGAGGAACTGAAATGAGAATCAGGATGAGCTCTGGAGAGCATATGCTGACGGTGCAGAAGGGGGCAGCTGCTTTTACCTCTGGTACTTAAATCACTATGCCTCCAGGAGCATTCTCTGTGCTTGTTTGAAATGTTACTTCAGCAGCCAAGGAGAATACAAACCTTTTGTTGGTGGCAGTGTCTGCTTGCTCTGCCTAGCAAACTGCAAAGTGCAGGGGGCACTACCAACCACAGAGGTAGGATGGCTGTCTGGCAGCATTTCAGAAACAGAGGACCAAGCTTGGAGTGGAAAATATTTAGAAGGCCTGTAACTTGCTGAAGCCTGGCACCATTAGTTGGCTTCTCCCAGGTGAGATGCATACTTCTTCTGTATGGACCCACCCTAGCAGACATTTCACAGAATGACAGAATGACAGAATTGTTAGGGTTGGAAGAGACCTCTGGAGATCATCTTGCCCCCTGGCAAGACATGATCACCTAGAGCAGGTTACACAGCAACACGTCCAGGTGGATTTTGAATTTGTCCAGAGAGGGAGACTCCATGACCTGCCTGGGCAGCCTGTTCCAGTGCTCTGCCACTCTCAATGCAAAGAAGTTTTCCCTCATGTTGCGGTGGATCTTCTTTTGTTTTAGTTTATGGTCACTGTTCCTTGTCCTGTCGCTGGGCACCACTGAGAAGAGCCTGGCACCATCCTCTTGGCACCCAGCTTTGAGAGATTTAGATGCATTAATGAGAACCCCTCTCAGTCTTCTCTTCCCTAAACTAAATAGGCCCAGCTCCCACAGTCTCTTCTCCTAAGAGAGATACTCCATCCCCCTAATTATCTTTGCAGCCCTCCCTTGGACTGTCTCCAGTTGCTCCTTGTCTTCCTTGTACTTGCCTCAGCTAGTCAGGCATCACAAGGAAAGGCACAGAGGAAGCCATCAGGACAGATAGAAAAGATTTTGTATTCACTTTGCACTGCTATAGATGAGCACGAGGCATGTGGCAGAAATCCACCAAGCCTCATAAAAGCCCAGTGAAGCTTTTTTTCTGGGAAGAAAATGCTCTACGTGAGGAGCCTGCAGCCAGCAGGAGATACAGTGGCATTTAAAGTCTGTAAGGGTGTTGTCAAAGCTGGTGATAGCAAAAGAAAAATAAGACCTTTGTAGAAACCTGGTTTAGGTCTAACATCCTACAGACACAATAATGACCATGGTGGTTTTGATCCATCTGAAAACATTCTGTGGGATTGCTTGATTTCCTATGGATTGGCTGAGAGCATAGGGAGTTCTGGGGAGGGTTTTTTTCATCCTTTTTTTGGGTTTTGTTTTGTAGGTTTTTTTGTGTTTTTCTGGTTGGTTGGTTGGTTTGGTTTGGTTTTTGTTGTTGTTGTTTGTTTATGTTTTTCTAGAAGCCAACAGCACTTTCTGTAGTACTGCGAAATAAATAAATAAAAAAGCTGAAACACTTGAAACTGCTTGAGCTACCAGACCAGAAAACCCAGTGCTGCTCCTTATACAGTAGGAGAGCCTGCTTTTGGGTATCTTTGGAGCCAGAATCTCACAGCAGCCACCCGCTGTAGTGGCCACAAGGAGATTTTCTGTGCAGGGTAACTGTCAAATGTACAGAGTTCAGTTTATTACCACATCCAACAGGTATGCCCAATGCCTTGCAAACCCCTGAGACAGCTCCTGCTAGTTGATGCTCTCCCCCTTTTCCTGCTCAGTTATAGTCCATATCTGTGCATTTGAATGGATGGGGGCTGTGTGTTCAGGATTTTCAAAGCTTGTATCTCCTGCATTCATGCTTTTTAAGAGACCCACTTGTAGATTTGTCACTTCCTCAGGTCCTCAGGACAAAAGACGTGTGAGCAGGAGGAAGAACTGAGAGGGTTTGTGTGGCATGGCAAGGAAAATGCTTCAGTTTATGGATCATTACAAAGCTCCCGAAAATTAAACTATTTTTCATATGTAATGAACTGTGCCTGTCCTGTACAGCAATAAAAATATCAAAGGTAGTACTAAGAGCTAATGTGGTCCATAAATACTGACTCATATTTGTAATATTTTTGTAGGGCCATTAGAACTAAAATATAAATGGAGTTTTTATTTTAAACATTTAATATTAATCAAATGGCTCTAACAAACAACTGTGACATAGTCATGGCCTAAATAATAAAAATTAAATGGGTGATGAATTCCTGTGAAAATTTAATTTGCGAAAGAAAGAACATTGCATTAATAAGACGTAATTATATCATCAAATATTTACCATTATTTGCTGGAATCAATTTTATTTTTATTTTAGATAATAAAACAGTGGCTACATAAAGTAGCAGGCTGGGCCCCATCCAAACTCTCTTCTTCCCCCCAGGTCAAGCAGGCAATATGCTTTTAACTCATGTTTTGCTGCTTTGTTTCACTGCTTTCCTCTAACAGCTCCAAATGCTGCATTTAGAATCCTGACATGTCTTATTTGTTACTCAGTACACACTGGTACAATTATTTCAATCCACGTCTCTATAGAGAATGAATAAAGTGGCTCAAAATTCCTTTGCAGACCCAGATCAGTGGATGAACAACCATTTCACATGGGCTGTCTGCTGGACGCTGGCACACAGCAGCCATCTTCACTTCTTCAAGGAACACTGGTGTTTCCTACCATAGAAGCAGTGAGAAGAGAAAACCCAGCTGAAGCTGTCAAGCTGATCTTCCCCTCCAACAGCCAGACTGTGGCTGCTCTCAGGGGTGCATTTAGCAGAGGGTGACAACAGTTTATGACCATATCTCTGCACCCTGTGTTTTACTCCTAGTCATGTGCTGTGGTGTATTTCTTGCCTACAGATCTGCAGTCTGAAGAGATTAGAACCTTTCCTGAGGTGCCCCTGCACCTGCAGAGGTGTAGGATGCTGACAGGATTTCCATGCAATCAAGGCATGCTCCAAGTAGCTGCGCAGGGTCAGTGGGGAAAGGACAGACCAGAGTGGGACATCATCATTTTGGATCGAAGGTCTCTATTCCAGGATGGCTGGTTTTCTATCGGCTTTTCCAGGGCATGGTTGCTGCCACACAGTTTTGTGCTGCGCTTGTTTTAGACAGCCTTTGCTCAGCTCAGCCAATGCTGAGAGACTTGGAGGGTTCTTTGGTGGTTTTTAGGTTAATTTGGAAAACTTCACTGATTATACACCTGCCAGCATAATTTACACCTCTGAGGATTGGGTTGATTAGAGAATCAGTGTGAATGATTAATTTTATTCATTGAAGGCAGAGCTATGAGTGTGCTGCAACCTGCGACTGAACTGATATTCCCTTTAATTGTTCAGCTGGGTCCCTGGCAAGCATGAGCTGAAGCTGCACAAACTCACTCAGTAAACATTCTAGTAGTCTGACCTTCAGCAGTCCTGCTGAGCCAAACCAATCCAAGCTTGTCTTCTGGCTACGGGTTCAAGATTCAACACCCCCATGCACGCACACACATATGGGAGCAGCTTTTTGATTTTGGATGGAGGCATGCTTATGTCAGATGTGAGGCCCTAATGCCCGATGCTGGCAGCAGCAAGTGGCTGAGCATGGGACAATGTGCTTTATCCCATGTTTTCAGGGGGCTGCTGTCACTGGTGGTAAGCCCATGACTCTCCCGTGTCTCATGGGCAAGGGTGCTCACTGCCCTGGTACCCAGAGAGGTCAAAGGGAAGGGAGAGCAGCAAGCAAGCAGACAATGCTGGATGGTACTGAAATTATTTATAACATTATTGAGAAGGGTATTAGAATAGGAAGCATGCTTTAAAGTCTGTGAGTACCTCCAGGTAGGGAAGTACACTTTGCAAGCACTTTGGAGGGCTAGAAATCAAAGTGGTCTTGGCAAGTAGGAGAAATGGTCTGAGATCAATAAAATGAAATTCAATACAGGGGAGTGCACATCACACACTTAGAAGGAGGCCTCAAGCAGATAACAGTGCTGTGGGGAAGGGCCTGGCTGGCAACAGCAGAGCAGGGGAGGTCTGGCCAAGTGGCAAAGCAGAAGACAGTGGTCTGGAATGGGGAAAGTGCCAAGCAGGAGGTGCCAGAGGTCATGCCAGATGTGGGATGAGGGAAATCAACATTCCTCCCTCTTCAGCGCTGAGCCAGGAAGAGGACAGCATCCTGCTGATCCAGAGATGATGTAAGTGAGCACGGAAGAGAGAGGGGCATGGTGGCAGCCTGGAAGACATGGCTTACAGGGAAGGGTTGAAAGAGCTGTTTTGTTCAGGCTGGAGGACTGGAGGATGAGGGCAGACATGGCAAAGTGTCAAACATGTAAGGATTGCCATTAGACCAACTAGTCTTCAGGTAGGCAGAGAAGATGGGCCCTTTGTTAGTGGGAGTGAGCCGGGTTAGAGCTAAAGAAAAACATGCTGCAACTGACAGCAGAGGTGAGCCCTGGTGGAGGGCTGTTCCTGTCAGCAAAGATATTTTTAAAAGGTTAAAAACGAATCAGTCAAGATATCAGCTAGAAAGAGAGGGAAGGGGAGGGGAAGAGGGTCTGGATGGTCTCTCAAGCCGTACATGTCCACGACTGCTGTGACTCAGATTGGGGCAGTGCCCAAAATGTGTCTGGTGAATTCCACACGTGCCCAGAGTGACTCCTTATCCCGAGTTGTATGTTGTCCTAAAATGGTCCTTGATTTTTGCAGAGAGGTCACGCCTCCTATAAAGTGTGATATATAGGGCATCAGAAACACTTGTATCCCCAAAAGCACTGGCCAGATTTTTATTATTTGAAATTATTTTCTGCAACCCTACATCAAGCCTGGCTGAGTTTTACACTCATTCAGATCAAAGTTTCTCTACTGGCATGACTACAATGCTGGCACTGCCAAAGCTAACATATAATACAAATTAAATGATAAGTCACATGAAATATTGTTTCATCTATATCCAACACTAATATTGTAAGATGTACAGCCATAACCTCCTTCCTCAAAAATAAAATGATAATTGCCAAAAAAGAGGTGCCAGGAAGAAAGCAGAAGCTATTTAGCATTGCACTGGGCATTAGCTTAACTGGGAAATGGAGGTGAGGTTAAGCCGAATGAAGCCGATGTGCAGAATAGGTCAAGTTAGCTAAAGATATCATAAAAAGAGGCTGCTGTTTCAGGCATGGTCTGGTTAATCATCCTGAGGACTAGGTACCATAGACTCAGGGAAGTCAGCTAGAAGACTACATTTAGAGTAGGAAAGAAAATGTCTTGAGGTGTTGTTATTTCAGGTTCAGCTAAATTCACTCACCTTTTTTATCCTTCTTCGTAGACATGCCCTATGAGACCCTCGGCAGCCTGAGACTGTGCTGTGTTGGGTAACCTTCTCTTTTCCCCCCGAAGAAGGATCAGAAATAGCACACATACATCAGCACATTTCACTATTTATTATATATTTAAAGAGTCAGATCTTCTGGTAGGAAAGAGAGCTCAAATATAGAGGGGGAAAAAAAAAAAAAGAAGAAAATCAGCTTTTGCTACCAGTTGTCCTTGCTGTAAACCCCCTCTGCCTACTGCTAGGTGGCAACTCCCTGGCTTGCTTCTGTTTCTGGTCATCCACCATCATCCCTGTGCTATTTCTTGCTCTGTTTCCCCAGTTGGCTGGGTTGTGCACCAGTGCCTTTTATGGCAGGGCACGGGAGGTCAGGGCTTCAGCTGTGCACCCCCAGCCTCTCGCTGCTGCCCCCAGCCCACTTGCACCCCTGGGACAGGCGGCACAGCAGTGGGGCGGAGGGAGGGTATATTTAGCTCACCAAAGAGGAGGGCTATGTCATGACATCAGCCTGGTTTGCTCCTTGCTTCCAGGCCACGCTTCCCCGCCTGCCCTACACCCTTGGCATCAGTGCCTGGCACCGCCCCGGTCACCCGCCTCCTGCTCTCGCCTGCTGACGCAGGGTCCATCCAAAGTGCGAAAACAAATGGCTGAGTGCCCACGTGCTCTGCTGTGCACAGGGCAAAAGCTAGGGCAAGCCCTGTCACTCACCCGCTGCTATTTTGGCAGCACCAGTGGGTATCAGCACGGATTGGGAATTTCAGTCCCTCCTATCTCCAGTGACAGTCCCCGGTGGTCCTGACACACTCTGGCTGAGCGCGACATTTATCGATGGTTATTCCAGGGCACAGAGCGGGCTCAGAGTTCTGCAGTCACAAGAAACACACATTCCTCTGGGTTTATCCTTCTGACTTCACTGCAAGCGGCTTGACAGGAATAGTGATTCCACCCTCCCTAGTGTGGCAAGCTCCAGGCACCCACCTCCCAGTGCAAGGCAGATGAGACCCAGATTGTTTCACCTCCCCAGACTGGAGGCTTTCCCCTGTGTTAGGCAGCCAGGAGTGATATCTGAAAACCAGAATTTGTTCCTTGCCTGGAATCAAGATTTCAGTAAATGTCATGGGCATCTACTGGTCCTTAACTGCGAAAGCGGTCTGGCCCTACCAAAGGAGCTGAACACAGGCAGTGAAACGTACACTTTGCATTTTAGAGATTAATGAGGCTTCTTTCACATGTGACACAGATGTCTGGATTTTTGGCAGTGCTGGACACCTATGACTACTACCACATTCACTTGGAACGTGTTGGCATGCAGCACCCTGGAAAATTAGGCCATGTTTCTCCAGTGCAAAAGGCTTGTTGATGTGTGGGATATCAAATGTGTAAAATTATTTTCACTCTGCTTCTCAATAACAATAAAAGGGTGAGTAATAATTACTTTCTGAGAATATTAAAATCCTAGACATAATGTTTGTTGCACTGTACAGTCAATCTGTACAGCACAGTGTATTAAATGCTCTCCTTTATTACAGAATAGTGATGTCTAATAACTCCCAAGCTCAAGTTTCACTGCAGTATTTATAATTCACATCCAGAATAACATTTTCCCATTTAACAGTCTGGGGCAGATAACACAATGTGTTATACAGCACGGGTGCAAATAATGAGATAGGATGATGTCACTGTGTAGCGTTCCTCCTAAGCGATCTAAAAATACTCCATCCCGCTTTCCCACCTTTCATCATTGCCTGCTTCTTCCCGCCTGATGCTTTTGCACCCGTTTCCATGGTAACAGCTTCTATTGTAGCCCAGACCCTCATGCAGATGTTGTCATTGATCCAACACCTTGCGGCAGCTTTGATGGCGCATTGTCTTCTTGTTTCCCACTCTCCTGTCTCTGTTCTCCCCCAGAAAGGATGGGTTGGGATGCTTCCTCCTGCTCAGTGCCTTTGATCTGAAGGAGGAGAAGGGAGAAAGTTATTGATTTGGCTTTATTATCAATCCTAATCCTTCTTGGAGAGCTTTTTGAGAGATAAAATAATATGCCAGGGAGCCAGCTAAAGGTTATGTGTGCAGTTTTTAAAATGGGTTCCTTAAAAAAACCCAAAACACTAGAGGAATCAAGAATGATTAGCATTGGGAGACCATAATGAAAACCTCTCTCTGACAGGGCAGGGAATAGTGCTTCACAGCGGGACGATGCCGCTTTACTGCTTGCACTGTGTGACTGGAGCCTTTTTTTTTTTTTTTTGATCGCTTTCTTTCTTCCTTTTTTTCCCCCGCTAAGCGCCTAGGGAAGTTTCCACATTTTGGCCACGTTCATTGTTCAGGCTCTCCCCACCCAGGCTTGTTGCTCCAGCTTGGCTTGGAGGGAAAGGGAGGGAGGTGGCAGAGCTGTGCTGGAAAAGCTGCACCATGGATTAGTGCTGAAATGAAATGTAGCTGTAAGAAAAAAACACCAGAGAACAAGGAAAATCTGCTTAATCACCTATTGTCTGCAGTTGTTTTGCATTCTTCACCTGTCAGTCCTTACTGGAGTTAGACGTTGTTCTCCTGATGATGAGAACCTGACAGATGGATGGTAATGAATGTGTAACCGAAAACCTGGGCTTTCGCATCTGCATTATTTATTCACCTAAAGCAGGAGCTGCTCTATATTTAGTGTATGATGTCAGCGGCTTGTTTGCATCCTTAGAAACTGGCAGGGAGCCACATCTCACATGACATATGAAATCACTGATAAATGCTTCTTTTCACTGAAAGAAAAACAGCTTAATAAATGCAGCTCTTTTCTGCTTTCATCTCTTCCCTCCCTACCACGCTCCCTTCCCCTTCTGGGATTTGTCTCTCCGTGGCAGTGCTCAGCAGCATCTGTGAAGTGGAAATGAGCAGGCAGTACTGCAGATCAAAATGAGGCCGTGGGTATGCTCGGGAAGTTGCTGCCTTCCCAAGCCCCTGTGCGCTCCCCCCTCCCAAGTCCTGGGGCTCTGCCAAACAACTAGCCAAGCTGGGCGGAAGGGAAAAAGGGAGAGAGGGAGAGCCTCCTCCACCGCCTCCTCCACCGCCCCCTCCACCGCCCAGCACAGGCTTTGCGGGGACGCTGGTATTCCTGGTATGTAATGAGTTTCAGTTGGCTTTTAGCAGGCAGGGAGCAGGGGGAAAGGCCGAGCTCCCACACACATTGCCTGGTATGGAAATGGCCCTGTGACAGATACTAGCAGTTATCTGTCTTGAACATGTCTTTGGTGCAAGTGTCCAGAAACAAGATCTTGCATCCATGCTTTCATAGGGGAAACGCAGCCAGGACAGTTTTCTGGCATTTCTGCTAAACCAAAGGCCATGCAAAACCAGTAAGTTTTATTTATTAAAAAAATAGATTTGGGTGCCAGAACTTCAGTTGCCGTTACCTGGCAGGGCTCCATCAAAATTCCGTGCATCAGTTCATGCCAGCTCAGGGTCTGATTCTTAATTCAAAGAAGGGGGTGAAAGTCAAGGGGTAAAGAAGCTCAGTGCATCTCCTCGCTCACAGGGGCATGCCCATCCCAACACCTTAGGGCTAGTTTTCCAAGGCCAGCAGGTGCCATGGTTTCACAGACTATCTTGGCTTTCCATAGCAGCAGTGATAAGACCTGTAGGGAGATCCCAAGGTTATGTTTTGTGGTCTGAGCAGGTTGCTGCTTTGGCTATCATTCGCTCAGATAAAAGAAACAGCTTTGCCATGGGGCCCATGGCAACACCAAGGGAGATGTGAGAAATTTAAAACAGGTGATTGACCCATAGAAACAATCAGATCATTTAGTTCAGGATTTCTTGCAGTGAACAAAAGCAGTTTGTGTGGAGCCAAAGATTTACTCTCCTCAGCATTTCCCTACTGCTTTAACACCACTGCTACCAATGCAGACTCAGTGAGATGCAGAAGAGGGAAGACAGCCTTGCTGCAGAGCTGCTACACTGCAGATGAATGACTTTGCCTATTAAACAAGCCCATTCAAGCTTTCACTTCACAGCCATTCGCTTGATAGGTTTGAACAATAATGAACTAGGATTAAAAAAACCTGCCCCTGAGAAATTCAGGCTGCTTCAGCAAATGGGATCAAATAAAGTTGGTAGTATCGTGTGGCCTGCTAATATTCAGGAGTGGCATCCATGTATCCTGAACTTACTCAAACCAGCATTTTGCTTTGGTTTTGGTGAATAGGGCAACCTACAGGTTAAGCATCAGAGAGACATTTGGGAGGAATTAAACAGAGAAAGGTGGGGACAGAGCATGAAAGGAAATTCTTTCAAGAGCCTTAGAATAAAATATCATCCATAAAGGAATATGTGAGACAAGGTTTTAGATGAGACAGTTGCCCTCCCAGGAAAAACATCATGAAGTTGTTACACAGAAACTCGTTTAAGAAAAAAATCAGCCAATGCCACTAGATGATATCTCAGTAGTCCCAGATGTTCTCTGTTCCAGAAAAAAAGAGGGAAGATTACTCTCAGAAATTCACCCAGGATACTCAAGGAAACTTGGAGTGAGTTTGTCAAATATAGAAAGATGCTGCTCCTAGAAGTAATGTAGGCAGTAGCCATAAATAGCTAGCTGTCATTTTGAAAGGCTGAATGAAACCTGATGTCCCATTCTGGGCAGGAACCAGTATGATGGCTGCCATGGGACTGGGAATTAGGAAACATCCATTCATTCTTGATCATGTAATGCATTTTCTGTGTGATACTGGGAGATCCCGATAGCTGTCTGCCTCTGTTCCTCTCAGTAATACCGGAAAATCACTTCTTCCTTTCCCCCAAGGTCATGATCTTTTGCATGTTAAACAGTGAGGGCTTGGGTGGTCTCTCTCTGTGCCTCCACCAGCTTGCTCAGTGACAGATGCTTTGCTTTCTGTTTGGGCTTCAGCTATAGCCATGCAGCCACTGCGGATAACTGCTTATGCCTAGGCCAAATCTTGCAGAATTGCCCCTCACTGTTAATATTCTGTCAAGCTGCAAGGACAGTACTCTGTATTGTTGGTGTCTGGACAAAGTTTTTGGCAACAGTGTTATAACTGAGACACCATGGCACAGATGTGAGGATGGGAGAGGGAGCCCCACTGATGGTTCAAAAGGATGAAGCTCCTGTGCCCTCCCAACAGGATACTGAAAGGACAAGGCTAGTTGAGGTCTTGTGCCCACTGTCACCTCTGGAACTAGCAGCCATCCCAAGGAGTCACAGCACATTCCTATCTGCATTCAGGGCAGGTGGCAGGGGAAACGTTTAAGGGAGATGGTGAAGCAGCTGTTTTATGCATCACCCCCAAAATCCCCACCGTGATCAGCCCTCAGCTGCCATGAGTGTAGGGTGGCAAGTGTAATTGAGACGGAGAACTGAGGGGCAAGAACAATGACTGTGGCCTCTCCCAGCTTGTTCCTGGTCATCTTAAAGGTTTTGTGTGCAAGGGAAAAGACAAGAACTGCCTGGCATGCAGCACAGATGCAGAGCTCTAACTGGTATCTGGAGGAATGGGAGGTGTCATAGGGGAGTTTGGACCTAATCTAGCCTTGCTTGCACCAGCAAATTTTCTACCACCAGCTATAGGCAAACATCACAATTACATGAAATGCAGATGCAGCACTCAAACACCCAAGCCAGTTTTACCTCACACCTTTCATTATTTTGGGACGTGTTTCCATAGAGGTTCTCATTGCAGTGTATTAGTACCCTGTTTCACTGCAACTGAAGTTCTGACTGTGACTTCAGCATCATTTAACAGCCAAGGAAATGAAGTGAGAGAAGCCTGAACTGACAGCAGGCTGGGATAGCAGGCCACTGTCATGTAGCCCTAAGCAGACGAAAGTCCAGCGAGGGGGCACTAAATCAGGAAAGCTGTGATTACTTTTTTTCCCCTCCAGTGAAAGCTGAAAGATAACTTGCAAAGCTTTGCTCATGAGCAGAGGTGACAGAGAGGGTATCCAGTGAATACAGCCTTCATAACTTCTCAGCAGTTCCCCGGAATATGAAACTGCTCTCTCCAGGCTGAAGCCGTCAGGAAGGTCATCTTATGCTTGCCATTTTTGATGAGAGGATTTAAGGGCCATCCAGCAGAGTATCTAACTCTAAAACCATAAGCAATCCATTCATTTTGGTGCTCTGAAATTGTTGTGCTAAACCAAGAAAGATGAATAAAATGATAGGACGTCAGCAACAGGGTTGGATGGTTAAGCCAGATATACTGAGTCTCTCTCTATTTCTCATTCTCTCTCTCCTTTCCCCTCTCTGACATAACCTTCCTCTTTGGCCCACAGCAGTTTCATTTTAAGGCCTGCTAATATGGATCAGTGACAGAGCTATTCTCTTGCAGAGGGTAAAAAGCACTTTTCACATATTTCCACACATTTTTTTAACATAGAAATAGCCTGGGTCCTTACTTCTCAAGCAAAAAGCAAGTTGCTCTGGTTATTTATCTTCATCTAGTATTTTGCTTCATATGAAGCTGAAAATTTGAAAAGTATCTACATATCCTCTAAGTTCCTAAACCCAAAGCATTTAATAAGAAATAAGCCATTAGTGACCCCCCATTCCTTTGTATCCAGAACAATTTCCAGCTGAAACCCTGACAACAATGGAGTGATTCATAGCTCACAGATGTCTCATGAAGATTTTCTCAGAACATATAGTCAGATGCATTTCACAAGTGCACTCTGTTTGCCATCAGACAAATATGATATATACTAGCTTCACCTTTACCCATAAACCACTTGAATGATGTTTCATCAAAGAAAGTATGCTTTTCATCATGCTTTTTACTGGCAACAGAGCTGTGCCCAGAAGTGCTAAGTCTTTTTATTGTAAATACCCCTAGGCTTATTGCTCATCCTCCCTCATTCAGAAGCTGGTGGGCATGTAGGAAGGGGAATGACACTTCCACACAGTTGTTGCTTCTATACATTGGGGATCCTTTCTCATACTGAACTAGGGAAGAGAAACAGCTTACTTCCCACATATCTTTGGAGCTCAGCCTTAATTGCAAATGTGATGTCCTTCAGTGTAATCAGTTATTCCCTTGTTCCGAGCTATCCTAAGTGCCTGATTGACCTTCACTGTCCCTCTAGCTCTTTGTCCCTTCTGGCAACAGATAAGATAAAAGTGTTTAATGTGTTGGAGAGCTCCAACAGAACTTTCCTGTGTGCATTCTGTTGCAGTTGTTCCCTGACATTGTGTTGTCCGCTTGTCCAACTTTGGCTCTGATTGATGGAAGCTAGGAGAGGTTGTTTAAACAGATACGGTAGCCCCGTGACATGGAAAAAGACAGGGTCAGCTTAGGCTTGCCAGAGTAAGAAATGAAGGATAAAGCAGTCACCCCCTGCATCTTTACTGCATATGTAAGGAACTGTTTCATGCCCCTTCCCCCATCTCTTGGCTGCTGGGGAACAGAAGAAGATATAATGGGACTTGTCAGAGTTGTCTTCCCTTTCCCTTTCACCTTCCTCTCAGCTTCATCTCATCTTCCCTCCCTGCTCTTTCCTGCTTTTGCCCTTCTTAAAACTCTCCCTTAGCTCTTTTCTAATTAAGATCTTAAACCCCATTTCTTTTCACACTGATCATGACACTACAGTGGTATTTGCAAAGTCACTTTATGCCCCCTCTGCTTCCTTGTTCAACCCCTTTTATTGCCTCATCTCTCTCAAGATAGCTCTTCAGGTCAAGGACTGCCCCACAGTTCAGACCTGTGCAATGCCTTACCAAGTACTGCTCCAGCTCTGCTTGGCCACAGCACACGGCCACAGCAAAAAAGAGAAACCCCACGGGCATCCCAATCCACTGTAAAGCTCTTGACCTTCACTTTGCAGATTGAGGTCTGCTACTGGCAATGGACTTCGTTCCCTGGTGGGGTAGTGAAGCAAGCTGTTTGTGGCATGCCTTGTGACTGCTTGGCAAGAGCCTCTTCTTCCTGCTGCCAACTGAGGATGGGGTTAGGTGTTCATTTTCAGGACCACCTGATAGGTACCCCTTCACAACACAACAATCAAACCAAACTCCAAAGAGCAGTACAGTTGCTGGATTCCTTGAAGTAGCTATAGGAAAACATCCTTTAATTGGTTCACCTACGAGCTGAAGTGACTGGCTTATGCAGTGCAACGAGGAAGGAGATAGATCTAGTGGTGTGTGTTGAGGCGCCTGGATCTTTGCAGTTAAGGAGCCTTGCCTGAGCATTCCCTCAGCCTTCCAGGGGGAGGCCAAGAGTGGGGCAGCCAACCAAGTGAGTCTGGCAGGGTGGGGTGGGCAGGAGTCTGGGAGACCCTGGCAGCAGTGAGGGGAAGGAAGGAGTGGCTTTATGCAGCTGATTTGTTGTTCTTCTCTGCTGTTTCCTGACTCTTCTAGAAGATCCCTAAAGTTTGAAGTGGAAACAGTGATACAAGGTTGGGCAGCCACTACCTAATTTTCTCCTGGCTCTCTTGCACACCACCCACAGTGGGTGGGATGAGGCTCCCCTGCACCAGCAGCTGCACTGTTAAAAAGTCTTCTCTCAGTCAGGGAGTGGGCAGACTTAAGGGAGAGAGCTGCTGGCAACATCACTGCTGTCCCAGGTTTTTACTTTGGGAAAGCTGGTTGCTCTGTGCCCGCACTGTGGGTGCACTCCATTCCTGCTCTGGCTGCCAAGTCACAGGCTGCTGCCTCAGTCCTCCAGAAGTGCCCAAGACACTATGGTGACAAAGACAGGAAAGGTGCCAGCAACAAGATTGGAACACTGGAGGATGTTTAGACCCTCCTTGGGACTTCTCAGCAGCACAGATGAAACTGAGTCTTTTCATCTGAAGGCTGATCAGTCAGGGCTACTCCAGCCACGGTACAAGGAGAAGGATGGAGCTAGAAGGGGGAGATGTGGGGTGGGATCCAAGTGTCCTAGTGTTTCACCCCCTAACAGGCTAACCACATCCTCCTCAACCTAACCTCTAAGAATTGGCAGCAGCAAACCCAGTTCTCCAGGACTGTGGCACAGACAGAATAGCTGGTGGGGATAGAGGTTTTTGATGTCCTGAGTCATCTGCTGCCCTGAGCCTGTGGCTAGGAGCCATCCAAGCAATACCTACATCAGGCAAAAGCCTGGCTCAGGCAGGACCAGCTGCTCCATCACTACCATTGTGCAGCTGGCTCCTGTGCTGGGATGCAGGATTTTACCAACTGTTTGTCCTGGGGGCAGCACAGGCTGTTGTGCTACTTGCTGACACTCTGTACAGCCCTTGAGACCATGCTGAATTCATGGGGTGACATGGAGTCTGGGCCCAGCCTTGCACAGTGGGTGCAGTAAACAGGGCCAAGCAGGGAGAGCATGAGAAATGGGCTTGCAACAGCAAGATCATTGCGTTTCCCTGGTCTGCTGGCTTTTCTTTTCTTGCATCAGGCTTTGGAAAATGCTACGATTCAGTCACATTTGGAGCCATGTGAGCACTGGGCTGTGGCCACCCTCCTGCTCCTCGGCTTTGGCAGGCTGACACCTACTGTGACCTCCTCACCCAGTGCCCTTGGCACAGCTCCTGGCATCAGATATCCCAGTTTTGCATAGTTGCGACTCCCACTGACTTGGGTCAGAGTTTTGCTTGAGGGCCTAGAGCAATGGCACTGCTTGAGGCTGTTTCATGATGAGAGTGACTCACTGCTCCCCGCCTTGGTGTACAAAACAAGCAAGGCCTGAACTCGTTCCTGTTCCCATCCCTCTGCCTTGGTTTCTAACCAGTCAGAGCAAGCAGACCTGTGAGGGATGGCCACCCTTGTGGGGACCCAGTCAACAGGCATTTGCCAGGTTTCTCTTACAGCTGTATAGCAGTTGACACTAAAATAAAGACAAAAGTTCTTTTTCTAGTAATTTAAGTCCATTCCCCTGGTCAGTTGCAGAGACAGCTGTGGGAAAAGCCAGGTTTTTCACTCATGTCTCATTTCAGGGATGTCTTGCCCCTCTCACACCTGGATGATTCACTGCTCTCTGGGCCTTCACTACCAGGAGTGCACAGTGGCTCTGGATGTTGCAGGATATCTGTCTCCGTCCTTCTCTTAGCCGCCTGTTGCAGCAGAATTCACTCACTGTCACCATGAGTTAGCTATTTCCCTCAAGGGTCTGGTCAGCATCAGATATGCACATGTGCAACATCCATTTAAATCCATAATAAATGTGCACACACATTTTGTGTGGTGACTGGCCCCCTGACTCACACAAAAATGTATTTTAAATGGGGTTGGAGGATTTGGGCCGTCGTTAAATCTGCAGGAACAAGGCTCAATCCTGCATTCCTGTGCAGTGGGGGGCTTGGGGATGTGCATGTTGTGCATGTTGTGAAGGACCAAACTCGCACTGCCCTTGCTGCATCCCCCTTCCCGTCCACCTCCCCAGGATGAAGAAACACGACTCCAGCACTTTCTCAGTGGCGTAGACTTCCTGTTGCAATCCTCCACTCCCTCTCCAGCACAGGGGAAATCTGCTTAGCCTTTACTTTCTCACACATGTTTCAGATGTGCAGGGGTGTGATTGTAAACAATGTCATCGGCCGTGCCAGAGCTGTCTGCTCCTGCCATGCTCCTTTCCCAGCACCCCAGGGGTTCCCGTAACAGGGCGTAAAGCAAACAAAGCAAAACAGTAATCTGCTGTTCCAATGGCATTTTTTTTTTTGTTTTTAGAAAATGTTAATGATAGGTTATGTGATTACCCTAGGTTTGGCTCCACTTACTCTTTATTAAGCACATCTGGTATTTAGTAACAGCGTAAGTAGCAGGAGTTTTTCTGGCGCGCAAATGAGATTATCCAATGTTGCCATGCAGTATGGAAACTCCTCAGGGAAGCCAGTGAACTGCGTGGAGATACAAGACTTTCTTGTCGGCTGGGCATCCAGCCAGAATAGCTAAAAAATGCGGATTGGCACAGAGCTGTTGCCACGCAAACACTTCTGGAAATTTCTGTGTTTGGTCCTGCCAAATCTTTCCTATGTAACATGAGTTTCTGTCTTCCTCAGCAGCCCGTCTGAAGCCCGAGCTCTCCTCTACACTTTCAAAAGGAAAAATAAAAAAAAAAAAGCTCCAAGGCAATCTTTCAATCCTGTTTCCAGCACGCCACTGCCAAGCTAACAATTTCACTGAATTAGGGGGAATTTCCTAAAACATTTTTTTGAGCTACATTGAGTGCAACATGTGGGAGACAACTGTGTTTCCTGGAGAAGAAAGGAGAGCTGTCTTACTCGTGGAGACTGCCTAATGTCTAGCGGGAGAAAAACAACCAGCCATGACAAGAAAATGTTTTTTAAAACTTGGCATGAGAAGCAGGTTTTATTTATTTTGAATGCCTTTTCCAGTCTGGTCAATGTAGTGTATGAAGAGAGGGTTGGTAGAGGAAAGCTAGTGTTTTTGTTAGGGCCCAGGGCTTGGAGTCAGGAGGTCTGGGCTCTATTTCTGGCTCTGCTATAGCCTTCCTGTGGGACTTGGGTGAAGCTCTTGGAGGTGAGTTGTTCCCGTCTCTAAACTTCTCCATGCGTTTAATGGGGGTATTGTTTGCTCATTTCGTATGGGTTTGTGTGAACTCAGGCACTGTGGCCAAAATTATTAATCCTCTGTGTTTCTTAAGGAAAGAACTGGGAAGGATATGAAGCAGAGAAGCAAATGTTCATTTGTTGCTTGACCGTGCTTGGCTGCTGCTGTTGCAAGACGCTGGCCTTTGGATCTTTAAACTTGGTTGCTCTGTGTCTAGAGATCTTTGTGGGTGTTCCTGACAAACCCCTGTCAATTTTGCCTCTCCAACCCCTAACAATGGGACACATGTATTTATATTGCAATTTTGTTGACTTAGTGATGGTGCCCTTGGGAAGGAGTAACTCTGGGTAGCGTCTAGCCCTTTTCACTGTGAAGGGGGCACTTAGTGTGAAGGCTGGCCGTGAGCAGAGGGGATTCATCCTAGCAACTTAAAAGCACATTGTGCCAGTGACTAGTTCTAGCAGTCATGTTGTGCACGGCTGCCCTTTCTGTGGATCAGCTCGCAGTGTGGCAAGGAACTGCCTGGGTAAAGCTCACGAAGACAGTGTAAAAGCACCCTACCAGGCACTTCTGGCTGCTGCCTGGTGGCTCAGCTGTCCTCTGCAGTGAACTTCTGATGCAACTTCCAGCCACAGGAAAGAACATCTCATCCAAAGAGCTGACTCAGCTACAAGCTGCATACCAGCATAAGTAGAAGAGGGGATCTGGCTCTGCTACTGCATACTTTCGACCACAGCAACCATCCACACTTCCAAGAGGGGCAAGGGACGGGGCAACCAGCAGCCCTTCATCTGTGCAGCACCGACAACATTCTTTGGGAAAGTGGGAAAGGATTAGTAACAATGACAAAGCAGGCATAGCTATCCAAAGGACAAACAGATAATCTCGGGATTTTCCTGTCTGCTGACCCACCCTTTGATAAGCCAAACTAATAAGCTCTCCATAAGTTAACTTGTGCACAAGCAGAGCTTCTTTTCAGCCCAGTCTTGCTTCTGTAAACATCACTCCCATGGCTGTGGCTCCTGTGGCTGCAGTGACATCCATAGCTTGTGAAAGACATCTTACCCAGTAACTAATGGGTGAGGATACAGAAATTTTGCAGGGCAGTGAGGTGCAAGGGAAAGAGAATAACCCACAGCGTAAAGGAAGGAAAGGACTGCAAGAATGGGGAATAAGAAGGTGTAAGATTCAAGGTGAGAGAACTTAATTTCCTCAGGAAGGCAAAAATTAAAAAAAAAAAAATCAGACAGAGAGAACTGAGATGGAGAAGTGCAAGGGAGAACTAAAGAGACAGAACAAAGAAATTGAGGAGGACAGTGGCCAGAGATGAATGGTAATGGCCAGGGAAAAAAGGAAAGAAGTAGGTAAAACCACTGTGTAAAGACAAGGAGTGATATGATGAACAAGAGAAGAAAAGTATATTTTAGAAGAGGGAATGCAAACAAAGACAGGAGAGGATGACAGAGAAAACAAAAGAAAACAGAGGTGGAAGGAGGAAAAATAAGACAAAGACATGGGAGAAAGCAGGTGAAACAAAGAGAATCACACTGTTCTTAGGTTAATGAAGTTTCTTTTTACTAGTTCAGTATTGTGTTGCAATGTCCCAAGAGGCATTTTGTTTCTGTGGCTCTTTTGACCACTTATGTCTAATTATTCTGGGTTCCATGACAAAGTAATTAGAAGAAAAGGAAAAGAGCCTAAAAGTCACCCGGATGTGTCATAAGGCTTTGTCTGAAGAACTGCTCCCTTTAGAGGGAATTGTTTCTAGAAAATAGCTGGGATGCTGACATCCCCAGTGTACATGTGGCTGGCCTCTGTGTCGCCTGGCTAAGCTGGAGGGGCTCAAAGATTTCTGAGCCCTCCCCACCCACTTTGCTATAAATGACTCTGTTCTGCTTGGGAGGGATGATGAGGAAGGGAGGATCCTAGCAGAATCCTCTTGCCAGCATGTCTCAAAGCTGGCTCTGATCCTGCAGTATTTGGCCAATATTTGTTGAAAGTGGAGCAACTGAGTGCAGGGTGGCTTAGTCCTACACCCCAGTCAATGGGAAGTGAGGAAAGCAGGAGTGGATAGTAGATTTCTCTTCTGATCTAATACTCCTTTTCTCTACATGCATTGCTCGAATTAACTTGGTGCCTTTTATTTATTTATTGAAGTGAGACAGAAGCGTTTTACATTCAGGAGGCAGATAGACCTGACAATTACTGCATTACTAAGAAACCTGAAGCCCGGGAGTAAACATCAAAGGAGAGCCTTTTCTCTGGAATTATATAATCTCTGTTATGCAGAGTAATATGGTAATTACCACCTTACAGTAAAGAGGCAGAGCATCTTAGTTAATATACGCAAAGAATGTAACTGCACTGTATATCTTAAATCATCGTTTAATGCGATAGAAAATCTGGTATAAAAAGCATCCAATGCCAGACCAGGACATCACAGCCATGTGCTGCCAAGCACTGAACAGGCACAAACTTACTCTGCTGGTTCAGGTATGTTTGACAAATTCTGGCAGACACTGTACCGAATCAGGTAACGTCTGTCCTCCAGTAAGGATAAAACTGGCATAAACACCACATTGTGTGCTCTGACTAATTGAACAGAAACATAATAGTGTGCTTATGCCAGATCTGGATCCAGTACACACAGGAGGTGCTCCTGCGGTGCCAAAATCTCATATTAATGAAGCTAGAAGCAGAGCCATGTGCATTAGCTGCATGCTTTGAATTCTTAGGAGTGGCAGCAGTTCATGGCAGGGGGCTTTTTCAGAACAATCATAAAAGGATTTTTTTTTTCTGGGGTGGCAAAATTATTTCCTTTGTTTCCAATAATCTTAGCATTTGCAAATACTGAATTAGTCCTTTTGTTTGCTGCATTCATTTATTGCAAATTGCAGTCTCAGTACAGCTTGTGTTAGGATGACCAGTCCCCATGCTCTCCATCATGCAGGTACTCCAGTCTGTTTAAAGATGCTGACCAAGCATAATGTTGACCTCATTGCCATGAAAATTATTTGCCATACCAGCACATTTAAATCATTTGAGACTGAAGGAAATAATTTGGTCAATCAAAACACTCCCCTTGGTTTGTCCTAATGTACATATCCCAGCGATGTGCCAGAATGGTCCGTGGTATTTTCCCGTTAAAGTTTCATGAACAAATTGGAGAAAAGCTTGGAATGATTTCTCTACCTCTGGGGAAAATCATAGACTCTCAACATTATGCTTCACCATCCCTGCTAGAGATGATTTATTCCTGGGGCTCATAAAAAATTCTTGAAAGAGTAAAATTTTTGTCTTGTGACTGCAGCATATTGCACCGAGTGTTGGACGCTTTCAAAACAATTTCCTGAGAGGATGTGAAAGGTAGATTGGGATCCAAGGGGACACATTTTTCTCTTTTCCTTTTGTATTCCCAAGATGCCTTCCCACTTCTGTAGGAAATGCAATGCAGAACATTAATCTTCATCGACTAAAAGGAACACTTTTTTTCATTTCAAAGAGGAAAGCAAGTCTCAAAAATTGAGGCTAAACCTGGTAACTGTAATAACGCTTGGCACTTACATGCAGGTTTTCATCTTCTAGCCACTTTACATTAAGTAATGAATCCTCAGGACTTCCCTGTAGAGTAGGTAGCTGAGTATTATTAGCCCCCTTCTGCAAATGGGAAAACCGAGGCAGGGATGTTAAGTACCTTGCCTAAAGCCACCGAGGGATTCTGTTGTAGAGTCAGGATCAGAGGTTAGGAGTTTTTGTGCTTTCAATTCCCTTATCTATTGTGTCACTTAAGTACAGAGCCATAATTGAATATTGTAATGACCCAGGGGTGAAGTGATTCCAGCTACTCAGATCCAAGCATGGCTCCTCTGATGGTCAGAGACTCAGTGGTGCAGTTGCACAGAGGCAGACAGAGCACGAAAGCCTAATGGGCAGGATAAAGAAGTGTCGTTCTCTTTGGCCTCCTCAAACATGTTGGTCAATGTTCATCAAGCCAGGTCTCAGCTCAGCTCTTCAGCAATCTGTGCCTTCACTTTAAGGCATAAGGCCAAATGTTTGCCTTGATGGGTGTCTTGCCACTAAGAAATGCATCTTCAGAGGTAGAGCCTGCTGTTAAGACAAAGGTTTTTGTTTCTCTACATTTGTGTGAAGCTTGTTAGAACAGTCAAGTCCCTCTCTGGGTAATTCACGCCTGTGCAGGAGTGTGAAAAGAAACACAGACCCCTGTGCTCCTGGCTAAAGCAGATTCTTCACTACCTCCAGGAACAGGACTTTTGTACTGTGTGGTCCTCACATTACACATTTGGAGGGGCCTGGCTGTCTATACAGCAGAATAAGTGGGTATGGATACACCCCTACTCTGAGAGACATGAGCAGAAGGAGCAGGCAGCATGCTCAGATCATGTTCACATCACCTGACTGGGAGCACAGGTCCTTTCATTCACAGGGCTACAAGGAGGGTTAACAGATGTCAGCCTTACCCCCTGACTCCAGTTCTTCATGTAGACAACATATTATTCCAGTTGGGAATGGGAGTCTATTTTGCACCTGACAGGGCCTTTGTTTTGGAAGGGAATCAGAGGATTTGGAACTGGAGACAGATCCACACCCTAAGTTTATTTTTTTTATGCACAGGAAAAATGTGGAAATCCCCACCTGCTGCTGGCCTGGATAAGGATGATTGTTGCACTGAAAACACAGGACCATATTTACTCTGAGAATGAAAAGATGACATTTTCTCATGCCTGTGAATTTTGTCTACTGATTTTGCCCTGAAAACCACTTAGTTTTACTAATTGGTCACTAGAGATTATGAATATCAGCCTTGCATTAACATTTTAAAACAAAATACTACAATGATCTTTTTGGAGTTTTCTGACTAATTCTGGTAGTACCGTAATGAAGTGTAGGGTGTTTAGAGTAAGAAAGATTGTGTGATAAGTGCTGAGTCACAATTATTAGATTGTCAGAGACTACTGAACCCCACCATAAGTGTGAGAAAAGCTGAGAAGGCAATGAACCTTGCAGGGCACTGATGCTAACTGATATGTATCTTGTATTTTAAAATATAAGAAAGCAAACTCCACCTAGACCAGAGTATTAACTTCTCTGGAGTCTTCTCACTCGGGTTTGTGTCCTCTGGAGAGGCAAGCGCTCCACTCAGCAGTGCTGGCTGCTGAGGAGCCCTGCTGAGCTGCATGCAGATACAGAGTAGGTCCCTTGGCCAGGTCCTCCATGCGTGTGACCCCTGGTGATCACCTCACATGATCAGCGTGCAGATGATTTACTACAAAGGAGGTTCTCCATGTTGCATTTGCTGGCAGTGGGAGTTTTGCTAAACATCAACCTTTCCAACTGCACAAAGTGTTTATAAGGCACACAACATGTCTGTCAGAGCAGAGTATGTTTTTAATATAACGTAGTACGAGCATGTGGAAAAAATAATGGAGGCTGTTCTCCATTCAGAATTCAAGCACAACAAACTGTAATTGTATCAACATTTTTAGAACATGTTTTTCGTAAGCATTTCATTAAATATTAAGGAAATACAAACACATATGTTCAAAATTGTGCCAATGTCCTATAGATTGCATAGGAAGGACTTGGATTTTCCTTTCACATTGGGATCGCATCATAATTCCGTGAGGTCATCTTTGTCTGTGAGGAAGACTGGGCTAACAGTTTCCTCCTTGATACATGTGTATGTGCTGCAAAGGGAGAGCATGTCTGGAGCACTGAAATGTACATGGTATGCTAAAATGTATCTTTGCTTAAGCTATTTGCCTTGTCTTTACTTTTTATTTTGAAAGGGAAATACACTCTCTCATCCGTTACTAACATGAGAGCAAACTCAGCTAAATCCTTTGTTGGAGAAGGGAGCTCTTTGGTAATCAAATGTTTTACTTCTTCA
Organism: Pyrocephalus nanus; assembly: GCA_038380795.1. NCBI lineage: Eukaryota > Metazoa > Chordata > Aves > Passeriformes > Tyrannidae > Pyrocephalus > Pyrocephalus nanus. The sequence continues at coordinate 75,514,378 of CM076260.1, read as the reverse complement.
CAAATCAGAGAGAGAAGGTAATATAATTATATTAATGCTCTCAACTGGTCTGTTTTATGAGGCTGTTGTAACAAGACCATCCATTCACTTAGAGAGTATTTTGAAAACTAAAGGCAGAGAAGCTAATGTTGGGCCAGGGAGCACTGCGCACCAGAGCAGGATGGGTAGATGGTAGGGGGACACGGCTTTTGGTGACCAAAGGTGTAGAAATAAAGAAAGAAGTTATGAAGCTAGATTCTGTCCTCTCCCTGCTTTTGTCTTGCCACACCTGCCCTGCCCTATTTTGTACCTCCTACCTCACTGTTCCTTCCCTGTTTTGCTTCTTGAGCCTTTCTGCCTGCTGGAGGGACACAGAAATCCTCCTCGCACGCAAAGCCCCCCCATCACTCCCACAGTCAGACCTGCCTGAAGCTACTGCTGCTTTGGCCAGGACCCTGTTGGTGGGGAATGAAGAGCAGAGGAGGGAGGGATGGCCACAAATAGCATCGTGCCCTGGCAGCTCCTGGCAAAGGAAATGCAAGGGAACACCTGATGGATGTGTGAGGTTGCAGCTGGGTGCTGGTGAGGATCTCAGGGGAGCTTTATGCCATGTAGCTCCTTGAGTAGGTATGGGTTAAAATGAATGAACACTGATTTCCTTCATTTTTGCTGCAGTGAAAGATAGGGGCAGTTACTTGGTTCAGTCAACACCAGCTGCTGTAGGAAGGTTGCCTTGAGTGTGGCCTGGGGAAAGATATGGTTGAGAGTATTGCCTTTTTAATCTCCACAGGCCATGTAACTGGATTTTCCCAAAATACCAATCCAGCTCTCAGGCTGTTCTGTGAAGCTGACCCCCTTTGGAAACCCATGATGTGGTTAATATTCTTCTCACATCTGCCAGGATTTAACCTAAGGACTAATAATATTACTGGAATATCAGCTTCTATTTCAAACTAGTATTTTCCTAAATTTTTCCTTAAATATAATCTGATAAAGGAGGAATAGAAGGAATCAATGTATTGGCCTGCATAAGTCCTCATCACACTAGGTGTTGGAAAAGGCTGGAATTCATCTACTTTGTTACAAAGTTACTAGGTTTATCTTAAAATGTTATCTGGAGCAAAGACACTGTACTGTTACAGTTATGATACCAGTATCTTGTGAAATAAAATGGTAGGGGGTTATCCCTTATGGGAAATAGAGTAATGATGCAGGAAGCTGCACTGTCAGTTAGCAGCAAACCAGTGCTCTAGAGTGGTTTTAGGGTGCAGTCAAGCAGTGGAAAGCCTTTCCATGGTAGATGGTACAAGGCCGGGACTATATTAATTAGAGGTTACTCAGGATTTCAAAGCTCTTTTTTTATGAGGAAGCCAAATTGCTACTCAGATAATTTCATGGTAATTCAAGATCCCTGGATTCCTTTCTTGCTCATTTCTTGTCTTAAGGTGCTGATGTTGGTGATCGCTATGAAGGAGTTGACACACCAACCGTGGGGCTGGCGAGTTCGACTGCTAGTGACCTGCTGTGAGTCCTTCACTCTGACTTGGTGCTGTCTACCCTGTAGAGGTGTTCTGTGAGGCTTTGATAATCCCCACAGAGCTGTCTGGTTCTCATAGAACTACAAAATGTTATCACTGTTACAGAAACACCCATTTTATTCCATGCTATGACTGATAGCCCACTTTATTTTCCAGTTCCATTTTGCTTGTTTTCTTCTGCCAGTACATCACTTAATAAAGGAATTGGACGGCTCTTCTTGTACATGATGAACAGCCAGCCCTTTCTCAATGTGTGGCCCTCGCCTGGACTTGCCATTATTTGAGGTGTAGATGGGTTTGTGTACGAGCCTGCACACACACACGTGCACGCTTGCAAAAGCACAGGCTGAGTGAGCTCCAGGCTAGCCATTAGATTTCCCCTGCTATTACTCTACTGTACATATTCCTAGTAGATTAGAACAGAATTTTTTTTATACACTCTTCTATAAAAAGTGTGCTATATTGATTGCAGCACAGTGAGCTGCTGTGGTTGATATCCGAGCTCTAACCCAGATAGGGATTAGCATTACATCAACCATCAGGCGAGGGAACCTGGCGAGCTGCCAGCCTGTAAAAATGGAAGACATTTGCGTCACTGTTCCCTTGGTAATGCTTCTTGGAGCCGTGTCAGCTGTCCCCCGAGGTTGTTTCCTTAATATGTCAACAGACATTCCTGAATCTTTAATGCTGAATAGCTCTTTTTCCTCTTCCAAAAACACTTAGGTGACAGTGCAGCTAGTGTCTCCTGCTGCCCCTATGTATGAAAAAATTATATACCTATGTAGATGGAGCTTAATACCTTTTGGGGGAGGGTCACAGCAGTTACAGTCAGATCTGGGTGAAGCAAAAAGCCCATCTGCAGCGTGATTGCCATTTGTATGCACTGAGGAAGCAGCAGCCCTGTTCAAACCACTCCTCCGCCTCCAGAGCATCCCACTGAAGGGAATGAAAGCATCTGTGTTAGATCAGTTGTTGGAATTTGCTAACATTTGGGATAAACTCTCTGACCTTGCTTGAGGAATTCCAGTTCTATACAATAACTTCAACTTAATGTGCAAAAGCTGTAGGGCTGCGTGTGCAGTGACCTCTAGCTTCCGGAAAACATTTGTTAGTGCCAATTGTGAGAAATAGTCAGAGCTTTTATTCAATGACATTTTCACCTTTCTGCTTCTCTGTGCAGCCAGCTGATATTTTCAACCTGAAGAATTAAAATGCAAGTGAGATACACTTAACAAAATTTGAGCATGTGCCCTTTCAGCTGAAAGTAAACATCTGCTATCAAAAAGACCTTTTGTTCTTAGGTGACAGTTTTAAGTTTGCTGTAGTAATTAATCACAGACTTGTAATTTAATAGTTCGGGAAGAGCAAGCAAAGAAGTCATTCTAAGAAATCACTTTGTGAGTAACTTAATTTTGGTCAAGGAGCATTACAAATCGCTCATGATAATTTATCACTGTCGTATGCATTTCACGCAACCCACTGACTGAGCAGAAAGCCACTCTGCTGGTTAAAATTCAGTTCTGCCAAGGGGACAGAGAGCTCTGTTATTTTGCAGTCTTTATCCAGTACTGAAGGACTTCCAGATTCCTTGCTTGAGGAATTTGACCCCAGTGCTGGAATTTGCCTCCTGCATAGCACCCCACAGCGAGCTGTTTCCTTAAGCAGCCATGGGCAGGCAGGCAGCAGGGAGGGAGGTGCTTGCTGGGGTCCCAGCAGAGGCAGGCGATCGCTGCCTGCAGCTAGGCCAGAGCTGCAGAGCAGGAGGGAGATTCCCGAGAACCCTGATCTGACAACCTGCATTAGAAACGAGGAAACCACCGAGCCCTTCAGGTGAAGCATTTGCACGTGCCCATGTACACACACTTGCGAGGGAACTGGTGCTCCTGCCTAAGCCTGGTGCCTGTTTGCCCTTACACTTGCCACTTGCCACCTGCCTAGTCTACAGCTGTCATGGCCAAGCTCTGCCCTTGACAGATAGGTGACCAGTGACTCAGTTCAGTGGGAGAACACAGAGTACCCACTACGGTGGCAGCCCTAGGGAGGAGTAACCATGCCCTCAGCTCTCTCGGGGTGCTGGCAGAACTGGCTTTCCCCTGAGTCTTCTGACACCTGAATCCCACACAGAGATAACTATTGCTCAGATGCTTGGTCTTCACCTCAGCTTCCCCGGAACCTGGTGTTCATTGAGGTCAGAGCCAGAGAGTGATGGGGGTTTGTTCTGCCTTTGATTCCATGTTGCTGTTCTGCTAGGAGTGCTGGAAGAGGGAGGTAGAAAAAGTGTGGCTCACAAGGATAATCCAAAACCGAGACAGGGACAGGTGGAGAATACCAATATCCAAACTGAGGGGTGTTTGGCTGTAGGTTACCAGCCTGGCAAGAGACAGGAGCAAGGTCCCAGATGAGCAGCTGGGCTTGACACATATGGCAGAAGCAAGACTGATCCCAGCTGTAGCTGCTTTTGCCTTTTGGCTGCTGCAGAGACCTGCACAGGGCTGTGTTTGCCTTCTTGAGAGAGATTGCCTCTGTGCTGTAGGTCTGCCTGGGGATGAAGAAGCCCTCACAGCAGGACTAGCAGTGTGGAGAGGGCAAGGAGAAGTAAAAAAGTTCCTTCTCAGAGACAGAGGTTGTAATTCATTCCTCTGAAGATTGCCTCCTTCCCTCCATTTCCCTGCTACGGACCCCAGATTTCTCGCCAAGTGAGATGAGCCCCAAATTTTTTTTCAAAGCCCTGACCCTTCCCTACTTTCAGCCCTGTGGCTCCTGTCTGTCTGTTGCTATCATGCATTTCTATATATAATACAAGAGTCCTGTCTGCTGCAAAGGGCGTTTTCTGAGGTAAAGTTAAATACACAGCAAAACCTTCAGAAACAGAGCCTTGAAAATACAATTCCTCTATCCTGACTGCTTGTGTCATTATTCAAAAAGATTGTCGAATGAAGGTCAGCTCTTGAACAGGTTTGAATTTTTATAGTGCCGTGAATGAACCGTCTCCTAGTCCCAGAAAGCTGCAAGTTGAGATCTTTTGTACCACTGAGAGCTAGGCTTTGAAAATCCCAGTGATATCTGAATCCCTGAAACTTCTGTCACATAAGAGTACTGCTTATAGTTACCAAGTAGTTGCAGCTGAAGGAGGTGGGTGCCAGCTTGCCCTTGAGCTCTGTACTTCCTATCAGCTTTCCAGTAGTGCTTCCTCCCTATTTATGGGTGCAGTTCAACACTCTCTGCCTCTGCACGCAAAGAAGGCACACTGACCTCAGTGAACATACAAGTACCCTCACAACACTGATAGCAATCTACAAAGCCCAATATAAGTTCCACCTTTTATGTCCTCTTTCCATGTGTGATGACAGCGTGAAAGGCTTCAGAGGGTATGCTGACCAGCTTTTAAATCTGACTATCTGAAGCAAGCAACCCTCAGAGATTGGCACAGATTTGACACATCATATTCTTTTACCTGATCTAAGCTTGCCAACTTAATGGGAGTAGTTTTGATCCACAATATTCTGAAACTGCTCACTGAAACTGGTCGCTGGAGGACCAGGAAGTATCCCTGCTTCTAATTGTGCTGCAGCAATATTCCATTAAATTTGCCCTGGATGCAGTCTGGCAAGCTAATGTACATCCATACCAATTTTCTAGGCTGTCTGCAAGGTACTCCCCCGGGGACCAGATTCCACGGTGATTTACTGTTAATCATCGTTTCCCCATGACTTTGTGCTTTTTAAGCCAAATGCTCAATATTCTGGGCAGGTGTCACATGGTGCAACTTCCTGCTGTGGTAAGAGAAAGTCAGCCGCAGCCCACGGAAATACTGAGCTAGGAAGGTGTGGCTTTCTGATGGTTAGCACAGGTCCTCAGGTTGCAATGTGAAGGACATCCTTGCCTTGACTCCTCTTGTCTTCCTCTGTCATGGAGAAGAAAGCAATAGCACTGGCAGCAACTAGCATATTTAAAGACCCAGCACTGAGCCTTTTGTTTTCAGAGTAGAATTCAAAATGAGTCATCTACAGGTGAGTCAACTAATAAACTGGCTGGAGAGAGTGACAGACGCTATGTTAGCATAGGAGGAGGTATGCCAGGCCCATGAAGAAGGATATCATGCGTCCTTTCGTGATGCCAGAGTATTCAGAAACTCATGCCTGCTTTCTGGGATGGCTGCTCAGCCAAATGTTCCCATTAAAAAACGACTTGTCAGCTAACTGTGTTTGTCCACCCAAAGCAGACATTCTGTATCCGTCTGTTTATCCTAACACGGGAAAGAAGCCTGGTTCACCTCAGCCAGTCAGCTCTGCTCAGAGTGAAGTGCAGAGAAAATTCCAGAAATATCAGGGAGCTTGGGTTCAAAAAGTGTGTACAGAGACTTATTTGAGATTCCAGATGTTTTGAATTGTCTTTATAAAAATAAAACGATCTTTTAATACTTCATTCATGTTATAAAAATGTTTTGTTTGTTTTTATCCAAAACTCATGTTTGTCCTGGACATTTCATAGGTCTGTGCTAATGGATATCAACAGTGCTATGACTCGATATGTCAGTTGCAGAAACCCAGCTTGTCCTCCCATGCCCCTGACTTAGGAAATTTCTTACTGGAGACTTGGGCCGGGACAAGGAGCAAGTGACTGTTTCCTTGCATAGCTGCAGAAGGTGGGTATAGTGAATGCTTGGAAGACCAAAGGGCAGATAGCTTCACTGAGTGGAAACACTAGTTATTTCTGGCAAGTATGTGCCTCATGTGAGAAGTCTATGCAGTATTTTTGGATACCTCTGATGCCAAGTGAGTGCTCTTCAGGGCATGGATGTGACCCAGACAGGAGGCAGGGAGATTTCTGAACCTTAAGGACATCCAAATAGGATGTCTATGAAAATACCTTGACAGGTCAAGGAAACAGTGTTGTGGGTAATGAATGTTATCCCAAGAAAGGTAATGTTCCTAACTTATTTCAGTGAAACACCACAGTATGTGCCAGGTATCATGTTCATGAGATGGGCTCATTCTTAATGATATCTTCCAACCAGCTTGTCCGCAACAAATATAAGCAGCACATGGCTACTGATAGGAATAAAAGGAGGTAAATAAGAATACCATACAAATGTAGGATGGATATAGCTGAACCAGGGTTAAACTTCAGTGGAATTCACAGGCTGCTGATGGCTATGGACTGAAATGGATATCTGCTGTAGGGAGACAGCCCATTGATCACTGGTTGGCATGGCCATTCTCATGGAGGTGGAAGGCTGTGCCAACAGACAATCTGCCACTTCTCTGAGCTCTGTGCACATCCGGTCTCCAGTGCTGTGAGTGCAGTAGAAGTAAGGATACTTCCTTTTCCTTTTTGGAGGATTTTGTGTCAAATGAAAAAGCTACTGATAGTTGATAACTTCTTTTGGTAGTTCCTGTTGTTACAGTTGCCAACAGAAACCAGGCTGTTCCCCAGCCCCCATCCTGGACTGAATATCTTTAATGGGATCCCATCTTCTATGACAATAATGGTAATTCCTTTCATGCATGTTACTCCAGTTTTACCTTTTCCATTCTGGGAGTTCCTTCAATATAATAATACATTTTCCCAGTTACTTCTTCCATTAATTTCTGTAGCAAAGGCTGGCGTTCAGATCCCTGTGCTGGCTTCGGATATGTAGCAGATTTTGGAGTGGGACCTTGAGTGAACAGCCTCCTTGGTTATAGGCTACAGTGTGGGTGAGTGACAGACAGATGCAGGGTAATGGTTGCCTGTGCAGAGGATGCTACCTGAAGCTGTATTCCAGCAGGTGTAGAGTAAGAGTCATCTGACCAAATGTAGGTGTCTGTATCTGAGTATTCATCTTGATTCCCGATAGTCAGTGGAGAAAATAAGCACCTCTTGAGTGTGATTCATCTTAGTCTAAAGGGGATGTATAAAGTAAATCAGATGATTCACACCCCAGACATGTCTATTTCTCTGCCTTGAGTATGAAAGGTGACTTGCTCAGATGTAGATATCTAAAGTATAGTGAGACAAATCCCACTCAAAGCATTATGTTTGAAATGGCAGCTCAGGAAACTATGCAGAAATAATGTCCTCCCAGCTAAACGGTGCTCAAACTACCTCAACCATCTTTTCTAAATTTTTCTCTACACCTGCCATTATGAAAAGTGTGTGTATTGTAGAAGATATGCCCCAAGTTTTTTTATTTGTTGACTTCTTCAGCAGGAGAATTAGAAGATTGCTGCAGGTCTGTAATGTGGAGGGTAGCAGAGAAGTTCTGTGGGTCTAACTCACTCAGGAAGTGTGGTGCAAAGGTGGCAAGCATGGTCTCTAGTTCAAGACTCAGTACTGGGGGAAAGCAGCATGCTGAAGCTTCATGTTACCATTATGCATGTCTCTTGCATCTCATAGAGTGGGCCAGGGAGTGTCAAACACCAGTCAGACTGAAGCAGCCTTCCAACTTTGTCCAGAATGAGGGAGTGGTTGTAGGGGAAAAGGAGTTTATATTAGCCTGCTGCTGTATTGTATTTTGTAGAAGAGCTTCCCCCTGCAGACAGCGTGAGCTTAATACTGGTGATGCTGTCCTCCATGCTGACTTCTGTCCATCCGTCCTCAGGGAATTCTTGAGCTCTGACTGTGCTGAGTCAGTCAGTGCTTGGCTGCCCTGATAAATCCTCCTGTTGACAGTGTAAGCTATTGCACTGAGCACAACAGGAATAACGAGGCCTGCAGTCAAATTAGAGAGGAGGCAGACTTTAGAGACATAAACAGACTCTTCTTCTTGTTTTTGCCCAGTAATGTCCTGTGAGTATGTGCATTTTGGAGAGTTTTCTCCAAGTGGGAATTTCCATCTGGATGCAGCATTTTTAAGAGAGCAATCAAGCCAGGGCCCTGCTGGCATTGGATGGGGAAACATGATGGCTCATCAGTTTCCTTCATTGGACCGGTGCCACCATGGCTGCTCTCCAGCCATTGGATGGAGGGTAACATCTGCTCAAGGTGATCCCTAGGCAGGAAAGGGCATGCAGAAAACAGGCACAGTCAGACCAGATGTGCAGTGACAGAGTTTGTGATAGAAGTGGGACAGCAATGTTGTAACCACATGAACTTTAAAGGGACCATGATCTCTGTGACACAGTTGCTCTTGCTCCAAGGGCAGGGGGGTGTTTCCTGCAGCTGAAAACATCAAATAATTAAAGGAGAAAAAAAGTGGTGCATGGAAGCAGAGCACTCTGAGATGGATTTTTAAAGTCTTTGTAATATTACACTTCCAAAATTGCCAGGCATTAGTGGTGAGTCCCTCATTTGCTTCCAAATATGCTGACTGTCAAGAGTGCAACGCCAGACTCTGTGTTGGCTCAGGCTGGAAAGGATGATTTTGTATGTCTTGTACAATTTAACTCTGCAGTGAAATGACTTAACTGTCTGCAGGCCTTTGCTGGTGTATTTTATTGAGCATTATATGAAGCCAGGCATGTTGTGAGGGGACCTTCATTAACATCTAAAAATAAAATGTTTGCATTTCAGTGTGATGTCTGATGCTTAACATCTGAGGGTTGCGCTGCAGAGCTGCCAGGTGAAAGGTGGTGGGGCTCCAGAGGTTAACAGGGTGGCAGGGTGGGGCTCCAGAGGTTAACAAGGTGCCAGAGTTCAGGGCCAGCAGCCTGGTTACATAAAGGAGCAGAGCAATGGCTCTTGCCTCAGCACCAAGTCCCCAAGAGGCTGAGAGCTGGAATACTGGAAAAACCGGACTGATCCCTTCTCTTTCCCAATCAATCCTATTTAGCAATCAAAAAGAAAGAATGGCATGTGACTCTTAACTGCTAGCCTAAGCTCCTTCACTAATTTTCTGGGAAGGGGCTTCTAGTGGTGTTGCAAGGCCTGTATCTCTCCCCCAAAGAACCAACAACCCTGTTGATTTCAACTACCTACGTGGCATGGAAGAAAGAGCCAAAATTTTGGTGCACACCTTCATCTCATGTGTGGCAGTTGTGGTACTAGGCTTTGTGCTCCTTCTGTTCAACTACAAGAATTCTTCAGGGAAATGGCCCCACACCTTTTAGTGTTTAGGTGCTACCAATCTCCATAAAAACCTTCTTCTGCTTTGTTGAGGAGATTCACTTTTAATTTTTCCCTATCAACAAGGTATGCCAGGTTAGGCTGAGAATAATGTTGCAGTAACTGGAGTTATGCAACTAATAAAGTGCATGGGATAGTCATGATGTGGTATGAGGGAACCCTCAAAGGTTTCCAGTAGTCTGGTTGAGAAGGTTCCTTTTCAGACCAGAATAATAAAAAAACCTCTCATGTGCAACCCAAATAGAAAGTCAGATTTACAATGTTCAGATCAATGCTTGGGAAAAAAATAATGAAAAGAACCAAACCAGAAATAATCTAGACATACCGATAAGTATATTGTTAATACAGTTGTTTTGGTTTTCACAAAAAGAACAAAACAAAAAAAAAAAAAAGGAAGGTAGTACAATTGAGGTAGTCTGAGGTGTAGATCAATGCCAGGGGATTTCAAAACTTTAAACACACAATTTTTTAACCTTTCCTTTGGCCTCCAAAGTTTTCTTGCAACTTTTTCTTCACAGCAGAACCATTGTACTTCTTGCTGCGTTCCCTGTGGTATGGACATATGGATCTGAAAGCCATCAGCAGGCAGTGAAAGTAATGCAGGTAAATGAAATCTCTCCCAAAGCCTGGGAGGAGCACATGTGGGGGAGAGTATTTCATTGCACAAATTCCACACTTGTGGAATGTGGCTTTTTTCCCCTGAAATTATTTCTTCATGTGATCAAGGCTTGTGCAAATGGAGGTTGACTGTACATTTACTCAATGTAATGAACACAGTTTACATTTTGGAACATCTTTCTAACCCTTGAGTAATGTTGACTTGTTTCCATTCCCTACCCTTTGGCTATTACCTACTGTTTAGTGTTTCTTGTTTAATCTAACAGGCCTAATGGGTCATCTTCTAGTGTTACCTGACTCAGTAATGTGGTTAAACGCCTGCAGAATATGTCAATACAAGAAGGACAGAAATGAGGGGCCAGCAGAATTGAACAGGATGGACTGGTTATTGAGACAGACAAGTTCATCAGATAGCACTGCCAAGTTGCCTTCTAGTTCTTCTGTAAGGGGTGCTTTATTCATTTCTTTTAATTAATTTTTAAGCTGCAGCCATAAAATCCCATTGCTTTGGTCAGAAGGTGTTGGGTTAAAAGTGTTGCTGCATAAGATACATGTTATTCGTATGACTTTAGGTGTATGACTAAGTGTTTTCAGCAGTACAGACTGATTGGGGGTGCCTTCATTTTTGACTTTTGTGCTCCAGCATCTTGGAAGACATTTCAGAAAGTTGTCCCAAAACTGGTTCTCATAGATTTCAGTAAGAGGAGAAGTCACTTGGTTCTTCGTGATTGCATTGTAACCTGGCAAAACTAGGTCCTTAGTCTCAGTGTCTTCCTGACTTCTTCCACCTGTATATTTGCCTCTTCTGATAGAAGTCAAGAAAGTTTATTCCATAATGCTAGAGTACTAGGGAACCCAAATAAAAAAGTAGCACTAAACTGAAAAGCATTGTCTGTCTTCAAATATCACTATTTTTTTTTTTCTCAGTGAAGAGCTTTAGAAAAGCCTCTCTGATTTTCAGCTGGAATTAAAATTCCATATGCAGTATATTAAGTGGCTAATTATGTCATTCATTTTACAGCCTTCCTCTGAATGACTTGATTGAAATGAATGGATTTTAATCTCGGGGGGGCGGAGGGAAGGAAGGAATAAATGCTAAAAGGTTTGTTCTGTTTCAGCACTTGTATTTTGAAACCTAAGTTAGACGTTTAAAACAAATATGGAATGTCTTTCCTGGAATTAAAAACTGGCCAGTTTTGCAGTTTGATAATACCTTCTGGGATGTGGTTATTGTATGTGTGATTGACAGGTAGTTTAAAAGGGCAATTCTCTGGTTCAAGGAAGCAAAGGAAGGCAGCAGAGGAAAGTGTGAAGGAAAGTGTTCTAACTTCTGATTTTTATTAGTTTGGCTGTTAAAATGTATTCAGTCATTGAATAAAGCTTATTCATAAAATTCATTATTCATTAAGGCACTTTGGGGGGGGGGAAGCACTGAACAGCAACACTCACTTATTTACACTAGCAATTTCATCACAGAATTAGATCATGGGGCCAGATTCGCCTCTGCATTTAGGCAGTTCAGTTTCACTGACATCATGGAATAACTACCATTTAGACTAATCTGTGGCAGAACAGAACCCAGCCCATACTGCTTCTTTAAGAGGATGCCTTGGGCAATTTCTTTGCTGTTTTATTGCTGGCTAGGTTTTGGGACTCTTTACAAATGGATAAAAAATTAAAGAAGTATGACAAATGGATCTTCTCACTGAGCAATATTCAATTGAATCATTCCATTGAGATAGTTAGTAAGAGATGGATGTAAAGAGCATTCACATCAATAATTAGTAGCTCATTTTTAAGAGTTTTTACCCCTGCTGTCTGACAATATTAAAACAGTTTAGATTTTCAGTCCTCATGTAAAAGGTTTGGGGTGACAGCAGGGGACAGGAAGGGATCACACTGAAGCTCTTATTTTGTTAATATGATATACAACATGTAAGATGACAGTAGTCAGTAATGGGAAAGAATCAGTAAATGACTGAATTCATGCCTTTTCCAGGAGAGATGCATTAGGTAATGATCATCCTTCTTCATAGCAGCACTAAAGGTTCTTCTTCCTAACTGATTTTTGGCTGAATCTCAGCGATGGAGCAGTCCACATGAGACTGAATGGGTGACTTAACACCTCGTAATTGACTAATTGACGCACAGAACTGTCTGCAGGCTCTATGCCTAGGGGGGAATGTCATGCTTTGGAAATTTCAGGCAGAATTTCTGAAACTCATTCTCATTGGCATTGCTCATCCTAGAAATCCTACATATTACTTTATGATTTGAGTTCTTACTGCAAAACCAAGATAAAATATATTCTTTTCTATATTAATGAATAGCAGGTCAGGAGGCAGCAGTAAGGGAAACTAATGCTTTTAGGGCATTTCTTATCTGTACCCTGATGCCACAAATACTGTATCATAGATGGGATGGGACTGGCCAGAAGCAAAGGCATACCACAGCTACTCTGTGGGTCCTTGACTTCCCCCATTTCTGGTGTGAGTTGAAGGAGTCAGCACTGAGATCTGGCACCAACCATGTGGAACCTGAGGAAGATACTGATCCACAAGGCTACTAAACCAGGTGGTATTGTGGAGGCACAACATGAACTTGTGCTTTTTTTGGGTCTCTTGCTTTACCTCTTTAAAAATCTTCCTACACCGTGACCTTGGACTCTCCTTGTTGTGCAGGGTGATGATGCAACTTCCAAGGAAACAGCCACGTGGAAAATCTGAGGCTCACAGTCATGGGGCCAGGTTCTCTGATGACAGAAAGTGGAGTAGTTCCCCTGGAGTCAGTGGACTTATTCTAGCTGACAATCTGACCTATTGAATTTCCAGTTCCTTTTGTGGGAACAGCTCAGTGCATGATTTGATCTGAATTTCTGGGGCAGGGCAAGCCAGGAAGATTTCAGACTTCTAATTGGCATTAGAATGTCTTTAGAATTTCAGCCTTTGTCATTTTATCTTCTGATCATCTTTCAGGCTGCACAGCTGTCTCTTGCTTTGACTCCTGTACAAAATCCACAGTCTCCATTACAGCAGTCCTTCCCTGGTTGACTGTTTAGAGTCTGCCCTAGCATGATAAAGGTAGAGCTGGCAATTTCCTTTTGGGACAGGCTGTATGAACTGCGGAATAGAAGGTAGCTCTGCTTGAAAGCAGGGGAGCTCCTTGCCACAGAAGCACTCCCAGAGTGGGAGAGAAAGGGGAGAAGACAAGAACCAGTAACCTGCACTGGCTCCCTGATTCTCTGTCAAGTTCATATTTAGTGCCAGTGTGGACATTGGATAGGGTGGAAAAAGAGATTAGGCAGGCTTGTGTCACAGACACCTATGAAGACTGGAGAAAAAAAAAAACAGCACTACGCTTCAGAAGTACAGAGTTCCTATCATGGGTTCCTATCAGGTTTCTGTCCCAAAGCTGCAGAAAATTAAACAGGAAGTATCGGCAGTACCTCTGCTAGCCCTTCCTTAGAATCACATGGGAAATATAAACACATTGCTGTGGCGCTGGGTAAACAGGAAGCCAAAATAAGGCCATTCATGCTGCTAGCTGTATTGGGTGATAGCTCCCACGTGTTTCTGCAGTATCTGGATGTATACCAACTACAGACTGGAAGAACTCCATGCAAAATCCTAGAAATGTCTCAGAAGCATTTCCAGTCCTCAGAAAAATGACACATAGGGAAGGTATCTGCCCCACAGTTGTGTAATCAAGAAGCAAGAGAAACAATAGATTGGTATGCTGCCAAATTGTGCAGAAAATGGCTGACTCATGTGAGTATGCAATCTTAAAACCTGAAGTAATTAGTGGTAGATTCATAAGTGGGAAAAGTAATGCAATGAGACTGCTGAAAGAAAAGCTGTCCTCATGGATAGTAAACTATAGGAGTGTCTAAAGCTACTGCAAAAGCAGTATAGGTGGGGTAGACGTGGTTAGTTCAGAAGGTAGAACTGAGAAGCATAAAATAAGGTCAAAAGCAAATGCCTAAGTATGAAGCAGAAAACATCAGGGAAGACCTTTTTTGTTGTGAGAAAAATGTACACATGATAGGGTGCACAGCAATGGCATTAGTATGATGCAAAAGGGCAAAACCAGAACTCTGTGCTATGTGCCAAGAGAGAGCAGCAGCACTTAGAATAATGAATGCTATGGAGACAGTAGGGCATTACTAAATGTGGTAGGTTGCAAAGGCTTCCTTACAGCTATGCCAAGGAAGGAAAGAAATATTAACCATGCAAAGATAAATTAAAGCAATGCAATGACCCTGTGCCATTAGGCAAAGTAAATTGTAGGTTGAATCAGTGATGCTGGCAACAACAAATCCTCTACTTTCAGCTGCACCCAGTGAATTGTCACCACAGAGTGGCTTTAAGTTTGAAGAAAACAATTCATGCAGGCAATGGATGCAGAACAAATTTTAAAAAAAATAATTATATGTGCCGAGCTGGCAATATTTGCTAACATCCCTGCAATGAAGCTGTTAGGAGGCATATCAAGAAGTGTTTGAAGGGGAGGATGTCTTCCGGGCATACAATTGCCTTCATCTATTTCCATCTTTTCAATTTGTGCCTCCAGGAGTGACTACAGAATAAAAAGAAAAAAAAAAATGGAGCAGTAGAAGGAATGGAAAAGGAAGACATTTTTAAGTAATGTTTGGATACTGAGAAGCCAGACAACCTACCCCTTTCTGAAAACTGAAGTGCTTTCAATAAGCTAGAAAAGAGTGTTCAACTGAATGGCTACAAATGAGGAAATATCCATCTTGGTGAGAACAAACAAATTATTGGCAAATGGGGTATTGCCAAGAACTTTTGGGTAAGGAAAGAAACTACCTCACCATATCCAGGAAAAGAGCAGATGAAAATGGTTGTGAGTACCACTGGGATCAGATGTGAGGTGGGAGAGCATCAGTGCTGTCAGCAAGTTGTATTAAAAGAACTCTGAGGGATCTGTGTAATGGCTGCTGATGTTCTGGGGATGGAGGCAGAGATTGTGTGGCAGAAGATGTGATACATCATGATCCCATCTTCATCTGTCAGTTAGAAAGACTCAGGGAACGGATCTAGAGCTGAATAAAACCATAATGGTGTGGGGATTGTTTGCAGTACCCTGTATGAAACATCTGTTGATGTCCCAAGAGCTGGGACCAACCTTAGCAATTTAGAACAATATAGAAGCTTACTACTCTCAGATGCACAGACTGCACTCAGAGTCTGTTGGGATTTGTAACCTACCTGATGACTTTTCTTCCACAGTTTTCACATATGTGCAAGTCATTGATATAGCTCCTGAATAAAGATGCAATATGGACAAGTGGTATCATCAGAGGATACAGCAATTACACATGTGAAGGAGCTGACACTTAACTATCCAACTTTTAATAAAGAGCAGATATATAACATATTGCTAATGAGGAGTTCTACACATTAGAAAAAGACATGTTCCATTTGCTAATCTATAGCTTGATTTTAGTATCTCCAGCAGAACAGAGAGATACATCCAAACAGAAACACTTTTTTTTTTTTTTTTTTTTTTTTTTTTTTTAATATTGGAAAGGCCAGAAAGCAGAGGGAAATGTCTCCATTTTCAAGAATACTGGATCTGTTAAAACAGATTGAATATGCAGGAAATCATGATACCCAGATTGCAGGGAATGGACATTTTCTTTGGGAATTGTCCAACTATCTTCTGGAGCTGCAGTCTGTGCAGAGCAAGCCAGAAATAGTCTGTCTTGGCCAAATATGCCAGAGGCTAGCCAACATCTGGTGGTCTGTTGTGGCATGTATAGGGCAACCAGCAATGAAAAAATGGAAACACACTGCTCTTCCCACCATCCATAGGGAGAACACAAATGTGCCTCTCAACCCCAAATTTGGCTATGTGGGGTGCTACTCAGACTTCTGGCCAGTGGGTGAGTTTAAAGCAATGGACAGAATATTCCACACAGTGGGAACACAGATCTGTTTGCTTGAAATCCGTCTTCAAATTTACTCCCTTCAATCATCACCACAGCATTGCCACCAAACAGCAAATTAGCACTTAAAATGACTGAAATGTTATTTGTGCCAAAGAACATGAAGAAAATACATAGCATTACTGTTCTTGAAGGAAGAAACAATCTCACAGAAAACGTGGCTCAATCTGCTTCCATCTTCTGATACCTTGAGCAGTGTCACTGTTAAAGTGACTTGTAGCAACGAAAGAAATCACATACAGAAGAAACAGGTGAAAGCCAAAGTCTCCTGTGACTGATGAAATAAAGACCTCTCAGAACTACCAGCAGGACAAGGTATTCATATCAGATTATTTCCTCTGGACATACCATGTTCTGGGATGCAAACTATTTTCTTGAGCCGATAAGTTCTTGCTCATGTAATATAGGACTTGTAAATATAAATTTCCATGAAACCTCAAATACATTAACTTGCTATGCACAGAAAACACAGACATAACAGTGAATTACTCACTTTGCAGACCTGATTGACAGGGCACAGATCAAAGCAAAAGAGCAATGACTGTGGGAATAGATGTGATACCCCAGAAATACAGTGCTGAAGAACTCAGGCAGAATGCAGTCATCTGTGGTCATGAGTGAACAATACATGAGCTCCAACATCAAGGCTGCTTCCAGGTATACACAAGGCAGTACAGTACTCTGGCATGAAAGAACAGCCTCTTCAGACACAGAGGAAAAAAGCCTTGCTCCCAGAAGAAGTGAACAGAAAAAAAAACAACACCCCCCCCAACCCAATACATTAGCTATAAAATGAAACAGATATTAAGAATATACATTAAAGATTCACAAAGGTTATGCTGTTCATGTTTAATTCTGTGGTCTCAAACGTGACTAAAGCTACAAAATCAAAGTGCCCAACTGGGACTTGGATATTCAGGCAGAGGATAATGTCACCTGAGCGAGTGTTGGATGAGAAACATAGAGGAAGGGATAAACCTGCAGCACAGAAAGGCTGAGCTGCAGGTAGCAGGCTCTGGGTGGGAGATAGAAAGGAGGCAGGGAGCAGCAGGCACTCAGTCCCTCAGGAAGCACAGCCCTGGCGGGTAAGCCTTCCCTGCCTGCTGCAAAGGGCAAGAGGAGTGACATTTCTGGTCACCCTCGGAGTGCATCTTATAGATACATAATTTTAGGAAACTGCTCTGGGAACAGAAATAAGCAACTGCTGTTCATTCTGAAGACCATAAAAGACAGTGTCCTTAGAGCAAGCTTTTCAAACTTGAGCAGTGAGTGCCTACTAGGCACAGCCACCAAGTGTGCAAAAGGCCCAACAAAATAAGCCCACTTAGAGTCACTGAGCAGGAGATATGTACCCTTGCTTCCCTTGCTTCTGTCCAAATGATAGAATTCCCGCTGATCAAAAAAGTGTCTAAACTCCCATTGGTTTTATTTTCAGCCTGCTGTAATAAAATAAGCCTAGTTGTTTGAAAACTCTTAGGGAAATGTATTTTTATGGGCCTCCTGCTAAGGCCAAGGAGTGTTTGGGGTGCTTGTGGGATTTAGGTGTCAAAATGATGAGTAGAAAGAGGTGTGTCATACTGTCACTTCAGAGTTACTGCCTGTCATCCAGTACTTCTCCATAACACTGCAAAAAGGGGTTGCTAGCATTTCTATCCTTGTATTTCTGAAGCCCATTCTAATTACTGAAAGTGTCACCAAAACCGCAGTAACACTGATAGTTTTTATATAATAGTTGATCCTTTACAGAGAAAAATCGGGGTGCCTTTGATCTGGATCATCTCTCAGGTGTTTAATGTCTATCTTGATATGACATAAGACATAGTAGAGAGAGAGAGAATATTTAAGGAATGAACCAGATAAAACAAGATGTCAGACTCCAATTGTACATTTCTTAGGATTACAGCAGACATATTGCTGGATTCCAAGTCTTCACTGGCACTCATGACAGAAAGCTGCTGCAGCTAGCGAGCTCTGCAGGGTCTTGTCACTTAGCAAATATGGTCTGAAAAGTGTAATGTCTTTTTCTTCTTGATACAGCTTTGGGTAATGCAGATATGATCTTCAGAAACCAGATGAACAAATCAAAATGGTGGCAAACCAAGAAAAAAACCCTGAAAAAAAAAGACAAATACAATGCAATACCTCCACAACAACAATTAGACACAAAATAAAAGCGGCCACCAGCATTTTTATTAGTTAATTGATATTTTCTTTTTACTGTCATTTATGTCTATTGGCTTTAAAACAAAACCTCAGCTCCATAGTTGAAAAGAATATATTTGCCATGTTGATCAAAATCCGTCTTACATGATTCCACCTAAATTTTTTTACACAAAATGCATAGCCAAAACAATTCTGGTCCTATTGTTGTTTTAAACACTTACATGACTTTATGAATAACAAGTCCGTAACTTCCTTTAAGGGCTAATGTCTATAACGAGCAAAATGCCAAGAGCACTCCTTTAGCACTGTGGTCTCCTTCCACCATCTGCTGGGATTCCTTAGCTATTGCAGGACTTAAAAGTCAGGTTCTTTTCTAAGAACAAGATTACTTATTTTAATATTCCCCCTTTTCCTTCATCTCTCGTGTTTATTTTGTCACTTATGAGACCCTGAATGAAGAATTATTGCTAATTATTACTGAAATTTATTTTATCAAATTTATTTCCAGATGAGTGTATTTTTTAAGATAAAGGAAAGGTTTAATTTGGTTCTGTGAGCATAGAAAAAAGTAATTTTTAGTTCATTTTCTTTCTAAAGTAAAAGAAAATTTTATTGAAAAATTAGTTTTTTCCCTGTATCTAGCTAACTCTGTTTAAAGTCCTTATTACTCCATACCAGCATGAACAGGATTTTGGCTTGGACTTTATATCATAAGCCATGACTAACTAAGTATATCTTGCAACAAGTCATTTATTAAAGGTGATTCACAAATTAGAAGCTACACAAATGGTTCTTAAGAGTCCAGGATGAATTTGCCTCAATGCTGTTTAGGTGGAGAAAGTATTTATATAATATAAACTGAATATATTTACATAGAACTATCAAGAGATGAGAAATGCTGTATTCCCTTTCCACACACAAAGTCAAGCATGCACACACCTCTATGTCATTTTCAGACCTGTTTTTCTTAGTTGTAGCACATTTTAGGATGCCTTACAGTCCAGAATATGGAACTAGCTAGAATTTATACATTTAGTATCAAACACTATGTATCAACACGGACATTTAGGCCTTTTTCAGTATGTGAGAGAAACTCATGTGAAAAGTAAAGAAGGAACATGCATTTTGGCCTAGTAATGATGCTAAATCTAGAACAGGCATTATGATAGTTCACCTGAGAACTTCCTTGCAGGGCTAACCAAAAACTGGGAGTTTTCTCTCTGGGTTTTGTTTTCCAAATGTTTTTTGAGGAAAACTCTGTGCCGTGATCTGTAATCACTCATTTTTTTTAAAGTACAGATGGTCAAGGATCTCTAGAGTAGGCTTACAAATGTAACTCCAGTATGAGTATGTGTTATAAAACCAGTTTCCCATGAAAACGATTTTAAAATGTCCAAAGAAACAGCTTTGCTCAGCATTCATGTATACAGTAATTTCAATGAAAACCAGAAGGGGTCTAGGCTAAGATCAAATACTTGAAAATTGAATCTCTTTTTTTCTGAAGAAAGCAATTTTTTTGCAATACAGTGTTATGGTTCTACGGTGGAAATTTTCAAGAATTATGCAACATGATTTAAAAAAAACAGAACTACTTAGATGCAGTGACAGGAGGTGAAGGTCAAAGAAAACATCTTAATATCAAGATTCTCAAAGATGAAGAGTTATTTTGAATGCCTCCATTTTTGAGCAGCTACTAAAGGAGAGCCACACTTTCAGAAAATGATTCAGCTTCTGAATGCTGGGTTCCATTAAAGTGTTTCTATTGCCCAAAACTTGATGACTAGTTATTGTGGTCTTCAAGTTGTGTGATTATTGTGGCACATTTTCCTGAGTGTAAAAATGTGGTAATAAATACCTCAGCAATGTGCTTTGAAGTTTCATACATTATTGTCTACAAAATGCTGTGAATGGACCTTAATGGAAGACCTCATAAATGTGTAAAAGACTACTGTTATAATTTTTTATGAGATTGAGATTTAAGGGGTGAAGCAAAAAAAGAAATATTAAGACAATATGATAAATGTCTATTTTTTTACTATTCCTGTGTGGACAGCAGGAAGAGAACCTAAAGTAAACCTGCAAGACCAAGCTAAATTAATTAATTAATAATTGAAAAATACTTTAGGTAATACCCAATATCTTAATAATGAAATTGTAAAACTGAGGTATTTCTAAAAGTTAGCTGATCCAGAGGTTTTCCCTTTGATCCTACTATCTTTAAAACACACTACAGAAACTGAAGAGACTGTAACCTCTTGGCAAAGCTTTCACATCATCAAACAAGGGCCCTCCTCTGACTTTGAAGATATCCTGCAATCAATTAAGAAGGCTCTAAATGATGTCGGAATGAGTCAGGAGTTTTGCAGAATAACTGGCAGGCTTCCACTTAGAGAGAATCATTTGGAATATGAGAAAACAGGGAGGATTAGCCATCCCCATTAAAGACAACAGCATCAGGAGCTGTTTTGAAAACACTAGAGCTTCTTCTTGCCTAATGCTTCCAAAGCTGCTGTTCTCAGCTAAACTGAACTGATTTGTTCTGTCTTTATTTTTAGTATGGGAAATTCAAAATAAACTTGGAAATACTTCTCTGAAGTCAAATGGGCAAGTCAGAATGTGGACATATTTTGACACAACTGATTCCTCCTTTTTCCCTTGTGGGGTTAACTAAACCAGAGTAACCTAAAGTACTGTGGAAGACGAGGGAGAATATTTTAAACCTGGTTTTGCTTGCTTCCCGTTGATGTGAAGGACCGTGAGAGATGGAAGGCAGCAGTAGTGTGGGCCTTTCACAACCTGACTTCCCACTGAGGAAATAACACTGATCTCAACCACTGGCTGTTCAATTCCTCCACTGATGTGAAAACCAAAGATAACTTTTTTGTACTCAGCAGGCTGTCTCTTTGCTTCCAGAAGGGACAGATTAGCTTTAGTTCTGAAGAGCTTCTTATCAGTGCTATATTTTGTGAAGCCAAGGAGCTACAAAGTTCTTCATAAATGTGTGTTCTGAAAAGACACTGACTTGCAAACCTTCACATTTGCAAAGAAAAATATCTAGAAGTTGGAAATAAAGTGAAAACTTCCTCCCTGCCTCCACCTTCTCTTCCCTTCTTCTTTCCTCCCTCCCTTCCCCTGCAAAAAAGCGTTATTTTTTTCTGTATTCCCAAGGAAGTAAATGAGAACCAGAATGGTCCTTGCAGTTTGCTTGGGTTATAATTTTTATTTTTTTTAATCTACTTTTCCTTATTATTACTCCCAATAATAACACCAGGGCTTTAAAAAGACTAAAAGCTCCCAAAGCTGGTAAATTTTCACACAGAAGCTACAGAGTATTTTCCCCACTATAGTAGATCCTCTTATCTGGTTCATTATCACTAGAATCCCCTGTACATTAAAATCCAGAGGCAGCAAAATACTCAGGCATGTGCTTAGAGATAAGCTCGTGTTTACACAATTTGCTAGATGAAGACCTATAGACAAAAGCTGTTACGGAGAAACTGTGATACCATATGGACATTCTCTCATTTGTCACATTTCTTCCAGATCTACATATGCTTTTCAGGCTGAAAGCTGGAGAAGCATGTATTACATACATTTCAACAGCCCTTTTGCTTCCCAATGGTAAAATCTATTTAATCTTTATCACCTAGCTCTGAGTTTGAGCAAGGGGGAGAGGAGAGGTCAAAAATGAATGGTGCAGCCTACAGCTGAAGGGAAAATCCTGATTTTTTTTTTTTTTTTTTAATATGAAAGCAAGGAGGGTCAATAAATTGGGAAGCCAGCTGTTACTGGGAAGCATTTTAATTCCAGTCTGTACAGCAAATGCTATTCAGCTACATGAAGCAGATAAAAAAATGACTGCAGATTTCAGGAGTGTCCTGTCAAGTAGGTTAGCAAAATAAAGACAGATGGCAAAGGATTTTATCTAATTCTTTTTACTAATTCATCTTTTCCTGACCCTTCCACTGCACTCAGTCTAACTAGAGATTTACCAGCTTAACTTCCCTTTTGTAGCTCACAGTGAGAAACCACATAGCAGATTTGCAACTTCCCATCATTAGGAATGTTTAATTGGACCCAACTGCTTTTCATCAGCTGCCTTTAAATGCAGCTTCTGAACACAGGATGTTTACAGTGTTACAACAGCAGAACTCCAGCTTTATTTTTAAAACAAACATCCTAAAAACCCAAGAATATTGGAGTATTTCCGGTGAATGTAGCTGTCCTCCTGCTCAGTCAAAGAAGAATTTCAGGCTGGAATCTCTTACACAGGTGTGAATAATCTCACAGCACAATACTAACAGTAGTGTCCAAAAGATACCTTACTGTTTCTTTCCTGTGCTCTTTTTTCCCATGCAGATAAAGAAAGGAAGCCATGTAGCACAGCCCTGATAATGCTGAAAGCGTGCAGTCTGTGATTCAGTGCAAGAAGGCCCCTGCTGCAGTCAGAGCTCTTCCTTGCCTGCCTGATTCTGCTCTTCCTCCTTCTCCTCTCAATTATTTTAAGATATTTTTTGAAAATTCCCACTGTTTTTTGATTTCCCTGTTTTCAAATACCTGACTTGATACACACTTACCCTGATCTTTCCAGGTGATGATGGTCAATAGTAACTCCTTATGGAGTCACTGGGGAACTGACAGTATTCAACACCTTCCAAAGCCTAGGTTGCAGCATCTTCAGGGAAATGAGGAAGAATTCATCCAGCATACGGTGTGTGCTGCCCTCTCTGCTTCTCCAAATTACTTTTACACCTCCCTCTGTACTACACCTCCTGAAAATTCCAGATCTGGTCTCTCTTTTATATAGTCCTTTTGGTTTTCTGTGCATTTATCATTCTTCTCTTTGAGTTTCTACATTTCTCCAGTGGGGAAAAAAAAAAAAAAAATCCAGAAAATGGCAGTTCTTCCTGTACCTTTCCTTTTACTTTCTCTCCTCTCTTTTTCTTCACTATCACTTGCTTTCTTTTCACCAGAAAAAAACTTGAAAGGCACAAAACTTGAATGACAGTGACAACAGCACCATCTTCTGTTCTGCAGAGATTGTCAAGGCTTCAACACTCTAGTGTCTGAGTCCTTCAGAGATGGGTCTGATTGAAAAATCTGTAGCTACAACTGGAGCTGAACTAACTCTTCATGAGTTTCAATGTCTGAACAATTCTGATTGCATGTGGGGAAGTATGTGTGTATGAAAGGCTACAAACAGTTCTCATAGCACTTATCTCTGTGGGACACCTTTTATTATCCTCCTCATAGATGTTCAGTTACAAAACTTAGCCTATTTTTGATTTCCTTCCCTGTGGTTTGACACATTGCTGGTTTCTGTGTTTGTTTATTTATTTATTTATCACAATTAGTGTTATCCTTACTCTCTACTGATAATATTGTACTGATTGTCACCAGGGAAAATATCCAGCCCAAATAAATGACACAGACAAGGAATCAGCTCATCAGTTCACATAAAAGACCATAGATCACAGAAGGGCACAGAACATGTGCTGCCTAAAATTTATGTCAGTGTGACAACAAAGGGGTGTTTGGCTTATAACAGAGAAAAATGAGGTGGGAGTTAGTACGAGAAAAATATTAAGTCTTACTTGAAAGACTAATATATGGACAATTAAGACTGGCAGGTAGGTCACAGGGTACGTCAGTGTGAAAGTTAACGTCTTGGTTATTAGATAAGAGGATGAGGAAGGATGGACTAACAGGTCTGGAAAGGGAAAAGCAACAGCATGTGTTTGATGTATTACAGAAGAGGGAGCCAGCAGAGGGGCATAAAGGGAGAGGCGGCAAGGTCAAAATAGCAGGCTAATAAACAGATCTTCACAACAGCAAGATCTAATTAGTGTAAAATTGCTTTTGTTAAGCCAGGGCAGGGGATGTGGATGTGGTACACTGACCAGACAATAATTATAAGTATGTGGATAGATAGGAATGTGCCTGTTTGGGAGAAATTCTGCAGATAGAATTTGCAAGATACAGGGTTTGTTCATCTTTCACAATGGTATTTGGGGAGAGAAATGTGGAGCTAGTTACTCAACAGGTAGCTTGTGAGCAGTGATAGCTGACGTACTATAATAACAGTAGACAGTACAGTCAGATTGGGATATACAAGTCAGACTGGGATGCTGAAGAGGACATGCTCACTGTATGTGGGTAGGAAGTTCAGAAATTAAAGGGAGAAGGGAGAGACCAGCTGGAGGGACAAGCTGAATCTCATTTTAAAATGGTAAAGATTAAGACATGCTTGCATTGTGACATGAAAGAGCCAGAAGAAATGTTTTTGGGGATGGGAGTAGGAATGCAAATGGAACAAGTACAAGAGGGTGAGGTGATAACAGCACAGCCACCTAGTGGAAATGTTGTGACTAGCTTATCAGTGATTTCCTCTTTCAGTTAGAACAATTCTGCCTCTCTCTCTCTCTCTTAGCAAGGGTGTTCAAGGACTTAAGAGAAACTGATAAAAATGTGGTGACTTTCCTCTTTCTCTTTCTCACCTCTTGTAACTCCCTTTTTCCTTATCCCCTGGCAGAGAGGAGAAGTTTCTCAGTAGCAGTCCCTTTTTAATCCTTCTACTTCCACCTACTTTGTCAAGCTTCACCTAAACCTAGAAGATACATATATATCTGTACTTGGGTATGAACCTTTGCCACAGTATGTGTTCCCCTTTTCCCACCTATGCTGCTCAGCACAAGTGCTGTCTTGGAGTGAGATTCATGTACCAGCTATGTGCTTTACTGTTTGTTTGTTTGTTTTGTTTTGTTTTTTCCTTTTTTATTTTTTTTTTCACAACAGCACTGAGGAAATCTAGAAGAGCATGTGAATATACCCAACTAACAAGTAAGGTTTATTGTACAGAGCACATCTGTGCTTTTCACTTCTTTATTGTGGGATAGGGATGTGGTTGGGCAATTTTCTGCATAACTCTTTCAGAAATCTCCCATTTCCTTTTCCTGCCTGCAGCGGGAGAGAAGAGAAAAGGCTGTGTTACACATCAGGTTCATCCAGAGACCTTACACTATGCAGATAGAATCTAGTAAGGAAAGAAAGTCACACTGCAGGGTCAGCTGAGCCCTCCTTCTTATGAACTGTGCAGAATTACCTGTAAATGTGCAGGTGGTAGTATGGGACTTTCATGAGATGAAAGGTATTTTGTGTGATCTAAAACCATCATCTAAACTAAACTTTTGAAAGACATATACTTGGCCTGAGTTCTAATAGTCAAAGGTGGTGCCTCAGCACCTTAGCAGTGTCTTTATGGCAACAGTATAACACATACTTCCAAATGGTAAGTGGGGATTTCCAAGACTTAAACTGTCTGTAGTTCATATTGCAGTTTTGTCCATGATCCTTTTCTAAGACAACAAACTACTAGAATGATCATCCACAAATTGTTCCTAGTATAGAATTGCCTGTTCATATGATCACAAGGGGAAACATTTACATAAGAACAAGTATACATTTCTCTACTGATTCTTTAACTAGGACTGTGAGGAAGGAACCTCAGTCCTCTTGTATTACTAAACTGGTGTAGAATTACAAGTCCTGATGAAAATCAGAAGACTATTAATGTAAAATTATTTGAGTTGTAAAATCAGCCCCCAGTTGGTAAACTCGTTATCTTATGCTGGAAACTCAAACCGTCAGCAAAGATGCTGCTACAAAGTTCAGATGAGAATCAACAATAATATGTTTCTCATCTTTGTTCTCCCAAAGGCTCATTAATTGTGTTAAATGGCACTGAAACACCTTGGTTAAGGGAAAGGAGTGTATAGTAAGCCCTGCATATGTTACAAGGAGTTGAGAAGTATTTTGTGGCCTGTAGATAGTAGCGGCCTGTGAAGAGGACATATTCAGACTGGCCATTTATTTCAGGGCTGTCTGCAATTATGGTGGATGCTTTTGGTGCTTCAGGTAATTCCTCTTAGTCTTACATTATTAAAATAGATTACTCTGATCAAGGGAGAATGTCTTGTCTGGCAGAAATAAAGAAAGCAGCTACAGGCTCTTCTCTATAAAACAAACAAACAAACAAACCCCACAAAATCAAAAAAACAAACTATTTCAACCTTTGATCCAGGTCATATGCTGAGGTTGGAAGGGACCTGGACAGGTCAGGGAATACAGGATACCTTAGAAATAGGAGTGTAGAGTACATGAGAGATCAGTATGTGTGGAATGTTCTGAGTGCTGAGGCTGGTACAGCAAGCCTAGGCTGGAAGGGCTTTGGGATCCTAGAGGTAGCTGCAGGTGGCAGGCTGGGGGACTATGAAAAGGGTTGTCTTGGAAAGAAAGCAGGAAGGGCTTGGGATAAGCTTGAAAAGTACAGAAAAAAGAACAGGACACAGTCTTTGTGGAGCAGGGGTATGTGTTGGAATTGTAGAGCTGGAATGCACATATTTAGGCTTGTAGCATGAAGACACAACAAGTATGAGGGTGTGAATGGTGTGACTTGCCATCTGAAAATTACAAATTGCTGCTTCTTGCTCATTTTCTCTCTTTTAACTCAATATCCACCTTTCTGGATTGTTTTGTTATTGTTGTTGTTTATTTGTTTTGTTTTATTTTGTTGTTGTAATGTTCAACTCAGAAGCTACCCAAGCCTGATTTCCTTTTTTGTCTGATAATATGATCTGCAGTGGAATAGTTCAGATTTAAATGCTGTTGTTTAACTTGATGTAATAAGATGTTAGATTTGGCACCCCACTGAGATAAAAATAAAGGCAAAGCAGAATTCAGACAGGAATGGAGAAGTAGCATAGCACCTAGTATATTTTATTCTGTTTTGATTACTAGTTGTTGTGCAGACCTTTAAAGCTTCATTTGTTTAAGTCTTACAAATGCCTGGAAGAGTAAGATTGTAATAAAAAGTGCTTGGCACTTTTTCAAGCCTGATAAAAGAAAAACTCACAATTTATCAGACTGCATGCTATAAGTAGGTAATGGCAAAATTACTGAAGACATCAGAGCAAATAGAAAAGCAAACAACATACATTATGGCATTGAAGAGATTTAAACTGTAAGCATCCTATTTTACTAAGATACATTGTAATATTTCCTCCTATGAAACAGGTTGCTGTGTGTGTGAAACAAAGTACTTAGTTTTACTTTAAATTTGAGTAAAATGTATCATTTGGATTTTTTTTTTTTTTTTAGCTTCTCCTATATTCTTTATTTGATATGTAACAGAACACATGCAGATTGGTAAGGCATGTGGAAACTGGGTTAGCTACTGGGTTTAAAATAATTAATTTCTACTGCCTTTTTCCAGAATAGACTACATATTCTGGAAATATGCAATCACACTGTAGCTTAACTTCTTATTAGAAGCTTCAGCCATTTTGCAATCAGCAGAATCTCAAAGAAAACAAATTTCTAAAAACATTTTGGGAAAATGTATTGCCAGGAAAAGGAGAGACTATTCATGTGAGAGAGGAGTGATCAAGTGGAAGCCCACTCAGAAAACTTGCAGTGAGTCTTTCTTCTTCATTAGGCTGTAAGCAACTATGGCTTGGCCAAGGTAATGCACATGCCCATTAGAAACCATGTTGTATCTGTGCTGCTGTGCAGAAAATTTGCTGTTCGTTGCTTTCAGAGGAAGGTTCCAAGTTTGCCTTTTCCTATGACTACATCTTCTAGGAGAGTAGTTTGCCACCATTTCTGAGGTGCTGATCTCTAAATTTTTTTCATAGGAATTGTGATCTTGCATAGTGAATTTACACTTCCCAGAAACTGGTTTGATTTTCTTACTTAAGTTTTGGCTGCACCAGTATATTGAACTGCATGGGAGTTGTTCTCCGGCCTCAGTGCTGATGGCCTAGGCCCTCCTAACAAGCCGACAGCATGGAATCAAGTGCCCAGGAATGCCTCTGGCCTTCTTCTGAGGAAGACGCAAGGCATTCAGGCAGACTTCTGGTATGCTGTGATGAGAACACAGAGTAGTTTCAAAAACTTCTTTTGGCATAAATGGTTAGAACAAGCATGACAGGTGAAAAAACTGGGTATTTTGCTTATTACTCCTGTCTGGTCTTGCGTTGTGATGTGCATGAAGAGTAAAGAGAGGTTCTTTGGCACACAATGAAGGAACTTCACCCCCTCAAGCTGCATCTGGGATGTCTCCGTTAGGCCCCTCCATGCTGAGCCCATGAGAGCACACAGGGATCCAGGCTGTGCCTGACAGTCACCATGACCAGGAATACTCATGCAGGTAGATGCAGTGCCATGGGGGAGCATGGCACCCCAGAGCCCCACAGGCCAGAGCCCTCCAGGCATTTTTCCCCCAGTGCTAGTGTGGGAGCCACACAGCTGATGTGACTTCTCCTGCAACCAGTCCCTTGGCCACTCACACAACAGGGCTGCACAGGCAGTGCCCATCTCACTTTTCACAGCAGCACAGAATCACAGAACAGCTGAGATTGGAAGGGTCCTCTGGTCCAGCCCTCCTGCGCAAGCAGGATCATCTAGCGACAGTTGCGCAGGACCACATCCAAGATGGGTTTTGAGTATCTTCCAAGGATGGAAACTCCTCTGGGCAACCTGTGCCAGTGCTGGATCACCCCACAGAAAAAGTGTTTTCTGGTGTTCAGAGAGAGACTCCTGCATTCCAGTCTGTGCCTTAAGTTTAGACCCTTTCCATTATGTCCGTGTACCCCTTGCACTGATCAAGCACTAGAGGAGTGTACTTATCAGTGCTGAATAGAGGGGAAGAATTCCGGGCTACCACCTGCTGCCTGGAATACCATTTGCCTTCTTTGCCCCAGTGGCACATTGCTGGCTCATGTTCAACTTGGTGTTTCCCCCTTAGGTCTTCTCGAAAGGTTTTGTGCGTTCTGATTGTTTGGTTTTGGGGTGTTTTTTTTAAGTGAAAACTGTCTTTAAAAAAATATTATGACCTGAAAATAAAGAATAGTTTAAACGCAAACGGACCGCCAAACCACGGTTTAACCCATACCGCTTTTCCACCGCCCCTCGGGGGCCCCGCCCGCCCCCGCCTGCGCAGCCGCGGAGGCGCCGCTCCTCCCCCGGCTCCCCCCGCACGATGGAGGTGGTGCTGGCGGACACGCTGCTGTCCCGCTGCGGGGACCGCGCCGCGCTGCTGCGGGCGGTGTGCGCGCCGCTCTCCGCCGAGCGGGCGGAGGCGCTGCGCCTGCTGCTGCAGCGCCTGGCCGCGGGCGGGCCGCCGCCGCCGGGCGAGGCGGAGGCGCTGCGGCGGGCGGCCTGGGAGGTGGCGCTGGAGCGGTGCCGGCCGCTGCTGCGCGGCGGGGACGGCGCGGCGGGGTGCGGGGAGCGGCTGCGGGCGGCGCGGGCGGCGCGGGGCGCGCTGCGGCACTGCGTGCAGCTGTGCGGGGCGCCGCTGGCCGACAGGCTCGCCCGGGACGCGCTGGCCGAGCTGGCGGCGGGCGGCGGGGCGGGCGCGGAGGAGGCGGCGGTGGAGGCGCTGGTGGCGGCGGCGCCGCGGCTGGAGGAGCCGGAGCTGGTGGCGCGGTGCGTGGCGGCGGCGCTGGCGCTGGTGCGGGAGGAGGGCGAGGGCGAGGCGGCGGCGGCGCTGGTAGCCGGGCGGCTGCTGCCGGCGCTGGGCGCGAACGGCGCGGCGCTGCCCCGCGTCTGGGAGGGGCTGCTGGGCGAGGGCGGGACGGCGCGGGCCGGGCGGGCGCTGCTGGCGCTGAGCGCCTTGGCGGACGCGCTGCTGCCGAGGGGTCCGCCCGGGCCGGAGCAGGGTCTGGACGCGCGGCTGTGCCCGCGGTTCTGGCGGGTGGTGCAGGAGGGCCTGACGGAGCGGGACGGGCTGTGCCGCAAGCGGGCCCGCTACCTGCTGAAGCGAGCGCTGGACCTGAGCGGCGGCCAGCGCGCCGAGCTGCATTGCCCCCCGGACGGCGGACACGGTACGGCCGGCGGGCGGAGGGAGGGGAGCACGGCCCGGGCTGCGGGGCGGGGAGAAACCTTGTGTCCTCTCTTTGTGTTAGAGCCGAGTCTGTTCTGGTGGTCTGCTGAGAAGAATGAGCAACTCCTGCAGTTTTGGGAAACTTATATTTTGATAATGGAAACTTTGGAAGGAAACCAGGTAGGAGCGCTATAGAATACACGCCCATTGTAGACGTACTACCTCATTTCTGGCATATGTACTGTAAATGTCTTTCCTGGGCAAAGTATTTCCAGTTTCGGTGATTGAGGGTGCCTTAAGTAAGCATTAACAGGAATACTTTTGTTTAAGCTTTTAAATACCTCAAACACAGCACGTGTCATTCATTTGGAATAAATTCATAACTCTATCTGTGGAATAAATCTGGTTAAAGTAGTGGATTGAGCTAAGAAAGTACTACCTTGATTTTCTATAGTGCTAAGCTGCAACTGAGTGTTATGTACTACAGACATTGCAGGTTTATTTAAATGTACTTCTGTTGTCAATTACTATATTAATCCTATTGTTAGTAAATTTTAGCCTAAGAGTAACTGACAGTTCCTAGGTTTGAGATATAAACTATTTACATTACATATGATTTGCATTTCAGATCCATGTCATAAAGCCAGTATTACCAAAACTAAACAGTTTATATGAGCATGCCATATCACAGGACAAAGGTAAGATGTAACTTTTTCTGGTACATCTTTAAATATTGGGCAGATAAATTACCTATTTCTGTTTTCTCCTGCTATTTTAGTAGCAGCTTTTTGTTTTGTTTTTCTCAATTTAGGTGTTTTCTGTGTGGCTATTCCAGTTTTTGTTAGTCTGCTGTATGCTCGGGTTGCTTGGCAAACATGCACAGGCAGTGGCCTCCCTTTTCTGAGACGAAATCCTAACATATGTATTGCTTACCATATTATCTTGCAATACTATTTTTCTGTCAGCAATGCCAAATAAATGATCGTTTTCCACTGTGTTTTGCTTTACTTAAGCTAATGTGAAAATAAAACCAGAGATTCTTGAAGTGGGTCTTAGTAGCCAAGTCCCCTGCACAACTCTGTAAACTCTGTAAAAGGGACACCACATACACGACTTGTTATAAATGGAGAGAGAATAAATAAAATGAGTGTTGAGGCAGCAATGTCTAGAGCACACGTAATTACGCAGTGGGAGATGTTAGAGATTTGTAAAGTGGGAAGACAATGTGAAAGTATTGTATGTAAATATATTAGTATAAGCGGAGCTGCAGGAAGAAGGATGTGGCATTTGCACTTTATAGTAATTTTAACTTGTAACTAATGCAGAAGGTAAGTTTGGAAAACTGTGATAATTTTTTTGATATTAAATTTAGCAGGGTGTTTTTATAAATTAATAGATATAGTCATCTTTTTGACTCATTTAGTGAGTAGACTGTAATGTTGACTGAAATGTCAGTATGTTCTGTGTTAATGTGTCAATGTGTCACTGTCATTCCTGTGTCAGTTTAGAAGAATTTCCTTTCTTAACAGTTTGTTGGCTGTTTCACCCATCGTGGCATATGTGCATTTATAAACGAATGTTTGAGAGTGAGAATAAAACATTGACAAAGGAAGGCATTCTTCATTTTCTGGAGCTTTATGAAACAAAGCATCTTCCAAATTCGCTTGGTTTTTTGGAGGTAAGGGTGTTACTGTTACTTACCTGAACCAACTAAATGTTTTAATTTGTAACATATCACTAATTGCTTCAGTAGTGTTGGAACCAGGCACCTTGTGTAAAAGCAATTGATTTAGCTGTGCAACTGATAACAATATTTGTAAGCAGCGTCAAATATGTCATTACTAGAAAAATGGGCAGGCTGGAGGAGATATGTTTTTGAGTGCAGTCATTCATTCCCACATTTCAAACTAATGCTAACTAAAGTTGGCTTCCGCTTTGAGATTTGTTGCCAAAACTGAAACTGTCATAGGAATGATGGATGCTTCAGATTTTCAGAGCTCCCTGTGTTAAGTAAGAGTTCCTGTTTGACCATTTGAATGTTACTCTGGGAGTCACACTCCCACCACCTGAGACTCACAGCGGGTGGCTCCAGTGAGCCTGTGGGTCCCTGCTTGACTCCCAATGCTCACTCCACTCAGGCAGGTTGCCTTACCAACTCTACCCTGGTTTTTCTATAGCAGAGCCCCAGATGACTGGTTCCTTTAAGTAATTTAATCGTAGTGCAGTGACATGATAAGAGCTCCTGTTGATGCCTCCCTAGAGGGACCCTGGACAGAAGAGTCCTTGGGATTTTGCACCCTTACAGTCTGTGCACCTGCTCTTCATGTGCCTTGCACGTGCCTCTTGGTCCAACAGTGTTTTTTTGTCTGGGGTCTTCTCATTGTTTATTGGGTTCTGCAGAGTCTATGGGTGACCAGCTGGTGCTGCAGGTCCCTGTGCCATTTTGTTAGGTATAGTGTAAAATTAAGTCAACTTCTTAATGACTAACTTCAATGAAGTCAACCTTAATACACCCTAAATCGTTGTACCTGAGTTGCATCCTAGTCATTCTTTTATTTAATGTTTAAATATCTTTGTCTGTTTCCCAAAAGGATTTCCTATTTTTCTACACCTTTCACAATACTCTCTGAAATGTATCTATTGGAAAAATTGCTTTGCTTGTTTACTTTCCCAGTCCCCCTTCTCTTTATTTACCTCCTCTTTTTGCTCCTACTACTTACTACTAGCAAGAGTATTCTCTAATTTCTGACTCTGTTCTTTTAAAGTCTGGTGAAATAAGTCTAGTTAACCTCTATGTAACAGTGCCTTGCAAATGTACATTTAGCCATTGTTCTTGTTTACTTTTATCAGTTTGTTATTGGACCGTTAATGGATGCCCTGTCAGAAAGTTCCCTCTACAGCAGGTAAGTCACTGGTTTATTTGTTTGTTTGTTTGTTTAATTTCTTGATTGCTAGACATGTTTTAATAATACTGGTTTGAGTATGTGGGTAAAATCTTAGCTAAAGGAAAAACACATAGACAGTGGTGCTGCTAAACAGGTAAAGAGTTTTTTAGGAAAGGTGGGTAGCTGTAAGATAAAGTAGGTTAAATTTAATCCTAGTATTAGCAACACAGGATGCCTTAAGGTCCTATTTTGCAGCTTGTTTTGAAATACTAATTTGGAAATGAAGTGAGAGATGGTAAATTAATAACTTAGTGTAGTATTTTTTTTATTTCTCAATTTCTTGCCACACAGAAAGGAGGACTACTCTGATTACTGCCAATTCATAACTTCAGGAAGTGGGTTTTTACAGAAGACTGTTTATGGTTGGCAGATGACATTGGCCTCCCTTGGTGTAAATACATAAAGAGCAGAGAAAGGTTTGAGGAGTTGCACTCCCATGTCTGTGGCCTGTTTCACAGATTCTGCAATTAACCACTGAATAATAACTTTGCTTTTGTTTAGGAACACGCCTATACATTCTAAATCTGTTAGATTTTAGATTAAAGCTCTTAAATCTAATCCTTATGCTGTTGTATGCCAGTTATATATTTGATGTTTTAAAACCCAACAGGACACAGAGTCAGTTAATAGGAGCCTGTCCTCCTTTGGGAATGAGGCTACAGAAGTTTTTGGCTACTTATTTTATGCTTCTTCCAGAAGAAGAAAAAGGTATGTTTTAGTTTCACCTTTTTTTTTATGTAAAGAAACTAAATAGAAACTCTGGACCTATTTTCTATATCTCATGTAAACATTTACTTGAGAGAAAAAAGGAGTAGTTCTTGTAGCAATGGAGTTTCCAGAGAAAAGGAAGGTCTTCAGAGGCATTAAGGGATGCTGCAGTCATGAAATTGTTTTAGGGGGAAACTGAAGCATATTTGCCTTTTTTTAATGAAAAAAAAAAAAAAGAAGAAAAAAAGCCCTAACAGGCTTCAAAGTTCTGAAGGTGGTCAGTATTTGCAGATTCTTTTTTCTTTGCCTACCAGACTTTTTTAGTCGTGACCTGTGTAGTGAGGCATTCAAAAGAGCCAGTCTAAGTGCTGAAGCAGAAGCTGAATAGAGATTCTGTTATTGTGAGTTTGGATGGAGGAAGAGTTCTGAGATGGTTCCAAATTTTGGTGTTAGTGTAGGCTGAAAGGAAGAAGCATCCTTTGATAGACCAGAATTTAATATGTGGTCTAATGGGATTGAATAAGGATAAAACCAGCTCTGTTCAGCACCGAGTATCTACAGGTATGTATTCTGTTAGGAAACACATATCTGTAATGCCACAGATGCCCTATTTCCCAGCCCTGTCCCAAGACATGTATTTTATTGCAAAATGGAAGGTCTCTGTGATTAGCAATCCTGAGACTGGGTAGCCTGCTTCCACTGACTGCAAATCCTTATCGAGGCTTGCTCTGGCCATACCAGCATCCATTAAACAGGTTGAATCACTGTGTACTAAGGTCTGCCATCACACAAACTGAGTAGCAGCTTAAAAAAGGCAAATCAAAACAATCAGAGTTAAAATTCCATTCCTTAATATTGTGGTTGATGCAGATTACTAAACCCAATATTGGATGTGTTTCTGGTTCTCTCCTTATCATGTTACCTTGATGACAGACTTCTCTGGAATGTAATTTTGCTGTCTTGCATTTAATTGTCAGAAATTATCGTAAGTCTTCTGCTGAGACCCGTGGTATTTAAATGCATTGGAGAACAAAAAATCACTCTGGATTGTTTGTTTTGTTTACTTTTATTTTAAGGTAGCTTCCTGTTAAAATTTATTCAGAAGATGACAAGTAGGCATTGGTGTGCTGTTCCCATTTTGTTTCTTTCTATGGCTCTGGCATCTATCCCTGCATGTAAAGTACTTGGCGTTGAAGGACTTCATGCTTTAAGGTAAAATATATGCTGTGTTGTGTTCTTACAGACTCCTTCCAAACAAATGTGCTGACAATCTGGAGAGCCAGGATTTAATTCATGTTTGTTACTTCTGAAAGGATGGTTGTGCATGGGAGTGCAAGGTTCTCCTTTATGTCTAGTTTGCAGAGGAAAACAGTTCAAAAAGTAATGTATTTATATCTCTCTGGGATTTAAAAAAATGAGTGTTTTGCGTTTTAGATCTTTGTAGTTTCTTCTTTTTTAGCAGAATTTTTTTCCTGGTCTTCCATATTTCCTGATTGATATATATCACATTTCTTTTTATTCTAATTACATTACAACGTGGTTTAATAGAAGATGAGGCTATATCAGGGGATAGCCCACAATGCTGAAAACTAAAAGATTTGTAAATAAAGGGCTAGATAAAATTTCCTGACCTCAGTATTGATCTTAATTACAATGATATTTCCTAAGTGTCTGCTTTCACTTACTAGAGCCACTAAAAATCAGTTGTCATTCCAGTTTAATCAAATTTGAGATTTTAAATAAAATCTTACTGACAGTTGAAGGAATATTGTATAGAAGCAGTTTAGAAAAAGAAAAGGAAATAAAAAGACACACCTCTGCTAATAGAAGATCATTGAAAGTTTTTTTCAGTTTTCCATTGGATGAAAGTTTGATGGCAAACATATTTTATTTCTATATTTGTTACCGATAGAAATGCAAACATTAAATTGTCAGTTTGAACTGATGTCATCATGGGGATTGTTCCTTTAGCTTTGTTTTTGTTTCCTCCTCCCTCCCTCTTTGTTTTGTCAGGTGTATGCTCATCCAAGTTTTAATATCAGTGTTTGAAAGTACCTGTAGCAGTAGCTTTGGTGCTGGACTGTATGGTGTCTGATCAGGCAGTGTTTGTGTCTTACTTAGTAGAATATGTTTGTTTAATGTAATCTGATGTATTGAGAATGGTTAATAATTAGAAAATATATATGAAAATGGTTACATTTTTTAAGACTGTGTTTTATACAGTGTGTATTTTTCCTGTTTCCAGAAATGTCCTCCAGTGTACTATGATTACACATCAGATTTTGTTGCGTGGAGCTGCTCAGTGCTATCTTCTTCAAACAACTATGCATTTGACAGATGTGGTCAGTTTCGATTGTTTGTTTGTTTGTTTGTTTTTGTTTATTTTCTTTTACCTTGATGTAATAGAAATACAGTAGAAATGCTTTTACAGGGTAAACAGTATTCAAAAAATTGCTAGATACATCATGGAATTACTGATTTTGCTGGATTTGCAATTTTTTTTAGTGACTATTTAAATTGTACTATGTAAGCACAATACGCTTCTGTTAAGTTTGGTTTTAATAAAAGGTATATTTTTTATTGACCTTTATTAGCTGATGTTTTATTGTAGGGTTTTCATGTGGTAGTTGTCATAATGGGATATTATTCTATATCTACTGCATAAACTCAGGTTTTAATAGATAGAAACTAAATGGACTTTCCTGCAGTCATCGTGGCTAGACTTCATGAACAAAGATTTGAGATCTTTCCTGCAGTACCTAAGAGGATAAAAGTATTCATAGTACTAGAATAATAAAGCTACCATTAGTGCTAAACTAGCTTGATCCTTGTTATTCAGTAATCAAAATATTCGTACTTTCCTTGTTTTATAACATACTTGCTTTCTAAATGAAAATGTTGTGTATTACAGCTATAAACCTGTTTGAATTTCCTTTTAGAAATACAGAAATAGTACTTATTGGTGGCTCTTAATCATTTACTTACATTCATTTAAAAGGTGTCATCAGTGAATAGCACTATTCTTCTAGTAATTTATTAATTTTCAGGTAGACTTTAATAGTTGGGAAAAATAAGTTTTGTTCCTTGGTGAAGATGAGTTAGTCCCGAAGAGGCAAAAATGAGTCTTCCTCACGAAAATGAAAATTTCTTTTTCTGAAACTTGACAAAGAAAGGCAAACTTTTTGAGTTGTTATGTAGGTGTTATCTGTTGGATATTATGTTGACAGCTATTGCATTTTGATTAATCCCTTCAGGAGAAAGTGTCTCTCCCAGAAGTTGCAAGCTTTCTTCTGTCCCTTAGACCAGAGGAGTCCCTAAGGAGGGATACTTTGTTATGGACAGAGGTGAGAACTGGAGCTGGTTTTGTATTCATCAAATCCAGCAGAAATAATAGGTTAATCTCAAAGGGGAAAGTGTGCATACCATGTAGAGTTAGACTGTAAATTGTAAATTATCATGGGATATGTTTTATGTCATTGCAAGATGTAAAATGCCATGAATAAAAATTCAAAGATGAAATAATTATATATAGTTACTGGAGCCTGCTGATTATGTAGCTATAAGATTTGGTTAGTTGTACAGCAATATAATGATAAAACAATTCTTTGCATAGTGTCTTGTTATGTATACTGTATGTTTCATCTTACTCCATTGATTTTTGGCATAAAAGTTAAAAAAAATGCAGGTCTTGCTAGATAACACTTGACTTGAAGCCCTTCTGAGATAAGGGAATTTTTATCAGTCTTGCTTAATTTTTAAGGGTTATATTTTTAATTATATTAGTACCAGTGATTTTTTGGGGATGCTCTGAATTACCATCTGGAAAAACTTCTGCATGGAGTTAGAAGGGAGCAGTCTGCTAAGCCTCAAAGTAGCTCTATTGAACACCTCTCACAGTGTAGGTTTGTTGATGTAACATTTCATGTGTAACAGTGCTTTAGTGTGCTGCTGTTAAGTTAGCAGTGTCAGTACACAGCTGGCAGATGTGGTTAAGTGATAACATACTGGTTTTAATTTAGCTTTGCAGTTGGTTGCAAGTGAATGACACATGCTTCAGAAAGTCTGTAACTTCTGATTTTGAACATCAAGAGACATCATCATTATGTCAATATGTACGCGGTCTCGTGGAAAAGTACTTTAAGACACCACCATCTGAAAGTAAGTTAAATGTTTATTAATAATCCCCCTATTTTCAAGATAATTAAAAAAAATTACAATCCCTCGGATTTTAGAAAAATTGTTTGTTTATAATGTTATTAGCTAAGAACCTGTTCAAGTTCTTCCCAGTCTGTGTTATTCATGGTTCTTACATTTGAACCTTATTTTTTAATCCCATTTTTTTATTTTTAATCCAAATTTTTTAATTTCCTTCATAAATTAAAGTCCTGCAGTATTAACTGAATGTTAAGTCTTAATATTCAGTTTTAATGCTGCACTGATGCTTGTGCATTAAACTTACTGTGCTAGTTTTTTGGTGGTGCCGGAAAATGCTGGAATGTGGGCGTGGAGGAAAGCACAAGGACATATGAGTACATACAGGTTTCATTGTGTTTCTCTGCAGAGCTTTGTAAAAAGACTGGGTGTTTTTATGGAGAAAGAGGCCATATAGTTAGGCAGCTTGGAGACAAACTACACACCTTCCTGGGCAGTTACGTTCTTTTGAATTTGGACAGCGTGCAACAGATGAGCTACCACACATTATAACCCAGGAAGGTTCTTTGTGGAATATAAAAATGTGCAGATAAATTCTAAAGGAACCTCTTTGTTGACTGACTTGTTTTAAATTATTACGACTTCAGTTTAGTGCTTATTTTCAGATACATTGAAAGGAATGGAAAATGAATTTTTTTTTAATACTTAAACTTTTGTGTAGCATTCATTTATTTGCTACTTAAGTACTGCAGTTGTAGTGAACTTGATATAGTTTTGAATGTCAAAAGTCAAAACATTTTTAGGTAATATACATATAGGAGATAAAAAAGGTACGTCAGAGCTTGCTAACGATAAACAGCTTCGGAAGCTTCCTGCAGCCCAAGAAACTTCACTTGATTGTCTTATTGTTAAAAAAGTTGCAAGCAAATTTTGTCTGTTGATATTCCAAGGTAAATGCTTTGCTAGAAATTTTGGCAGATTTTCTCTCTTTCCTTAAATGTTTGTTTAGTCCTTGGTCTATATTATCTGTAATTCCATAGCAAACGTGTATTTCACTTCTAAAAAATGATGTTTGTAATTTTGTAGGTTTATATAAATCTTAGCTAATAAGCAGCTCTTTGGCAGAAAAATATCAGTCATGTCCAGCTGTTTGAACTGGAGAGTGTTTTGCTTTCTGAATTCCCAAAGCCAAAAACATCAGTAAAAAAAAAACAAGCCTAAGCCAAGTTATGTACTACTATTTAAGCAACAATTTTATAAGTATGATGATGTACTTCTGCATAAAAGATTGAAGAAAAGAGAAACTTTAGTTAGGGTTTTTTTGTTTTTTTTTTTTAATTTCCTTTTGATGGAATACTTTTCAGTTCTTCATATAACTTTTAGCTGGTCAAAATCACAACTGATGTTTCTGATGAAGTGTAGTGGAATTATGTTCTTGGCAAATGTAATTTGAATTATGCTAATGTATTTTTAAAATCAATAGAAATGTTAGTTAGAAACTACTATATAGTGTATGCTACTGCATAACACATTGCCTAAAACTGATTTCAGCATAAAGGCCAATGAGATTAGTCTCTTTGAGGCACAGAGGAAAAACAATTGTGTTAGAGTTTAGTTTATATCTAAATTAAAGAATGCACAAAATTATTAGTAATACTCTTGTTAGCATTAATTGGTTTTGTGCTAATTTATTAAAGTAAGTTATGAAACCAGAAGTTTTAGAAATCAATACGAAGGTATTTTTAGTTACTGTGGAAACCTTAAATTATCTTTAATCAGGAGAAAATTGCTTTATGCCTGACTGGTTTGAAGCTAAGCTTGTTGCAACCATGATTCTGTTGGCTGCTGATGTGGAGCAGATGAAGAATAAAAACAGGTAAGTATGAAATACCTTATTTTACGTTTCTCTCTTTTTCAATCCCCTCACTCCTGAAGGATCCAGTAGAAGCCTGATCAAGTTGGGAAGCTGTCCACTTGTCTTTGCAGACTTTCAGTCAGCCTGATCATTCCTTAGACCTTGTCCAACTGTTGCTATAAACATATTGGGTAACATTTCCAAAGATACCTGAGTGACTTGGAAACGTGTGCTCCTTATTTCCATAAGTAAGTTCGACACTTAAGGCAGATACTTGGAAGAAGACTTTGTTTTTAATTTTTGTTTTTGTGTAGTGGAAAAAGCAACATAGAATGGATTGAACTAGAGGCTTTCTTGAACCCTCTTCTGGATGTCTTGATGAAACTTGGCAGTAATGCTTACATACCAACTCTGAAAACAGATAAAAGCCTACAGCTTCTCTTGAAGTTATTGCAGACCCGTTCGTTAAAATGTTCCAATACGCAAGATGGTTAGTGATATCTTCCCTATACTGTGTCTTATATTACTTATAGTATTAACTACAACTAAAGTATTTACTGTTTTATGGCTATATTGTCAAATTAATACTAGCCTAGAAGTGGTAAATGTAAAAGTTCATCTGGCATGTCTGTCATAAAACTGAGGTGCGGGTGCAATCCTACAGGTGTCTTCAGGACTGGGAATTTAAAACGTGGAAACCTTCTGGGAAAGCAATTGTTATCCATTGCAAATATTTATAGGCCTATTCTTTGCCAACATGTGGATTCAGTAAATCATTTAGACACTTCAGAAAGAAGTCAGTACAGAAACCTGGCCTAACTTGCTTAATTGCCACAGGTTCAGCCAGAGTCTTCACTAAGTCTTCACATAAAGCGATCCTGCTGGATGTCCTGTTTTCTGAGGTGACTGCTAGGCTAAGAGGTGCTCACTTAGGTACAAGCCTGGTGATCTGTCAGTCTGTGAGACAGATCAAGCGCTTTAACTTGTAGACCTATCAGGAGAGCTATGGAGTCCTTACCACTCCTTTTGTGAGAACTTTATCAGTTTGTAATCTGTATGTTTTTCCTGAAAGCAAATGAAAAATTACAGTATTATTTTCATGAGTTAAGATGCTGAACAGGAACAAGAGGGATCTTGGTGTTTGATTTCTATTTACCCAGGTTGTTTTTGGATTTTTTTCAGTGTTTTTATAACATGGAGTACAAGAATAATTTTGGAGTGGGGAGCTACAGATCTAGGCTCTTACATGGAAAAAAAGTAATTTTAGGTTCTACATCCAGATTTCATAGAGATGTCTAAATGCGGCCCTAAAGTAAATGCCTACCCTCATTTTAACAAGTGTTTTATACATTCAAACCCCCCCTGCCCTTGAATCTTAGCTGTTTGAAATATTGAGCATTAATTATGCAGGCTGTTAAAGTTCCTGTTGGGGGATGGTCTCTGACTGTTGAAGTGGGTTCCTTGAAATGAAACTAAACTGGAAGACATGTCCCAGCTACCACTGTACATTCAGTCTACAGCACAAAGCTAGAGCAAGCCTGAAACAGAACCCTACAAAACACATGCAAGTGCATATTAGATTTTTACTTACCAGGAAGAATTAATTTCCTTGTTTGCCTTATTCCTTTATGTGCTTGCTAATGGGTCTGTAATGCATTGTTCCTGCTTTGGCAATTTTGACACCTGATATAGCATGTTAAGTTCTGCTAAGAAGGTTCTAAAGGTGTGGTAAGGCTGAGCACTGCAATGTTTGCATCTTCTTGAATGTCCCCACAGGTACTCCAGTACCATCATCAGTCTTTCAAGAGGCTTTCCAAATTGCACATGTAATTTTAAGTTAAACAAGGATTACTTTTCTTATATTATTTTCTACAATGATTTTGTGCTTCCTTCTGCACAGGAGAACCAAGTAATAAATCTTTTTTCTCTGCAGCTGTGAATTGACTGTGGAGATGGGTGGAAAGTTTAACACTGTAAAATACAGAATTTGTGGTTTGGTGTTGATTAAATGAGAGGAGAAAAGTCCTGTTTATCAAATGGTAAACGATAAAATGGTAGGGAATAATAATGGAATTTAAGCTTGTGAAACAAAAATAACAGCAAGCAGGAAGTGTTTTATTTAATGATATTTTAATGGAGACAGACATGCCTGAAGCGCATGCTGAAATCAGCATTCTTTGACAGGTCTTGCTGTCTTTACTATTGTTAGATTTCACTATTTTTAACAGTAAGCTTTTGCTAATAATTATTTTTAATAGTGTTACACTCAAAATGAATGGGGTTTTTTATCTGAAGAATTTATAAATTTAAATTGCAGGAGATGTTTTAGTGATTTGAGACTTATGATGAAGCATGATAATAGTCTGACATAATTAAACTGTTTGTTCTAAACAATTTAAGCATTAGAAATGCAATGAGCCATTTTGATAGAGAATGTTGAAAGTAAGTACAATATGGATTTGGAACTTCTAGAAATATGTCCCTTTATATTTTCACTTTTTACAGGTCTTCCATTTCATAATAGTTTTGCTACATGAAGTAAAACTCGGTCAACTCCAGAAAAAAACCCCAGTAGCACTTACCTCTGGGTGACTCCCTAAATATTGAAGCTAATGACTGATATTTTTAGAACAAGATGGTCATGCAGAGTGTTTTAAATCTGTTTTCATATTGAGATGTTATTTCTTTGGCTTTCAGCTTGCCCTTACCCCTGAAGCACAGATTGAGGTGTGTTTGTGATTAAATATGTTTTATCAGTCACCTGCCTCGCTTGTGTGACAAACTTGTGACTTTTTGTTTGTGAAATGCTATGCACATTTGTAGCCCAGCCTTTTCTTAAAGAAAGAATCACATTTTGTTTATAATCTTGTATTTTTATATACAATGTTAAGCCTGAAAGCTACTTGACTGAAATCTCATAAGATTACTCTATACTTGAAGATGAATTATTTCTAAGTAGCAAAAAAAGAAACAACCAAACCAACAGCCCCCAAACCTATAAACATTAGGAATGGAAAACCATATTTTTCTCACATAAAATTATTGGCTGGATATGAAAGCTTTTGTTCTTTATTACAGAGTCAGTTAATTAATAAGCTGTTTGTGCGGAGCGTGGGGAGTAGCACAAAAATGCGTGAAAAGTTGGAAAACTATAATATGGTCTTCTGGTTTTGCGTGGTTTTTGGTTCATTAATACATGATAAATCTCTAGAAAGGATGTAATCTCATTTGATTCTTTCAGCCCTATGATTTACACTACTAAAGAGTATAAAGCTGTTTTAAGGTATTCTTAGGTATTTGAATATTATTGCTGTATAACTTTGACTCTGTAACATAAATCTGCATGATATAATAAAATTCTTAAGGGAATTGTATTTCTATATGCTAATACATTTTTTTTTCTCACCACACAGATAGGGTATTGATTTTCATCTGGAAATCTCTCCTGACACCTGTGGAGAGTATTCTTGAATTTATTCTCCGACGTC
Source organism: Pyrocephalus nanus (assembly GCA_038380795.1). Classification (NCBI taxonomy): domain Eukaryota; kingdom Metazoa; phylum Chordata; class Aves; order Passeriformes; family Tyrannidae; genus Pyrocephalus; species Pyrocephalus nanus. The sequence continues at coordinate 75,471,037 of CM076260.1, read as the reverse complement.
TTACTACAGATGAGCTAAGCACTGTAAGTAATGATTATGAGGCATAGTTTGGTGTAGTTTTGCCTGTTAATTTGATTTACCAGTGCGCCTAATTTTTATATCAAATCTTGAAGCACCTGGCAAGTGAATTTACATAGGAACAGTTCTGTTAACTTGTGTTGAGTGAGCACAATAAAAAAAAAAAGTCTATAGTCTGCATTGCTTGTTTCTTCTTAAGTCTAAAGAAATCATATAGTAAGAAATCATGAGTATCATATACTGCATTGTATCTACTTGTATAGCTGTGGACATAAGATGTTATGAGTTTGGAAACTTTTAGTGCTTGGCCTGGTTATCTTTATTAATTGTCTTTCACTGCTTTTTGCTGTGGCCAGTGTTTTAAGTTTATATCCCAAAGAAACCTGTGACTTTTAAAGCAGAATGACTTAATGGTAGAAGAGGAATTTGACTTCTTTAAAAATAACCTGTATCAAAGAACTGTAGTGCTTTTGAGAGAGAGAGAGAGGAGGTACATGTTTCTTTAGTGGCCAGTCACAAAAATAAGTGCAGTGGAAGAGTGATGTGAAAGTGGTCCAGTGTCAAAGCAAAAGTTAGAGTTGAATCTGGAGAATGGCATCTTAAAGTCAGTGGAGACTTGGAGGTATATTTTATCTCAAAATTAAAGAAGGAAAAGTTCTTTATGCAGTTCCTTGATGCATGGTTCTATGTTGAGGTGTTTTTTGTATATGAAGAAAAGTTGCAAATGCAGGAGGGGAATAGAAAGTTGTAAAACAAGCAAGATGCAGCCATGAGATAAAATGTAGTTAGGGAAGAAGGGCAAGAAACACTGCTGTGTATGCACAGGGTGCAGTGGTGTGCTTTGGTCTGAAAGCTGAGTTGGATTTGAACAGTGCTCCTGATACACTAGCTCAGGTGTTTTTACATGGCCATTCCTTTGGGCATGGAAGTGAACTTATCAAATAAAATAAGTGGAGATTTCTTTCAGAATTTCACACTGTCTCTTCTTAAGGCATACTCCAGAGCCCTAAAAGTAAAAGTACCTACGAGTTGAAAAGATTTAAAACATAGTAGCCCCCCCCCCCCCCAAGCAAACAAAACCCAAAGTTAAAGGTTTTCCCATTACAATGATTGCTGTTGTTTTTCTTCTATCATTGTTAGAAACAGTTTTCTCTCTGATTTAAGTTTCCTTCTCTTACTGATTCAGATTACTGTTGTTTCCTCATTTTTAGGTTGGCGACCTAGATCGTTGTGATCTGTACTTAGCTTTAATTCCAGAGATAGTGCATTTGTGTTTGGAAGTCGGCTGGAAGAAAATGACACCCATCAAGAATTTCATCTCATCCCTGACAAATGCATCTATTTGTAATCTTCAGGAGAGAAATTCCGAAAAGGTAACTTAACATTTTTGACAACAATATATTTTAATATAAAACCAATAAGTAGTGATTAAAATATTATAATATACTAATTGTAAACAATCTAAATACTATATTAGTATTTAGATTATATATTAATAGTTACATAGTCATACTATAAATGTAAGTTATATACAAGTATGGATTTTTATTATAAAGATACTTTATAATGCATATTAATATTATCTATAATGTAAAATTAAATAAGTTTGTGTCAACATGTATGTGTATATATATTCCCTAACACATATGTCTTTAGTTGGCATTGTAATGTTAATGCAAAATATCTGTAGCTAAGTTATTCGGTACTTTTTCTTTTATTATATTACATTATTTAGAAGTCTATATAGCTGAAGTAAAACTTTACCTTTAATAATTGACAATGTGGACTCAAAGGATTTTTCCTCAAATATGAACCTATCTTACTGATTAAATCTGATTAAATGAAAATGCCTTTTGTATTAATGATCTGTTGAATTTCAAAACTGGAATATAAGGGAAAAAGAAATGCCAGAACCCAGCATTGCTTTGGCTTTTTCATATTATTCTGTTAATGGTCCCATAGCTCTATGTGCTTGGCTAGTATATCTGAAATAGTTATATTTTCAAAAGGTAAAGGAAATGTTAATAACTTCTATAACAGAAGATTTAAATTAAGATTTGTTGGGCAGTATAAACTTTGGTATTATTACTTGGTATTATTATTTTTGTTCAAGAACAGTTAATAACACATTAAAAGATTGTAAATATTTTATTAGCTAGGTTTTCCTTTCTAAGGAAACAAAGAACAACATTTAATTTTATTTTTTCCGTTGTTTATGTGAATTTATACTTACTCCAGTAGTTTCAAAGTTCACATTTTCTGTTTCAAACTCAGTATTCACTGAGGGCCTCTACCAGCTTATTTTGAATTCAGGGAAATTACATTGTCATGATGATTTCTTCAGCTGCATATATAGTACATCTTCAGTTTAAGAAGGAAGAAGAAAATGCTGAGTAACTACAGATGAGAAAAGTCTTTTCTGTGCTCTAGACAGCTGAAAGTAACTTGGAGATATTTAAATGACGTTGAAGTTTTCTTACTATAAGGGAATTACATGCTTATTGACTGTTTTGTTTTTTTTTTTTGAGACTTTTTATTTCATGCCTCTTTGAATATATATGTTCATCACAGAAAATAACCATAGTATGGTTGTGACCTTTTGGGTGCTTAGAGCAGCTAGTGTGTGGTATTCCAAATTTCAGCTATCTTGTTGCATGGGGTTTCTGATTAACTGGACCCACATCTTTTTTTTCTAATTGCTATCTAGCAATATATATATGAACTGTTACTTGGCAAGATAGAAGTGTTCCGTCACAGCTGAGCTCTAGGTGCTTGCACTTAATGCATAAGTGACCGTAATTTGCAAGATTTACATTTCTGTCAGTGCTTGTAACTTGTAATTTACTGCACTGTCCCAGCCCAGCTGTGTTAGGCACAGGTAAAACAATAAGGAAGTAGAAGGATGCAGAGTTACTGCCTTGTGATGTCTGAGGTGATATTAAATAGGATGATTTTCAAATGTATCAGTATGTTATTTGTATTGTATTAGAAGAAATGAGTGCGTATTTGTTCATCTATGATTTGGTTTTACTTAGGAGCCAAAGGTTAAAGAACAAATTAAAAAAGTAGCTAGCATGGCTTCACTTACAGCAGTATGTGAGATAATGGATCAGAAGCTGGAAGCACACTTGGAATCCCTGCCTTCTGTGGATGCTCTGAAGAAATTTATTTCCTTTTCTCAGTTCAATGAAGTATTAAAGAAGCCCTCTTATATTGAAGAAAAAAGTGGGTACGTCTGTGCTAAAGGTTCAGTAGTTGTCTGAATAATGTCCAAAAAAGTTGATTAATGTGAAGCAGTGGTTAAGATACTGGATTTTCCTGTTCTTTCTTTGGTAACTTTTTGCCAAGATAAAAATGAAAAATTCTTTACACTGGCTATTAACTCAGTTGCACTTTTGTCTTAACATTCAGTTTTCAGAACATTAAAGCAGGCAGAACTGGTCAGACCAGAAGTCCATTTGTTCAGCCTTCTAGTGCAATGAAGCCAGAGTTAGCTTTGAACACTGCTTACCCTTAGACCTCCTTAAATATTTACACACTGTACAAAGCCATGGCATGTACACAAGCCAGTTTAAATGGAAGTTATTTGCTATTGGTGAAGGGAAACCAGAGCAAGCTAGAGGGTCAAAACCCAAATACTTGGGTAACAAAAAAATCATGGCAAACATATAGTAATGTTTCCTCTGAATACTCTCACAGATGTTTATGACTAATGAGACTGACTGAGACAAGAACTGATTTTACTCTTTTTAAAACCATTTTTAAATTTCTTTTCCATGAACTTGTCTAGTCTCCTCTCGGATCTATATAAATCTTAGCATCTTAAAGTAGTATAGTGAGTTTGTGTAGTTAAGCACTTCCTGATGGAGTAAGAATGCACAGGATAAACTATCGCAATATATATTTAAGAATAATATTTTTCTTAAAGCTTATGTGAAGAAACAACATCTCAAGGATGGGGAAAAATTGTTGCACGCTATCTTCGTGACCAGTGGATTTGCCTTCGTTTCATTTTAAATTCATTTCCGACACTGGCTCAAGGGTGTGAAGAAACTTCAGAAATGTCATTATCTACAGTTGAAAGGTCAAAAAAAATTCTGGAGTCTGCACTAGAAGCCCTAACTATTCTTCCTTCAGACCAAGTTTTACCTGTGTTCGACTGCATGAAAGTCCTTGTTCCCAAGGTAAAAGATAAACCTCCACAATATAAATAGTTTTGGGGTGTTTTCTTGTCAAATGTAACACTTTATTCTCTTTATTTTCAGCTTCTGGACTCATCAGAGTCTCTCTGCATAGAAGCATTTGATTTGGCTTGGAAAATTATATCCTCTTTGAGCAATACACAGCTAATATTTTGGTCCAATCTAAAAGCTTTTGTTCAGTTCATCTTTGATATCGAGGTTCTCGCTGTTGCTGCAATTGCAAAGGGTCAAGCATATACCAAAATAAAAGAGGTCAGTTTTAAGAATTCTTTTTTTTTTTTTTTTTTTTTTTTTGAGAGAGAGGAACTTAAATTGTGTCTGGATCTAAAAATGTGTTTTACGTTTAATTTTCCCTTCAGCTGTTGTTGTGAAATTTTCCTTTCCAAAAAGGCACAAGTTTGATAGTATTAAGATGAGAGGTGTGAGAATTAGTTTCAAGATAAACAAATACATTGTTTGTTCTTGTAACACAGAAAATGAAAAGCAGTTTCTTTGGGTTTTAGACTGTTTGCTATCTTCTGCATGCAGTAAAATTTTTTGTCTTTTATTTTATTTTTACATAATGCCCTTCCTCTTGAGTATTTTGTTTAGGATTTGACACCTGTACTGTCTCAAACTACTAATATTTTAGAAAAATTACTCCTTTTTCTAATAGTTTAGTCTTTATGAAAATAATGTCTTAAATGAAAAGTTAGAACCTTTGTAGGTACTATTGAATAAGCCATCTTTACTTCCTTAAAAATGTCTTCAAAGCCTTTTTTTTTTTTTTGGTGATGGTCCAGGTGTAGAAAACATAAAAACCACAGTCACATTAGAGTAAAATTTAAGCATGGTAAAGCTGCTTCCATAGTTTAGAAGGGGGAAAATACAATTTTTACTCTTCCTTTGTAAGGTGTTTGCAGCTGCCAGTACTCCAAAAGTACTTGCATATGTCACTGTGTTCTTTTTTGATTGTAAGTCACTGAAACTGTATTTAGTACTGTGCTGTTGTTTCATCTTGGCTTTAAACACTGGAAAGTTGTTTGTTTTCTTTTTTTAAGTAATCTTTTGAGGGGGGGAGCGGATTGTTTGGTTTTTCTACCCCTCTCCCCCGTGTCAATTAAAGGTTTGTGCAGAATAGTCCACAAAGACTGCAGGACTTTTACTAGAACAGGAATACATTATGAATTAGCTACCAATATATATGTATGCTTAGACTTACTATCTCATGCACTGCTTTGCACTTAGCACAAAAATCACATTAGGAGGGGCTGCAGTGTTGCTTTCAAGTCACCATAAATAGCTCTGTTCTGGTATCACGCTTGTAACTGTAAGTAATAGCAAAAAACAGAAAAATGGACATTTCCTAGCTATATAAAATTGTTGTGATATCCTCATATTAGCCCTAATTATCTTAAAATATAGTGCCATTTATTTTCTTTTTGTTCTTTTTGAAAACATGCTTCAAATAAATGTTTCTGTCATGTCTTAACTGGTAGGGAACACTTTGCATTTGTAGCCTTCACGTGGACCCAAGCCAAAATAAGATACATATGCAAAGATGGTAAAATATCTCTTCCATTCTAGAAATTTATTAGCTTTTTCTTTCAATGAGTATCTGTAACAGCTAATTGTATGCTCAGTATTCTAGTAACTGATGAGCTATAGTTAGTTTTTTTTCCTTGATCATAAAACTTGTCTAAGTTCTTAGAATTACTGTCTTAACTTCAACATTAGTATTTCAAGCATTATGTAAGGTGTATTTTGCCGATGTTGAGAGTCTTGAGTCTGTGTGACAGCTATCCCATTGTCTGCAGTGGGACATACCATGACAGCAGGCATCAAGGAGCTAATGAAGGTCTCGTATACTCAACAAAGGGCATCTGGTCGAGCCACCTTCTGCCCCTTCATAAGAAAATGAAGATAAAGTTCCCAAGCAAGTGCCTACTTACGTATATTCTCATCCCAGTCTTCGGCAGTCTCTGCTGCCATTGACCCCTTGTGGGGGTCAATGGCTGTATAGTTGTGGCTAAAGAGAAATGGAAAATGGAACGGCCTGATACTGATTTGTCACAAAAGCATAATTTTAATTTTGTCTGCCACAGTGCACTCTGTCTTTTTAATAGTTAGAAGGGGTGAAACAAAGGGGTATTTCTGAGTCAAAAAAAATGGAATAGTGCTATGGTAAAATCTAGAGGAGTTTCCTCAGAGGTCCTAGAGCACTGTGTTCTTAAACTTCATTTCTTCTGCTGCGCTCTTCCTTTTATTTTATGGTTATTCAAATGTTAGTTGTGCTAGAACTTAAATATCTTAACTTCCTTTTGTGTGTGATGAACTTTTATTATGTTAATGAAGCAGTTGAAAAAATGTCCGGATTGCGAAATGCATAGTAAATGCCAAGCTGCTTCCCTACAAGTGAAACACAATAGTTCAATTTTGGAATTACTGGGAAAGTTACAATGCCTGTCTTTGCACTAGAAAAAAAGTTTGAATTCTTGGTAAAAAACCCACATGCTTCTAGCGTAGAGTTTTCTTTCCAGAAAGTGTTTCTTCAGAGGGTATTCCAGTAGTTCCGTTTTAAACTCTTCATGAACTTCTTGGTGTTTTAGTCCTCAGCAATTCAGAACAACTTTCTCTACAAAACCGGCATTACTGTCAAAGAAGTGTCGCATTATCAAAAGTATCATTTCAGTGCAGGGAAGTGAAGCAGCTCTGTCTTATAGGAGCTGTCATATGTTTTGGAAAACTATTTTTACGGACAGCTCACTGACATCTAATAGGAATTTATAAAAATGCCTACCCGTTCATTCTAAATCTCCCTGTCCTTTCCCAAATGCTTGCGATTTCTTAGAAAAAAAATTACTTTGTAACTGAAGTTGACTCTTGCACTCAGCCTAATGAAGTCAGTAGGAATGAAAAGTTTTGGGGCTAGGCCATTTTTTGTTTTGTTTTATTTTTATCCTTTTTGGAGAAATAATAGATAGCGGTTTCAAATATCTTAAAAACAAAAAATAAATGGTGCAAAGACATTTTTCCACTTTAACTCAAATATAAACTTCAACATGAATTTAATCCTCATTAAAGAATTAGTGATATGGCTACCTATGTAAGAAATTTTGTTTAATGTTTAATTTTTTTTTCTAAATTGGTAAGGATTGATTAAAAACACCAGATTTGTGCTCATGAAATGTAAGCCCTGGTGTATTTGTTCCTGGTGTATTTTTAGGAGATTTGTGTAAAGCATCTGGTGTTACATCTGTTTAAGCAGAGATCAGTTCTGTCTTTTGTTAACATAAGCATGTACTGAGCCAATTGTTACCCATTTGCCTGCTCTTATAAATTGTAAAGAAATTGAAGATAGCATTAACCTGAGCAGAGATAGGATGCAAAAGATCATCAGAGCTACTAAAACAGACATCACTGCAGTATTATTCTAATAAGTTTAGAACTTCTGAAAACTAGATTTTGAATCTTATATTTCTTCTTTTCAGATAATTTTCAAGCTCATAGATCTGTCCACTACAAAGACTGGAGTCTTCAATGTAGTCCTTAGTCATTGTTGTCAATCTTGGATGTTTCCTAGTGTTGATGAGAGAAGTGCCTTGAAAAATGCTTTCTTAAATGCTGGAAATTATTGTGAGCTTATCACTGAGGCTTGTGTCTTTGGAACTGTATTTAGGAAAGATCAGAGGTATAAAAAAAATCTTTGTGATTATATTTGTTATAATTTTGTGTTCTTTGTTTTCTTTTAAACTTTGAAATAAGTATTAAAAGCAGGTTTTGTATGCTATTCTCTTAATTTTGTTGCTTTGTCTTCTTTCATTTATTAAGACTTATTCAGGATGTGCATGCCTTCGTAGAAAATCTTGGAGAAAAATGTGCAGCAAACATTGTTACAGAAAGGTAATGACTTTGAGGATATATATTACAGTATTTGGTGTGAATTGTGTCTTTGTCATGATTGATGCTATGGTAGGAAAGATGCTAGTTTTGAATTCAGCTTCTTATCATAGAATCATAGAATATCTCAAGTTGGAAGGGACCCATAAGGAGTATATTCATAACCTTTGACCAAACTGTAAGCATAAATTAGTTGTTAAAAGATTGCAATTTACAGGCACAAAACTTCAGAAACCTTTTGATGCACCTATTTCTGTGGAAAATTGTTTTAAATACCTAGATGCTACTAAAGACTTCAAGATAGAAGCAGGGGCAGGTTATCTGAAATGCACTAGTTTTCTTCATCAGCAACAATGAACAGACTTTAAAATTCTGGTTCTGGATATGTGCATATTGTCTCACTGCAGACAACTTCATGGCTGTATGTTGAAGATGACATTTGTTGCTTTTTTTATAATTTAGGAATTATCTTTGTCTGAACAAGTAGAGTTTGATTTTTATTTTTTTATTGATATTTTACAGTACAAATCGAGATGATCACTACGTTCGCATTTGTGCTATTAAATTTCTGTGCTTGTTGGATGGATCAAATACATTGCATAAGACGTTTATGGAAGACATTTTCATCAAACTACTTGAAAAAGTAAAATTAATTTCTCTTCATGTATAAATGTAATGTTAGTACAATTACTAAAATGCATAATGTTTACAATTGACAGGGTGTATTTATGTTTGTCTAGCCTGCCTATAGATTTGCCCAGTAATGCATTTTTTTTTTGGTTCTGAGACAGAAGTTAATTTGGGCAAAACAAAATAGTAAAAATTGCCTTTTGGGTTTATTTCTCTCTTTTTAGTCGATTTCCTGGCTTCCTGGAACATTACCCAAATTCTAACCATTGTTCCATCAAGAATTTTCTTTCAGGCTGCATTCTGAAACACTGCATTTCACTCTAATGATTGCAGATCACTTTTTGAATTGAGAGAACTTTGTCTCCTTAGAATACCTTCATCAGTAGAAATAATGGAGAAGGTTGGAGTCTGATTTTCATTTATGTCATGGCTGCTTATGCATTGATAGTAGTCTAAAGTCAGTGGTGAATTACTGCAGCTGCTATTAGAACATCAGCCATACATTCTGGTACTATTGAATTCTGCTCTTGTCTGAAGAACAAGGAATGAGTTGGTCCCTCAATCTTCTCAAATAAGTACTGGAGAAAAGTGGATAATATTTGTGATTGTGAAATTGATCAAGCAGGAAAAGTGAGCTTTGGAAGTGATTTCCTTACTTTCTTAAATGTGAAGTTTAAACATGAACAAATAAGTGTATTTATATTTTAATATTAATTAGAATTTCAATCACCACATTGTTTTCTTTTTAAGAAGTTAAGGTAATCGTTTGGGCTGTCATGTATTTTGAAGGCCAAAACAGAGCATGGAGGAAAAGAATCTAAGCTATATGAGAACATGAATTTCAAATGTTTTAAAAGCTCCATCTCATCTATTTTCTTTCACTTAAAGCATCTTATTGCAGAATATCTATTTCAATCTCAAAACTAGAGCTGTAATTACATGCTGATCTAATTGATAGCATGACTAATTAAATGTAGACTCTAAAGTATTTGCATTTATATACTCATCTCTTCCCTTAGAATCTTTAGTTCTTACATAACTAAATGACAACTTGAGTCTTCATGCTTCATTTTATGTAGTAGTATTTTAATTGTACTTATACTTTAACTTTCTGATGTTTCAAGAGCTTTAAAATTAACATTTTCTGTGCTCTTAAATGAAATTACTACTTGGTATTGGGTACGTTTTTCAGCTTTCTGAACTTCTTAGAATTTTTCTTAATAACTTGAATTAATATATTTTCCTAACTTTATGTTTAATGCTGATACTAGCTGTACAGTAGATGCTGCTGACTTAGTGCAGTTAAATGTATTTCCATGCATTCAATTTTAGAGGAAGAATAGGTAATACACCTTTTTTAATTTGCTTTTAGGATGAACTGGTATCCAGATCTAGAACACGCTATTATGCAAACTCCTTACAGCATAGAATTAAAAACCGCATATGGCAGACGCTCTTAGTTCTTCTTCCAAAGCTTAACCAGGTATTGCTCTTCACTATGAATTATTAAATAAATAAATACTTACTTACTTTCAAGAATACTTTGGTGTCATGCAAACTGCATATGTTAAATTACAGTAGGGTATAAAAGGCATGTAATCTCTGTGGCTGCTGTAAAAGTTTTGTGTAGTTCTGTTCTTTCAGTCTGAAGTCATGGATTTCTGATATATTTCTAGAGGACACTGAAAACTAATTCTTGGATTTGTGAATTTTAGGAGACTAGATTGTTCCTGTGATTGATAGCTTTTCATTTAGTAAAAATGCTGCTTTATGAACAGTCAAGAAATTGAGAAATGATACTTTCATCAACTGCTGGTTCATAAGAAAACATTTGACAAGTATAATAAAGAAATTAGATTCTAAAATGTTTTTATTTGTGTATTAAAAGTATGTCTAATATTATTATATAGCTTAGAATGTGTTCTTTTATTTAGAAGTTTTTTATTCATGGAAATAACTAACAATATACTAAGTGATTATCTGATTTTTTTTTCTCAGAATTTTTTGTGTGGAACCCTTGACAAGGTTTTTCAGGCTGGATTCAGTAACAATCAGGCATCTGTGAAATACTTCATAGAATGGATTGTTATCTTGAGTCTACATAAATACCCCCAATTCCTTAATAAATTCTGGGATTGCTTTTGCTATGTAAGTAAGAACTTTAGCATTCACTTGAAGAGTAATTTGAACAAAGATGGTATAGTTTCTCTTCCCACACCTTATTTTCTGTGCATTCTAATCTTGCTTTAGAAACAGTGGGTCGTTGAGCAAATCAGTTCAACTTGGAAGTGATCTGAGCTATAATCTGAGTGATTTAGAAATTTATGATATATAAGTAGCTGAAAAAAATGTGAATTCTACCAGTTGAGAGATTTCCTTTTACAATGTGCTATTCTAGGCAGAGTAGAGCTGCCATAGTAAGTCAGAGTTGTTGATACAAGAGCCATCAGGAACACATGGATGCCCTAGATTCTGAGTCTGGGAAGGTACCGCAAAGTCACTTGTGGTTTCCACATCCAGGTTTTGTCTTCTGCATCCTCTTTGTTAGTGGGAGTGTGACTTGCATAGAACACGTTCAATTTGCAGCTTTTCATATGGACTTCTCACACAGTGGAATTTGTAATGTGGTTCCAACACTGGAGGCAGAGTTTGAATTATGGTACCTAAAAGCTGTAAAAGGGTTGACTGAGGAGAGCTGACTTACTAGCAGTTCATTTTTGTGTCTTGGATTCTTCTCTAAGTAATTACCCATAAGAACTGATCTGCAGAAATAGTAATTGTCTGTATTGTTATCCTTGAATTTGTTAGCATTGTGTATTTGGGCTAAGATGAAAATGTATGTCCTTGTATCTTGTCCAGTATATGGGAAAACATTACTTCTGGTGATACCTCTGCTGAGGCATTAACTCATAAGAGTTGCTACTGTAGTTTTTCTAAAAACCAGGCAATAGGACAAGAATTAAAATTACATTAAAAATATTGGAAAACTGTATGTATGTGTATATATATATGTGTGTGTGTGTACATTTTCTGCCCAAAACCAGGCAGGTTTTTAATAGTGTTCCCTTTTTTTAATACAGGTTTTTAATAAGCAAAGTTGTCTCAGTATTAAGAGATGTGGGCTGTTAGAATTTATACTTTTTTTAAAGTGCATAAAGATGCCTTGTCATTCTGTCTAAACTGCTGTAAGGGATGTCACTTCTTCCTATTTCCAAGAGCTCGGGCAGTTGGAATTACTGTCATTTTGGTAGATGATAGTCTGTTGGATCAAAGTGATCTCATGCTGATAACAAGTGTACTAAATCACAGTGGGCCCATTCAAACAATCAGAGCAAGCAGAAAACATGTAGATTTATGGAAAAGGAATACAGATTGTATTTTCAGAGGCTATCCTTGTGTTGGGGAATACATTTAGTGCAGGTAGCTCCGTGTGCAGTTGCAGTGCAGGTTGAGCTCTGGGTAGCAGGAGCCCCAAGCAAGAGTCTGTGAATTGGTGATGACCCTTTGCATTCCTGGGGGAATACAGTGAACTTGGGTTGAATTTTAGCTCTTTTATACCACTGTGTACTTCATTCTGATTGATTTGTTAGTAAAAAAACAAATAACATGTTATGAAAAATTAAATCTTAATAATATCCACTTTGTATTTTAGTAAATTTCGCTGTGGGAACACGCAGGATTTTTTAAGTATTTTAATTATTGCATGCATGGAACATGCTGTGAAAACTTTTAAGGTCTAAAAACATCATATATATGCATATTTCTTGTTATATTTTGCTTTAGGATGAAGAAAAGCTTAAAACAAGCATCTGCACATTTTTATCAGTGTTATCTCACTTTGACATCATTCTTCAAAATACCTCAGAGAAGGTAAATTTGACTGAAAGTGTTCATTGTTTATTCACTTGCAGAGTATACACAGTTCTGAAATAAAAACAACAACAACAAACCCAACAAAAACCCCCCTATTTTTTGCAGTTTATTTTTATGACCTTTTTAATACCTACTTCATATTAAGGTATCCTTTGATACTGAAAACACTAACTCTTCCTTTTACCTCTCTTAAGTATTGTACTTATGAAAATTAGCTAAATGGCAGATGTTCTGGATATATAGGGCCTGATTACCTGTGAAATGTTTTAGAATAGCTCCTCCATTTTTAACTGAATGTGCAGCTGCGCCTGGGTTTTCCTTGCTGCTCTTTTATTCAGAGGTAAATAGAGGTTTCCTTGTATGTAGAGTAATAATTTTTAATGTAAATTAATACATTTTTAAAAAACAAGCAGGGCTGTACATCTGTGTCCTAGAGTGAAGAAAGGAAGGAAATTAAGATCACGTTTTGAAGCCTGTAATTGCACATATATGAACTGTTACTAAAAGGCAGGTTTTTTGAGGAAGCATTTCATTGGCCAGTCATAGCTTTTCTGCTTCTGAACAGTATGTTAAGACTTAAAATACATAGGAGAAATTTCTTTATCTTTTTTCTTAGAGGCCAGCTTTGAAGAAAGCTCTCATAGTTGTTCTACAGTGGTGTTTCAACCATAATTTCAGTGTTCGACTTTATGCATTAGTTGCCCTCAAAAAAATCTGGAGTATGTGCAGAATGCTGCATGTTGAAGAATTTGACGCTCTGACACCAGTTATTGAATCTAGCCTTCAGCAAGTGGAAAACATGCATGGCACAGGGTTAGTAACATTCTTCTGACTTACAGCTTAACTTTCTTTTTCTGAACCATTTGCAGCAAGTTAAATTTTCTAAAGTGGCACTTTTTTAATTTTTTGGGGGGTTTATGTGTTTTCTTAACTCTGTTTAAAAAGAAGTTGGCATGGAAAGACATGGGACAGAAAAAAGCAGAGGTAGGAGTCTGCTTTTTTATTTGTTGACAACTAAAAGCTGACACTGAACCATGGACAGTTTCCTTCAGAGACCTAGACGGGATACTTCTTTTTGCCAAACTTGCTGCTTTTGATAATAGAGTTTGGAGATGTGTTATGGACCTTTTTTGAAACATAAATAAAACCTATTTCCTGAGTGCTCTTGTTTTATTTTAATAGGCCCTTACTTAATTATTTTCTTTCCCATACAATATATAGTAAATAAATCAGGTTGTCTTATTCCCATCTGACAATTTGAAACAAACAAAAAATCTGCTATGTTGCCTTTTTTGTGTATCTTACACCACTTTCTGCAATTGCAGGAATGCTAGAAGGAACTGGCAGCGAATTCAAGATCACTTCTTCTTTGCAACATTTCATCCACTTGAGGATTACAGTCTAGAGGCAAGTCTGAGACCACCCTATTTGTGTCTTACAACTGTATTTTTATTTTTCTTGGTATTTTCTGATGTGGGATGAAATGTTCAACTGTTACTCATTTAAAACTCTGAAAAATTACTTTGCCTAAATTGTGATGGATTTTTAGACTAAGACTGCAGCTTAATTTTCTTTTTACTGTTGCCATAAAAACCTAGGTCAGCTAAGAGGTATGTGTGATGAATGTGCCCATCTGTGGGGGTTAATAGGGTTTTTGTGACTGGATAAGGTAATTCTAGTAACTGAAAAACATCTACTTAATTGCATGTAGTTTGTTAGGATTTTTCAGACATCTGTTCTTAGAAGTAACTTGAGGTTGCCCAACTAAACTGTTGCTTGGTGTGAACAGGATAGATATATATAACTTCTAGAGCATCTTTTTCAGCTGTTCTTTTTGTTGTAGCTTAAGTAAATGACAGCTGAATAAATACTGGGGAAGAAAGGCAAAAATAAGGGTGCAGATAAATGAGATAGAAGAAGTAAGCTGAAAATACAAGATAAACATGAATATGAACAGGGGTATATGTTCTGGCACAAGCAGTGCCATCTTTGAGAGAAGGAGTTTTTCCTTTTTTTGACTGATGTTCTGTGAAATATTTTTGTGAACACAAATATGCTAGATAGTGGAAAGTGAAAATCCTGAACAAGAGAGAAAAAAAAAAAAACAAAGTAAGGCTAATATTTGTGAAGTATTTAAATGTATTCAGGGTGCCTCTTCATCCTGAAGGGTGCATCGGGATAAACAAAGAGTCTGGGTTTTAAAGTCTGTCTTATCCAGTCTTTCCCTTGGGGTTTGTGTTTGTTTCTCCTTGATAAATTGTGGTTAGCTGTATTGGTAGTTCTGAATTGGATTTTACCACTAGATTTTAATGCTTTTGACTTTATTCTATTTGACATTAAATCAATCTGTGTTCTTTACCAGAAATTTGCGAAAGTATTTGAAAACTCGTTAGTGTTACACATACAAGGTTTCCCAAGATCTTTGTACTGAGAAGCAGAGTGTTAGTTCTGTGGTATTCAAGAATTTTCAGGACAGTAATCAATCTAGATCCTTAAAAAAGCTCTAGTTAGAGAGAATGAGATTTATGAAAGTTTGGGATAGCACTCTATGTAAAGTTATGAATATTGAGAGATATATTAGCAAGTGGAATCAAGTACCAGGAAAAACAAGTATTAAAAAGCATAGAAGGCTAGATGAAAGACATGTGCAATAAAACTACCAGAGTTAATTAACTGGTTTTGCTTGCTTTAGTGGTGCTCTGCTAATAACACTGTGTTACATTGCAGACGATATTTTACACTCTTCCCCGCCTTGCGGAACTTGCTGAAGATGAATGGATCCCACTCTCTAAATTTGACAGATTCACTGACATTCCCTTGCCACCAGCATTTCAGTGGTATCATTCTAGAACGGAACTTCGTGATCTGAAACCAAGTGACTGGTCTCAGCAAGACATGGGTAAAATATAGCTAACCTATATTAAATTTAATTGTGTGTAATAGCTGTGTACATCTGTAATCAATTTGATCTCTGTTTATGAGAATCGTCTACTTTCTGCAGTATTACCATTCAGATGATATTCTTTACTGAAGCAGTAGTTTCACTTTTGCTTGCATATCCATATAAATAAAACAACTTGTTTTTATAGGCTCACATTCAGCTGAAACAGATAGCCAGACTGAATGGACTGATGTTCAGAAAAAGATTATACCCTGGAAAAACAGTACTCCTAGTTTAGACTTGGAAATGGCATTTCAGGATCGTGCTGCTAAACTTGGTAAATCAAACAGCAGATTGATCGTGGTGGCTTCTCTTATTGATAAACCTACCAATTTAGGAGGTAAGGTTGATTTCACATTTTTAAACTTTTATTTTACACCTTAGAGCCCACTTAGATAATAGAAGTTAATTTCATTTTATGTTGTTAATTAGAAAATTTTGTAAGTACTGCCCAGAAAAATAGATAATTATCCTGAAAGAAAGGGTAATAGATCATTATCCTGAAAAAAGAAATACTGCCTTCTTCAGTTTAGGGGTCTCTCATAGTCACATTTTAAGGCAAAAAAAAGATGTATCTATACATAGCATGCATTAATAAAATGGAACTTTGCTGTAAATCATGCTCAATTTCTTTCTGAATTTATATTCTTCGTTACAGTTGAGTTTTTCAACTGTGTATGTGGTTAAAGAAAATACATTTTTCCTCTTAACGAGTAAAACAAATCTTGTAGACCTACTAGATTCTCATGACTGTTGGTCATTAAAGTCCCCTTTCCTGATTAAGAACGCCTTCACTATGTCACATCAGCTGTGATATAATAAATCCTGCAACTACTTTGCTGTCATTGTGTTTGACGTTGTTAGTTGAAATATCTGCAGTGAGGCTGTTCATGAAAAGTCAGCCCACAGGCTGGTGCTGTCTGCATTGTAATGCTGTCATGTGTCATCCTCTCAAGCCTTTCATATAACAAATACTGAATTTAAAACTTAAGCTTGTGTATGTATCTAACTGTCCATCCTTGCTAAGGCTTGGACACTAGCCCCTTACTTTGTGTAATTAGTATTGTAAAAGCATGTTGTCAGACATAGTGCTTTTCTAATTTTTATCTTTCTGCTAAGTTACAAAACATTTTTTTTGCTGCTTTTTTATGTGGAACAAGGCGTGGCTTGGAACAGACCTGAAACTGATAAAAATACATGACTAAAGCAACACTGCGCTTTGCATTCTTTGTCATTTTCACTTACTAAAACATTCTGGCTTGGTGTTTATTTTCTACACAAAAGTTACTTTATGTCTTGTTTTTGTAGGTTTATGTCGTACAAGTGAAATATTTGGGGCATCTGCATTAGTTGTCGGCAGTCTTCATTATATACAGGATAAGCAGTTCCAGCATCTTAGTGTTTCTGCAGAGCAGTGGCTCCCCCTGGTTGAGGTGAATGGAAACATTTTAATCGTGTAAAAATGTACTGAGCATCTTCACTTGTCAGATGCATAGTGCAGAGTCTTACATTTTATCTTGCAAAAATGAACTTTTTACTTAACAGAAGCACCCATTGTTATCTCTGACACTTAATCTTGAGTGTTTTGGTATAAGCTGTGGGCCAACCTCATAAAAAAAAAGAATTAAAAAAATACTTTCAATTTCTTATTGCTGTGGAAAACTGATTATGTAAACTGTCATTGTTACATCTTATTCTGTTTTACAGTGGTGTCTTGGAATTTAATGTTTATTTATAAAAGTTGAACAATACTTCATTTGTTTTGCTTTGTCCATTGCTTCTGGTAACCTCACAGTGATTGTCTGAGTTTGCCTGAAGTTAACTTGTGCCAACTTTTAGAACTATTATCTAGTTATCAGTTTTTCCAGGTCAGCTCTAAGTCATCTGAAACACTCAGTGAAAATTTTTTATTCCCCCTCATGGTGTTTATTTTCAGAACAAGATAGCTATAGTGTGTTTTGCCTAAAACAGAGTGCTGATGGACATAACGTTGTCGTGCCTGATCTCTGTACAGAATTGTACTGATGGTAGAGCTGGTGTTGCATGAAGAAATTGACATTTTCATACAAATAAGCAATTTAGAGAGTAGGATATAGATAACTAAGAAATTTTTCACTTCCCAAGTTGCAGTTCAGGCATATAAGGCAACTCAGTTTCAGTACTGGCTGTTCTGTTGTGCTGGGAAGGAATTTCAAGTTAATTAACAATTGTGCACCTTGTCCCTATGCAAGAGTTATTCTTTTACATTCAGATACAAGGTTTGTAGCTGTCAGAAGCCTAGAAAAGCCTTTCATCATTGTATTGGTGGGGTGCATTTTTGTGGCATTACTGACCTTTTATGTTATTGCTGAAGAGCTTATAAAATGTTAAGCTGTGTATACGGGTGGAGTCTTCGGGGATAAAAATCAATAGTCTTAAAAACTGTACAAGTAAATTATTTTTCACAGTAACTTCAGAAGTTTACAGAAGGCAGTATTTAAATATTTTTGTATTTCTCTCTGCTTTTAATGGATAGGTAAAACCGTGTCAGCTTGTTGATTATTTACAGCAGAAGAAAACAGAGGGCTACACTATTATTGGTGTGGAGCAGACAGCTAAAAGTTATGATCTTACAGAATATTGCTTCCCAGAGAAGTCACTATTATTGCTGGGGTAAGAACACGTTTGTTTTTTTTTTTAAATCTACCTCTTGCAATCCATGCTTTCCTCTAGTCAAGAGTTTGGTCATATGAAAATCAAGTGACAGTGGTAAAGGTGATTTTAGAGTAGGAAGTGATTATGAAAAGAGTAGAGCTTGGCTTTATGTGCTAAGGAGTAGGACGTATTGATACCTACTCCTGAACTATCCTTCTCCTCATACGTAATAACCTGTTCATACATTGTAACTCCTTTTATTATGGGTGAATGTAGCAACAGCATGGATTGTATTTTTCCAGGTGTGCCAGAGATACCGTCTGTTCAGTTTAGTTATATGGGGCCCTGTATGTGTAGGCTGCAGTGAGCTCAGCAAGGAGTTAAGCCTGTTTGCTCTGCTTAATTTGGTGAGGAGGGCTGGAGCAGAGGGCGAGTGTGCATAGCTGGGACATGCTTTGAAACTCAAGGATTGAGCACCAGATAAAGTTTTTGCAGTACAAGCAGAGGATGGGACAACAAGCAAACTGTTTCTCTAAGCAGACAAATGTCAGATGTGATATAAAGGGGAGGCTACTTAAAGAAACCCACAGTAAAGCCGCTACAAGTCAGAAAGCTACTGGCATTGCAGGGCTACTGAGGGAGACCAGGGGGAAGGGCCTGCCTATCCTTTTAGGACAAAGTGAGCAGAAATACCTTTTCTCAAACTTTTTTATATATAGCTTGTCTTCAAAATGTAGTTCTCATAGTCACTTTGTTCTCCTTTAATTAACAACATAGTTTTAATTACTGGTAACTTCTGGTGTGCTCAGTTCTGAAAAGGTAAAACTACCAGTTCAAGGCTTCAAATGAGTTTTGACATTCCTTCATGCCAAATGTAAAGTGAGCAGCTGAGCTTCCCTGCTGTGCCAGCAGCTTCATGCCCTGGTCATTTCATCTATAGCTGGTCATTTTGCTGTATGTGCCGTTTAAAAATAAAAGCAGAGAGTCTTTATGTTAGGTGTTCAGCTATTGCCGGACCAGTGAACTGAAAACTGAGTGCACCACCAGTTTTCCTACATCAAAGCTTAGTCAGGCCTCCCCATGTTTTATTCGTATTTGTAACATATTACTGTTTTTAAAAAAAATCCTTTGTTACCATCAGTTACACTTGTAGGCAGATGCACCATATTTGCCAGAGGGCATTTGGATGCTGCTGTCACATTTGTATTTTCTGCATTTTGGAACACTTGTCCTTTCTCAGATACAAGTTACTGTTTCTTCTTTACTAGAAATGAACATGAAGGAATCCCAGCAAACCTGATTCACCATCTGGATGTCTGTGTGGAAATTCCTCAGCAGGGTATTATTCGATCACTCAATGTTCACGTAAGCGGAGCTCTGCTGATCTGGGAGTACACAAGGCAACAAGTGATCAAGCAAAAACAACAAAAATAACTGCCAAGAATCTCGTGCCTTATAGTACAGCTGGGTGGCTTCCTATGGTGCTACGACATGAAATTCAGAATAGATGAGATACAAACTCAGGGTGAATGAGGATTCTTAACTTTTGCATGTTTTGTTCTCTGTAGTGTTTCAGGGTGACTTTTAAATGCCTTAATACTTTACCTCCTTAAATTGTTGCATTGGAAATAAATACTATTTATATTGCATGTGGGGTGTGCGTGTGTTATTTCTACAGTTAGAACATCAGCACAGTACTGTGAACAATCCCACACTCAAAACCACAGGATTTTTACTGCAGTTACTTCAATTGTTGTGACTATGCTTTAAATGGAAGTGGTGCCTTTAGCCAAAGTATTTAATGATTCCAGCATCTAGATCTACTAGATTATATAATTTTTGGAAGGTAACTTCACTCACATAATTACATTAAATGGTGCCCCTTGTTTAAATGCCTTCCACAGTTAAATTTATTAATCCTGCTGTAAACTCTCTGTATCTTTAAATGAAGCTGCATCAGTAAGGTAATTAAATTATACAGAAGACCATAATATGAGAATCATGATAAATAAACTGGCATACTTCTAGCAGAGATACTGATTGAAAACTTACAACTAATGTAAAAATTCCTATTGCTTACAAAGAGTAAGCATACTCAAAATAGGTAGATTACGTATCATATACACAGGATACATTAGGTCTTCTAATTGCCACTTATATAAACCAATGTCTGACTTAAACTGCATTTTAAAATGCTTTTAAATATTTGGTAAATGACAAACTGCGTTATATCACCACCTCCTCTTGACAAGAAGTCAAAGTTGGAATGGACTTATTTTTTTAAGGAAAACAGCTCACTTACTGAAAAAGAATTTTATTTTCTCTTTAGAATATATACATTACAGTATTAAACAATTATTTATTTGTGTGAAAGAATTTTAATAATTACACATTCAAACCCTTAGATTTGTGAACAACCCTGCACCATAAGCTGTACACAACCATCTTTCAGCAGACATGTGAGACCTGGCAACAAGAACAGCAGTCTGCATTTCAGGGAGACAGTCAGGTTACCAGTTCTTGCTCTCAGGCAGCTCCTGTTGCTTTCTCTTGCTTCTTCTTTCTGTAGTTATTTCTTAGGAAAGCAGAGTACCTAAGACTTTCCAGCAGCTTCTGGAGGAATATACCCTTCTGTTTCAAGTTTTTTTTTATATTTTAAGAAGTCTCTTCTTTTGTCAAAATGTTTAACCTATTTAAAAAGAGAAAAGATCTTCATCAGAAGAAACTAGCAGAGGAAGGGGTTTTATGTATCACAAGACTATGCAATTATCAGTGAATTTGAGGATTTTACTATACTAGTTAGAAGTTTCTTCCTCTGTTGAAATAAAAGACTAAAGAATGGTGTGTTTGGTTTTTGTTTTGTGGGGGCTTTTTTTCACTTTTGGAAGTTTACCATCCTCTTCCTTCATGATCAGCCTCTTGCTTTGCTCTTTTCACTGCTATCACCAAAGATTATTTGTGATGCAAAGATAAGTCCAGCAGCTTTTCTGTGGCAGTGCAGACCACATAACCTCTGAATTCATGGCCTAGAGCTACTGCTATGCATGGTGCAAAGCACTGCTGATGAGACCACAATCACTAGAGATGACATACAGCAGAGCTGCAGTGTTTGAAGTACAACTCAGTGCTGCAACTGTGAAGGTACAGTGGATTTTTTTAACTGACTTCAGTCTATTAGCTGCAACAGGAGCTGTTCAGCCCCTCAGACACTACTGTTACTTAAGGGCAAGGTCTATTAAAAAAATGGTTGTATCTTGAGCTAAGTAAATGAAAAAGCACAATGTAGGCAGATGGCTTACTGTGACATCGCGCTGCATGAAAAAGGGTATTTCACAAGAAGGTATCTGATGCCAGTGTTAAGATACCACACAACGGCAGGCCCTGCACGTCAGCTCCCTTCCGGACTAGCCTCTCTTCTTTAGTAACAATAATTATGGGCACTTCCAAAAGCTTTCACGTATGTGTATTTATCGAAAGTCTGAGATCTTATTTTCCTTTCCCTTTGTACTATATACTGCTTCTCACAGTTCCCGGGCCAGTCAGCGGTCCATTCGGGATCTTTCATTTCCCAACAAGGCAAACCAAGTTAACGCCCGGCAAGGGTGCGGGCTTATCCACGGGAAAGCGTAAGGCTGCCCACGCTCCGCACCCCTCGAGGCCGGAGCTGCCATCCTTAACAAGGCAGCTGTGCCTACGCCTTGCTGCTCTTACAGACGGACAAGGACACGCTCAGTTCGTCCAGCCTCAGGCAGCCTCAGGCGGTGCTCACCCACTGCTGCGGGCAGCGCGACTCGAAGGCCCGGCGCAGCTTCTCGCACTTGGCGGCGTCATCCCCGTGGCTGTCCAGGCACTGCCAGAACTCGTCCCGGGCGCCCCAGCACGCCGTCCTCTCCTCCCTCGTCGGCGCCGCCATCCTCGCCGCCCACCTGGACACAACACAGGGCGGGTGTCCCAGCACGCCTCGCCGCTCCCATGGTGGGGCCCCGCCGCTGCCGCCCCGCCCGCGGCCCCCGAGGCAGCGGGGGAAGCGGTGCCGCCGCCGCCGCCCGAGGGAAAGACCCACGGCCGCCCCGCACCCACTCACCCACTCACTCACTGACCCACCCGCGAAGGTCACGCTCCGGAAGCAGTCCCAGCCCTTCCCTCCGGCACGACGGGCGGGCGGGCCCGTGTCCCTGTGTCCCGCCTTCCCAGGCGGGGCCGCCGCCGCGGCGGGGATGGGTTTGCCGGAGTTTGCCTCGCCCTTCCCTCTGCAGCGGTTCTGTCGTCCCGGGCCTGGCAGGGCGGCTGTGATATTCGGAAATGCCACTTTCATGGAGCGCTTTTCTGTGCTTAATTTCTTTCCGGTATTATCCTCTGTTCTCTAGCACACAATAAACAACTATTTTTTTTTCTCTAATGAATTCTGTGCAGTGCCTTAGTGGATAATTTGTTCAAAGACATGAAGTGTCCTTTCTTTTCTTCTGAGACATAAGAAAGCTGGTTGGATAATATCGTTGTGTAAAATGTTGGGGGCCAGGACAGGTTTACATTTGGTGTTTAATAAAGCCCTAGAAGTTGGAACTCAAGTAAACAGTAATGCAGTCTGAACTACTTCAGGTTTGTTAATTCAGTGAATTAGGAAAAAATTCAGTGAATTAGGAAAAAACCACATCTGAGTGCACTTACAGCACTGTAAATTTGTTGGTTTAAATAGCAAAACAGTTAGGTAGTGACTGGATGGAAGGCTGATAATGATAGCACGTACACGTCATGGATTTTTGACAGTTTTCCTTACAGCATGATTCCCTCCTGAGAGCTGGTCTATTGATTTTATTCAGTATGCTTCTTACACAAATTACTCTGGAAAGGTTTCTTGGAATGGACTCGGTCGTTGAGTCAAGATGATAATAAAAACAAAAACTAGTTTACCCCAGAGGAAGAAAAATGTACCCGTAGTCAAGGTGGTAAAACAACAGCAGAAGCCTGGGGGCAGCCAAGTGGGCACCTCGTGGGCTCAGCCCAGCGGCAGCCTCAGGCCCAAAGCCTACAGTGCTGGCATAGAGCATCTGGGAGCAAACTGTTCGGTATTTCATCTGGGATTTGGTGGCATTTCCTTGTGGCAGCCCCCGTAAGCCAAAAAATAGGTAGTTTCCTTTTATGCATCAGCCACCTGGAAATGTTGAAGCAGTTTTGAAAGCCATGGTGTGTGTTCCCATAGTAATGCCCTGCAGTTTTGGGAAGGGTGATACTTTGGCAGCTGGGAAGAGCCTGACTCTGGGAGTTGCTGAGCCCCTGGCAGCTCCCAGACCCCCTGTCAGCTTTACAGGGAGTTTTTCCTGTCAGGTCCACGACCATCCAGCAGCTTTGTTGGTAGTTTGCTGATAGCCGATGCTCCAACTGGTATCCGAGGCAGCCCATTCGAGGAGTGGGTGTAGCAGTCAACCTCCCTTGAGCCGCGTTTCTTCCTCAGCATGTGATCATGGTACTGGCTGCTGGTGGAGGGCATCCTTTCCTGGTTCTCCTTGCAGGTGGCTCACTCCTCGTGACATATAAAAGCTATTTTAAGAGAAGGCCAAGGATTTTTACTTCTTCAGCAGAGCCCCCTGTAAACCAGCCAGATCTGAAGTGGATTTTGTCGTCAAAATTCCTAACCAACCCCTTAGAAGAGATACTTTTTTGGAAAAATGTTAATGTTACTGCTGCTGTACATTTTATGATATATAACACTGTTCATGCTCTCTTCCCTGCCTATTGGCCTAATCATGTCCTGTTTGCTACACTGTGGTAGGTAAGAGATGCAAGAAATGCAGTCATTTAATTTCTAGTAGAACAAGGCTTTTAAGGTGACTGGAAGTTACTGCAAAAATAGAATTTTGGTCATGTTTTTATGTTGAAAAGAATTAACATTGAAGTAAATCTATATTACAGCTTACTTAGGAACTTAGGACCCTTTTGCACTCAGGATTTTGTGAAGCAATCTTTCACAGGCGTGAATATTGAGAAGAAAATTAATATTAAGTCTCAAGACTGAACTGTGATAATGGAATATGATAATAGGAAATGTCAGTTGTATTTTAGATTTCAAAATTTATGGTGCGTGTAAAGTTGTTTAGTTACTGCATTCACAAAACAGAAGGGATAATGTAATTATATATAATTAATCACAAAACCCAAATAGCACATCTGGGATATTTGTGATAAATAGTTTATTCTTTAATGACCTGTGGCCCGAGAAGTACTCACTGGAGACAATTGTAAGTAACTCTGTGTAATGGGTATTATGGAAATGTAGTGATCTGGTTTTAGGAAGTGCATGAATAGAAAAATACACAGATTTATCTAATACATTTTTAATGGCATTATTTCCATCTGTTTAAACTGCCATCATAAGGAGATAGGGGTTTTTTGTTGTTAGTTAGCCAGTTCTAAGTATTTATCTTTAGTCTTTTTCTTTGGGTAAATAAGCCCAGGAAGTAATGAGTAGGATATTTATCATAACTAGGTAGAGGCTAATGTTCTAGAAAGAAGGGAGAGTGAAAAAATTCCAGATTTGCTAGGTGTGTTAGTTGCCACAGTTGAAGCTTTTGAATTACATTTCCATTTAGCAGTTAGTGAGATAGATGTTAAAGAAATAGATGCCTGTTTCCCACTGAAACTCTTGCCAGCAATGCAATTAAAGTGAATCATGTGGAGTTTATACAGTGGTTCAGCTCTTTGCCTCTTTTGTGCCTGTCCTTGCTAATTGTGAAATGACATTGCGTGTGCTTTGCCTTACAGTAATGTCTAACAGGTCACTCCTCACCTACAGCCTTACTTACCCATATTTAATTGAAATTTGCCCAGCAGATTCTTGATTGGCAACCATAATGACTTCTCTTTTCACTTTGGAAGCAAATAGCACATTACAGGTTTCCCTACCAATCCTTCATGTACTGTAGCTATGTTCAGCTTTGTGCTTATACCAGGAGCTCAACTGATTTGTGTTTTTTCATTGAAATAGTCCAATAGTCCATAATAGGTGTTCAAGGAACCAAATTTAAAAATGAGTTCTTTAAGTAGTATAGCCGTGTGTACAACTATTTATTTTACTGGAAATAATAACAAAGTCTTGCCTAAGGTAGTTTGGGACATTTTCTTCTGTTATGGAACACCAAGTTTTGGGTTTTTTAAACAAAATTTTAAAAATATGTAGTTCAGGAGAACCATATGTTAAGATCTTTCCCTTCCCTCTTTTTCCTTCCTCCGTTCCTTCTCAGATGTCCATTAAGGATGTAACTCTGGGTCCTTTGGCATGACAGCATTGCTTGCTATGCTTAGTGAAAAAAAAATTAAAAAAGCAAAATCATCACAGTGATTAATTGTACATGGTTTTATTATTAAAAAGGGAGTAAATTAAGCAAAGAAGCCCCATGAACTGCACACCATAATCACCTCTTAGATTGGAAACATTTAAGAAATATATATTGTACTTTGTATGGCCTTATGCAAAGCACTCCTCTTCATTATTTCATAAAGACTTCACTCTGAGTTTTACTTACGTGAATTTCTTTTTAACAATAACACGCTTAAACTTCAGATGAATTAGCAAAAATTTAGGTGTATGTATGAATAAAGCAGGAGAAGTGTGCAGTGAGAAAGAAAATGGTAGCTTTTGTTCAGTGGTCTTAGCAAATAAATTCTCTAAATCCTTAAGAAAATGTGAATATTCATGTGGGTTTGTTCAAATTTTTTTTTTTTATTTTTATTTTTTATTTTTTTAAAATTTTTTTTGTGTTGGAGCTCTTACCTTGATTTCTTCAAAATGCTGGGTGTTGTGATGAGTATCCCTACACTAGGGAGTGCCAGTGTGACATGAACACAGAGGATGAAGCACTTGCCTTGGGACACTGGGGGAGGGACAGAAGAAGAGCGTACTCCAGCTTTCTGTGGTAGCTCTGTGAGCGTCGGGGGCTGGATGTGTGCAGTCACCAGGTAGTGCAGGAGGGCATTTGACTAGGAGGTAAGACATCTGTGCAGGCTGATAGGGAGACAGAGGAGAAAGAATAGGCAGAATGGTGATTTTTACCTTCTCCAGACTGCTTAGTGATTCAAAGCCTGAAGTACTCTGTGGAATGCAATCTGAAAATCACTAGACTACTGATACCTTGGAGTTTTGATGTTTTGATTTTTTTTTTTTAATTTTTGTAGATCATAGAAGTAGTTATGTAGTAAATGTAGATTTTAGAGTAGCAGCATATTATCTGTTTACCCTTTAACACACCAACTCAAACCCGTGTTACCCATTCCCATATCAATTCCCATAAATTCCACCAGCCTGTTTTGTCTCTTTTTCAAGGTAGAATTATAGGGAACATCCTAACCCTACGGAAGAAGATATAGCCATAGACGCAACAACCTTCAGGCCTAGGACTCTGGAAGGCCTCCAAGGACATTACGTGCTCTGAGGAAGATGAAGATGAAGAACAGGGGGTCCCAAAACACCCCCAGACCCAATTCCTAAGAGGTGTGGCGGGGGCAGAACCTGGGTGTTGGCCAGACAGGGATTGGGTGAAAATCATTATAAAAACTGTGAACATCTGTATTCCGGAGTGCACGGATGGGGTATTCCGGAAAGCCTGGGGGCTCATTAAAGCCTTTTGCATCCTTATCTCCTACCTAATTTGGCTTGGAGTCTTTTTTTTCCCCACAGCCACTTAGGCAACAATACCTAGAGGAGTGGTGATCATGATGATGAAAAAGCTCAACAACTGGAGTTTTCGGATTCTTTTAGGGTGATGAAGTAATTTACATTAATTATAGGCACTTGTTTTTCATGACAGAGTTCCATTTTTGTTCAGTTGTTAGGAAGGAAGAAAACAGAAAAAGGAGTATTTTGGGAGAAACAGGAGATTGTGGGAATACTGACCTCACTGGAGTCCAGGTTTTAATACAGGTTATAGGATTCTTTCAAAAATCCTGTAAGGATCTTTTAAGCATCTGGGTCAGTTGAGGTATGTGCAGAACTTGGAGTTTGGTGTAAATATTCTGTGGAAGTTAGCCAAGGCAGCTTGTTCTTTCATGTTAAAAGTAGTCTGAAGGATGGATGACTTACTTCAGACTTGCCTTGGCCTTTTTTTTTTTTAGAGAATAGGAAGCACTGCACTTAGAGTTTCGGATGATGCTTCTAGCCAAAGAAATGAAGGTACTGTGGGTGACAAGAGGTTTTCTTGTGGAATAATAGCTGGTTAGTGAGGCAGGAAAGAGCAGGAATAAATTATTGCTGTTCAAAAGGAGAGAGATTACCAAAGGAGCTGTGCAATCTAAAGACTGGTCAAAAAAACCCATTTGCTGATCATACTTTTTTACTGTTTCAGGAGAGTGAAGAGTTAACACTGAGAGGATCTGTCACTGTCATGTAGCCCAGCAGCAAAATAGCTGATAGCATTCAGCATTAATAGACACGAGGTAAAGGACATGGTAAAAAAGTCTAAGATGCATCGTGAGGGGCTATAAGTTTACTGTTGTCACTCATCAGAAAAATTCTCAATTTATGGTAGATTTATGCTCTATTAAAGGACATCTACTTTAGTTGTCTTCATTTGGGTGAAAGATGCTCTTCAAGTTGGTTGCTGTTGTTCCTAATCAATGCACTGATGGCTATGCTGTGATGTTAGGTGGACTGAATCTAGAACTGGAGGGAAACCTGGAAATTATGATCTGGAAAACTCATTTGAGTTCTATTCTGAAAGATCATCTAGTTCAACAGTAGGATTAAAGAAATGTCTCTAGATCATTGCAGAGAAATTGCATATAACAAGTTGTTAAGTACACTGCTCATATGAGCTCCACAACTTCCCTTGTTTAAGTCTTTTCCAGAACTATAACTCTGCTTATAAGTTCTACTCTTTGCTGTCAAGAAGTTGGTTGTATCCTGGTTTATCTGTAATGTGCAGTCCACCTAAAACCTTCTTTAAAATCGTCTTGTGCATATATAAAGATCCCTCTAGCAAAGTTTCAGGTGGAATAAGAAAATTATGAGTTTTATTATTTTCAGAAACATTAGTTTGAGCTACTAGTTCTGTCCTTAGGAAAGGGATTTCCTCTTAGAAGTTTCTTAGTCTGCTGATGGACATCTGTTCATTTGACTTCCTTTTCATTTTTCATAAGAACTTTCAGCTCCTTTTTTCCTTATTTCCCTTTTTAATGTTCAGAACTTCTAGATAAGGTGCAGGCTATTATGGAAATGCCCTAGAATCAGCTAAAGAAGAAAATCTAGTTGCTTCTCTTTTAATAATGATGAGGTAATTAAACTCATCCATCAAAATCCATTACTGCAGGCACTTCCTGCAAAGACAGCTTGCATGAGGACTGGACTGTGAAAGAAGATTCTTGGCCTTGGCCTTTGCCAAGGGGTAGTTCAGGTTTGGAGGCCTTGAAATACTCCATTCTTTCTGTCGTACAAATCAGGGACATGGAGGCAAACTCTCTGCAGTTTATGACTTCACAGCATGTGCAGAGACTTGAGTTGTTGCAAGGGGCAGGTGGGCATCATCCCCTGGAAAGTGTTTTCCAAAAAGTATTTATTTCTTGATCCCATCATTGGCTTTCTTGTTCTCCTGCTTCACACCAGCTGCATTGTTTCTGGCTTCTATTCTTTCCCCATTCCTTGAAGAAATACCCAGTCCAAGCCTGCTGTCTGAGTCCACATAGCTAAGACAAGGTGGCTGGTGCTATTCCTAAGGTTTCTGAGGGGCTGGAAACCTATGACATCCTTTTCAGTTCCAAATGTTTCAGTTGTGCACATTTGTGAATTTATTGAGGACATCATCCAGAGCTATGGGAATCCATTCAGAATTTTGTGTTCACTGCACAGAGAAACCTTTGCTTTTCAGTGGGTTTTCAGGCCCATAGGAACAGTAGCAGAATCTGATGATGTTACATTCTATCTAGGTACAAGATACTGTCTGTATCAACTCTGCCCAACTCAATATTGCACTAGCTTTGTTACAGAGCTCTCTGGAGAGCTGGGAATGAGTGACTTGTCCCTGAGCTCACAGGAGACATTAATTCATCTCCAGAACATGGTGATCTACACGTCCTGCCAGTGTCTACCATTAGCTCCCAAAACAGTTAAGCTACATATTGGTTTCAGTGTATTCTGCCCATCTGTTGATTATTGTGGTTGGATTTCTGCCTTTCATGGCTATTTTCTGAAGACTACTGATATGCATACAACCATTCTAGACAGAAGAACAGGAGAAACTTTTTAAAATCAGCCCATCTCTGCCCAGTGGGCTGATGAGATGCTCATGCAGCCATTGTAGAGAGCTGCAATAGAAATCATGATGTAAGTAGCAGCAGGAGACAATTGTAGACAACAGGTCAAGGAAAGAGACATACCAGGGAGGAGGAGAACTTCTGTGCCTGCATCGTATTCCTCACTGCTGTATTGTGCAGCAGTGAAAGCTGGCAGTGGCAATGAGGTCTGGTGATGCTATTTACTTTCCTGAGATTTATTTTTTTCCAACTTGCTGTTTTAACAAACCCACTGGATTATTACTAGTTTCCCCCTTTGCTAGAGGAGCTAAGGACACTTTGAGAGCTAAGCTGGGGTGGAAAGTTGCCAGTCCAGGCCAGCCTTTGAACAAGGGTGCATGCTGGTGCTCTGTGAGGGTAGGACCCACACACTGACAATGCAGGAGATCAGCTTCAAAGACACCAGGCACCAAGCAGGCCCCTGCAGTTCTGCCCCAATAGGAGGTTCAAGGTGGCTATGGGTGGGCTAAAAGTGCTGGTTACAGGCTTGTATTGCTCTCTGCTGCAGTGAGCAGTGTGGGGCCCACACAGGCCAGCAGGGTCTCCAACTCCCAGGGTGCTGTGGAGATAGCACCCAGTGCTTTTGGCATTAGAGGGCAAGCAGGAGAGCCTGCTACAACTCAGCCCTCCTCTCCAAGGCACTGAATTTGTCCTGAGAGTTTTTCAGGATTCTGAGATCAGAAGCATTTAATCTTGCCTTCACGTGAAGGGCAGCCCAGTTAGATCTAATGCCTTTGCAGAAGGGTTTGCTCTCTGACTTGTCCTTTTGATGAGAGCCAGCAAATCCAGTTCCTTTCATTCCTCAGCTTCAGACCTGTGATGCTTTGGCACTTAGAGATGCACACACATACCATATGGATAGGCTGCTTTCCTGATGTTCTCCTAGTCACATCCAGGGTTTCACTGCCTAGAAGGTTTTGCTAAGCAGTGACTTATCATCAGACCAGGTGTTTACGCTTAGGGCAAGGTGTTGCCTGAAGAAATATAGGCCACTTCATCTGATTAATTTGTCTATATGCAGTTTAAGATTGCTTAACGTGGGAAATCTAGTTGGCTCTAGTGAGCTCCCACTCAGGAGAGAGATAGTAATAAAGTGCTGTTTGAAATCCCAGCCCTTGCATGTTTTCAGCCTGTTCTCAGGAAGGATGAGCCAACAGAAGCAATGACAGTTGCATCTGGTAAGTCATGGAGTTTTACTAATGCCGCTATCCCTTCTGGTGCACAAATTCTCCCACAGTCCATACTGAATGCTAAAAAATCTGCTTCCATTTTGGTTTTAAACACAGATTAGTTGCAGTTTTTAAAGTGGCATTTAGAGCCTTTTGGATATCTACCAGACTGCATCAAATGCACAGTAAAGGACTGTGGAGACCACAGAAGGTGCCACTATTGGGAAAATGGAAGGACTCTTCTCTGGCCTTGCCTCAGAGAGGTTTGGGAAGGAGTGTAAGGTTCTTTGAGGATGACAAAATGATATATCTGAAGTGAAGTAAACTTGAATCTGGGAGCTTTGAGGTCAAGTCTCTATGTGTGCCGTCAAAGCAGTTATTAGAATTGTACCTGTGCTCCTGTCATGTGCCTTTGGCCTACTCTGCTTCCCAAACAGATAGGTTTAAAAATTCAGGTGTGTAACATTGAATGGCCACAGTTGTTGTGAGCAGCTTCCCACAGCCTCAGATTCGCTTGTGTGTGTAATCTCTGTTAGGAAGCCTTTAGTGTCTGGTCATCAAGTGATATGTAGGGGACAAACATACAGCCTGGACTAGGGCCTAATTATTAATGTTCTAATTCATGTCCCACTCACAGCCCCTAAATACCTGTTAGCATATGCATGTATGGGTGTTCACTGATGCATTTAAAGGAAGGTCATCTTTTCCTTTGGTCTGCTTCTGCTGGACATGTATTTCCCAAGTGATGGCTAACAGCATCCCTTTCAGATGGATTTGTCCAGGTAGTCTAGAGAAGACTTTTCTGTCAAGGACAGACTAGCTAGCAGTGCACTGAGTTGCAGCCTCGGTTATTTTGATGATAGCGTCTCTCCCTTCTGATTATTTTGGCTAAATACTACCCACAGTCAAACTGCAGTAAAGGTGCAATCAAGAGAAGGAAACGGATAGCACTGACAGAGGTTGAGTTTAAAATTTTTATTATTTAGCTTTGCCAAACAGATAATGGAATCTGAAGTTGATTTGCTAAAATGTTTTGAAGTGGATGCCACCCCTGCCTGAGACAAAGAGGACCTCAATGGCAGCAGGGACCTTAGGCTATGGCAGCAGTTCAAAAGAACACTTTTAATTTTGTATGCAACAATGTAAACTTCAAAAATAGTAAACTATAACCTTTTTTCCCCCCCTTTTTACATAGCATGTGATCTATCACAGATAGAAATTTAATGGCGAACCAAAATCGCATAAGTAAACATCCTGGTGCTTACAAGTTTCATAAAAAGTGTTACATTTGATGTAAATATCTTACATTTTTAACTCTTAACACTCACAATTATGGAGTAAAAGCAACTGGCGATTCACCCCCTTAGTCCATGCTCTCAGACTGTACATCAGCAACCACACTCTTGCCAGCCCCTTTGATCGTTTTCAGTCAGATTGTCCCACACATTACCAAGACTTCCCCTTCCTCACAATGGCATTAATCAAGCGCAGCTCCACACAGGGGTAAAACCTGTGAAGTGAGGAGAGAACCAGTTCTCCTGCGCTCAAACTTGCAGTCCCCTGGACCCTGCGTTCCCGCAGAAGCCATGGCGTGCATGGGAGGCACGTCCTGATGTCAGTGGGAATTTGGGGTCCCTTGGGGCCACAAACCTGAGCCCTGCCATTTGCAAGTGCCTCGCAGCAGGACCTGGTTCTGTGTGGATAAAGACAAGAGTTCTGTAGAAGGCACTGGATTTCTCTTGCATGATTTTAAACGTGGACTACAGTCATATGCAGAATAAGGAGATTTGGGCTCTAGACTGCTTTCTCTCTAGTGCTTTAGTGCAAGCAGTTTTAGCGCTTGAATTTTCCCTGTTTGCAGCGCAACATGCGCTCATCTACATAAAGTGATTTCTAAATCTAACTTCCACTCTTCCCCCCATCTTCCCATCCCCGAAAAGATTCCTTTTTTTTGTTCCTTGAAAACTTTCAAAGTACATCTCTGGTCAAAAATAAACGTGTGATGTAGCATAGCATTTGTTTCTTTTAAATCACAGTGTGCAATGCATCATTCAGTACCTAATGTTCAAAATGTCTGCCCTGCTTTTCATGAAAGTCATTCTTTAAAATAACCTATGCAAATATATTTTGACTATATATTACATTCATTTAAAAAGAGAAGAGAGGTTCTTGGTTTGCAGTTTTTTTCAGTGTACTACTTAAGTGAAAGGTCTGATGTGAAAAAATACAAGCAAACTGGACATGCCAAGACTTGATGCTTTAGATGGTGATCATATCAAAACTGTACAGGTATGTACACCATGTTGGACAGGTGTGCTTCTTTCCAAGAAAAGACCTTTGCGTCATCATATATAAGGTTAACCATAAAGTTTTGGTAAAAAGAGCATTTAATGAGCAAAGGATGACATGGAGGGGCGAGTTCTCCGGCTTTTGTTAGGCAGTCCTGAAGCAATGTCTCCATTCCCTTCGGGGATTTCTTCCTTCTTCCGGACTTTAAGACGCGTGAGGAGCTTTATTACCCAGACGTCCCACTCCTCTGGCAAGAGCAACAAAAGGAAGCCCAGGCCAATAATGATGATGGCAATTACTCGGACACTGTTGAAGACAATTTCACTCGTGTAGTGATCAACAACTGTGTGGGACATTAAATGGGTGTTATTACGTTGGAAAAGGCATGAGGGCAGTATCTCCTTCCCTCCCCCTCACCTCCTCAGCTCTGTGGCAGGATAACATGGCCATGGAGGCAATGATGGCAGGGGCACTAGCCTTTCTGCTGGATTAGCACACACGCCTTGAGCAGCACAGGAACTCACACTGAAGTCCAGGTATGCTGAGAAAGGGGCATTTCCCTCCCCTGGTACAGCTGCCTCTTCATGCAAATTTTTCTTCTCCCCCTGACTGCTCTGCTGAGTAATAAACCCTGCACAGGCTGAGCCATGCACACTGTTTGGTACCCAAGTCTGCCAGAGCAGTGCCCGGCTCTGCATGTGTGTAGTCAGCTTGAAGTGGGAGCTGCCACTTCCACTGTGGCACCAGTTGAGCATGCTGGGTTTTAGAAGCGGTGGCTCTGGTTTGGGTTGGGGTTGCCTCTGCACTCCTCTGCCCAGCCCTCTTGGACTCTGCCATCTCTTGACTTACACTAAATTTCAGAAAAGTGTCAGAGAAATGTACCGGGCTATGCCCAAAATTGAATTGTCCAGTGCTCTTGATAACACCTGCTATGTTATTTACCAAGGCAAGCAGAATTACTAGTACCTATCTGCTCTAAAATTAAGAAATTTTATTTATTTCAACTGTGTTAATCCTGCCTTGAAGAAATAATTAAAAATTATTTCTGCTTCATCCATGAGTTTTCATTGCATCTCAGGGATGAATGACTTCAAATCTACCTTGTTTTTCATACATAGGCTTCTTTGGACAGTAATTTAAAAAACAATTCTAGGGGTTATGAATATTCATGCAGTATTATGCAATACATATTTAACACCTAAAGAATAAATTTTTAATCAGTGTCATCTCTGTAAGCCCTTGAGAGAAGATGCAAAACATGTTTAATAAATTTATTTGCTTTTATCCCTGCTGTGTATTTGAAAGGACACAGATTTATGTATACATTGAGATGCAAAAGACAGAAATTCTTACCTGCGTTCACTGGGACACTCAATACAATTCCAAGAGAAATCAAGGTGGGGTAGGTAATAGCAATCCCAAAATTTAGTAGAATATTGAATGCTGAAGAAGGAAAGAAAAACATCTTTTGGCAGAGGGAAATTAGGCTGAAAGAATGTAAACTGAAACATTTATGCTTTCTTACTCTCTCTGCATGTTGTTCAAATAGAAGGTACATTAACTTCTGTTGTTATTCCTGGAAGATATCAAAGGACAGAGGTTTGTGTGCCTGATGTCCTCCTGCCTGAGACATTTCTGGGGAACTCTGTATCCCACTGGAGTCCAGTGGCAGGATCAGGGTGAGGTTTGTGTATAGCCTGCCTCTCAGTGTTATGTGCAGTAATTCCCACTCTCTGTACTGATCATCCACTTTGCCCTGCCTAAAGACTAAACACTCTTCCTCTGGGAGATTTCAGCCAAACAGTAGTTTCTTTTTTTGTAGAAAAGATGCCCCCAGTTGCAGGTGGAAGATGCTGTAAATCTAACCCTCTTCCAGGCAGGAACTTGCTAAATATAATTTCATACAATGAAATTATAATATCATTATAATATCATTACAACGGAATGATTATAATATCACTCCATTGTAATACCACACACTGTTCATCAAGAGTCTCATGACAAATTAATAATTGCTTTGGACCAAATTCACCCTTGTTTTCAGGTGACTGGCTTTAGCAGAGTCAGGAAAGCTTTGCCAATACTGAGCTTAGGCTCTGACTCTCTTCTAGTAGTACCCATGTATTGCACACCCCAGTGATCACCTGCCAAGTTCTGCACTACTTGTTTACAGACACCTTCCACTGAGCCCACTGATAAGTAACCTGGAGGTACTTCTGGAGTTAGCAACTTTGACTGTTCAGGGTAAAAGCAACTTAGACTAAAGACAGGGACAGAGGAGAGCTATTTCCAGTAGAAATTACTGTTTTAGGAGATGTGATTTCATCATCCAGTTTAGGGGCCAACTGTGGCAGCAAGTCATCTCATCTAGTTTGACAGTGAACATTACATTTCTGATAACCATTAACCATTAAAGCTTAGATTTGGCATCCCTCCCCAGCTGGGTTCCTTTGGTGGCACAGCAGTGGCAGCAGAAGAGAGGAGTGCCACCTACCAAATTTCCACCATCACTATGCAACACTTCGTTTTCAGAAGTTTCCCTCTCTTTAGGAGTAACAATTATCTATTACTGCAGGAATCAGAGGCACTGGAGTCTGGCTTTGACTGGCCTGACCTAACCTCCTTGCTCTGGGGATGCTGATGAGCCCAACATAATGCCCCACCAGGAGGGCTGCTTTCTGTTGCAGCCCAGGCAAGTGTCACCTGTCTCTGTAACACAGAGTTCACAAGTAGGAGTTAGGACAAACTTACAGTTTAGTCTGCACCTTCTAATGAAAACCACAGTATTTTGCCTTGGTAATAACAGCAGAAGTGAGGTATGCATTGCCACCTAGGAATGGACCCTCTCAGGATATCTTAAGCTAGTAATTAGGTTGAGAAGAAGGGAAAACAGCTCCAGTATGGTAGAGGTCTGCAGCTTCCACCAGTGGTCAACTTGTGGCACTCTCCTCCACCTTGAGCTCTGTGAGGGCCCCCCATATACTCACTCAATAAGAGAATTGAAAATCCGCAGAGGTTTCCCCAAGGAACGATGTCAAAAGAGCTCCAGTACTCCACTTTGGTAAAATAAAGGATGACAGGAATACAGGTAACGAAGAGGATGTTGAAGACAGCTAACACAGACAGGAATAAGGCAGCTTCTCCAAATTTAGCACTGCCCAAAAGAAGTTTGAATAAAACCTACAAGAGGAAAAGACATGGCTTTAACTCTCTTGCACTGCATCCCTGGAAGGCTGGTGTTCTGTCCTGGCTCCAGTGAAACCCAGCATCCTGGCCCAGTGGGCAGTACTTGGGGCCAAGAAGCTGGGTCCCAAGCAGTGTCAGTTGCACCCCTATGCAGTGATGCTTGCTGGACACTTAAAATGGCTGCTCATGCAACTGTGGAGAGCAGATTGTGTGGCCCAGCCCTCTCCCTCCTACCACCTCTTGGAACACAGGCACGGGCAGCTGCCAATTGAGTCCATGCAGGAAGGGGACTCAGCATCTTTGTCTGTGCATGTCCTGAAAGGAAAGGTCACTAACCCTGGCTTAGGCCCTTCACTCTTTTTTCTGCACCTCCAGAAAAGTTGACATTAAGAACAGGATACTTGGTGGAGCAGGAGAGGAGGAGGAGAGGAAGCACCTCCTTGCATGAGACATCACTGGTCCAGGCCTTGGGCTGCCACCTGGGGAATGCTATGGTGGTGAGCAAGTGCAGTCCATGCTGTCTGGCTGTCCTTGCACCTTCTTCCTGGGAACTCGTCCCCAGAAGGCAGATAGCGTAGCAGCAGAGCCTCAGTCCAGAGCATAGATTCAGCCTGGCTAATGAGACTGCAAGGAGGGATTTAAAAGCTTTGGTTTGTTAGTGGGAGAAGGAAAAATACAGAAGAAATTAAGGATGTGAGTGACCCATCTGGTGAGTGCCTGTGGACAGGTGTTGTCTGGAGTCTACATCAGTTTTTCACCACACATCTGCAGAGGATCCGTTGGACACTGTGGGCTGTCGGTACAATTTTCTCTGTCACTGGCTGAAAACCAGGACAGCCAGTGGACTCTGACTTACTGTTTTGTGCTTGAATGGCAGCCCCCCTGGCCAGCATCAGCCCTCTCTCCTTTGCCTATCCAGAGCACGCAAGTCTGCAGGGGCTGCCTGCTCACAGGGCTCTGCCCACTCCCATCACCTCCCAGCCATCACTGGCCAGTGCAGCTGTGTTGCTGCTCTGCTTAACGGAGCAAAATGTCCCAAAGGCCACTCATTTGACACCTGAGGACAGCATGTTGCCCCTGACAGGGCAGACAGCTGGCATAGCAGACTGAAGCATCTGTGCCTGGGGTAAGAGAGCTGGTCAAGGTGGCTCTGCTGCACAGGGCATAACCTGTCTGCTTGCAGATCTGCCTGCCTCTTTGGCACACACAGTTTATGGAAACTGAGCCAGACTGTGGAAAAGAAGAGCAGAGTGACAGCAGCAGTGGCAGTGGCATGCATTGCACAACAAGCTGCTCAGCTCCATCTGTCCTGGCATGCAAGGCACACTGCAGAGTAACACACTGCCAGCACTGCCACCACCACCTCCTTGTACACAGGCTCTGGTGGAGTAGCCCTGAGACCCCCATCCCTGCAAGGAGCAGCAGCGTCATGGGAGAGGGGGCAGAGCTAGCCTATAGCCTTGAATAATTCTGCATGCCTGCAGATGACTCCAGAGCCGCGGCATTTCTTTGGCTCTGGAGGGCCACATTTCTGGTCCTGCAAAGAAACACTATTTTAGAGGAAAGAGCTATATGAAACTTCATGACCTTCCTGATTTAAGACATTGTCTGATCTGAAAAAGTGAGCAGAAAGCAATGCAGCACTGTGCTGAGGGGCACAGGCAGATGCTTCTCAGTTTGGCTAGTCTCCCTGGACTGCTTCTATTATGGCTGCAGGGCTCTCCTGCCCAATTTCTGTTGGATGACTGGTACAGTGTAATTCATTAGACCAGATGGAGATGTCTATACCTCCCTCTAGTCTACACATCGGAGCCAGAGTGGGTGAACCACACCCTTACAAATGCTTATTCCTCAGTGTGGACTGTGACTCTGAGTGCCACGAGCAGCAGAGACACAAATGCCTCTCAGGCTGAGTGAAATGCCTCAGCCCTGCAGAGAAGGCTGCATGTCATCTTACATATAGTGCAGCTCATCTGGCCAGTCAGGATGAGGTCTTGATTTATAGGTGTGTGCTTTGAACTTTAGGCATGTGATTATTTCCATGATAAGCAACACCAAGCAAGCCCAACACAGGCTCCGTTTGCCATTGAAAGAGGACTGGAAAGGGGAAGTAACAAAGTGACTTGGAAAAGAAGCTAAATCTCTGCAGAGTGAGTGATTAAATCCAGCACTTAAAGAAAAGCAGCCTCATTTTTCAAGAAGATGGGACATCTGGAAACCCTCCTGTGGACACTGCAGAAGACTATTCCCAGGAATTAGGAGTTTTTATCCTGAGGGCAAACATCAAAGCAAGGGAACACCTGAATGCAGTGTTGCATGGCAGAGCTCTCAAAGAAGGGCACGTGGCACTGAACTGCACAGAGGTTTGCAAGTAAGACAGGAACAGTTAAAGTGAGTGATGAGGGTGACAGGCATCTTTCTGTGGGGGAAAGACCCAGGTGTACTTACCTTGTAGAGAGCAGACATTGAGGCAGAACCCACCACCAGGGCTATCCCAATAACAGAGTGGCTGTGAAACCCGTCAGCGTACGTCATCATAACTATCCCTGCAATAGCAAATATAGCAGCCACGATCTGGTTGGAGACAAAGAGAGAAAGCAAGGAAGTGTTACTAGACAACCTCCACAATGGAAAAACAGGCATGTAGCTTTAAATGAGAGGGCTGTACTTCTGCATCATCTGCTTATGTAGAAAAACAATAGCAAGCCCCGGCTGATACCCAGGGAGCTAATGCTGCCTGCCTTAGTGGTTTCCCTGGCTGCGAGGAGGCTGCAGGCAGAGCTGGAAGTCGTGGCTGTTCTGGGGGTGTGCAGTAGGCCAGACCACAGGGCCCAGTGTCTCTAACTGAGCTGAAGTGGGATTTAATCTCTGTCACTGAGCCTTGCCATCAGTGGGTCCCTGCAGCCTGTGCATGACAATAATACACAAGTAGTAGTTCCCTGGAGCTTGCAGGAAAGGCTTCAAATCCTGTTGAAGTTTTGGAGGAAAAAGGTTTTAGAAATAAACATGGGAATAGAACTCATGCAACTACTTTCCAGTGTAGACATGTCATTTCAGAGCAGAAGGTTTATTCAGCCAGCTAGGCACACTGCAATGCCTGAAGAGGGTCTCCCAAATGGAGGAAACATCCATGAAGGTAGAGGACAGGCTGCCTTGATTTAACAGGGTCAGGAAGAGACCCCTGGCTTTTCTGGGACTGTCCTGCCACATGCCTTTAGCCTCCCTGGGTGGTAATTCTGGGGTAAAAAGAGCTTTCTGCATGCTCATGTTTCCTGGCTCTGCAGTGGTGTGAGGGGCACCCTGCTTAGACCACATGCCTTTCGGCTGCACATTCACGGAGATGCTTCTAAGATGACTTGTATATTAGTTTATTTTGACTCACAGCTGGGTTAAGTGCCAGCTAACTGTCCCCTCTCCCAGGGCCATACCAGTGTTTTAAGCCTCATTCACAGGCTGCAGCTGTTTGGATGTGTGGGTTCAGCTGGGGCTGGTGCCAGGTGGCACCTATAAAGCAGATGATCATCCAGCAGATCCCTCCCGCACACTGACATCAACATCTTCCATTTCTCCTTACAGATAAATGCAAACAAAACCTTATCAATTTCTCCACAGGTGTTGCTGCAGAATGGCAGGGTGGCATAAGGGTAGAAAAAAGTCCAAATCAGTGGAAGCTGACACTGTCTGGAAAATACAGCTGCTAACAGCCTCTCAACAAGAAGAGACTTGAGTCTAGAAATTGCTGTACTGCTGTTCAAGATGCTGCACAAGCACAGCTTCGGCCGGCTATGGAGGGACAGGGTTTCCCCCAACTGCTCAGCCCCTTGCACACTCCAGTTGAGGGACAACAAGTTCTGAAGAATCTGATTTATGACCTGATCAGGAACCCAGTATAGGCTGCACGGGCTGGGTATGCACGCTGCAGATTTGGAGAGGTTCAGATACAGCATCTTGGCTTGCAATCCTGTGGGCATCAGGTCTCTCCATGCACAGCTGTGTGGCATCATTTCTAAACCAGTGGTGTAACTGGGCTCTATGGTCCTGGACAGGCTTCTTTTTAAGGCAGGGAGAGAAACCCTGCCAATGCATGGCTCTGCAGCAGTGGGGCTGTTTCAGATAGGCAGATCTGAAAGAGCTCAGCAGTTCTCTCACCAGTGTGCCGGTGCTTGTCAAGTAAAGATTCAGACACTCTGTGTGGATTCAGAGACACAAAAAAAAAAGGTTCTTGAATGAGACTAACATGAGGCAGGTGCAGAAAAAGGTGCAGAAAAATAGATTTGTGTTCACCCAACACAGAATTTAGTGAAGGAAAGCTTTGCTGTTGCACAATGTGGATGTGAAAAATTTACAAGGATAAAATCACGGAAGAAAAAAAATACATCAGTGACTATTAGCTACAGAAACATTGCTTCCATCTCAGGAAGTCCTTGAGCCTCAAATTGCTGGAGGCTGGAAAGTCTCATAAGGAAATATCATTATAGGCTTTTCCTATTTATATAGATTTTTCCAGGTGTCCACAACATGCAGCTGCTGGAGAAAGGCTTCTGGGGCAGAGGCACCTTTGGTCTAACTTAGTATGGCTCTTTGTAGAGCTGCAAGATACATGGCTCAGGCTTATCTGAAAGATGGCAACTCTGTACCTCCCTTCAACATCACCCATGCTACAGGCCAGGTGACAAAGAGTGGAAGATGCAGCATTTCCTGTAGCATCTGCTTCAGGTGTGGCTGTCTCGTGTCTGAGCTGCATGAGGCTTGTCCAGCCTTCACTAGAGAGTCAGGGGGGAACCACAACCGAATGCCAGGCTGTGGCATCCAGCTGGTACCTCCAGGTGCATCCGCGAAGGGAGCCTTCCTCAGCCCGCCAGAGGGTGGCTGTAGTGCCTCTGTGGTGGAAACTTGAAGGACACATTAATGAACGGCAGCATAAAAGGTATCCAGTTTTGCTTTTAAAATCAAGGGATGATCAACTTCAGAGCACCTTCCAGAAGGCTGTGTCTCTGCCTGGTTGAAAAGGAAGACTACAATTTGGGATTTGACAGTACATTTTTTTCCAAATCCCACAGGCAGATGTGCTTGTCTATATGTGTTATGTACACAGGAGGCACTTGTAAGCAATGGCTCTCTTGGATCCTGAGCTGTTTTATTCACTGTAGCGTGGAGGGAAACACCGAAGTCAAAGCAAATAAATGCAGTTTTGTTGGGGCAGAGGTCCTTGCCTCTTTCATCAAGCACGTCACAAATGTCAGATGAGTCTTGGCCTCACCTCTCAGTCCCTTGTTGACATGCCAGGTGTCACAAACACCTTCTCCTGAATCCTTTCAGCCTGTCTATCAAGCACATTGTTAGTAGCAGTGACAGGCTGCTTGCACACCACAGTGCTTGCAGTTCCTTGCAGATGTCTTAGCACTGCAGGGCTTGCAGAGGCAAAGCTTCAGGCACTCACA
Source organism: Pyrocephalus nanus (assembly GCA_038380795.1). Classification (NCBI taxonomy): domain Eukaryota; kingdom Metazoa; phylum Chordata; class Aves; order Passeriformes; family Tyrannidae; genus Pyrocephalus; species Pyrocephalus nanus. The sequence continues at coordinate 75,429,498 of CM076260.1, read as the reverse complement.
ACTTCATTACGTGTGTGTCTTTTCTGATAGCTCACAGCCCAGTTGGTCCTTGCTCTGGGCACAGTGAAGGGAAAGGGGGAAAATTGCAATCTCATTACAGGAGATGTAGGCCCTTGCAAATGACCAAATGGCAAGGATGGGAACTTGTAACTTGCTCTTACATTTAAATTCAAGTCAAATTGTGATTTAAGTGCCGAAAGAGCTAGTAGTTGCACTTCTAAAGGCCAAGTAGAATACTTATGCTTGCTTAAATCCCGCTGAGCTGCTGCCTTTCTCACCTGGCCTCTCCTTCAGCAGGCATGAACAGGGACATCCAAATATGTGGTCAGGGCTTTGCTGTGGCAATATCCGCCCTGCTGTGCTGGTGTGGGGATGGAGCAGGAGTGTGGGAAAGGGACTCATAGGAGGGCAAGGCACTGTCACCCTTGCAGCCCTTGTCTACCAAATACCCTCTCAAATAGTGCCTCCAAAAGGGTCAGCACCTTTGACAGAGTGGGGCCCTGAGGGACCACAAGCTTTGGGGCTGGGCTGTGTGCTAGCCTGCAGTCCCTAGGTCACTCCCAGCGAAGCCCGAGCAACTGTCCCTCCTCCTGGTTGACAGCCCCGGGAAGAAGGTCGTGTGTTGGGGCTCATCCCAAGGCTATCCCCCAGCAGTGCCATGCTCACTGCTTATCACATGGGCTGTACAGAAAAGAGAGGAAAGAGGGAAGAAAATTATTCTCTCCCAAGACTCCATGCTATGTCCCTCTGCAGACAGGAGTGCCCTGGCACTCTCTCTGTGCCACACGAAGCTGGGTGGCAGGACTGTGTTGCCGTGTGCCCTTCCAGCCCCCAGGGACAAGTGCCTCCTCATTCTCATAGTGCCACAGGTCAGGATGCCACAACTGTTTAAGAATGAATACCCAGGTCTGCCTGTGAACCTTTTCCCCCTGCACCCAGGTCCCTTGTGGGCCCATCACCTGGGAGGGAAACAGCTGTATTCGTTCTTGGGTACAAAGGTGGGTTCTCAGGAAGCTGCCCTGCCACCCCTCATCAGTGCCAGGTGCCACAGTGAGGAGCTGGAACACGTGGCAGGAGCATCACACAGACTCCCACTGTCTTAACCCCTGTTCTGGTTCTCTGTTCCACTGCTACTTTCCCAAAGCAGTGCTGATAGGAAATGAAGGACATTTGGACATGGCTGGGAGGACCATTTAGGTTTGCTTCCCTGCTCCTTCCACGCCTGCCCCTTTAAGACGGGAGGCATCCAGAGCAGGATTCATCCCCCAGTGCATGTCACCTACCATGGCAAAAGGCAGCATGCGAGGGAAGCTGATGGAGAGTCCCTGACCATCTTGGCTCTTCAATCATAGCCATGCACCCAGGAAAGCACGAGAACCATCTCAGCTCCAGCATGGGCATGCCCATGTGGGTATCCCTACACACAGGTTGGCTTCTGTCCCTCCACACCACAGCCATATCCATGGTGACAGATGACACATTCAGAACGAGGAGTGAGCTGCAGGTGCAGGACAGCAATGGTCATCCCTTCATACATTTCCACCCCTAGTGTGCTAGCAGTGCTACAGCTGACAGTGCCACAAGAGAGATGAAGACCACAAAAATACCTTTTTTTTTTTTTTGATTTATCAAAATGGTCAGAACATCCACCTATGGTAACAGTGGTACTTCCCTGCCTCCACGATCATTTCAGGATACCCTTGCACTCAAAAACCAGAGTGATTTTGTTTTCAGCATAGGGCTACCTGGGTAGCAGGGGTGGGCAGACACCAGCTGGCCAGGTCGGGCTTTTGGCAGGTACATTTTGCAACCATCCCCTGAGCAGCCTTTTGGCTGCCACCACCGAAAGGCTGGCCAAGCTCTCCTGCCAAGTTCTCCTGCCAGTGAGGGAACACTTCCCAAAAAGTTAACTCTCAGCTGCTCCACGCAGTGAGGGCTAACAACCTCTTCTGAGCAATAGCAGCATTGCCCAGGTGGGTGAGCAGGGTCCCCAAGTGATGGGCAGGAAATGATATTATTACAGTTATTGCAGTTAATATTGATTACTAATTAATATTAATTGGTACAACAAGACAGGAGGGACCCACTGGTGCCTTTTCCTTCCAGTTACTCCTGGCCCTGGTAGTAGCTACTTGGCTCCGGGTGGCTTACCCACCCCCACCCTCTGCTTCCACATGCTGAGGGATGCCTACAGGGCAGCAGGGTTTGCAAGGAGATGAGGGGTTTTCTGAAAAATCCTCTGCATGTGGCTCTGTTGCTGCTGCGGAGTAGGCATTTGCATGGGGTGCAGGACTAAAGGTGTAAGCAAACATTTGGGGTGCCACCAGGAGAGCTGGCCAGATACAAGTCCCTATGAGTTGGTTCAACAAGGATTCTCCATCACTGACATAGGCTCATGTTTTGGCCACAGGTGGCCAAGGACAGCACAGCTCTCTCCTGTCCACAGCTGCTGCTGATTGTCACGGATGCAAAACATAACTGTACCGCAAGCCTTCTGTCACGCGTAGAAAGGTGAGAGCCCCGTTAAATTCAGAGGTTGGGACCAGAAATTCATTGTGTGCAGCCAATGTTTGCAGGAATATGCAGTTAGAAACAACTAAGTCTGGTGCCACAGCCTGGAAATAGTCCCTCAGAAGGGGTTGGCAAAGGCTGACACACATCCACAGCAACATGGAGATAGCACATATCCTTTGTGACACGTTCTGGAGCAAGTTACCTCTTTCCTGAAGGAAAATGTACAAAGGCACTAGACTGGGGGAGCCAGGGCTTCCAAGAGCTCACAGGCACCTGGGCAGGCTGCAGGGAAGGATGTATCCTGCTCCACAAGGATTTCTGTGCCCACTCAGCGGTCTGCACGAGTGCTGCTTGACTCAGCTGGCAGGAGGCAAGGGGTAAAGGGAAGACAGAGGGTGAGGATGAAGAAGGGAGACAGAGATAAGGAGTCACTTACCCTCACTCCCATGAACCTGTCCCTCAGAACGATCCATGAAAGCAAGAACACAAAAGCTTTGTTGCAGCAGAACAACACGGAGACATCCGTAGTGTTTATTTTCTTTATTGCATGTAAGTAAAGGTAGTTTGTGAGTGTCCAAAGAACACCAAAGGGTGCTGCCTTGGTAAAAAACACCTTCAAAGTCAAGCCATTGTCTCCAAAAAATCGACAGCACTCCCTAAAACAAGGAGAGAAAGGCAGTGTTATTACATAAGCCAGTCACAGTCCGCAGCAAATATACGGCTTTTTTTGCTTTTTGCTTCTCTTCTTTTCCTCTGGGGAAAGAAGGACATACACCTTATAGAGGAGAAGAAAAATAAGTTTCAGCTTCTGCTGCAGCAGCCAGCATCTGTACAGAGTACAAACGGGGTGGGGGGGGATTGCAAACACGGGAGGGACAGCAAAGGAAGAGCAAGGGGAGAGGTGATGGCAGGAGATGAAATCTCACTCTCATCATCAGTCCCTTCACAGTGAACATCTTGAAGCAGCAGCATGGAGTCATCCTCCTCCCTTCACCCCTGTGGGCACCAGGATGCTGAGGAGCCCAGGCTGGCAGCAAAGCCCATAGCTCCCCACTCCTACTGCAGCCATGGGAAGCTGGTGCCCATCTGATCTGCTATGTGGGGCTTGGAAGAAGCCTTGCGGGAGCCCGGTTTGGGGTTTTTCCACTCAAGGGGTGGGACCTTGATCAAATCCCCAGCAGCATCGTGCAGGAGGTGGCGGCAGGCAGGCAGCTGCCTGCTCCCACTGGGGTGGGGACATGGCACAGTGGCACCTGGGGACACTCTGGATCAACTGAAGCATCAATGGGGAGCTAGGAGCTCACGTGTGCAGTCCAGGCTGGGGATGCTGTGAACCCCCGAGTGCAAGGCAGCCTGAGCAAGTTCAGCCCTGGCACAGGGAACAGAAGCACCAGCAGTTTGTTTGTGTCCTGAAGGCACTTGTGAGCAACAGGAGACAGGAGGGGATGGGGTGCAGCCTGGCCCTGCTGGCAGGGCTGGGCTGGGTTGCTGGGGCTGAGCTGCTGCAGGGGGAAACCTGCACGCAGCCTGCCCCTGCTCAGCACAGAGCTAGGAGCTGCTGGTGTCATGGAAATTTAGTAACATAAAGAAGGAAAGCACCAGCCTGCAGGGCTGGGCTGTGGCCAGCAGCCTACCGAGGTGTGCCCTGGCCTGTGCTGCCACTGCTTGCTTTCAAACCTGCAAAACCCCTGAGGCCCTGAAGTACTTTACTGGAGTGCTTTGACAAAATTTGAGCAAAATTAAATTTCCCTCTGACAACAAAGGATGAATAGGTTTTCACTGCTGCCTTCAATTTCAAGCTGTTTGTTCCCTGAGACTGGGCATGTAAAGCTCATTATCTGGACTCTAATGAAAGCATGATTTTGATCCGCTTTCTCAGAGGACAGGGCTGTACCAGCTGATTACCTAAAGAAACCCATTCATGATCTGAGTCTCATCAGATCTTCCCATCCCTAACTCTATCCCTAACTCTACATCTGCCTACAGCCCCTCTGCTGCAGCAGGTACAAGAATGCAGGGTAGAGGAAACACTTATTTTGTGTTTATTGGGTTTTACTGCCTGCCACTCCCCTGTATTGAATTATAGCTATGCAGGACTTGCCCATCTCTGGACATGATGACCCTGTACTTTGGCTGCTGTACATGGACACTTTCATTTGAGCTGCTGGTTCTGCATTGTGTCAGTTTCACAGCCAGCACATTACTGTCCCTTGTCCTCCATGAAATTGCCTGCTGGCAGCAGCCTATTCCCTGACAAACCTGTCGACTGTCTCTCTGTATCAGTAAAAGAGATGTCCTTCGACTCCACAAACCACAGCCCAACCTCCCACCTGCTGGAGCCATGCAGGACTGTTCAGGGATGCGCACAGCCCTGACAGACCATGTGCTCAGCACGTGGCCTGGATCCACTCTCCCCTTCCACAAACACTCTACCCACTTCAAGTCTGGCCTTCAGTCCTGCACAGGCCTGCCTGTATTAGCCACTTGCCACAGGGCACACAGGAAGTGCACAGGGAAGCAGAGACACATTGAAAAAGCCAGTCCTGAACTTCATTAGAGGCTTAAACCTGCTTCCTAAGACACCAGGGCAGGTTTGACTGCCAAGGTGTCATAGGCAGCCAGCCTAATGCTCTGAAAACAAAAAACAGAGGCACAGTTTAAATTACATGACGTTAAGCAAAGGTTAGTATGAGAGTGACAGAAAGGCCATAGTCAAATGAATGGACAAAACTGGAATTTATGTTGGGATTCATTCAGTGGAAAAAAAGCTCCTCCTGCCAAAAATCTGTTTCCCACATATAGAATTGGTTATCATATTTCATATACAGTAGAAACACGTGATTTCACTGTATTGTGGGCCTGATTCTTGTTTAATAGATACCACTGGATCCGCATGACATCACAGCCCTCATCCCTGAAGCACCCAGTGTAGTGCCCTGATGCCTCAAAGGACAGCCTTGCACTGGTACAGATCAGGACCCTGAGCTGCATTCCGCACTTTGGGGGTCTTCTTTCACTGACCTACATAATAAAGCTTCCTTTTACCTGTTTTGGCTGGTTTCACCAGGCATGAATTGCTTCTTGTAGGCTGGCTCTAGCTTCCAAAGAAGACCTCCTTATGCTAGAGGTTTCCCTATCCAGCATAGAGTTGTAAGGAGGCTTTTCCCCAAGGATACCTAAGGCTGTGGGGAGTGCTGCGAGACATGCACCCACATCCACAGAGAGCCCCATTGTTCAGAATGGGTACACTGCTGCAGATGGCTTTCTCAGACCTGGCATCTTCAGTGAAGTCTGAGAAACATCAGGGAAAATGAGGTATATTTCGTGCACCAGAATGACTATGTGCCATACAATAAAACTCTCACAAATAATTGTCTCCCCAGGTTTGATACTGCTGACTGGGAAAACAAGGAAAAACTGATTTTCCTTGGTGCCATAGCACAGCTTGTGAAGCTGTACCAGGAAGCATTTAATGAAGAGTTGTCCATGAGTAACAGCAGATAAATAGTTATGGGAAGCAAGGCAGGACTGCGATTTAACCTACACTGTAAGCTCAAAACAGTCAGCGATGACTCCAGAAAAACCAACTATCAGCTTGAATATTTTGACAGAACGTTTGAACACAGCTGTTCCTGCTGTCCACCAGCTTCTGGGCCCAGCATAGACATAGGCACATCCAGTGCATGTCTGGAACAAGAAATCTCCCTCACTGTGTTAAAGGAGAAATTGTCATTGAAGACTGACCAAACCTACTTCTGTCCCTATTACCAGAAATACTGTACCTGCTGCTCTCACTTACCATCTCAACCTGCTGCCCTCTTGCCAGTACAGCTTTGTTTGCTGGGATCACCATGCTTTGCCCACAGAGCAGTGGAACTATGGGTGTTAATAACAGCCAGAGAAGCTATAGGGAAAAGGTGTTGCAAAGCTCAGATACTCTATGCAATCTTCTGTGTGAGGAGTAAATTCTTACAATGGCTGGGCTGTTGTTCAGATAAGGTGGCAGCAGATAGCAAGAAGCTGTGGCATGGCAGGGTGTAATGCCGTATTTTTGAGATAGATCTTCCTGCATTATTTTTCTTGATTCTGCCATCATGGGCTAGCATTCCATTGTAAACACAGCAATTGGTTTAAAAAAAAAAAGAAAGGCAAAAACCAAGGCAACAGCCAAGCTCTGTGTGAGACTGAAATGGAAATGTCAAAGGAAGGATACTGGAAGGGAAATGTACTGGCGTAATTGCTGCAGCAACAATACAGAAAAGTTTGCTTCCACCCAGAAGTGTTCATATCCATGTTCACAGACAATCTGAAGGCTCATGACTGAAATAAACAGCGGGATTACACTGTGGGGAGGAGGTCTACATGGAAACTGAGAGCACTGCAGCCTGGTTAGATGTGGCCCTTGAGAAGCGTTTCCAGTGAGATGTTCCACAGTGGATGTGGCTGCCGTGAGGTGTTGTTGAGGTGGCTGCCGCAGCAAACATCCTTGCTGTGTGTTGGGCTGAATGGGATGGTGAAGATGAGACAGAGGGGCAGAAACTTGGCCTGGGCGCACTTCTCTTCCTCAGGATGCCAACTGGGATGGGTGGCATCTGGAAGCAGAAGCAGTTGCCTGTCTTTCAGGGAAACCTGTCCATGGGAAGACAGCAAAGGCAGCAGATGGAAACTTGCTTGTAGGTATAAGATAAAGCAGTGGGCACCACACAGCACAAGTGAACCCACCTTGCTGTTGCTGTGGCACAAACCCTCTGCAGTGAGAAGCCCCAAGCAGGGCTTAGCCAGTCCTGACCAGCACTGGCTGGGCTGTATGTACCACCAGTCCTTTCTCCCGGATGGGGATTCTGGTCCCCTTCTGTTTGTCACAGGGTGCCCTATCAACTTGGCCTGAAGGCAATGTGTAGTGTCACTTGGGAACAGCATGTAGCTGCTATGGTACTACAGGATCTGTAGTGCTGGGGTGAAAGATATTACCAAAAAGTCTAAGGCACAGCGATCTTTCTGTGTTTTAACTCTAAGCTGTTTGCTGTTTTCTTAAATCTTTTGTGTACTAGGTCTTGTTCTTCCTCATACTCTTTTTAGTGTGTATCTTCATTAATCCAGCAAATGGCAAATTAGCTCTACCTGATTAGGCCTGTCTCCAGCACAATACTAGCAAAATAACTCTGTCATTGGAACCAAGCATCCGCAGCGAAATATATCAGAAGTTGTCAGTGCCAAAACTGCATGCTAAGTAAGAGTTAATCATATTGAAAGCAGGTGTTGCAGTCAAATAAAACATGCAAATAAAATATGACAATAAAGCTCCGTTTTTCCCCTATTAAGTTCACAATTATATATTTAACACTATTCATCTTCCCCTGGCTGCTTTGCCTTTAACCATTGCTAGGTAGATGGGATGTTTTCTCCATTGCTTGGAACCTCATGCAAAAGAAAAGAATGTATAAAATTCTGCCAATACTGGAAGGAAGGCTTTTTGTCCCTATTTTGAAAAAAAAACATCCCACCTATGAAAAGCAAAGGTAGACAAGAACCAGACAAAGTACGCATAGTGTACTCAGGCCAGGGGTTTGGTCTCTTTATACTCCCTGCAGAACAAACCTATGCCAGAAAGGTTAGTAAGCCATTGAATCTGCCATTACATCTTTGGGAAAGATGCAGCAAAGTAGAAAATTTCTGGGAGGAATACACATCCTAAGGGAATACTTTCTACAGGCCAGTTATTTCTCCTTTCCAGACTGTTAACATTTGTCAGAATTTTTTCATTGTCTCAGTGCTCATACTGGAGCCTTCTCCTTCAAACCAGGTTTGGATCTGTTGTTGCTCTTAGTGGGTGATGTTTTTAATTTGTAGACCATGCTTCTTACTTTGACCTTGCAAGGTCTGTACCTGCAAATTGAATTTGGCTAAATTGCTCCTAATTTTCAGCAGAGTGAGCATCATCTCCCTGGAGCACAGCAAAGCCACCACCATGCCAGTGAATCTGTCGTCTTGATTAGAGATTGGCAGGCAAAACATGTTTTGCTAATCCCTTCACCGATTAGGCCTGCATGGATAAATAATCTGCAGATGTGCAACAGTCTTACATTTTCTGTTCAGTGTACAAAAAAAAAAAAAAAGAAAAAGACATGGACTAAAATGTCATGCCATGTCTTTTGGGAGGACTCACAAGCCAGTTGTAGAAAAGAAGACAGACAAGATGCCCTGGCTGTAATAGGAGGGAAGGAAACTAAATTCAATTCCTCCCAGTGAAAAAAATTTCAAGGACTTTTTTTGTATTTTATCCTTTTATGGCCACAGTATCTCTCATGCATTAAGCTCACAAGTGGAAGTAGGTATGACTGCTGTACAGGCAAAAAACACAAGTTAATCCAATATATTCCTCAAAAATGCTCTCCAGGAAAGTACATGATGTGTTTCCCAGAAACAGGATCATGCCTCCAGCTTCGCTTCCCTCACGCTTGAGCCAGTGCTGACCCAAAGGGCAGTCATTACAAAATCAGCCTCTCAGGTGGGTATATTTCAAACCAGTGCAAGCAAAGGGTGAGCTTATGAAACCCACTTTACAGATGTGCAAACTGTGGCACGGAAGGGCAAAGCCCCTGTGAGGGCTGCCTGTTGGTTGCACCTTCAGAGAGCTGGGGATTTGCTTTTCCTGCATGTTTATTTTATAGCCAGCTCCTGTTACTTATCAAGACAGTCCCTGAGCGCCTTTTTCCTGAGTCACCACAAGTTCACGTGCCAGCAGAACAGTTGCACGGAGGCTCCTGTGGTGTGTCCCAGATCATAAAAGGCTCTGAATAAATCTGCTAGCCTCAGCACTTTGCAGAGAGCTGCCCAGGACTCCTGACATGGCTTTTATTGCCCTGCTTGTCTGAGGCTCCTGCAACAAAACCTGTATACTCCTGCTTCCAGCTTTCCTCAGGAAAACTGCTTCCAGGTGCTGAGAGGGCACAAGCTTCTCCTCAGCTTCCATGGGGTAGAGGTCTGAGACCTGTCCTGGGTGAGCTAATGCCCTTTACCTGCCCTGCTGCCTGCACTGCCTACTGAGGAATGCCCCAGCCCGTGGCCAGGACCTGTTGCTCCTCAGACATGCACCTATCCAGTCTGGTCTGTCTGTACTGGGGACTGAACCAGAGCTGAAGACTCTAGCCTGCTTAATGAGAAATGACAGCCCTGCAGCCTGGGAGGTAACATCAGCCATGGTGACAGCACTGCTTTCCGGAGTTGGAAGCAAGGAGTGTCTTATCTAAAATACTCTGATGGCTTTTTAATACCCATCGTCCCACATGTATTTTTTTCTGTAAGCATGTTATTAAATGCAAGAAATAGCCATAGAACCCAATCAAGCATCCAGCTGCTACTTTTAATTGTCTGCATCTGCAACTGACCATTCTTGTTTCTACACTTGGTTTGGGGCTGATGTTCTGCCTTTAAACTTTATCTTTTCTGGGAGTTTCCAGCTCCTTTGCAGAAAATGTATTCTGATAGGCAATGGAATGAGAAAATTGTCTTCTCTTAAATGGAACAAAAAAAATCTCCAGACTGAACTTCTCAGAACTAGAGAGACAGAAGCAATTGGTTTTGCTCAGCACTACACACATGCCAAACTAGGTGTTTGCACAATAAATGATCCCAGGAAATGTGATTTACATAATACACCAGAATGGCTCCAAAAGAAGCAAATAATACAAATCTTAAAAACCACCTGAATACACATTTTCGAGACAAGTCTTAGCACAGACTCAGAAGTCTTAATGAGAAACTTGTTTATCAGAAACTTAATGAAAAAATGTTTAAACTAACGTTTAAATTAAAAAAAGTTTAGAAAAACAAGACCAAACCACAGGGAAGATTCATATACTGTAAACTGCCTTAGCAAAATGCCATGGTGAGAGTTTTGGGCTGCAGAAGCAAGGGAAAAAAGCCTGCAGCTTCTCCTGTGGGGTGATCCTTCATCCCACAGTTTGCTGCGCCTGGGGCACTAAACCTGTTTGGTTTGCATCTGCCATTCCCAGAGAAGAGCAGTAGTCCTAGGATACGCTCTACAGCTTTTACGTACATGGCTACAGTGAAGGCTGCAGGAAGTGGACTGCATTAGGATGACTATTTAATTTAATTTTTACACGTGAACACACTGCAGTTTTGCACTTAGGTTGTTTCTTGTTGTGGGTGCAGAAGCACCAGCCATCTCAGACGGGACATTGGGAAAAGCTTAGGGAGAAGGTAAAGTCAAGCAGCAGCAGTACTGCGCTGCTGACACTTTAGAGGAATAGCAGCGGCTGTAGCAGCGTGAGCAGACATTGCAGCAGATTTCCTGCAGAGTCACACCTGTCCATGAGCACCAGGGCAAGCTGAGCCTACTTTGGAATGTGTTATCACAGCAGACAGATGGCCCCACCGAAGTTGTGCCTTCAGATTGCTGCATGGGACAAGCTACCATTTGTGGGTCTTCTGTCCAGCCAGAGGTGATGTGCCATTTTGGAAAATGGAGGAAGTATTCCTGGCAAGAAGAAGCTTTTAATGTGACAACATGCACTCAGGGATCAGACAACTGAAGTTATGCATTATCCAACGTTTTCTGCCTTTACACCCTAGAGGTACACAGACCCTAAAGTGCTTTATTCTCTGCTAGACAAGTGCATTATACAAATAAAATGTAAGACTGTTGCTAAGTGCAAGCTCCAAACACCCACAGACCAGGCAGGCATCACACTTGAACACAGAGATGAGCTTTTTAGTTACACTTAAAGACTTTTTTGTGGAAAACTTTGTTAGTGAGCCCATTAGGGAACACAATCCTTGACTTAGTCTCATGTAGCACTCAGGATTGGCCTCAAATCTTCATCAGAGCCCACCAGAGCAGTGGCCATGAGGTGCTCAGACTGGACATTCCCCTCCACAGCAGCAGTGCCTGAAGTGGAAAGAGGCATCAAGGGGAATGAAATGGGTGCCTGGGGTTACTGGACTGCAAGCCAGCAGGGCTGGTACAAGCAGAGGGCTGGTTCCTGCTGGTGTTTGGGACAGGGCTGAAGGATGAGCTGGACAGAACTGACTCATTTGCACAGTGGGGAGGATGACTATGCCAGGACCCACCACCACGGCCAAACGAAGTACAGAGAGAGGACCATTAACTCCAACAGCACCAGGTACAGCCATGCACAGGTAGACATGACAGGGTGAGAGGAGCAGTATTGAAGCTAGTGACAGTCCTTAGGGAGTTATGGAGCAAGCTGAGAAAATGAGGAGCAGCAAGTCACCAGACAGTATTTACTTAAGAGTTCAAAAAAGCCCAAGAATGAAACAGGAAATTCCTAATGAGGATCTGTAACTCTGCCCTTAAAACAGCCTTCCTGCCCAAAGCAAACGTCACATTGATCTTTAATCTGATTTGTGCTGTGACTGTAGCTGGCCACCAAATTTTAAGATGACCATTGCTGGTTAAAAGCTGTGCTACATCACCTCTTCTTCCTCCTGGATTCATCAAGGAGCGATGAGGACAGAGAATGTCCAGTTCAAGAAGCAGGCTGACACAGCCACGGTGTTTCAGGCACTTGCAAGAATTTTCATCCCAGCAGACTGGCTGGTGAGCAGATGTCCTTGAAGTGTGACCCCAGCAGGAACACTTCTGCTTGGGCCATGTACCTAATGACTGCCGCCATCCTCAAAAACCAGATTCTGACTGCTCATGGCAACTGAGTGCTGGTGAATTCAAACCTTCCTGAGGATCTCCCGCTTTACCGGTCAGGTGGAAGTGGCCTGGGGTTACTCAGTCTCCAGAGGGACTGTTCCCCTGAAGGCTCTTACTCCGCACTTTTATCCTGTGCAATTTCCTGCCTGCCTGCACGGAAAGCCTCTCACCTCCGCAGGGGCAACTTCTTGTGGGCAGGGAGCAGCACAGCAGCACAGCCCATCAGTAGCACCAACCCCATGTCCCCAGTGCAGTGGGTCCAGACAGGGCAACACACCCCAGCTCTTGGGAAGGGCACCCTGAACTGCTTCAGGGCCTCTTTCCTTGCCCAGTGCAGGTGGGTGTTGCACTGAAAAGCTGGAGCTGTGTTTTGGGTGGCCTGGGAGATGCACTGGCATGAAAGTCACACCTAACCTGTGTCCTGCATGAATGGGTTTGCTAGTGTTGACCTTTAAAAGGCTATTTAATAAATTTAAAAAAAAAACAAAACAAACAAAAAAAAACAACAAAAAAACAAAAAACAAAAAACAAACAAAAAAAAAAAAAAAAAAAAAAAAAAAAAAAAAAAAACCAAACCACACAAATCCACATTGTTTTTAATGTAACCCAAGTAGAGTTATTCCACTGCAGGCCCCAGCAGTTTGGAGGGTACTTTAAGCAATGCTACACTTCAGTTACTGAAAAGGTGAAAAGCCTTCCAGGGAAAGCACTGCAAAGAGTGTCAGGGGGCTGAATCTGAGGTCCATGGTGATGGTCTATCACAATTTCCCAGTGTGAGCTTGGCCAAGTCCCTCCTCAGCTCAGTAGTGGGGTGTGAAGGTACAGGCTCACTGTTATTTCCCAGGGTTGTGTTGAGGTAAATGCAGTCAAGCATTTGTGCAGCATTCAGCGTGTGGTGAGGGACAGCATATACAAACTGAGGCAGAGAAAACCTAAACATTAAGCTCTCAAGGATTTGACTGCCGGAGTCAACATGATCACTGCTCTCCGTCATCATACAAAATTTCCATTGACGTCAGTGGATGTTTTGGGTGTGAAAGGCCTGCAGAGTCTGAAACTGTGCAGCGATCGCTCGTGGATATCTTAAGCTTGGCCTGATGTGATTTATATTCAACTTGTCCTTTTCAGCTGTGACCTGAACCACTTACTACTTTTTGGAATAGTCAAAATGAAACTTTCAGGAGAAGCTGGACAGCTGGCCTCCTGTGAATTAGATTTTTGTAGTGGTTGGTATAGGCAGACAGAAAAAGCATGCAAGAATAAAATGCTTTTCTAATAGCTGCTGTCTTGGTTTCTGGTAATGGCATTTTTTTTACTCTGCTGATAGAGCAGCATGGTGCCGATAGGAGGGGGAAACAGTGTCAATGTGTCTTGGGAGAAGGAAGGAACAAGACAAGAGGCAATACAAAGAGGAGATAAATGTCTCAGTGATAAAACTGGCTACGCAAACACCTGAGAGAGCTGTTTCTGAAACACATATATAAATGTTGGAACATGTATCTAGAATAGAAACACACACACGCACATATATATATACACACACTCACAGGCACATGTAATTTGGACCTTTATGCCTGTGGACTGTCAGAGAGACTTTGCATAGAGATATGGTTCCAGATGGATAAAACCCTGCCAGTCCTTCCTGCTGGCAGTGCCAGCCTTGGGCCATGGGCATAATCTATTTGCTCTGTAAATCCTCTCTACACCATAAATCAACTTTGTAGCCTAAGTATGAATTGTTCAGCACCATGACAGGATACTGTTCCCAGGGGACAGCTGGGAACAGGAAAGCACGTGAGTCAGGAGATACCAAAAGAGACACCATCAACTTGGCAGCTAGTCTATGAAAAGAAAGTAAGTTATACAAAAAAAAGAAAGCTCAGAGTTCACTGACATAACAGAGAAGATGACATTTACAATGCACAAATTGCCCCTAGATGTATTAAGTAAACGGGATATAGAAGGGAAATAAGCTTTTCATTTTTAGAGAACCTCCTCTCAAGAACAGGTGAATCTTTTCTGTTTGAAGTTTGTTTGCCTTTTTTAGTTGCACTGCTAGTGTTTATTTAGCAAGAAACCAGAGCACTCTCTGCCCTGTACTCCCTTACTCTGTCCTTCAGCAATGCCATCCCAATCCCAGACACAGCAGCACAGCAAGTGGAGTGAGGCAGTATCTGTGATGGCATCTACCCTCATTCCAGAGCCTGATGGAATAGCACCCTTCAGAGTGCTATTAGAAAAGCAGCCTGTGAGAGACTGAGAAACTCAGGAGTCCTACGTCACATGACGTGAAGTACAGCTGATGAGTTTGGTGCCAAAAGGGGAGTGTTAAAAAATACGAGGTCCAACACTTCTGAGATTCAGATTTTTAAACAGCTTTATTGTTTTGACTTTTCTCCCAATAGGGTAGTCCTTCAGAAAACATGTTCTATGATACACTGCTGTTGTTGGTTGTATTAAATTTGTACAGCACCTGAGAAAAACCTTCTCTGAAGACTCAAGACGAGTACAGAGCATCAACTTCATTTTCTTTCTGAGCACTAGAGGCAGGTCTAGAGGATGGATACAAACTACTTTTGTCTTTCAGTCTTCTTGCACTCTGAGGGGTCTACATCTTCATAGTTCTTCTTTCAAGCTCTTTTTATGCAAATGGATTGATGGGGCATGCATTCTTACATGGTTCGGAACTGAATCTCAGTTTCATGCTCCATCATTCTGAAAGCCATGGCTTTCCTCCTTTATACACTCCAAACAAGAGGAGGATACTGAGTTTCCTGCTGGATCCTTCCTCCAGAGAGGAAGCTGAGTTATCACAGAGCAGCTCCAGGAACATGATTTGTGTCTGCTTTTGCAGCTCAGAAAATTTCCAGCTCCTTCCATCATCTCCTTGCCATGTCCCAGACAGTCTAGGTGAAAAGCCCTTGAGGTTTGGTAATTCTGGAAGTACCCCCGCCTTTCCCCGTCTGCTGAAGCCAGCAGCCTCCATTTCCAAAGGAGTTACAGGTGATTCTCTCCTTGAGAGATGTGTCATTTGAGTGGGAGAAAGGTCTGCTTATGAGCTGGGTATGCATAAGGTGGAAAAGGTATCTCCAGAGATCTGCTATTAGAAGCCACGTGCCCATATGTATCTTCTCTGGGATGTGGCCACTGACAGGAGAGCTACGAAACAACCCATAAACAGCAACAGATGCAGATATGCCCCAATAGTGGCAGGAATGACAAACTCCAGGAGAGCCTTGCCTGCTCATGCTGGTGTGAACTTGGGGTCCAGAAGCAGGAGAAACAGCAAACCAGTGCCACTGATTCACAGAACTGTAGTGCCCCTGTTATGCATATTGTTGCACTGGTCGGATCAGGTCTCAAAACAGGTGTCAGCTGCCAACACTATTAAGTCTTATGGTCATCTGAATTCCAGAATGGTGTAGCTTTATTTACCTCTCTGGTTTCTATCAAAAGTGTGGAGCTGCATGTATGTGGGTTACCCTTGTGCCTCCACTGTTGGGTATTAGAACAGCCACATTTGGCAGTGACATTTCTTCCACATGCTGTCAATGTCTCACTCTGGACTTTTCAGCCAACATTCTCATTTGACAGAAAATAAGAACTTAAATACCAGTGGGGTTATTAGCCCTCAGTTGCTTCATTCAGGATGAAGTAAAGCAGGCACAATGTTAAAAGGAGCAGAGAAGAAATGTAAGAGGAAAGACAGAGATCAGATAGAAATTGATTCATTCTAAAAGTAAACAAAAAAATTAGGGCACTGAGGTGATTACACTGCTTAGAGGTTATAAGAAAATGAAATCTCTTTGAAGTTCCCGGAAAGACCTAAATGACAACAGTGGTGAGACATACTCAAGGAGCAGAAGAAAACAGGGTGGTTTCAGATCTGCCACATGTGAAAACCAGACTTGAAGCTGAGATGCTGGAGTAAAATGGTACTTGTGACTAAAAGTTGCTGGAAGCTATGAGAGTCCCTCTGAACAGGATGCTAACCATTATTATTTATGTGTTTGGATGGGATACACAGCTGTTCTTCAGAGGCCAGGCAGAAATTTGTTTTGAATCTGAAGCCTTTCACAGATACTATGCTTATCTGTTTTAAAATGTTAAATTATTTATATGAAATATTTTATACCTTTAAGGTTTTACTCTTATATGATAAGAGACAATGAAGCACCAAAATTCTCCGATCAGGGTCTGGTGCCATAGAAGTAGGAAAATGCAAAGCAGTTGGGTCTTGTCATTGCTGTGCATGTGTGGGGGGAATGTCAGTGTGGTTTGGATAAGGCTGTTAAAGCACACACTGCTCTCCTTCCTAGTGACATTTTTTATGTACTTGTTCTTTTTCTTTTATATTTTTATTGCCTACTAAATGGTTTCTTTTGGCTCTGCTTTGTGTGAACCTCAGCGCAAAGAAAACAGGCCTGTTCAGAGAAGCACTTTGCAAACTGCCCTGATGAGGAGCGAGCTGGTGCCTCACTAGCATATTATATGCCATCCTGATCTTGGATGTGAATTCACAAATTAAGATTTCAACCCAATCATTGCTGAGGATACATATTTACTTTGTGAAACACCAAAAACCAGAAAGGAGCTCTCATTTGCAACAGTAATAACACAGGAACTTTTCATAACAAGATGCAGAACTCCTGAGTTAATGAACTGGAAAACCCATCTACTGGTCCAAATGCCATACTTGTCTTTTTGGGATCAAAGTTTTTGAAATAATAATACCACATAAGCCTTCCCTGCCTTCTCTGCCCAATCTGTGTCAGTGAGGCACTCATTCAGAGATGCCTTTAAAGGGATGGACCTGGACCAAACGGGAATTACCAGCCTGGGTCCAGCCAAGCCCTTCCTGTCTCTGGCAGCTGCTGGTGGTAGAGGCACCAGGGACATGGCACACTTGAAGAAATCCATCCCCCAGGACAAGCTGTCACCTTCTTGTCTTTCTCTTCTGGCTCTCCTGCTTTATCCACCTTCGATGCATTAGCCATGTACCTTCACTCAGCCTGAAACACAAGTGTAGCTCCCTGCAGTTCAGAAGCAGTGAAAATTAATTACGATCTCATTAATTAGAGCACTCTGAACTGCTTAGGTGTGAGTGCAGAGACCAAGTACATCTCTATTGCCTTTTATGAGTCACTGGCATAAGCTCCTGATTATCTGCACAGCTTAGCTTGGACTTTGCCATCCCCTAGGAGTGCACTGTGTGTGCTTGGTCTGACAAATTTGGGACCTCCTCCTGTGACAAGAAACCATCCATACTGCATGCCGTGATGGTGCTGCTCCACAGGGTGATTGGGATTCACTAAGACTACATCCCTGGAGAGAAAACAGTATCATTACCTTCTGAGGATTAGTGTAGCAGATAAGGAAGAATCCAGATTATTCAGGGTGAAGATACACTGTCTGGCAAGAGCACCCTGAAGACTTGCAAGAAGAGCCTTTGATTCAAGTGGCAAGAGACTGACTGCTGACAGTAAACTCGAGGTGACTCAGAAACGTGGTATCTGGATTTCTCAGAAATGCGACTGTGACATTTGAAACTGCCAAATGAAAATGACAGCTTTTAACCTGGATTTCCCTTAATCGAAATAGATAATGCATTTCATGCTGGAAATTTTCTGACCATTATCTGCTTCTGTGCTATTACATTTTGATGTGCCTCTGGTAATGGCTTTAGTAAAGTGTCTGGATAGAGCGTGTTAAAGAGTTTTCTTATATTTAGATGCTCAGATACTATGGGATTGAGTGTGGTACAGAAGAACATCCTTTTATGATATTAGATTTCTAAAATAAAACATAAGAATATTAGGAAAGACCCTTGTGTACCTAAATTAAAGTCACAGAAGTAATTTCTGTTCCTTGACTAGAGGAGTCAAGCTCCTTGTAATCTACATCAGTAAAGCATGCAGCACATCCACTTTTATAGCATTCACTTTTGGCTAGAATGAAATAGCTTTGTGACACACAGCTGCAGTTTATAGCATCTTCCAGGATATAAAGGGTAGAGGGAGTTACAGGGAATGTGGGACTGTGATTTCCTGAGAGAGACAGTAAGGACTGTGCAATGAGCCTCCCTCCTGCTTGCTGGTTCTGAAAGTTGAGCAGCAGCAAGGAGAGCCAAGTATTTGCCAGACACGAAATTACAGGGCTCATTTGTCTTCCACCTTTTACTCCTGTGACATGCTTATTCCTTCCTTCATTTTGGAAAATGACCTTGTGATCCTTGCTTCCAGCACCCCACTCTGCTTCCAGAGCAGCTGCACAGAGACCAGTGAAAAATCTGCTCCCTGCTATTGCTATTACTATTACCCCGCTATTAGGGTAAAAGCACTATGGGGGGAAAAGCATGAGGTGTCCTTGCAGCACGAGTCAGGTCCTGCTGAAACCTTGCAGCTTGCCACCTAGGAGAGGAGTGGACTTTATCTAGCCATGATTAATGCCTGCCCTGTGGGTGTGCCTGCCCTGTCTTCTTTTTAAAACCTGTGAGTTAGACTATAATTGTAAAATGGCTTTTCTGGCCCTCTCCCAGATCTGTGGCTTCAGAGGCCAACATCAGAATGTGCTAAATAATTTGGATTGGAGACCCTTTGGTTGCAGTTATGGTTAATGCAATTGCAGCCACGTACAGCGGATTGTCTGGGAAATGAAAATGGTTGGGGTTATAACAGAAAGCATGTGAGGAGGAGGCACAGTGCTGTTCTGAAAGTGGTTAAAAGCAGAGGAGATGAGCATAGTTAGCTGGCCTGTTTCAGTGTGCCTGTGAATCCTTACACATGAATAGCAGGGGGTGTTAAAAATTTAACAGAATTACTGCTGGGGATGTATCACAGCCTACATACTCCATAAGCACTTACCTCAGTTTAAGTTCAGATATGGATTAATTTAAGCAAATAGCTTGTTTGCTTTATCTGAAAAAGTAGGTTTTCATCTTTCTAAGGCTCAGATTTCTTTCGACTTTGGATTTCATAAACTACTTTTGGTTAAGCCAGCTCAGCCAGGCTGAGCTCAGTGCTGCAAGTTTTCTGGGGGAGCTTCACAGTTAGACTTGTCATTTGACTGCTTCTGACTTAAGGCTTCTTTTTTCACCGTCATTAATAAGATCTGGACACCTTATGTCATGTTCTAACATGAACTGGGTGAGATTGAGGCGTTATGTTGGCAGAAAGCAGATCTCAGGCAGAAGAGGAACTGGGCCTTTTGAAAATCCTGGGTTTATCTCCACCTACAAGGAAATTTGTAATTATTTCCCTTCCTATTCACCTGCCAGGCTGTGCTACCGCATCACACACTTAGGTTAGTGGGGAGGTCCATGTAGGGATGACAAAAGCATCTCCCTGATGTTCTCATTCTTCTATTCAGCCTTAGAATCAAAGAATCATAGAATCATTAAGGTTGGAAAAGACCTCTAAGACTAAGTCCCACTGTAACCATAGCACCACCACTGTGGTCACCACTAAACCATGTCCAAAAGTGCCATATTCACATACTTTTTGGATACTTTCAGGGATGGTGACTCTACCACTTCCCTGGGCAGCATGTTCCAATGACTGACAACCCCTTCGGTGAAGAAATTTTTCTTAACACCCAATCTAAATCTCCTCTGGCACAACTTGAGGCCATTTCAATCTCATCCTGTCACTTGCTACCTGGGAGAAGAGACTGACACTCACCTCGCTACAACTTTCTTTCAGATAGTTGTACAGAGCAATAACATCTCCCCTCAGCCTCCTTTTCTCCAGGCTAAACACCTCCAGCCCCCTCAGCCATTCCTCCTAACTCTTGTGCTCCAGCCCCTTTACCAGCTTTGTTGCCCTTCTCCAGACATGGCCTTCCCTCTGCAGATACCGTGGGCCCACGGCCCTCCTCCACAACGTGCCGAACAGCAGCTGCACAAGTCAGCAACCTCCAGTTAAATGAAAAAGAGCAGATTCTAGCAGATATGTGCCTCAACCTTGATGGAAGATTCTGTGGCACAGGTGCTGCATTTGTTTCCCCGCTGAAAAAGCACCTAGTGCAAGCTGGTGTGGGTCAGGATTTGCTGGATGCTAATTTCATACAAATATTAAGCAATAAGGATACTTACATGGCTGTGTGCAAGGAAAAGGAGACAAAGGTTTAGATAATGGTGATTTAATATAGCATGCACACTAGGAGAGGAAGGGAATCAGATGTAAATAGAGAACAAAAATACATGAATGAACAGTTCAGTGAGGAAAAGTGTATAGGTTTGAGTTGAGCCACAGAGCCTTAAGCCATGAGCCTGTGAGAAAACATAAGACAAAGAAGATTAATCCTGTCTCCTTATTGCTCATGGCATCTGAAGAATGTGTAAGATGACGGATGCGTTAATTAGCTCACTGCATCCCAGTAGCTGAAATAGTTGGCAGGTGGGCTGAGCCATAAACTAAAATAATCCCAGCATGTGAGAGAGGCTAAGGCAGCTTCAAGATTATATGTCAGCTGCCCAACACGAAAACATGGAATAATATCTTGAAAATACATAGTGAAAAAACAATCTACCTAATAATACTTGCTCTTTGATATTAATTTTATTTTATTGCTATGCTTGTTCAGTAAAAAGATATTTAACCTTCTCCATGATCAATAGCACATGTAACATACATGAATACACAAAGCTTAGGGTACATGGTCAATGCATTCTTAAAAGAGCGTTTTTCCTAATTATGGAGTATAATTTATGAAATAACAAACTATTATTTTACTAACTCCCCATATCGATCTTTACTCATGTTCACTGCCAGAATGGGGTAATTTTGTTTTATGTGAGGCTGATATTGAAACTTAGAGCATCCCCAGAGATCTTTGAAAATTAAGGTTTACATATGTTAGAGATGACTTACCATCACATCTAATGTAAATCATCCTAGAAAGTAAATCGACAGAGACAAATGATTTGGTGTTAATGAGACTGATTAAATTTCTCATTAAGATAGTACAAAAAATTTTGACAAATAATCCACGGGCAGCATAAATGAGCAAGCTGCAAGAAATTACTGGATTACTCCACCTTCACACTGAAATCCTAGGAGGATCATATAAAATTAAAAACATACATTCATATTCAGGTACCTAATGCACCGACTTTTCCAGTGGGCTGAAGACTGTCACCACCCACAGACTGCAGAAGGAATTATGGGTGATCAAATTTGCATCTTAAAATAGATGTAGGAAGGTTAAGCACAGTGTCTCTTGCACAGGGCATCAGCCACCGTGGGATTCCAGTCCAGGAGAGGGTAAAAAAACCTTTTTGAAGGGGTGTTTCACCTTTTGGAAGTAGAAGCAACTTCTGTGTATGGCTGTGGAGGAAGGAGCGTGTACCAAAAGCTGAGGGTGTTTTTTAAATTTTCAGGGGTATGGAGAATCAACACGTCTGTTGTGGGCATTAATTTTATACTGAACAAGAGTGGGATGGAAAGCAGTGTATAAATCAAGGTGAGAGTTTATCCTGCAGCCCAGTCTCTCCACACAGCTGGGGCTCTGCCCGGGGTGAGCGGGGGGCTGGTGCCAAGCCAGTTGGGGCACCCTGTGCTGCAGCCGCCACCATGCTTGTGGGCGAGTGCTGGGTATGCTTTGTCCCCTTCCTGGGGCTTCAGCTCTTTTCCTAGGCAGGGAGGAAGGGATTTTTGGAGCAGCACCAGGCAGTGCTTTGCAGACAGATGCTTGAGAATGAGCAGCCTTCTTCCTGCTGTGAGAAGGCAGGTGTCAGCTCCCTCAGAAAACAAACTGGGGTCTGATCCTGGAGTCTGTGCTGTGCTATCAAGACCCACAAGGTAAGATACACATTGTGCAAGGGGATTTTTCCACCCCAGTTAAAGGCATGACTCCACATTTACCCTAGATCTAGCAAGCACAAAATCTGTGGCTTCATTTTTCTTTCTTTTTCAATAGTTTACAATTTACAGGAGAGCTACTGATCTGCAGAACACTGAATAAAGACTTTCAAAAGTAAAACAGCTTGTTATCCCTCTGGGATGTCACTGTTCTCGCAGGACAAAGGGGCTCAGCATGTGTATGCAAATGGTGCATATATACACACACACATACATATTTGAAAAACACCATAAGGAGACATTTCCAACAGCTTGTCACTACTGGTTAACCACTCCTTCCAACTGAATCATTACAGTTTCACCACAGTCTTCAGTAAGAATAGAGAATCCAGAAGCAGAACCTGAAAAATGCTACCCAAGATATCCTGACACCTCACCAAGTCTCAGCAACAGAGTCATTCAGAGTCACAGTGCCCTGTGATACCCCTATCTGTCATCCCCCTCTCCTTCTCTCCCCGAGGTACACATTGCAAAATCTGGCTCGTTTTACTGTAAATGTGCACCGGGGGATCTGTTAAATTTGGCTCTGTCAATACTGCACCTACACAATTAGAATAAAGAGCTTCGGTGTTTGAACTCAGTCCTTTCTCAAAACATAATGCTCTGTGATGAAACTGAGAGCGAGGGAGGTTACTCAATAAGCTTAAGCCCTTGAGAGACAGAAAAATGTTCTGAACAGTAGCTCATATTATTACTAATTTTAGTGGTATGTCTGAATTTCTTTTCAGATTGAAGAGTGACAACAGTAATGTGGTTTCAGCCTCTGAGGTGAAACTATTTGTTCAGAAACCTAGCAGAGGTAATGCCTGTTTTGCCACCCTAGTGTCTTCTGGATCCCTAGCAGCAAGAGTGCTGCTCCTCTGGCAGGGCTCTGTTACGGCAGGGAAGGGATCTGAAGTACCTCACTAATGCAGGTGTGGAAAGCACCTCTAAGATGCACAGGGCTCTAGGTGTCTGGGGACACCAGCTTAGTTATCTCCTAGGGGTTGCTGGCTACTTTCCCAGTGCTGGAAAGCAAGTCAGTTTTGCCATGGCCATGTTTGGGCTACCAAGAGGTATAGCCTGCTGAAATCTCACTACAACACCCAGAAATTAGGAGTTGAAGATCTGCAGGGCAAGCTGGCCATGGGGGAGGCTATTTTGCTGAAGGGATCCCAAAGCAGGAATGACAGTTCCTCTGTTCATGCAGAAAGACCCATTGCATGCACTGGCAGAAAGCAGGTGAACCTGGCATCTAGCTGGAGAAGTCTTCTATCTCACTGTAAATCATCCACGCTTGTTCACTGTGTAGTGCTGGGCTAGAACGAGCAGCTCCAGTCACTCATGAGCATGGGAGAGGCATGAGATGTGTTCTGAAGACTGTAAAACAGCTATTAGGAATCACTCAGGCCCACTGAGGACATCAGCACGACTTGTACCAAGTCTAATGGAAAAATCAGCTAATTAATTCCTGGAGAAATATAGAAGCTAACAAAGTTGAATCAACAAATCTTGTCTGGTCAGTGCTGTTTGCATTTTTAATTGCCAGAAAAAGAGAGAGCACCTGACTATGGCAGTGGTTATAAACCAAGTCCCTGTGGAGGAGGGATTGACCAGGCAAGCATGCACTTAAACCAGGACACGTCTTTCAGCTGTCTGCATTTTGCCAAGCACAGAGGGACTGTGTTCAAAGGCTTAGGTGAGATGAGTATGGGCTAAGGAGCTTATCTACAGGAGTAGGTTAGATCAGCCATGATAAACCTACTTAAGGTGGGCTCGCATCTCACCTGCTGCTGCCAGTCTGTACCCACCATATCTTTGGCCTGTCTGTGTTTGTGAGGATGGATTTACTCAGGCCTTACCTCTGAGAGAGAAGACAGGCTCCTGATGAAGGAGAAGTGTCTGCTGGAAACCACACACAGATGTTTATGGCTGTTTGCAGGACAGGGCATAGGTCTCAGCCTATTTGTGGCTCTGACCCTTTGACAAGCTTTGCTCCACAGGAAGGAGACCCATTCAGCATGACTGGAAATCAGTATTGACACTCCTAAACCTTAGTAATGAGTCAAATTAATTATTAAAGATACAGAAAATAACACTAGCAAGGAATCAGCAGAGTTTCCTGATTACTTTCTTTCAATTTGGTTCATAAATGTTGCTGGGGAGCCAATTTCAGGTGACTTACACTAGTTCAGATTCTCATCTTCACCCACTTCAGAGCTGTGCCAACATGAGATATTTTGGGTTTGAAAAGAGTGTAAATGAACTGAGAGTTTGGCTCACTGGTGAGGATTGGATAACATGATGACAGAAGGGCTTTATAAACACTTATTATTCAAAATCTCTTCTGCAAACGTGAATACGCCTAGGCAATTATCTTGCTTTAGCCACAGATGGGCAATTTTGATGCAATTATTATGCACCTTCAGTACTACAAAGCTTTCAGTGCTATTCCTTTTGAAAATGTCTGAATTAAACAGAATGACAAAACTAATGAACTATTGCATCCTTTTCCTGTCAGCTGCACAACATCTAGTAGATGCCATCAGCATGCTTCATGCAGAGGAGCTGCGTGGTCATGGCTGTTAGCCCAAAGGCGTGCAAAAGCTGAGCTTTTTGCTGAAGGCAAACCCATCTGTAGCCTTCAGTACATGAGTTACCTCAGGAAGGATAATTTGTCATTGCACACTCAGATCGTGACATTAGATTGATACCAAGACTTTATTTGTCATCTGTCTCTCAAATATCCCTAATGACATGTTTCTATGTGTGCCTAAAATCTGTGATTTTTTACTGTTCTGCACTAGACAAAGGCATTTTGAGACACCAGATACCACCAGCATAATAGTGGAAGGTGTCTGAAGACACACTGACAAAGGGAACAGTTTGTTTTTAGCACAATTGCTATGGAGGAAACACACTTGTCTCCAGTTTCTCGAAACCACTTGTCTCTGGCTTCTTGCAGCAAACATATCCGGAAAGCCAGCTGTTTTTTGTTGATTTTTTTTTTTTTTTTAATCCTTAAAACAAAACAAAGCTCAAGAAATATAAAGCAGCAGACAACAGTTTGCAACTTGCCAGTCTAAAGTAAGGTCCACAATTAACTATACATAAAACTGGCATGATTTTAAGAGGAATGTCCTCATTATGACTCCTGCTTACCTGAAAATAAAGCCAATTCTCTGCTCGCTTTTGAAAAGACGCTAAGAAGATATCTTTAGCAGTTTTGCAGATTTTATTTGTACATTCATTCTTGTTAAGAAACAAATCTGTTAATATGGGATATAACTGTTGCTGGCATGATTAAATCTTCCCTAGGTTGTTCTGAGTGGCTTACTGGACTCCTGTAACTTGGATGGCTGCTGAGCCAAACCAAGCCCTGGTGTATCCCAGGTAAGAACCTGCAGGCAGCCACAGAATTCAATGCATGAGAAATACTATGGTAAGCACACTGTCCATTGAAATCATATAGGAATTATTGGTTCAGCTTAGCGTGCAGAAGAGCTATAAGAACTATCACTCATGCAAATGTTGCATTTCAGCAGAGCTCATGCACCCTGCTTTCACATAACATCACATCTGGCCCACCATCTCTGATGTCTAAGCATGCACTAAGCACTCTTTCAGGCTCTTCTTGGTTTTTTTCCAGGCTCCTGACAGCTCAGTTGCACACTGATAGGAATTACCTCCCTTTTTTCAAACACCTCACTCATTCTGCTTGATGCCACTCAGCTCTTTCCTCACCTTCCACTATCCATACGTGGTTTAGCTGACCCTTGAAATATCCCCCTACACTTATTCCTCTTACATGATCAAGAGTACAAATCAACCACAAAATCCATGTGTAACTTGGCAAAGCAGAAAGTTATGGCACTATGGGAACTATCTGGAACTACAGAAGAGCATAGTTTTGTAAGTTGTCTGAAAAAGTCTATGAAATCAATAGAGCTCTTTGTTAAATGCTATAAGACTTTCAGAGGGTTGACCTTAATTGTTGAAAATTTAATGAGCAAGGGCATGTCTGCATGTATGTTAACAGATGGCAGCTGATCATATGGCTGTATGTCGCTGTATCCTCTTCTGGCACATTATTTTTCAACATTAAGTTTTCCTACTTCAGTTCTCCAGAATCAAAAGCCACTTTTTAAAAATGAATGTGGAAGAGTAGGGTGAATTTCAGTCTGGTCAAAGCTTGAGTTCCCCTTTGCCAGATGAAATACATCTAAATAGTAGTTAATTTGATATTTTTTTAATATCCACTGAGCCAGATCCTTCTCTAATAGAAATTAGGAAGAAATGATTTACTGTGAGGATAGTGAAGCACTGGAACAGGTTTCCCAGAGAAGCTGTGGATGCTCCATCCCTGGAAGTGCTCAAGGACAGGTTGGATGAGGCTTTGAGCAACCTGGTCCAGTGCAAGGTGTCCCGGCCCTGGTGGGGAAGTTGAAACTAGATTATCTTTAACATCCCTGCCATTCTACAGTGAAATCAGCTTGGGGCTCAGTGGAGCTGTTCCAGATAGGGTCAAGTGCTGCCTGGACCCATCGCAACTGATATAGAGAACTTCACGAAATACTGAAAATGCTAGGTGCAAATTTATTTGATTATTAAAAATAAGTTAAGCCCTCATTACAGTGGCTTAATACCATTTCTTTTTAAATTTCAAGGTTAATAAAAAATAAATTAACATATCCTTGCCTGAGGATAGAAAAATATTTAAGGTGGCTCTGGCAAAAAGGGGCAAAGAGAAGCAAAAGGGATAACATTCATGGCAATACACACTGGTATATGTAATTTTGGGGTATCCTAGAGACAGCACATTAAAAGATGCAATAAAGCACATATAAATTCAATAATAATTATGCCTCATTCAGTGTCTGCAGATCATTAACAAAATAACCAAGCAGATATGATGTGGCTCTGCACTGAGTAGGTTGGACTAGAGCTCCCTCCCCAGATCCCCAGCAGCTAGAATTACTCCACGATTCTATGACTTGATGTTCAGGGTATCATGGTGAGATGGTCTAAGAAGAGCACCATTTTTTAGATGCTGAAAATATCAGAGAGAATTACAAAGCTGTAATTTCATTTTTCTTCCACATAGTACTAAAGGGTACTGAAAATAGAGGTGAAATTCTTGCTATTTTCTAGTGAGCTAGTGAATAGGAGACTTTTTCATAGCAGAAGAATTATCTTTTTGTACTTGGAAATCTATATGTACTTCAGCTGAAAGCATAATAAGCCAGACTAGTGAAGAAAGCTGTAGTTTCAGCCAGAAAAAGCATGATACAATTTTCAAGTGGCCTGGCTGGCCTATACAATAGATACAGTGAAGAGCATTAAGGTAAAAAACCCCAGTATTTTGGTGAAGCAAAACATATTTTTAGATGCAATGCAAGGGCAAATGCCAGATGACATAGAGGAACAGAGTCCTCCTCTAGCAAATGGACCTAGACTCATACCATCCAAGGTGCCTCATCTCAGGAATGTATTACATGAAGGTTAATACCAGTCTGTCAATGAAGGGGCATTCATGATGACTTGAGATCCCTGGGATTTAACATTTGTGATTGCCGAAAGAGATGGGGGGATTCCATCTTTCACATAAGGCTCCCAGAGGTCCACTCCCTCTGCAGGAATCTGAATGTTTTGCTGCAGCAGTGGAAGTTTTTTGAAGACACGAAAGACACACTGGAGCAGTGAAATGAGCAGCTTCAGTAAATGACCAAACAGGTCCCCAGCCCCAAAAAGACGGAACACAATTTATAAATTAACAAACCACAAGCAACCAATACCAGCTCTAGGTGGGAAAGCACTCAGCTGGAGATGCAAGAAACAGGGAACAGATGAGGCAGCCACAGTACACTTAGTGTAGGCTTGCTTAGACAATGACCATAACGCCATAAAGTAAACGAGGCTCTTTCATTTAAACTTGCGGAGTTGTAGTCCTGAGTCCAGGGACTGATAAACCAGCCAACAGGTGGGTTGTTTCTTTTCCAGAGTTAGGCTGAAGAGAAGCAGTCTTCACTAACTGCCATACAAAGAAGGCAAACAATGTAACAAGACTAGATTTTGCTTGCCTTCCCCATTTTGGATTGGATTCTCTGGCAAAAAAATACTATTTGGAAAGGTGTTTTAGCATTAGAAAACACAGAAAGGATTGTACATGAGTGTGTGAGTACATATATAAACCAGTATGAACCATATATGAACTCTGCCCGTCAGCTCATACTTTATTTCCCTCCAACCTCCCCCATCAATGTTCACAGACAACATTATGTAGCTGCCTGACAGGTTTTTTCAATTTATGATGCCCTGTTCATATACTTACGTTGCTGCCATCCTTCACCTTTGGCTGTTTCTCCCTTTTTACCAGCTACAGCTTTGTCTAACAAGCAAGGGTGGCCAGCTCCTGACGACTTGGACTGAACAAGATCCTCAGCCAGGTACGTGTGCATTTATATGAAGCTGCCTTTTCACACAAACACAAACAATCCTGGGAAATCTGGACACAATCCATAACCACTAGGCAGCTGGACAAAAAGGTTTTTTCCACTTCTGTAGTACTGCCAGCCTCCAACACTTCTCTCTGTATCATCTGTCTTTATTGAGAGCTGTTAATTATAGTTACACAGTCTGTTGCCATACATGCACTTTCCTTTTTTAAAGCAGCTTTAAAGGTAGATGCCTTCAAGATATTTTGACACAGATCTGGGCTAGGAAAAAAAAAAAAAAAAAGCAGAATTCCTTATCACTCCTTCCTGGGTTTTGCTGTTGTTTTTGTTGCTGTTGTAAACACCACGGAGAATCTGTCTAGGACAGTCCCTATTCAATGAGTTTGTGCGCTGGGGGTCACTTGGTATGGTGACCAAGGTAAAATACATTCTGCAAAAAGACCACCTCTGAGATCTCCTTCCACAGCAGCATATCCTCAGCTTTCATCTTCTTTCTCTATGCAGTAAACATGATCACATACTCTGCCCTTTTTTTCCTTTGCCAGCCATAAAATGCAGCTACTTTTCTGTTTGTGTGTGCAGGTCGTGCCTGGAGGCAGGAAAGGAAGGAGGTGACCAAAGGTCCCTTCAGCCTGGCTTGCTTTTGTTCCACGGTCGCAGTCAGTGCAAAGAGATCAGATTAGCACAGGTGGATTTGCTCTTGAGGTCTCCTGAGGAAAGCCCTAGCAGTATGGAAGCTTGGCAGCTTGGTTTACTAACCAGAGGCAGTGTTAATGAAATGCAGTTTAACTACTGACCAGAGATCGTTCAGTGCTGCAAGACACTATATTTTTTCCAAGCAAAAGCCATTACATAAATACATTGTTTCATATCACATGCCCTGTCTGCAGGTAGCAAGAACAATTACTTCTCTTTCTAGTCCTTGCCTCAAGCGCTGTTACCTCGTAGGAGGCAGATAATGTAATTATTTTAGAGCATCTGTTCAAGCCACAGCAAAGACAAAAGTAATGGAACAACAAGACAAAAATTACAGGACACCACTTAATTCAATCATCCTTGGAATGATTTTGCAAACCAGTCTGAAGATTAAAGAACATGGATTTCTCCTGATCAGGAAATGCCCAATCTTTTTTCTCCATTAGCCTTTCACTAAGATCCAAAAGCCCAGAAGAGGCAATTCTCAAGAGATGAAGGATCTTCAGATTAAGGGAAAGCTTTTTTACAGGACATGAATGTTAAGATCTTTTCAGAACATCATGGTCTGAAAAAAGAAATACAAACTCAAAGGATAAACCGTGAGGCTAAGTTAGAACGGACTGGCTTCCTAAAGAAGGACCCATGACCGTTTTCTCACAAAAGCTAAGACACAAGCTCTCAGAAACATTGCTAGCTACCTGAATAGAAGGAATTAGCAAACTAGTGAAACAGAATTTTAAAGGGAATCTCTTTAAGGTATTTCCATTAGATGTAAAAGTTGGGGTAGGTTTAGAAGGGAGGCAAGCACATAAATGCCACCTTTCTGTTTCTGAGCTCATCATAAAGGCTCATCATTGTGAAAGCTACCTCCAGAGAAGTTAGGACTTAGGTGTTACTTTTGTGGCTTTCTGTCAGCAACTAAAATCACGAGTCTAATGTAGGCACCAAGCTCCCATACTATCCATTTGAGGGAGAGAAAAACTACCTCCTCCACCATGGTCCAGGAGCAGTTTTTTAAGCTTTTCAATGGAAGACATCAAGAGGAGGAGCATCTCAATTCTAGTTAGGTGCCTGACTCTGCGAGGGTGGAGGGCACCCAACAACAGTGAGTCTGACCAATAGGTTTTCCCTTTCTCCTCATCCTTTCCTGCTGTTTACCTTACATGCCCCATATTTGTGTTTCTGCTGTAGATATTTGCTCTCCCCATGCATTCTGGGGGGAAATCAGGCATTCAGCTTCAAGCGCTGCAACATCCACTATGACACTGAGAAGCTAGCTGCGGCACATTTCCTCCCTAATCTGTCTGGGACTGTCTTCAGTGTGTAGAGGAGACTGATGTGAATAGGAGGCTACTCTAGAAAAACTTTGGAGGTGTTATTTTCTCAAGAACAGGCAGCCTGTAGGGCATATTTTTGACAGCTGGCTGAGAAATTTTTGTTTTTCAGGAGACTTTATGAGCGAGAAACCATGACATTAATCTTTAATCACCTAAGAAAACAAGTCTCCCCAAGGAAGCAGCTGAAATGATGACTTATGCAATCATCTGGCGATTGTGCAGCAAGGCTGTATTATGGCAAGCCAGCAGTGCAAAGCCATCTTTGGAACTCCTGTGGGGTGACAACACACCTATCCCACATCCCATGGGGACACACTTTCCTTTTCAAAAGGGAAGAAATAGCAGCTATCACAGGTTTAATCAGGAAGATAGAACTACTTCACTTAGAGAAACAGAACTTGACAACAGCATCATCCTGAGCTCTGTGGCTTGGGCTTCAGCTGAGCTAAGCTCAAATGAATGGTCCGTGACAGAACTTAGCCCTGTACATACGGCAGGTTGCACACTGGACAGATGTCCACCAGCACTGCCACTACCAAAAGCACCACACTGTTCCAGCAGAAGGCTTCATTTATACTGCTACTTGCTAATTGTACAATTTGACCTTATCTTCAGCTAGAACCCCTGGAAGAAATGAGCAGATTCACAGAAATCAGTCTGAAAGCTGATACAGTGGTCCATCAAAAACACAACACCACCAGCAACTTGGACAACTGCAGGAGAGATAGAGATGACTACAAATACCATAAACTTCTTCCATGACAGATATATCTTCTTTTAATTAATCGCTTCGACACCAAGCACAAAGGTAAGTCCTGACAGATTGCTGCAGATGTCAAAGTGATTTAATCTGGAGTTACTCCTAACTCTTATCTAACTCAGGTAAGAATCAGATGCTCTACCTTTTCATTTCAGCAGTTCATTTTGTTCATTCACTGGTTTTCCTAGTTACTATTTTTATTTTTCCCAAGAAGCAAATGTGAACTTGAATTGTAAAGTGATTTTATTTTGAGGAACACAAAGTAAATAGGTATTATTTTAAGTATAATGCACTGAATTAGACAATTAGAGTTTATAAACTGAAGTTTTTTGAAAGAAAACATGCTTCATCGGGTGACATTTGCTAAAAATGCTTGCACTTGTCATGTCTTGGTGCCTCCATAGCTTATTTGTGACTCTCTTAATGCTGTTTGCCCTGGTGGTGAAGCTCCCACCTAAGTAGTAATATAAATCAGTAGGATGCCAAAAGTTAACCCACACTGCAATATTTTAATGCTGCTGGGTTAGAGAGACTCATGAACAAAAACCAAGGAAAATCAAGAGTAAAACCACATCCAGTCACACCAAATCAGGCTCTGACCTTCCTTCCCCTTAGAGTTCCATTGTGGCCAGGCACTGGTTACCAGTGCTGCGTGGCAGGGTTCTGTGCCTGCTGCAGGAGAGGAGGGCAGTACCCATGGTGCAGTGAGTTGCACTTTCACACATCAGGACTCAACTCCTTGAATTACTAGGAGTGCTGGGCTACTGTCTCATCTCCTCCATGGTAGCAGAAACACATGCGAAACACATTTAGAAACTGGATCACATTCTCCAGGACCTCACTCAAGTGAACCTATGACACTGCAACATTGTGGCCACCGAAGAGCCAAATCTTGATTTTTAGCCCATATGCATATAAATCAAAAGTGACTCTTGTGAAGTCAATGAGCCAGTGAATCAGAGTAAGTGATTACTACACTAGTCCTCTACCACTGTTGTGCCAGTATTTTTGTTCAGTTTCAAAGGCATAAACAACAGTTTGATGTTACCTGCAACTTTTTATTTTCAAAGAAAAACCTTCAAATTCTGAAGAATTAGTGGCAGCTAATTTGGGGCAATACAGAAAGAAAACTATGTTTCAGTGAAAAAGAACATTCTAAAATATGTTCAAACATGGTTGCAGATCAGTGCAGGTACATGTGAGGATTCATTCACCCAACACATCAGGTGCATTCAAGGTTTTAGAAGATATTTAGTTCCAGCTTCTGGTGTTTGCTTTAGTCCTAATGCTTTATTAAATAAAAGCAAGAACTAAATGATAAACAAATAAATAAAAAATCATGCAAACCATTCTTTAAAGTCCTGTAATGTCCTTCTCAAAAAATCCTTTGGTAAGACTGTATCATCAAGATAAACAGGCTTTTCTGAGGTATTCTCCTTCCAAAATGTGAATGCATCCCTCTGTTATTCCCCCAGCTGGCACACACAGGGTCAACCTTTATAAAAGATGTGTTCTGTCCTGCTCGAAGATAAAGAAAGCTAAGCAGTATCTTACAGAGGTTTTAATTTAATCTTTCACGTAGCTAGGGTGTTTTAAACCTTAGTGCTTTTAATTTATGTTACCTCATAAATTAATAATGTAGGTATGATGAAGGATAGCAAATCAGATTAAATGTGTCATTTTATAAAGCAGCTTGGAAGCAAAAACTATGAAGTACTCTTAAATGATCCATTAGTTGCATAAATCATTGCATGTACTATTTCTGGACTGGACAATGGTTGAAATGAATAATAATTTAGTTATAATAATTTTATTTTAAGCTAGTGAGCACTTGCACAAGAAGAAGGACAGCAATGCTGAACCTGGCATGCTCTTCTGTGGCCTGCCAGAGCTCTTTTACCACTCCCACACATGCAGCTCTGTGCCACAGAGCATGACATCCTTGGTACCAATCATGGGAGAAGTCCTCCCTGAGCTGTCTACACTTGGGCACAACCCTGGCATTTGACAGAGCTGCACAGTGAGCCTAGAGCAGTTTGGATGTGACTGCATGAGTTCTAGTTTGCTTTGAAGTGACTCTCCCCCCATGTTGTAGACACAACTGATAGTCTAGTTCAGCTTAAACAGAAAGCTCCTTACCATGCAATATGTGTCAACCATAAATCCTTAATAAATACTTTGCTTGTGGACTAATACTCAAAATCTTATAAAGAAACTGAATAAACCTGCTCTTGCATTCAGTGTACCACTACAAAATTTTGGTTGCAAATTTACTACTACTTTACGTAACAGGAAAAAAAAAGTCTGTATAGCTTGAGACTGGTTTATGTCCCTGACAGGTATGTTTGTGTGTGAGACTACAAAACATAAAAAGTCATGCATTTACAGCATAGCACACATACTGATATGATACAACAGAAATTTTTAAACCATAATAAGCCATATAATCTATTCACTGTTGCTGCATTTTACGATCCCTTTTGGTATATGTTTCCTAGTGGCTGCTTTTCTTTTGCATGCTCTGTAACTGTACAGGGAGGTACCCCAAAGCCCACCTGTGGCTCCGGCGTCCTGAGGAAGGGGCAGTGTGAAGGCATTGCCTGTGCCACATGGAGGGTAGGCTGAGCTGCCCAGCCCTGCTGAGGAGGAGATGGCTGTGCAGGTGTCCTTGGGGAGCTTCGCTGGCAAAAATCATCAGGTGCCTGTGGATTTTAGCAACTTGTGTAGGCAAGATCTGAGAATCCCTTCCTTTACTGCTTCACTGCTAAGGTGACTTAGATATTATATTTCCACTGTCTCCCACCACCAACTTTTCATTTATCTCATTGTAAATTCCTGCCAGAGAGCTCGGATAATATGCAAAGTTTAGATGCAAGCGAAGGATAAAAGCAGCAGAAGGTGATTATGCCAGTTTCTTTATAGCTCCAGGTCAGAAGTGTCTTCTTTTAACTATCCAGAAGTCCATGAAATGTCTACCTGACATGTCCAACCACACCTGGAGCGCAAGCTTTCCTGAAGATGGTGCTGCCTCATATAGAGCTACAAAGTCCCTGTATATGTCTTTCTCTATATATTTACACACATATATAATATGCAAAAAGCAGGAATAATTAACAGGGAAGGCTGGAACTCAATGCTTCGGTTTTCTGATGTACATGCATGTGACATCTCAGCTCTAACAGATAAAGCAGATGAACCGTAATTCTTTTCACTGTAACTCTTAGTGCAGCACCACTGAAAGGTCTCAGTGTAGACAGTGGACATGCTGAGGCAGACAATATGAAAACATATGGTAAAGGGCAGTCCTCCCTCCTCCCTAGAGGACTTTCTCATCCAAAAGAACAGAGAGTACGAGGAAATCAGAGGTCTGCAGTGACTTGCTCCAAACCATGAAACAAATCTGCAGCAAAGCTAGGAACCACAGCCGTATCTCCAAATGCACAAGTCTACCCTGAGACCCAGAAAAAACTCTGTAAGTTAACCCTCTTCAGTCTGCTGGTCAGATACACAAATGCGCATTCTTTACTAAGCCTGGGCAAGCTTACTGCTAATGATGTTCTCCTGCATCCCAAGTAGGCTGCAGGGCTTGCACCTGCTCTTCAACTCAGCCATCATTTAATTAAATGGAAGACATAAAACTACCAACTGTATCAATTTACTGCAGGAACAAAGAGTATAATGCTCTGGTTTTAACCCCAGGGATCTGGCAAACCACAAC
Organism: Pyrocephalus nanus; assembly: GCA_038380795.1. Lineage (NCBI taxonomy): Eukaryota > Metazoa > Chordata > Aves > Passeriformes > Tyrannidae > Pyrocephalus > Pyrocephalus nanus. Next base: position 75,394,491 of record CM076260.1, on the reverse strand, counting down.
CACTCACCCCAGAATTCAGCTGTATTTAAAACATTAAATTTAAAACATTCTTCCCAGCTGAGAGCAGCTGGGAAGAAAAATATTAAAAAACAAAGAAACAAAAAGGTAGTTGCTTTTGGGCTAGATTTTGTTACTGTTTTTGTTACTACAGATTAAACTGTAGCTTTCTGTAACCTTCATACTCCTCTCATCTCTGAAGGAAGCACCTTTGCTGTGGAGTAAACAACAAATATAACGTGAAGACTAAAGTGCAGGAAACACAGTGTCTTATAAAAATGCCTTTAAAACTTTTGGATACTGCTCTAGAATCTGCAGTGGATGGTGCTATCTGCAGCCTCGAATTATTTAGAACATGAAGAAACTGTAATGATGGCTGAGCAGCAAAATTTCAGCATTTATGATCTTAATCCTTGTCATCTGAGGTAGAGCATTTCCTGAGTAGCCTGGTGGATTCTTCCTGTAGTAAGTTTCCACCTTGCTGCTGCGCAGCTGGGAGCTGAGAAATGTGTACTTCTTACTGTTTACTTTTCTGAGCTACTTCATTAAAAGGCTATGAGCCCCACTGTGTAACAGAAGGGGAAAACGTTGTTCACATCCTTCCACGTATTGGGGAAGCTCCCTGACATGGGACATCTTGATGGCTGAGTCATTCCATCTGTCCCAGACACCTCTCAGGCCAAAACGAGCAGAGCAGAGCTGAGCTGAGCTGAGGGACCACTCACCGAGAGGCAGTCCTTCATGCAGCCAGAGCATCCTCAGCCCCTCACAGCGGACGGGCACTCAGGGCTTTCCATGAGTGCCTCAGGCTTTGTGGGTTTGGCTTGCTATGAAGACAAGGTGTGCTGAAGACAAAGTGCTGCCTTTGGTTATGACTGCGCTTCCTCCCGGAAATAAACACAACAGCTCAAGTTTAACTGGGATCAGAGCTTGGCCTTTGATGTCAGGGGCAGAGTGCCAGGAAAATACTGCAGTACTTTTCACTCAGTCTCAAGTTTGGAAAAGAAAAGCTTACTTAGCTTATTCAGGGGCTGCCACAGAAGTTAGCCGTGGATAGGGGAAGGAGATATTAACAAAAAAAAAAAATGTTTGCAGAGGCTTAGAACAGAAAACTCTTGATATATACTTGCAGAAAATGTGGACTTTCATGACATGATTTCTATGTGTTGGAAATAAATCTGGATTTCTCACTGCTGGAATGAAATCATATTAGGAATAATAACATAGCACCTAGCATAGGACATGCAATCAACTCAGACCATCCTTTAACAAACCTGGAGAGGAAAGCAAACACAAGTTTGATTTAACTGACTGATTTGAACAAAACGTCTGCTAAATGTAAAGCAGCATGCAAGAGCCACAGGATTAAACACAAAAGCTCCCATACCTGTATCTTTGCTTTGGAGACTGCTTTTCAGCTGACTTAAAAACATGTCCAAGATAATACAAAGGAAAGAATAAAAAGTTCCAGTTTGTTGCAAACCATGTTAGAGTGAAGGGTGCATCGAATTTCTTAAAGGTCAATTTTGCTAGCTGGGTTGAACCTGACCAAGAGGAGCAGACACCCAGGACCACGGCCACACCCCAGAAAATCTTCTTGAGTTGTGTCACGGAGCATTTCCAGCAACAGCGGTTCACCCTTCCACCGCCTTCCGCCCCAGCTTGCATCTGTGCTTCAGCTGGGGCTGGAGACTCCCGGGAGCGCTCATCCCCTGGGGAGAAGAAAACACATGGCTTACTAAGGAAATCCATCCTGCATTTTAGTTTTCAAATCTTAGGCCCTTCTCAAGTCATGTGGAGCTTTACGAGCAAAAGAACCCACCAGATCCTGCCACAAAATGTCCTTTGTTTTTAGGTCATTGCAAAGCCTCTGGTTCAACTGAGGCATAATTAGAATGCAAATAACAATTATCACCTCTAGATTTAGAAGCCACTGGGTAAAATGGAAATGAAAATTACATGTTGCTTTGATGTGCATAGAAAGGCTTAACACACCACTTAAACTCCTGCTGTTAGGATGTGTAAATGAATGAAAAATATGGTATTGAGTTTAATAAAGGGGATTACAACAACGCTTGAAATTGTTACTGTCTTGGAAAATGTGGAAATGGGCAGTTTATGCAATGTGGTGTTTCTGAAAAGGAGAAGGGCAACAATGTATTTAATCTTGAAGTTAAGCACAATCACTGCAATGTAAGTAGCACGATTAATACTGAATTAGATCACCAGACATTTCAGTGATCTCTAGAAAAGCAGGTCTCCTGAAACTGTAGCCAGATGGCAAACATTAGACCAACCCACAGGCTGCCCTGAAGTCCTTCTCTGACCAGGTAACTACAACATTTTTTAGCTCGAGTACTGCACCAAATGAGACTGGACTGGAGCTTTGCCCTACCTACTATAACTGAGCCTAACATGCTGCTGGAAATTTCTCTCCTAAAAAACCTTGCCCCTTACATCCTTAAACACGAATTGTTATAGTCCTGCTATATTATATAGCCCTGTTATATTACCTGCTATCAGTAGATAATGTATCCAGCTTGTGAATGAATGAGCAAACTGAGGTTAGATGGTTCAGTTCTCACAGAGATCAAAATGTGCTGACCGACCTCAGCAGCAGGCCACTGCCTTTAGGGCTCTTTACCTGACTTTCTTAAATTCACCCCATTCAACATCCACTACAATTGTCAGTCCCCACATGCAACACTCAGCAGTTATTTCTTCTACAGGTTGACTACAGTTTAGTTGGTCCATTCACTTGAAGGAGGATGTACAGTAATTCATGCTGAAATCCAGGAATCTACAACTTCAAGTGTCCAGAAGTCACTGCACGCATTGAAAGATGAAAACATTTACAGCCAGGACAATGAAAGACTATATTATAGCCAACATTTATATATATTTAAGGCAGACTAAGAGAGATCCACACACAAAAAAATCCTTCCCTATCTTAGTGAGAATTAGTATTTGGAATGGAAAATCTCTTAAAACCTCTTAAGTTAACCTAAGTTTGTATTTACATGAACTAATATATTATGAAATAAAATGTCTCTTTCTATGTAAAGAACTATTTAGTTATTTCTTTACAGATAAGAAATGCATGATCTGAGCTAAGAGTACCATTAGTTTGCCTAGTAAAGCACTATTTTGTAACAGGAAAACCATGACTTCTGTTCGACAGAGTGTATAGCAGTCAAAGCATAAACATCTAGCCCTTCTGAGAGGCTTTGAGAGAGATGAGATGTTTCTTATCTTCTCCACCTATTTCAGCTTTCAATAGAGGATTGTGTGGGCAGCCTCCCACATAACAGGAGATGCACCAGCAGGCCAATAAATTGTTCAAAGTTATTGTGACCTTGTATTAAACACATAATAGAAAGGTTACAAGCTCACTCTCAAACATTAAAAGAAGCTAGAACTGAAAAAATACTGCTTGTGAACCCTTAGCTCATACAAAATAATTCTAATGCATTTTTCTTAGTAATACATTTCTTGTAACTAATGCTTCTAGCCTCACTTGCTGCACAGCCAGTCAGGGTTCAGTTTATGGAACAATGGTACACTCATTTCTTTTAACCCCACCATGTAATGGGCAGCTGCCAGCACTCTCTTTGCTGTCCACCACTCAATGATTACTGAATTTTTTCTTCCCTCTCAAGATTTTCTGCTGGGCATTGTCACTGCAACACCAAACACTTCACACAGTCTAACAAACTCCAGCATCCTTCCCGTGGACCATCGGGATTTCTGAGCACAGAAAAAAGCTAATCCATGCAGTCAGGGCACCAAATGAGCTTAGGAGGAGTTTGTGCCTCTGTGGCAATGCAACTGCACTCAGAGTTTACATTTCTGAAACTACTTGGAGAGGTAGGCAAAAATGTTTCTCCTTCTAGAAGACAGCCGGCAGGGTATCTGCCATGCTTGTCTTTCTGCAGTTATTCCCCTAGGAAACAGGAAACCAGGATTTAAACCACTACTGCTGAAGACATTCAACATTAGGGAACACGCCTCAAGCTACAATGAGATCTCAGGATGAGTAGGTGCTCTGAATCACAACACTGAAGTTGTATTATTTTTTGTAAAATATGAATCGATCATGATCACTGAAACAGCAAGGTACCAGTAGTCTTGGCAGTCCCTGAGAAGGGGGAAATCATAGCTATACTGTCTGATGCACCAGACACTCAACATCCAATAATACAGTGTTGATAGACAGCCCATTACAGACACTGTAGTGAAGATCTTCTTCCCACCAAGAGCTGAAGCCACCTGCCCTGGTCCCCCTTTTACTGTGCACATATGCAAGAGCCCAGCTGTTCATCTGGACAGCTTGCACGAATATCACTGCCTTTAAACTCTATTCCATGGCAATTACTCCTTAAAGCTAAACTTTACTAATGTTTTCTCTGCTACACAGGCAAAATTACTTATCAATTTGTATTTAATTTTGCGTTAAACACATCAACAGAAACATTCATTTCAGCAATAGACAATACTACATGTATCACTTCTAAAGCAATATTGTACCTGAAGGGTTAAATTTCTAGGGATGCACATTCTTTTAATGCATTTACATACTGGAGTGAATAGAAACTTATCCCACATGCAATGGGTTCCATGATGACAGGGGTAAAAATCATCATCCTGGTGATTAACAGTTACAAGCAGGGACTTGTAATATCTGTCAGTGTCTGTAGTATCTGTCAGCGAAACTGTATTGTGCCCTAATGATTTCTTGTGCTGCCAGAGGGCTAGATGCCAAATGGGCACAGCCTTTTCCACTGGATGTGGCACTGTCCTGGAGGATATCTGGGACACAATCTACCCCCAAAAGCCGGATGGTCTTTGGATATGATGGATGCTACAAATGATATATATTCACCCATGTGGTCTCATCCTGTCATCTGCCATGTGGGGCACTTGTCTGCCGGCTGGCACACACAACACCCAGGGCTGTAACTCCCCACCTAGTCCCTGTGTCTCCATTAGGGACATTCTCCTCACCCAAACCACAGGTGCACAGATGAGGTGACATCAAACCAACACTGGTTGAAAAGCAGCTCACTCTCTAACACTTTTAAATAGCTTGTCCAGACCTCTTCAAAAGCCTGGACAAGAGTCTTGAGACTCCTGTGCATAGCTAGCCAGCTAAAGGATTACTGTAGGACCACACTGTACCTCAATGTGCATGTTAAAAATATACTGATAAAACCAAGGGTGGCATTCATCTACTCAGTTTGAGACATCTGCTGTGCAGACTTGTGTATCTGAGACAGTGATTTACACTTTCTGCATAGTTAGTAGACAGAAAAAAGACATTTCCATAGCACGATTTATCTCCTAAAGTAGACGATTAAAACAAGCCAGATGAATCATCCTTTCTGAGTGCTTGTTTCTCTCCACCAGCTCTAAGCAGTCTGGGGCAACAAGCTTGAAGTAGGTGTCTCTTGTGTGGGTGTCTGAAGCTGGGTAAGATGAGTCCCACCTCTCCACCACTGCTGTCAAGTACAGATAGTAAAGCCACCATAGATAGGACTGGTGGACTCAGAGCTGTGCAGCGCCACATAAACATATTTAGCTCTCATTGGTGACCTGCTTTAGCCATTGTCAGCTAGTCAGCAAATGAGTGGAAGAAGTATTACACAAGTGCTGGGTGCCCTTGTCAATCCTTCAGAGTGAGAATGTGACCCTTACAGACCAAGGTCCTATCTCTTAGGGACCAAAACATGTACCTAATGATAATGCACAACTTTGCCAGCTTCCCCAGGCTATGAATGCATTTCAACTGAAGCAGCCTCTCAGATGTTTTGTAACTGTTTGAGCATTGCGCAGAACAAGTTTGTAGAGCTTGCAAAAATATATGCTTATCACAGAGAGGAGAGGGAGCTGAGGCAAGTCCTGTAAGACAGTGCCTGATTCTCAGCGTGGTTAGAGTTCTAGAAACCCGTGACATGCAGGAGGATCAGCGCTGGACACTACCCAAGGTTTATTCTCAGAGCCTTGAATGCTGGGTGACCTTTTCTTCACCCAATAATTACTACATGGAGAGATCAGTGGGAGACAATTAGTTCCAACACACCTGAGAACACACACGATGACTTCTGATGGTGGTTTTCTCAACACACAATATTATTTTCCTCAGCAGCAGACACACAAACCCCTCAGATTTTGCTTTTATCCCATTCCTGCCTACCACACCAACTATGAATTATTTTGGTGTTCAGGATTTTTAAGCTAGGCTGTTAAAAACCAGCTGAAGCATCTTCCTGTGAAGATGAAATAACAAATCCATGAAGTGATTTTTGTCTCTAGTTGCCATTGCAGTTGTCTGAATCTGAAACGTTGATATTTATTCAGATATGTTGCCCAGGCATTTTCTTCACAGTCGGTCAGGTTAAAGACTGAGGAGGTCATAGGGTCTCACTCATTGCCTGGCAGATCAGCCAATAGCTAGTGCAGCTTTTTTGAGCCAATGTCAATGATGACCTCGCCTTTCACAGGTCATCCTGGTAGCTGTTTTTAAGGAACTGTTAATATTTCATTTTGGAAGCCAGTAATCCCCATGTATCAACCTTCCTGCACAGATCAGTAATGAGAGTATACACAGCCTAACTTCTGCATCACAGGACATTACCTCCCTTTCCAAATTAGCTTTAGCTTTGCCAAAGCTGCTTATACCAGCTGCATCCTTCTCCCAGTCCCTCCAGAGCTCAACAGATGCCAAAGAATATGTTCCTGGGCATGCCGAAGCACCATAATTCATAACACCCAAGTGCCTCTCTTACACACAGACCCTGTCAGAATTCAAAGTCACATTTAAAAGTTTCCATCTCCCATTTAGGGGCCATCTCTAAGAACCATTTTCATCCTGTATTTCAGGTAGTCACTGGAACAAGGACTAGAGCCTCACTTTTTCTCCTTTGGGCAAATGACCTCCTTAATTCATGCTTTCCAAATAAATAAGGATGTCTTCTATTCTGAGCAGACCAGCTTTGCTGATATCTGGGTTCCCCTGGCCTCAGAGGGCCTGTGGGGGTTAGGGCACCTCCTTCTAGCAGGGGGGTGGAAAGCTTTATGCACTGAGCTACTGAGGAGGAGCACACACTCCACCTCCACTTCTTGAAGAAAAAGTTTCAGCCACTTAGCTGCCAGCTCAGCTCTGAAACAGACTGGTAAGTGCTAAAGAGAATGAGCAATAGTTAGGGACGGGCATCTTAAATGGAATGAAGCACAGGTCTTTGCTTGGCATTATCTACTAGGCAAACTATATGATTCATCCTAGAGCCTCACCAGTGTTCTCTGACGGTGGTCAATTGGCACATCAACAGAGGAGATGCATGTACCCTTTCTAGATTTTTAAGAGGCTTCTAATAAAATCCTCCTCCAAAGGGCCTTACAGAAAATATGCAGACAGAGAAGGTGTTGGAATGGATAAAAGGCTCAGTGCGAGATAGGAAACCAGTGAGGAGTAAATACAGCAATGGGGGCAGTGGATGAAGCTCTGCAGAGGTCTGCTGTGGGACCTGCACTCTCCACCATTAATCACAGGTAACCTGACCAAAGGGGTGAGCTGTGAGGTAACAAATTTTCCTAACCATGTGCAGTTTGGCAGGTCAATGAGGGCAATGGCCAGCTGTGGGGACTGACAGGCTACGTGACTGGGTCATAAATCGACAGATGGAGAAGTGTGCTGATAGAGAGGTGCAGGTGGGAGCAAACTAACCACATGCTGCACGCTCAGTGATGTGCTCTGGTCATTGCCACCAGGGATCCCGAGCTCTTCACATGCTGCTTCATGAAAAAGGGCAACTCAGTGTTTCAAGAACACACAAAAAAGCAAAATAATTGCCAAAAATTACTAGGAACAGAGCAGAAAAAAAGAGAATTTTTTCTCCCCTATATCTAGGGAAACTGCAGCTGTCAGTATACCCACACTCTGCAAGATGGGTAGAAAATACAGGCTAGAAAATACATGTTCCCGATCAATTCCATCAAGCTGGAGGGAGGACCCAATGGACCTTTGGTCGGGCCTCATATGACAGCTGCGTATGTGATTTTTGAGGAAGCTGCTCTTGGATTCCTACAGGAAAGCTGTGAGCCCCTGTGGGTGGCTGGTGGGTGGGACTGCAACACTTAACATTGCGATGACTTTGGGTTTTCTCATATTTCCCTAACTTTCCAACCATGGTCAGGGCTGAAGGTCTAAAAGATCAGTATTATATTTTTTAATGAATATCAATTAGGGTAACATAGTGGAAAAACGACAAAATTCCATAAAACTTTATTAAATCAGTTTTTAAATTAAAATATTGGGTCAACACAGCAATGCACATATGCGTTTTTAGATGCTATTTGGGAAAAGTTTAAAGGACTTTCTTTAAATATTTTGCTCTTACAGTAGCAGATAAAAATAATTTTACTTAATTTGACCATGAAATGGCATGACTAAATTAAGAATAAATCAATATAGAAAATAGTTTTAAAGTCCACAGTAGAGTTATTTTAAAGAACAAAATCGGGGTATTAATCCGTTAGGTCAGAAGGTCTGAATTTGGTTGAGGCTATACAATAAGAGATGTAGATATCTGAAAATGGGGGAAACTGCATGAACATGAACTCTAAGAAAGTAAAAAGCATCCTGAGTTCAGACTCTCTTTTGCTATCGGAATTCATAGTAAAAATTAACTAATTATAAAAGCAAAGTGTTATGATAACCTATGCAGGATATTCAAACTTGTCTGATCATCTCACCCTAATTTCAGCAGGGCAGAAAATAGGACTATTGGTTCATTGGCAATCAAGATGATTCTCTTGTCCTCCTGTCTGTGGAAATATGTCCAATAGCACTGGCATCACCAGATCATCCATATAGCTTAACTCGTACCAAATAGTCCTAAGTGTCTTGTAACAGATACTCCCATATCCTAAAGTATTACTCAGAGATATAATGTTTTTTATCACTATTGGTTATAATATAATAATTCCTTTTTTATCCTGTGCTAAATATTATACCTAAACTTACTAAGAGCTGAAATTAAATAATCTGCATGTTTGCTGAAGATACGCCAAATTCTCCTCCCTAGCATATATAGCATATATATGCCTATCTTCCTCTGCCAAATACTCCAGCAAGGAGTATATATATATATTATAATTTCTTGTTAGTGATACAGAGAGAGCTGAAAAATTATCACCTTCATATTGCAGCAATTTGGACTTTAATCCATTTAATTTATCTTCAGAGGCAACTGCTTGGATATTCTATTAAAAGTGCTGCATTAGAATGGCACGCATTAAAATATGATATTCTACTTTGAATTTTGCGAGGTGGAAAGTTCCCCTGGACACTGTCCTTTTTATGATTAATTAGAATTCATGACTGGAGTCCATAGTGAAAATGGAAGATACTGGGTACTTATTACAGTATCAGCATTGTGGGACTGGAAAGTAACCACCATAAAAGCATGCAAAGAATAATCCTGATTATAAGTTACATATTCTTGATATTCTGCATTCTCTTCTTGAATAAAAATTGGACTAAGTCATACTCTGAGTTACCTGGTGAGGCCACTGGGAGTTTTGCCACTTACTTTGAGGAGTTATGGAAGCAGAACTTCTATTAGCACAAAAATCAGATATGACCAAAAACTGTATTCTGGGAAATTTTTTATCAGTCTGTTCAAATTTCAGATTGAACAATGGGTAAGAAATGATAAAAAAACTGGCTGGATTCTCTGTAGGAAACTACTGTATTAATTATCTAGGCATTTGAGTGCTACATATCCTTCTTGAGTAATAGTTTTGTCTCCGAGGGAATTCAACTACTTATACTAATAGAAAGAGCACACTTATATCAGTGCATATATACAGGGAGGTAAGTGAATTCATGCTAACAGTGAAGACTATGCTAACTGCATTTTATCAAAAATGGGACAATGTTCTTTCTTCACTATGGAGCTTTCAAAAATTCAGAGTTGCCTTGCTTTCAAGTAAGCACAGTGTTAGAAGACTGCTGTAACCCACTGGTTTCTTGCATACTGAATTCTAAGTTCAATTGATTGTTCTCCTAGAAGCTAAAGGATTAACCTGCTATCAAACCTTAAACACAATGCTTTTCTTAGGTCTTAAGTTCAGAACAAGGTAGTTGGAGCACCTGTTCTCTGTCAACCAATAACCAGATATTAGTGCGGACATGACATAGACTTGTGTGTGCTGAAAGTGGTTAGAGTAATGAACGCATATCCACAGAAGTCCCCCCATGCTCAAAGATCTACTGGAAGAAAGAAGAGATGCCACCTTAGCTCTCAGCAGCAAACTCATCAAAAGCTGGGTCTCCTTTAAAAAAACCCTAGGTTTGGTTACACCCACGTGGGCACTGAGGTACTCAGTATAACAGTGAGCAAAAATACATTACATGCAAAAATTCTAGTTTCTATTTTCTCTCTGATACTTGCCTCTTCCTCTTTTTAATGAGATAGGCTTTTGCAACCCACTATTCTTCACTTGTTTCAACCAGCTAGAGAAAACAGACTCATGCCTTTTTCAACCACAGTTGCAATATTATCCTTGCCGTGAGTTGCACTAGGGAATTTGAGGTGATTGTGGAAAAGGCATTTCTAGCTCTTACTTCCTCACTTCTGTACTCTCTATGACTGAGTTGCAAGGCTTATGAGGCTTACGCTTGTTTGGGTTTTTTTGTTTTTTTAAATTAAGGATGCTTGGGCCAGAAATGGTGATACTGAATAAAATTTATACCTATTACTTCCAGAAGAGTCAACATATAACTTCTATATAACCAAAGAGTGCTAGATCCCATGTCAAAATTCATGTCTCGAGTAGGACTCACAAAATTTCCAGGCTGGGTACCCCTGCATTATGTTCAGGTAGAGTGGATCCGTGTTTCTGGAACTGGGCAGCTAACATGGGAGGTGGCACCTGGTTTCTCCAATACATGGTGCCTACACATTTGGTGGACAGCTCTGCCTAAAAGCAAGCCAGCTCTGCGCTGCTAAAAACACCTTGTTTCCTGTTGCCTTTGATCTTATGCCGCAGTGGCTGTCAGCAAAACTCACTGAAGACTACAAAGTAAATCTACTCTTTTATTGGCCAAATTCCTGCTTCCGCAGGATGCTATCCAGGTCTGCAGTGGCATCTCATGGTTTATAATTAACAAAGATTAACTGGGCTGTGACTAAAGGTTGGCAATGGTACTCCAGCCAAGTGCAGTGAGCTGCTTACTATATAAGTGAATGTGCTATACTGAGTACAATGTGCTAGGAAAGCAACAACATAAATAATCCTATATATGAGCCTTGTTGCTGGGAAATTGCTGGGGAATACATGTTCAGCTAACACAGACTTGTACGTTGAACTACGAGTCTTTTCTGAACTCCAGCTCTTACACTGAGCTGCTTCTATGCTACAAATCCTTCTGTTTACAATTGTCAGCCATTAGGAAAGAGGGACAAAATTTCTTTTACAAGAATTACAAAATGAAATCAGGAGACAGTGAATAATGCATTCTAGTGACTTAATATTTATTTTCTACTGGTTCTTGTTCCAGCTTCTCGTGGGAGAAATCTATAATTAAATAGATGGATTAGTAATCTGCTTATTTTTTGAGAGCAAATGCCTAAATTGATTCAAGATGACTACAAATGCACCTTACTTCATTTAGGAATAAGTGGGTGAAATGTAATGGTCTGTGATCTACACAAGGTCTGAGAAGATGATCCAATGGATGCTTGTCATTCTTAAGCTCTGTCTGTAAATGAAACTAAGGTTTGTCCACAGTGTTTACATATTGGTTCATTTCAGCCACTAAAGTAAGGAAGCTTAGATAAATCTTTAATAACTTATCTTTCTGCTTCATGATGCATTAAAACTCCTGCTCTGGCATTAGTTTAGTAACATCAAAATGGTTTCATTTTATTTTTGTATCATTTGAGGAAGGGACATACAGTGCAGAAGTAATGAGTCACCTCTAAACCTATAGCTTATATTTGCACAGGCAAAATGGCAGGCAAAATAACCAGTGGGACATGATCAAAGATGAGCTGGAGGGACTCCCCAGAGAGAAAGCCTAGCACAGCTAAGAGGAGCTCATTTTGAGGCTGTTTAATGTCTAAGAAAGCATGGTGCCATTTGGGAAGGGAGCCAGGTATTATGTAACAAGAAACTCCTCACGCCTTGGAACAAGATCTTGAATTTCTGCTCAAACACACTGTTGTGCTAACTGAAAATGCTGCAAAGAATATGAAAATTGGGCAAAAGTTGCCCTGGGCCAAAGCCAGAGTGTAATTACTGCCCATGTGCATTTAATGCTGAGTACCCACAGTAAGCATGGAAGAGGGTACCTCTTTTCCATCAGGGGAGTAACTCACACTATCTTCACCCTGTAGTAACAGAGTGCATGCTGGCAGGTACCATGGAGAAGCAAACACAGCAAACCTACATCCTCATTCATTCCTGTAGCTACATGCAAACTTGTTACCATCACCTTCACCCAATTCCAGTCAGGAGTGGGAGAAAGCTGCTACCATGGCTACGGAGCAAGAACAAGATGGGTTTGATGGTCTCTATCCTGACTGTGAATGCTCACTTTGAAGACTGTCTTCTGTGCAAAAAGACAGCCTGAACAAATGTGAACATTTTCCAAGTTAATTACTTCATGCAGAAGCCAGCATGCATTCCTCACCAAGCCTGCTTCAGTGGGGAAGCATACACAAACCAACAGCCCCGGCTGAGCCACCGAACCACTGGCCTCTCCTGCTCTCCACCTGCTTCTGTTTTCTAGAACACACAAGCACTGCATGTGTCTATATGTATGGCTTTCATGTGAAAAAGACCAGTCAGCACAAATCTTGCTTCTACAGATGTGAAGTCTGAGGTGAGATTTTCAGAGGGTCTGCCCTAGCGCTCAAAGTACAAACGAACACTGCCTGACTACCAAAACCTTTAGATGCCACCAGAAGAACACCACTAACAGTTACACAGTTTTATTCAGAGATATTTTTATGCACCATTTGAGCTTATTTCCCAAAAAGGATGCTTTAGTAGGAACTTGAAGTCACTGATTTCAATAAAAAAGGCTTCTCCCACCCATATTTGCATTTATGGCAGGGTCCTCCTATGGCCAGAAAACATATATGGGAATTTTGGGGGTCCATTCCTATCTGCTGTAGGTCTTTTCTTGTCTGCTTTGTGAAAAGACGTGCTGCTTGTTTTTGGGCAAGTTGCTTCATTCTGCAGTTTCTGGACTGCTCCATCTGCAAAATGAGGATAATAAGAATCTCATCTCTTAAGGAAGCAGTCTGTCAGTCATGAAAGTTTTTGCTGTGCTTGGGATCTTCAGTTTGTGCTTGCTAAAGAAGTAAAAAAGATTTATTATTAAAGTGATTACAGTGTTGATACGCTTGTGATGAATTCCCTGCAGGCATGCAAATGTATTAAAGGCCAAATTCATTTCTCATTTGTATTTACACAAATTCAATGCAACTCCAGTGATGGTTACTCCAGCTGAACATGTGGCATGATCTGGTTCCATGGCAACTCAATTTAGACATTTATGTGTAATAACTGGTAGCAGAGAGCTGTCATTTGCCTTATAAGCATCTTTGAATATCACCAATCGCTCTTCCTGACAGAATGGTGCAGAGGAGATGTGGTATATGAAAAGACTGGTGCTGAAAGCATGGGAATAAGTAGCTCTAAGTAGGGACTAAGTGAGGACATGTTTTCTCTGGTGAGGTGAATGTTCTGCAGCTCTTCATCAAAGTTCATGTTACCTGTCTCTGGAAGGTCCTGAGATGCAGAGCAAGAATGGAAATATGTACCTTCCCAAGGAAGGGAAGTCAGTCCTCAAAGTAGACTGTGCTTTCATGTACAAATAGGGTGAAACCAGTCAATTGGCTGGTCTGAGAGGAACAGCCACTGCAGTATGGATAGAAATTGGTGAGAAAAACAACAACAGAAAGACGAAAAAGCACAAATCAGGCACCAAGCCTACATTTCTCAAAATATGGAGCATGTGCAATGGCACCAGGCATAGAAAACACATGGTATGGTTACTGCCTGCCTGAGCAACACATGTATATATACAGTTGTCTTGAAAAATGCTGGTACAGCAGGCTCCGAGCATACTGATGATTCAATCTCTGAAATAATTTGAAATGGCAGTCACGCTTCTGAAGGCGCACTAAGTCCTTATCTTCCTTTTAAAGCAAAGAAGCTACTGCACCAGCAGGAAAATAGAGGGAATGCTGGAGGGCTTTACAGCAATGCATATCAATGAAAGGCTCCTCTTGGCTAACCATCCTAGAATGAAACATATTCCTACTGGTTCTGCCAGAGATCCTTGAAATGCTTTGATGGTGGTTGATAGGGGAGCAAACAGTCGTAACTACAAAGCAGAGCAAAGTTCTTGCTGTTTTGCTCTTGCAGCAATGTCTATGCTCTTGCAATGGGATTGGGCTACCAGAGAACTTTAGAAAGGCAAATCTTTGCCAGAGGTACTGCAGCCAGACCAAGGGAAGCCAGCAGTCCACAGTATGCCCACTGCCTCACTTTATTGTTGTCTATAACTACACTGAGGCTTTTTTTACATGGCTTTAAACACCAGCTGACAAAATTAGTCAATACTAGTCTGAAAGGAAATGTTGTCAATTGATTTGGAAAAGGAAGCTCTCAAACAAAGTCAGTCTGTTTCATTAAAGAGAAGGAAAGAAACTCCAGGTCCTATCATACACCATCAAAGCAATTTAAATTTTTGCCACTGATGACGAAGGAAAAAGGAATCCAAAGTAAAGAAGGAAAAGTCTAACTAGGTCAACAAAGTCCCTGGTGGGTGGCCATAGGGTATCTGAGAGCTGGTATGCAGAGCAGACAAGGAAATGCTTGAAAGGATTCCATTTTATAGCATGGCAAAAGATTTCTCTGCTTCTGTGTCTATATAAGGTAGGTAATAAACTGTATCTGAACTGGTAAAAGAGGAATGAAATGACCCACATTTCAAAGCTGGAACCCAGTGGGTCATTATTATTTATGATTCATAAAGCATTTGCAGTGTACCAAAAGAAAGGGAGACATGGTCCTTGCCCAGAGGAGCCTCCAATGCAAACCTTGAGACAAACACTCTACTGTGCACGGGGCCAACTCCAAGAGCTTTTTTAAATTATAATTATAGTGTAATGAAGATCAAGCCTGCTTTTCTTTCCATCAGAAAACCGAGATAACTTTTCCTATCTCTCCAGTAGGTGATTTTTATGTTGTGGGAATGTAACAGCTGTATTCTCTGTGAACTGAAATAACAACCTTCAGGTAGCCGATTTTCCACTTATACTTGCTGATTTTAGTTCCTTTTCCCCTCCTGTGCATATTCTCACTTTCTCCTCCACAGAGCTTTTGCTACCATTTTTTCTTTGCCTTTCTTTGTTCTTCAGCTTTCCAATATTACTTACATCTTTTTCATGAGCTTTCTATGGACTGTCATTCACACTTTGCCTCTTACTGTTCAATCATTACTTTTTTGAGCTATTCTTCCTCTTTGCCTCATCTTGCTCATCCCTTTTCTGCCTCTCCTCCCTCCATTCCCCTTGGCCAACCTTTTTCTTTCACCAACTCCATTCTTTCAACCAATTATGACATTCCCCAGTAGATCCCCCAAACCAGCGGCTTTCCCTTCGCTCTTCCTTCAGGAACTGAGCTCTATATCCATCCCTCACATGGGGTCCCCTTCCTGACCTGCACCCTGCCTTCACCCAATCTCACCTGCTGTGCTCCTCCAGGACATGGCTTACAGGTTCCTACCCAAGATCACAGCTCCTCACCCCAGAACTTCCCAATGGGTACACCCAGAGCTTCAGATTTCTCCACTGAACCCTCCTGAGCACATCAGTACCCTTTTCAAGGTCCCCTGCCATGATCCTTGGAAGTCTCAAAAGCTCCCTGTGGTTCCTCAATGTCTGCCACCCCCCCCCGCCACTGCTGTTAGACTCCGAATGTCCATCCTGGTCGTAAGACTCCAAACCCACAGCTACCATGCTGGGGGATTGGCAACTACAGATGAGGGAAGAAGGCTGGAACAGGGGGCTATGTTCCTCTCATCGGTGGAGCAAATCCGTCCAGCATCCTCCCTCCCTCCCTCCCTCCCTCCCTCCCTCCTGCCAAGGGTCCTGCATGGCAGGTACTTGCCTAGGGGCTTGGAGGCTGCTCCCGGGCCCCGAGGGGAGCTCCGAAGAGAAGCTCTACCTCTGGAGCGCTGGGGAGGAAAGACCCGGAGCTGAGCGGGGCGAGGGACAGGAGTAGGTGCCGACGATGCCCGGCGATGCCGTGGGTCCCCACCGCCCGCCCACGAGTCGCGCAGTCCCCGCCGCCGGGCAGCGCCCCAGCACCGCACTCCATCTCGCCGGAGCATCCCCCGTCGCGGTACCCGGTCTCCCCGAGCTACCCCCGTCCCGCTCCCAGCCTCGTCGTTTACCTTCCACTTTGGTGAGCGTGAGGACGGGGCTGTTGCAGGCGCTGAGCGGGGCCACCCTGGCCGAATGCTTCTTCATGGCGAGCCCGTCGCCGGCGGCAGCTCCCCGCCGCCCCGCGCCTACATCCTGGCGCCGCCGGAGCCCTTCCTCGGCGGCGCTCCCCCGGCACGGCTCCCGGCCCGCCGCCCTCTGCCGCAGCACCGGGCGGCGGGGGCTGGGGCTCGCCAGCCCGCCCGCTGCCGCTCGGGGCTGCTGCAAACCCGACGTCACCGGCACGGCCCCCCCCGCCCGCCCCCAGGGCTCCCGGGGCCGCCCCCCGGGTCGAGGCGGGGGGAGGCGCCCGGACGCCGCGGCTCGGGGCGCTGCGGAGCCCCCGGACGGCGCCGGCCCCGCGGTCCGGCTCCGGCGGAGCACGCAGGGAGCCGGGACCGTAATGCGGCTGCCGACACCGCTCCCGCCGGTGCGCCAGGGCTCCCCGGAGCAAGCCGGGCTCCCGTCCCCGGCCGTGCCTATCGGCCCGGGGCTACTGCACCGCAGGGGAACGGCTCCTGCCTGATTATCACTGTCTGCTTGGTTCTCTTCGCTCTGTCTGAGGGGGAAAGATAATTTACACTCTCCGAACCAGTCTTCTGTATTTGCTCCACGTTATCCCTCCTTTATTCTCCTTCGGGTCCAGCCGCTCTTCTGGGTCGATTTTCATCCGTGCCTTTAGTACTTCTACCACCCTCTCCACAGCCTTTCTGTTCTTGCTGTTTCGGGAGACCAAAATTCGACCCAGCAGCCAAAATGAGGATACCCCATGGATTTACCAATGATATTCCAACACCTGCAGTCACATACTCTACAGCTTTCTTAACGCAGTTTAACACCTCTTTTTCAGGCATGAAACTAACTATGTCCATACCTATGCACATTAAATAAAATTTAGTACGTCACAACTGGATACTGCCTGTATGTAGCAACTTTTTATGGTAGGGTCTTTTTTTCAGCAATAATTTTAAGATCCCCAGTCATGACATACCAGCAGTAGAGTTACCATTCTGTCAAAGCACAAAAGTCTACCTGGTATTAATTAACAAGACTTAATGCAAGTGAATCCAGGAGAGAACACATCATAATGAATGAATATGAAAAAGATAAAGAAGATTTATATCACTATAAGCAAAGAATCAGGTTTCACAAGATTCTGTGGACAGTGACCTCAGCACCCGTTGCTCCTTGTGATTTTTTCTATGGCTGTGAAAATACTCAGCACATTTACAGGTTCCAAAACGAGATGCGTCAGCAGGCAAAGATGCAAATACTCAACATTTCTTAAGATTTGGTCAAATTAAAATGAGTGTACTTGGCAAACAAGACTGGGCAGCCATCAATACTTCACAAACCTTCTAAAGTATTTGTTAATTGTATAAATAGTAGCTATTGAAAAAGCAGTCCCGACAGACTGTTCAGGAAAACGTGGGAAAACACCACCTTACTTCTGCTGTCTGGAGAGTTCTTCATATTTAAGAGGCGAGCTTTCTCACAGGTTTCATCTGATGAGCTGCAGTCTGATGAAGCTCCAGGGTGTTTTGCACTTCCTATGCCTCTTCTGTGCAGTAGTAGCTCTAAGTAGGGGCTGACTAAGTGGAGGACGCGTTTTATCTCTTGTGAGGTGATTGTTCTGCAGCTCTTCATCAAAGTTGATGTTACCTATCACTGGAAGATCCCGAGATGCAGAGCAAGAATGGAAATATTTATCTTCCCAAGGAAGAGAAGTCAGTCCTCAAAGTACACTGTGCTTTCATGAACAAATAAGGTGATGAGCTCTATACAAAAAAATCACTAGGCTCCATTCAAAATGATCCTTCTGGAGAGAAGACCACAAGACCACAAACTATCACCTTGGTCAAATTAAAGACAAAAAATTCCAAGTCGTCTTAGTAGAATTACCTGACCAATCATAGGCATGTTTGAGAACTGTGGGTCCATCTTGTTCCATGGCACTGTTTCATCTCAGAGTCCAATTAGTTTCTGATTTTTCAAAGAAGTTACATAAAAGGAGGCAGATCTCACCTCAGATGGTTCTGCCCATGAAATATTTTGCAATGTTGCAGTGCCTTTTATCTGAGGATTTCAAAGCACATTATAAAATATTAATTCATCTTATACTGCCTCTGTGAAGAAACTTCAGGCTCATTGGTGGGTAAAATACAGCCACAGAATTTCAGAGGCTCCCTCAGATTCAGTTGACCAGTACTATCAGAACCTAGAGAACTCTGTCTGGCTCCTGTCTCAGATAAGATCTTCTAGGATCATCTGAGCCTCTGCTATATAAGCAGGAAAACACTACATCAGCATTTTACATCCAAATTTCACTTCAATTTTTTCTGGAGGTATATGGCTGTGCAAGGCAGTACAATCCAACTCCTCTTCCAATTATATAGTTGTAATCAGTGGAACAATGCTAAAAATTAAAAGGATATTTATTAAAAAGTCTTTGTTGCTGAGCACTAATATTCTTTCCTTCTAAAAGGCTTATGCTCTCTTATTGTTTAAAGGACAGACACAGTAAGTACATTATTTTACTTGGGGGATGGTGCTGCTCACCTAGAAAATCACATTGAGAACAAATGTTTTTTTGGATGACATGTCATTTTTACTCTGCATATGTGCAGCATTGCAGGGTTTGTAGAGTTGTTAACGTGTTTCAGGCTGGCAATGTTCTATTTAAGCCTAAAATTCCAAACATCAAAAACCTGTATGCAGTAACTCCGTCCTGTGGCTGGCTGGCCCTCTGCTTGCCCAGGTGAAGGTGATGTCCAAGCACCCCGCTCAGCAGAGGCTGATGCACCTCTGCAGCTGGTGCTATGAAAGAGGTAAGAGGCATCTTAAGCCTGCAGACCTGTCCTCCTTCCTCCTCTGATGATGCCTTGCACGACCACAGCACTCAAGCCTCCTCTCTTCAGTGTTCAGTTTAGTCATCCCAGAGAAGCTTTCAAAGCAAAGCCATCGAGGGCAATCAGTATCCAACTGTTTCAAACTGGGGAGAGAACATCCAACCACTTGTGGGCTTTTGGAAATCTTTAGTCCAATGTGTGTGTGAGGTACAGTGGACTGGGACTGATGCAGTCAGATACGGCTCTGCTCGCCTCTGATCACAGAGCACTATAACTCCATCAGTCTCTGATTTCTCTTGCTGCCCTTGCAGGCACAGACACACCAGAGATCCACACTAGGCTGTGTCTTACACTGTGCATAAAAATACCAGCCACATATCACAATAACAAAAGGTTGTGTTTATTTAATGAAGACTAGGGTGCCTGAGGACTGTGTTCCAGGGGCTCTGCAGTGAGAGCTGCATTTGGCAGCAGGCTTGTTACTTTCTGTAACATGTGTTCTGCTGCAGCATCCCCACCCCCCTAAAATTTAACACATTTGCTGCTGGAATACATTTAATTTATTTAATTTACAGTAAGCATCTTACAGAATAAGCAGTGCAAAATTGATGCATGCAGGGTAAAATTTCAAGTCAAATTTATGGCTTTTTAACTTTACAACATCGCTTCCGTATTCAAGAGGCAATGGAGCAGAAATTGGTAGATGTCTAGGCTGCAGACAGCTTACAAATGTGGAGAGAAACTCTCAAACCTTGGAAACTGGAGACAGCAGCTTTTCATTTCCAATCAAGAACAAGGATGCTTCATGTGAAAAAGGCAAGGTTGGATTAAAAATTCAGGAAGAAGCAGTCAAAATTTGCCCAATTTGAAGAATTTTTTGTTTAACAGAACTGGTTTTGTTACAGTTGGCTACCCTTCTTCATTTTAGACTAGGGAATTACCATCACTGGGTTGGTTTTGTACATATAAAGCTATTTACAAGTGTGCTCACACTCAAAATCATACTGCTGTTAAAACCTCTGTATCATCACCACTTTTCTGAAAGATTCTTTATTGACAGAGAAAGGTAGATTTAAGACAAAACTAGTTCTCATCGTTATGTGTGCTACAACCTTTGACTCTTGTACTATTAGATGGGTTGTTTAACCAACATGAAACATGCCCAGTTGGTAACAGGCACAGTTGGTATTCCTCCAGTTTAGACATTTTCCTGTTTAGTGTTCTCATTAATAGGACATTTATTAATTTAGATGTTTGCCTTACCACTGAGATCAATAACTGTTGTACTTAGCAACCTTAAAAGAAATGGAGTGTGAACTTCTACTTATGTAGCCACTTTCCTAATAGGCTCCATCTTGTATCAGAATGAATTCATCTGCCAGGAGTCACATACATGAAACCTACAGTGGCCACAACCTGCCAGGAACATATCATCCTTTCCTCTAGTATATTTGAAGTTATTTGGTGACTATTCTCCACACATAATTTTTAGTCTGTTTGCAAGAAGCTTGTTCTACTTGAATGCTGTGTTACTTTTGTTTGGCTACTGTCTGATAACTTTCTAATCTGTTTATATTTCCCAACTCAAAAACCACAGATGACAAAAGCACATTTCTAACAGAAATATTAGCTATTTTGGAAGTGATGTTGCCATCCTGCAATCATTCTGAAATCTGCATTTAGATGTGCTGTCTTGTGACCATCCACCACTATTCTGTTTGCACGCCTCCTACATTCACAACCTCTAGTCAGAACAAATTCACATTTTTGTCAAATTTACACGCAGTCTTTCTCTGTGATATTAGCCTAGCTGTAAGGAAAATGTCTTTCCAATTTCCCCTCTTCTCAAATAGTTATTTGTAGTATTATGTCTTGAATTCACAGAACAAGGCAGTGAAGGGAAGGAGAAAGGAAGAAGAATGATTCAAACCTCTCTGGCTAGAGACGCTCACCAGACTGCATCACACAGACGCTGCTGTAGAGTTACTGCTGTACCTGAATGCATTCTCTTCACATTTGATCAGAATAGAGTGCTACAAATAACAACAGTCAAATGTGAGGTGTCCATAAAGGCTTCTGACTGTCTGTATGACCATATATCCAACAGTTCCCAGACACAGATGCAAAGTCCTGGTGAGAATATCTTCCTCACGTTTTGGTTTTTTAACCCTCTGTTTATACCTGCTGTAAGCATTACAGGAAGAGATGGCACTGATGGATTTTATTTCCAAATCTCATAAAATGTTCACTGTTTCCAATATTTTCTGAGAAGCTCTCATGGTTCTGTGCATAAAGAACATTGCATTTCAAATAATACTGGTGAATTCTCCACAAAATGTAAGAAAAAAAGCTAGATTTAAGTCTCAGAGTTTCAA
Organism: Pyrocephalus nanus; assembly: GCA_038380795.1. Taxonomy (NCBI): domain Eukaryota; kingdom Metazoa; phylum Chordata; class Aves; order Passeriformes; family Tyrannidae; genus Pyrocephalus; species Pyrocephalus nanus. The sequence continues at coordinate 75,372,765 of CM076260.1, read as the reverse complement.
CATCCCCTTGGGTTTATCTGGCAATTGCTTTTCTTTGCATATTTGTATATGGGATGCTGTCTAACTACAAGACCTAAATCACCTCAAGTCATAACCCCCCTTATCATTATGCCATCAATATCAACAATTCAGTGATAGCTACTTCTTAACCCTTTCACTATCTAGGATACATACAGTATTAAAAATAACTGGGCATCACCTCTACATTCTTCACTACCAGCCCACTCCTGGCTAGTTGTCTTTGTAAAGCACTGAATCTGAAGTGCATTCCAATGTAGTTATGCATGTTTTCTGCCATAGAAACAGTGTGCAAGCTGTTTTAAACCTCTACTCCTGTAATACTTTTAGTAAAGATGTTAAGGCCAGGGGACCATGTTTGACAGTAGCTCACACTTTAGGCATTCTTAAGAAAGAAAGGTGAAGAAAATCTGAAGTTGGAACATATGAAAACAGAATTAAAATATCTAAACGCTAAAAATAGGATTAAAAAAAATCTGTTGCTCAGACTCTGACTCAGAAGGAAAAAAAATAAATTCAATCTGTGAGGCGACCTTTGTCCTCAAAGAAAAGGTTCTTTCAGAATTGACTAAGCAAATAAGCATATGCTCCCGGCCTCAAACACACAAGCAAAGACCATGAAAACCGAAGACAGAATCACATTCCTTTTTCTTCTTCTTACCTGAACATTTACAGAACTCTGCACTGCCCTCCCAAATAGTATCAGGCATGACAAGGACAAGAGATGAGATGAAAAAGGGACATTCAAAGATCTTTCAGAAAATAACAGTAAAGACACTTCCAAGCAAATCTATTCTGTATTTCAAATCACCCTTTTTATGGACAGTGCTCTGGGACGAAAATTACAAAGTCTGTCCAATTTAAGTTTTACTGCAAGCTGCTTGAATCACAGATTAGGTAGGATTTAAGCACTCCCAGCAGCCTGTGAACTGGAGAGGGTTTCAGCCTACATAAATAACTTGCCAGATATTTGCCAGGAAGAAAATTGCTACCTATTTAAAATACAAAAAGGTGTAAGAGCCAGCAGATCCAGACTGATTCCTGTGTTGCCCTTTTACCAGGAAGACTGATTTTAAACACTTTAAATAAGTGCATTCTTTTCTGCTCTCCTGTGTATACTCTGCACTTTGTCTTTCTTCTTATTTTCTATGTCAGTATTTCTTTTGTTCTTTTTTCCTTTGCATTGTCTTTTCTTTTTTATGTCTTTCCTCTGTCAAATTTCTCCCACTGCTGATACTAAAAAGCTTGCAATATGAACTGAATGCCACATCCATTGTTTACAGTGTTTACACAGATAAACAGAAAAATGCATTCAACTGTGCCTTCTTTTTTGATTGTTTGTGTCCATCACAACCCTTAATAGTACTGGGATTTTTCGAGTTGTCTTAGACCCCACAATTTACAGCTTCAAAGTAAATCTGCTTTAGCTGTCCAGAAGCTGTGCGCCTCTTAAGCTCTCCTACCCTTTTCTCTGTGATTTAAGTTTCTGTGGTGCTATGACCAGAAGAATTCAGGATGAGGATGAAAAATAATGTCCTAGGCACAGCCTCTCCCCAAATTTTCCAAGTCTGTCCTGCTTCCTTACAGGAGCTCGAAGTGAGGTTCAGCAGAGTGGCCTGCTGAGTTAATTCTTGGGAAGCAGCAAGTCAGATCCCTGGAGGCAAGCAGGTTAATTTTCCTGGGACCTCTCATCAAAATGCTTAAAGCAAGTAGCTGTGCTGATCACCCCCAGGGAGGCCATTCAGTTTGGCACACTGAGTCCCTCCTTCAAGCATAGATTTTATTCAAAAGGAACTATATTGGATGAGCCTTTTAGCACCATATGCTTTGTAATTATACTGTACCTGTCCTGCTATCCCGATCACTCCAGTCTCCCGCTCTCAGAGAGGCTAATTGCTTGTTCTTCAGCACACTGGCTATTTCTCTTTTTCTGGGGGGAGCAAGAAAGCTCCACTTTCTTCTTTCAACTGCCATTAAGGAAGATATTAATACAGTTGGGCCCAGCTATTTTATTTTAAGACATCAATATAAGCCTGCTTCCTAGAAGAATATCTGCCCTCAGACACTGGGAGAAAGAAAAGGGAGAGAATGCTGGGATGGAAAAGCCTATTATAAAATCTTAAAGTACCTACTCGTGTGTGCTATGAGCAGTGGCAGTGCAATCCCCCCACTCCATTGCAGGCTCTGCCATCATCATGATACAGGGCCTGAGTTAAGCTGCTGCCACCAGTTACTCACAAGTACCCTGGGACATAACTTAGTTACTTTCTTAATGTGCTTTTGAGATCCTATGCTGAAAAGCCCTGAGAACATCCAAGCATTATTGCTATTAAACACTCCAAGTATATCTAACAGGTTATATTTATAATCTATTAACCTTTCTTAAAGTAGAATGACATTACATTTATTTATATAATTTATTACATTACTTTTGTTTATCACTACTGCAAGAATAATTAAAATCTCTAGGTCACATACTAAATCTGAGTTTTTGAAATGACAGTGAAACAGTGCTTTGTAGACCAAGAAGTACCTCTCTTAATATTCTAGGTGTTCATAAATTGATACATAATCTTACATATCTTTACAGAGTGAATTATTTTAACCTCACAAGTGCACTGCTGAACAATGCAATGTTAGATGTATCCCTACAGCAAAGTTATATTAATTGTCATTCATGGGAAACACCACGGAGAAAAATTAAATCCTTTGTGCTGCTTCAGGGCCATGGGAGTTTTCATTACAGAGCAGGGTTAAAGATGGGAAGCCACCTTGAGGTTCTGGCTGTAAAGTTAGGAGGACTGCTCTGTCCCCTGGGAAAGAAGGTACTTTATATGGAGGACCATGGATACAGTCAGGAGATTCATAACAATGCAAAACTAGAATAATTCCACAGATTTAAGTGTACCCATATCAGATGAATGAACAGGCAGCAAAGAGTATAGTCTACCACAAGTATCTTGCACTAAATTCACTTTTACTCAGACTATAACATTGTGTTTGGAGTAGCCTTCAAAAGAGTGATGAGCCTGAGGAAAATGGGATGTTTTTTTACAGCACAAATATTTTGAATAAACAAGGCAGCATTGTAACATTATGTTTCCTATTTGATGAATTTATTTAAACTAAAATAAGCAAAAAATCTCCTTTTTTAACCCTTCAGATTAGAAATTCAGCTTAACTCTAAAATATTTCACACATTCTGGACAGACATTGGTGAGATGGTTTAACAGATTGCCTTTGATTTCAGCAGATATCGGGGAATCACAGCCTTAGGGTCTGTGAAGTGGGTCAGGAAAGAAATAGGGAGAAAGTGATGGTTTTCCTTAGCCACTCTCATGCTTCTCTCTATTTTTTTAAGCTGGGACTATACTGTGGCACATAAATTTACTACAGATACCTTATTTTCTCCCCATCCACCTGGGCACAAGGCATGTGTGCTGTTTGTGGAGGTTCTGTTTGATACGCTTTTATCCTTTGTCAGCTTGATTCCTGCCAAGTTTTAGGAGTTTGCAAGTTTTTGATTCAAAAAGCAGCAATTTCTACAACCTTCCTAGGGACATGAATATCCATAGGTGGATTTTGTCTTGGTTTTCTTTTGCAGTATGAGGAGAAAGAAGTAACAGTGGGTTCATGCTGTCTCTTGCTAGCCAGTAAATACTAAATCTGTACAGAGCTTGTTAAAATAGGCATGAAGATTTTTTGAAATGCTGGAGTAGAAAGTCTCCATGCTTATGTGACAATGGCTGTGAGCACTGAAGATCTGTCATTCTATACTATAAGCCCTGTCTTTTACACAATAAGAGGACAGCTTTTTATAAAGACTTCCTGCTGCTTATCATTAATCCTTCAACTTCTAGGCTGGATTTGGTTAATGCTTTTGGGGAGTGAATCTGGATGATTAATTAACAGTACCAGGGATATCTGTAATAAGATTATGCACATGGTTTTCCATTGCCATGACTCAGCTGAGTTTCTTTTGGACCAATGGGAACTTTGTTATTGCAGTCAATGCACTCAACATTGGAACTGTGATTACTGATAAAACAGTAATAATAAAAGCCAAAAGGAAACTACATTTTAAATGTAGACAAATATAAAATATATTATATAATATTATACATATTATACAGTAGTAGGAGGGAGGGCCATGTTAAGCCATGAATCCATAGGGAAGCTAAAAGAGGGCAAAGCATTTAGCAGAAATATCCAAGATAAAGAAGGAAAGTGAAGGCCACCAGATAGGATAAGCCAAAGACAGGTGGACAACAGTTAAGGCAAGCACCAGAACACAAATAAAAAACATAATTTGAATCAGAGATAATAAGAATATTGGGTTAACTCAAAAAAACTGAAGCATCTGCCTATTGTGAGGAAAATCCATGTGTGCTTTGGATAGAGCAAGGAAATTCAGTGGATCCTGTTCCTTTCAAGCAAAGCAAAAAACAGGCTACAGAAAGTTTTTTATTACAAGGAGGCTCCTTGTCCTATAATGTGTTGTTTGGGGTTAACAAGCGTCCTTGTGCAAAGAGACTTCCAACTTGTTCTTTAACTGCAGTTTGATCCTTTCACTATGGCCATCAGGACAAATCCTTTGGAGAATGCCACTGATTTGTATCCTTCCCATCATGCAAAGCAAATTAGTCAGATACGGTCATAGGAGTGTTCACTGTATGGCACATGGATATGTAGTAGGAGTGATGGGGAGAAAACTGTCCCCTCATCTGAGGCTCCCCTGGCTGGTACCTAAGGCTCTTAGCATAACCCTGAGGGAACATCAGCTTCTGGTGTCACTTACAGTAGGATGAAGCATGCTCTGATCTTTGCTAGGAGCTGGACAGATGCCTGGATGACGGTAGGATAAGAGACCTGAGAGCAGGAGGTAGTCTATCCATCTCCCTCTCAAGTGTACTGAACCTCCATTAGTCAGGCTCCAGCCTCTGCACTGATGGCAGAAACTTTCTCCTAAGATACAGAAGAAGGAAACTCTCCTCCTGGGGTGACTGTTTGTGCTCTTCTTCCCTCTTCCACTCCCAGCAGATGGAGGTCTGAATCTCAGGTTAAATTTCCACTGAGCTGTGAAGCAGCAGGAAAGCTGATTTATACCTTGCATGTTATTTCCACTAGCATCCCCCCAAGTGTATATAAAACATTACTATAATTCTGTCCTAGGGTTCTGTTGGTATTAATAAAACACTTGAATTTTGCTCTAAGTAATTAAAATCACAAGTAGCTTTTACTGCCATTACATGCAGGAGGCAAGCACGGCTGGAGCTTTGTTATTTAGATATGTGTAATAATTCAGACAGCAGTATATATTTCTTCAACTGCTTTTCTTTCAAAGAACAGTCTAAAGCCTTCAGCAATGCAATACACTGTTCCTTAAAGCTTCAAAACATAAATATACATCTCATACCACCTGACAGAAACAAATAGCACAAATGCCAAGTAATTTTTTCCTGATTAACTGCTTGCAAATAACTTATAGCTGTTTTATGTGGTAGCTCAATAAAAAGAAATAACTCTTCAGTGTCAAATTAAACCTGGCTTAGATATTAGCATTTCCAAAGTTAAATGTAATTACTGAGTAATTGTAAATTGTAAAAATATAAAAAACTGAGTATTGCTCATGGAGATCTAAAAAAAAAAAAAAAAATCTTTAGGCTCAGTCCAGGCTCTCTGGCTTTTTCAGACACCTCTAGGAATAAGCCAGCCCTTCATCAGCAGTAAGCATAAGACTTGCTGTTTGTTCAGTCTTTCCCCCAATAACTGCACTTCTCTAGGACTGACTTTCTAGAGAGGATTAAAATGACAGCAACAGCAGATGCATAGAGGAAAAAAGGGAAAATCAGTAGGCAAATGCATTTATGGGAGACTGGAAGGTTATAAGGCCTCTCAGGCTCTATTTGCTGAAGCCTGTATAGGGCACAGCTAGTGCATTTAAAGGAACTTCAGAAATCCTAATTGAAAAAGCATATATACTCCTCAGGCACAAGACAAGCTGGGAATTGACAAGCTTTTTCTTGGTTTCTTTTTTCCATCAGAAAAGCTTATCTTGTGCTCTTTTCCTGATTGTTTGGATGAACAAGGGAGGGTACGAGTAGAGAGGCAGAATTATGCCTGGAAGGCTTGCGTGAGATAGATGAAAGAATCAAAACACAGCTTTAAATCTACAAGGAGTTAAGACCACTGCATGACTAAACTTGAGGTAAGTTCTTGCCAATCAAACAGGAGAAAATACACTTGGGCCTGTTAACCAGGAACTCAGAATACTTTTTTCATCACAACATTTAAATGCTACTCATATAATCACTGTGTAAAATAAGGTCAGAAAGCGTATTTGGGGGAGACATTTTTTTGAATGATACTTTTTTCTCTGACAAAGCAAACAGCATCAGCTGAAGATAACAGCAGAAGAACACAAAACTTATTAGGGCAATTAAGGCTACAGCAGGGAAGGACATGAAATACTAACAAGGCAAATATTAGGAGTGCAAGATGGCTTTGCTGAGAAAAAAAGCAACAGAGCTCAGTCCAAAACAGCATCCACACAGATATTCACAAATAGCCTGCATCCATTTCATTATTTTAGGAGTGTTAAGATTTTCTTGAAAATTACTTTAAAAAATAAGAATGTTTTTGCTATCTGGACAGGATCCAGATGTGGATCCCTTAGGCCAATCTCTTTCCATTAACTGCAGAGGCACTACAGAGAAATCCTCCAAACTACAACTCTAGCTTTTAGAGGAATACGTTTAGATGAAAAGCAACCCTGAATGTCTGTGTTTCAGTGTATGTAAAACAGTAATCATCATCAGCAGCAGCAACAGCAGCATCACTGCTTCATCTAATGCTATGTATATAAGAGTTCTGACCCTGCTCTTCCTCCTCTGTCAGTGTATAATATACATAAAGATAAGAAAATAAGCTCTTTACATCTTAGTCAATCTATACCACCTACATCAAGCTTCACCCAATTTAATTGCCAGTTAATGTCTTAGTGCAAACTGTCCAAATCCCTAAGGAGCAGGATTGGTTCAAGTCCTTTTACTTAAGTAGTCTTCTCTATCTTTTATAGGATCATACAACTGTTCCAATATACAATAATTTTCAATGAAGCCACCACCTAGATATTGACGTTCTATCTGATCATTTTAAGTACTTTAGAATTGAACCTAGCTATAAGTTTTTATCTCACTACATCCCTAACTCCTCTCTATCTTATCAAACATGACTTTGTCGAATTTTATTGCCAATCAGGGAGAATCTTAAACAATTCACTCTTAGATAGTAGTGTCATCTGCTTATCATGTGCTGTAATCATTGAATACTACCAGAATTAGTGATGAGCAGCTTGCATTCATTGAAAATGCTTTTACCTATGCTGTGGATATTTCATTTCCTCCTATCAGTCCCTTCCTGGGTTACTGCATGGAAAGTGAAAAAAAAAAAAAAGCTTGTATATTATATTTCACAGTGACTTTTATCCCTACTACTACTAATTAGTTTTTTTGATTTTTTTTTTAAACAGAAATAGTCTTTAACTTAAGAGACACCACATGCTATTGCATTACCAGGAAAATGACTACATATCAGTGTGCAGAGCTGTATAACAAGTTCAGCCAGCTTGGTCTCACTTCCAGGTAGCTTGCAGTTTCCAAATTGCTTTATCTGATTCAAGGGAAGTCACTCAAAGTCACTGAGGATGTTGTTGTAAATGTTAGTGCAATGTCACTATATACTGGAAATAATTAGAGCCGTTATGTTCTGCCTTTCATATCTATCTTTCATTCTTTTAATCCTACCACCATGATGTTTGGGAAAGTTCTTTGCTGTATTTTTTCTGTATTTCACCTGAAGAAATTATGTTTTCTTTCTTATTTCCAACTCAAAGTAAGTGCAATGTATGTAATATAATGAAATTGCTACCCAAAGGAACTGCCAATGATTGCCTGATCAGTGCTGAGAGTTTTGGGTTTCCAGTTTGTTTGATTTGTTTGGTTTTTTTCCTCCTTCTTAATAGCTGCACAACTTTGAGGTGAAAGGCACTGGAGAGCGAACAGAAATCATCACTGCTTCTCTTGTCACATATATTATCATCATTCTGATATTCTCCTGCCTGCTTGTATACCACACACAAACATTAACAAACTCCATTTTAAAAAGAGATATAAAGAAAAGTGGTACCCATGAATGTACCATATTGGGGAAGGAAAGTTTTTTTGCAGAGTGAAGATGCGAAATCCTCAATAATTTCAGTAAAAGAGGAGAAGATGAGACTATGTGCTGCTGGAAGAGGACTATCTCAGAGAAGAAACAGATAATTTATAAAAAATGTTAATGATTACAGAAATTCCATAATTAGAATCAGTGCTACTTCCGTTGCAGATAATATAGATGGATGAAAGGGAACAGAGAAGGTCCTTCAGGCTTGCAGGAAAATTTTTTGCTGTTCAGCACTGAGGAGGATTATAAGAATCCAAAGCCTAAGTAAGGGAGAAGCTGATTAAAAAGGAGGAGTCAAATACACCCAGATATGAAAGGCAAACCAACTGTGGATAATATATAAGATACAAAAGTGTGTCAGAATCGCTTATTATTAATCCCAAACAAGTCTCTATTTTATTATGTTATCATTTCTCTTTTCAGACTTACCCTCCATAGCATGTATTTCAATGTGAAGGGGCCTTAGGGATTTGCCGTAGATCCCAAGAATGACTTGAACTGAGCCTTAGACTCACAAGAACAAAGGAAAGTGTGCATAGCACAAAATAATTTCTATTATAATCACATAAAATAGCATATTTTAAGTCATCCACATTTATCTCTTATGTCAGTAATATGCTCTGATTCCCAAAAATAGTTCTATATTATCAGGCTGTATGTCTCATCAGCTGAAGCCAAGGCAATGGCAATAGGAGGACTGCTTTCAATTATTTTGTCTTTTAATACATATGCATTCTGAGGTTTTCTGCTGTATTGCATGGTTCATAATTCCACAGATAGCATGCTTGCTTCTGACATTACTCCTCGACATATTTCAATGTCAGGCCTTATAATATGCAAAAATGCCCAGGCATATAATAGAAACACTAAATAATGAAGCTTCAGCTTCATCCAACTTGAGCACATATTCAGTGATCTCTATCTGCTTACAAAGTGATTTGTTGAGTGGGTTTAAGTAGATATTTAAAGCTAAAAATGTGCATCAGCACTTTACTGATCCTGATTTGCCTCCATCCTTCCACGTCATCTATTTGATTTAACCCTCCAGCACACACATTTCCCATTCTTTCATTTGACATTGTTGGAAGAACAGTGGAACTCCACTCAAAACCTCCCATCCTCTCCTGAGTCCTATTGAACTTATGGTCTCAGTATATTTTTCAATGAAGGGGTACCACAGGTTAGTTTTGCCCCATGTGAAAAACACTATTCTGTTTCACAGCTGCTGCCTATCTGTTTCACTGGGTAAGTAATCAAGAACAGTTTTCTTTTTTTCCTGTTTTATGAGAAAATTCAAACAGGAGAAGTCTGAAACATGATCTTTCAACCATTTTTCACTTTCCCAGCACTCACTTCACTCTCTCCTATTTAACCTTCCTCTAAAGGAAATAATTCTGTCTTTTCATCCTCTCTTCGTTCTGGAGCTTCTCTGTGACTCTGATCTTTTCCTTCATATTTCTCCTATTCCTGCTAAACTTCATCCATGAACAGTTTGTCAAAACTGACCACAACAGATAAATTTTATGTAATAAGTTATGGATTTATAGCTTTGGGGAATTATGCTACTTCAGTGTAGAACCCAGAAAGACTATGTGAGAGTAGTGTTTCTTTAAATTTAGTGGTCTGCCTTAATGTGATTAATCCTGCCAACAACTTGACAAAAGTCAGAGAAAGAAAAGAATGGACAAAAAATACAAAGTCACGTTTTAATGTTTTTGAATGTTAAGGAAGACAGAAAGCTGGCTATGCGCCTGTCTTTCCTTTAAGTGTATTTTTGAGACCAAAACCCTGTACAGATTTTGCCTTTCATAATATGTAAATCACATTTTCCTATAGAAAGGAGGAAATGTTCACATTAGAAATCATTCTGTCTGGGACAGAAAGGAACTGCAGTGTAATTAGCAGGAGGATATGGCTGTTGTAGGAAGTCGTCTTTCTTATGGAAGAGAGGTTTTGCACAGTCCAACCTAGACAGGCTTGAACAATATTACAAGAACATTCATTATATCCATTATAATGTCTCAAGCACATTTGTGGCCAACCCAGGCTGCAAATACAATACATTTCCCTAAATAGATTAATAAGAAATCAGAGGTCCTAGAATTACTTTGACATATCATTTAAATGCATTGTAATCCTGACAAGTCTTAAGTATTAGAGAAAATCCAATATAGAGACTTTGTAGTGAGAACCCACAATGTATTACATTTTACAATGCATAATGGTGAATCTGTTGATTAGCCCTCGGCTATAACAGCTAAGAGATGTCTCAGAAATAGTTTAGAAGACAGCTAGACTATTTCACATATATATTTGTTTTTGTCTCATCTCCTTTTTTTAATACTGTTATGTATAACTATATTGTCACGTTTATGATCAAGAATTGCTTTGCTAGACAACACTTGTCTTCATTCACTTTATGCCTGCCCACCATTTAAATCTTGCGAGACAGATAAATTACTTTCTCAGAAGCTAAAGGGTGAAATAAAGCAGTACTACAATCAAGTTTTGGATGCCTGCAAACTGAAGCACACAGCTTGGACTTCCAAACAGCATGTGAGGAAAGTGTGTGCTGCTGTGGGTGAACTGCTGTATGTGGAAAACCGTGTGGACATCAATTACAAAAAGTGTGCACTGGCAACTTACACTGTCTTTAGAAAAACCCATTTGTGACAGAGCACAGGTGCCCCCCAGCTCAGACCAAGCATGAGATTTCTGCACCGTCACAACCCTCTCACAGGCATGTGGGAAAAGAGGAGAGGAGATGTGTTCACTCAGTACCCGGGAGCTCTGCAAGCACAAGGTCTTGCTCAGCCATCCTGAGTGAAGACCTCAAGACTCCTGCAGCATTTAACAGTGCTTTTAGGCAGAATTTGTGAGCGAGTACTTCTCTCTCTGCTACATCTGTGGATGTATACCCCGTTTTCTCCTCAGACTGTATATGTGTGCGAAGAATTTCACTGATGGAGAAGGGCTCTGCTCTCCCCTTTGGAAGCTCAGTTTTTTACTTGCATGAGGACATATCCTGACTTTCCTGAGCATATCTGCAAAAGCCTACTGTGCAAACTGTGTCTGTTGACTCTCCAGGAGAAAGGTACCTGAAGCCTGGTTTTAAAGACAAGATCCAAATTCCACAGCAGTCAACAGAAAGCCTATTGCTGATATTTGTGGAAAAAGTCATTCCTGGCATAGGAGACCTTGGGTAACTCACCAAGTACTCACTTGGTCTATTCTGCTGAAGTCCATGGAATTGTAGAAGAGAAAAAGTCCCAGAGCAGGAAGCATTCAATAAATCACTGCTTTTTCAGCAGTGAATTGGAACATTGGGAGTGCTGGAAAGTGAAGAAGGTTTTTAGTGCAGACTGAAAGAACCAGAGCAAAGGACTTAGCCCAGGCATGCTTTACCTGTGAACAGATACCTGACATCTGGTCTCCAGACCAAATAATGTTACGGGAAGTATATGAAAATTGGGTAGGTATTCAGAACATCATATTTATAACCTATACATATGACATCTTAAAATGTTTTGTAAAATAATCTTCACATAAACACACTATTTATAGAAAACTCACTATTTATAGAAAACTCACTGTCATTTTGAACAACTAGAAGGCAAGAGGGAAAAAAAATCCTGAAAAATTTATTCAAGTAATTCTAGTGATACAACACCTAGTTTTATTTGCTCCCTCATGCAAATAAAGGATGTTTGAATGTTATGTATGTTATCTATGAATGTTAAGTTGTATGACAGTTACATATGAACGTCCTTGCATTCATACATAACTGGTGCATGATAAAGAGATAATAATAACAATAAGAGATAATTGTTATTAGAACCAATAATGTATAGTGACTGATTTTGCATTTAAGGTATGGCCTATCTCAAATACTTCTCTTCAGTTTGAGCCATACTACAAAGACAATAGAAATCGCTGCTCTGCTTTTTATAAAACATCTTTGTTAAAGCACTAGAAGTGGATTCTAACTCACCAAAATGCATTAGACTCACACAAAGTATGATAGGCCTTTTCCTCATCATTCAGCCATTTTGGCTGGTTGTTACAATCACTTTGAGATTGTTCTGATTTGGCTCTCAATGTTATGCCTTTTAGAGCTGAGACAAGACATTCTGCTTGCAGTATTACTAAGTGTATTTGGCATTTGCTGCAGTTATATGTGGCTGTTGTTAGCGTGGAGCCACATAAGCAGGGACTCATCACAGAAAGAGCTATGGTGCTGTGATGGAAACAACACTCTGATCGAAAGGTGGGGGGGGGAGGATGGTGCATGGAGAGACTATTGGTAAGAGCATCATCTGTGTTACTGTATATTGTGTGTGCTGTCTTTGAATAACCCAAAGCAAACAGAAAGCTGAGAGTTTTTTAGTACACGCATAAGTATTTCAGATACATGATCTATAAATATGATGCAGTCCTGGAAATGTAGTTACCATCAGTAACTAGCATAGTTATTATTTCACAAAATGCAGTAACCACTAAAACTTGAAAGAATATGCTGATTAAGAAACACAGAGGGGAGGAAGAAAGGTTCCACTTGCTATATTTGCATATTTTTATTTCAGAGCTTGTGCTAGAGGAGGGTAAAAGGCTGCTTCATCACAGTCATTTGCTCAGAAGCACAAAATTTACTTGATGGTGAGCAACAAGACTGAGGTGATAGAAGAGGGGAATCCATCCTAAAGATCGGAATAGGGTACATTCAAACTGTAGGAGAGCTCCCGAAGCAAATCAGTGTGGCCAACTAAGTCACCTATTCTGCTAGGTAGTTTTGGAGACCCACTCCGTGGGCAGGGGATTGCTGCCAAAAGGATACCTTGGCTATCACTGTCAAGTCCACACTCAGAGCCCTGACTACCATGCAGATGGGGTACTCCAACACTGCAAGCTGCTGTTTTCCACTTCTTTTTTTGGCTTTGTTTTACATTATTGGAGCAGCAACCTTCACTAGAATAAACTTGGATGTTTTGTATTTTGAAACAGATTTGAGACAACCTAATGCCCCTTGTTTTTCCTGCTTCCTGGGTAGTCAGGAATCCAGACCAAAAGGGGTGTGCAGAAACCCACCATCCACCATGTCTCCAGTCTAGTATCTATGAAGTGATCCAGGGGCCCCGGAGGTGATTATGGCCAAGTGTTAGAGAGAAATCAGTCCTGCCTCACAGCAAAGGTATGCAGGGAAATGTTCATTTACCACCTTGGGTGACCCTCAGGTTAACAAAAATATCTTTGCATGGAAAGATACATGTATTCCAGAAATCGAGAAAGAAGGACGAACTTGTAAGGCTGGAAGATAAATGCGTAATCCCTTCTTACAGGAGTACAGAGAAGCAGAGTTTTGTTATTCTGAGCTGTTACAGGGTACATCAATTAGTTTGAAAGTAGGCTACATGGCAGCAAAGGGTAGAAACATTGCTGACAGTATTAAAAACAGATCAAAAGACAAACACTGTAATTTGGGATTTGAGTTTTAGTTGTTCTGAAGAGCTGTTAGCAGTGGAAATTACCTTGCTACTAACTATCAAGACAATATTTTCATGCAGTGAGAATGATCCAAAGGTAATTAGCATCAGTGGGAAACAACTCATGAGTGAAAGTTCTGTCTGTGCTGAAGTGAAGATGAAATACTTCAGTTGTGGGAGCAAGGATTTCATCCAATGCACATCAGGTGAAAGGGTTACAGGCAGTGAGTGCTTCAGATAAGAATAACACATCTCCCTTCTCTTCCCCATCCCTTCCTCTTGGTTGTCTCTCAGACATCATCAGGAGCTTCTCCTAAAGATCTTGTGAATAAAGAGTTTTCTTAAGAGCGACAGGAGGTGCACTGCAGTATGGTTACACTCAGAAAAGCATATGAGAAAACAGTCTGAAATGTGCAGCCCCTCCTTCCACTCTTTAAACTAAGGACTACTCATCCATCTTTATATATTTAAAAATAAGGCACTTTAGAAGCAGTATGAAGCAAAAGTAATTTTAGCAACACTATTTATAAGTTTGACAGCTTTGATAAGGTAGGAAAAATATGTAACATGAAACAAATACATGAGATAGGAATAAACCACTCAAACTGCCTAATGTCCAGCTAATAATATATTTTGACTCATACTATTCAATGCCTTAGAAAATTAGATTTCAAGAAGAAAGTATTTCTGGTCTATGCAGTCTGTAGGATAAAAGCTATCAAATATTGCCTTGGGTTACATTTGTGATATTTGAAATACACTGTGGTATCCTTTTCTGTCATCCTTTGCTTAATTCTACAGTCAGCCCCCAAAATGAACATGTTCATAAACCAAGTTTTGCTTTTAGGAATGAGTGCACTTGACTTTTAATTTTTGTGGCACTTGATTGCAAACATCTCAAACCCTCTATGTTTAATAAATGTCCTTCATCTTGTTCCACATCTTCAGGCCATGGTACACTGCTGAGTCCAGAATTCAAGTGCATCTCTAACTTTCCTTATCTAGTGTTACTGAGTCATAGCAAAGTGAGTATTAAAATATGCCTTTGTGCCCTATTGTTCATCCATTTCATGTGAAAACAACAATCTGATTTGTCTTAGGTTTACAGAGCTAAGTCTACAGCTTTAGGGGTGGACATTGGAGATTGTCTTCTGCCTTGAACATCATCAACAATCCTTTCCAGGTAAGTTCCACTTTAAAATCTTTAGTATAAGTAATTGTATTACATGTAATTGCGTTAAAATCTTTCCTGCTTAAGATCTCCAGTGACTTTATAGTTCAGGGAGAAAACAACATATTTTTCTTGTAAACTTACTGAGTATTTATACTTTCTCATACGTGTTTTGGGCTGAAACCTCTGCAGACCTTGTGGGGAAGACACATGGGCAGACTAACTTAAACTGATTCCATTTTAGGATTTCTGCATTTTGGAGAGGACAGGGAAAAGGAAACTTTCACTGAGAAAGTGAATAATTTGTCCTGACATGTTAAAGTTCATGGAAACCCTAAAACCCAGTTATCTTAGATTAAAACTTTGCCCAGCAGTGTAAGCCTGCTCTTATTTTAAAATGTCCTTGAACAATTAACCCGCACTGACCTAGATTTTTAAAGATTGCCAACAAATCCTCAGACAGAATCAATGGTATGTCTCTTGGACACGCTATATGATGTTAGCCTGTACAGGATCTGAAAAAGTAGGTCTCCCTCATCCTGCAAGGATTATGCAAAAGGAAGGGGTTTCTTTTCCAGATAAAGAAGTTCACACATGAGAAATGCTGCCACACATATCAGTCTTTCTGCTGCATAAGGATCCAGCTTACTGAAATGCCACAAGTCTCCCTGTCAAAAATACAAAGCTTATTTGCCAGTGATACCCTCCTACTCTGCCGCAGCCCACAAGATGCTTAAAATAACTAACCAAAGGTAAGCTTCAAAGCCTTCTGCCTTAAGCTTCAGTTTCAAACAAAGCAACTGAAATTTAAACAGAGGAAGTAACTGTTGTTCTGTTCATGACTTCACCCTTCAACCAGAAATAAATATAAATCCCTTATTCCTTAACTATTTCATGAAACTCTAAATCAGGTGAGTGTTCATAAAAGCCCAATGCATTATTAAAAGTTACAACAGTGGTGTGATTTTCAGCATGAAAACACTTGAGTGGTTCTTTGACATCTTTGGTCACCTTGTAAGTATGGGAAAGGTGTCAATAAGTTCTCCAATGCAACTCTGTATTTTCTCTAATATTACTACACACATACTTAATACTGGAGGCTGTAAATCCTGAACAATCTTCTACCATTACCTGCTGCCTTCAGTTATAGTCAGCCTAGCAGACTTCACCTTCCAGTGATCAGAATGAGTCATGAGAGAGACAAGCAAGCATCTATATGACTGTGCATAACATGTAACAGTGTCACACTGATGGATGGATGTATTACAGCTCCCTGTGTCCTTTCTTTTGCCTGCCCTTTCTGACCTCCATCCCTTTTTGACCCATTCAACAGGTTAGGCAGGCTCCTGCTTAACTTTTCTCTGGAAGGTTTCCTTTGGCCCATGACAAGTCATGGTCTGTGCTGTTGTTTGCTGGGTGACCCCTTTCTGCCTCAGCCAAATAAACATGCATGATTCCCCTTTGTTCCTGTCACATTCTTCTATCCCATTTCTGTCCTTTAATTTCAAGTCAGTGATTTTGCAGCTTGACTCTCTCTTCCTCCAATCATTCCCAGGTTACAAAGGGCTGAAAAGCCCCGTTTCCTTATAGCTGAGCCATAAAGAGGCACTGCTGACTGTGCTGGGAAGCACCCTGGGGTAGCAGATGTTAAAACCGAGATTATTAAATATTCTGGATATGAAGCAGCATGAATGAATTTGAAGATATGAGCTTCTGGTTGTCCTGTAAGTGACTTGAGAAGAGTTAACTGAAGTTTGGGCAGCATAGAGGAACATTTTCAAAGATAGAAACCCTGAAATGTCAAAGAACAGAGTTATCAAAACATATCATTGTTAACAAATGGCTGTTTATTGCTAACACAAAGCAAGTGTATGATTTGAAGCTGGATTCTTTCTGTAAGTGTTTACTAGAGGAAGAGACGAAAATAGACACAACTGCTTCCTTATGGCCCACTACTACACTGTTTTATTTCCAATTACTTCCAGTTCCAATTACTTCCAATAAGAATTCCAACTTTTGGTCTTTGGCTCACAGAGTGAAAAAGTCTCTCTGTATTAGTGTAGACACATCCTATTGCCAGTCTAATTTTTTAGAAGAAAATTAATTTGATATGGTGACCAGAATAAACTTCATGCACTTGAAGCTATCAGAATATCATGAATGTCTGGACAAGAATTACCATATCACAGTTGATTTGTAATTCTGTTGGTGATTATATTGCTTAGTTTGGGTTTGTCGCGTCAGTCTTCCTGTCTAAATTCATGCCAGTATCTATGCATCTTTGGAAATACCTTCACACCTCTTTTGTGGTAGGAATTAAATCAGTAATGCATAATGCACGGTAGGAAAACCACAGTGCAGAACATGATCTCATCAAAGCGTCACAGAGAGGAGGGACTGAAGTTATTCAGACAGTTCAAGGAAAATACCTCGATATTGTTTTCAGAAAATACTCACCACGACATTTCATCCATAAATAGTTTCTGCTGCTGCATGGGTTTTTTTCTGCATATGTTCAAGCAGATAAAAAATGGGCAACAAGTGCACATGCCAGCTGAAAGCCTCATTCCCTTGCTTCTGTGCAATACAAAGGGTGATTGGTTTAGTATTTCTGAGAACCAGCCTGTCTGCTCCCCTCTGCCAAATAGTGGGATAGTCAAAGGCAGGAAGAAACCTTTGCTGCTCTCTTTGGCATTCGCTGGCAGTCATGCAGATATGACATTATGAAGCCACATATCCCAACATACATTAAGTGCCTTTAATGTAAATAACACTTTTTTTTCTCTGGCAGGCAATCTCATCCCATTGGAAGTGCCACTAATGCATTAGTTTGTAATTGAAGTAACATTTGCCATGCCACCTGAGAAAAGGCTTAAGCTTGAAACTTATTAACAACCTAAGGATGAAACAAAACACTTAAACTATAATTTGCAGGGTTGGTAAATATCTAGCAGACTTTGACGGCAAGGTAGGGGAGAAAGAACTTATCACCATTTGACCTTTTGTTTCAGAAACGAAAAAGCAAACTATAACAACCCTGCCTGGCTACAGCGAAATGCAGGATAACATAAAGCAAAATTCAGCTATCTGGGATAACCGAGTGAGCGCTCAAATCTTCTGAACACGCAGACCCAGAAAATACAAATCACAGCACTGCACATGTGGAGCAGAAGGCTGTTTTCCCTCTGATCAGGGTACTGAGGCCTTGGTGGCACCTCAGAGCAAGGGCAGGCTCAGTCAGTGCCAGGGACAGGTTGGCCTTGCTAGCTGGGGTAACCACATCAGGGAAGGGATGCAACAGTGAGTGCTTCTGCATGTGCTACAGATGGGAGCAGGAGCCTCTGGGGATCCTGGTAGGCAGGTTGATTGCTAAAATCCATGTGCTCACAGCTAGTTGGAGCAAGCTGACAAAAAGGAGCTAGTATCACATCTTCATTTTCTGCATGGACATGTCCACTGTTTCTTCAGCAGAGACTAGTATTAGAAAAATCTGGAGCTTGTTCCCTTCCTTGATTTCCAAAAGGAACAGTAGGAACTGCCTGCCTCTCCTCTTTGGACTCGAATGAAGTGAGGAAGCTGCTACTTCTCAGTACAGTCCCTGGCATCAGTGAGACCTCACCTACACACCAAAGGCTTCACTAGAATGATTGCACCAGTCAGGACTGGTGAAACAATATCTAGTCCATAAAGCATGCAACTTCACCAGAAAACGGCCCAGTACAGCTGTCATACTGGCAGGAAACAGTTTTGCTGACCTACCTGACTTTGTTTCTGGATTAAGCTGTACAGGCAAAATACCCCCTCTCGGTAAGAAGTAAATTTAGGGGGGTTGCACTCTGCTAGTGCAGCCACATCTGCAAACCTTCTTTAGTAGAAACAAAGGATGAGTTTGTCAACACTTGCAAAACAAAGAATAATCAAGACCTAGTTTTAAATTCCAAGTAAAAGAAGTCCATTCAGCCCACTGGTCACAGAATTGTGAACTGCCAAAGATGTAAATCTCCTAAAGCAGAGACAGTAACAGGCAGGATTTAGTCTTTGGATCATAGTAACAACTGAGAACTCCAGCTGAGATCAGTCTGACATGACTGAGTGAGGTGGGAGCAAATATATTGAGGATGATTTCAAGACAACCAGACAGAAGCTTTCTCAGATGAAATATTTTCTGTATCTCAGTACAGGTGCTTCATGCAACTACAAACTAAATACACTCAAAATCTGCAACTCATATAGCAGGTCCAAAACTTGCTTCAGGTTAATAATCAGAATGTACAATGATCTCAGGCATTAGGATGTCTTCTCAGCTGTTCTTTGAAAATCATGAGCACCAGTGAGAGCTAAACCCCATCACACAGCATTTGACATCAACTGTTTGAGATCTTACACAGTTTTCTACATTATTAATTTTCTACCTGATGGCAGTGTGCTCCTATTATTTTTGCCTCCTACTCTTGTTCTGTAATCAAAAGCCTGAAGTAAAAATTCAGGTTAATTCCTTTTATTTTACTTCCTCCTGCTGCAGTTCTATCTGTCAGAGCTGCTGCAGGGAAGGAAAACTGTAGCAGAACAGACTAATGAAAACATTGCTCTACCTTTTGCAATATTAATACTGACAGAACTTCACAGTTCCCTGTCTCAGACAGTAAAAAAAAGAGGTCTTATTTTTCATGTTCCAACTATTATTTTCCCATCGTCACAGGGTAGCAGAAAATCAAAACCACCCACCACCTCCTGTACAAAAGCTACCCCTAGGAGCTGCATACAGAACACTGTCATTTTCCAGTGGCTTCAGTGATCCAGTTTTCCTCACTACTTTTTTTTTTGTTTGGTTTAATTTTTTTTGCTTGTTTGTTTGTTTGCTTTCTACATCTCTAACAGTATCCAGTGCATGGCTAGATACAAAGCAAAACATAAGCTTCCACCTACACTGTGTCTGAAAGGAAACGCTCAGTCACCTCTGTGTAAGTTCTCCTCCACCACCTGATCTGGAAGCACAGCGCACAAGGTGATGGGGCTAGAATCAGCCACAACAGGAACAAATAAATATGTGATCCCATCTTTTTGCCTTGTTCAGACACAGCGATGTTACTTAGTCACATACCTTGTAACACAGGACCAAGAGTGAGTGTTCTCTGTAGCTACCACTTGAAATTTGTATGATTACCAAAGGATGGATTGCCAACAATTCAGGTAAGAATCTAAAAATGTCAATATCTAGTACAACCCACAAGCTGCAAGTGCTACTATTGGGATTTAGGGGACTATTCTGCTCTCTTTTTTTTTCATAGATGTATTAGTAAAATATTACTATAATGCCCTCTAGTGTCCACAAATAAGAGACAGAATATCTTGCTACTGCTTCATCTCAGCACTCCTCTCTCGACAGGGAAGTTTACAGCCTTACGTGCTGCTGAAGAGCATTCAAGGAGTTCTGATTATTAAATATCAGACATGCGCTTCTTATTTCCATTTCTTTCCCTGCATGGAGATAAAAAAATCCCACTGGAGCTGACTGGGGCATGCAGGTTGCTGAGACCTGGGGCTTTGCAGCAAGGTCCCTTGGGAGTCTGAGTCTAAACATGCCTGGTCATCTGCATAGGGATCTACAAGTGGATGTAAGAACGTGCAACATCTGCCTTAGAGCAGTCAGCTCATGATGAATGCCCAATATAACACCACACAGCCCCATAAGCAGCATTGCCTGTGTGACTTCTTGAGATCAGAAACAGGTTACAAGCCAACCCTTCCACATGACCCTCCTGCACAGAGATTCCTAAGGAGAACATCAGGCTCAGGCAGAAGCCTTTAGGTGATGTGTCCTGGCTGACTAGGGTCTGGATAGAGAATCAAAAAGATGCCCCATAAAGGGATAGAAGTGGTATTTCTTCACAGACTCTAAGCTTTGGGGTGATGTGGAGGGTGATGTGGCCCTGATCTATTTGCATGCAGAGTGACACTTAGTTCTTGGAGGAAAGGCATAAATAACATTGAAGTTAAGCACATGTGAACTTGGAGAAGTTACTGATTCCACACAGAAAAAAATCTCAAACTTTCTCCTGCTCCTCCTCCTCCCATTGCTGTTGCCTTGAAAGCAAAGATGCCCTCAGAAGTGCTGTATAGTGACCACAATAGTAACACTTTGCAATGTGTTTATCTAAGCATAGATATAATTCCGGATGTGCAGGAGCCCAGAAAGGTTAACTGACTTATCCAATGTCACAGCACATGGCCATGAATAGATCCAGACCTCCTGGCTCCCAGACCTGTGCTTAAACCACAACAGTGTGTTCCTTCCTCTCAGCAAATGTGCTGAGAAGTCGCACAACTTGAACCTACTTGTTATTTTTCTTTTTGAAGATCCTAACGGGAATCCATAACCAGATACTTCAAACTCAGCATTACAATTGCAATTTACTGGTGGTGACACACACACTGTCTTTGTGTCATACTAGGTCATTTTTAGACAAAAATCCGATTAAAATGATTAGACAAAAATGATTAACAGCTGAGGTGCAATGTATCTGCAGAGATCTTGAAGAATATACAGTGAATTCCAGTACTATCCATGAGACTTAAAACATGTTGCTTCAGGATCGTTCTATTGCCACAATTAGTTTAAGTGCTACTATTTATTGTAACTTCTGATTTGACTGAATCCTATTCACTTAATTACTTTAGTTTTTAATCTTAAAAGGCAACAGCTAAAGTCTCCTGTTTTTTTTAATGGGGTCCTCCCTTTAATACACTCTGATGAAGGAATGATTCTCCCTTCCCTCACTGATTTTTCTTCCACTGCAATTTTACAGACACTAAAGAACTGAGCTGCAGCAGCACTTCCTAGATGTTATGAAAACACTATTTTGAGCCTTGAAATCTATTATTTAAAAGGAACAAATTCTTCTTTTCTTTTTCTTTTCTCTCCCCTCCCCTTTCCTCTCCTCTTCTTTTTTTTTTTTTTTTTTTTTTTTTTTGGAGCTGGGTGTCTAACCAAGACGTCATCTGACTTGGCTTCCAAAGTGATAGCAGGGACAGTTTTGGGGACAATTCAACAGAAGTGGGAGTTTTGGGGACAATTCAGCAGAAGTGGGTCACTGAATGAAATTCTGCTTTACAGCAGAAAACATATAAAATGTGTTTTACTTCTTAGCGTATGAGTGTGCCACAGTATAAGCAGGGATACTCTGCAGCTGCAGTGAAGAAGAGATTGAAGGCTATTGAAATTGCCTCTGCCTGGCAGGCACTGAGCTGAGGCATGCCAGTATGTGCTCTGTGTAGAATACAAATGGCCTTGAGAAGGAAAATGTTATTTCACTCTTTTTTATTAATTTCTACACCACTTATGTTGTTTTCTTTCCCTCTCACTTCAGGGGTCCTAGGCTGTGAACACCAGTCACCCACCCCAACCTCCTCCAGCAGGCACAGCATGCCTCCCATGGACAGGAGCAGCTTACACTGCAGGATGAACCTGTGCTCCTGCAAACCCTTCACGATCGAGAGCCTCTTGTTGAGGGCACAGCATCCTTGTTGGACAAAAGTCAGCACTGTATCATGCAGGACTGAGAAGGACATGCAGAGGAAAATCTTAGTATTTTACCTTCCCACTGAAAAATGCTGTAGGATCAAGTAATTGCAGCCATAATGCTGTTCTTCCCAGAAAGAATTAGAGTGCCTAAGTTCAAGGAGCAAATTACAAAGATGAGTTTACTCAAGACACGGTACCTTGAGAGCCAAATATTTAAAAGTCAGAAACATGAAGGTACTGGTTTGTATAGATGAGGAACGTCAGAAGCTGATAATATACCCAATTTCCACTGAAATTAATGGAACTTAGAGACTTCATTCCCCAAAACTCTATCTAAAAATAGGTGTCTCTCTGCAGCTTCAGGTGCTTCACTAACTTTAAATGCCAAGCCTGAAATCCAGCTTTCAGCAGTTAGTTCCATGTGTTAGATGGATCAAGAAAACAAAAGTTTTAAAAAAATATTTTTACAAAAATAATTCAAAATTTACAAAGAAATGCATTGCCAAATGTTCCTTGACTAATTCAGGAGCTAAAGATTTGTTTAATGTTGTAACAACTAAAGGGCAAAATTTTCAAGGGTACATAAGGGAGACAGATGCTTATTGAGGAATTAGTAGAATTCATTTGAATACTATTAAAAAGGAAAAGATCAACACAATTTGATTAATTTCATATAAGCACACACTCCTCAAGCAGGAGGGAATGCCATAGGGCTAGTTATTCTAATAATGTTTGCCAGCAGTATTATTCTTTTAAGTGTTTCGTAGACAGATACACTAGATACACCCATTAAATGTGTTCCAGAGTCAGTTTTATTAGACACTGGTAGTAGTCTAAATATTGACTTTTGTAATCCCCTTTAACAGTTGTTGCTTTCTGCACTTGATATTTAGCTCAGAACAGAGTTTCTGTTTATATAGGTTATTTAAATCCTAGGATGTGTTACCTAAAAACTGAAATGAAATGTGAAAGAGGAAACATTAGGCTTAGTGGCAATATTTAGGTATGTGAAACATCCATAATTCATAAATATTCACAGAGCTTCTCAACTTCTTTCCCAGTAAACATTTCAAATCAATAGTTTTACTTTTATGTTTCAAATGTATCATCTTAACTGACCTGCTATAGATCTGATGCAAATTTCCATAGACTTAATGTGTTTATTGCAAAATCATACTTTACTCGTGAAAAATGCTCCAAACACAGAAAATTTAAAAGAAATATAGAATTACTGAATTAAAAGAAATGCTGATTTCACCTTGTAAGCATATTAAAAGTTAATTCCTTTCTATATGAAAGCAACATGAAATGGCAATATAGACAATATTCTCTCCCTCTTCCCAGGTAGCTACCAAAGTAGTTCAAACAGCTTTCAATGCCGATCAGCCAGCTGGACATGGCCAAGGAAGGTGTTTGTCCCTCACACTGGTGCAGCACTGGTCACTGGTTACGACACAGCCTTCCATCTCCTGTTTTGTTCCTGAACTTCATTACAATGTCAGCCAATTTGAAAACCTAGAACTACTGTAGGAAATTTGTGTATCGAAACCCGTTCAAAGTAATAGGAACACATCAGTCAAATTCTGATTGTGGGTATTCTTCTATTACTTATTCTACAATACAAGTTTGTTCTTTGGACTCAACCTTTGTCGGATCACTGAAGTCAATAATATTAACCCATGTCAAAATGAAATCTATTCAAAATAATTGGCTTAGGAAGCCATGCTGTTCATCTTTCAAAATATAGGTTTGCCTCATACCCCCCAAATGCAAAATTCTTTTAAGATTATGTTTGTATTTTAAAAGTTTATCTATATTTTTCCTTGTCACTTGCTGAGGATGGAATCTTGCAACTCTAATTGGAAAATATTACTGAAAAGTTACTTTTAAATTACAAGCTTATAACACCAACAAGAATGTTACATCTTTTTTGTCAGTCAGAAACTATTGTAGGAATGGAGATCTAATTGCTGACAGTGTTTCCTTTGGACCATTACAAAAAACCTCCACATATTTAAGGTGAAGGTCACATCCATAGATATTGCTGCTGAACTAGCCCATAATTATTTTGTTATAAATAATACTTTAAAAAAGCTGTCCTTAAAAGATAACTTTGAAGTGAGGCAAACATGTTTTCTAAGGAGAAATTATCCTGGTTTATCTAGTTTCCAGCTAAAGCAAATTTTCAAAAATAACCATTTTTGAACTACGCCAAAAGTGGCATAGGATAAAATGCCCTCGGTAATGTTTCTAAGTGGAATTATGGACAGATCAAATCCTCCCTTCTCTTCTACACATGTCAGTGGTGTGAATGTTGCATAAGCAGATCTTTATTTGCTCATTTCATTTTTGCATCTGGTGAGAGATTACCTATTGAATTGCTAAAGCAAAATTTAACTTTTCAATTCAACCACTGAGCTGTGAGATAAATACACACTTAGATGCTTGCATTCAAGCAGACAGGTTTCCCCTCTAGAGCACTTTAGAGATTTCCATTCATTTGATATGGAATGCAGGTGCTTATTTTAGAAGGCTTTCTCTACTAGACATCTAAAATTCAGATCCAGACTAGACAGTCAGATGCAGAGTTGCAATACCCAAATGCAAGTTGGGTAGGCAGACAGGGTCTTATCCCATGCGATTAACATTTTATGAAAGTCAGATGGCCTTAAGTGAAATGTCTCTCTCCCAGTGGTCTTTCTGCTTTCAAAATGGCAATTAAAATTCTGAACTATTTTTAGCATTTCCATATGATTTATTAAATATTAAAATTTAAGTAGGTAGGGAAAATTACTGTGCATTGCTGTCAACCTGAAAAACAGCTTGATATGAAAAGTTTTGGAGACTGGAACTCAGAGCTATATTTAGGTCAGTACAATCAAAGTAATGAGGCAACTTTATCCCTATGTACCGTAAAAGGAGGTCAACAAGTATGAATGCCCAAATGAATGAAGGAGCACACTCTCTGAAGCTCAGAGAACGAAACTACTCCAAAAGAAGAATTTTGAACTCAAGTTGGAAAGTAATAAATTATGGGAATTTGGATGAAATAGTCACTCAATGATGAGGCATGAGGTTTTGTCATGGAATTACTTTATCAGATATTCTCGGCTGACCGGCTGCGATTAAGATGGCAGCAGATGTCCAGATCGCTGTCCAGACCCTTGCTACAACCCACCTAGCCTCTGTTCTCCAAAGCCTCTTCACAGCATCGTTCTAACACACCCCACAAATCACAAGAGGTTGCACTTCCCACACGTTCCTATTTCTTTTAAATGTTATGCTAAACACACTGAATTTACGCTCACGGGGCCACCGAAAGAATATCTATATATCTCTAAAAAGGCCTACTAAATGGTAGGATTGGTACCTGTGTCTTACATTGTTAAAAAGGTGTTAAGATCTCAAATAAAATGAAGCAATGGAGTGCTGAAACATCTTCCAAAGCAATAGAAAGAAGTATTTGAAAGTCTCATTAATAACAATCGATTAGAGTCAGTCAGAAGTGTACAGTGCTTTGTGAATTGTTTTGTCAAACAGAAGCTGCCATGATATGAATACATCTTATTATACTTGGCACTTGGTTGGAGTTTAATGATGATAAATTGCAGGAGATGGAAAAATACAACTAATTACTCTGTGAGTAAGAAGCATTACTCACCAGAAATTAATGAGCATTCTGGGAAATAAATTAATTCCTGCTGTCCTTTCTGAAATATATATTATTAAGACTTACTAATTTTGACAGTGACATTTCCAAGGTATAATGTTCAAACACATAAAGTCTAGTTATCTCTCATAAAAAGATGAAACATTTAAATACGGTATAAATCGCATCACTGAAATAATCTCCTACTGTTGGTAAACTTTTAAAACTTAAACTACAAGGGAAGGGCTTTCTATAAAGCAATTAGTCTGTGGAATTAAGTAATCAGAATCTAAATTTCAAAGACTTACTCTACATTCATATGTTATTTTATTTTTACATCAGTCATCCTTTAGTTTGAAACCCTCCACCCCAACCATGCTTTTCAAGGACAGCACTTGCTCTGGAAGCCTCATCGACAGCCTAATACTTCATGCACGTCTGGCAGCTCTTCACATGCCTGGAGACTGCAAAAAAGGGCACCGATGTTGCCTTGTTTTTGAGATGCTTCAGAGGCCCTCCACTTCTGTGTCTCCTTTTTGGTTTAGGCTGTCAACAACACAAACTCAAAGTGTACAGGTTCACAGTGTAAAACCTGCCTTTGCCCATGCAAACACACAAACACACCTGGCTGTGGGCAAAACAGCCCAGGTGCACAGGATGCAAGCCCTCAGAGAGAAAATGTTTGGCCACCATAGCCTTTAGCTACTGAGTCTGATATGTGAATACATCCAAGTGGCTTATCCCTCAGAGATCATGGAGAATGAGCTCCTTAAGAGTTGAGAAAGACAACTCCACTGGAGTCAGATGTAAAAGAATAATGAGAATAGTTCAGCCTAAGACAAGACTTCTAAATTTAATGTGATGTGGGCAAAAGACTATCTATATATTTAGGAGAGTCAACATTAACAAAAATATTAAAATAGTCCAAATTAAGCAATATGGAAAGCATAATGACTCATAAGAACAGGAACAGTACAGAGCTAAAAAGGTTAACATTTTACCTAATTAATAGAATAACTTCTAAGGAACATTGTGAAAGAAAAGAAAACAAATCCATGACACTTAAAGAGAGAGTTCTAGGGTGGGGAAATTCAAATATATCTTGTAAACCTCTTTAAAGGCTTCTTAAGAGTTTCTAATTCGCATTCTTTTATTCTGCCACACCTCCTCTCAACTCAGTACTTTGAAGATTAAAGCAAATATACTGGAACAAGAGCCAACAGGATCTTGCTCTTTAAAATTATCAACCAAAAGGCTACTTTGCACTCTAGTTCCTGAAGCTGTTTAGTTTTTGGCCACTCTAATGTATTTTCCTTGCTCGCTTTTCTTTACTATTTCACCCTTGCAGTTGCCTATTATAGGCAAAATCTCAAAACAAATCTTCATTGCCGTGTCAGTAACCATAAAGACACTGCAGTATTGCTCTCTGTGTACTTTGAAAAACCTGAATGGACCTACTTGATAAGTACATTTTAAGAACTGCTCCCTCCTGCCAACTGAGATGGAATAATCAGATCCATGCACATGCTCCTCTTTCATTACGATTCCATTGGGTATAGACAAATAGTATACACACACATCAATCTGTGCACTTATGCCTGTGTGAATGGTGGAAAGAAATCTATGGTTTGAAAGAAATCTACCCTCACTTTCCTGAGAGGTTTGTGACAATCTAAAAGAAATAGGAAGATGGTTCTCCTCACTTTTCACTAAAGAGTGTCTGACTGGTTCTAAACCAAATCAGCTGTAACATTATAGCTCTTCAGATGAAGCAGTTTTTATACTGTTCATCTTTATGGATTATATAAATTTGCAGTTAGGATCTACAGACTACCAAAACACATCAATTACTTATTATGATTCAAAGTCTCCCCACACTGATTGTGGATTCAAGATGTATGGATTCAGCAGACATCTCAGCAAAAATGTGCTTATGGTTATTGTTCTGGGAGTCATGTTTGAATGCTCCCTTGTTTTGCTTTATAGTTCCAGCTTATGTTGTGAGATTCCTCCACATAATTTATCTTGGTCTGCTCTCCCAGGGATGAGCATTGGCTCACTCATTCTGCTCTGTTCCCCTCTTAAAGACCAAGAAGCACTTGCTAAGTTTGTCCAGGAGCTGACCCCATTTTCCACTGCAGATGCTGTGCTTTGCTGTGCTGCAGCACTAAGGAGCTGCACTGACGGCCAGTGTGAGACTTGGATACTGAGCCACACAGATTACAAAGCGAGGTGGAGTCCTTGTTCTCTACCGTCACTCCTCAATAAGGGGCTGCATTTCTCAGCAGTGCTGGCTGTAACAAAGTTCTTGGCTGGAATTGTGAGACTTTTTTCCTCAATTTTAGAGCAAAAATCCATAAGATGACTGGATACTGCTCTAGACGGCTACAGCCAACAAGGTTTGAAACATCTTGTTTCAATACAAGGAAATGGTGGTATAGTGGCTGCAAATCATATTGCCTTGGAGCTGGCCTCATTGTTTGAAACGGTGCAGCTAAAAATTACACATAGATCTTATTAATCCAAAACTATCAAAGTCTCTGGCAGCAATTTACCTCATAAAGTGCAAGTGCAGGCACCCAGAACCACCTCCTCCGCTATCTCCTGTGTCCCAATATATGCAGTGTCCAGATAATGCTGATGTGGCAAAAATTTTGCAATAATTTAACTATTTAAAGTAGGAATCTCGTTTTTATTTTAGATTCCACTAAAGTTTTTCCACTTCAAAGCCAAATAGGAATATACTGTGACTTTAAGAAGCTGCTTGGCAAAACATTGTTTAAAAATCATTACACATATTAGTACTTATATAATATAAAAAACTGACATTGCTGTGAGGCAGAGCAGCTTTTAGGGAAATGGGGCTCTGTGGTTGTGCTACACACATGAAAAACAGAAACAAGAACGCTAACAAAACTGTTCAGTATATATTGTGCATATTTGTGTCCCCATCTATATGTGTATTTGGGTACATACTTTGTGCACAGGAACTCTAGGAAGGAAAAAAGGAGAGAGAGCGCAAATATACAGTGGTATCTCTGGTTATATCCTTCTGCCTTCCAGCAGTTTGCAACCTAAGAGCTATGTGAAAGAGGCACTATCTTCCCCTCTTTGTTTAGCAGTTCCTTTCCAGCTATAAATTTGTAATGTATTCTGTTAAATATAGAATCATAGAATATTGGAAGTTGGAAGTGACTCACGAGCATCATCAATTCCAGCTCCCTGCTCCTTGCAGAACTACCTAAAACTAAAAAAAAAAAAAACACGACTAAGAGCATCATCAGATGATGAAACTTCTTGAAATAATCTAAATATGTGATACAAGATAGGTGCATTGACTTCTAAAGGAAAAATTTGGAGTGAACCATGACCATGTTGCCTTGATGCAAACTTTTCAGTCTTTCTGGACAAAGTTTTACACTGTTTTAAGAAAACTATGATTTTACTAATCTATTTTATAATTTTACAGTTGTTTGTTTGTTTGTTTGTTTGTTTAAGCTGCTGTGTACCCAAATATTATGGGAAGGGTTTTATGAGAAGCAAATCTTGGTCCATCCTTCTAGGATACAGAAACCTCGGGTGGAAAGGTCCGTGCAGAAATGCCCAAAAGAAAAAGAGCAGGAAACAGTATCCTTGAAACACAGGGATGGTGCTGCTATACTTCAACTCAAATATTAATGTCAAGATCCTGAAAAGCATCAACCACTTTACTTAAACACACTGTAGAATAGAAGCATATGTTCAGACCTAAGGGAGGACTTGGGAGAAGTCAGGACATGGATCCAACTCCAATTCCTTTGGCTCAGAGCACTCCATAGTGGCTGAGATTTGGGCTAGCAGCTGCCCCCCAGAAAGGAGCCCAGGCCCTGTATAGTGGCAGTACAATAGGTTACAAAGGGATGTCTCACTAGGGTCACTTTGGACATTCGCAGAAGCTCCTGACTACAAGAGAAATTTTGCCTCCTCTCACCAAAAAGCAACTGGCTTATTTCCTGAAACATGGACCTTTTTCTAATTTACACTTCAGTTTTTATCTTTTGAAGTAATGTACCAAGAGCAGATAACTAGCACAGATCAATTAAAATTACTATTTATAGGCTGGAGTTCTACTTTCTCCAAATCAGCCCAAACCTTCCTGCTTTCAAATGTCTTTTTAATTTGCCATGAACAAAGCAGAAAAAATCTATCACTGAGGAATGAGGTTTGGGTTTATATTTGATCATTTTCCCTTCACATAGATAGACTAACACAAAGAAACCTTTGCATCGTTGAGCATTTCAGATAAGAGCTGACAGTATCTACTTGTGTAAGTCAACAGAGGCAGATACTTAATACAAGCTTTCAAGAAGTAACTGTAAATATTTATTTTTAAAAGCCTTTGTTCCTGTGAAATGTATTCATACTATTTATGCTACTGTTCTGTACTCGTACCAAAAAAAGCTGAGGTCCACTGAATTATCATTAGCAAGCTTCACAAACTTTTGATTTTCATTATGACATTTTTCTGTTACTGATAACTAGAAATGCTCCACACAAGAATCACTCCAGTGCAATCGCAGGTACAAGGCCAGGGTGCCACCCAAGTGCAAGGGATACTCAAGACTAATAATCACCAGTTGTGCCCACGGGGGTCCTGTGCTCCCACCACACCGTCACAGCACTAGGCCTTCTGTGTATTCACCACCCACTCCAAATGGAAGACAAAATGCATTAGTTTAGACCTCAGTCAAACTGCTTTAATATGCAACTGTGCACATGGTACTTATTACTGATTAATTAAACCCCAATAATACATTTCTCTCATTGCCTGCTCCCTACCATATCTGCTAGCCCAAATCAGAAAAGAAGGGAATTCACTCCTTTGTACCAACAATTTTTTCTGTTGCTTTCCAGCCACTCTCATTTTCTGAAGTTCTGATTGTTGTCATTTTATCTAAAATTAAAACAAACCAAACCAAAACAAAAAAAGAACCCTGAAAATTAAGCCTACCACTATCACTTCATGAGTTGTATTATTTAATAACTGTCATCTCCTTGTAGAGAAGAGGCTGAAGATTGAAATGAATGTCATGTGAAACTCTTATGTGTTTTAGGTGGTATCAAAGAGTAAATTGAACCTAATATCTCCAAAATTGTCTTAAACTAGCAGTTGCTGCAACTAGCATGTACAACGTATGAATTTAACTTGGTGTTTACTATGAACAACAGTAAAATATGTAAAATATCTACAACATAAAGTGTAATTAATTTGAATATATCCCTAATTTGTTAGGTAAATAAGAAAAACAACTTAGTAAATATGCATTTTTATTCCATTCTCAATATGATACTGTCTCAAAGACAGTTTCAACTCTTGATACTACAGAATCATAGAATCATGGAATGGTTTGGGTTGAAAGGGACCATCCAGATCATCTAGTTACGACCCCCCTGTCCAGAGACAAGATGATTCATTTCACTAGGCCTTTCCTAGTTAAGTGTTTTAATAAATATACACAAATTTTTGAGATTTCATTTTCACTTATTTGGAAATAGTAAAATAAAATAAAAAAAAATAAAAAACAGAAATACAGTTTCTGTATTTTTTTTCTTTAGTCCTGCTGCTGTCACATTTCCAAATAGTTTAGAAAAAAGGTTTGCAACTATTCAGTTATGAATCACTCCCAAATCCATATCCTCCTTATAGTTCATCCAAGCCTTCTCAGCATGTGTCACTGAGCTGACATCTGCAGGATAAATGATTTCCTGGGGACTGAGGCCCAGACCACAAAAATAAAAAGAACACAGAAGGTGTTTATGACACATATTTGGTACCACTACCACCTTCAAAACTGCTGCTTCACTGTCAGAGGATTCTGAGCTGAGCACAAGGTGTCCTCAGGATTAGTACCATCTGAGAGCAAATTAGCTGCTAAGAGACCTAGCATGAGCTGAAACCCCAAAGCAGGACTTGTCCTGTGGTCTGTCTCCAGCCTTGCCAGTGAGCCAGGATTCTGTGGGTCCCTACACAAGTTGCAGAACTCAACCAGTGATGTAAGGATGCATGTTTCTTTAAGGATCAGAAGACTCATCAGGTATCTCTGGTATCTCACTCAAGACCTTGCTCCAAAGCAGCTATCTACATTAAGATCTCTGAAACCTATCTGAGTCCAGGAGAAAACTTCTCTTAATTTCTTCCCTTTACAGCTTCCAAGGGACCAAGATTATTTATTGACAGAAGT
Source organism: Pyrocephalus nanus (assembly GCA_038380795.1). Classification (NCBI taxonomy): domain Eukaryota; kingdom Metazoa; phylum Chordata; class Aves; order Passeriformes; family Tyrannidae; genus Pyrocephalus; species Pyrocephalus nanus. Next base: position 75,340,478 of record CM076260.1, on the reverse strand, counting down.
GTCTCTGCTGCTTTCCAGTTGTGAGACATTCTCAGCATGCTGGTGGCTTTACACATGCACATGGAAAGACATGGAGACACCTATAAGTTTTGGCTTTGCAATCAGCCATTGCTGAGAATGGCTTTGAGGGTCTTGTATGGTGGGCTCTGACAGACTTGGTTAAGCAGTGCACTAGGACTGAGCTGGGAGGTTTCTGCAGCTCCTTATAGAATGTTGCTCTTTACGATTATGAAACTTTGTTATAACTAGAGATGCTTTAAAGGGAGAGTAGTGAGGACCAGATGATCTCAAGCCTTCTGGATCAATGGTCAGCCTTCAAACTTCCTTGGGGAGTACCATATATAATTTTTAATGTAAGTTTTTATCTAAAAAATCATATAAAACTTGACCGATATAATTATCTGACATGGACTCATTGACATATTTTGAAAACATACCCTAAAAGTAAGAAGAAAGTCTTCAGCTTAGGTTGATAGCTGGACCTTGATCTCCCTGGCAGGCATTGGCACCGCATGACAAGGGGCATTGCTTTTAGCCATTCTGCAGATATGAGTATTGTGTGATACCATGAATTTTAGGCAGCACAGAATGTTGCGGAACTAAAAAACTATGGAGAACTAAAGCATCCTCTAATTCTCTTAAGACAATCACTCATAGCTAAAACATCTTGTTAAAAAGACAGAGGGAAACTCAGCTCTACAATTTAGTCGTATGGCGCTTGTGTAAACAAAATCTTGAACGTCTTTCCAACAGTTATTATTTTACCACATATTTTCTTCTGCTACAGTTCCAGCTCTTGGATAACTGATCACATGAGCATTTTAAGATGTTTCAACAAAAAAGATTATAGGGCATAACACTGTGAAAAGAAGGCTTGAACCAACCATCTGAGCATAACTTTGTGTCCCTAGAAACCAGCCTCAGAAAACACAGTGATAACATTTATGCTCAGGACTATAAGAAGAAATAAGCATATTGTGTTTTGTGAGATAATGCCTTGCCTGTAAAGGGCAATTCATGACTTTTGAGTGCTTGTGACTGATGACAGGATTACAAGTTCTATTAATCAGAGCATTTGTGAAAATATTGAGAAAAAAATACATGAAACCTCCCCACTCCAAATGCTGCATGTACATGGTAACATTTCACAACATCCAACAAGGAAAACAGTGACCAGATGTGTTTTCATAAGCATTTTCACACTTAAGAAAATGAAAGAGCAATGAAAGAATGAGAAACTCTTCAGAAAATCTGCTGTAAAGTCAAAAGAACATCTTGTTTCACTACATTTCTAACTATGTGAAGAGACGTGAAATCACCAGACCCAAGCTGGCAATAAAGTAAGTTCAACTTACAGATTTTTTAATTGGTTATCACAACTTCCATAAATATTGTCCTTCAGATAAACTTGTTGAGACTGGCAATAGCTAAGAGAATGTTTTTTTACTTGCAACTGATGTATACTTTAATAGATGCTGGAAGTCCAATCACATACTGGATAGCCCTGTGAGGCACTACAAAAAGTAGAATGAAAATAATGCCGCTGGCCCAGTGATATAATTTATGCATAGGGCAAAGCAATACAGAGAGGAACAGGAGATGGATGATAAAGTACATTAAAATCAAGCCCATCTAAGCAAGTCAGTAAGTTAGTCAACACCCTAGATGCTCCTCAGTCTCTACATTTTCAGATTTTTGTAAACAAACAAAGCAAGCCTGCAGGGTGGGGAAGTGGTTAGTATTTGCATTGTGTTTGTTCATTTTTATCAGAGTAAAAATTGCAGAGCTAAAAAAAAATAGCAGAGCTAAAAAATTGATCAGCTAAGCCACGCTGCAGTGGTTGATTCCTATTAATTTTACAGTAAATATGCCCATACCAATTTCTGAAAACATAGATGTGAAAGCAAAAATACTCTCTGTGTGCCTATTAAGAGCACCACAAAAAAAGCATTAACTCAGAAAATGAATTTAACATTATAAAATTAATTCCTGCAGTGCCATCTTGTGTTCAGATAAAATTTCTAATCCTGTCAACCCCTCAAACCTTTATTTGTGCCAACGAGGCCATCCAGGCCCGGAAACTTGTTCACCCTTAGACTAGTTTAACAACTGAGTGTCTCCTTGGACACTGGAGAAGCTGCTTCTCACATTTTTTAGCATTAAATTCCTTCCTGGAGTCCCAGGAAAACTCCTTCGAGAATGAGTGGACTTGCTAGACTTTGTAACTTTCAAGGAAAGGATATTGCAAAAAACATTTAAGCAAGCTACGTTAACCTGACTACAATAGATCACAAAGATCTACATACAAGTATCTATCCAGATTTAATCTCTCTCCACACAGAGGAGTTTTAGAATTTACAAGCAATTTAGTTCTAACTGCACAAAAATCTGGTGAGAAAACACAAGCAGGCACTCTCTATGCAGTTCCTCATTCTTTCATTTCTCATTCTTTTTCCTAAATAAGTCACTTCAATTCCATAACAGAATACTTGCAGAATTCCAGGGTAGCCCACTGAGGAAGGTAAAGTTAATAATTATGGAAAAAACCCCTGAAAGTTATCCCAAACCTAGTAGCACAACTGAAAGAATTCCACTGAAGTTCAGCATATTATGGTCATTTCATCAATATCAAATTTATGTTACTTACATTTAGATATATTTTTAAAGAAGTGTAATGAACACAGCCCAAGAACTTTCTAGCCACATACAGTTTCCATAGACAGAGGAGATAACAACAATGCATCTAAACTGGAGCTTATGGATAGAAGATACATCTACAAGGCACTGTGCAGACTCAGGGAGTTTAGGGTGCACGCAGGAATTCAGCTGGGCAGGAGGCTCTGTTTCATCTGTTGTGCTATGAATATCAAACATGCAGAACCACTTGGTGGTAACCTAGGGCTGGAAAAGCTTGACTAGTTCAGTTACTTGCACTGTCACACTCTTCCTACAGAGTGTCAGCAGGCAGTGCTCATTCCTGCAGTTTTGTGAGGCTGTCCGAGAGAAGGGACTTAACAAGAGTATCCCTTCCAGGGTGTCCAGGTCATACAGGCATTATCCTGGGAAACAATTCATGGAACATGATGAAGAGATTTCTAAAACTTGTATTTTACCCAACTCACAAGCACCTTCCCTGCCACTGACCTTCCAAAACAGCAAACACACACCTGCCAGAAAACACATACGTACAGAATACCTGCCATGGCCTTATAGGATCCTCTGTGACACTGCTGATCTCACTTACTGTGGCATGCTGTGATTTACTGAGGAAGAAGAAGAACAGGAGAGCAAGCAGAAGATTCCAGATAGTTTGAGGCAGGAGGAGTCATGGAGTAGCTATCCCAGGAGATGGCAGCATGATGCAGGATCGTGAACAGTAGCAACACCAGCCATACCTTGGCTGTAACCAAGTGCACAAACAATGTTGCTGGACACTGCTAAGCACTGACCTGATGTGTCTCAGTTCTTCTGGGCCCACATACTGTCCCCAGGCCGGTGATAAATCTGTTGGGTAATATTTTCAGCCAGGACAACTTGAGTTTCATGAATTCCAAGATGTGAAAGGCCACTTTTATTAAAGACTGACAGAAAGGCTGAGGTTGGATGGGAGATTTAGAGATTATGTAGTCCAACCCCTGCTCAAGCAGGATCAACCAGAGCCAGTTGCCTAGGACCAAATCTGTATGTCTTCTGAATATCTCCAGGGATGGAGGTTCCACAACCTTTCTGGGCACCCTGTGCCAGTGTTCACCATAAAGGCCCAGTGTGACTCTCCAGGACTTTAGTCACCTTTGCCAGAGAGATGTGAGCATTCCCGGAACAAGCAGCTGAAATAACATGGCACTTGGCAGTCCTTTCCCCTCCACTCTAAACTTTCTTGAGTTTTAAGGATTTTGAAGTATTTGAGGTGTAACCTTCCTTCTCCAAACACCACAGCTATTTTAAAGAACTGTGAGATTCAAAAAGACCTCAGTTCAAAGAAATAGGAAGGAGACCAGATGTAAGATGAAAGATTCAGATGCTTCAGCTAATTTGAGCTTGTGTTCTGCAGACTCCTGTTGCAACTCGTGGAATTCCATTAATATGTGCCTACCTGGATATATTGAACTAAACATCCGTATACACTGACTACTCCTTTGGCAGATCAATCCAAATGCTAGTGAACTCTCTGCAGGAAAGCTGCCTTCTTTTCTCTCCCTAACCTTAGACTGTGTCTGTAAAAAAAGCTTTATTCCTGCAGTATGAAAAATATCTTGACAGGTAAACCCTCTCAACATTCTGTCGTGCCAGAGATTTTGCTATCCTGAGCTTTAGGATGTTTTGACCAGGCCATGGTCAAAAGAGGGAGCACAAGCCCCTCTGCTTTTATTCTCGGGGCTCCTTCACCAGCAGAGATGCTCGGTTTATTTGCTTTTACTTTTTTTTTAACATGGTATTTTCAGTTCTAAATAATTTATGGAAGCTGTCTGGAAATTCAGAACACTCCTCATCACACAGTGCATGAAATCTGAAGATAAATGGATGGTGATTTGGAGCCTGAGAAATAAGAGCTCAAAATCAGGTAGGATTTATAGTTACTTCAGAAATATTTTAAAAAAACCAAACAAACCAAACCAAACAAAACAAACAACCAACCAAGAAACCAAACAAACAAAACAAAAACACACACACAAAAAAACCCAAACCAAACCCAGACCTGGACCTATGACTTTCAATCCTTGAGCAAAACAAATCCTGGAATAGTAGACACCTGTATGTAAATATATGTAGGTACATGTATTGCATATAAATGGATGCATGCATGCATGTATGTGTGTTCTACCACATCTAAAATGAGAGTGAACATTTCTATCCCCTTACAAAGAAGGAAGAAAGTCTTTCTTTTGCAGGTGGGGACAATCAAACACCAAAGACAGGACAGTGATTTCAGCCAGATGGCACTAGTGACAGGGCTGCAGGAGAATCTTGGGGCTTATGCTCAAGGCTGGGTGCAGACCGCTGTGCATCTGCCGAGGGGCTCAGCTCAGCTGAATGTGGTTACAGTTTACAGACAGAACCCTCTTCCATTTGCCAGGCTTTGACCCAAGGCAGAGCAGCTACAAGGCTGTTTGAATTTCTCTGGGCTGCTATAATCTGGAAGGCTTGACTCCCACTCTGTTGTCATAGCCTCAAAACCATATTGTCCCAGCGATGAGAGGGCGTTAAACTGTCATGTCTGGTAAGAGAGTAGACATGCAGGGTATATTACAGCAAGAAGAGCATCCTATGCGAATGCTCTTGCTTACAATATGTGAGGGTCTGTAGGTGTACCTTTTGAAATCACAGATTTTTAAGATAAAAAGAAAATTATTACATACTAGCTAGTTTACAAAGGAGTTGGGGTCAAGGTACTGTGACACACTACCAAAAAGAAACATATGCAGCAATAAAATCAATGAAATCTTTGTGCAAGGAATCGTATAGTTTTCATTAAGCTCAGACTTTGAGGGAGATCCATAGCATTGTCAATGCTCCCAATTTCATGCAGATTCTCAAGACACCTGCTATTCTGGTTCCACCACAATGGCAGATGTGTGCCTCTGAGAATGTGAAATAGCTCTGAAAACATTCCTAGTCCTATTGGTTAGGGGGACAGGTCAAAAACTCGATGCATTTGCACTCTGGGATTCAGTCATAAGATGACGAAATGAACAGATAAAGAGCAATAAAATGTTATTTTATAATTATATCTATGGATTTTCAAGCCCTCCCTCCTCATAGGATTTCTGACTGGCAGTTCTGGAAAGCTTAGTGATTAAAATATGAACACCTAAGAAACTAGCAGATGCAGGTACTGAATTTACTAATGCAACATAAACTGAAATGGAGGCCTGGGTATATAGTCCCAAAAATCTGGGCCTGAAGAAACAGCTGGCTATAAAGGCTTCTGCCCTCCAACAGAGACAAGGAGTAAAGAAAACAAAAATCTACATCTCCTGTTTCACCACAAGCCAAAAGGTGTGAGAGCTTTGATTTCCTCAGAGAAACCAGTTAGCCAGAAAATGAAATGAAACACAGATCCTCCAAGCAGCGCACAGACTTCATTACTGGCATTCCCAGCATCCAAGCTGGGAGAAGTACCAAGAAACGCCAACAGCAGGATAATACCAAGGTGCACACTTAATCTCAGGCTTCAAGGGGACCCTAACAAATCCCAGTCCCCCATTAACCTTTCATATCTCATTTAGCTCATTCAGTCTTACAGCTTTAAGTTGGCTGGAAAATAATTGCAAATTCTGCATCACCAGCTGCATATTGTCTCACAACATATGTGCTAGTCCATATCTTCACTTAATCTGACAGAAACCACACAACAATCTTATTGCAAGGATTGACAGGAACATAGCAAGTATGTTGTCATGAAACAGCACCCAAAGCCAGTTTTCTCAGAGTCAAAGAAAGGAGCTGAGGTTTGAAAGGGCATAATATTTTGCTCCTGAAAAATGGACATTTTTTTTCTCCTCAGTTGCACTGTAATGTTTGCCAATATTCAGTGCTGCTGTTCTCAGAAGAGGGAAAAAGTCTCTTTTTTCACCAGCTGGTGCCCAGGAATAGAAACAGGGCACCTGCACAGTCAGTGTCAGGTTACACATGACCCATTTGGCTGCCAGCTTTAGGTATGGAGAAACATGCTCCTAAGTTGCACTGAGTTCATTTCCAAGTGCTCTGGTGGGTGGAAAAGTATAACGATGAAGAAGAGTGATGTTTCCACCAATTTTAAGGAGTTCTTGAAACTGTTGGGATGCTATAAAGTCATCTCAGTATAAATCTCAATGGGCTATATCAAACTACTTTTCCTGGGACTGCTGAATCTTAGATTTATCCACTTTTCAATGTTAAAGCAACAAATCCAATACTGAGCAACAGGAATGTGCTAAAAAAATTATCATTAATTCCTCTTAACCAGAGTCTTCAAGCCTCTGCTTTTTGGCTTCTCTCACTTATCCCCTCCCTATTGCTACTACTTCTCCATCCTTCCTGACACCCCCTCTCGCAGCTTTGCCCCAACAGTCCAGCACACTAGTCTGCAGCACTGTCCTTTTTCCAGCCCCTGCAGCTGCCTTACCTGCTTCCAAAGTCCTAACAGGAAACATTCAAGTAGAAGGCTTGAAAACGGAAGAAAATGTTTCCTTAACACTGATGCTGTTCTCTGGAACATACAGCTTGAGCTCCCAACTTCGCCTTAGAATGGGAGAATCTAGTAAGTTGGTATCAGTGCTCTACATTGGTTTATGAAGCCTTCTGCTCATCAGAGCTTAAACCATTTCTCCATTGAAAGTCTTAACTACATTCGTACCAGCTCCCTTCATCCCTTTATAGTTCTCTGGGTATAAACTTTATGCAAAAATATCTTCTAATGTTTCTTCACATCGCTAGAATTACAGAAAGAGGTTTCAATGAAAATGAGAACAGCATTCAGGCTGCCTAAAATAAGTTATTTGTGCCTTTTGATAGGACATAATATACTTTGTTTTTCATTCTGATTTTTCATACCACTATCACCACTGATTTTGAGCACTCTACTGTGAGATTAAACAGTGAAACGGAAATTAAAGATCAAAGAGATGTGAGACAAATCCTATGATTTCAGCATACTCTTCAAAGTGTTGTAACTCTTGTGCTTTTGTCACGTGGCCCCTGCTCATCTTCTAAGTTATCTACCAGTGTGGTGAGCACTGTTTTGGGAATGTCCATGTGGGCTGAAAACTCTACATAAGTGAGAGGGACTTCTGCACATATAGGTATCTGGTGAGATGAAAGAGTACTGTGCCAATAGGCTAATTATCAGGTCACACCTCAGTGATGTCACATAGGCTGAGCCTGGCACCCTACTGAAATTATTTCTGAGCTCCTGATTCTGGAGCAGGCTCATTTGGGGCAACTTTGCAGCTCTCCACATAATACAGGATTGCCCTGTATGACTTTCCCTGTGTGCTCCAAAGTATTTAACTTTTAACAATAGTTAAAATGCTCTCTTGCTGATCAAGCATATATTATGAAGAACAACATATATTAAAGTTTAAGATTGAATGTAATATTTCTAACTTAGGACCAGGCCCAATCACATCAATAAGGGCCAAAGAAAAAGGGAAAAAAATTAAAACCAGACTTCTAGGAAAATTCTCAATGTCAGAGACTTCTGTGAAGGCAGCAGAAAAAGCAATTAAGAACTGGGTCATAGTGGAAAAATGGTTACCATTTACCTGACATCAAAAGGCAGGCTTGAGAGATTTAATACAGTATGTGATAGTTAAACATAACATGTAACTTGCTGGCCTCAGAAAGCAGCAGTTACTAACAAATCTGAACAAATTCCTTCTCATGCAAGTGCCATTACTAAATCTATTCAATGCTAGGATGGAGCACAAAACTATCCAGTACTCCTGAGTGAAAGGAAAAATATGAACAAAACACATTACTTAGCAACTCACGTGACAATTCATCATGATAGAAAACTTTCTATTCAGAAGTACTCATCAGCTTGCAGATGCATGCCTGCATCAAGTAACAGGAAGAAAAGAATAATTCTAAAATCATCCTAATAAGAAGTATAATAAACAGTTTTGTCTCACAAAACCTATACAAGAGTCAAGCTAATTTTTACTCTGCATAATGAAGTTTAGTAGACACATACAAACTAATTCTTAATTAGCTAAACTGGGTCCTGGGCATGGTATTGGCACTTCAATATGGCACCTAAGCCAAACAGCGTTTCTGAGAGGCAGGATAAATTAGCCTAGATAGAGCACTCTGTAAATACAGCTGTAGGTTTGCCAGAGCCTAAATTTAAGTGTAGTGCTTACAGTTGGTTAAAGTTAAATAGAAATAACCTGACTCATCTATACCAGAAAATCTTATGTGTGCACCACTGTGCCAACACTAGTGACCTAAGACCCTCGAAAACAAATATGTCACCTGATGGCAGGGTAAAACTTACCCTCCACTTGAAACTAAGCAGTGCGGAAAGCACAGCTAAAAGTTGTAATTGCTCTAGTTCACTGAGTGTTCCCTGGGGCACTGTATTCTGAAGCCCAGAATAAAAGCCATCAGCATCCTGAATGGAGCTGTCAAGTCACACTTGTTAGCTAAATTGGCTGAGAAGATGAAAAATCCCCTTTCACTTGCAATTGATAGAGGCAATAATTCAGGCCTGCCAGAAGAAGACTCTAACAAAGATGACATCTGAGGCAATTTCAAACCATCTAGAACTCCTTGATGGGTTTCTGTGAATTGGGCTCCCATGGGACTTGCAGAGATAAGTAGAGCCTTGTATAAAAATCTTTCCATGGCTGAATGTTTATACAGCACAGAACACTGTATTTTCTTAACGGCAGGTATTCTGTAGAAAGGTATTCTGTAGAAATGCAAAGAAGTTAGATGTGGTAGACTTTGATGGTCAACACTCATCTGTTTGCCCAAAGTTCCAAGTTTATGCCGTTTTTTTAATGGGTGCTGGGATGATTCTTAAAAAAGTATTTGAGAAGGCCTCCAACTGCTCATTCAAAAGCAGTGAACTCAGAGTGTATACCACTACAAAAATCTTCTTGCCACCCAAAGCAAGGCGGCAGAGATTAAACCCCCTAAGGCTTTGCTCTGTTAGGAAGAAGTTTTCCTGCTGTTCTGAGTAGATGCTAAAAGGTCTCAGCAGAGACATTTACATCCACTGGATGTACAGGAGAATTCTGTAGACACAGAAATGTATTTTTAACTGTTCATGTTATGAATGCAAGAGTTCCTAAGAAATCACCTAAACAAGTTTGGAGAAACTCCAGTGGTATTTCAGTAAGGCACAGATAAGAAAGCTCTCATCTAATTTCTAAACCATGAAGAATATCTTCCTGATGACAGGTTACTTGGAGTACGCAAATGCCACTTGCAAAAATTTACATGTTTTCTAATGGTGTTGCTGCTTTTCTTGTGGAAGCTGGCATTTCTCCTTGTGAGCTGTCACTGCTACAAAACCCAGCTCTACACCATTTAGTCTACAGATGGGACCTGAAGATCGGGAAACATTCAAAGCGGGTAAATACTGCTCTCAGTGGAACAATTCATAGTTCTTATCAAAGGATGGAGACTAAAGATACTCCTTACAGAAGCCAAAGTACCTGAAATGCTAAAGGGAAGAAAAACTGCAGGACATTTCATGTTATGCTTTCTTTTTTTCCCCCAAATGTTGCTGATCCATGCATTGGACACAACCTATTTGTCTCAAGACTGATAATGGCTGCAAGGCTTATTCATACATACTCCTGCAACACAAACACAGAGACAATTTTTGTTAGAAGTGCCTAAAGACAGAAGACTGATGAATCATACTAGGAAAGTGAATGTTGCTCTCTGCTCCTCACGAGAACAACCACAAACAACATTGCTGGAAATCTCTTCTGAAGTCGGCCTAAAGAGAGTTCACCAAATCTGAAAGTTGACCAGAATCTCTACTTGTTTGGCATAATTTCCACCTGTAGAGCATGGGAAGAGCAGTGTGCTTGTCTGAACAATTTAAGCAGTGGGTGGATGGTCGGTGTTTGCAGCTGGCTGGGGGCAGAAACGGCCAGTCAATAACAAGAAGCACTTGGGATTCTGTTTCACCACTATTACCATTCTTATCTAATATACAACCTTACAGAGATGCTCTGTTGTCAAGACAGTCCCACTAATAGATGTTACACTAAATACACTTGTATTTTTACTTGCATTTATTAACACAGTGGGTTTTATATTTTCAAAATAGAAAACTACACTGAGCTACTAAACAGCTCATATCTCCATTCAAGTGCTAAGCAAGTCTCCCACAAGTCTTCAGTTGAAACTGGGCAGTTCTGCAGTAAGAGGTTTTGCAGGAATTCTTGGGAGAGGCTTTTACTTAATAAAGCCAGTACCAGCCTTTTTTTCCTTTAAGGAAAACTGGCATCTGGAAGAGTCATATTTTAAGGAATACAGCCTAAGGCAATCCATTTTCTTGAAAGAAGCCCAATCCAACACACAAAGCAGCTGGGTTTCAGTGCTAAAAATTAGATCTCAAATGTCACAATTGAGCCCTTCAGGCACAGGAAGAGATGTATTTCACTCAGAGTTCTCTGTCTAGAGAGGCCCTTCACCTCACCGAGAACCTTGAAATCTGCTAAACTGAGAAATCATAAATCTTTTTAAGCCTTCTCCTCTTGGGTGAGCTTCAACATCACAGAGTCATCAAGGAGGCTCCCAAGCCCCGGTGCAGATTTTTCTATACTGATCGACATAATCTAGAAATGTGGTTTCTAGAACAAAACGTCCATGACTTCACCTCCAGAGGAGTTGTTCTGAAATCTAGGTGATAAACTCCAAGCTTTAATGACCAAAGACTGTGAATAGAAGATACAAATTTCTTTTTGCAATAGATCTTTATCATTATAAGATTCAGCACAGATTCTCCTTTCTAATGATGAGAAACTAATCTCCATGTTTCAGAAAGATCAACTCTTTAGTTGGAGATCATGAATTTACATAAACCTGGCCTTTCTCTCTACCACCAGCTCCCCTGAGAGTTGAGTGCAATGTGTGAAAAGTGCAGACTAGTAAGTAAATTCAAAGGGTAAAAAATGTCCATTCACTAGCCTGAAGCAGTGAATGCAATTCTTAATGCTTTTTGCTTTAGCAAGGCTCCTCATCTCTCAGAGGCACCTCCATGTAATCTAAAAAGACAGATTCTGGCAAGTCAAACCAGCCTAATTTTAAGTCTACAGCAGGATGTTTCCTCAGTGGAATCCTGATAAAATCAAGAACATGTACAGTTCATTTCCTCTTTGCAATTTAAGTTATTGCATTAAAAAGTAAATGTGTATAGTGTAGTCTTGAAGTTTATAACTTCCTTGAAGTTACCTACAGGCATTTGACTTCTATTCTGTGGGTCTACTGTGATGGCATTTTACCAGCTTTCACTATCCCGGATTGCCTGATGTGAAATGTAGCATATGATTTATAAGCTGTAAAATATTCTTTCTGTACTCAATAAGTAAACACAAAGTAACAAGACATATCATATTTGGTCCACTTAGGTGCCTGTAACACATAAACCAAACAAGGAAAAGGCCCTTTTACTTCCCCCTTAAGATAATTTTTAGCATTTCTTCTTGAATGCTTCCTCTTCAGGCTATTTTTAAACTGGTATTAAGATGACATTCAGCTATCCAGAACAATCTCCCTGGGAAATATGGCAAGAGGAGTCCCCATCACTGGAGATGTTGAAGATTCAACTGGACAGGGTGCTAGATAATCTCACCTAGGCTCCCATCAAAGGTTGGTCCCTTTCAATCTGGGCTGTTCTATGATTCTGTCTCACATAATTCTTCACTGCTTGAGCACTCTGAGGCTCAAATAACAAAATAATTTTTCTCTTTTTTGAGTTATTCACATTGAAAGCTCCAGACAGAGACTGATAGTTGTACCCAATGTATAGTAACACAATTTTCCAGATAGAGGCCTGCAAGTGAGGTGACCTGCTGTTTTTACTACTCTCACAGTAGACTCAAGCTCTCAGAGAGTTCAGGAGACCTTGCAAAGGACTGTGATTTATGGATTCATGGTCTGTTGAGGACAGCAGAAGATGAGATCTACAGAAGGAACTGGCACATGAAAAAAAGGAAAGATAAATGCAGGGCAACTTACAAAAGGGCTTGGCTTCAAACAGAGGTGGTGCTTTCTTTCCTTAAATGTTTTCAAATCCCACTGATGCTTCTGTGGCTCTAAATGGGTTTGAGAACCTTTTTAAATACAGCCTAGCTTTCACAAAAGATTGAAGATGTGTAGCCCTCATGTTTAGCTGAAAAATGCTTTTGGCATTACATGACAGAAGTGGCAGGATCGTTTTATCTAGCAAACAGCTTTAGCAAGCTACATGGTGTAAAAGCCCAGCATATATCATACAAAACACTTTCAAGGAGGTGTCACTGACCATGTCCTTGGGTTTGGGCCACGTCTCTGCTGTTTGACCTCCTGCTTGTATGCAACCTGCAATTCTGATTTAGCTATGGAGCTGCCAAAGAGTTGCTTCTTGATCATATCCAGGATTATATATCTATATATAATATGTGTGTGTGTTGCACATTATGCAACATTTATCCTCATTATTTTAGACAGTCGTCTAAAGATAGTTGACAAGAAATAGTAAAATAAGAGATAGCTAGAAAAATAGAGAAACACACAAATCAGGGCAATGTCAGGAAGGAAACAAGCTATCATTATGCCTTTTCTTTAAAAAACAAACCAAACCAAACAATTATCCAAACCTAGTATTTTCAAATATACGACTTTGGACACTGTTCTTTGAAATTTATTTACTATTCCCTTTTCACATCTTAAACTTTCCTAATTGAAGCCTGTATGAAAAATCCCATAACTCTGTGGGTAATTATTACTTGTGCTAGCTCTCCTATCAACTGATTTTTTTGTTTCCTCATGTAAGCAATGACTGCTTTCTTGTTCCTTCCCTCTTTCTCTTCTTCCTCCTGAATGCTCTTTATCATACCACCCTAGCTGCTTTTCTTTTAAAACTGCTGCCAGAATGACCCTCTATGAAACACTGCCTTGAAGGTTTCCTGTCAGTGTTTTAAGCTGTTATGCTTCAGATACTGCAGAGATAAGCACCAAAAACACTGGGGGAGGAAATCAATAAAATAATGTAAAATAATCAGCATGATATGGTTGAGAGATAAGCCACAGCATGCAAGACCTTTCGATCAAAAGAATGTGAAATGGTAACAACTAATGACTTGCCAGACCCTGATTAACTAGAAACGAATGCACAGTGTAAGGGTTAGGTTTCAAGTAAGCCCTGAAGATAAAGACATGTCACATACAGTTAAGTGAATGCAGCAGGGCTACAATTGGAGAAGACTTTCTGTTCCTAAAGATATTTCTGGCCTCATCATTACTTTTGAGAGGGAGTCTCTTTCAACACGGAATTTCCTGTATCTAAATGCATACTTGGCTAATTGTTTCCACTCTAGTTTTCAGATTTTTAAGTTCTGATTTTTGATGCCTTTGCGCTTATACCACTGAAAACAGTTTATACCCATCTTGAAAAGGGAATGTAACATTTGTCATATTCTCGGTTCTGTGCATTCTTTTTGCAAAGATGTATAAAGTACGTAAGGTGTAGTTTCTTTCTGTCTGCACACAGTGTAGAAAGATGGTAGTATCTGTTATGTTTAAGAGAGAAGGTACAAAGAGAAGAAAAAAACAGGGCAGAATCTTCCTATTCACATTGCCTACTAGACTCAAAATATGTTTCCCACCAATTCAGGGAGCATAAAATGGACTTCAGATATGCAGTTGAAACAAGGAAAGCAAGATCAGTAACTCTCAAGTATCTCATAGAATCAATAAAATACTGTTGTTGTTGTTGTGTACATTTAAAGGCCTGAAGCAAATCCTCTCCCTCTCACAGCCTCCCTGCTAGGGAAGGAAAAAACCGGCTATGAACTTCTCTACTCAGGTGGGTCATCCTTGCAGGCAGCGCAGATGCAGTAGCTAATGTGAGCTAATTAGACAATAAACTACAGGCATTTCCAACCAGCCAGCTGGCTCTCATCCTGGTATGACTCAGCTTCTACAGGGCTTTCCTTTTTACTAAGTTTGCAGCAAGTTATGGGGCCAAGTGTCCCTACAGTGCTTTGTCCCACTTCTGGGTCCAATATTGTGAACTAAAGACAGCGAGCCATTCTGGAGACACTTGAAGTTTAAGTGGCCAGAATGAAGTATGTAAAGTCCAGGAATCAAATCCAGGAAACAAGGGCGTGACATCTACGCATACAATTTTTTTGTTGTTTTTTTTTTTTTTTCTTAAAAAGCTTGAAAAATGCAACATGCACAATGAATCTTCACACTATTGTTAATAAACAGCAATGCCTGCGTGTGCAGACCACGAGTCATAGTGATTGACTATCTTCAGTGGCCTGCTGTCTCTTAACCCACATACATATGCATGTTTCCTTCTGGGGCATACTAGGTTCGGTAACCAGCTGTGTCCTAATACACAAGCAAGCTTTCCTGTAGGGCAAGTGCCCAGGCAGGACTTTGTGACACATTTACAGTGCCCATCAAAGGCAGCCAAAACCAAGGATACACTACGTCTCTAAAAGCCTCTAAGCCACAAACCGTGGGAGTCAGGGAGAATACTTATGGTGAGCTGCAGCTGCATGCCTACCCTGTCTGCATCTGTCCTCAAAGCCTGCTGCTGGCACTGTTTGAGATAAGATACTGCGCTGGACAGACCTCTGGTCTGAACTGGCATGGCCATTCCCGTGTCCTAATGCCCTGTTGACGGCTTGATATGTTCCATGCTCACTAATCCATTGTGACAAGGACTTGTTCTAACACTTCAAACTTCAAAGCAGACATTTTTTTAGATATTTTAAGCCAAGGAAATATTTCTCTCAGCACTGGCTGGTTTTAGCACTGCAAATGTTGGAAAAGAGGCCACATTTTAATGTTTTATTTCCATCTGCTGACCAATGAACAAGTTTGATGCAGTGAATGGTCAATTAAAATCAAACACAGGCAGAAAAAGGCAAAACCCTGTTTCAGTTTTGGAACTTTAGTCCTAAACTGCAAACATTTCAGAAATTTCCATAGGAGTTTATAGGACCACTGCCTAGGTAAGCCAAACCACTAAGGTCTCAGTAACGCTCCATCCATAGCAGGGCAGATCAAGAAGATTAGCTGAGTCCTCCTCTGCCCCATCCTAACTTCAAAAGTAAAGAAGTATATTGCTAAAGCTGAAACAACAGCCACAGACGTGTATACCTCAAACATTTCTGCTGTCAAGAAGGCCAGATGCTCCTGTGCCATATGGCAATGAAAGAAATCATATTTATGAGTTCGCAGAGATTAGGAAACCTACTAAATCATCATCCTGAGAAAAAAATTACTTCACTTTTTCATTACATAGGTACAGTGCAATTTCTACTGTGTTTGGCTTGTTACCTACAGCCTAGAACTATCACCTCAGTGTCTTTAAGATTAGGATGTAACCATCTCTTATAGGAAAAAGTACCCAAATAGCATAGTTAAGCAAAATGTAGTTGTGCTATGAATAAGAAAAACATCTTCCTTATTTTCATAACTAACAACTGGATAAAGGTTGGGACATACCTGGAAATATGTATCTAGGTTGACCAGACTCCCAAGCCCCTAATACTGCAAACTCTACAGCCATTGCAGAACACATGAGCATGCTCTGGCCAGCTTATGAATTAAAAAATATATAAGAAAGAAAAGATTTCTGAAAAACAGAGAAAAGTATTCAAATATGCGCTAGTTTTAAAGGAAAGGTGAATTCTAGATCTTACTGATATTTCTAGAAAGAAAAAGAAACCCAAAATCCCCCACAATGTAAGTCTAATTCCTCCAGGTAGTATCTGCAGTCGTACTATTTATTTTCTTTTTTTCTCCCGTTTCCCCATTTCTTCTGTAAAAATCTTCCGTAAATCATAGTGGAAGTTCATTGAGCACAGGGTAATCTTCTTATAAACCATATATGCAAAGTGAGCATATTCTGAATAAAAGATAAGTTTCTTTTCTCCCTCATTACCTTTGATTACAATGAAGTGACCTTCATTGTTAGTTGAACTTGTGACACTAGCAAATTGAGAGAAACATGACAGACTGCAAAGCTGTATATCTACTTATAGGTCTCATTTGCTTTAAACAAGTATGAAATCACTACTTGTAGGAAAATGCTTTAGCCAGAAATACAGTTTTTAAGCTAATATAATTTCTTCAAAATTGGGACAAATGAAAATAAAATTATCAAGAGAAGTCTTGTTTTACTTCAAGTTTTTTTAATGTCATCTAGAACAGGCCAGTGGTTATAGAAGAGATTATAAAGTACACAGATTCTCTACAAAATTACCTGGAATTACTTTTTTCTATAAGTCACTGTAATTTGAAATAAATTAACTTATATTATGTACCTCAGTAGAAAACCTACAGAAATTTTAATGAGTTATTTTCTAAATATCAGGAAGATAAAGCAGGATCAAAAATTAACTTTCACCATTACAAAGTTGTCTTGCAATGCAAACTGAAATAACGACATTAACCTTCAAATAAAATTACCAATAAGCACACTAGCAACTATTATTAACAATTCAATCTCCAGCGAAACATTTTGGTATTTTTAAGCTATTTTCCAAATATTTTGTATTAACAGGCAATAAAGTGTGTATGTGCAAAAAAAAAAAAATATTTTAAGGAAGGGTTTAAAACATGGTGAAGTATTTAGCATTTTCTTACAGCTTTGAGCAGCTGAACACTCTGGCACTGCATTTTGACACAGAATAACTTTTCTGATGGCCAAGAACAATTGAAATTATCAAAATGAGGAGCATTTCCTGCAACTGCTGGTGTTTCATTTCCCAGTAAAAATTAAAAATCCAGTTACAGAACTGCTTATTCCAAGACATATGCTTTAAACACATACAGAGTTCCTACAGGCTCAAAATGGCTAACTACATAATGGGTTTGGATGCTGACAGCTTAACTATTCATACAGCTTAGAAAAATTACTCTGATATTAAGCCAACTCATTTGAAGGTTGTACCTCCTGATCTCACTAATTTCACAAATAAATTCATGTTAATGTAGCCTTGAAATGAGTACGTGTTGAATAACAATATAAATCAAGAGATGACTCTTGAAATTTCCCTTGTCTTTGTTCAGGTACCAAATGGACACATGATAAATCTCATTTTCCCACCCAATCCAGTAACATTCCCCTTTTCTGTGATCTCAAAGTTGAAATTTAGTCAGGGATAGCTGAAGCAAACTTCTTTTGACCTCAAGAATGCACTCCTGGGTAGAAGATTAAAGGGTTATTACTCCTGTGCTGAGGGCACTTGTCTACTTCTCCTGCACAAATAAAACCTACTGATTCCTTCCAAGGGAAGAAAAGGAGTGCACACAATTTTTTGTTAAAAATCATGCTATGAAGAGTCAGTTCACCAAATGCCAGATGCTTTCCTCCTCAGCACGTTTAAAATCAACATTTAAAATGCCAAAATACATGAAAAAGACCAAAAGTATTACCCTGATGCATTTAGAATAATAAAGGGATGTAAAATTAAACTAAGAACTGGTACTTAGGTCAGCAAAGAACTACAACTTGAAACTTCTCCCTCTGACAAGAAACAGGTTAGTATCACGTATCCTCACAGACACTGTTGACACAAAGAAAGTTGATAAAGTGCACAAGGAAATTACCTTGAACCGTCCAACAGAAATGAGGAGAGAAAAGAAAAGTCAAGAATTTTTTTGGTCTTTTATAATTTCCAGTCATGCTTCCTTCTGAACTGAAGGGCTGAGAATAAAGATGAG
The DNA here is from genome assembly GCA_038380795.1 of Pyrocephalus nanus. Taxonomy (NCBI): domain Eukaryota; kingdom Metazoa; phylum Chordata; class Aves; order Passeriformes; family Tyrannidae; genus Pyrocephalus; species Pyrocephalus nanus. Next base: position 75,322,085 of record CM076260.1, on the reverse strand, counting down.
GAAGGTCAATGCATTATGCTATTACTGGCAGCTGAAACAGCAGCAGAAACATGAAGACACATTCCTGATCTCTAGCAAGAAAGTATGATAACTAAAGATAGATATCACTGGGAGGTAGACTTCAACAAATTCTAGCTTGGAATTTTCTTGTTTTTTTTAATCCTCATATACTTCTACAATTTACTGAATATTCCAGAAATAGCACAAAGGTTAATACTGAGAGGGTATACAGAGCCTACACTATTACATAGTTATTGTTGTAACTGCTGCAATTTGAAAGATCACACTCAAGAGGAAGCCCATCAGAGATCTTCTGTGCTTCTCTATAGCATTGCAGGGAAAACACAAATGATAATCCAGTGCAGAAGCTTCTCTGTGAAAATAATCCTGAAACTGGTGTCATTTAGCTAACTATTTGGAACATACTTAGGAACAGCTTTATGAACAGCACAGAGGATCTTCTGAATTAGCAACTTGCTCTCAAAAAGGGAGCGAGTCCACTCGAGTAAAATGTGCACCATGATTTAACTTACATGATTAATTAGTTACCCCTTTGGTATAAATCATAATTATTCAGGCAAGTCTAATGCAAGGTTTATTTTTTTGTTATTATTTCTAGTGATTAAAACTCAGCTGCTTGTAAAAGATAGTTTTCTATAGTAAACTGACATTGAAACTTGCAGCAATATATGATTATATAGCTTCATTTAAAATTTAGAGATATCTGCAGACATTACAGTCTTGGTTGTACTTTCACAAAATACCTAAAGTAATTTGATCTACATATAACATTTGGAAGCAAATTTTAGAGATTCCTGAGTTGTGAATCCAGAAACACGAAGTAAATCAGATAGCCTCTGTGTGTATAGAACACTTGTTTCAGTTTTATGGCACTGTCAAAAGTGAATCACGTTTCACCGCCTCCTTTCCCTGAGGATGACTGCCGAGGGAGGTACAAGACTCCTCTGTAGACATAAATGGAGAAAGTAATGAACTCAGGCTTAATAGCAACTTTACTGTATCATCTAGGAAGGAGTACAGTTACATGATATATAAAGTTATATATGGAAGAGTTTCTTGCTGTTTTAGTCTGACCTAACTGTGTATTTTGTATGAAAATGACATTAAAAGAATTCTGTATAGAAATTGAAGCAGGATCTCCCAGGGCCTTCACTTCTTGGGAGGGAATTCTGTGGCTGGGGTAGGCACTAAAAGGGGGTCCGTGACTGCACACAGCATGGTTTCTCCTGTTTTGACTAAACTCTCTAACCAACCACCTAAATACAAATTGTCCAGATTTTTTTTTTCTAATTATATTGCCTAGGATATGTAAAGCTACTTAGTTAACATCATGTCTTAATTTTTATTGTTTTCACTTGTACTTAAAACCCTTAAGTATGACCATGCCTCATATGAAACAGTTGCATATAAAAATACCCTTTGGTGCTATGCTTTTAGAGACACAGGATGGCATACAACTCAGAAATTCTGGACTAAGTGGCTTACAGCCCCTTTGGGGTCTTTCTGATGCTGCCAAGGGGCCACAAAGAACTGCTGAAATAATTGACAGGGGTGGAAACTTAGAACTTGAGCCAGGGATGTCACCACCAGAACATCCGTAATATGTTCCTGAAAAATCAACAGGGCTCCATGCTGCTCTCTGCCCTGGGAAAGATGTCCTCAAAAAACCTCCTAGCAGACACAAGCACGCTAGAGAACAGAAGCTCAGCTCACATCAGTACACAGTACCATAACTCAGCCTTTAGTCTGCTGTCTTCAAAGACCACACTGGAAATACTTCGGTGCAAGGAAGTATTTGTCCACTTGGCTGCTTGTGGCAGCTGACACAGAGGTCATGATTTGGAAGTCCACACTACATGCAGTTTCAAATGATAAACACATCCACTTCACCCTAGAGTAGCAGCACTTCTTCAAGAAATACCAGGTTTAGCTGAGATGGAGCTAACCGTCTCCATAGCAGCCCCCACAGTGCTGTGCTTTGCATTGGTAGCTAGAAAGGTGTTGATAACACACCAGTGTTTTGGCTATTGCTGAGCAGTGCTGGCAAACCATCAGCACTGTCTCTCCAACATTTTGTCCCCTCCATCAGTAGGCAAGATGTGGGAAAGTTCTTGAGAGGGGACACAGCTAGGACAGCTGACTCAAACTGACCAAAGGGATATTCCATACCATAGGATGTCTGCTCAGATATGAAAGCTAAGAAAAGGAGGAGGAAGCAGGGGCGTTTGTTATTTACATTTGCCTTCCAGAGCAACAACTACATGTGCTGAAACCCTGCTTCCTGAGAAGTGGCCAAACATTGCCTGATGCTGGAAAGCAGTGAATAAAATCTTGGGGGTTTTGCCCTTTTCTTGTGCATGTGCAACCTTTCACTTTAGGCCTTGTCTCAACCTACGAGTTGTTTTCCATCTATTTTCTTTCCCCTGTCCAGCTCAGGAGGGGTAGTAACAGAGGAGTGGGTTCCTGGTGTGCAACCAACGTCAACCCACCACAAAAACAGTCCAACAGAAAAAAAGAGTCAAGTGGGTGAGAAACGAGTGCTTACTAAGTTTTCTTTAAGCATCATGAAAAGGTTTCACCTTATTTTTGATTCTTGAAAATTTGAATTAATGAGTTGTCTGAAGCTTTTTTAGCTACTTTATTGTCTACAAGGACAAGACACATTCTGTACTGGCAGAGTTCACGTCTCATCCCTAAGAACTACAAAAAATGGATCTGTGATCAATCTACAGAATACAGATTGTCCATTATTAGCTATTTGAAAGATTCATGAGATACCATAAATTGGCACAAATACTCTTGCCTAATCACAGCAACATGCTTGTCATTGCAAGGGGGCTTTAAAATGGCTTTAATTTGCATTTCTCTGCTTTTAGAGTTTAAAATGTAGGGTTCACTTCACAAAAGGATGCTAAATATGATGATGTTGGGCTTTCAGAGTAGAATTCAGCCCCTGTCCATTGAGAGAGGGAGGAGTGACAGAATGGGGCACACAGGTTACCACAGGCCCTGAAATTGGGCAGCTAAGCAACTGAAAGGTAGTAGAGGGCACATCAGGAGCTGGCGTTGGCTCCCTGTGGCTCCATCATTACTGCACTCAGCATTGCCAGAGTGTGACGACTTCCCAGTGCACAGCCCAAGCGGAGTGCTCTGACCTTGACTTAAAGACAGATCTGGAATCAAGGTGTGGATTTTCCATTCCTACTTGTAAAAAGTTAACATGTTGTGGAAAACAGAGCCACGTATCCTTGAAATACAGAAAAAGGGATGGCTAGAGAACCCATTGCACTCATATAGGAGGACAGATATATGGATTCCAGAGACTAGTGAGATTCACGGTTTTTTCCTTCTTCCCAAATATTTAAAAAAATCCAACCAAAGTTGTATTGTTTAATATTAACAAATATAAGCAGTCCTGGAAGCAGAGGAGACTGACCTTATTTTGATGATTAGTCCTAAGGAAGCAAGGAGGATTCAAGGGCGTACTTATGTGCCTATTAGACACTTGGGCATAAGAGGAGTAATACTCTATGGCCTCTGTTTCTTTTTCATCAGGAAGGGTTAATACATTTTTTTCATCCTTTCTTTTCAAGGCAAACTTCATTATAAAAGACAACCCAGCAGTTCATCAAAGAACACCATCATGGGGTTTTTTTTTTGTTTGTTTGAAGGGATGTAATGCACCAATATAACAAAAATAAAATCAGTATGGCAAATCTCAATGTAACTAATAAATGAAAAGATCTAGGAGAGTTCAAAAGCTTGAAAATTACTTGCAGATGTGTTCAGGTACTTAACAGTAATGGGACACTTGTATCTGTAGATACATCAAGACAAAGAGCAGGAATGTGAAACAGTCTGTGCTAAAATACATTCTAAGGGGAAGACGACTTTTATGCTCAGCTTGCCTAACTTCTAATGAGACACTGAACAAAAGAGTATACTCTAGACAAATGAATAGCGGTACTTCTTTTACGGTAATTCAAACTTCATTTTGAAATGGCCTCAGATTATGCTTAATAACAGAATTAGAGTTTGTGCTGTTTTGTTTTCCAGCCATGGACAAAATGAAATTCTTTATTTTTATGTTCAAAATAAGGACTCTGATTACCCCTTATACCAAAAGAATTTTTAAAAATAATGGTGGAAATGGGCCTCAAATTACATCTGTGTTTATTTTAGGCCTTCACTACATTGTCTGCATGGTCCAACATGGATTCTGAATAAATGAGAATTAAGGTCAAATTCTATTTAGAAGAAAGTAAAAACAAGAGGTAATTATTTTTTTTTACTTAATCTGAAATTATTACAAAGAAATACCTAATTCATGGTACTCTGTAGCAACCAATGGGGCGCTACAAAAGATACTCTGACAAAAAGGTACTCAGAAAATAAGATTTGTCAAGAAGACAAGTGTCTCAGAATAGGTCAGTGTTAGCTGCCTCATTCTCCCCAGTAGTGATGACCTGAGCCTGATCTTCTTCAGGTACTGTATTTTGGAAATTCTTCAGTGGATCCTAACTACTTAATCAAAAGTATTAATTTTTCACTATCCTAAGGTTATGGGTAAAACAAGATAAAATGCACCAACCAAGTATAAACACATCTCAGCTTATTTCAGTAATCCAGACAACTCCACAGGATGTGTACAAAGGACTCCACTTTCAACAGCTCATGTATAACCATGTACATAAGTGCTGCATATGTCAAAAACCAATTCTAGCTTCCCACGTGAAATGAAAGGCTCCATGCTGATCATTATCAGCCAGAAGTGAGATCCTGAGGCAATGATAAATCATGAAAACAGCTCAATGCTCAGCAACAGGCAAAAAGAGGCAATCAAATATTGGAAATTTTAGCAAGGGAATAGATTAATATGTTGCTATGCCACTATGCAAATTTGTCGTTTCTTCACCTTGAACACTGTATGCAGTTTTTGTCCCTTCATCTGAGAAAGGAAATGTTGGAGCTGGAAGTGGTTCAGAGAAGGGCAAAAGGGACGTTGACACCATGGAATGGCTTCTAGGAAGGGATAAATGGCATAGGAAGGCATAAAAAGAAGGAATGAATGTCTAAACTACATCTCTTCAGACAGGAACAAATTACTTTGGGGAATGTGAAAAGGGCCTAGAGGCCCTAAAGGGCTGGGCAATCACCAACCATATGAAGTTTAACAAACACAAGTGCTGGACTCTGCACCTGGGATGGGGCAACCCTGGATGTACTTACAGACTGGGGAATGAGATGCTGAAGAGCAGCACTGGGAAAGGGATGTGGGGGTCCTGGTCGATGGTAAGCTGAATACGAGTCAGCAGTGCCCTGGCAGCCAGGAGGGCCAACCGTGAACTGCAGGGGGGCATCAGGCAAAGCATCGCCAGCCAGTTGAGAGAGGTGATTGTCTCGCTCTGCTCTGCACTGGGGCAGCCTCACCTTGAATATTGGTTTTTTTGGATGCCACAACATAAGAAAGATATTAAGCCATTAGAGAGTGTCCAAAGGAGGGCAACAAAGATGGTGCAGGGCCTTGAGGGGAAGCTGTATGAGGAGCAGCTGAGGTCGCTTGGTCTGTTCAGCCTGGAGAAGAGGAGACTGAGGGGAGACCTCATCATAGTCTACAGCTCCCTCGTGAAGGGAAGAAGAGGGGCAGGCACTGATGTCTTCTCTGTGGTGACCAGTGACAGAACCTGAGGGAATGGCCTGAAAGTTGTGTCAGGGGAGGTTTAGGTTGGATATTAGGAAAAGGTTCTTTACTCAGAGGTGACTGAGCAGTGGAACAGGGTCCCCAGGGAAGTGGTCCCAGCACCAAGCCTGCTGGAGTTCAAGCATCTGGATAATGCTTTCTGGCACATTTTCTTGGGCTTGGGCTTGGACATGTGCTGGGCCAGGAGCTGGATTTTGATGATCCTTGTGGATCCCACCCAATTCAGGATATTTTATGATTCTATGATTCAAATCATAAATGTCATGAAAAGGCTGGACAGGGATTGGTGACCACTGTCGTTTCCTGTGCAAGAACTAGCAGGAATCAAACAAAGATAGTAGGAACCAAGTTCACAAAAATAGAAAAAGAAGTGGTTTGTCACGCACTGCATAAAATATTTGTGTAAATCCTTGCCAAAGGATATTGTGGAATGTGCAAAGCTTATGAGAATTCATGGAGAAAGTGGGTAAGCTCATAGAAAAGCTTCCACTGAAGGTCATTAGGTATAATAAACAACATCTTGCCCAGGAAGTCACTGAGATGCAGACACTGGATGCAGCTCTAGTATTAGAAAGAGGTGTCGGTTTGGGCTTGTCCTGATCTTACTCCTCCTTAGGAAATAGTTTACACTCATTGACAGAGTGAAGAAACTGAAGTACATGGACCTTCGATATGACCTATTATAGTTCTTCTTGCACATAACACACTTACTCAGGAGGGGTTATGCTATACATTGCGTGCACATGCTTTCACTCAGATCTGGGCAGAAGCAGGACTACTGAATAAAAAAACTAAATAAAAGAAAGTACAAGTCAACATTTAAAGAAGTGAGCCACCAAAGACTGTACATTCAGACATATCCTATACAACGAAATAGAGTATGTTTTTATGTTTTTCCCTGAAGCTAAGTGTTGAGTTACTTTGGTTTGTCCTTTTATATACATTTACTATCCAGCAGCATTTACATTTAATATCTACCAGTATTTGATAGACTACTTCCTGATGAGAGGGAACCTTAATCCAGAGAGCAGCAATTATTTATTTTCAAGACATCAGTTAAGGTTTTGCATTTGCCTAAAGATATGGAAGGTACTGCACACGATAAGTATTCAACATGAGAAGTTACACATGAAAGAGAACAAGTTAATTTAAGAATATAATGTTCTAAAAAGAACACCTAGGCCTTTTTTGTGCTAAATTTCATCTATTTAATGACAGGAAGTGTATTCTCAAACTTAAGACTACTAAAGAGATATGAAGGCAAAAAACATTGACCACTCTATTGCCAGGAAACAGTAAAATACAATCTGAAACAAACAGCCTTTAAGTTATAGCTACAATAATTGAACTTCAATTTCTGAAAATCTTTGCAGTCAGAAAGGAAATGTAAGTTAAACCATACTCAGAGCTGTGTGCACATTGTTTGCAGCATCAATTATTATGTGGAGGCTTTAGGAAGGAAACAACTACAAAATTGGCTGAAATTTTGCCTCCACTGGAAGCATGAGAACAAATCACTGGCAAGAAAAATGTGACAAGGTGAAGAATGCCACTTGGAAGTTTCTAAGGAGTCATTTCAAGTAATGGGGGAAAAAAACCCAAACCCAACAAAAATCCACAAAGAGTTATAAAAAATACTGCCTATATCATGTAGGTGGGGCACTGCCTACAGTTACAGAAAAGTAATTGTCCTTTATGTGTGGACAGGTTCATAAAGAAAATAAAAACTGTGACTAAAATGTATTAGGACATTTGCAGTATCTTGCAAGGTCAGCAACGTTAGTTTGTGCTCAAGCTGACTTTGCCCTGTTCCTACCCGTGCTAGCACAACTGCTAAGCCTCATCTGTGAAACACATCAGGAGATCTCCCAGCAAGGAAGAGCCACAGCACCCTACAGTTTGTGGGGCTGACTTGTACTCAAAGGGGTTCCTGTCATCACAATGGCAGCTGCTTTTTACCCAACAGCTGCTTTCCACAGCCATTTCTCCCTCTTCAGACAGGTTGCTTCCCTTCCCCCATTTATGTGATACGAGGTGCTGGTGTACTCTTCTTCACTGAAAAATGCCAAGACCCTAAGCAGATGAATTCCAAGAACAAGGAATTAATTCCCTACCAGGAAACGCCTATTTTATATGTGTCCTCTTCTTACATTGTTCTCAAAATATCTGGCAATAGCCACTCTTAGAAACAACACATTTTAAGGTTAGATAGATCTGTGATCTATGATTTTCTACAGTGTTCATACACTGGGTCAGAAAAAGGTTGATAGGTCTGCACAAACTTCCCCCCTCTGTGTTGCTCCAGAGACATAATGGCTAATAGATGAACAAAGATTGCCAAAGCATCCTGAGAGGACAGTTTAAAAAAAAAAAAAAAAAAAAAAAAGCACTCAAAGGATATCATATCCACAAGATGATTACAGAGGTTGAGGAGGACTGAAAATTTTATACAGGTGCTCAAGAAATGCTCTCGGGAAGAAGTCAAACCTCTATTGAAAAATAGTTTGTTCTTGACAAATTTATCATTTGTCTATGCTCATATTTATGCGTATCTATCACTGTCAGGTCTTGAAAGAAACTTATTTACTTAGATTTGCCCTTAAACCACACAATAATATACAGTATTATGCAAAAAAGACTGAAGCCATATATAATGCCATGATAGAAACCTTCAGTTATTCAAACAAATAGTATTTTTCATTCCAACATCTTAATATTTAAGTAAAATTTTAATATAAACTATCATACAAAAAATGAAACTGCACAGAGAAGGCCGGTTTCCCCTGCATAAGATTTCACTAAAAACACACTAAAACAAATCCAGAGATTTCTGGCCCTTTAAGTCATCCTAGAGTACATTAGGAGACCTCTCTGAAACATCATTCCATTACTGGCCATTGTATGATAGTAGCTAACACAAGTCAGTCTAATTGTAATCATAAATATAATACAAAAACTTGTTTTCCACAGAATTTAAGTAAAGTATCACAAAATCATTTTTTAGAATGTATCATAAACACAGACATTTGCCTGAAGTGAGGGATGTCTTCTTTCATTTAATTTTAACACAGTTTATATATTAATTTCTAGCCTTTGCAAAGATGATTTACTTCTAAAACATGAAAGACACCTAATTAAGCTCAGTTGCAACTACCAGTTAAGAGTCATAATAACACATTGTTCCTGACATGTTACTTAGACCTTTACAGACACATTACTCACTGAGAAATGCCTATGACACTTCATGGAGATGGAGGAGAAACAAACATTTAGATAGGTATCGAACGTCAGTCTAAGAGACAAAATATTGTTTGCCCTAATTAATAAATCACATTCAGAAGAATCTCATCGCAATGGTCTCTTCTGAATTGACCTCTGAGATATTTTACCCCATTTATCAGAGAATACAGAGCTCCTTAAGACCCTTGGGGTCATTCATGCAGGATTCAGACTTTGTCTCCCAGTCACTTTCTGTTGCTGTCCTAAATCACTAAGTGATTGTGTTTTCTCAAGCACTACAGCTCTTCACTGAAGCCAAGACATCCAGGTCTTCTGCTGCTAGTAGGGTTTTAGGGGCAGCAAGAGACTTTCAGGCATGTCTGTCCTGTACCCAAGTTATCCTGGAATGTAACACCTCCTGCACCCCAACTTGTGCACCTCCAAATGCTAACAAGTCTGTTCTGCTTGCTTATGCAGTCTGAATAGCTTCTCTGTATGGTAACACATGGATAAAGAGAGATAGTAAACCTATCCTAATGGTATTCATCTCTGGAGTGCCTAGCAAAAGTAAGGGTACTAACGCAACTTGATGTCTGCCAATGACAGCTGACTGAACTATAATGCTTAAAATCACTGATCTAACCATGAATAAACTTTGATGTGTATACTTCATCTGTGAACTTCCCCAGGATCTGTGATTCAGCCCTTAATCTGTAAATCTTCAGGTTAACCATTTACAAAGCCTCTACATTTCTGGTGCTCCCTATGATAAACTACTACTTCGAAGACCATCATCCTGCTCCTTCCTCATGTATTTGAAACTATCATCCAGTGCTGAAGTATGGCTAGATTAATGCATGGCCTGCATTCAAATAACTTTTCCCTTATACTTCTCTGCTAATTTCCAATTAATTCCTCCACTGATTCTACATGTTCCACTGAACTGAACAATTTTATCTTTCTTAACCTCAAAGCTCTTTAGAAATTAAACCAAGATGGTCAGGGTGGGAGCTGCATTTCCTATGTATTTTCTGGGCTCAGCTCCTGCCACATTTTCACAAAGATACAGGCTCTGATGGTATCACAGAGACTGAGAGAAAGAAGAGACAATGTGGGGTTAGAAAGCAGAATAGTTGGAAGAAAATTTATCCATTCTCAGCCTCACTGCTATGCAACGAGAATTTAAGTAAACAAGACCCCTTTACTGCATTTTCAACTCAACAGCTTTTCAGTCACACTGCCATGCATTTATCTAGTTTTCATTCTCTCATTTCCCCTTGGTGTTCACTTCTAACCACAAATTTCCATTCATATATACTTTCACCTATTGTACTTCTGGGTAAAATGCCCTGCTTATGCTTTCATTCAATTCCTTTTACTATCCCACGAGCTGATCCTATAACAAGCACAGTAACGTACGTGGAAATCTACCTCATATACTACTCGGTAGTTTGACAGTAAGACTCAGCATGGCTGGTGGTTTAGCAGACTGATTTAAAAGAGGAGGAGATGGGAAGATTTGGAAACAATGTACCAAAGGAAGAAAGTATTTCATGTAAGGGCAATGTTATAGCAAATACTGTCAAGGTCTCTTTAAGGCCACTTCCTCTCAAGCTCCTCTAAAACACCTCCTATCCCCAGAGTCAGTTCAAAAAATCAGGATTCTTTATTTGCAATATATCAACATCCTAAAAAATCATTTGCTGCCATATTCTTCCTCCCTTAGTTGGTGTTTGCTCTCTTCAGTATTTCTAGCAGAGGTCACAATTATGTCCACTATTTAAATAGTGCTTCCTCACATGCTCCAATTGTTGGAAAAAACAGGTTATAAAAACTTCATATAAGTCAGAGGTAAACAGACCACATCACTGAAGCCAAATAGGATTAAATGGGAAGTCCTTAATTTATTTTTAAACTGGATTAGATAAAGTATTTGTCTTGATGATCTTTCAACCAAATTCATTTTCTGAAGGAAAAAAAAAGGTCTTAATTTCTTCCTACATATATTGAAGTAGTCAGAATAAAATGGGTTCTTTGCAAGCATCTCTAATGGCATTTAAAGATGACAGGCTGGTCAGTCAGATAACACATTCCTGTATAGGTTCCTATTAAAAGCTTTTTATGATAATCATTTAGCAAAAATGTTTAAGGTATTTTTTAAAAGTTAAAGATAACAAGTTGCTTTCCTGTACAGACAGAATGAAGGCTACTTGGTTTACTAATGAAAAACAATTTCCAGCTGCTAGCATCCAAAGCTCAACCTGGACCAAAAGAACTGTATCTCTAATTCCATAAGCCATGCTTAGTGCTCTGGTTTCTGAGTTCCTGGGATAAAACTGCAATCTCCAATGCTCCTTTGAAATTCTGTTTCTAGTTGCCTGAGTAGATGTATGGCCTGGTTTGCTCTGAGGCCCATGAAGACGTGCAGTGCGAGCAATGAGTTCTGAGACATGTAGGTTGTGGCAGGAGGGCCTGCCCCGATAAGACCTCGAATCCAATCAGAGAATGCATACAATGCAAGCCATCATCCCAGTGATAAAGGGTGATCAAAATATAAGCAATAATACAAGATTGTTGCTGCCAGGGTGCTGTCTCGGTGTTGAATTATGCTAAAACTAGCCCAGGTCACCAGACTTCAAATACATATTCTGCTTTTTGAAGCAGGATTTGACAGATAAGCTGGTAGCTGGCCCTTAAATTTGTGACTAGCAGTCAATCACTTAGTACTATAAAAGTCCAGTCCCCTTTCATACAGTCAGGTTCTTCTAACATAACCCTTCTTGGGATGCGTGTGGAGATTGCTTCCTTGGGTGGGGACGCCCTCTAAAGATACTTCTCAAGGCTGAGAGAAAGATATTTCCCCACAAGTGTTGGTATGGGTGAGTTACATCAACTCTCTACTTAATAATTATTTTCTTTTTGCTAGCTTTAATATAATTGTTTCAATAATTGCTTCAGTATAGTGCACTGTCCTATCTTATACTATATTACTAGTAGTTTTAGCATTTATATTGTGTAGTAAATAATTCTAATTAATATATTTTCTCTGATCATTTTTAATAATAAATTATTCATTTTATGTAAACATTCTTATATTGCCAATCATTAAAATCTGCAGGACAAAAGTGGTTCAATCACACCTCTGTAATTCCTTAAATTTAAATCATTGACATAATCCAAGGTTAAGATTGGATTCAGCTGCACTAGACTCCTCTCTGAGAAGGACTTTATAAAGCAAGGGAGTCCTTTCTGCTCCTTGTGACTCAATGGCAGGGTTTGTTTTATAAATTTTGTCTAAGCCTTCCACTCCCACAGGTGACATATGTGACCTCTACTCCTCCTGGCTCAGACAGACTTACTTTTGCAGTCTATAGAGAAAGTCTCAAGAGGGTGGTGGCAGGGAGCGTTCCATGTCTCTCTCTCCCCCTTATAAGGTTCTGCTGGCAAAGTCTGAGCTACACTGAAACAATACAGTCTCCTTGTCATTACCTCATGCGGTTTAAAGGTGTTAGTGACCCATCAAGCAGAGTTCTGGGGAGGTTTTACGGAAAATAAGGAGAAGGAAAGATATACTGATGGTAACAATGGACAGAATGCACAACTGCTCTCTTGTGGGTATACTCTGCAAGGTAAGCAAAAGTAAAAAAAATTAAGGACATGCTTTAACTTCTAAAACAAACACCCACGGCTGTACCAATCTGAGTCACATATTCATTTTTCAGTGTAGGACTTCAGTGAAAGCCTTGGGTTTTTCCAAGCATGAATGTGGCAGCAATTCAAGTTCCTGAGCTGAAAAAAACCCCACAGACAGCTTTAAGGAGCTGACAGAAAGTTATCTGAGGAACAAATGCAAAGTATAAACACATGGATTTCCAGGCTTTATTCCGTCCTTAGCTAACTAGACATGCAGTGAACACCAAGGGCCAAATCCTAGTTCCGCTCAAGTCAGTTGGAGTTTTGCCATTGACTGTAACTGAGCTGTATTTGCCCCTTAAGTCAGAATTCATCATTCTTTTCACAGGAAGAAGGCTGTAATACTTGGCTGATGTTTACACTAAATGGAAGTTTCACTGGAGGTTGAGATGATATGCCCAATATATGTCTGCTACTCGTTTAAAAATATTTTGTTGGAGAATCTTGTAAGCAGGGATATTTATGAACACAAGAGAAGAGTTAGACACTGTGTGGGTGGGGTGCTGCGTAAACAGAGGTTTCACACAGGAACCATAACCCTCAGTTTCTTCACAGCACTGTCTGGAATGGTCAAACAGTCGACTTAAAGTCTGGCTTTGTTCTTGGAGCTTTCCAGATGATGGCTGCAAACACAGCATAAATATATTGCAGTCTCTACTGCCTTTGCAACACATGCAGTGGTTTAGGGAATGCTAACACGAGAGCACCAAACCCTCTTCAGTTCTGACGTACTCCAGACTGTATCCTAGGCAAGAAAAATTGACACAATCTGGAGCATAAACTCTGCAATTTACCAATGTGTCTGCACTCATATTATCACTCACACATATTTAAGAAAACACAGTGGTAATAATTTCCTCACAAAACATCAAAATACCTGTAATCTAGAAATATATTCTTAATACTTTCCTTGTCTTAAGAGGTCATAAAAGCTTCAGGGTGTTCTGACTAATGCAACATATTTGCAGCTGTGCTCATGAGAAAATGCCTTAATCTCGTCTGATAAATTAGAGCTTTCACCTCATTCATCTTGAAATTCCTCATTGTATTATCCTGCATTTTTCAAAAAGGATTTTGTATCTTCACTCCTATCCACTTGTCTCTCCTGGCAGTAACTCACAACTACATCACCCATAAGCTCCACACTCACAGTACTTACTCTCTTCTAATTTGGCAAGATATTAAGATTTTACCTCTTTAAAAAGGCCTCAGTTTCTATATTATCTTTATTTGACATTTCTTCTGTGATAAGAAAACCTAAGAAATTTGTCTGCAAAGTGAAATTAATAAGTTGCAAAAAAAGCATATGTTTTTTGGATTTTTTTTTTTTGTTCTCCTTTATATCTATGAAAAAGCAATTATTCAGCATATGGTAAGAAGTGCATCAATTTTTTTTTCTTTAAATACAAAAACATTTCACTGTGAATTCAGTTATTTCAGAAATGGAAAATGTTCCAAATATTATTCAACTTTTACACTTCAAGAATAATTACTACTTTGACAACCATAAGGCAGGAAGAAACCTCAGTTTAAAAAGTCTTCTGAAGAACTGCATTTATGCAGGGTCATATGGAGTATCAGGAGGATTTTTGAATTCTAACTGTGGCGTTAAACAAACAAGTTGCATTTAAAATCATCTCTAACTAGAACATCACTTCCTATGACTTGTATCAAACCTACTTAGACTTAAAAAACCTCTAGTCTGACTTTGCAAAAGACAACAAAGCAACACAAAAAGTTCTAAAATTACCTGCCTAAGGAGAATTATAAATATGAATAACCAACTTTTGGTTCACATGCAAGATAACATTATAACTGTGAACATATTAGACTAAAAGATAATTGCAGCACCGCAAACTGGCTTTACACACAAAGCTATGTAAATAAGATAGCATGTTCTTTAGTCTATTTATAAAGAAAGCACGTAATCATGGATAAAAAGAACAAAAACAACACAGCATTCAGTAAGCACTCAGATGTAAGCAAGCCTAAAGTCATGCCACATAAGAAAAACTCTGTTTTGTTGTAATGACTCTGAAGCAACAGCTCCATCTGTACCATATAAACAACAGAGGCATATAAAGCAGAAGGTACAAGGATGCTGCTGGAAGCCTGCTGCAGTATCAGCTCCTCCCAGAGCTCACAGTTGTAGCAGCACCTTGGGACAGAGATATGAATCTACATCCATTGCTTTATAAATGCCCTGAGTCACCTTCTCATGAATACAGGCCTGTAGGCTAGGCCTACAGAGCTGCTCAGCTTTCTACAGCTGAGTGGGTGGTGAGAAAATCAGACACCTCTTCAATAGTTACAATAACAGTGTTGTAATTCCTTCCTGGAGTGGAGCATTTGCAACGGTGGCTGCTCTTTATTCCTGTCTTGGAACAATGGACAGATGTAACAAAGAGCTGTGTGGTAGATGCAGGCAGAGCCTGCCCAGAGTTTCTCCTAGGTAGCTCATAGTTTTCCCCTTGTCAAGTCTAACATGATTACCTCCCATTTCCTCTGAGAATGGTTATAGACAAAAACATCTATACAGCTGGGTGTACATTCCCAGTAACATTTGAATCTCTCATGTGCCTGAGCAATGTGTCTTCTGACATGCCACACACTGTCCAAAATAACACTACTGTTTTCTCCCTCCTTTGTGGTATGGTCTAGGGAAAATATAGCTAAAAAATTTTCAGCAAATGCAGAAACTAAAACGTGAGCATCATCCTCCACCTCATGTTGTGTTCTCCTGGTATATTTTTGTCTTTTTAAATAGGTCTAAAGTTTATTGCAGGGTAACTACAGGATCAAAAGTATTTTATGGCCAGTGATGAGTAAAAGCACATGGAGAAGAGGTAAGGCACTGCTTTGACCTAACCAGCTACTGACTGGCTTCAGAGGCTGCGGTGGCCTGGATTCAGAAACCCTTATGACTCCACCTACACAAACTGGGTCATATCCAGGTTCTACATTCAACTTGAATTCCAGGATTTGCAAAGTACTCCACTTTTCTATCATAGTATTTTTAATTTGAATGAGCATTTCTTTGCATTTTGCTACTTCTAAAGTGAAAGCAAAGACAGAAAAAAACTGATCTCACAGCATCATACTGAAATTTACTAATCAAAAAGGATCCTTCAAAGTGTTGGGATTATGAATCCTCAGCCCACAAATCCACTTCCCCCTCCCCGCCAATGGTATCGGAAACAGTTTCTAAACAAAGTCTTTAACAAGACAAGATTTATAGCCCTTTGTAAGCACAGCAGGCAAATTATAATACAAGAATTTGTTTTTAAGCAAAATTATTCACTATCATCCTTGAACCAGGCATTACACCACCACCTGGTGGATCAGGATTACTTATTTTTGTTGTTTGGTCACATGCAGTTACCTATGTATTTCCCTGTTATCTATCCCACCCCACCTTTTCCTTTTGAACAAGTATAGTCAATTCACATTGTAAACAGTAACAATTAAAGATGACAGAGTTCACTGTGGATAAAAGAATTAGCTATTGCAAGCTGTTGCTAATTTTCTGCTTTGGCATATGCTCCGCAAGCTTGCATGGAGGCTTTAAGCTTAAATCTCTCCTATAAGCTCTGTAAAGCTTTAATTGGCTTTTTAACCATAAAATCCCCACTATTTTTTTCCTTCTGGCTTGATGGATTTGCTGGCTTTTAAGTCTAATTCAAGCTTCATTCTGCATTTTGTATCATTGCTTCTTTTATACACAGACTAGTCCAAAATTATCTTCATATGCAAATACATAAATCAGTACTGTTTTTCTGTACCACTCAAAGAATTGCTAAAACTTCCTTGTATCAGGTTTTGCAAGGTGGTGGGTGCTCTGCAAAGTACCCTGATCCCCTCTAGACAAATGGCCATTGCTCAGTATTTCCTGCAGCAAAGGTCAGGTCTGCAGGAACCATCAAGCCACAGCAGATGCAGACAAACTGGATGTCAATCCCACTTGAATTAGCGTGCCAATAGCACTGCCTGACCAATTTGAATCAAAATGTTCTAAGACACTGAGACTGTGTGCATTCTCCCTTGCAGACAGCTTCAGTATTACTGCCATTATTAATACTAAATCTGAAAGCAAAGGAACAGCAAGATGGTGCTCATCTGAATAAGTACCTATGGGATCATAGAATAGAATCATAGAATCATCCAGGTTGGAAAAGACCTCCAAGATCATCAAGTCCAGCCCTTGATCCAACACCTCCATGGTTACTAGACCATGGCACTAAGTGCCACATCCAGTCTTTTCACTTCTCCTCACAGTCCCTCCTGATGGCTCATCTCCTGGAGAGAGGCCCTTGCACATCTTAGAGGAAAGACAGTAGATATCACACCACAACTTACACCAGAGAGGAGCACCTCACACAGACCCTGGAGCTCTTGTACCAGTGCTCTCCAGCTCCATTGCTTTGCTTGGCCTTCCTCTTCCTCACACATCCACAAAATCACTCTGGCTGGCAGCAACAGGTCCTGGGCAACATCTGATCTCTGACAGGTAATGGATTACTCTGACCTATGTCACCTGCTTTCTTTCAGAGCCAAAGCAAAAGGCTGTGCTGGGAGATGATGCAGCTTCTGCTGTGTGCAGATCTGTTTGTTCACCTTGAATTCCCCAGGAGCTTTCCGGCAATGTTATTAAAATTACCAGGGAAACTGCTCTGACTGAAAATTAGCAGCAGCACCCCAGGTATGTCTGCATTCATGTGGATGTGAACGGATGTGTGCTGGAATACTTACACTGTAGGGAAAAGCACAATTAATTACAACTGTTACTCAACATGCAAGATCATCTATTAAAAACCACCTATGAATAATCTCATTTGCCAACATAAGTTTTGCTTTTCCCTGAATCACCTTCCTGTGAGCAGATGCCAGACACTTTATAAAAGTTTATGAGCCTACAGATTGAAGTCTAGAGGGAAAATCCTGCTGACCAGTCATATGAGATAAAACCCCACAGCTGCTGAGCAGCATGTCCTTAAAATATTTGCTGTCCTTGATGCTGAAGGACAACAGTGTCTCAGACAGGTCCTAGACTTTCCAATCAAACCTGCAGCACAGAGGTAATGCTTTTGCAGTGCAGTTTGTTTAAGCAAATCAAAGGAGCTGGCAATGCTGCATCTAACAGCAACAGAACAGTAAAATGAAGACAAGAAAGAATACAGCAAGTGGGGAATACGTAGACAAGGAAAAAGGTGGCCAGAAGGTAGCTGAACAGCAAAGAAAACAAAGGCAGCAGAGGAGGGAAATGGCTGAAAAAAAACAAAGAGCAGTGATTGCACCTAATCTACTCCAATCTTTTGAAATTACTTCTGTTAAAAAAAAAAATTTTATTGAATCTTTTTCAAAGCCTTAAATTACAGGAACAATTGTACTGCTCCAATTCTAGATAAACATGTATAATGAAGGAAACTGAAAAAGCTGTGTTGCTTAAGTGTTGCTATTGGTCAGTAACGTTACCTCATTTACAAAAAAATCCCCTAATCCCAGTGGGCCAAACAGACACTACCGAAATGTTACTTACGTTATTATTCCTAAAGTCTTTTTAGCATAGTTATGGTGAACTTCTGAAATACAGAGAGATTTGTTTAAGAACCTTCAAATGACTTCTGAATTCATACTCAAACACTTTGAGGAAAATTTCCAAAAGCACTTAAGTGACATGGAGGCACAAGCCCCAGGACTCTCACCTTCTTCCCTGATGTGCAGAAATGCAGAATACTGCATAGCAATAGTGGCTACAAATACCCCTCACAGCATTTACTTTCAGCTTTGCCTATAGTGTTTCTGGGATACCAACACTAATGAAGCCCTGGAACTGTATTTTGAAGCTTGGACAAGCATTTTAAACCAGAAGTTAGTATGAAAAAACACTCTGTCAATTTGAAGCTTTAGAAAGATCTATACAGTCTGAGGCTTTCACAATTACAAAAGTTAATATATAGACATTATACATTTCAGTTCACAAAACAAAGAAAATAATGAGTCTGCAAGATTCTCGTTTTCAAATCACAGTTTTATCCAGGCTGTAAAAGTGTGTGGAAGGAATGCACTTGGAAAATACAAAGGTCAGTTACAAAGCACAGACTTATAAGAATGACTGCACTGTGGGGCCAGGGATGAATACTCACTTCACAAGTTGGTTGTGAAGTACCAGCCAGAATATTAGGAAAGTTATATTGCCCTATATATTTCTTCTTCTTCCCGGCAGAAGAACTCACCCAAGAGAAAAAAAAAAAAAAAGCTATGGTTTTTGTCTTACTCTACACTGAAAAAAAGTAAAACCAAACTTAACCAAAGAAGGAAGGGTTGATGGCAGCATCAAATAGCAAGTACATTAGTAAACCAAAGCCTTTCTGCACACATTACAGACCTACAGACCACCTTGATACAACTAGGACAAGATGAATTTTCAATACTGAATTTTCATACATATTGAAAATTTCACTTTAAATTGTTTAATATGAGACTAATTTTTTTAATTTCTATTATTTTTTTACCATTTCATCACTCAAACTCTCCTTGGGATTAAAGCCAGAGCAGAGGAATCTTGCATTACTCATGTGAATCAGTAGACACCTGTTACAGTTCACTCTCCCCATCCCTAGGCAATGCCATAATTTCCCTGTGTGATTTTGTACTTCTCTTTCCTGGTTCACTTGGCACTCAATACACAAATTGCTACACTAGAGAAAGCAGAAACAGCTGTCCAAACACACCTGAGTTTGTGCTGTCTCACCAACCCCTTGACGGGAAGGCTGGATGCTGTTCAACAAGCTTAACTGCAAGGTCCTGAGTGCCAGAGGGAAAATCCAGTAACGCTAATATGGAGTAAGTAGTATTTCTGTACAAATGTGGGCTGTTGTGGATGATGAGGTGAACAGAAGTCACCAAGACCATACTGTTGTCTGGGATGTGTAAAGAGAAGACATAGTGGGTGAGGCTGTGGCTGGAAGGGTGTCCCCAGGCACACAGAGTGACCCATCTCCAGCATCCTCCAGCAACCAGAGCTCCACACATGCAATGTAAGCCTAAGCACAGGAACCAGCACGCATCTCACTGCAGGGTTAAGTGCCATGTGGGCATGCAGTCCTGCAGCCTGAGAAGCTCCTTGGGAAAGGAGCTGCACACATTCAGCACAGGTAAAGTCATAGCTGGAGTAGCTGTCAACCACAATGCAGACCACCTGGACAGAATCCAGATGATCAGAAGTCAGGCAGCAGTGACTTACAAATAGATGTCAAAGGGATGCAAAATACATGGAGAGGAGACAGAGGTAAAGATATTAACAAAAATATGAAAAAGAAAACATGAAAACATGAAAAAACCAAAAACAAACAAACAAAAAAAACTAAACACAAAACATGAAAAGCTGCTGCAAGCGGGAAGGGAATAATGGTCTGCAGTCATGGGGGGAAGAATAAAAAGAAGTGAGCTTCAGTCACAGCCAGATAGACCCAGGCTTGATGTCTGTGATGAACTATTCATCACCTTGACAGGTGTCTAATGAGACAATAGCAAGCACAGGCATCGCCCAGGTAAATGCTAAGAGGCACTGACTCAAAGTTCAGTGAAGTTGCTACAGAGATGACTCCCCTTCCACACAATTCTCCTTAGCAAGGCTGGCTACACAACCAGCAATTTGTGCGAGTGCTTCTGTGACTGACTGATCTATTAGCTAAGGATGCCTACCTTCTGCAAAGGTCGGCAAGTCCAGAAGGAGGCAGATGTGTTCATCTGAGCAGAAACCTACATAAGTAGAGGTGGTCTTCCATTTTGGACTACTGCCAGTGACAAAAGAAGCATCAGTGCTCCCAGTCACTAGTGAAGAACAGTGTTCTCTGTTTGCTTTTTCTCCCCTGGTTGCTGGGCAACCACAGAATCTTTTACATCTGAAATGCCACAAATATCTTATTTTGAGCCATTTTAATATTCAGCCTGGTGAAGGGCTGATTCATCAGCACTTTTCTTCAGATGGATATAATTAAGCTTTGCACTGTAGTGTATGCCTCTGCAGTTAGTAATAGGTTGAAATTACAGTAGATGAAACAACAGTAGGAAAACCACAGGTTGAGCATCATTGGAAAGGGGACTGACACACTGCCCACTCTTCATCCTCATGTGGACCAAGCCTGTATCACAATGGCACTTAACAGAATGAGAATCCTTAGATACAAACATGGAAATTTTTTGTGTGCTTGTTATTCTGTTTCTATCTGGATGACATGTATGAGAGACTAATAAACATAAAAGGTACATGACTGATATAAGTAATGACTAAAATTACTGGCAGAGTAGGGCATGCATAATTTCAATCCTATTCAGTATCTCTCAACATCTCTTGGAAAAAAAAACAAACAACAGACAAGCCCAATTAATAACCATGTATACTTCTACCACTACCACTACATGGCACCAATTATCAATTGCAGTGCTCCACACTATCAATAACCTCACCTATAATACAGTAAATAATCTAGCTCCTCCACAGCTTGTCAAACTACTAGCAGATGTTTTGTGGCAATCTTGCTGTGGGGGTGTAAGATTTTCACTATATCCAGTTCTTTTTTCTGCTGTGCTGCCTGCCCTACCACACAGCAGCTGAAGTGAATACACACTTATGGCTCACTCCTTCCCACACAAAGTTTGGTTTTAAGCATCAGAGCTGAAACTGCCAGTGACACCAAGTTTGAGCAAAGAAAGTGCACTGCAAATGGGACTGTGCTGAGGGGGCTCACATACTAACAACTCTTGCCAAGTCTGCCATAGGGTAGGAGGCTATGGGTAACAGCACCTAAAACTTCTGCACACAGTGTGCCTAAGCTATGCCCTAAACCTCTCACAATTGCTCAGCAAAGTTATAGTAGTCACTGATTTGAGGAAGTGAATGGAAGATAGGAAAGTACTCGTTTTGTTTGTTTGCTTAAAAAAGCCTTTAAGCCATCACCACCTCCCTCAGGGGTACTGGGCACTTAACTGATCAATTTGCATTTATTTAGTGCTTTTGAAAACCCCTTTCTGCACACTCATAGTTCTTGGTGTTGGCTGCTCTGCAAATCAGGAGGACTCCACTACTGATGCTTAAGGGGAACAAAACTACATCAAAGTAAGTAACTGTAAGAACCATTATCTTCCCTTTCAAGTCTTCCAAGATGATGCAGGATGCCAAAGCTGCTTTACATTTTTCCTGCAGTTTTCTCCTATGTATCAGGTCTTTCTCATATAAGCCCACTTTAGCGTACAATAAGTCAGATTCATACAATCCACAAAATATAATGAAAATGCAAATATTTCAAAACATCTCATAGAAGGGATAAGAGAAAAAAACCTATTTTTTTAATATTCCAGGTTGTGACCTCATTGGCCTACATGAAACAGTACACCAAACCTTACCAAAGCAAGATTTTGCTACTGACTTTAAGAGCAACAAATGGAGTAAGATTCAAGAAAAAAATACTCCTTGAAATTATTTCCAAATAATTTTTAAAAAGGAAAATCTAATTTCCCCATCAAATAGCAAGATAAAAAATAGGCCCATGTACAAAAAAGTGGGAGTTTTATATGTGATCTCAGTCGATTGATCTTAGAACTCTCCACTCTTGTATTTCATTTTAATGACAAACAGGCAAAACAGATTCTCCTCTAAAGCAAAGTCGACATTTTAAAACATAACTACAAGTTCAGCTTTGACATTGCATTAAAAAATAAAGCCACTGATTAGGAATATATTTTAGCTAAAAACTATGCATTTTATTTTAAATATTCTTCTTCAGAAAGGAGAAAATCTACTAGCCTCAGAAATTGCCCCAAAAAACCAAACACGAATATTTTTTATCACATCCTTAATTTTTCTAAGCAATGATTTCTGACCAAACTCAGAAGCTCAGAGGTTACAACATCTTCCATAGAAAACTTGAGTATCTTAAGAGTAATCAGACTGCCTAGTAAATCCAGCAATATCCTTCTACTAGGAAGTGAGCTGAAGTGATAGGGAGCCTCTATAAGGATGAAGTAAGAATAATATTTGGTCTCAACCTCAGGACAAAGAGGTATGCCATCAGTCATGATTATGAGCAAAAAGTATTAGTTAACTTAAATGGCCTGGAAAATAAACAAGCTTGGCTATTTGCAGCAAATGTGTAGGGAGGCTCACTCTTTCCTTGAGTTGCTCAGGCTTTCAGTGTCCTTGATCCTTTTGCTTTGTCTCAGCCCCTGCCACCTGGATTTAAATCTCTTCTAGCTCCTATAAGTTAAACTGCCTTTTAATAACTTACAAGATCCTGTGGGAAGACACAGCTTATTTATATGTCTGCAACCAGTACAGGATCTATTTTTTAGATCCTATTTTTTACCTTGCCATTGGTAGTACACATCAACTCCTCCTCAAGGTAGTTTCCTGCACAATGAAGGTTCAGTAGTTGCATTACAAATGATATGGTGACTGCTAGAAAACCAAAGATGTACAATTTCAACAAGACCTCCTCAAGCATTTTCTTCCAAAAGGTCCGATGCTTCACAGGCAGAAAAGCATATCACATAATCTCCTGAATTTGTTTCTCTCAGGCAACACTGATTCTGATAACCTATGTAGGAAACAGCAGGATCATGGTCCCTTTACTATTTCCAGACACATGAATGCTAAATTAAGCATGAATGTTGTGTTTCTGTCCCTTTTTTATTTCTTAAGCAAGCTAAATACTCTGTTAATTTCTGCTCATCTTAGAACATGACCCCCTCGAGTCACCTAACACAAATTATGTTTTTTTCCTTTGGGCTCACTCAAGTTTGACAATATACCAAAAAGATGGTGTCCAGAACGGAACTAACTATACATGCAGTTCAATTCTATCATTGTCTCAATTGCCTTTTTGCCAGGATGGGCTGAGGATGCATGAAAACTCATTTTTTTTTCTCCACTAGTATAAATCGTTATAAATTCATGTCTACAGTATTTTTGCTACTCTCAGATGACCATCGGTACTGCTGTGTCTCAGGCATTTTCTCATTCTAACAAGTACTTGTGTAGAAAAATCTCTTTCTGAAGCTGCATAAAGTAAAACTCTCACAAGTGTGGATGTAACTTAGCAGTTTTCCAAATTCAGCTTTTACTTCTGTCCATATTTCTAAATTGTCTTGGTCTTTTTATATTACTCCACTGTCCCTACTGATGTTCTGTAGAATCAGTGTTAAATGTCTAATTGTATCAGCAATATACTACTTTCTCCAATGATTCTTCTCCCTATTTAATCAGAGATGCTGCGCTGAATTTCAGATTGATTAAGATACCTTTCATTTTAAGACAAGATTTCCTATCTTTTGATAACATGTCAACCAAACAACAACTAAAGCACTTTTGTTCTTTTAAAATTGTGGCTGTTACAGCATTAATTGTATTCTGTTACTTAATTAGGATATCATCTTCACAGGTACCAATGACTGTGTAATAAGATTAAAAAAAACCCCAGACACAGACAACAAAACACTGAATAAACAAAAAGCTGCCACACAAATTCCAGCAAAACCCAATTTGCCAATAATATACCCTGACTTCACCACAGAACTACATCTTCCCCGTCCCCTTGGCCTGTTCATAATAAAACTATGTTGTCATGAAAAATAAATAATCCCTTTACACTATTTGAACTAGATGATTTCATCAGTTCTAAAACTTAATTTATAGAAATTCAACACAGTAGTTTCAGTTGGCATCTGATAAATATTCAATTAAGCAATGATATTAAACCCCAAAATTACTTGTAAAAAATAGCACTGCTGGTAAAGCATAATGCTATTAACACACCTATGCAGCAAAGAAGAAATTTAGAATCCAGCACTTGACATGCAGGTCAGACTTTCTGGTTGCATTAACAGCACAGATATATTCAGACCACAGGTTAAAACATCCCCAAGCCAGACACAGATTCTGAAGGAAGACAGAAGCAGGAAGACTGCAATAGGAAAGTGGGCATAATGCATAAGATCCACTAGGATCAAGGGCACTGATTTAGACACATACCTAACTGCTTCCACAAGAAAATTGCTTTATGCATGTAACATTGACTGCAGGATAAAAACCCCCATTATATTATTATTATTATTATTATTATTATTATTATTATCATCATCATCATCATTATTAAATCCCAACTATCTAGTAAGCCCTAAGTTTCAAAATATTAAAGGGAAAAATAAAGAAGAACTGAAGTTCTTCTAAGAGAAAAATAAGGAAAACCGTAAATAGCAACTTCCAGGTGAAAGTCTAAATGAAAATATATTTTATTTTTGTTTCAGTGATTAAACAGATCACCTAAAAAGTCTGTTAGAATAAGAGATGATTCTGGTTTTCCCTGTTAATAGAGAAGAGATCTTATATCCTAGGTTCCCTTGTATCCAATGAAAATTAAATAACAGATGCTTTACGTAAGATGGAAACATGCAGAGACAGTCACACAGAAGGTGCTAGGAAAAATACAAAATATAGCAACGGAGCAGAAATACCAAAAAGGAAAAAGGAACAAAACCAATGTCAGATAAAACTACTTACAGGGAATTTATCATAGTGACCAAAGGAACAAAAGGCAAAAAATGTAATGTGAACCAGTTAACTAGATACATTCTTCTGCAGCATTTTTTATTTTCCTATTAAATCCAATAATGTCATAATTTGTATTAAGCAGTATAGAAAAACTGAAGATGAGCACATGGGTAAATATATTTAAGAAATCATCAGAAATGTTGATGACTTCATCCAAAATGTAACACTCCTTTCAATAGAAACCAAAACTTTTCTCACTGTTCACTAAGCGTTGCAGTGACATGTCCAAATAATGGTCATCTCTGCGTTTGCTGCTTTAGCCAACAAACAAAATTAGTAGGGTCTCAAAATTCCAGACAGAGACTAATGAAATAAGATATTTGACTTGAAAAACAGCATTTAAATCTATGTGCACTTACTACAGAACTGCTCTTACCAAAGGAGGAAAAATAATAATAATAATAATAATAATAATAATAATTAAAAGAAATCATCTGCACAAGTTGGAATGAAAGGAAACATTTTCAGGTACTGACAAAAAGAGATGACTAACATGACAAAAAGCAAGCAAACAAACAAAAAACCCCAGTGTCTTTTATTCCTTTTGTACAAAGCACAAAATCTGCTTAGAAGGGGGTGTTAAATAAAAGATCACAAAGAGTGTTTCTCCTCATATTAAATAACTGTAGATTCCTCAGGTTTTGATGAATAACTGAAAAATAACCAGCATGTGAAATTACGACAGAATAAAGCGCAGTGGCTTCTAACTTGGGCAGTTCTGATTAAAGAGAAAGGATGTTAAGTCAGATTAATTAAAATTCTTTGTTTACTTTTCATTTCTGCTTAAGCCTGTTTAATATATACTCACAACAATGGATGGGATAAGCTCACACTGCGAACAAATCCTGCAGTACTTTGGAGGATCCTTCAACCAAAACAACAAGCCTTGGTCTTCCTGACCATTCTTATGTAGAGAGCAAGAAAGAAAAAACAAATCCAACAAAAAACAAACAAACAAACAAAACAAAAACAACCCCCCCCCCCCCCAAAAAAAAAAAGGCAAAAAAAAAAAAAAAGGCACAGAAGATTAGAGAAATCCTGAACTGATTTATTTTGGAGATGGAGAGCTCATGAAACTTGGAAGGTTTGGAAGGTATACAAGTAAATCTGTTTTTCCTTGGACCTAACTGTTAACTCTTAAATCCAGTTATTTTCATCCAGGGAAGATCAGGCAGGACCACATATAAAGACCAGTAATCAAAAGAAGAACATGTTCACAGCACAGGTGATGGGAGCTCTGAGAGAAACCCCTCCAGTGGCCAAAGCAAGCCCTCAGCACACAGGTACTTCAAATGCACCAGGCTGCAGCCTCTCTGCCAGGTCCTCCACAGGCTCTCAGCGTACTTGCTGCTCTTTTCCCCTTGCACTTATATAAATCCACTCCCCATCTGAGGTCCCGTCACTGTGGGACTATCCAGCAGAACTGCTAAAGGTGGAAGGTGCTGGAGCATGTCCAAAGAAAAGCAATGGAGCTGGTGAAGGATCTAGAGCACAAGTATTATGAGGAGCAGATGAAAGAACTGGGATTGTTTAGACTGGAAAAAAGGAGGCTCAGGGGAAACATTATCACTCTCTATAACTACCTGAAAGATGGCTGTAGTAAGATGGGGGTTGGTCTCTTCCAGGCAAGAAGTGATAGGATGACAGAAAATGGCTTCAAGTTGTGCCAAGGAGAGCATTTGGAAATATTCCTTCACCAGAAAGGATGTTAACTATTGAAACAGGTTGGCCAGGGAAGTGATTGATTTACCATCTCTGGAGATAATTAAAAGGTTTGTAGATAGGCTGCTTAGGGGAGTAGTTTAGTGGTGGACTTGGCAGTGCTGGCTTAATGGTTGGACACGATGATCCTAGAGGTCTCTTTCAACCAAAGTTATTCTATTATTCTATAATTCTATGTTTTAGTCATGTTCATGTGCAAAGCACTAGAGGGCAATGTTCACCGAATTCCTCTGATGCCTCCGTGATGCTCTGTCCAAATATCCGTCCAACCCTTCCCCGCCTTTCCCTGCTACCTCTTTTCACCTGTTTTAATTAATCTTCAAGCTGCTTCTTTTCATTTTTGTTAGTACAACACAAAGAGGAAGAGTAAGGCAACTTGTTGGCTAAGGCACTGCTGGCATCTGTCCCAGTGGAGAAAATCAGTATGATCAGTACCCAACAAAACATGCCTGTTGATAAGTATAAGCAATAGCATGAGCAAGCACAGTGTGCTGACTCTCCTCATGTATGGTTCAGACAGCAGACATATAGGGGCTCAGTGGCTCAGAGGCTGCTTCTAGACTGACACCAGCAACACAGCCATTCTCCGAAAATGTCTTGTTCCTCTCCAAAATGTCCTTTTTTTTTTGGTTTCCATATGTCCTGGGTCAGTGAGGTCCATAATCATTTCATTGATTATCTAATGAATAATTATTTCTCTATAAGATCAGATAAATTTGTAGGCTTCTAACTTTTTTCTATTCTTATCATGTTGTATTATCTTAATCTAATTAGCATTTCCTCAGATGGAAGCTGTGTTAGAGTTCTGATCCTGTGTTTTTTCCTAAATTGCTTTAAAAAAAAACAACAACCAAAAAACCAACAAGTCATAGCATATAAGGATGGATATACAGTCATTTAAATAATGATGTAATATATTCAGATTCTTACAGTTGCTGCTAATGTTTGATGATGGTTATGGTTTTATCATCCTGATTTGGATGAAAACAGCAATTTGATACAGGCATTGCAAAAACAGCATAAAATTTTGTTTTTACTTTTCACTAAACTAAACGAAGTGAAATGGATAATTTGAAGCAAAAAAGCTACTTTTCTATAACATATCTTGAATTTTAAAATAGTTCACTTTACACAGAAATTAATGTCTTATAATAAATTGAACTATGGTAATGGTCTGGTCCAGTCACTCTCTCATTCAGGAGTCTAGAGAGCAAGTACATCCTTTAAGAAAGAACAAAATCACATACTGCATCGTCATTCACAGACTTGAAACTTCTTTTTGTAATCTGATCTTCAGCTTCTACACTTACTCATTTGATTTACTCAATCAATAGGAAATTATTTACACTCCTCTAGAAAAGATTACAAATACCAAAAGTGGGCTCAGCCATTCAGAAAATGCAGTCCTGGTTAACCAAGCAGGGACTTCTACCTCTTTCATGTTTGAACTCACTTGGAATTATCTGAATAGATTATAATATATTTACTTAGGCATAAAGTCCCCTAAATTTTCATAATTAGACTTCACTTATGAGACTTTTTCATAGTCCTTTAAATAATGAAAGTTATATATTTATCTATCTATATAAAGAAAAGAAAATAGTTTACCATGTCCATCACTTACAATCCTAAGATTCACATAAAACCCCACTGTGCTGGAGTTGAGAAATGATTCAAATTCAATTAAGAAAGCGAGGAAATTCAATAAACATTTAAAGATGCGAGTGAGATGCACAATATACAGTCCCATAAAAAACAATGGAAAACACCATGACTGTTTCAGGCTTGTGCAAATCTCATCCTTTTCATAAAAGGAGAAAAATGCAATGCAGTGCTGCCAATCAAAGAAGTCTGTTCACTTTGTCCAGACCACGGGAATCTCCCCGCCTCAGTTGCTACATCAGAATGCTTCTGAACTGGAGCACCATTTCATCCCTTTATAAATTGCTTCAGCAGGCATATCCCTCCCCAAAAGAGACCAAAATCCAAGAACACATAGTGAGAAACATCTGTTTCAACTGTATCATATAGAGGATAGTTAAACCTGATAGAGAACAAGAGAGACACCTTCCTTGAAGATGCCATCATATTGCAGAAGCATCAACACCACGAACAGAAGTTCTCCCAGAAGTTCATTCCTGGTGCAGCATGCTCCCTTTCCTGTGCAATGCATAAAAGAATTAAATAATGGGAAAAGCCATACAGGAGCGAGATATTGTCAGCAGTAACGAGAGAGCAAAGAGGTCATCACTCAAGCCTTTTACTTCCCTCACTGAGCTGCCACCATTTCCTACACGTATCTGTTCACAGGTCAAGTCTTTTTTTAAGAAAAATCACTGTCAAGAACAGTGCTGAATATAGTTTCCTTCGAAATTACATTCATGGAGAACACAGAGATGGATTTAGTTTGCTTATGACAGAATAAGATTCTTGTCTATCCCATCTCTAGTCACTTCCTACTTCAGTCTGTTCTGCACAAGGCTTGAAGCTCTTGATTTGTGTTCCTGCACTTCACACTTTCACCCTGAGAAAGAACATGACTTGTCAAATACTTCTTGGCAATTAATATGATGTAATCTTCCTGAACAAACTAGTCACCTTGGAGTCAGTGAAACAAAGTTAAAAAAAAATAAAAATCTGTAACAGATACAATTTGTAGAGCAGCATACAGCTGAAAGATCCAGGCTGCATCCTGGTTTGAGATCACTCACGTCACACCATGATCATTACAGGTCACCCAAGCTGGCACGTAAAGGTCCAAAACTACCCACAGGACATATGTGAAAAGAGAATAGCATTCTTCTGCTGGTTATTTTCTAACAAACTTCTACAGCAAATCCAAACATGCCGTCTCATATTTATACATATTATAAACAGGAAAGTTCTCTCATTACCTTTTTCTGTTAAAGAAAAGAAAAACATTTATGCAACTAATACAGATGTCTTTTTTCCAGCAAAACCAGGAGAATCCAAACGCTTTGTCTGACTTTATGATCTAGTTCCCATTAAATAATAAACCGCACACAGTCCCTTCTTCCCAGCCATGTCACAATGTGTGTCAGTTGACTGGCATGCAGGTGTGCAGCCCCCCTGTGTCAGATGAGAAACATGCTGACCTTCAGCAGCAAAATCAGTGGTCATAACTTGCTAATATTACTAATATTTATAATGTGATAATATTCAGAATCCAGCCAAACTGGGATCATCAGTATCAGTAAAAGAATTGTTATTTAGAGCACTTTCCCCCCAATACTACACAATAAGCAAGATAAACGGAGGATATAACACGAGGACAGACAGAACAAGACTGGGGAGGAAATGCAGTGGCAAAAAATCACAAAATACACCTAATACCTGGACCAGCTGGGAGCAATATTTGAAATTAATTCCTGTTACCAGGTTATAGATTTTATAGACAGCATGTGAGAAAAAACTTGTAGAGGTGGTTCCAGCATGTGAGAAAAAGTAGCATGGGAGAAAGAGTTTAGGTATAACACGCTCTAAATACATTTGAAAACATAACAATAACTGAAAATCTGAACTCCATTAAAGACAAACTTGTATGAGAATGATACCATGAAATAGAGTAAGTAAATGTTTACTTACATTTTACATTCAAAGATCTTTTGCACTTTTCAACAGTTTGTGACAAGTTTGCTTTTTACTGAATGGGGATAAATGCCCGTGCAGTTGAACTATATACTTTTGAAGAGGCCTCCTGGTTTCAGAAAAAAGTATACATAATTTAATTTGAGACAGAGACCAAGATGAAAATAAGTCTACCTTCTGTTGATACTTTTGAAAATTAAAAATTACTTTTTTTCACCTTCCCGTTCTTCGTCAAAACTATATGGCAATGTCTAGGCATCAGTACAGTTTTTATATTTTTAAGATATAGAAATATTTTAGGTTATACTCTTTTACCTGGATCACCTACTTGTGTTTCTATTTCAGACAAGTTCGTTTCCTAAGAGACATGGCATAAGGGGGAATGACATCATGTTCTGATATTTATTCACTGTTACTTCGGTAGCTAGGCTTTTTTTACTGCTTAGCAAAACATCATTTCATGATCAGCTTGCTGTTATCATCCAATCCTGTTCTACCTTATCAGGTACTTGAGAATTCTGAAGCAAATCAATTTCAATCCTATCAATTAAGTCCATTTTTATTTACATGGCCAAAAATTATTATGATCATTATTTTATAGAACTTATCAAAAGTGGAACGGTATATTCTATCTTTGGGGGAAAAGTTTAAATACACATAGGCAAGCTGTTGGATTATTTTAAGACTAACTGAACCTATGAAACACCAGCTGCCAAAAAACATTCAAAACCTGAATTTAAATATGTGAACCCCTATTTTTACCAGCTAACTCTTAGGGATCAGGAAAACAAACAAACAAACAAACAAACACACAAAAAACCTCAACAAAAAAACCACAATAACTTTCTGGAGAGGTTCTCTCATAATACCTTCTCAGACCTGCCTAACCTTTATTTCTCTTGAAAGCTAAATAACGATTAGATGGAACATAACTCAGAGCAACCATGGCAATTCCTTTATTCCTATCCTCAAGTAACAGGATTCACTGGAGCAAAGCACTTTAAGAGGTAACGAGCTATGTCGTAGTGTTAGAAAGTCTAAATTAGCAGGAGTGTACCAGCCCAGAATAAGCACATCTCATTTGGGGCTTGGCAATGTAATTGTGATCTCTTGCAGTTACAGTATCCTGTCTGTGGATCCTAAATCTTACTAAATAAGTAGTCATTTAAAAATCCAAAGTTTCTCATTATAACTGCATTGTCACATTATTTCAAATTATACTTTTATGCATTACCTGCTCAACACTATGCATCATGAACAACACAAAAATTTCTCCAGTATTTTGAAATAATTTTGCCATGCACATCCCAAATTCTGCATAAAAAAAAAAAAAAAATAATATTTAGCTCTGAATTCTACTGACCACCCAAGGCACTGTGGGTGCTTACAGACTTCTTAGCAAAACAGCTAAAGCAGACTAAGGTTTTGTCATAGGAAAATAGCACAAATTTTTTTTTCTAATGCCTTCCCTCAGTTTTTCCCTAAAGAGGTTTGCTTTATTTCTTCTGCCCTGGTAAAAAGCATAGCACGTAGACTTCTCTATCAAACTCCCTTACTAATTTTTCCCCTTCTCTATAAACACCACTCAAGCAGTTCTGTATGCAGGTTGAAGTAACTAGTTGGTAAACTGCAATATCCATTGCTGCAACTGTAAAAAAGGCTAAATTCTTTTGCAAACTGTCTTAGATGAACAAATCTATAGCTGTGATACAGATGATAAATTCAGTGCAAAACGAATGGATTATACACAAGCGAACAAATTAAATTATTGGAATTAGTTCTCTTGGGGTACTTGTTCTGAGAAAACTTAAATGTTTCTGTTCAGCAACAAATATTTCACCAAGGTAACACTGAAAGCCCAACAACATTGGCTGCTAACACTGCACACATGCATTTGGTTTGCACGTGTGTGAATTATATTTATACATAAATCAATGAAAAAGTACAGAGCCCTGTAACATCAGGATTAAAATCTTGATGTGGATATGTGGAATATTGCACATGGACAGGCTCAGCCACTAAGCAAAGGGAAGGAGAGAGAACTGTGGATTACAGTCTTAATTTATCAAGAAAAGTTTATGTGGAAAGGAAAGGTACCTTTCTCCGACAACTTCCCAGTACAAACCACTTCTGTAGCACAGATCACACCAATATGTTACTCCATCCCCTATGCTCTTGTGGTCTTGGACTGATACAGTACAAGTGTAAACAATGTCTGTAGAAAATAACAGGCAGACCCTGCTGCTTGTTCAGATCACCTGATCGTATCTTCCTTGCCCACAAAATCTACTTTCCATGGAAGAAGTCTCTCTTCTCTGTCCCTTAACAGCTGAGTTTGCTGGCCAATGAATTTCTAAGTCAGGAAAATCCTCTTAACAATACTAGGTGAGCAAAAAGATCTGACCACTATTTTTGTTTATTATAGATGCTTCGAAATAGTATAGAGAGAAGGAAATGTTTAATTAGAATCTCCTTAATATTATTCTTTAGCATTTATATGCTACATGCAAAGGTAATTTCTGACTTACACGAGACTATTTTTTTCAGTTTGGATCTTTCAGATAAAGTTGCTTTTTCCTCTCTGCCTACATACAAAACAAAAGAGCACAATTGCAATATAGCCCTGCCAGCACTCCCCTCTTAACAAAACTTGTTGGGGGCACAGTCAGTTCTTGTGTTTGAGCTCATAATCTATTTAAATAAGAGTATAAGGAATGTATAAAGATACCATAAACCCTGACACTTCTTAGATTTTCACCAAAAACCTAGTTTTCTTCCTAGTTCTAGCTCTTCAGACCTGTTTGAAACTTTCATGACTTCTATGCCTTTGCTATTCTTCAATGTCTTGTACTATTTATTTCCTTACAAGTTTTCACAGAGCTCACATCAGATGTAAATTTGGCTGCCCGCAACCCAATGCTCCATATGGCATTCTCACCCACGTACTTTTACACTTCCATAAAAATCTCTTTTACTTTCTGTTTTATTTTGATTTGCAATTTTTTATTTACTGAATTGGTTCAGAGTGTTTTCCTTAGATTTCCATATTTTATCCCTGTTGCTCTGTTACTGCCAAAATATTTTTTTTTTAATTTGCCCTGTCATAGAGGCATATGGATAGTCCAGCACATCATAACTATCAAAACCAGAACTCGGGTGAGTTATGTGACATTTCCTTTGTGAACTGACATTTCTCATTTCACCTGCAGGAGCTCTGAAGCAAGATCAGACAGTTTGTCCAGCTCTTCAGAAAAGGCTGGTTTAAAGGAGGCAGAGGACTTCAATATAAATTACTAACATATCATTCTCAGAGATGACTCGCTACACACAAACAGATTGGGACATATATTCCTCTGCAGGACAGATACTACTTTACATTCATAATATTCACACTGCTGCCCAGGAGTTGTAAAGATCCTTTCATAAAGCAACTCAAAACCCTCTCTCAGTTTAGAAACCTATATTAACTCCTTTTAAATGTTAAAATTAACTAGTATAACTCATGGTTCCCCCCACCCCCCTTTGCTATTTTTCCCCAAGTACTTTGAGAGCCACCTTTTTTGGCACTGGCCACCTTATCTCTTTGGGTTTCCTGTAGAAAATTCAGAATATAGCAGTTTTTCTTTTTAGCACATCAGTGCCCAGGATGTTATTAGTGTTTCTGAATCTATTTTTCTTTTAGATCTGATCTTTACCTATCCATGACTAGCACTGCAGCTAGTAGTGCAGCCAACTATCAAAAGAAAGAAAGAGATCTAACCGTGACAAATGAGAAACCTAAACAGATGAGGAAAAAAATTCATCAGTAGTTGAGAGAAGACAGATGCAGTAAACGGGATAGAGACAGCAGAAAGGAAACAGTTAAGGGCCCTGAGTAGAGAATAACCTACAATATAGGGATCAGACATGGTGCCAAACCAGAATACACAGTCCTTCTCAGAGAAGAATGACATGCAGGTAGTAACAGATCCCAGACTACACCATGCAGAAACTCTACTACCAAGACAAGACAGACTAAATGAAGACCAAGTCAGGATGAATCTAAGCCAGAGACCCTGAGGATCTCTCACTGGATTTAATTGAACTTAGACTAACCAAGGCTTTGAGGGGAATCTCAATATTTGTCCAGCCATTCAGAACTTGAAAATTAGCGTAGATAATTGAAACTCAACTATTTCTAGCTTTCCAGGCTGCTATTGCCTGGAACTTATTATCTAAAGCACTGATAAACTTTTGTTTATGTGTGTGTTTGATTCAAGAATAAAAACTGGTACCCTTCCTTTTCTTGCCTTTGCCAATTCCCTCTCTTTGCAAAAGTCTACACCAGGTAGGCTTTAGCCATTAGCCAGCTATCCAAGCCACACTGCAGTGCAATTCAATTTGGAAGACTGATTCATATTTGCCTTGTTTTACATAACAATTGGCTAACTTATCCAGAGAGGACTTGCAACTGTACATCACATCAATGAAGTGACTTGTCTTTTAGGAAGGAAAAAGAAAATTAAAAATATTATAGTGTATTTTGCCCTGATGTTCATGTGATTCTTTGTCCAAACTTCAGCATCATTTTCATCACAAAACCCTCCCTTGCTCTTCACTTCCCATGCAAAGTAGACAAATCTTGCACCTAAGCAGTAACAGCAGTGGCTGGAGAACAGAAAGCAACAGTGCAGCTTCCCACATGACTCACTTCCCAGCAGGTCCGATGAATTTTTCCCCTTCTACCTCCATTCTCCTTGATCAAATCACATGTAGTCACTTGCAAATAAAGTGTGGCTAACTGTGGCTACTTAAAGATTACTGTCCCTCAATTAATGTTTATATAGAATAAGACAACTTGTGTTCTATATAAGAGTCTACAAGACTTGTGTATGACAATTTTTTTTCTTTTTACAAAAACCTGACCCAGAGTTAAATTTGAAAAAAAAAAAAAAAAAAATCCCAAAGCAACCAACCAAACACAAAAACACCAGAAAAAAAAGTAGCTAAAGTTAGTCGTCACATGCCATACTGGGATCCAGGACATGTGAACATCTGAACCAGTATTTTTTTTAGATAGATATTTGGAAATTCAATGCTGCTTTCCTCAAACTCTACAACTGATAATTGCGTTTACTGTCTTTTTTCAAGCTACTTGTTTTAAGCTGGATTCTACAAGTTTGTGCTGCTTAAGTAGTACTTTATTCCATGAAGTCAACAGAGAACCAATTTAAATAAAATCAGTGATGTATTTGGCTTGAAGAGGATTTTGTGCTTAATGAAATGGTGCTTCTTGTAAACAAGGTATCAAAGTCTTCATTTTTCAAGATGTTGCTATAATGTTCAATTGCTCACTCAGAATTACCAGGAGAAATATATTTTTCTGAAACCAGTCAAACATCCATCAAAACACTAATTTATACAGGTTTTAATTTGCATTAAATAAACCATAAATAAACTCTGTCATAAGAATTTTTCCTCATAGACAGACCTCTGTGTCAAGCTTAATTGCTCAGCACATGTGAATTACTCTGAGTTATATTACATTTTGGAAAAATGACAAGATCAGACTGTTGAAAAAAATTAAAACACAGAAACCAGTGATTATGCTGAAAAGGAAAAATTATTAAGAGAACTGAAGTATTTCAACAATGTATGGAATTATTTATCTTTGTACAAAAAATTATTTGGTTTATTCACACAAAAATTGACTTACAATTTACATATGAGAGTAATGATACAATCTTCTAGACAGTTATAATGAGCATAGACAAACAAAAATGATATTTTGTAACGTGAAGAATATTAAATCAATATTTCAAAAAAAATTTTCATTCACTGTCAGCTGAAACCAAGCCTTTGGGACAATACAAATAATTACATCCTCAAAGCTAACATATGCAAACAAATAATTTTAGTCACACAGTTACCGCACAGCTTAAGTTACTCACATGTAATTTTGCAAGCTTGAAACTTGTGTACCAAATAGTTGCAGAGATATTTCCTTGAAACTTCAGTAGCTCCAGGGAAGTATATTTCTCTCATTTTTTTACTGCGTAAAAAACACTGAAGACCTCTATCTTTCAAATATAAAGGAGAGGCATGATGCTGTAATTATACCCATGGGTATTTTCATCTATTATTTTGGTTACTGGATAAAATCCTTAATATTTTAATGGTGGAACATTTACATAAAAAAATTATGAGACAGATGAAGAGTAGAATAAAACAGAATATGATCATCTAGTCCAACTGCCAACTTCAGGCCTGACCAAAAGTTAATGCATATTATTAAGGGTTTTGTCTAAATGTTTTTTTAACACTGACATGCCTGAAACATTACCTTCTAGGAACTACTATAAGGTTTAAACTTTGCTCATTTGTTAGTGCAAAAAGCTTATAAATGAAAAATTATTTGCGATATATTAAGTATGTAATGGTTGAGAATTGCTCTAATTTTAGCCCAAAAAGAACCCCTCATGAAATCATTGTTATGAGATGTCAGAATAAGTCAGCCTACTACAAATAAATCAACAGCAACAAAAAGAAAGCAAGAAAGATCAGACTTGCAAGGCTGGTTATTGTCAGAGAAATTCTCCAGTTTCAACAATGAGCTAAGATTCATATGATTTCTTTCAGTACAACAGCCTGCTGTTACACAAAGCAGATTACAATGCAACTAAATGCATTAACTGAGAGCTACACATCTCAAGTGAAAGAAGCCTTTCTGCAACATGTTGATGCTTTTTTATCTTCCAGTTATTCTACAATGCAAGTAACTCAGTTAGAGCAGTTAATATCCAAGATGTTAACTAATATTACATCTGTTGATCTAGATCTCTCTTATTTCTCTGGCACAATTCCTAGAAATGGGCGTGCAACCTTGACTAGGTTCTACAAACCTCCCTCCAAAAAATTTTTTCAAGATCCTAATTGGCTCAACATTTGAGATTTTTTTACCTCTTCCTATTTTGAACTGCTCCAGATAGAAAGGCAGTTTCATTGCTCTCATGCTGTCCTCACCTAGCACAAATGAGAAGGATCATTTTCTTACAAATAACTGGAGGATCCAAAACTGTCTAATTGCCTTCTGCATGGAAACAAAGTGAAGGAAACAAAGGAATTCACTCGATGTTCACAAGAGGAATGCTCTTGGCTGGAAGGGAATTTACCATACAAGTTTACATCAACAGATAGCTGCAACAGGAACACTCTCAGGTGGAGGCTGGGATGAGATCCACTTCCCTTTGAAAAGTGCAGAGCATGTTCAAATACAAAAAGAGACTCCAGCCTTGTGATAGCAATATGTGTTTGTAAAAATACTTTGGCTAGCATGCTCTGTGTCTCTTTGGAGGTTTCAGAGTGTCCAAGCTTGCCAAACAGCACAACTTCCACAAACCTGTTACAGAGTCAGACCAGAATCCTCAGTTCCCTTCAAGACTACAGCATTCCTTCACACCATTTTAGTTGTTGGTTTTAGGCAAAATTCCTCTTAGCTTCTATCAGAGTTTTACCAACATGAATACCGAACAATTTTGGCCTTTGAAAACAAGGAAATAAGAGGTTATTCCCTAACCCAATCAACCAGTTTCATTAGACAGGTTTTAAACTTTACCTCCTTTACCTAGGAGTTTCTCCAAGCCACATCCTGTCATTAGTATGGCTTTGTGTTGGGATAGTTTAACAATAACAAGAAAAAAACAACACCTAAGCCAAATCTACAACATTTTGTTATCTTTAGCATTTCAAATTTCTCCAAGAACACTGTAATTCCATCTCAGTGCACACCGCTCTTTGTCTACATTTGCAAAGAGGTCTGGTTTTATATGTTCTTATTCCTCACCTGACTGAGTCATGGATCCCAAAGCCTAACTGGCTTCCAAGCTTTTAACTAGAATGCCTTTCTTTTACTGTTTTAGAGGACTTCTGTCTGAGATTCATTCAATGTTCCCCGAGCTAGTAAAGGCAGATTGTCTTCATGTGAGGTTGAAAGACATGAATAAGATTTTATTTATATATTTATATTATTAATTAGGGAGTTTGAACTTAGGAAAATATGGAATTTTCTACTGGTAACAGACCTGTTTGAGGGCTTTGTCCTCCTATACTGGTGCTTCTACAGCACATCGTGTTAAAGATCTCAATCCTTAACTCCTAATCTAAAACTGTAAATAATTGTATATATATTCATCCTCCTTTCAGCACTTTGGCTCTGGTAGTCAGTTTTCTAGGCAACAGGAAGAAAGAGTAGTCTCTTCTCAATTTCTGTATATGCTCTCTACCCATGTTGGGACAAGCTATTAAGTACTAAGCAGTAAGTTTAAGATTAAAGAAATTTAAAATTGCACATCTATTAAAAGAAATAATTGTTCTATGATTTAAATAGAGCTCCTCAATAGTGCTCAGAAACATATAATAAAAACCATGTATGGGTAGGTGTAATTGGATGCAGTTGCCTTAGGAACAAATGTTCAGCATACAAAGCAGGAAGCCTGCTTAAAAGACAAACTCAAAGACTTAAGCCTGGTGGGTGAAATCTGGCTTGACCGAAGTTACTGAGAAAAGTGCCATGAGCTTGGCTGGAGTTAGGGATTCTTCCCAACAGCTTTTCTAATTCTCTCTTATTGTTATGAGTGCAGATCCAAATAATACATTGCTTTGATCCAAAAGTGTTTTACTAGATGTGCATTTCCCAGCTTCCTTTGTTCAGTAAGCTCATCAAGAAACAAAAAGTACTGAGGGAATCACAAGAGAGCCTAGGCTTACTCTCTAAAGATTCTGGTATCAGTCCCAGTTCAACTGTGTTTTTATTATATGGACAAGAGATATTGTGCTTTTAGAGACGTGTTATTGTAGGATGTAAAAGAATTTGACATGCAGAAATAGAACACTATCTGACATATATGAGTCCTTTTAAAGTAATATTTATAGCAAAGATTCCTATAAAGATGCTATGCAAAAATCTTTTTGTTTTGTAGAAGTAAATACAAAATGCCTAATATTCTTTGCCAGAATGATTTCCAGTGAGATCCAACTTCTACTGTGCAGATACAAGCAACAGGAGGCACAAAGTATTGTTCCCAGAAGATTCAAGATGTGTTTCTTGTTCGTGCATTTCTCTACAAAGAAATTACTCATCCATTCTTTTATGATTTACTCCCATTTTTGTTTCCATTTGGAAAAATATTATAAAACTACTTCTCACCCGGTATGAAGTCAGAACACATATACAGCTCTCTACTTCTTGAAATCACTATCTGCAAAAGACAAATAATTTCCTACAGATACTGAACTACACATTACTAAGGTGTAAAGTTTGAAAGAAAGTTTTCTTTCTGTCTTTGAAACAAGAAAAGGAAATAAAGAAGTAATTTATTAAATAAGTTGTGTATTCAATAATTCCCAAAGACCGTGGAGTAATTTTATGAACTGAACCAGAGATCCAATTCCACACTGCATCATCTAAGAGGATCATCCTAAGTCTTACAAGCCAACAACTGTGGAAATGCAGTCATTTAAGAGGTCTTCGACTACAGACATTTTCCACGGCTCTACTGACTGTAAGGGTTTTGCTTCTTGACCTTTTTCCACTTCACATTATTTTGTCATTTCTTCTCTTTAACTAGCCTCTGAAAACCAAATCTAAACATATTTCTTTACATTATAAACATCTTGTTTCTGAAGGAAACAATTGTTGAAGAATGATCCTCAACTGAGAAGTTACCAGGCCAGTGGAAAACTAAGTGCTGCACAGCAAAAAAATCACTTCAGCAAAAGTACAGGGAACAATATGTTTTCTGTTATTAATTTCTGTTCCATGGAAAGTGCTAACCAAAACCATAGGCAGTAGCTAGTGTCTAAGCTGAAAAAATTAAACATGATTACCATAAAACTATTACCATGTTAGCTTGTCCAAAACAAACCACTGCATATTTAATTAAATCAGACAAAGTTTCAAAAACACATGGCATAAAGTGAGCAGGAGAGACAACAAAATCATAAAGCCATGAAGTTGTATTTCCTGTTTCACGGTGAAAACACTGCACTGTTGATGTTAATCCTGGCACCAACTATTTCAGCTAGGGCAAAAATTTGCAAGCAGATAATCCCTGCTGAACACCCAATAAACCACACTGTTACTGTTTGAAATAGCAAAGCCAACTCCAGGGTTTCAGGACATGATCATGAAAACACCATCATCATTCTCTCAAGCACGTCAACTCTGAAGGAGAAGGTCCTCACTTCACTTCCCACCTGAGCACAAACCTATACTCTGTTCACACAACTGCATGGATCTGGCAAAGCCAAAGCAAGATACTCTCGATGAGGCAGAGCCCCCAGGCTGCCATAGGGCTACAAATAGCACAACTGTCAGTGAAATTAGGAGTGAAATGACTTGGCCTACTCAACTTGTACAGTGGACAACAAGCTCAACTTCCATGCTACTTTTGTACCTTAGCTGATGTGGGGATAGTGAGGAAAAGCATCAAATCTTTGGTATTTCTGATGTAAAAGTCAAGGAAGAAAAGAAAACCCATTGGATTGTCACTATCAGATCAGCTATACCACATTATTTATACTGCAGTGAGATTGGTAGGACTTTGCACAAGTGCTCAAAACTGAAAAATCTAGCTACTTCCTTTAGACATGCATAGACCCTCTTCACTAATTATTCCACAGAACACAGCTACAGCAAAGCAAAAAGAACATTTATTTGCAAGATTAAGGTCCTATAAATTCACTAGCAGCCAGTTACATTTCCTTGTCCTGGAGAAGCTCAAGTATTCAAATTTCTTTGCCTCCCATGACTGGCTTGCTGAGTTAACGTATCCTGTTGGCTACATGATATTGTTATTTTTCTAAATGTGAGGAGTCCTGAAT
This sequence comes from Pyrocephalus nanus, assembly GCA_038380795.1. Classification (NCBI taxonomy): domain Eukaryota; kingdom Metazoa; phylum Chordata; class Aves; order Passeriformes; family Tyrannidae; genus Pyrocephalus; species Pyrocephalus nanus. Next base: position 75,280,653 of record CM076260.1, on the reverse strand, counting down.
TCCTACACTACTGAAATAGCTTTTCTCAGAAAACAGACCAATTCTTATATTGGCCATAGACACTCATGGAAACAAAATCACAGGAAACAAAATAAGGCATATTCTGTAAAAAAAAAAAAAAAAAAAGAACCTCAATTCCCAGAAAACTCCTGAGGCCCTCAAGTTCCAGAGAAAAACAGAGGTGTCTAAAACCATTAAGAGGCATTTTTTTGTAAGGGGAGCTGAGTGCAGAACGAGCTTCTCAAGGTTTAAAGAAAATGATATCAGGGAATATTGCTCCTGCATCCCTCCAATCCAAGGAATATTTCACAGACTGTTCATAAAGTGAGTATTTCTCTGTGGCCTTCCACGCAATCACAGCATCTTTTTTTTTCCAAGGATGTGCTGAGGAATGAAAGAATATGTGCCCAGTGAAGATAATCAGAGAATCAAAAATGCTTAGGGAAGTGGTTTCTACAATGAGATGTATCGCACAAAGGCAAGCTATTCCCTAGGTAGGAACCACTATCTGCAGATAAGTTTCTTTCTACGAACATAAATGCTCATTGTATTACTGTTCTCAGAGTAATCATCATTCACTAGCAACATCTGTGGCTTCGGCTTCCAAAACATAAAGAGGGACAGAACTATATCCTTGTGTTTCAGAGAAGGGCACTTGCCAAAGGGCACTTGCCAAAAGTGGCCTTTTTTTAACTTTTCTAAAGTTAAAAAGAATGCCGTGTGTTGGAAGGGACCTTAAAGATCATCTAGTTCCAACTCTCTGCCATTGGCAGGGTACACCTTCCCCTACACCAGATTGCCATTCTTCTCTTTCTCTTGAGGCTTATTTGATCTCAAGTAAATGTCGGCAATTATCAGCAATTTACACGAGGAATCTGAAACATAAACACCTCATTACACTGAAGAAAGATCAGGGCACAAAAACTCACCTTGAAGACAGCCCTAATATGAGATAGAATCTAATAAAATTAGTTATTAGGCTAATGAGCACTGCTGGAGACACATTAAGCAATTTTAAGAGGGGCAAACATTTTGGAGCAAGAGTCTTTGTCCTTTTGTGGCTTTGTGTTTCAGTAACATTCCGGTTACACAACAGTATCTGATACAACAGTAAACTAATGCAGACTGTAATCTGATTCCAATACCATTATCTCATGCAATTAATTGCTTTTGTCAAAGAAATCTTAATTAAAGTTGCAAATATATAGCACACAATACATCCCAGAATTATTACAGTAACTTATCCTGATGAAGGGTCTCCAATACACATAGTTCCAAAAATGACCATTTGTTCATATTTCTGCATAGTTTCCAAATTATTTTTTCACAAATTAGCTTGCTCCCTCATTATTCCATATCAATTCAGAGTAGTATGTGTTTTTAGCAACAATCCATTATTATGGATTCAATACATTGTTTAGAGAACATGTTCACATTCCTATTTAAAAGAAAAATACAGTTTTCCAGTGAAAGGATTCTCAAATGCCAGGTGACATTCTTCAAAACTGTTAACATGGGCCCTAACTTTGCAAAGTTGTGCAACTAGCCTTAGTAGTAGGTTTTCAGTAGGCTTCAGTGGTTATATTCTAATATAGCAACATTCAGTGTTATTCATTAAAGGTATAAAATGAATGCTGGAAGCCAACAGATTCCCAATTGTTGTCCCATGGACTGTTTTGCATAAATGGCATACTGAAGATGATGTGAATTAAAGCTGCACTGAAAAAAAAAAAAAAGTTGAAAGCAACCAACTGTTTAAATAGTAAACAAGCAAAAAAAGAGGGACCATTTTGTTGGTGGTAATTTTTAGTTTCTTCACTATGAAAATTAGATACAAAATAATAAATATTTATCCATCTTCATAGTTAAAAGCAGTGGTTACTTAACACTACACAATTAAAATTGTTTAGTAAACAATAAAGATACTAAATGTTCACTAAACATTTATGATTCACTAAATATTTATTAAATAATCAAAAATGTTTAGCAAAACACTTTAAATTACAATTTACTTGGCTTGCCAGCAAGAAATTTAAAACTTTAAAATCTTGTGATTAATTAAGCTCTATATTGTAACAGAAACCAGTTTCCTACTTGGCATTGACCAAAAAATTCTTATTACTTTTCAAAAATCAAAGAACCTTCAAGTTTCTTCTCTATTGGAATTGTCTTGAAAAAGGCACTTCTGAAAGGCTGGCTATATTTCAATCTCCCTTTTTCTTTAAATATTCATGTGGTATCATTGCAGCTGTTCAGCATTCAACATGTGTACTCCTATGGCTGGATTGAGTTCATTCTGTCTTGCAAGACCACCCAAAGAGTTAACACCCATGGGAGTCAATGGATTCCCTTTCAAAAGAGAAATATATCCTGAAATATTCTGGGACATCCACTGCAGACTTGTGATTAGGTCTCTGAAATATTTAAAAAGACTGTTTCTTGGGACAGTTCTTCTCAGTTATGCTGACTACTAATACATGAGGAAATGGCTTTAGACGTTTTTGTGAGGCATCATATGGAAATAAACCAGTAATATCCCTGGTTCATGTATCACTGCACGTAGGTTTAGCTTGCAGCAGCCATTAGAAACAACATGCTATGGTACTTTTAAGTCTGCAATGCAATTTGTCATCGTTGCTTTCTTCCACTTGCAGGAGTTATTGTGTTTTCTTAGGTTTTCTTGCCAGCATAACAATTAGTTATGTTAGTATTGCCAATGACAAGCTGAAGAACATTGATTAAAAAATGAATCACACCTTAGACACCGTAAGTCTAGCTTAAAAAAAAAAAAAAAAAAAAAGAGAGAGAAAGAGAAAACACATATTTTTAGTCATTTTCTAAGCTTCAAGAAGGAGTGGGGGTATTGACCTATAGACTGACCCTGGGACAGCTATCCAAGTTTCTCACCCCAAGCAAGACACCTAGAAGCTACTCTTATGTTTTCACCTGAAAAGAAAAATTCTCACCTAATAATTTGACCTCAGAAACAGCAAACAGAACAATACCACCAAGCCCTGAATTAGTTATAAGCGTATTACATTCAGTATTTATGTACTGGAAAGCAAGAAAACAAGCAATCAGGCTAAATAAATTGCTTACAGATGGCCTGAAAATGGCTTTCCCCAGAGAAAACTACTTCTGTCTTTGAACTTCTGGAGTATACCACCTCAAAAAGTAAGTTTAATTCTCCCTCTGATGCAAATATGAGCAACCGGTATTTGCACAAATTTCTCCTGATTCATATCCCCCCCTGGATTTGCTTTTAGCAACTGTGAAATTTCAGCATTCAGTGGCAGATAAAAAGAAGATGATGAGGAACATCGGGGATCAGTCAGAAACACAGGTCTTTAGCTGTGTAACTGATACTCTAATATTTATAAGGCTACAGTACTCGTATGTTTAATTAGCTACAACCAACACTAAACTACTATCTTGAAAGACTATTAAAAGTCTATAACTGGAAACAGTTTGCCCAGAGGAGTTATGAATTTCCCATTCCTGAAAGTGTTCTAGACCAGGTTGGATGGGGCTTTGAGCAAGCTGGTCCAGTGGAAGGTGTCCCCTGCCTATGGCAGGAGGGTTGGAATTAGATCATCTGTAAGGTCCCTTCTCATGCAAATCATTCTATGATATGATTCTATGATTTTCATACTCAGACAATTACACTTTCTGAACAACGTTCAGGCTATTCAAACAATGTGTTCCAATAAGTTACTTCTATTTGTGATAGCACTAAATTCCACATTCAGGTCAAGACCTAATGTGCTACATGCTGTATGAGTACTACATTGAAATTCTGAGCATTAAAATGTCATGGTATATTTTGTAATTGCTGAAAAAAACATGAAGAAATGTTACAAATATGAAAACTAGTATTTAAAGTAGTAGGGAGAAGCAGAGCCAGAGAACTTCAGTTACTGACCACAATCTTTCCCTTTCACCTAAACATCATGTCATTTAAAACTTATAATTGGAAAAACCTGGGATTATTCTCAAGGTCAAAGTCTCACAGAAATGTATGTTCCCAAGCCATGAACCACAGACATTGGTCAATTACTAGTAAATAGAACTGAAAGAAGTACATACTGTTCTCTTAATATTCTTTCTGCAAGGAGAGAAACATCTGTAAGCACATAAAGAATGTAAGTGAATAAAAGTTGGAAGCCAGGACCCAGCTAATCCCAACTTGTCCATAACATCCCGATTTGTCCATAGGTCTGTATTTAGGAACATATGCTAAGGATATATGAAAGTCCCTGCTTTAAAAGAAAGATCCAAGTCCTAAACAAAGAGTAGAAGCAGGTATTCTGTAGGAAGAGGCAAAGATTGCAAAATTGGGATAGCTGGCTCAAACCCACGTGAATGTATTTAAAATACTAATCACATAATGAGAGACTGTAACATTGTATCACCACAAAATAGACCTAGTTAACGTAGAGCAAAATGAATATTTGGCAAAGGTGATAGCTGTGCACATTTGCTGTGGAAACAAGCACCTTGCCAATTGCTACAATCATTAAAGTAGACAGGTCTTCCATACTTATCAGGAAGACAGTTCAAGAGCTTAGTGACACTTGTATTTCTTAAGTACAAAAAAGCTCCTAGGGAACTATACTTCTAAAAATATTTAGAAAACTAACTCCTACTGACAATGGTGTGAAAAGAAAACTAAAAATACAGTTGTTCACCTTCAAACTTGCCTCTGCTCTTCAACTGAAGTCTCTGGCTTTCAAGAGGCAGAAATCATGATAATTCATTTAACCTTCATGGAAGAGAACTGTAGTGTTAATACAGCTCTAACAATAGCTTGATCTCCATACAACACTGGAATCTGTAGATTTTGTGGTGTTGCTTTTAGATTTTCTAAAATTAAATTCTTTGATTATTTGCATATTAAAAATCCTTTAATATGCCTCTTACTGATAATGAGGATTTCACAAATATTGAGCCCTGTTACTGATGTAGCTGCATCAGAATATGATTCTGCAATCTAACTGCATCTTACATGTGTTTCTTCCCCTCTGAATTGTATTTGAAAAATCAAAGCAGATGCTTCAAAATATTCCCCATGGGACAAATACAAATGTTTGATTTAGACTGGAGAGCAGTTATGCCTATAATTATTTACCCTGAAAACCCACAGTGAGAATGTCAGAAAAATAAGTACCAGATTGGATCAGAACACACTTCTACCCTCTTTCTAAAGGTGGGCAGAAGTTATGGAGGGAAGCACAAGAAACCCTCAAAAAGAAGCCTCCTCACAGCCTAATAGGGGCTAATTTGAATTCTGCATAATGAAGTTTAATATTCTCTCCAATATTTTTCCCAACTTATTACAATTCTAGATCTTGTCACTGCTATCTATTACAATCCCTTGAAATCTTCATCTCAAGAATAAATTACATGTTTTCTTAGAAATTATTTCTTCTTCTATCAGTCTTTAATTAATGGCTCTTCCGCTTCTTTGACTGTTTTTCTCTTATGACAGAGTAAAAAGAAAAACTCTCTACCTGCCTGAGCAGTATGTGTCAGCACTCTCCATATTTATGTTCCAACCTCTTTAAGATAAACAGCCAAAGCTCTTGAGACTCTTTACAGATTGTTTGTACTCTTTCTCCTTGCTCATCTCAGAGCTTTCTGTAATATTTTTTGAGAGAAGATAAGCAATATTACCGTATTTCACTAAATTCTCTGAAAGAATCCTAACACACGGGAACTACATTACATTATTCCAGTTCTTCAAATCTGGTTTGCAAGTTCAGTCAAAGAGCAGAGGTCTTCCCTGAGCTGTGAACAGTCCCAGTCTCACCAGCCGATCTAATGTGAAATCTGGCAGGTAATCCTGGCATTTTTCAGGAGACATGAGGCTTCCCTTTATGATAACTGAATGACATGTGTTGACACTTTGGCAAGTCAGCTGGCTGGGTCAGGTCTCCCTAAAGTAATAGAACGAGTTCTTTCTTGTTCTGTCCAATCCATATCAGTTTATGTCTTCAGCAGATTTTCACTTCCTCCTCTCTTTCCTACTAATTTATAAGTATATTAAATACTGCAGTTGACACATAACCTTGAGGCAAACCAGTATGTTTTAAATTGTTGGGTTTTTTACCACAATAAAACTTTTCTCCAAGCAAGTTTTGGGGTCATGGCAATACTATCATGGCAATACTATCTTGGATTATCTCTGGTAGTTTCCCCAATGTAGTTTTGCTAAAAAAACAAACAAACACCTCAACAACAACAACAACAACAACAAATGAGCAAAAGCTTTTTGAGTCTCTCAATTTTATACATATGTACATATACATAATATATAAGCAGCATAAGTGAAGTATGAAAGGAATACACTTCAGTGCAAAAGAAGTAGATCTGGCCCTACAGTGGATTTAGTTACAATAAAAAGTATGTCACCGAGAGACTAACTACATCTAGATTAGACTAGATTATGGACTTATTTTCCAGAAAGCAGGCCCATTATTAATGCACTCTGTAATTATAATCATAGTTCCAAAAGCACCCAAACATCTACAAGCATGCACAACAAGATGACAAAAAGTACCCAGGTTGTGATTTGAACTTAATAAAAATCATTTGTTTACAGTACTCGAGCCAATTAAATCTTCTAACTGGAAAGTCACAAGGAAAGTCCTTAACCCAAAACTGGGCATAAGCCCAACTTGGAAGAGTATTTAAAGAAATTTCGAAGCATCTATGACAAAGTTGTCTTCCCACTTTTGATGATATACCCCATTTACACGTATTCAGTCAGCTATTCAGCTGATGCAAATCAACACAACTCTGCTTCAGCCATGCCACAGAGATGGGTCTTTTCTTCTGCATGTTCTTCTACATTCCTAGCAAATCAGATTTTAAACTGGCAACAACTTCACATAGCCTATTATTTTTAGACTCACATTTATAAAACTCAGACACTTTGTATATTTATTACCCACCATTATAACTCAACTATGTAGTTTTGTAATTCAGAATGACTTGCGAGAGAAAATCTAACTAGAATAGCAGGCTTAGCCTTGCTATTAACTTTTTCAGACAGAGTTATAAATTTCAACAAATAGGTTATAATTGAGGAGCCAGCATGACCTTTATTATTTCAGAAGGTTCAGCCATAGCAGCTCAGTGTGACTTCAGCTAGACTATTAGTCACTCTGCCAGATAAAATCATTAACATCCAACTCAGTCTAGCATCCACATATGATCTGATCCTGGAAAACTGACCTGAATAAGCTTTACTCTCAAGAATAGTCCCAATCCAGGCAATGGAATTGCTCTTACAGTATATACCATACTCCCAGTGACTAAATAGCAACTATCTGATATTTCTGTCTTAATTGCAATCAAGAAAAAAAAAAAGGCTCGCAGAGAAGAAGTATTGGAATATTAATTAGTAAAGTCCTATTTTCAGACAATCAGGAGTGGCTCTTCTTCAGAGAAAAACTGAACTAGTATTGTGTGCCACGCTTTCTTGTATCATTCTCTTCCATTATTAAACACACTGCCAAAGAGATAATCCAGTAGTAAATATTTCAGAACATTTCCACTTAATAGTTAGGAAAGAATAATGTGAAAACAACCACTTTATCAGAGCCAGTCTTTCCAGCAAAGCCATGATTTCTATTACAGCAGAATCCTTTCCACAACAAAACCCCCTGTGATGTTACACATGACATTAAGAAAACCAAAATAATTTTATTACTTCAGTTAATTGGTCAACTATTCTACAGCTTCTTAGTTCATACAACTGCCATCATGGTGATGAAAGATGGGCAAGAAATGGGCATTACACACAGAAAGTACTAGTTCACATATTTTGACTACTCAAGGTAACGCTTCCTTTGTAAATCACCTATGTGGAGGAATATAGCTATGTCTCTCCTTGTATTTATATCATAGGAAGCTTCTTTCTCAAATGCATGCATACAGAAAAAACAGTTCCACTTGACACAGGAAAAGACAGATCATTCAGATCAAGTGCTGTGAAAATCTGACAGACCCTTAAACGATGGAAAGACACACTTGTAATGTGTTACTTGTGGAAATGGTATGTGCACGAACGTGCAGGGGCTCTTACACAGCTGTCAAACACCATAATCAGCGTCGCTAAGTGTGGCTGCTAAGTGTGGCTGCAACATTAAGACAAATATTTGACCTATTTTCTTAGCAGAATTTAACTGTCATCATTCTTAGCACCACGCTCCTGTGAGCCAGCAACTGCCTAAGGACTCAGGCAACACGAGAGAATTCTTCGCCATGAGTGAGAGCACTTACTCCCACAGGGCGACTTTTTTCCAGCGACAGAGTGATCGGCCCCTCGAACCCACACCCCTCAGCCGGCTCCGTCTCGCCCCCATCCTGGCAACCACCCCAGCCCGTCCGCGCCAGGGACTCACGTTTGTAGCTGGCGGCCCAGGGCTGGTAGCCGTAATAGCCGGTGATGCGGAGGATGCGCTCCTCGATGGAGGTGAGCCCCACGGACGCGCTGGTGAGGTCCTCCACGGAGCGGGACCACTTCAAGTCCTCTTTGATGGCCTCGTCCACCACCAGGTACTTGAGCTGCCGCAGCTGCGGGCTGATGTCGGACAGCCGCCGGGGGCTGACATCGGGGGAGCGCCGCATGCCGCTGCGGGTTGGGAGCGGGGCGTCAGCCTGGGGCCGCGGCTCCAGCGCCGCCGGCCCCCGGCGAAGTTGGCGGCGGGCAGCGGGACCCCCGCCGGCAGGTGAGCCCGCCCGGCGCCCGCGACGCCGGCAACTTTGCTCGCCGCCCTCCACCGGAGCGATGCCCGGGAGCGGGCGGCGCCGGCGAGAGGGGCGAGGTGGGGTGGGGTGCGGTGGGGTGGGGTGCCCCCGTCCCTCCCAGCCCTCCCGCCCGTACCGCGGCGGTACTCACAGCATGGCGGCTTTGCCCCGCGCGGAGCCGTTGGGGAACTCCCGGATCCCCATGGGGAGCAGCAGCGATGGCTGGGGGGCGCCCAGGCTTCACGGCGGGGCGAGCCGGCGGCGCTCACCGGCCGGGTAAGAGGCGGAAAGGTAGAGAAGGAGGGAGCGGGGGGGAGGCGGCGCCCCCGTGGCAGAGGGTCCCTGGGCTGGCGCTGTCCCCGGCGGGAGAAGCAGACAGGGCGGGAGGAAGGCGGGCAGGGAGATGGAGCGCGGAGCGCCGGCGGCGAGGGACGGGCAGGGCAGGGCGCGCTCCGCGCCCCCCCCCCCGCGCGCTCCCGCCGGCCGCCAGCAGGGGGAGGCCCGGGCACCGCCAACGCCGGCGGCCCGCGGGGCGGGGCGGGGCGGGCGGGGCGGCCGCGCCTCTCCCGGGAACGCCCGGCCCGTCCCGGCTCGGCCCGGGAGCCAAGGCTTTGCCTGTTCTGCTGGGTGGGGGCAAGCTGGAAACAGCGCGGGGGTGCGTGACGGCCCGAGCGAGGCCGGCCCTGAAGTGACCGTGGGCCACCATCTGAGCAGTGCACCCATCTGATCGCCCCCGTAACGCCGCCGAGGCAGCACCGGGGCCGCGCAGCCTTCTGTCAAACCACGTTTATTTATATTGGTTTTTTAAACACGCCAACCAACTTCAGTGGCAAACATACTTAAATAAACACGTCGGCACAGATGTTACTTTATACGAAGACAAAAAAACAATGAGATTAAAATCTAATAATAGGTAGTCAAGCAAAATTTAATCACCTAAAAGTAGAGATAAGTGTAGGCAAAAATTTCTTTTGTATATATGTGTCCGTCTCCTAGGGGGGAAAAATGCTAGTCCAAGGAGAAAAAAAATGTTCCCTTTCACCGGTGAGCAAGCTTAGTTTACCTGGAACATTATATCACCAAGGAATCAAATGGGAAAGCGAGCTGGATCAGTTAAATGCAACGTTTCACTGTCACTGAATGCAACGTGACAGGATCACCACACCACTATCAGAAAGGGAAAGTAAAAAAAATCTCCAGCAGATGAAAGTCAAACTAATTTTAATCTTAAATACTCATGTACTAAATAATGCACTAAATTTATTTTATTTCCCATCCAATCCTTATTTTGAACCTATGAAGGGGAAAAATATTTGCTGCTGAGGAGGTTGGTTCCAAAATCCAATACAGGTGAACAGCAGTTGTCCAGCAGTGCAAGCAGAGAGTAACTGCAGGTGTTTGATGCTGCCTACCAGCAGTGACAGAGCAATTTGGAGGGAACATAGATCAATGCAGGAGGATGATTTCAGTTAAGAAGAAAACACAATTCTCATTAAATCTAAGGATACTGATCACTGTCATGATTTAAGTCTCTTTAGGACATTTAGGACAGGCATGTTGATAACAAGCATGAATGGGATTAATCATTTCAGTCAGGCATCCAAAGTCCAGCATTGTTCAGTATGTAAGGTCTATTCTCTGTCTAGATTTAAGTGATGGACAAGGATATGATTTATTCTGAGAATTCCCTGTAATACTGCATATATCTAGTGTCAAATCCCTCCATAATTATAGGTCCAGAAATGTAAGTCAGGGCTGGCTGTGCTTGGTACTGGACTAATTCACATTGGCAGGAAATAAAGTTCTGAGTCTCAGAACAAGCAAAGGTTTTAATAACCAAGCAAGCTGAACACCGTTGACCAGCCAATAGTGACTGACACCTGCTGAGCACTCACCTGTCTCTTGGCATGGGCTAGTGCATAGCAGAGGCTTGGTCAGCCATGCTAGAAATTTTGCCTCCGTCACTGACATACTTAGTTGCCCATCTTTCTGTAGCACCAGAGAATAGCCATGGAAGTCAGAGACCTATTATACACATATCCATTTTAATAGGCTAGAACCATCTCATTCTCCTGTCCAATAAAAATTTTCCTGCTGTTTTATTCTTCCCCAGCTGCTGCCATTTCGAGGTGCAAATGAAATGACAGATGGGTGTTTCTCCTGTCATGCAGGAAAGTGACTTAGGACAGCTTAGGTGACAGCACTGACAAACTTGAAGTGAGCATGAATCTTGCGAGAGAGAAAAAAAAATGCATGGGAGTGGACATTTTAAAGTTCACTGAAACATTTAATAAATATGACATTTCAAAATTATAGTAAGAGGCAACATCAACGAACCTTATCAAACCTTGATGTAAGCAATGTTTCTTCTTTAAAAATAGCAGCTGCTGGAGACATGCCAGTAAAAATTCTCAGGTATATTATTTTAATTATGTTTAAGCACTGTAGCTAAAACTGAAACATTACAATATGGCATTGGACATTAAAATATAAAGTCTAGGATTTCATATGATTTGAAATATGTAGATTTGTGGAGCTGCTTAAGATTTTGATATGAGAAGGAAAAACATTGTGGTGTACTAGCAATGCTACAGTGTATAAGAAACAAGAGAAAAAGAAAAAAATTGCTAAGCAGTATATATCTATTTAGGGAATAGTGGGCAAAATTGGATGCATCATCAAGCTGGAGCCACTTATAAACAGCTTTCCTGAACCTCTCACTAGTGAGAGTTTATTACTTTAAAAAACACCTGCAATCATTCAAACACAGAATACTTAGGAAATAGTGTGTTTTTTAAAATGGCAGAGCCCTAGAGTAAGGGAACAATAACTAATTATTCCAGAGTGTGGGGACTTATTCTGTCCTGTCAGATACTCCATTTTACTTTTCTCCAGACAACATGAAATTATATGCTTGACTGATATTCCGCTCTTAAAAGGCACAGCCATTATTATATATTAGTACTATGCTGTCTACAATGTGATGCCCTGTCAAAGGAAAATATAATTTAGACTGTATTTATTTTCACCTCCCATCAATAGTAGCTTGCCAGAAGTTTCTCTGTGATGGAAGTTTACATTTATCAAAATATGACTAACTTCAGGAGAAAGGTAAGTGTTTTTTTTTTTTTTTTATTTTTCCCACCCCCTATCCCAAGATAAGAGTTTTAGATTTAAAGGATACAGTGACATATTACAATAGGATATCAGTGATATTTCATTGGGCAGCAAAATAATCACCACTGCTTAAACTACAGCATGAAGCTGATGTGTTCCTTCTTCTCCAGTTCATAAAAATCCCACCTAGGAAGTGAGTCTTTAGAAGAAAACTCAACTCCCTCCTTAAGCAAGGAAGTATTTAAGCAAATAGTCTTCTAACTGAATATTCTGTATTTTATGTATATTCCTGCTTCTTAGTATTTTTATGCTGAAGGTATAAGCCTAAGCCATTAATTAGATGTTCCTGCCTCAAGAGTTTTTGGGTGGTGGACAGAAATACATACATGAAAAAAGTGCTATGTAGTACATGGAAACGCTTGTATGGCAAAACTATTCAGTTTCCCTGGCTGGGGTCAAATTTGACATCCACATGAATATAATGCTACTGCATATGCCAAGTGACTCCAGCTCAGTCAGTAGGACTAACTGTAGTATGCTGTTTAGACTAAATAGGAGCACAACTTCGAATGTAATCCATTTCATACACAAAATATTTTGAGTGAACAAAAAAAAAAAAACCATAGCTAGAAACTTTCTAGTCCATCCTAGGTAATGTTTGCTTGCGTTCATGTTTTAAAAATATTTCGTACCACCTTTAATTGATTTCAATAAACCCAAAGAGCCAAGAAAAAATGATACAGCAGGCAGAAAATGGCCAAGTGCAAGACTGAATAATAAGCCTGACTGCCTTTAATAGAAGCACACTTGCTCTCTCAAGTAGAGAAACCAACACTGTGCTGGAGAGAGCAGTCAGATGAATGTGAGGCAAGTTGCAGCACATTTTTCACATGAGCTCTCACATTCTTCTGAGACCCCTGCAATTCGTGGCAGAACCAAACAAGCATCAGAATTTTTGTCTTGACACCTTGCTGAAAGCAACAGGAAAGCTCTGGAAATTACAATGTAGCTGTCTGTTGCAGCCAGGAAGGGACATTCAGAGTCAGTGTCCCAGTTCCGGGGAGGTATGCTGTTTTAAAGAAAGCTGATTTTAATCTGCTACTTTGAAGTGGTTGAATATAAACTGTTCACTTTCTTTCTTTCTTTGACAGACACTGTGGAAAATAGAAGTCACTTTTATTTGGAATGGAAAATAGACCTATTTTTTGTTTTGCTATCCATTGTTAGATGACAAGTGCAGAAAAAAAAATTAGGGCATCTCATCGTATCTTAGTGGTGTACAAGCCCTGCCAGTGCCTCTCTTTCCAGTTCAAATCAAAAACTGGAATGCAAAGAGCAGAAAAATAGTAACATTTCTTTCTTCCAGCGAGAGACCCCAAAAGGACTGTAGGAGCTGTCAATGACAGAGAATACAGAATAGCAGACCTCTTCAGTAGCCCATATTTTGAGAAACAGAGGCTTGAATTTCAAACTCAATTGTTGTGCTATATAACCTTGGTATCCCTTCATGTTCTGTCACTTCAAGTTATTTGTACTAGAAATAATGGGCTGCAAAACTGAGGTTAAGGAAAGGCTAGATACTGTGTATGACTCTTAGTTTGTCCTTGTACCTCAGGTTCGGCTAAGAAGTGAGCCAAACTGCCAGGAAATAAGGAAGAGGGTGAAGTCATAGGAACAGCTATCTACACTGACTTGCCTGGTGGGGGAGGAATTTAAAAAAAAAAAAAAAAAGTCATAGGGGAGAGAATAGAGAATGAAGAACTCTAGAAAACTTACTGAATTTGTGCTCAGAGTAGGCAGTTGCTTTACTGAATTTGGGCACAATATTCATATCAAGTTTTAATTTGCTTATCTGGATATTGTGCTAGCCCCAAGAAAAGACTGATAATTCTCACTCATCAGATAAACACACTGGGGTTTTTTTCTGTTTTCTAAGGTGTTTTTAAAGTTGGGGGTTTTTTTTGATGAAAGAAATGTGACACTAACCTTGGACTGTGCAGATTTCTCAGCAGGAGAAATCTTCTGAAGAGAAAGGAACACTTGGAAACTGATTTGAGAGGCAATTTTTACAGTATGAAATTAATGGCAGCTGTTTGAAGCTGCTCATGTGTCTGAAACATTAAAAACCCCACAGCTGAATTTTTGATCTGTGAGCATAGAAGATCAAAAAGGCATTACATTTTTGCCATATGGTTCCAAAGTGTGGAGCATAGCCAGTTACTTCCATGTATGCATTTTAAACCCTATTTGTAAGTTAACCATACTTATTTTTCCAGATCTTCCAGAAATCATTTTGGAAGCTACTATAACTATCTGTTACAGCAACTCAGACCTCACTTCCCTCCACAGTATACAAAAAGGTGTCCTCTTTTCAACTTTTCATCACCTGCAATGGATAGATTTCATCATGTCATGGATAAGACTGTATCTCATTACACTTTTTTCCAGATGTTTTTGAAATGAAAATCCTTCATTTAAAAAATTAAATCTGTTAACAGTATAATTTTTTAGTGAGAGTGAGAATCACGGGCAGACAATTTGCAGGGGTGCTATGCAGGTCCCTTCTGTAAACAGCAACACCCCTATAGACTGTTTACTCACATATGGGCAGGTGCTGGCACTATTGTGAGCCCCAAGGCTGCACTGCTTCTTAGTATAAAGTGATGTAGCATTAAAAAATGAGTCCTTTCATCTTGTATTTCTTTAGTAGATTATTTTATTGTGGTGATAAATTTGGAACAATGAGATTATTTGATTAAACCTTCTCAGTCACTGCTGAATGGACTACCCTCCTTGTAGAATTAATAAAAAGGCCAAGACACCTCATTAACATGCTTGGTACTGAGCTGGATTGGCAGCGGTGCAGTTTAATCCTGCCAAAGGGCATTTGCTGAGGAAAGTCAGAAAGCTTTTAAATCAGATTCTTAAAGGTTGAGTCAGGAGAAGATGACCTTGCAAAAGCTATATTCCTGAACTGTCCAGACTTCCCCCCAGCCCATTCATGCTAGAGCTCCTTACTGCACAGAACAATACGTTAAATAGTATGGCTTCTCCTTGTGCAATTCAATGCATCAGACTTATTTTGCTGTGCATGCTGATTGGAAAGCTGGATAGAAAAGCTTAGGTTTGAGAAAGCCACATACACTAGCATCCTCTAGCAATTTTTTTTTTTAATAGCTGAAAGTATACTAGCATCACTTGATGGTCTAAAAGTAGACTTTCACTTACAATAGTTGATACAGACACACCACATCACTTTCACCAGTGCCTCACAGTCTTTATAAGCAATTACAGCTTAGAAAGACATGGAGAAAGTGGATGAAAAGCATGTGTGTATAATCATGCCTATCAAAACATCACAAAGATCAAGATTATTGCCATCATTATTGCTTCAAATCATGCATTTATGGCACATAACAACATTTACTTTATTGTCAAGTAAATTGCATTATAATTCTCAGACACAACAGCCTATGAACCAGATCTCAACCTTCTGGTTTGGAAACACTGTTTAGGTTATTTACTTAAACGTGTAGAGCAAATGTCCCAGGTAGTTAAAATATTCTTACAACTGGTTGTCTAGATGGAAATAGGCTTTTTGTACGTAGATATGAGCAGCTGCATTTCTCAACAGAAGCAAGAAGTGCTCAAGCAAACTAGTTTCCAGTCATGAAAATTTAAGGCAGAGTTATTCACCAAGCTCAGTTAATCTATTTCAAGCTGGTGAAACTTCACCATCTTAATGGATTTGCTTCCAACATCTAGCCTCTGAATTCACAGG
Organism: Pyrocephalus nanus; assembly: GCA_038380795.1. Classification (NCBI taxonomy): domain Eukaryota; kingdom Metazoa; phylum Chordata; class Aves; order Passeriformes; family Tyrannidae; genus Pyrocephalus; species Pyrocephalus nanus. The sequence goes on along the minus strand of CM076260.1, from coordinate 75,265,001 downwards.
TAGGCTCTTATTTTGAAGAGTGGCATGATTTTTGTGACTGGTCACTTTATCATATTTTGAAAAGAAATGTGGCTGCAAGAAAATTTTATTGCAAGTGTCTTAACGTCTATTTTCACCTAAGCATGTAAAAACATCTTAAAAATTAGTAGATCCTTGTGTTCCTCTCTTGGTAATGTTTCTTCTAATGTGCACTTTTATATTCCTTTTTCTAGGCTACCTTTATTGGGTTTGAGCTAAAGGTTTTCCTTACATGTAGGAAAGGTTTTCCTTATGTATAGCTTCTGCTGGCTCATGCAAAATCCCCATTCAAGTAAAATTAGAGTAATGTGAGCCATATTAGCAACATGATAAACATGAGGCAGTATGTGGAAGGCAAACTAAAACCATGCACGTAGGTAAGCAAGAGATAAGAGATAAGCAAAAATGCCAGCCTTGATATTCTTTGGTTAAAATCAGTAGTAGAGGGAGAAAACTAGGATATTGCAAATGTCCTTAATAGGATTTTTTTAATGCCTGCCAGAAATTTCAAGTTTAGTTGTACCAAATAGCTAGAAAAAAAAGAAAAAAATTAGAATAATTAATTTTTACTTTTTTCTCCTGCAGTTAGATTTCAAACATTAAAACGTTGATAAACAGCAACTTTTTAAGCTTTACTGTGAAATGAAGAGGTAATTTGCACCCTTTGTATTGCACATGGGATTTTTATATTGCTTTCAGTGCATTTTTGTAAACATTGAAAAGGAAATAAAATAGCCTCTTTAAAACGTAGCCAATGTTATTGCCTGAACACTGAGCTGAAGATAGTGTTTTGCAATCCTCCAATACTCATACACATATATATCAAGAGTTTTAGCTCTCAGCTGCTACTAAAATTAATGTCTTGTAACCTTGAATGTATTTCTCTACTTAAACAAAACAAATCCTCTTCACAACAGATTTTAGACTGCCTTTTGACACCAATTACGGACAGAAATTTTATTTATTTCATTTGTTGTCATATCTAAAAGGGCCTTTTTTTGTGGCTTCTCCTCACACCTGCTGCACTGTCAGTTACTGTGATACCCTTCAAGGCAAAAGCCCACCCACACCATGCATTAACTGAGGTGGTCATGCTGTTCCACATACCTCAGGTTCACTTTGACTGCTTTAGTCCATAAATAGTACCTTGTCCTTGCAAAGCTGAGTAAGAGCTCTCTTCCCTCTCGCCTCCAATAGATGTGGATATTCTCTGCCTTACTTGGTATAATGCTCCTGAACATTATACAAAAGCAAAGATATTGTAGAGTACAGAAGCCATTTTTTTAAAGCATAATCTTAACAGCCAAATTAAAAAAAACTGAACGGAATATGCAGCTCTGCTCGCAACTTTTAAGAGATATACAGCAAACATGGAAGTTACGAACAGCAGATTTTCTGACATTGTAGTAATTCATGGACTAGCAAGCTATATTGGCTCTGGTATATCTCTCACTAAAGATTAAACATTTCTCTTTCTTCTGTGATTAGTAGCTTTGCAGAATGTGCTTATAATATTTTAGTATTGAGATATTTTATGATAGTAGGACAAGTAAACCCCAAAATTCTATAAAGTAACTGATGAAAAGTTTTCATTGATTGAAGCGAGACCTTTAAGTCAAGCTTATGAAAAATATTTGTGCTTATTTAACAATTTTGCCAGTTAGTAAATCTGAGTGGTGACTTTATTAGACCATTGTACAATTAGTAACTAGACCTCGAAAAACAGAAAACAACAGAAACAAGAACATGTACAAAGAAAATATGCTGCTTTACAGTTCTTCCAGAGTGCACTCATACTCCAGAGAGGCAATCTTCATGATATTAAGGGAATCTGTATCTATCATGACAGCACAACATCATATCACATTCAAAGGTTTACGAAAAAACCCACACACACTCCCCATGAGGCAGCCTAGGGATGGAAGCTATTTTTCAGGCTTGTGCATCAGCAGCATGAATAAAGGTTCACCATTAAGGAAACTCTGCTTTATAAGGAAAAAAAAAGGGGGAATTGTTTTTATTTTCTCTCCTATTTTATTCTCATGGGACAATAAGACTGCACAGGCTAACATCTCTTTTCCTTAAGTAAGCAGATCAGATTAAAAATAAACTGGGTACAGCAATAAGATGCCATCTTTACAGTCTCACTGTGCTGCTGCTTTAAGTCTGGGGGTAAGGCAAAGTCTCATATGAATACCTTACAGCTATTTGTTATGAGAATACATGAATTTTCCTGCTTGCCTGGAGCAGGAGGAGGGGCTTACATCTCAACGGAAAACATATAGTTTCAATACTAAGCAAAACTATGTTGATAACTATCCTTACCAAAACAACAAATTGCTTCTCTTAGGCATGTTTGCTGGAGCCTCCAGCATTATGTGAGTAGCTAGACACACATCAAGTTATGAATTTCATCTTGTCCATCTCTTGTCCACAGTGGTGACATCAATCTCCATTGCTCACTGGCAGCAGCTATTTCATGTGCCAGGCCAAAATCACACCAGTAAAAACAAAATCAGATTTCTAGAGTTGTTGCAGTTGCTGCTGTTATTCCATTTAATGTTTTGTATTGCATTCATCAATAGCTACCTCATTATTTGCAGCCTCCTTACTTTTTCCATTTTATTACATTTTAGTTGTCAAACAAGATTGAAAACAAATAAATCCTAGAACTGGTGTAATGACTTGTTTTCTCTTTTCTGAATGACCATTCTGTGGTTAAGAATGAATGCTTTTTCCACCCCCCTCCAGAGTCACCATTTAATCTGATAAAATTTAATTACTGTTGATACTCACGCCTCACCCATGAATGCTCATCAGCTCTATTTCCTATGAGCTAGCTCAGAGATGCAGAGAGTATTATCTGTCATGCCTTTCAGACATTCAGTTTGTAGCACTAACTTTTGAAAAGATTCTTTGCTGACATTTTGTAAAGATACAAATGAAGTGCAAAAGAGATTGCAGCCTGCAGTGCAAGGGGGTGTTAGGAGAAGCACTGCTTGCCTGCTTCCACGGCTCCAATTTCACCACATAGATTCACAGTATATCTTGAGTTGGAAGGGACCCACAAGAATCATCGAAGTCCAACTCCTGCCCTTTGCACAGGACAGCCTCAAGAATCACACCTGAGAGTGTTGTCCAAACCAAGAATGTGCCTGAGAGTGTTGTCCAAACACTTCTTGAACTCTTACAGGCACGTGTGAGAGGCACTCACCAAAATGACAAAATAGAAGCAGCCAAATCACAACAGAAAAGTAGATGGTACCAAGAAAAAAAGTAGAATCTCCTCCTACTACTCAGAAGCAGGAAAGGAAATTTTGGGAGGACAAAAAGCCTGAATATCCTTGAGAACTCAGATTATTATGGAATCTAAATTGCTGAGCATCAGACAAGAAGGGATATAGTTGTCCATGAGTGGTAACAGTTATCAGCATGTCATTGTCTTCTGTAGTTCAGCCTGCCCTCTACTATCTTGTTCTATGATAGGGAGAATGGCTGTAGAGCACCCTCTCATCACCTTAGGGTCTACCTGACCTACCCTAAGGGTCAGGTAGGGGGGTTTGCATCTAGTGCCACCCAGGTTGTGGTATTGTTTGACACAAACCAATGAGACAAGCAAATATACAGTGAGAGACCAACTAAACTGATTTACACAAAGTACATGTACACATGTAAAAGTGGGAAGTAAAACCTTCCATAGGGCTCTGACCATTTTTTTACTGAGGATAAAAAGGTAACATGCAATTATGCTATTCATCTGCACTAAACATATCAATTATGAGTTTAAAAAGTTTTACTCCTTCCCACTTCATTACTACATCTTTCCTAAGCACCTGTTAATTTTATTTGGTTTTAAGTTATTTACCAGCATAGACTCAGTCATTGCCAGTGTTCAGCAAAAGACACCAAGATCTGAAGGGAGGAATAGGAAAATATCCCTGAGAGTGAACTGTGCAATTCTGGAATATGGAACTGTCCAGTGCCAGCATATACATGTTATCACCCTCTGTTAACGCCTTCTCAATAAAGTATGTGTGTCTGCACACACACACACACACATACTCTTATCTCCATACCATGGCATTAATCTGTTCATTCTCCATGCTGCTGTACCAGCTGTGGGCCCCACTGGAGGCTGCTGACATAGGGAATTTTTACCATCTTCTGCAGGAACACGGCCAGGCCCTAAATAAACAAAGGATCTACCTGTAAAGAGACCCCCTTCCTTTACCTGGGATCAAACTCAAGTATTAATTTTTTAATAGAAGGACAGTTTTGTAGTCTCTGTCCTCTTTGATCATCCAGGAGGTTTTAAAAAACAACCCATTGGTTCCCTTCCTTTTGAAGTTGTACACAGCAGGATCATTAGCAGTGGATAAGCAGACAGATGTAGTACTCAGTGTTAGATTTCCACGGTCACCATAACAACATTTAGTAGGGATGCTGAGCTGCCATCATTTAAAATGAGACTGACAAGTGCTGCAGAGTTGTGGGCAGGTGACATAGCTTTTGTGTGGAGGCTGTTCTCTCCAGCAGCAAGCCGAGAGCCTGGAGAACCAAATAAGAGGGCAGAGTGCTCTGGTGCTTCACAGGACAATTGGAAACTTTCAGCTCTGCTTGTCTCCTGAGAAGAGATGAAACTTTGCAGACCTAGGTCATTCATTGTGCAGCTTCTAGTTCTGACTAATGTGCAGCTTCTGCTCTAATTGTCAAGCTGTAGAGAAGCTTCTGCAAACAGTTGCCTTCTCTCCCCTCTTCCCTCTGCCACCCCAACTTTATGGACCTTGATTAGATGCAAATGTAATGAGCTCCATTCATAAATTGAGAGCCATTTGTGCATAAGCACTTGTGTTAGATTTTCCTTTTCTAAACACAGTTTGAGTGGAAAGTGGTGGTTGAAAAGAAATACAAGAGAAGTTTCCTTTTTTTTCCCCAGAAACCAGATGCTTAAACTGTGTTTAATTAATTTCTAGGCAAATATAAACGTTATCAACATGAATTAACAGTCTTAGCTTATCTGCAACAAGATAACATCTTGTCACACTCAAAGTCATAAATCCATTCCAGTGACAGCTCCTTGATGGTGAAATGCATTTATCTTCCTTCATATTGATTGCTTGGTTCTAGACTGGCAGGCAAAATACGTGGGGAATCAAGGGCCTGGCTAAAAGTGCAAAAGAGTTGTTTGCAATAGGTATTTTAAGTTGAGCTAGTGATTCCTAAATATCTATCCCATTTAAAAATAAAGAGTAAGAGATCCCTGAGGTGTGACACTGGATGCTTCATGGCAGAAGGTGGTAGGAATTGGCAGTAACCTGCATGTCACTGGTACTTCTATGATAGTTTCTAGCTGAGAATCACTTCTATTTAAACAGCATTTCTCTGTGCTGTAGGTAGCTTCAACTTTATCTTTTATATTATGACAGTACAGCATAAGATAGAAATTTTAATTAATATCACCAAAAGTTTGTGTTTGACATGTAAATGAAAGCCCGATTCCTAGCTCTGACATTTAACCCGTGACACCCAATAAATGATAGTGAAGCTTCAAACATGATCTTTTTACTGGAGGTTACAGTAATCCTGTACACTTTGCTATAGGATCACAGTGTTGATTTGCCAAACAAACAAAAAACACACCAAAAACAAAACAAACAAAAAACAAAAACAACCAAAACAAAACAAAAAACCACACCAAACCCAAAAATCCAAAAGTAACAGTCTACACAGGTGAGCTCACCTAATATCAAAGATTTGGAGGTAAGAATAGTTTGACATTCCGACAATAGCACAAGAGTTTGCTATCAGGAAGAACAGGAGGGAAAAAGAAGATGACCTTAATTCAGGACTTTCTTACCATAATAGTATTGGCAACGTTATGCTGAGTTTATGTAAAGCATTATTTGTAGTGACAATGGGCACAGGCATCAAAGGAGAATCCCAGTGGAATGAGTTTTGCTGCTAAATAGCATCAAGGCACTAGGCTATCTCAACAGACAGAAATGAAAAATTACATTTCTCAGAGTTTGGAGAGATTCATTTCAGAGAAGCTTGCAGCCTCCAGGTGGTGCAAAAGCAAGGCTTTGAACACGTGACTTTAGTGCAAAGCTCCATGCAGAAGGTTCTGCTGCTGCCACACTTTGCCACACCGATTACCAGCACTTCTTTTCTGTATAATGAAATCTATTCGTTTCCTCCCTCCTACGAAGGTGCAGCAGAGAAAACACGTGATGAACTCTTTCACAGCCCCTATTCTCTGTCCCTCTGTGTTGCTCACAAGGAAGGAAGTAGAGAAAATCGGGAGTAAAGTTAAGCCTAGGAATAAGGCAGTAGTGAGGGGAAGATTTTGAAGATTTGTTTTTTATTTTCTCATGAAATGTGATTGATAGTAAATTAAACTAATTTTCCCAAATCAAGTCTGTTTTACCCATTACAGTAATTGGTAAATGATCCCTCCCTGTCCTTATCTCAACCCACAAACCTTTTATTATGTTTTTTCTCCCACTACCCAGATGAGGAGGGGAGTGATAGAGCAGCTTTGGCAGCACCTGGCATCCAGCCAGAGCCAGCCCACCACACTTCTCTACTTATCTATGGACACAAAAGAATTTTGGTATTGAGGAGTACTGAGCTACTTGAGTTCTAAGAATTGTTTTGCTTGCTAGTACATCAAGGCTGACATTGATACATGCATACTCTTCATTAACAGGGAGAGAATGCATTTGAATAGAAGGGAAAGCAGATCAGACTTTGCAATACTTTCCAAAATACCATCCACTTGCCTAAGCTAAAGGAGCTGTTATCAAGATCTTATAAAAACATCTAACAGCATTTCTCTCTTCTTGCCTGCTTTGATCAGTTGAGGGAAATTAAAAGGGCCATTAGCACCAGGATCATATTGAGATGAATATGAATGAATTAACACCTCTGAAAACATTTGGTTGACAATTCAAGCAGTTCAGAATATTTTTCTCCAAGCAAGCTTTTTTATAGTTGTCATTTATAAATATCAATAAATGTCAGAGATGTTAAGTGGAAAAATTGTTCTAATGTACAAAATGCCACCTATAGAGAATTTTTTTCCTAACAAAACCACATAACTTCTCACTACTCTGTCCTGAACTGGAAACTCAAATATTACTCTGTAGGTAGAAAGACTGCATTCAGATTTTGATTTTCAAAGCATATTAGCTTAACAAATTATCTGTGTCCAGTTCTGGACCCCTCAGTTCAGGGAGGACATTGAGGTGCTGGAGCATTTCCAAAGAAGGGCAACAGAGCTGCTGAAGGGTCTGGAGAGCATGTCCTGTGAGGAGTTGCTGAGGGAGCTGAGGTTGTTTAGTGTGGAGAAGAGGAGGCTCAGGGGAGACTTTATTGCTCTCTACAACTACATGAAAGGAGGTTGTAGCCAGGTGGAAGTGTCAGCCTCTTTTCCCAGGCATCTAGCAATAGTCTTAAGCTGCTCCGAGGGAGGTTTAGGTTAGACATTAGAAAGAAATTCTTCACAGAAGAGGCGATTAGACTTTGGGATGGGCTGCCCAGGGAGGTGGTGGAGTCACCACCATCCCTGGAAGTGTTTAAGGAAAGATTGGATGTGGCACTAAGCGCCATGGTCTAGCCGACAAGGTCGTGTTATGTCATAGGTTGCACTTGATGACCTCAGAGGTCTTTTCCAACCTAATTGATTCTGTGATTAAAACAAACAAACAAACAAAATCAAAGGAAAAAAAACAAAGCCAGAACTTTGTTTTACCTCTTCTTATCAGCTCAACTGTTAATTTTAATTAAAAAGCCCTCTTAAAGTACAGTAGAATCAAACTGTTTTCTAGCATTGGAGTGCTTATCTACTCTTCATGTGAAATAGAAGATCTACAAATAAGGAAAAGAATTTGGGCAAGTACTGAGGTTATGCAAGTGTTAATATTTGAGTTTGTTTAAGTCTTTAGTTTTTGGAAAAGTTTGATCAGTTACAATAGGGGGTGTTCACTGGAATTTTTCAGAAATAATGTATTTATAGATATCTCATACACCTTTTCCCAAGATAGGATATTCAGAAAATATAAAATCAGCTGCTTTCTGTGAGTATATCTACTGCTGCCTATTTAGGACTACTTTGGAAGATCTACTACTACTACTTGCCAACCACTGTAGTTCATCATTCAGAAAGGGATATAGGGAAGAGCTCAATACTCCATCACCATGCTTTCAATGCTATCTGGAGTCCCATGCTGGCTGAGGTAGTTGCATAAGTATTCCGAGTGCCAGATAGATAGGATTAGTGGGATTTGAAGTCATGCTTATCCTCTGAGACCACTGAGAAGACAATTCGTCTCCAACGCATTCAACAGGCTTCATAGGGTTTTCAGAATACTTTTCTGTAGATTATCTGTCTCCAGAAACAAGAAAAAAAAAAAGGCACTATTAAATCAACATCAAGGATATTGGCAATTTCACCTCCTTCTTTTCTTGAAGCACAGGAAGAGAGGACAATCCAAGAAACCAGTGTGCACAGGAAAATACAGGAAGACTGCAAAGAGGTTCCCTTTGTTGAGCTTTCTTTTAGAGCTTTCATAGCTCCACAAGACAGATCTTTTAATTTTGCAGTTCCATCAGATCAGCATTAACTAGTGCAGAGATCTCACTGACTTTATACTGCAGCTTGTAAGACACAGCAACACCTATTTTCCAGCCAAGCTGAAGATCAAACGCTGTTTACCCAAACAGACACCTTGAAATAATGAATGAGTATGGGCTAAAATGGTTCCCTCAACAGAGATAACAGAAACCTAGAGCACCTGCAGCCAGTGCTGAGCACACAGATCACATGGCTAAAGCAAGCAATATTAACAGCTTTATGCTACTCTTCCTTTTTACTCTGGTAAAAACTCAAACAATAACCTGACAAGGTTATCGAGATAGATATCACTCTTTCACTCCCACTTTTCCTCTATGAATATAAAATCCTCTCAAGCAAAGAGGAAACAAGGACTTTGGAGTAAGGAAGTTGTCACTAGTAAGCAGTCTAGTCTCATATGCAATACAGTTTAATACATCTGGGAGGTTCCTCTTTACTAACACAGATTATGCAATTTCTATTTTTCCATGTTAAACACCTATGCTTCAGTATTCTGTATTACAAAGATCCATATCCTAATTCTTGTTAACACAAAGAATATTTGGATTGCATAAGCAACAAGTTATAGGTTCTATGATCATGAAGAGAAAAAAAATAGGGCATTCATATTTCTTGGTTAGACAGCTAAAAAATTGTTAATATATTCCTATTAAATCAGGTAAACCATAACACCAACAGCAACATAACACAGAATGTACCTGCTAGAGATCACTGATTCAAAAGCTTTTATAGCTCAGTTATGCATTATGTATGTGATTAGTGTATTCCCTTTCCAGCTTAATCAAGATTAACTGCTTGGACTGCAAGCACTCTCTATTCTCAAATTACTAAAAACAATTATACAAGTACAAAGAAATTTCATATAACAATTATGTAACTGAAAGTGGGAACCAGCATTGATCCAATTAATGTTTAAGTTCTGCAGTTCTGTAACAGAAGTCAGTTAATATTCAGTGATCACGTAAAACATCCTCCTTACAGCTAGAAGTGTGCCTGAAGTCCATCAGCTTCTGAGAGGAGAGGTCACTAGAAGTACCTTAATAGCGGCCACTTTGAAATGAAGAGCTGGGTGTTGTGGTTTTGCTAGTAATTAATAAGAGTTTCTCTACTTTCCATGAGAGATCCCTGCCCTAGATTCATTATCAGTATTTCTTCTCATTTGCCTAACACAGCTTTAGCATAAAATCCCCAGCCATAGACCCAAAGCATACTCTTTTGGGAATAGCTCCTCTGGCAGCCCAGCCTTTCCTTCAGCAGCCCTTTTCAGGCTGAAGCTCCAGCCTCTCTCAACCCTTACTAGCAAAGACCTCATTCAATTTGTTCCCTCTGTCTTCCAGTCTCTGCAATTAGGTGATCACAAAAGTAGCCAAAATTACTTCAGCTGAAGCACAACGCCTAGTGAGAGTATTCAGACACAGCTCTTTCTACTCTGAAGATCATACCCTTTGGTAGTAAATGTTCATATGTATGCATTAAATCCAGAGTGTATTCTGTGGAAACACAGAGCTAATTTTTTTCTTTAAAGTAAACTGTTCTTTAGAGAATATCACTGTTACGAAGAACACATTATACTGTAGGTACAATTCCTACTAAATGTGTTTTCACCAAGATAAGACTGAATCCCTTACTCATTATCAATTTGGTTTTCTTTTAGCCTTACTTTCTATCAAATATTTTATTAAAAAGCACTACATGAAAGTGGTGTTATCATGTTGTCTTGGTATCTGAACTGTGTTTTGTAAACCATACTTTCATAATTAAGCAGCATAAGAGGTTCAACATGTTCACCCTCTGTGACTTAAAATTTAAAGACTTATTTGGTTTGGGACAGGAAGGGTTGTGAGTTTGTCCTTTCCCCTCTCACAAGTATATCTTATGGCATGATCTCATCTCAGAACAGGGCAGATTCCAAAACTGGCTTAAATTGGTCTGTGCTGAAGAATGCTTTACTGTCATTAAAATATGAGCTCACATCCTAAAAGATCTTACGTTTGAGTTAGGAAGCTGAGCTACCATAGGGTACTGTCCTATTGCTCACCAGCAATATAGGCAATGATACACTCTCTTAAATCTCTAAATTACCAGTTTCTTACTAGATTCTCACCAGGAATCTTCTTTGAGCTACATAGAAGGGAGAATGGGACAAGGTCATGTTTACTGACAGTAGACCTAGAAAAAGAAAGGACTAGATTCCAATTTCACTGCTCTGGTTTTATGTTGTCACATAATTACAGAGCTTCATTTCCTGCCTATAAATTGAAAAGCTCATTGCAATACATTTTTCTAAGTATAATTGCATACCCATGTAATTCAATCCTAACTTTATTTTATACTGTGTATTAAATGAGTTGCATTAGAAAACAGACTCGATGGTTGTTAGTTGTTAACACATTTAGGGAATTAAATCAAGCTTAAAACCATTGCTGAAGCATTTGACACAAACCTCAAAGGCAAATCATAATACAGATCTTGATTATTTACCCTGTTCTGTAGAGCCTTATTGCCTTTTTGGGTAGGAGAGGGAGCGCGTGACAATTTACTTATACTGACAACAGTTTCTTAATAGAGTTGTGCACCTCTCATAAATAATGTTTTGCATGCATCTCATTAAATGTGTGGCAGGGAAAGTGGGTGGCTGGGGAGGCAGAAAAAAAGCCTCTTCTCCATGGAATCAGTTCAAAAGATGGCTTTGTCTCCATTTTGCTCCAGAAGGGCAGGAACTGACTGAGGTACCCTCATCTGCAGATATTCTGGGTCTATGGATTGTGCAACCTAAGGCCATGAAGTCCTAGCCACCTCTAGTCTAAATTTCAAAAGACAAATGTGCTGCCTGAGGTCTGGCAGGATACTAAAAAAAAAAAAAAGCCTGACTCTCAAAACAGTTTAACAGAAGCAAAACATATACTCAGGCAAGAATATTTATTTCTTGCTGCCTGAGTAAATGCAGTTGCCTCCCTCTAATCTTGTGATACCAATTATTTTATTCACATTCCTTCAAAATTTCTTCATTGCTTCCTGATATGCAAAGGAGGTATAACCACTACAAGAGGGTCCTGAACCTCTGGGTCTTACACAATCCAGTCAGGTAGAACTTATTTCTCCCCTTTCCAGTTCCCTCACAGTTTTTGGCCTATTGTCTTCTCTTGGTCTATGTGAGTTTATAGGCATGTTCTTTACTGGGAAACACATCTCCTTTTGATTTCTGGTATGACTGACATAAAATGATAAAGTGGTTGGCATTCTTCAAGCAAGCCCATGGGAAGATACTTTACTTAAATCAAATTGTACAATATTTAGAAAATATTAGGTGGAAAGTGTAGGGCAGTAAGACAGATGTCAGTTATCTGGATACATTTGTTTTTTCATCATGTGAAGCAATTATGTCTTTCTTCCTAGACCTGTGCGATTCTTTGTAACCTGGACCATTATTAGAGCTTTATGAAAGTAGGAAGAACAAATGAAACCTTAATGCTTTACACCCCATATAAGCCATGACACTACAGATGAGTTTAGGTCTCAAAGATCCACGCAAACACTTTCTACAAATTTCGCAGCCTAACAATTCCAGAAGCATAATTGGCTTTCTGACAAAACACAATTGCCCTAGTGAAAGCAACACTTCACTTAATGATACTAGGAAAACAAAACCAAAAACAACCAACCAACCAACCAAACAAAATAAAAAGGAAACCACAAAAAGAAAAAACAAACTTCCTTATTAAAAAAAAAGTATAAAACAAGTAATGTCATATTTCTTGGCAGCTTGAGAATTTGTTTGTTCTATTTCTTTTAAAATGTTAAAATTTGATATCTTGAAGTTGTGACTACAACTAGTGTAGGAACCTTGCAATAGTAAGATTGTTTAGGAAACAGGAATTCATAGTATTACTTTCAGCTGATAATTGCTGTGAGTCATTTCTTTTCACATCCAAACTTTCACCAGCAAAACCCTGAGAAGCAAAGTTTATTTTGTACATTTTAAACAGGCAAACTAGGAAAAAGCAACAGTTCCCCACACAATCAACTACAGTATGCCAACTACCAAGTTTTGGGCGTAGTTTTGGACTACTAGACCAAACCACAGGAAGAGGCTGTATGTGAGGGCAGGCTGCAGGACCTACACCAGTAATTAATTATTCTGTACTCACCAGTTGGCAGCAACTGGCAGCTTCACGAAACACAGTTCTGCTGATTACACTGCTTCTAAAGAGGGACTCGGAGCTGAAACCTCCCACCTGTGGTCACACTGCATCTCCTCCAAAAGCCTTCACCTGCTGTGCTACCCAGAACAAGCACAGGCATCTCATTCTTCCCATGGACAGCTTGCAGAAGCTCCAAATAAGGGCTCTTCCGAGCTGACTCTCCCCCAGAGTGCGTGGAACACAGATACCCATCATCCCACCACCTAGCCCCAAATAAGAGCTACAAATTAGCATGACTGATATTAGAGCAAGAGCATGTGGGAATTTCACAGCAGTAGATGGACCTCTGGAAGCTGCAGCCCTTAGCTCTGTTAGGTTTGGCAGATCCAGGGAAGTCCTGCAGCTCCTGTGAGCCCCACAACTATATCCCAAAATATTTACATGAATCAAGAACTTCCTCACTACCCCACCAAAGAGGCCTAAATGTAAGCTTCGTCAGGCAAACTGTTGCCAGAAAACAGCAGTCTCAAGAGCAGTAATCAGTTCATTCTGCCCTTTCCATGCCACTCGGTGGAAACTCTGGACCTCCTTTTTGGTTGGTATGAGGCACACTGGGAGTTTCTGCTTAAAATAAGGTCCCTCACCCTTTCCATGAGAGCCTGCAAAGGGTTCTCTCACATTTGTTTTCTACATGTAGATCTTATAGAACCCTTCTCATTTTTCACCCTTCTCCAGGACTGCTTTGAGAGCTCCCTTATGGCGCAGTGCTGCCCAATTGATTCGGCCAGGAGAATGAAGTGGGCTCCTTTTAACCCTTCCGGTCAGTGGAAGAAAAGGGTGCTTGCACCTCCAGCAGGGGTTATGAGCTGTTACTGTAATTGTATCCCAAAATGGGCTGCTCTGACATCTAGGGGTAAAGTGTGCGGGAGGCAGAATTCTCTGTGGTCTGGTGAGGCTTATACAGCAATGCAGCATTCAGCTCTGCTACTCCCAATTTTTTTAAAAAATGTTAATCAAATTAATATAAAGAACTGTTGTGAAGTTATTCAGGGTCTGGAGCAAATTCGTCACTGTGAAAGACTTTAAGAAGTAGTTTATTTATTTTGTCCACAAAGAGCCTAAGAGTACTGACTACAGTACATAGCTGTTTGCATGGAATGGGAAAAAAAATATCAGTATTAACGATCTCTGTAATCCAGAGCTATAAAAAATCTCAAATGAGAAGGCTCATGTTTTAAGTTTGTATGAAATGTAATTTTCAAGAAACCACCCACGAAGAAAATTAATGTATTCTTTTTTTTCTGGTTTAGTCTTCATTATTTCAGATCTTATAACTTGGTAGCAGTTTCTATTTTTTTATTAATATAAAAATCATTATACCTGTGTGCCACCAATAAAATTATGATCCTAAAATTATCCATATTAGAATATATATTTATTAAACACAGAAAAAATGAGGCAAGTATGTGAGCATGGGTGTTTGACTATTAATTATGACTTCGGCAGAAACATAATTTTTAATATCTTTTTTAGAAAAGACCATATGTTGCTAAAGACATTTTAGGACTAAGAGGCAGGGCAGGCTAGAAATAAGCTCCTTTTCAGAGGAAATAGAGGCAAAGTCACTTTCTGGTGTGGTTATTAATCAATTTATGGGAGATTCCTAGAGTGTCTGATAAAAAAGTTAATGGGTTTTCTCTGTGGCAGTTCTCCTTATAAAGTCTGCTGAATATCCATGGGGAACTTATATCGTCCTTCCAATTGCATTTTTAAATTGATGTTCTTGAAATATCTCAGTAGAGAAGGTAATCTGTATTAACTTCTCTAGTTATGATAATAGCTTCTCAAGCAGTCTACTGCTTTAATCTTTATTAAACCCTGTAAAGATTCTTCCAAGAGAGTTTAACTATGGTTGAAATCATGTCAGCTTTTGCATAATTTTACATAATTTTGCCCTCTTCATGATGTGTGGAGAGAAGCCAGCAGCTCGACTTCCCTCCCTCTGGAACAGCATGCTGTCCGTCGTTGTGCAGGAATCACCAGGGGTGGTGATGTACCTTGGCTGAGCAGATCCATGGGGAGCCCTGGCCTCCTGCACAGCCAGGCTGGATGGAGTGCAAAGCAGATTTCCACAACACAGGCTGGTGTGTTTCTATCTCTGAAATGTGGCTTGGCTACCTGAAAAAGCTGCAGGTTAGAAATGGACATTGAAAGTGCCCTCTCCTTTCTAACTTGCCCCCAAGGATCTGTACATAAATGTCCTTTCCTGCCTTCACATGAGATTTACTGTGTTACTTCACAGGGAGCATGAAAAAGTCTAACGGGAAGTTCGAAAAGTATGTTTTTGGGTGCTCCTAGTTCCTCTCTGACTTCTAAATCCAACAAACTCCAGCCAAGTGAATGTACTCGCCAGAGAGCACAGCTTTCACCTCAGCAAGCCAGCCTTTGCTCTCAGCAAGGGATGCCATGGATGCCAACTCTTGATGTTCATCTTGGCATTCTTGATGTTAATCTCGGCATGATGCTACTTCTGGAAACTGCCATAGAGAGACAGAAGCAAAACCACTGCATGTCTCCACACCACCCCCGGGAACATCCTTGATCTGCCTTTCTGTGTTCTGTTTGGCCAACAACCTGGCTCATAAACTGTGGCTTTGTAACAAAATCACTAAAATGGTATCTAAGGGAAATAACAGCCCAGCTCTATCTCCTAGGCATATTTTACCTATGTAGAGGATGGTCTTTGATGGCTCTTGGGAACATGAGAACAGGACAGGTGGATGCATACATGTAGTGCTGTTGAGGCCTAAAAGAGAGCAGTGGTGGAATGGCAGAGAAAAGCACCTATAGTCTCTGAAGCCTGGGATTTTGTTGCATCTTTGTCTCTGCTCCTATACTAGATAAAACTTTAGTAATAATGAAAAAGTCCATTCAATTCTAAAATTCATGCTTCAGCACTTGCCCCAGTGACTTCTTGCAATAGCACAATCCACCAGTTAATGAAAATTTGCATAAGGAAACATCAAATTAAAAAAAAATCGTCTTTTGGTCCAAGGACGGAGGAAGACAGGGCCTTGACCACATTGCAGGTTCACAAGTGTGCAGGCTGACATTTTTAATCTTGAAGCAATAACTACAAAGCTGTAGGTGTCTTTTAGTGTGAGATGACTAGGTTTTTGGTGTTAGGTTCTGTAACACACAGCCTGGTGGCTGAAGGAAAGGCCCCCTCTGCCCCAGCCCTGAGCAACAACTTGCTCAGTCTATTTTTACTGGATACCTCCATGGCTCACTGCCCTGTCATTATCAGCATCCCCATCGACCAAGTTGTGACAGGAGGGTAAAAATGATTAATGAAGCAAATTCTCCTTTTTTACCTCGCAATGAAGTTCTGGATGTAGGCGTGTTTCTATAGTAACAAATAATGTCCTCAAAAGAATTTGTTGGTTTATATCCTGGACTAATTCTTTGGAGTCTTATAATATTTGGACTTTAAAGCATCTTTCTTCTCCACAGAAAACTAAGATTGTTGTTTCCCTTATAATGAAGATCCAAAATTAAATAACATATTGACTGACATTTAGTATTGCTGAAATAGGACATTTTTACAATTGTATAATGCCAGAAACATCCCAAACCAGCCCTTACCCCCCAAAAATAACTAAGCATGGGAGGAATATATGTGAAATAGGATGAAAAGAATGGAGAGAGGGAGGGTGGGACTGGTCTTTGGTAGGGCATGACAACGCCTCATGACAAGAAAGAGTGCAAAGGTGTTTTTTCTAAAACACAGTCAGTTCACAATTAAGCCATTATATATACTCCAGAATACCATGTATAATCTCTTTCATAGGTTTTGACAAATACTTTTGTTGTTTGCAGGTGCATTTGTACAGATGCTTAGTAGCATATATTTTTAGGCCAATGTGATATGAAAACTGCTTGAACTTTGAGAGACACTTTAAGATTCTTTTGCATTGCCCTGATACAGAAAAATCACACAATGTGGTTACTTCATGCTGACTCTTTGCAAGGGGGCCTGCACAGTTTCAGAAGCATCAGTGTATTTCAGTCAGTCTCTGCACTGTGCTGAAATTAGTTTGTGGCGCAGAAGGTTAATTCTTTTCATTTTAAAAGAATAAAGATTTATTTTTCTAAATATGAGCTCCATGCCTTTTCTCCCCATCTAAACAGGTCTTTAGGGCAGACTGTACACTAAACCATCCTACTTTCAGGTGAGTTTTATGGGTCAGTACAGTTTACCCACCCAGAATACGTGAATTTGATCTATGTGACACCCCTGTGCCCTTGCAGAACAAGTTCTGGTGCACTCCTGGGGTCCCCTGGACTGGCCCTGAGGATAGGCTCCCTAAAATCTGCCACATTATGAAGTGTTTTAGCCATGAAAACTAAACTTAAAAAAAAAAAACCAACAAAAAAAACCAAAAAAACCCCCAACAACTTTTAAAAAATGTTGGAGACTATTCTGGCCTTTATTTCTTTATTTTAAAAACTGTCCCAAATCTGGACATGGCTCTGGGCAACCTGCTTTAGTGAACCCTGCTTAAGCAGGGAGGCTTGACTAGATGGTCTCCAGAGGTGCCTTCCAGCCTCAACTGTTCTGTGATCAGAGGGTTTTATTTTTTACCTTGCCTGCAGCTTTCTGCAGAAGCATTCCCGTACATCTCAAAGCTGTAAGACCAAGCCAAGACTTCTTGTTGCACATGCTCATCCTGTGCAATGCTGGCCACAAGGGACAGAAGCTTGTCAGCTAGTGGGAGGCAACCAGAGACACATAGATATGCTACAGTGGATGTGCAGAAGTCACCAGGGAAAACACAATTCTCCTCATTACCCGGGAAGAGCTAACGCCCAGTAGGCTGCAAAATGAGCAGCAGAGCTCTGGCAGATGTGCTATGCATTGCTGTGGGACCTCACAGCTACACTCTAGGTGGCCCTGAGGCTGTTATACCATCTTCTGTACCTGAAACAGGTAAAACAAAGGCTGAGGTGACTCATCAGGTGGGTTTAGAAGGTCTGCCAGTGAGATACAGTATCCTCTGATATCCTAGATCCTCCTAAAACACTACTGACTTGCTCTTAGTCTCCAGTTTTCAATATCACATAGCTGTTGGTTGATTTATCTGAACAGATACATACATTGATAAATATACACATTTTTACCAACATGAAAAAAATATCATCAAAACATTGCATAATATCTGGGAATAAGCATTACTAATGGAATATTAACCTTTTCACTAATACTAATCAAGTGTATTAAACTTGCAAAGAAACACAGAGCAGTCAGAGAGGGGTAGTCTCTGAACATAGACAGCATTAATGCCTGAACACAGAGAGAACTTGAACTGTGGCAAAAGAGCAGCTACAGCTGCAATATATGCCACGATTTTCTGCATTTTTTACTCTGTAAATACTTTGACTTATGGTCTGACAGCAGTGTCAGTCTGGGCAACCAAAAACTGTCATAATGAGTGTTAAGAGACAAGAAATCTGGGAAAGTTAAAAAAAAAACAAAATGGTTCTCTTCATGGGAGAAGCACCTGCGGATATGGCAGATGTCAGTGTCATGGCTATGACACATGGAGACAAATAGCTCTGCAGAGGTGATTTTGCATACAGTCTTGGGAATAACTCCTTGTAAGAGAACATGGAACAATTTGTCCTTGGTTTAAGTATTTTTCTCTTCAGATTTTTCAGGATAATGCTCAGAGACTGCCTATCACATTTATATCACCTCACAGAAAATATAATTTCTGTCATGATTTCGATCATTATATCCAGATATGCCCTATCCTCTATGTACTACTTGTTTCTAAACTGACAGTGTGCAAGATTTCAATCTAAGCTGTTCCTTGTCAGATCCACCTTTTTGGTATTTGAACTCAAGTACATAACAACTGAAAACTTATGAAGACTGAAGACCTGCTGAAAACTCATACGAAGACTGAAGCCTACAATATCTACCTGTTTCTTCACATGGTTTGAGTATGCTCCAAAACTTTGGATTTTCCAGCTTCAGCATCTTTTGTGTTGGAGTCCATAAAATAGGCCGAAGAACTGTATTTGTTCTCAGCAGTTTTGCTGAACTGGAAAAGATGTGAAAGTTTCTTATCTCCTAAAACAAAGGCACTATAAAAGGTGTGTGTTATTTTTCTATATGTGAGAAACATCACTATACCTGTATTTTACTTTTGATAATAAAATAAGGTGGGCAAGTGGAGGAACAGGTTCTCAGTGACCATTCAAAGTATGGTATTCATACTAATATGGATAGAAACCTTAAGTATCAGGGAAATCCTGGGAAATAGACAACCAGATTTCTTCCTGAGAAAATAATCTATTTTCATTTGAAGATCTCACTGGGTCTCACTAGTATTCTTAAGAGCATTTAAGTATTTATTGTTCAGTATACATGATCTCTATCTTATAGCTTCTCCTTAGGGCTTGAAATAAAACCAGTGCTTTCAGCATTTCTTTTCTACAGGTCCATTTGCAACTTTGTGAAAATTTATGGTGTTTTTTTTCTCTCAAGACTATCCCAGCTGAGTTTTGGGTCAAGTAGACTCTTTGGAAGGGTATCCCAGCTGCTCTCTGGATAGTGAACATCCCAGCCCACTTTCTCCTGAAATCTGTTAGGATCTAGCTTTGAGTCTGGCTCTAACTGAATACTCATCAGCCTCTGAGGGAGGAGTAAACTAACCTATTTCATCTCTTTTAAGGTATTAGAAAGCAAAATGCTAGGATTTTTAAGCTGTGAAGAAAAGCATTTCCAAAGTATATGGCCAGGTCAAGGGTTTCAAACTGCTAACATCACATGCGAAATAAAGGACTATCTGTTGCCATTCTGTTAATGGTGTCATTTTAATATAACTCTTCCTTGTCACAAGATTTTTCATGAAAACAGCCATTTATTCAAATAACATTATCTGAGGGAGGATGAAGTTAAAGAGCTGTGACAGAGTGAAGTAAAAAAAATTTAAAAAGTCACGTTATCAAAAGGAGTCTTGTATGACTCATTCAGTTATTTTATGCCTATATAAGCTCATACTTGTACCATGTTTTCATTGATTTTCATGATATAAAAATAACGCTTAATTTTGAGTATAATGCATTCTGTATAAAGACAGAAAGATATTTAAAAGTATAATGGTAATCATCTGCCTATAGCACAGGATATTATACCTGAATGCATTTTATTACCTTTCTTCATTATATTCTCTGAAGCAGCAGCAGGAATTTGAAGACACAGTAATCATCCAAGCAAGAAATAGAATAGATGAAACAGTTGACTGGCATATCCTGGACAGTGGGGTTGTTTGTTTGTTTGGTTGGTTTTGTTCAAGCACAATTTAATTAATTTTTTGACTACTTGTGTGGCAGTGACTGTTCAATATAATAAAGGTAGCTGTTGCACTTAAAACTATTATACACCAGAGAGTATAATAGGGGGCTGGGAAGTAAAGTGTTTGGAAATCAAGAAGTGAGAGAGTTGCTACTGCCCTTGCAGCTTTACCGTGGTGTGCTTATATACACACGTTATTGTAGGCAGTGCTATGTGTTCGTAGGCAGTGCTCTGCCCAGGACCTTCCTCCTTCAGATCATGGGATGAAGCTGCTTGCAGAGTAAATCAAGGCTGTGCAAGGAAAAGGGCTAAAACCAACTCCTGTGCCCATTGTAGGAACTGGAAAGTTCTCAGCAGGTGAGTCGGAAAGGATGAGCTCATGGCTAAGGCAGATTAATTCTGCCCAGGATACAGTTTTCCTCTCACTGCCTCAGTCACAGATGACTCTATTAAGTGCCAGAAGTCACCAACTGTAACTTTTTTGCACTCACCCACTCACTGTCAGCTGTGTTTGGTGGGACCCAAGGCTGGTCCAAGAGCTAAGCTGCAAAAGATATTAGCACCCATGACAACAAGTGCTCACAAAAGCCCAGACTATTCACACTGACCTAGGTGTTCCTTCAAACTGGAAAAACCCTGCGTGTAACAGTGTGCAGAGGTCCATCCCTCCACATTCAGGATTGCTCTTCCACATGTTTCATCAGTCTAATATTACGAATATGAAAAACAAAGAGTTTATGGGTTAGAGCTCTCTAGTGCCGCAAATGTATGAATTTCCACTTTGAAGGCACAGATGTGTGTCATATGCAGGAGCTGCTGTAGTTGCTGACTATTTTGCTTTGTCCTAAGAACGCTCTAATCTCTAATCTAGCCTGCAACCAGCAGTACAATGAAAACAACCATTAAGGTAGACCATAGTTCATCTTCTTCAGCTATTTTCCAGCATCAGTAGCCTCTCTGATGCTAGAAAATGCATTCATATAGTATTACTCTTGCAAACCAAACACCAACGTTTAGGAAGCCTTGGCATTGTGACAGACCGTGAAACTGAAATACTGTTGAGTTGCCTATGGATGCCTTAGTGCAGCCTTCATTCAGATGGTACTTTGGGTGGAAATATGGGGACTGTACAACAAATTGCATCCAGATTTCCATGCTGCAAGATCTATAGTGCTCAACTGGCAAACTCGTGTCATACAAGTTTTTCCTCCATGACTTCCTAATCCATACAAAACTCTTCACAATCTCCACTGTCTTCAGTAGCTAAGGCAGTTTTATATAAACTGTAAGTCCAACAGGCATCTAGACAAAAATAAATAGCATTTGAAGCTTTTTTGGTCACCCTTAACCTGAATCAGAAAAAAAGATTATGCCTCCATATGTAGGTTTTTCTAGTACTGCTCTCTCATTAGTCTTTTTGAGAGTACACATTCTCCAGCTATCCTGAATGCAACACTTCACATTTACAAGCCAACCAAGTCTTTTAAGACAATGGAAGATAATGATCTTCTTTTAAGGACAAGCAAACAGAGGAAGATATGAAAGCTGTCTAAAAACTTGGTTAAGCAGATGAAGTTCACAGTTTCTTACTTATTTCTTTGAACTGAATTACCTATCGTCATTTTGCTATAATCCAGAAAACAGTAAATACAAGCTACAAAAATATTGAGTCCAAGATGATGATACTGATAACACTATTTTTGTAATAATCCCAATATATTTATAAAATAAAGTATTTTTGTTGTAACAGAACAGTCCTGTTTCAAATCACTGAAGAGTTTCAGGCAAGACTAACTTTACTAGTTTACTGTCTTGAAACCAAGTTAACTGTCAAAAGTCTATGCTGTTGAAGAATGAAGTAGCTAAGAGAGCTTTAAAACCCACATACGTTGCAGCCTACCACTTGTGAAAGGTGCATCAGTAATCATTCATGCCAAGAGCAGAAATCTCAGCTACATCATTGGTTTAACTTCAGTATGTTCAGAAAAGCCAGAAATTCTATTATGATTTTAAAGTTCTTTTCAAATGCAAACACTTTCATTTGATAAACATTTTTTTATTATTTCTCCTATAGCTACATGATTCCTGTAGAATATTGTATGCATATTATTAATAGAAATCTTTACAGATATTTGGCTAATTTCAAATATGCTTTTCTTTTGGAAGGTGCAGATTCACCAGGCAACCAGGTCCTTTGTGTTATAAACAATTAATATTCGTAGTAATTAATGTATTATGTAAGTTGGTTTTTTTCTTCAAGTTCATGCAGTACCTTTGTTGTTCATTCAGGGTAAGTTGCATAGTCTAAAGGGAAAAGATCTGCAGTATAACCAAAGTTCTCCCTGCAACAATAATTTTGCTTCTCTGAATGTCCAGGTATCACTGACCTGTGTGGACTACCTCACATTTCTATAGGACCTCTCATGTTACCTACACTGCAGGAAAGGAGGTATCTTTTGTCATAGGGTCCCATCAACATAATGTTTGGACCCTATTGCAGCAAAGTTATGTACAAGACTAACAATGTAACTGTAATTATGACTAAAGGGGACAGATTTTTCCAGACACATCCATTACTTTACAAGCACAAATGGGACTTGGTTGTACCAAACACAAAATGCCCATTTCTTATTTCTTGCCAGCTCATCAAGGCTGGCAAGCAAAGAGTCATAGTCACTGCAAAGAGAGTGTTCACATGTATGGCTACTGCAACAATGCCACAGTAAGCTCTGAAGGGACTGTAAGAAAAGCTATTTTGACCCTTGTGAAGGTGCTGACTAAAAAAAAAAATAACCATCCCAGAGGACATACAACCAGCAAGAAGACAGCAAGCAGGATAACACTGCACATTTGCACTCTGTGTCAAAATACGAGTGCCACTCACTGGAGTGGAATTACCTCAACTGTAGCAGAGCAGCACTTGCTGTATTTGTAGCTCAGGCAACAGTTGCAGCATAACATTAACTAGAGACACAATAAGCCTGAAGCAAAGCTAAAGCATTTTGCCATGCACTGATAGGGTGGAAAACACAACAAAGCTCGGCTTGCCAGGAGGTTTTGATCAAGTATCACTGGCTGTGCTGCATGATGAGTCCAGTTGCTAGGTTTTTAATTGCTCCCTTGCCTCCATTTTGGGGTCCTAAAGTATAAGATACAAGATGATGGAAGACTTCACAGGGCTTCCTGGCAGGCAGATTTCACTCAGCTGATAAGGTTTCCCTGCAAGACATCACAGAGCTGTGTTGAATTAGTTTGTTTATGGCCTGAGCTCTTCTGCAAAAGTCTTCAAGACTTACATATCCAGGTGGGTTTAGGTTAATATATTCTGCTTTCTCACAGCTGTACATAGCTGGTGAGACTGGAGGTAAGAATAGGACAATGGAGGCTTGAAGATCTGAAACATGGCAGACAATGACTGCTTCTGGTGGGAATTAGAGCCAATTTGTACAGAAACACTCTGTCTGAACAGTATTTGTGCACTTTGTGTGTTAATGCAATTCACAGCCATCTTCAAAGCTGCATGAAAGTCTTAGCACACAGGCACTTTTAGGAAGACACTTACTCTCTTAGAGCAAATCCCATTAGTTTCTGTAGGAGATCCAAAGTGACACCATGGGAGGTCACACACCCATTAAAATTTGCAAATGAAAACCATAGCTTCCCATTAATGAAACACTTCTACAGAGATGCCCAGCAAACCTATACAAAGTTTGGTGTATTCAAGCCTGCTCAGAGATCGCAACTGAGAATAGTCCCCACTTTTAAATCAATTGTAGCTTTCATGAGCTAGGGTGCAATTTCCAGAGCGATCATGTCAATTCTGCAGAAAACCATTGTGCAAGATAAGAATATCAATTGTATGATATCAAAGAAGAGAGAAAAAGCTAATTCCTTTTCAGTTCACATGATTGCAAATGAAAGACAGTAAGAACATCAGGGAGTCGCTTTTAACAGAAACACAGATAGCAGGTGCTTAATTAGACCCAGATCACATGTATCTGACTGCAAATGTGTAACGAATAGGTAGCACTTTCAGATGAGAGAAGGCTGACAATCTACTCTGTTTTTTCAGAAAACATTTGTGTATGTAGAGAAATTATCCTGGTCACAAATAATCACACACTGACTGCTGCAGACATGCCTTTGGGCCTAAAAAAATCTTAAAATCTACATTCAGTGACATTATAGTTTGTATATGACAGAATTAGAGAAAAAAACTTTCTGCCAGACCTAGCCACATCAGAGATGTACAATTTACGTTTGAAAACAACCTACAGTAATTTTTCAAATTGCTTGCATTTATTTCCTTCTATTTGAATAAGCGAAGTACATGTCATGTTTAGGATCTATGCTCGCACATTTGGGGACAATTTTGTAGAACTGTATTAACTGCTACAGGTTTTAAAGTTATTAAACTTTTTGTGCCACGATGACAGAAAAGAGAGTGAAGGGGTTGAACACAGGAAAGCTGTTGGTGTCAGTGAGAGTATATAAGTATTTCCATTTCAACACAAATGAGACACCAGTTAGGGGACACACTTGCTTTACCTCTTCATCCAGTTTTTACAGGACCGACTAGCATGTCTCTGAGGATTTCTCATCAGCTGGAGGCTGATATTCAGGAGAATAAAAAAATCCAGATTTTTATCTGTATGTTGTTCATTTGCCTATGCAACTCCAAAAGAGACTGTAAACAAGAGCTCTTTATGATCCAAAGAGGTTTCTGAAAATGCTTCTTCTTGATGGAGCTTATAAATGTACAAATTTGCTTGCACATTTCTATACCAACATTTGCCCCTGCCTAGGATATTCCTCATAAATCCCTGAAACAGAGCTTTTGGAAGTTTTTTGAAAGGGAAACACTTCAGCCAGAAGAATGACAGCTTAGCTTTGTCCAGAAATGAACCCAATTTATGATGCTGAAACAAGACCAAAAATTAAACTATGCTCTTTGGAGACTCTTTAAACTTTAAACTGGGCAGATAAATGACTTCTGTACTCAGAAGCTTCTGTTTACCTTATTCATGATATCTTTAGTTTAAGAGCTTTGAACAATCATGAGATAAGAAGAGGATTTCAGAATTACTTCACATCTGTATTGGTAGATTACAGGCTGAGTTTCAGAAGTTCTCTAAACTCAAACTGATCAGGGAATTCAGATATGTGATTGTTTATCACTATAGCACTGAAGATTTCTCTTTTTTTGCATGAGCTTTATTTCCTAAATATTGAAATCTCTTTCTTATTCACATACATGTGGAACATAATCAAGTCACCTCTTAACCTTCTACTGCATTAAGTGAAGAGATTAAATTTTACATCCTTTCCCTCCCATTTTAAATCTTTCTTGAGCCTTTTGCACAAAGCATGATACAAGTGAGTATTAGCTCTAGAGCAGGTTATTTTATTCCTGCAGTAGTGGCATTATTAACCTGTAGAGAAACAGCATATTCTCCTTGTGTGGTATTCCCCTACTTATACATCCTTTGGCACAGTGCCAAGTAGGTTCTTTATTGTCACAAATAGATAATTGAATAGTGCTACAGTGCATATCAGAGCAGTGTACAGTGTGATTCCTTTTCTCTCAGGGGGCAAAATACAAATCCATGAATTAATCAGTTTGCAGTCCCTCTCTTTATCTTGAATATTCATTGATCATAGACTATTGTTTTTTAAAAATTAAATACTGTCTTCAGAATATGAGACAGGTCCATATCTATACCTGTCAGTTTAATATGCTTCTATTACACAAATGTCTTTAAAATGAAAGTAAAAATAGTAGTGACATATATATCTATATGCATACATAAAATATGTAAATTAATAGGTATATCACTAGACATTAAATAAGGACTTGTAGGCATAACCACTTTGAAAAAAGTACAATTTCTAGATATAAAAAACCCTACAATTTTTAAACATAAAAAAATTATTTTTTGTGACATAATCCTCCCCCACTCAATCTTCCTGAAGCAGGTTTGCCTTTTGAGTGTTACCCCTGAGCTTTTTTTGTTTTCTCCAGAACCATATTCTTCTCCTCGAAGCTGTACTGTGATCATGCCTTGCTCATAGGTAGCTGTAGGAATTATTTTTTAAACTAGAAACATTTTTTTAGAGATAATTCTGTCTAGCAGACACAGAATAATCCTGAGCCAGTAGCAATACCTTGTTTGGAAAAGTAATATTTAGAGACTTGGCAGGTGTTTTGCCACTGGCAGGGATAGCCCTGTGTACGTGACCCAAACTTCTCAATGATAATGAAGATCCTTTCTTCATACAAAGGAGCTGCTTATCTTGGTCCTTCCCCTGATTTGGCCATGGCTGCAGACTCCCCAGCAGGAGATCCCACCACTGAACCAAGAGTAGTCCATGCTTCCCCTTTCTACTTGTCTATAATTACAACAGATAACATCACATGCATGCAAAATGCCGTCCCTTTGGCTTTTTACAAGCTGGTGGTTCACTGGAGGCCCATCTTTTCCCTTTTAACTTGGAGAGGGTATGTTAAAAAACAAAAAAACAAAACAAAACCAAAACAAACAATTAAACAAAAACAAACAAACAAACAAAGAAAAAAAGAAAAAAAAATCACATTAACAGGTCCAGATTCCTGCCAAACTGAAGATAGTATCTCCAGCATGTTATGACTTCATAGAAACTGTGTGCAATGTTTGTTGGATTTCTCTTTTGATATCAATGGAAGGGAGGCTTATGAAAGACTTTCCACATATTATACAGAGAAAATGGTTTATCGGAGTTTGTTATTCCAAATCTTCATTAGACACTAGAGAGACACCAGAAGTGGTCTGCAGCTTTTGAACCTCAGGCTGCTTTTTCACTTGAGGCACTTGAAAACAGGTTTATGTGATATATATATAAAAAATGAAATTTGCAATGGAAAGTGCAATCCCAGAAGATCTTCCTTTCAAGAGATAATGGGATTTATAAATCCTATTTTCACATGCCACTTTTATATGCTAGATACACATGAGCACAATTTCTGGCTATTTATTTCAAGCCTTTTACATCATCTGTATGCTTTCGTCTCCTTTTTTTTCCCCAGTAGGAGAACATTTTGTGTTTAATAAGTAGATGCACCTCATCTGTGAGTATAAAGTAAGAGAGAAAACAACTAGATATAATACACGACTTCCACAGCTCTCCATGTTACTTCCATGTTCCATAGACTTTGAGCCACACTCTTCTGGAAAAAGATAATTAAGGTGGCTGCACAGTCTACAGATGAGGGGTGGGGCTTCTGTCTGAACTTGAGAAGAAGAGTCTCTTAGCTGCAACTAAAAAAAGGAAATATTTGCTTGGAGGGCAAACTAGAATGCAAAATCCTGTTAAAACTGAAAGGGAGCACTGAGATACATGACCTGAGCAGCAGAAGGACAGAGGGCCTGCGATGCTGAAACCAGGACAATGCTGGCCTGGGAATGTGATTTCTAGGACAATCACTGAGCAGCCAGCCATCACTTTGGCAAGAATCATCCTTCCAAAGTTTAAACTAAAATGGAACATATGTGACTGGTGAAGATCAATAGATAAAGAACAGCTGAAAACTTCATCCTATTGATTACTTGAAAACAAAAAACACACTTATATAAGAAAATGTGTACAAAACTTGGGCTAAGTGAAGGTGAACAAACATCTTCCCTCCAAAGTGATGAGAACAGCATACTGTTTTTTTATCCTAAAGAAATAAAGTTACCTGCTTTGGCATCACATTTGCACATGTTTTGGCATCATGTATGCTCAACTAATTCAGAGAAGTCAAGGTGTGAAGGCTCTGGTCTTCTGGTCTCAGAATAGTACTGAGGACTTACTAGAAAGTAAAAGCATTCAGGTAAGATGCAGAATCAAGCCTCTATCCTCTGTGTATGCCACCTTTGAGGCAGTGAACAGCAAAGTGTTCGAAGTGATCAGGTGAGACTTGGGTGATACCCACTAACGTTGTTGCAGTAGAAAGCTTGAAAAAGAGACTGGTGACACCACCCTGCCTCAAAAGTGTGGCCATGCTTGATTAATGAACTTCCTTGCCCTTAGAGCAAAGCTAGGAAAAAAAAGTGTCTGCATCCAAGGAAGAGGCATTCATACTCGTTTTTTGACTCAAGTGGGCCAATACCATAGGAATGGACGTGGCAACTGCTTTTTGATACCTCACATAACCCTCCCAGTGTTCAAGGACGCCTCAGGAGAATTTTGTCAATGAGTTTTCATCAAATTAAGTGGCTAGTTTTGAACACACTAGTATATTTTTTACAAACTCTTCAAGTTATTTTGAAAAATCAAATGTATAACTGTACTAATCTCTGCTAACACGATAAAGAAAGGGTAATTAAGAGCTTCCCCTCACAACAGTTTCACCTATCATAACAAACAGTCTTGTCAAGAACCCACAAAGCAGAACTTTTCCTTTCAGATTAAAGTACTTCTTTCTTTTCCTTTTTTTTGCTTGGTCATCAAACCAGGAGGAAGAAGTCCAATCCATTAGCATTCCTACCCAGAGAGTAGGCAACAGAGAATAATTCATGGTATGAGAATGCCTTGAGTGATGATGACTGTACAGGAGGCAAGCGATGAACAGATAAACCAAACCTACATGCAACTCTTTCTTGCCTCTTTCCTTAGCCCTTCTTTAATCCAGTCCTGTCACCCAAATCCTATGATTTCCCACACTGAAAACAGTTTCCAAAATGGTGCTTCAGCCGCATCATTTTTATATACAATCTTTCTTTTAACCAAATAGCATATTGCATGGCATTGGCAGGGCAGACTATTTGTGCTCTAGGGTCTGTTATAAATTTAAGACAGACCATCTCCTGCCATATCAGCCATTCACCTTTGGAGAGGATTTCTACTGAACACGCAACAAATCTCTTTTCTCCTTCCGCTTTCTTGGATTATGAGTAAAATAAAACACAGCCTATGACATTAATGGTCTTGTAATATTGGTTGAACTATTTGGATGCTAGGAGACATTGCAACTGAGGAAATTTGTTCAACCAGTGTATTGGATCACAGATTTCTCTTTGCTTTTGTTTTGCTATTCCCTGTGGGATCCGTTTGTACACAGAACAAAGTAGGAGCTTGCTTAATACAGCTATTCAGTGTTTTATCTCACCTTCATTGTCTTGTCAAACCACACAGTATTTCTGTTTCTTTTTGTAACAGGAAAACTGTTTCTCCTGCACTTTTCTGCACACTCACATACCTGTTTTTCTCTGCAACCAAAGATGTTATACGTTTATGTATTTAGAAATACCGATCATTCAGTGTTGTTTCACTCTAATCCGCACCAAGGGATCTGCTAACAAGAACCTGGGTTACCCTCACCTTCTGGGATAGGTTGTAACACATGGTGACACTTGAACTAATTCAGGTATTTTAGCCAAACTAGTAGTGCTGTAAGAGCCACAAGGATTGCAGCATTTGCATTGTGCAAGTGAGCACCATCCCTCTCATAGCCCAGTGCCACATCGTCTAGACATGAAATCTAGCTTTGAAGCCCAGTTCCTAGGTATTTGAAAGTGATGTGTTTGAGTGTTTATGTCTTACATAAGAAAATAGGAGGAATAAATTACAGGATTTTTCTGCACAGCAAAATGAGGTGTGTCTGCTTCTGCACAAACAAGCTAGTACAGCTCATGTCACAGATGAAGGAGACTCAAGCATGCTTTGCAATGTATCACCCAGGGAAGGACCCAGGTGATGGTGGATGCTCACTAATTATAGCAGCATGCATGCAGGCAAAGGTTTTTATTTATGGTTCTGTTTGTGGCCTGCAGAAGCAAATGCACCACAATTACTAAGTGGTTATATGTGGTAATTCTAAAATGAGGCCACTCATTGTTTGTTCCCAAGAGCCGTCAGAGTCTCAAAGCAGTGATTCATGTGGGAGCTCAGTGGATGGATACAGCCTGCTTGCCTGATGTCAGCATCTCACTGCCAGACAGCTCCCTCTCATAGAGGCTTAGAACATGGGATTTGCAAGGTTTGACCCTCAGAACTGCATCCTCCCAAGAAGAAGAGCAACATGATTCATGCACTTCTCTTCCAGAAGCTGTCACTAGCAACAGTAAATTGTAGAGAATTAAAGTCTTTCTCTCCGTGTGACTATAAAGAGTTTAAATCAATGCTCCTTCTCTATGTGCTTTAGTTTGTTGTGGACCCTTTTGGCATGGTCCCTATCTCTAGTCTCTCTTCCCTTGGTGCCCCCTCCTTCCTTCTCTATGTCCTTACTTCCCCTCTCCTGCTTCCCTCAGCTTGCAAGCTTGGCTTTTGAAGGCTCCTCCACTTTCTGCTCCCTCGGGACTTCACCTGGCTCTTCTAACACTTATGCCCAAACACACTAGAAAATAAACCAACATTCCAGGTTGCTACAGACTTGGGCAGAAAGTCCAAAGAGAGGGGTTTCTCTTTTGCTACGTTCAAGATCAAAAGTCAAACCAATTGTTTCCTCTGCGAAGAGCGCCCAAGCACCCTGGTGCTCTAGCACCCTAGCACCTCTGCTAAGTGAGGTATAACTAGTCCCACTCCAAACACAGGGCACACAGAGCAAGTGAGGCCATACAGGGCACAAAAAGCAAATAGCTCAGCCACTGAGGTGATGAAAGCTTAGAGCTGATAGTGTCTGAAAAGGCCTTATTTCTTCCAATGAGCATCAGATATTTATTATGAAGTCCAATCTGGATTTGAAGGCAGTATTTTTTTAGCGAAAAAAGTTACAAATATGTGAAACCTTGAAGCTGGGTGTACTGTTGATGCCAGCTGAACAGCTTGGAAGAGACTGACTTTCTACCTGTATAATTCAGAAAATTCAGTATTTCTTTGCCTTTTGTCTTTCATTTAGCCTTATTTTTTTGTAGAAATTGAAATCACCATTGTTTGAAAGCAACAAACTTGAATACAGCCCTAAAGGGTTTATACTCTACAGTCTTTAGAAGGAAGTATTGGCTGTTAAAGTGTACAGGTGACCAAGCCGAAGCCAAACAATGCATAGGATGGAAGAGAGAAAGCAGCTGGCTGGGCACATCTGAGACTGCGCTAATCCAACAGGAATTAGAAAAAACTACTAGGCATTTCAGAGAGAGAAATAGGAGCATGAGGAACTCCCTTTAGGTGAAACTTCAAGAGATATGGAGATGCTTATTTATTGGTTGTCACTGAGGTCACATCAACAAAGCTGGGGCCTGTGGGCAAAAACTTAAATAGAGGCAGGTCAGTTATTTGGGAAAGGAAAGGTGTTAAAAGGAATTGATTGCTAGGTGAAACAACTCATGATGTGGGCTCTGTGGGTTACTCATCAAACACAGCTGATCAAATACAGCTGATCAATACAGCCTGAAGCAAGACAATAAACCTGTTGTAACCATACTGTGTGCATCTCACTTCCTTCCCTTGTCAGAGCAGGTGAGAGGGTGTCCTTGAATGTCAGGCTAGACAGGGCTGGAGGATGGACTGAAAACCACCTTAACAACAGTGTTCCTAAGCAATCTTCCTAATGTGCACCAGAATTTGTTTATTTATTTATGTTCTAATCAAGATTTAGTGCAAGACAACGTGTGTAGAAGTAGTTCGTGTTATTGCAGAACACTGGTTTAAGTCTGTTTGTACTCTTCTGCCACACTGTCCTTTGTAGCAGCCCTTGGCTGAGCATAGCCATGAGAATGATGTCCGGGCTCCAGCCACACCTTGATGTTCTGCCTGTACCCTGCCCTACTCATTTTCCTTCATTAATACACTGCTCAGGGAAGGCTGAGGGACTTGCCAAAACCAGGCACTTTCTGGAGTTGTTTGCCTCAGTAAGGTAGTACACAGAAGTTTGTGTCAGTTTGTCTTGTTTCTGTGCCCTTGTCCTCTTTCCACTTTATTTCCTGTCAAGTACTTTCCCTGGTTAGCAGACCAGAAATTAAATTTCAGCAATACAGAGAACTCCTGGGGATACAGTCTCTACGTGAACCAGTGGATCACTTTGTTAATTCCCCCATGAAGAAATTTTGTGAGAGAAAAAAGTCTATTAGATGTAGGGGGAAAAAAAATAAAAATTTGATGTGTTTGTAACTGACAGTCAGCTAAGAATAAACTCAGAAGCAAGAGCTCTGGCAGGCTGCAGCCACGCAGTGTGATCTTTTCCCAATCCAGTCACATAAAGGGGAGTTTGACAAACAAAACACACAAAAACTGCAATTCTGCATGTCTCGGGCAATTCCATCAGTGAAGTTTGGTACAATTAAAAAAATAACACCAAACCAACAACAAAACCAAACTAGAAGACCCTCAGTCCTCCGCCATGTGTGCTTGGTGCGAGGTGCCACCCAGGACATCCTGGCCTTGTGGGCAGAACAGAGAGCCCTACCGCCATCATCATGGTTTCCAGCAAACCATAGCTGCCCTCAGCTGGGGCCATGTGAGATGCTGGCAGAGCACGAGCCTCCCCTAAGGTAAACATACCAAAGAGAAGGGCCACAGGTAGGTGGAGGCCTGTATTTGCAACTACAGGTGCCCAAACCCTAGTTTCATGCAGGGCACCTCCATAAAAGCTCAAACCCCTATTGCATGTGGACTTTTTCATTGTGCCCTGTGTTGGGCCCCCAGGAGCAGCACCAAAGCCTGGGCTTGCTGCTTTGCCTTGAGAGAACACCCTCAGCCAGAATGTTGTGACAGACCAAGCACCTTGGGCCGAGAGACATACAATTTCTCCAGGAAGAAAAGGGTCCTATCCTCACCCCATGCTTATCTGGGGTACTCAAGTTCTGTGCCCTCCTCCACAGCTATAGTTCCTGCCTCTTGTCTGACTATGGGCTCAAGGAGAGCCGCAGCACATGCTCATATTCTCCACAAGCCACTGTGTGGGTAAGGTTTTCATACCAGCTCAGACTCAACCTGGCTGGGGTCTCTGCTTCTTTTTACACTCCTGTGCCTCAGCCCTAGACAATCATCTTCTTTTCACAGGCTCTGCACAAGTATCATGGTTTCTCATGTCCTACTCTTACAGGTTACCACCAAGCAGGAAACGCATTTGAATTGTTGCATGCAGCAAAGACATTTGCTATGTGAAATTTCACTCAACCTAAATAGAGCCAAGTGCCAGCCTTAGGAGGAGATCAGAGGTCATACCATTACAATTGTGCTTTAGGGCATCAACATAAACCTCCAACTCCCCACAGGTTTGAGGGGACACCCCCACGCAAAAATCTCTCCCAAATAAGCATAGTAGGGACATAATAGACTTTCAGTCTCTGACAGCCTACATTTTACTGAAGGTTGCTTCATTTTTTGGAACTTCCTGAGCATTCATCCCTAACCTCTGACACCCCACAGCAGTCAGCTGTTTGTATTCGCTTGCCGCCAGAATTGGGTGATTTCTTCTCCTGAGAAATGTCTGGAGCAGCTGACTTTGCAAAAGTGCCAGGAAGGCACTTTTGCATGCCAGTGTGTTTTAAAGCAGCCATTCAGTCGGTGAACTGGGCAGGGACAGAGAAAAGAAATGCCTAAGGATCTCCAGAAGGGGATGGTTCAGCAGGAGGCGGTTAGAGAAAGTGGGCAGGGGTGAAGAAAAGATTGGGAGGAAAAAAAAGTGGGCAATCAAGGGAAAATAAGGACAAGTTAAGACAGTTATGGATTTATGACAGCTGGGATTTTATGAAGCCTTTCAAATAGTAACGTGGTTTTTAGGCATTTTGAGTCTTTTCCACTGCTGTGTGATAAGAGAAATGCAGCTGCAAGATGGCATATGGCTCAGATAAGAGGAGGCTAATAAACATATGGATGAGGCTTAAACCCAGCTAGATCAAAGGAATATATTTGGCTATTTTCATAGCTAGGGCTTTATTTATCCCTGCCTTGATATTTCCCCTCTGATGGGAAAGTCATCCTTGAGTCCTGGGGCAGTCTAGCCTTCTTCTCTAGGTCTCCAAACAGAACTTGTGAGAGTCTAAAATGAAAAATGATCTCCTAGCTTAAATTTGCTCCCAGCACAGCCCTCTAATTTCTCTCTAGTCTCATCTTCTCACTCCCTAGCATCACCCTCAATCTTTTACAGCCTTACCCACCCCAAGCAGCAGTTACAGCCCCTCACCAATCCCTGCACAAGCCCTCTGGCCTGAGCTGGGGAAAGGTGCAGGAAACAGAAGATGAATGCTTAATCTTACCTTTTTCCATGAGCAAGGCCATTGCACATACATGAATGCACTGACCTAGACAGACTGCCTGCAAGGCTACTCACACCTCTTGCACTCACCAGACTGATAAGAGCCACTCTCTGCTGCAAGTCCTCACTACGTAGCTAAAGCTGCCAGGCCTTGTTTTACCAGGTGTTTTTGTGATACTCCTTTTTATCTAATCTTAGTCTGACCCTCTGAAGAGAAGACGCTTCTGCCCTTCAAACCACAGACCTCTCCCCACCCAGTCACTGATTGCCATCACCTACCCCAGCTGCCCGGCCTCAGTTAAAGGAGGAGCTGTCTGAACCCCAGAGGACACACTTTCTTCTTTAAGGAGCTCTGCAAATGATTCTGTGACATTAATCCAATAAAGTTACCAAACATGTTTAGCAAAAGAAAATTACAACATCTTAAATATAGCATTGAGTGTGATTTGGGGGCAGGATTTGGTCTACTGAGGAATATTAACTCCCCTTTTAAGATAATATCTACTTTATCTGTTGCAAAAATATACAGCTCTGTTTACTCTCCATCGGTATTTGCCCAGCAGACAATATTGTCTAGTTTTGAAAACACATCAGGTCACACAAAAGAGCTGCCAGACTCTTACTGAGCTAATGATTCATTTTGTATCATCGTTTTCCTTATCTTGGGATCCAGGCTGTCGCCTTGAATTATTTTAAAATGAACAGCTGCATCTTATCTTTATTAAAATGTTTTATCCTCTGCTCACTCTTGTATCTCTTCCTTATCCACAGCATTGAAAGTAAACAGTTCTGATTCTTCTTACTTGATTACTGGAGTTTTAATTTATTGCTTCTTAAATAGGGAAAACTTTTTAAAATAAGGATTTATATCCCACTTCCCTTTATATTCTGGTTCTCTGGTGTGAGAGTTCTTCCCTGCTGCTCAGCTCTTTCCAGCAGACTTTTCTCATATGCTGGATGATGAAACGTCACATCCTCCAGTTCGCCTGGAACATATTAGCTACGTGATGTGAGAGAAGAAAGAGTCCTAGAGACTACAAGAGGTGATACACGAGCCCACCTGTTCTGTCTACATTACTCAATTTCTCCTGCTTCATTAAACATGGATCTGATGTCCTGACTACTATGCCCCTCCCTGCCAGCCCAAATACCATGGTCCCTTCCTGTGTACACCAGCTTTTCTTTAAGTTTATTTTAATTTTGGCCTCTTATTCACAAAAATCAAAGTCCAATATACACAATCTAGTCTCACCATATCATGGACAATATGTAGATAAATGCCTAGGTAGCCGCATTTCTATTGGTTCAGCACAACACATGCATCCAGTTATCAATAAAATACAAATTTGGAAAGGTGGGGATTGAGTGAAATATGTTTTTAGCATTTTCATTATCACAGGCAGAATGTAACGAAATAGTTCTACACCACGACACCCAAGCAGTCATCCTATAATCTATATGTATGCCTCTCAGGAGCCATTTATTTAATATTTTATCATATTAGGCTTCAAATTAAGAAGTACTCTGTACAGAATTGCAGTCACTTGAAGCTGCGAATACAGTAGGACAGGACATACAGATACAGAGTAGAAGTGGACCGAGTATACGGACTAGTAAGAAGCAGAGATGCGACACTGGGCAGCAAGCTTCACTGATACGGATATGGACATAATTAGAAGAGGCCCAAAGAGTGGTGTACAGCACCCCGCAGAGCAATCAGAGCTCCACACCAGAGAGCAGAGCAGTAACTGGCATCAGAGCAGAAGCTGAAATGAAAGCTGACAGTGGAACAAATGTTGGTCGGTAAAACACAGGCTGATTATATACCAGTTAGCATTGATTTGGATGCCAAGAATAACAGCAGGCATTGGAACAGAGTGGGGGAGTGTGAGGCACTGAGAAAGAGCTCAGCACAACAGAGCAGGAGATGATTAAACAAACAAACAAACAAACAAACAAACCCTCACCCCAAGGAGGAAATGATTAAAGCAGCATGAACACAGAGCTGCAGCCACCTTCTATGGGAAGCAAATTCTGCAACGAGCCAGCAGACTGGGAAAGCCAGCAAATGGCAACTTTACATTACCGGGGAAAACAAATCAGTGTGAGCTGTTAGCCAGCATTTGTTTGACCTTTCTGAGAAAACCAGCATAAGCACTTTCATTAATGACCATGGCAGGAAGATGAGTGAGCATGGAAGGAGGTTTGAGTTCTGGACCCCCTGTGATCCTGCCTGCCAAGCAGCGGGAAGGCACCCAGCCACTGGCCAGCCCTGGCCCTGGCCAGTATTCCTTCTCATAGGCAAGGGGAGTCTCCTTTAACTCTTGAGCACTTCAGGATCTGTTGGAAGTTGTAGTGCAAACAAAAGTCACTGTGCTCCTCAGCAGTGGCATATCCAGGCTCTCTGTGGCCACGTCTTACTGGGAGAAAGGGTATGACATCAAGAAGAAACACCCAGTAGGCCAAACCATGTTAGGTCTTGTATTTCATGATACGTAAAGCCAATGTTTTGGTATCCATCAAGACGCTTCTGTTTTCTTCCTAGAACAGAAGGCAAGCATTTTTCACCGCCTTTGTTACACTTTATTAATGAGCAGGGGTAATGTTAGGAAGACAACAAAACCCATCATGCTTGCTGAAAAGACTTACAAAATGTGATCATAGAAATAGCTGGTTAGAATGTACAAATGCATACATTTGTGGGGAGTCCTGCCAAAAAGGTTACTGCAGTCAATAGCACAAATTGGTTGGCCTCATCTCTACAGAAGAGTTTAGTGACTCACATGAATTTGTTTGTAAAGTTAGGATACTGGAAGAATTACAAACAGCATAAGGACTTAGGCAAAGAGGAGAGTATAAAAAGATTAACTGGTAGGGGTGTTACCAGCGTATAGAGGTATCTCAAATCAAAAATTAACCCATTTCCCTTTTTGCCTATGATGCAGACAAGGCCTGTGTTTATAATGGATTGGCTGGATTATGTCATAGGAAGAATTAGGTAGTCCTGGGGCTAGTAAAAGCATGAAATGTGATGGGGAAAAAGTGTGGCATAATTCAATGGGGGTCAAAGAAGAAGGTCTGTTGCCTTGTGCTGAGATGTTTTCAAGGGATGCTGGGAAGGAAGATGATCTGGTTGCACTGTAAAACCATATACTGCTGCTTAGCATGCAAGAGCCTGGAAAGTTGTAACAGTAGATCCAAGAAGTATCAGGTGAGAAGCTCTGCTCCGTGGCAGGGAAGGCCCTGGCACTAAACAGGGGCCACAACAGCCTCACTGAGCTGTCAGTGTGCACTTCTCATTGGCTGCCTTTCAAAAAGATGAAATTTGTCTTTTAAACAGACAAATGGGAAAAGGGCTACTCAGAAACAAGAGATGAGTCTCTCTCTGTCTCTTAAGGGTAGATCAAAAAGCCTGTCTTGGGTAGCTATGTTAAGAGAAGACAGAGCTGAATTACATTTGAGCAATAAATACAGGAAGAGAGAGGAATCTTTTCCATTCAGATAAAAGCTGCTATAAGATTAAGCAGGTACACACTGACACTGAAAGAATTTGGCTTGGAAAGAAGAAGAAATTTAATTTTTGAAAATAAAGTGCCAGAGCCACCTTCAACAGGGATGCTGGGAGATGGTATTTGACTGTTACAAGATAATGTCCGATTATGCTACAGAAGAGATTGTGTGAACACAGGGATGGTTCTTGGGTTAGGAATTATGTTAAGATACGGAGTTTCAATTCCTTTAGTACTATGCAGAGTTCCAGATGAAAATAGACTTAGTCACATGTGTTTGTGATACTAGATTTAGCTGTTCAGTCTCATGCTAGGCCAGTTTCCTAGTTATCTCTTGGCTCCAGGATAGATTTTCTCTTTCTTACTAAATTTCTAAACTCCCATGGGAATGTGCACCATAGCTGCTGCATGTGGGTGAGAATATGAAGAGAATCTAAGCAAGAGAGGAACAGAAATTCAACATCCCATCTCACTGACTGTTATTGCTTCCTCATAGTGCTTCAGAGACCAGTTTGTCATTACAGAAATTAATCTGGGCTCTTGGAATTAAGGAAGAAGCCCCAGATCTCATACATGATTCTGACTCTTGGATACACTGTGAGTGTCAATGCTTTAATCTATGGTAAAATAGTACCACAAATATGAAGGGGGCAAAATCTTGTTGCATTTCTAGAGTGTGATAGAGCCATGATCTATCAAGTAAAAGGGTTTATAAAATCAATTAACTGGCTTCCTTTTGAGAGATGTGCAAAAATACAAGTTGAAATTAGAGTGGTGATTCCTTGCAATACTCAGCACATGGGTTTTCTACCTATTTTATATC
The DNA here is from genome assembly GCA_038380795.1 of Pyrocephalus nanus. Classification (NCBI taxonomy): domain Eukaryota; kingdom Metazoa; phylum Chordata; class Aves; order Passeriformes; family Tyrannidae; genus Pyrocephalus; species Pyrocephalus nanus. The sequence continues at coordinate 75,226,356 of CM076260.1, read as the reverse complement.
TCACACCTAGCAAGATGTGAGGCTAAATAATGAGATATGCTTAAAATGCCAGAATTGATCACATGATCTCAAGGAATGCCTCACAGAGCTGCCAACATGATAGCATTAGGACAGCATCAAGTTGCTGATGCAATGTCTCTAAAAAACATTTAAAAGTAAACTTGTATTGCATTCAAGAAAGGTGGTGCCTCCTGGATTACAGGATGACTGCAAGGTGTTATAGTGATAAAAAGGTAGAAAAATAGTAGAAAAATGGTTCTGTTAGCTATCCCTCTAGGCCAGTTCGGTGCATATACATACCCTTGTTTCTTGGAATGCAGCAAAATTACCTTCCTGGGATCTTGCTGAACTGGGATTGGTGCTTTCCATTTATTGCTTCTCTGTTCTGGGTACTATCTCTGGGAGTTTCACCCAGGCTTACATTTTGCAGCTGGGAAAGAAAGTTCTGGGTAACATCTGCCCAGGGGTTCTATTTTGTTCAAGCATTCAGTGTCAGTCCTGTCCTCATACAGATCAATACATTACTCCATTTAGTTACCAAACTCACATCTAAGGGCATTCAGGGCTAAAACTTTTCAAAAAACTACTGTTGAGATTAGTTTATGTTTCAATGCATGACTTGCAAAGAAAAATATGCAGCCCCTATTAGCCTCCTTTTTTGATTGAGGTAGCAAGACTTTCACCATCAAGATTATCAGTAGCTTGGGAGATGCAGGGTTTTGAATTGTTTAGGGTGCCTTACCTCAGTACCTCGGAGTTAGGTCTCTTGCCTCATCTCTAAAAGGAAATTGCAGTCTCAGTTGTATTTCAATCCCAACCAGACCTCACTAAATCACAGCACAGGTGTCCCCAGTGTGCACCACAGGGCCACTGTCTATCACAGAGGAATGCTACAGCCCTAGAGCAGCTCCAGCTAATATCTGATCTGTTTTTAGCTGTACTCTGAAGTTAATAAAAATACACCTCCCCCTCTGTGCAATGCACTCCCTGCAAGGTGCTTCAGTCCTGACCAAGGGTGCATTTATACATTCAGTTGTGTGCTCAGCATCTTGTTGATGCCTGAGGCGCTGCCACGAGGGCAGGAGGATCGATGAGATACCCTATTGCTTAAAATTAGTGCTTTGAGATTGTCTGGAGTAAAGTGCAATTGATGCTTCCAGCAGTTCTGCCCACATTTCTCTGAGCTCTGACAACCTCTTGCATCCTGAGGGTCATCACAAGAGGCAAATGGCTTCCACCCAGGAGGCTGAGCAGATGGGCTAGGAGGGGTTTACAAAGCTCCTGGCTCTTGTAGGGTGCAGCAGATTATGTTAAAAATCAATGTCTCTGTTTCAGACACTTAGGACCATGTAGTGCAGAGAGGACTTGGTGCTGTCACAGCTTCTCCTGTCCCTGTGCATCTCCCCCAGGTTAGCAGGGGTAGGGACAAGTACCGGCTGGGTAAGGAGAGGGATGAAGGGAAACCTGGGGGTCCCCAAAAAGCTGGAAAGCATGGTGTTAGGAACAATGGTGACTAATGCCATCTTCCCTTTTTCCTCCCTGGCCACAGCCCAGCCTCTCTGCAGTTACCACCATGAGTACTGGCAGCAATATGGCACCCTGGTTTCAGTGCTGCAGTGAAAAATGCATGCTGAACCAGGAATGAGCTGAGCTTCTGTCAAGATATTCACTTTCAGCACCCAGAAGAGCTTGGCCTGCTTTACCTACTAAAGGGGACATTGAAGGATGCTCACTTTCTCAGGGCAAGCTGGTAGCTAATGTAATGTGGTCTGTCACCTAGCAGACAAAAACATAACAAAGTCCTATAGAAATGCTGCTTTTGGAACAATTAATTAGAAATTGTGTAGCTAGCCAAAGGAAATAGGAAATTTTTAACTGATAATTAGCATCAGGGACAGAGAGAATGAGAGCTGGGACGCAGTTTCTGTCAGACCTGGAAATCTGATATGTTCTAATACAACTTGGTTCCTGCAAGATGTCAGGGAAGAGCATGACAAGGGCCAGTTCTGCCTTTAAAATGCAGAAATGAACCTTTTCCCTCCACACTTGCCAATTGTAACAGATTGACTAGTTCCTACTTCTTTCTGTCTCTTTGCAGTGTAATTCAAAGTTTCCAACACCTAAGTGTGGAAGATTAAAAGTTAAGTAACAGCAAAAAAACAACATCTCCTCTTTGATAATCCTTCTATCAAATGGCTTTACTCCTTTCTGCACGCTGCCTTGTGTGCAGGCTCCTTCCCAGGGCCTGAACCAGGCTGACTTGCCCCTGCCCCCTCCAAGTACTCACCTTGCACCCCCTTCACTGGCCATCTTTGCTGTTTACCTTTGGCCTCAGAGCAGCTGTGGTCTATCTTCTTGTGTCCCATTAAGGCTGCTCTGGCCCCACCACTCCATCTTCTCAAGGTGGGGTTGTTGCTTGCAAGCCTTCCTAGGGCAAAGACTGCCTGCCTCCATGCTCCATATTGGTCAGGAAAGCCAGGGAGTATTCTCAGCTCTCAGCAGGGGTCAGCAGTACCAGGTCGAGCTCCCAGGAAGGAGGGGCACGATCAATCAGTCTTCCATATTGATTTTTTCCTTCCGTGAATGTGCAGCAGGAATTTGAGTTAAATGAAGTGTGGATTTTAATTTTTGCACACTAAATTTCAAACAAGGCCTTACTGCCCCATGCAAATAGCATTAATCTGCAATAGAAGCCTATTAAAACATTTGGGGGACTTCATTAATAGCATCAATATTTTTTGCATCTCTGTTCAGAAAGCATTCCTCAAATCACAGCTTGCAATCAGTATACAAATTTATCAGATCTTTGCCCATAATCGGGAAACAAGCCCAAGAGTGCAGAATTAGGATTTTCTAATTCCTATCTAAACTGACACTACAGTTTGCCATCTTCTGTTTATGCCAGCATGCCAATTAATTTTTGTTCATGTGTGCCTGAGATGGAAGCTTTACAGCTGTAGAATAAAACGGCATTACAGGCCAGAATAAAATCAGACTAATGCTTATAAGCACAGCAGCAATGCACTTAAAAAGAAAAATAAAACCACTTAATTCTTCTAGATGAGCTATCAGTTTTTATAGTCATTACATTACCAGCAGCATGAACCTTGGGTGATGTAGAGAATGCAGACAAATGAATCGTACAGTCCTTATACACCAGACATTGGAATTGGTTTTAGAAACAAAGTGGTATTCTTAGTGGTGGCTGCAGCTAAAGTTAATGGGCAGGAATGAGGATTTCCCAGGGATTGCCTGTCCCCTCACCTAATCCCATCATCCATCCTTGCAGATGGTAAAGTTCCTTCTACTCTCCTAATCTTACCTTGTTGCCTATTGAAATGGCCCAGCTAGGTATGAGAGAGTGCTTAAGGACAGTCAGAGAATATTGTGAGCCACATCCTTAAATGGGGAAGATAAACTCAGAAGGCTGAAAGGGCCAACCAGTCTCAAAAAATTAGACACTGAGAAGTCACAGCTCTACGTGCTACTCAAGATACTTGCATATATGTACTGTAGACACAAGATTGCAAGACCTCTGGGATTAGCACCAAATGAATTCCGGGAGCTTTGAGCCTTACAGAAGACTGTTTCTCACTTTTTAAGGTAGAGAGTTCACTCTTCTCTTTCCATTCAGCCTGGATATTAAAAAGGCAGGCAGACAGACCCAGGGCCAGGATCTTGAGCCACATTTACCCCTGTGACGCTGACTTACACTCCTGCTCTTGGGTCTGAACCCTCAGTAAACTTGATGCAGGAAAACTTATGCTAACAAGCAGGAGCTTGTTAGGAGCTTCCAGGAGCTCACAGACTATTTACATGGGGGAAATGCACAGGATAAATGGTGCAACAGAAGTACCACAGAGATGCAGTCTATAGACAAAAGGTGAAAAAACTAGTTCCATTAAACTCCATTTTAGATGACTTTTGGCAATGTCCTTGTTCTTCCTTCCTCTAACTCCTAGTGACAGGCAGTGAAGCCTGGCGAAAACTGTGTGGTCACTTAACAGTTTGCCAGGATTATTTTTTCCTGACATTGGCTGTCAGCCCATGCACCTGCTCCCAGCCACAATGTCATCTGGCCCCAACTGACACATGTGAGGTCCTATCCTTATCAGTTAAGGCAATCGCTCTGACAAACCTGCATCATCACCAGCAAAATAACTGCACCACAGCCCTCATAATTAGTGGCAAGGTGATGACCTTTGAAGATAATTGTGATAAGAAATCTGTGATAAAAAGCATCTAGAATGGTAACTTAGGAAGGGATGAGACTAACCAGTAGGCGTTAAAAATGACACACATTAAGTACCTAATATGCATTAAGCAAGCATGTGACTGCAGAACTAGTCTCAAGATATAAAAAATTACTGTTTCTGTTTGAAACAAGAAATATGAAGATACTTATTTTTTGCTATCTATAAACTTTTTGATACATGCTACAATAATGACAGTTACTAGTGCAACAAAGAGAAACCCCATTCTTTTGTACTGCTGCACATCTGGAACAACACTGCTTCCTGTTATATATCTAGAAGAATGAATAATAATGGACTAACATAAGGGCAGTGTATTTTTAGCAACTTATAGTTCATCTTGGTACGTTTCTGACTACTATTTACACAACGAATTGTAATGTGGAGATGCAAGATTTGGCATTAGCAAACAAGTTTCGTGCAAGTTTCTATCTACCCAGAGGACAGTACTGTCCAAGTTACAGTGCACAAAAAGCCTTCCATTGCCTTTCTTCCCTTTTTCAAGGGCCCATCCCACGCAGAGACCCACTTACTGCAAAGCACTTAACCTGAAATTGCTTTGTGGGAAATAAGAGGTAAATCTCCATTTGGTTCTGTGCAGGACAGTCTCTTACTGACCAAAGCAGAGAGCACGCACATCAGTGTATCATGTCTTCCACACACCATACCTACATTGGCTGTCCATGCCTCCTAGATACTGTCATAGAGCCAGCACTGCACATTGCTGGGAGTTAGGACAATATTCTGGGGAATTGCTGCTACACAGCTGTCTTCTCCTTACACAAGTTCATACATCGGCTCCCAGCCATTTCTGGAGACAAAATACTGTGCTAGACAAACATTTAATGTAATCCTGAACTTATGAATGTAAGTTCTTAATGTAATCCAGTCTTACAAAATTAAGCATAAGCACCCAACTAGATAACTTCAGTAGTGCTGGCATTAAAGCTGCAAACAACTCCAGTCTCTGAACTTAGCTACTTGGAAAATAACTCATTTCAACCTTTAGCAAGTCTTCAGCACCCACACAAAGTGCCACTGGTGAACCGTGGAAGAAATTCTTAGGGAAGAGGACATGTTCTCTAAGGGACAAAACAGCTGTCACTCAATCCAAAATCAACAATCAAGTGAGTTTTTCAATTTTCTTTTCTCCAACACAGTGAACGGCCTGCCAGTTCTTTCCCTTGAAAGAACAACAAAATGTTTATATTTAATAACTAAAAGACCAAGAGAATATGGCAAATGTCAGTTCTAGTACAGGAATAAAGCTATTTATGGTAAATAAGTTATTAATGGTAAATATGGATCAACTGAAGACAGGAGAGTGAGGATAGGGCTCAGGTGATTCTTCTCTGTGTACAAGTAATTTGCTTGCATTTCTAACTGTCTCTTGCAAATTTTGTTTCAGGACAATTGCTTTATGACCCATGCTCTCTGTTTGGGTTTACATGCACCCACTTCACAGTTTGCCTTGAGGAAAAAGGTGCACTTTATACTACACTATCTTGCCTAATAATCTTTCTCCTTCTGATCTGGATTCCAGTTTTAACTCTTCTGATCTTATGTGTTGGCTTCACCCAAAGATGTAAAAGCTGTAGGAAATGAAGGCCAATATTTTCATCAGTAGTACTGATAATCGGCAATGACAGTTTTTCAGATTTTCTCAAATATTGGAGCAGTTAGCTCATAAGGACATGATAAATGTTATCTCACTGTTTTTTATTTGCTATATTCAGTCAGCACCTGAAACAAAAACAAACACACCTTGGATTGCTTTTTTTTAATAGTAATAACCAGCACAATGCTAAGCCACAATTAATATCAAGGTTATGCAACACACTCCAGAATTAATAGCCCTTCTTGAGCTGAGGAAAGTTAACTAAAGGATGCACAAATGCAGATAGGATTTCTGCAACATATGGGCGCACACACACCCCCCACTAAAGAAAATACTCCCACGTCATTGTGCAGGCAGGCAAAAGCCAGACTTTTTATTTAAAATAACAAATACTCACCTGCATCACAGTATACTGCTTAGTTTATCGCTTCTGCTTTGTATTTTGTGCTTTCTTTTCATGTGTCTACATTTTGCAATTGTGTACACGCTGTAAAATTAACTTTATATATCATTTAACATCTGCGTATATCCTTTAGAACTTAACGTTACATGGAAATCAAAAGAAATCTTGAATTTTAAGGTACTGAAAACAATCAATAAAATTCCACTGAAAAAAATACAGTATAAATGTTTCTTGTAGTACAGTACTCTCAATTTTTTGTCAGTGTCATTTTAATGCCATAGTTTTCAAACATTGACTGTATAAAGAGAAGACTAGGGAAAAAATATGCCATTCCTAAGTGTGTTAAACTCTGGTGATTTATGATATATGTACAGTATATAAATATATTTATGTATATATGTACATATATATTGTTTAACATTCATTATAAATAGACCTGTGTTAACTTAAGCAGTATAAAAATAGCCACTTTCCTGGGAACATGCAAACACAATTTGCTCTCACCTAATCTGTAAAACTCAAAACAACCAAAACCTTTAGCTTTGATTTTCTATAAATATAAATTTTAATTGAAGACTTTCAGCTGATTTAACCTTAAAGTAAGTTTTTTCCAGTAAAGATATAAAAATCTGTTTGATGCTAGCTATAATTAAGCTCAAACACAGTATATTTTGGGTTATTTACTTTCAAGTATTTTTGCCATGTGCGCTAAATCTAGACACACTGCATTTTTTTCTTTTATAGTAAAATATTATTCAGCTCTAATGACTAAAAGCCAAATTACAGGCAATCTGGCATGCTTGCACTGCCGGAAAAAGGCTCTCCTCTACACTATTCCTATGTGGGAGGCTGTCCTAATATGGCTATTTGTCCTCCAGACCTTTTGTTCATTGCAAAGCATTATCAAGATTCCCATATTGTAAGATTCTTAAGGCCAGAAGAGAAAGTACTACAACCCATAAGTCTCATCTCATGCTCACTGAAATTCACTCTGAAGTCCCTGCATTCAGCACAGTGACTGGTAGCTGGACTAAAACACCTCCCTTGTTACAGCCAAAGAGGTTCCAGCTTCAGAAGCTGAGTGAGATCTTGACTTTTTAGTGACTTTTCCCAAGGGGAAAAAATTTCGGTTCCATCGGTTCCATCTGAACCAAATTTTTCCTTTTTTCTTGCCATATGAAAAACTGAAAAATTGTTTTGCCCTGAAACATTCCCTTCTCCTCCAAAGTGATCTGAGTATTAATTAAAAAAAAACAAAAAAAACAAACAAAAACAAAAGAAGAAATAGGAATTATGTTCAAAGCTGATCCTATTTCTGTTCCTCCACACACCTACCAGCAAAGAGCACACACTGGGTTGTATCGTGGAAGATACATCATCTAGCCCTTCTTCTGCTCAACAGATTTCAACCATCCATTAGCAGAATGCCATAAGCACATGACTATGCCAGCCACGGCACATGCTGACTCTTTTTCATTCCATGTTGCTAAAAACTCATTCCTGATCATTTCAGAGGCCTGAATTGCAGCCGTGTCCCTTCCCTACAAATCCATCTCACCCAGAACTTTGAATTGCTTTTGCTATCTCTCAGAAAAGAAAACAAATAGCATGGAAGACTCAAGGCACACTCTCTTCAGGACATTTTTCTGGTGATTGGAGGACCTTTTAAGGAAGTAGAAAATTTAAATGTAAATGGCATGGGTAAAGGAGGGACCACAGTCTTGTTTTTTCATTCCTAGAATTATTATTTGCACCTGTAAATTACTGGGCAATAGAGGGATGGTCTAGATATTCCCCACTTCAGCAGATCAGCAGATCTGAAGCAATAGATATTGCTCTGAAAATGTTTTCCAGATTAAGATGATAGCTATTGTATTAAATCTGTGACTACACTTCTGACAATCAAAAGTGCATATCCCAGTATTGCTGCCACCCAGCTGGAAAATGAGGCATGCAACTCAATGACTTGGATGTCAGTGAAAGCCTACTCTCCTAAAGATGTTCAACTTGTGCAAGCCTTTCTCTCTGGCATCTCTGAAAGTGGTACAACTAATTCCTTATCACTTTAGCAAAATGGCTCAATGTTCCCAGCCACATCCTACATTTTTTCCTTTTTCCCAGGGTAGCTCCCACATTTTTCCCAAAAGTCTTTTCTAGTCAGAAGTGATAAATCCTTGTTAAAATAGCACAGTCTTCCAGCTTTTATATTTTGAGGAAAAAAAAAAAAGAGGCTTTCTATTTCTTATGGTAAGTAGCATAAATGCACCAAAACAATGGTATGGATATACCCCTGTATTAATTGTTTAGAGAGCTGTCATTGGAAGTTGGGGACTGGGAATTCACAAAAGGCTCGTTTGCCTTCTGATCGTCCTTCATGGAGGCTGCTTGGTCTGAGATGGAAGAGAAGGAGAGCTGGTCATGTTCCATTATATGCACTTGGTCCTCTTCCTTGTCCTTCTTCACATAAAACAACTTTCTAAACTTTTTGAGCTCATGGAGTTCACAGAAAGTCTCAAGAACCACCAACATTGCAATTAGGCCCATCAACAGATAACCTGAGTACAAAAAAAAAAAAAAAAGAAAAATTGGTTTAATTATTAGCAAACTAATTTGGGGAATTTGGAACAGTTTTAATCTTTTAACTTTTCTCACTCCTGTCATCTCTGACTAGTATGTTAATTTTCTTTATGACTCAGTTTCAGAGCTTTGGACTGTCACATGCCTTTTTTTTTTTTTTTTTTTTTTTTCATTCCACAAGGAACAAGATCCCACATAATCAGAAAAAGGAGTGCTAATGGTTTCAATTCTGTTACAACTGTACAGGAGAAAAATGTGTAAAGGTATTAAATGAAACAGAATATGAAAATTTACAACATGCACACTCCTCCACTTATGACCTTCATGATTAAGTGCCCTACAAAAAATTTCAATCAAAAGATCAAAAAGAAATTTTTCCCTCAATATTTCTATATATTACAAATAGAAGTAAAAATACAGCAGCTAATTATGGTAAATTGTACCTGTCTAGCAGGACAAATCACTTGTATTGCATGAAAATTTTTGAATTATTTTCCTTTAAAATTATAAGATATCCAATACCCTGAAATGACTGGAAAACCCAAACAACTAGAAATGTGTACAAATCCAATAAAATCAAAATGAAAAATTACTGTTAAATTACTCCTGGAATTTTAAAAACCTGACAAAGTTGCTATATTTGATGACACCTTGAGGATTATTTGAATGAGTTTCTAACATGCATAAACTACCCAAAACTTGGAATTACTTAATAATTACTTAAATTTTATTACTGGTGACTTTAGCCATATACTGACTGACTGATTTTGAAAGGTAATAGTCAGCTCTGATAACTGAGATGTTTGGAAATGGAACTTCCTATGATCAGCAGAACACTGTGCTCTATTTTTTTCTTTCCTCTCCAAACATATGCATCTAAAATTTAAAGGAAGATGTTAAAATGAGCATTTATTAATCTCAGTGTTTCATTAGATACCTATTATTAATCATTACAATTTAATGAGGAGCATGACTACTCGATTATTTTATCATTTCGATGAAGTAAATCAAGCAGAAGCTAAGCGTATTAACTATTCATATAACATGTTCATCCAAAGGCTGAACATTAAATGTGCTGAAATCAACATAGATTAATGATTATAATCTGCATGTGGTCACTGTTCTATAAATATTTCACCTGTAGCTACTGGCAATAACACTCTCCTTTTCCTTCCAGGAGTACTATTATATCAATATTGCAATACCAGATACTGATCCAAATCAGTATTACAGCTAAAATTTATGAATTGTTTTTAAGCTTTATATCATATATCAAATGGAAACTATGCATTAACATAAGGAAGAAGTGACAAAGCTATGCCAATTAAAAGGCACCTATAAATCTACACTGAGAATTTGTAATTATTTCTGAAACTCAGTCCAGTTGACTGCCAGTTGATTTAGAAAGGACTTATGTTCTCTTAAAAATTCTTGAAAAGCCTGTAGTACTACTAAGCATTTTCTGATGTAGAACTCCAAAACATCTTGAAGAAAATTTAAGTTCAGCAAGAGAAAACATTTTATTTGGTTCCTTGAATTGTTCACGAGAGAAAGAATAATAATTTAAAAGGTACAATCTCAAAACCTATTGAAATTAAATATTCTAAGGTCATAACTTTGCCTAAAAACTACTTTTCCCTTTTTGTATTTCCTTCAATTTATTTCCTAATTGGTTTGAAGTTTGAAAAAGGATAATCTGAGTAACAATGTTTTCTACTGATTTTGAATTTTCAGAATAGCCAGGACTGTACCAAGGCCTTTGCTATGTGTGACTTTCCATTCATTTCATCAATTAGCCCCCCCAAATCAATCCTACAGATCAGCACCTTAATAATTAGACACTACCACTCTTAAGATAAACACAATGAGTAGAGGAAAAAAATCTCCTGCGATGCCAGCAGGCCTGGCAGGAGAATAAAATAGTGTTCTGCTGGCTAGTTCACGGCCCTGTTTCAAGGAGTGAAAATTCAAGGCCCAATCTTTCTTTGCATAAAACACAAGAACAAGTTAACACGCTTTGCCTACGTTACCATTGCTGGATCATGCACAGAAGCACAGTCAAATGCATACTGGCCTAAGAAATGGACCTGACAGGAAAAGTTTGTTTTGGCTGTTCAGATCTTTTAACTGGTGCATCTGATGATCCAAGGACTTCTCAGACTGCAGCTGTATCCAAAACTGGAAAGCTTTAAAACACTATCACTGGAAAATATTGCCCTCAGCACATATTTACTCAAAATACCAACATAATTTCCTTAGCTTAACTTTCTTAGAATCACTGATGGCAGTGATCTCTTCTGTGTCAAACATAATGAAACAATTTAACATTTATGGTCTCACTTTACTATCATCTCGGTCTACTTGTCTGTCTTTGACAGCTGGCCAGCATCAACTACCTTCTGTTACAACTGGAGTCAAAAACTTTTTTATACTGCCTCATTTCCCACTGCTCTTTGATTCATCTCTGTCCACCTTCATGTCACCTTATGAGATGACCTTAGGTTACACGGATCATCTTCTTGGTTCTATGATGCAATGAAATCTTAGCCCAAGATGGTCTTAAACCATTCATATAACAGCAATGTGAGCTTTTCTTTCCTACTATTAATAAGAAAGTACTTATGGTTAGCATAATGGGATTCTGGTTTTAGCTTTTTTTTTTCTTAACCAAGAAAACTAACCTTACTTAAAAGTTTCCTCTTTATAGAACTACCTAAAGTAATGTCAGTTTACAGAACAATCACTATCCACAGGATGAAAGAAAGTCTTGTAGCCGTATAGAAATGTGCAATTTAAGACTATGCAGCTTATCAGTGTAGCTTAAGCTATGTAAAGGTCAGGAGCTTCTCAACAGACAGGAATTTCTCAAAAGATAGGTGTCTTTATTCTGCAAAGCAGAACTGATAAAAGGAACATAAAGCTAATAAACTAGTCAAAACTGCCCTTATGTTTGGACACTGTTCCAAAAGGCATGGACACTGTTTTGAAGGGCATGATGATGTGCCAAAAGCAAGAGAAAAGGACAATGTGAGGAAGACTACAGAACAACCACCATAGGGTTGTGAACAACCACCCTAAGGGACCACCCAATCAAAACAGGAGGCATGTCAAGGGGAGGAATAGTTTTAGGAAATGGGAAGGACAGATCTGCGGAATTAATGAATTATTCATCAGACAGCTAAATAAAGACATGAAGCTTTTGTAACTTGGCATGCACGATTTTTGGAGAATCCCATCTCCTCATGCATCTGACATCGTAAATAAAAGAATGTTGCTCTCTAATACTCACAAGGAGTCTTAGAGAGTTCTTTCATACCCAGTTTGTGGGCAAAAATCTAATTGTTGTTGTTTTGGTTTTTGGTTTTTGGTTTTTTTTTTTTAATTTAAAATAGTTTTTACTTAGCTGGTTAGTTTGACACTTACATGTAATTCCGATTTTATACAGCTCTCGGAATTTTTGATTGTAGCCTTCTCCTGGCACATAGTCACCGAGGCCAATGGTGCTCAGGGAAATGAAACAAAAATAAAAAGATTCCAAAAAATTCCAGTCATCTTCCAGGACCGAAAATATTGCTGCTGGGATTAAGAAGAAGCAGGAGACAGTGATGAACCCAAGGACCATAGCGTGGATGATTGCAACGACCTGCTTGGAGAAGCCCCAGCGAATGTGGAAATACAGTACAGGCCGCCTGGTAACATATACTATGATGCGCTGCACCACTGCTGTCAGGAACAGCAGTGTAAATGGGATCCCGATCACTGAGTAGATGATGCAGAAGGCCTTTCCTCCATCAGATAAAGGCACTGTGTGTCCATAACCTGGAACAAAGCAGAGAAGGCATAGGTTGAGTCAAAGCCAGGAGCTCACGTACCAATTTGATCGTGGCTATACTAGTGAGAAAAATAAGGTGCACTGCACTATTGCTAATTCTGAATTCTGCTATTATTGACAAATGCTGTTCAAAGGTCTGTTTTAAGCGGGCAAACAAAGCCTCAGTATGCGTCAGTAAGCTAAGTAAACCTCAGCCATAAGCAAGTAAAATCAAATATTTTTATATTTCAAAATTGTGAACACCATTGTATAAATGTTTATTTTGGAGAATGAAGAAATGCCTAGTCAGGAACAGGAGCTTATGCCAGAAAATTTCTATTTTATCTGGGTTTTCCTGATGACCTTTTTATTCAGTTTTATGAAGTGATGGAACTTAGTCTACCCACACCGTGAATTAGAATAATACATACTTCAGAAAAATGTTCCTACATCTACTTTGTAGTAACACACTCCAACACCTTTTGTGAAAATCAGTTAAATTACATAGAAGGACTGTAATCGACATTCCATGCTATCTACTTCCATACTTCCACACATTATAACCCAACAAAGATATCTAAAAGCAGAACAAACATTTTCACAGCAAAACTCCTAGGATCTATCCACTGGGGCTGGATTTTTGCCTCGCCATTTACACACCGGAAGTATCAATAACAATGTGTTCAGAGTACAGGACTGTATCCACCAGTGTACAGGCTGATGATGGCCAAAAATTTCAGTGCTACAAATATGTGCAATTACACTTGAACCCAGTGCAAGGAGGTACATTGCCAAAGCACACTCTGACAGACAGCTTGGGTCTAAATGTAAATCATAGGAACAGAAAAGAACAGTAAATCCAGCATAAAACAGGAATGCTTTCTTCTGTTTGCCAACCAAAAAAAAAAAAAATAGTATTTTGTTTTCATTGCAGCAAGGAAGAGGAAATCTCTTGAAATCTAATGCAGGCAGCCTTTACACTGATATCAAACCAAGGAATTGCAGACAGGCCCTCATCTGCATCCCCAAATCAGCCAGCTCATTTGGGTTATGTTAGTGCTGTACAGCAAGGCATTTTCCAGAGCTCCAGCAACTGGCTATCCTGAGCAGTCCAGGCAGAGCCTAGTGCATACAGGATTATGCTGCCTCTGATTTCTGAACTGGGCTCGCTCTGCACTTCCTCAGTCTGCCCAGTGCAGCACTAGACTGGGCATACATTCCACGAGGGCTCCTGGGAAACCCACAGCCTGCTCTCCTCTGAAAATGTCTGCTCTCCAAGTTCCTTCAAGTTTTATCAGAACACGAGAGATTTCCTCTCTACATTAATGAATTTAACAATAGAAGCATTACTTTTTAAGAATTCCAGAGGAGTAAGAAGAGGAAATGTTATTTTTTTATTTAAGATGCATAGAGACACTTCCAGACAGTGAGAGGCAGGCAAAGCATCTTATCATCACAATGTAGAAAGTCTTGGAGAAGAAATATGTGAGGTGTAATTTCTCTGTGTTACCTAACCCGAAATTTCAGTTGCATTTGAATTTTAATGACATTATGAATAATTTACCTAAGCTCAGTCTTCTGAACCCTGGAAAATCATATTAATTAATTACTTTTTTCCTTGCTCACCTTCTGTTTGCTTTATCTGCTTTGAGATAAGAGAACCGGAACTGCACAGACCAGTTCAGTCAGATTTATGAAGTTGCAGAGAAGCATTCTACTCTGTTCCTTATTATGCTGGAGATTTGGCTGGCACTTCTGACTACCACCAAGCTGACACTTTCTAGGCCCTGTCTATCAGAACTCTTGGATCTTGCATCCACCAGTGCCGATCGTATCACTTCATATGTGAAACTATGACTGGATTTGCTCTGAGCATGACTTAAAATTTTATCCACACTCATTTTCAAGTGCCACTTTATTGCCCAGTTGCCCTGCGGCTCTGCCATCATCCTTATCGCATTACTGTCTTTAGTAAACTCAGCTGTTTCCCTCTTCCAGGCCTTAGGAATAAACTGAACAGCACAAGCCCAACACAGGTCTACAAAGAACAACTCTTGTGACATTCCCTAGGGGAATGAGCAAACCATTCCAAGAATTAACCACTTCTCCTACTCTGTTTGTTATCTTTCCATATCTCACATCCATACAAGGACCAGTCCTAGTTGCTTCATTTTCCTGAAAGTATTTTGTGAGACAATCAACTTCAAGTTTGGCAAAGAAGATGAGTGGGTTTGGTATATCATGCGATAATTAAAACTGGCCCATGTGACAGAAACACAAAAAAGGCAACTGCAATGCTCCATCCCATCAAGGCATCTCCAGTACAGCAGAATCATTAATAGGCTATTTAAGTAAGATGCAGATTAGGTCTCATTTGGAATAATTTACCTCATTCTGTATATCCATGCTCAAAGAGCAAATGCACATTTGAAAAAGAGCAGAGAAAAGTTACTGAAACCATCAAGGAATAGAGACTATTTTATGACAGGAAGATAAAAGCGGTTGACTTGCTCAGAATAACTGAATGTAGGCTGAAAAGTAATAGAGTATCTCCCTGTTAATGCATCAGCATACTAGTACTACTGAAGGAAAAGAAATTCTTTAGATGAAGAAGAATAACAGTGCCACACAAACAAATAGCTTTGAGGTAACATGAATAAATTTAGTCTAGAAATTAGAAAAAGGTTTTTAAGCACCAGAGAAGAGCTTTGGAGCAACCATCCACTTCCAGTACTGGGGAAAAAAACACAGCTATGTTAAAGTGGAGCCCAACGAAGCTTGGTAACTTTATGGATGGTGCAATATCACAAACCTAGACGTGACAAGAAGAAATTGAACTTGCAGATCCAGAAAGTCCCTTGCAAGTTCCAGGTTCCTACATTTAATGTTTCCCCTCTACAGTGAATCCAAGGTTTCATTAATTTGAACTCAAACATCTGTAGCACGCATACAAACAACAATCTCTGACACCTTTGTTGGATCATTGCGCAAAGTGCAGGTTGACGGCAATTTAATTCCAACCTCTGCATTGACCCAGGCAGCAATAAGCTCATTTCTTGGTGAGGAGGTATTCTGTTACTTCTCTTCTTTCTTCCTTCTGAAGGACAGAAACTAATGCTACACAGTATGCACCTAAACTCAGAGGAACTGAGTCTGGAGGAACACTCTGCTCCTCAACTATTGCTAACAATTACAGGAACTATAATGCTAAAGAGCATTGACATTTTTAGACTGAGGAGAGAATTTATGCTCCCCTCAGCCAGGAGCAATAAGATGACATCTTCCAAAAACAACGGATGAGTGACCTGTGTTTGCTTGCTACTCAGGAAACAGTCACTGCTTGGGAATGATTATATGGAAAAGCTTGAGCTATAACAGTCACAATTTATGAGGCTATGGGAAGAACAGGATTCCTATTTTTTCCCAGAATGCAATTGCTTTTATGTGAATTTTCCTAACAATGCCAACTATCTTAGTCATCACTGTACAGAAGTCATTAAAAAAATAAAAAACAAACATAGCTATAATTTAAAAGAGAGGAAATTATGGATCTGAGGCAGGAGATAGGCTTTCAGACACTTGTGCTCTACTGCCTCCCATCTCTGCTCCTGCACCTCTTTGCAGCTTCTTTGTACTGTACCCTCTTCAGGGAGGTCTGCCCATTCATCCTTCTCACTGGAAACTACCGTGACCAGAAGCTTTACAACTGCTATCCTAACATATTATTTTGCTATGAGAAAAGAATGTTCACCAAAAGGGGGCAACCTATGAAGACATTTTTTGATTCCATCACGGACACTTGCTGTGGGTGACCAGAATTAAATGGCCCATGTAGCATGTCTGATAACTGTATTACTGATTATGAAGACAGACAAGATTTATCGAATGCTGTATTTTCATACTGTTATATGCAAATACCAAAATAACAATCACCCATTTAAAAGTACTGGCCTTTGAAAAGCCACAACCTAAGACAACCTGTCCAAGCACTGTTACTTACACTGACAGCAGCTATAAAAGGATATCACCCACAAATAACCTCTTCTATTGTCTATTCAGAGTTTAGAGGTATCATTCCTTCAAAAACAAGGAATCACAGAAAAGAACACATTCAAGACCGGGCGATTTTGCCAAATGAAATAAGATCAATAAGCTCAATGTCTTGAGATAGACAATATTTGACTGATCATACAAAGAGCAAAGCATCACAAGATGTTGGCAGTTACGTTTTGTTTCTGTTCACACACGGGGATTTTTTTCTTAAAAGTCATTTATTCTCTTACAACTTGAAGGATTTCTTTTATTATACACTTACATAAATATACAAAATGTCTTTATCTGTTCTGATGTAATTCTGAATGTTGTCATATACTAAAAAAGTGTATTCTTCAAAATACTTTAAAATACTTTTAAATCTTTTTACATTTATCTTGGTGCTGAATTATACAATTCAATTATGCATTCAATAAAAAATTTTCCATTTACTGTCCTTCAAGTTAGTCTTTTGCTCTTATATCTTTCTAAAAAGGCTCAGTCATGACTTTTCTATATTCCATTGGGTTGTATCCTCCTGTTCAAGTTCCTCTTTTATTTATTTTCTCTTCTGTCTTACCTGTGTCTAATTGTTCCTGTTAGATCACTTTGTATATAAACATACAGAATCAGTCATTTACTCCAGTAAGATGTATTTTCTTACTCCATTTTTATGTACCATCACACTTTGTCTTCCAGGGTCTCTAGGTAGCTTACAACAATGTCCAACTCATAACAGCCTGTGTCAAAGCCAGCATTGCCTTTGAGCATTGCACCCTACTCTTCCATCCTGTGTTAGCTCAGAACTTGTTGGCACTCGGTGTTTTCTCCTTTCATCCTTTTCAGATACTGCTTTCACAAATCTAAGCAGTTGTGTATTATCATTGCTTTGCCTTTTCATAGTTCAGTCCCTCCTGTAGCTCATTAATGGGTCCTGCTCCCTGTGAAGAGCCGGTGGCTGCCTTACAGGTCTTTCAGGACCTTGAGCATTTAGCGCCAGAGTGCAGAGGTGCTGCAATTCTGTGCTGTAACAACCCAGTGTAGACTTCCACACAGAAGTCCCCAGGGGCTGCTCCAAAGAGTGGATGTTTGAATGTTGGATCTGACATCAGCTGAGGCAAGTACCAGGCAAACAGAGGTGCCACAGCCCCCGGAAAGCTTCTGTCAGCCAGCCTTTCCCAGGCTATGGTGATGAAGCCTGGCAGGTGTGTATGCAGGCTGCGGCACTGCCTCTCTCTCTTGTCCCTCTGTTACACTCCTAGGGCATCAGCTATCCATGCCTGCTCTCATGGGCTGGTCCCCTAAACAGGGACCACTGTCCACAGTGTCAAAGCTCACTCCTCTCCCTTCATGAATTAAACAATCAGTGAAAGTTTTTGTGTCATATTTTCTTCTGACAGGTGCTCTTCTCCCTCTCTTCTACTTTAGGTTTTGTCAAGCCACTGCTCCCTCTGGCCTCAGGTGACCTGTTGTAACATCAGAACCACTGAGATTCTCAGGGTGTGGAGAGGGTTCTCCTCAGCACATCCAGTGTCGTCCCCAACACACCCATTCAGATGGCAGAATCATAACATGCAAACTCACTGTGGTGGCATAACATGACAAATGTGCTCATCCCTTTGCTGGTCTGAGTCAGTGTCCTTGAAAAGAAATCAGCCCTTTAAATTGGCTCATAGTCTCAAAATACCCCAATAAATTAAATGAATCATGTGCTACGTATTTTAGAGTTATGCAAAAATCTTTCATTCATCCCAAGTAGAACATGACTTACTGGAATATGATGATGATGAAGATGGTCAATGATAATATTTACATAATTTCTAGACTTTAAATTTTATAAACCTTTCACATTTTCCACTATGTTTAACATCCTTCTTCCTAACTGGTCTATTATCTTCTAAGATAAAATGGAAATATTAGGTGATAGTAGAATTTGGTTGCTGCTATGCTCTTCCTTGAAATCGAAAAAATACTTGAGACTCAGTTTTATGAAGAAGGATGTATTTCACTGTTACACACAGTGGAAAAGTTCACCAACACAGTGTTGCTAAACAAATCTGAGATTTTCAGCCGCACTGAGATAAGCTACCCTATATGGCAGAAAGGAGGAGGAAAACTTCCACTATGACAAGCATTTTTAAGCAGAGTAAACTATTTAGATGCTACATTTTGCTACCTCCTCAGTAGAGTGAATGGAACTCTACTGTTCCAAAGTTATGTGCATTAAAGAAAGCAGGAGGATTAGGTGCTGTAAACTAAAATGATGATCTGCATTTAAAAGGGGAAAAAAAAAGAAAATAAAAAAGAGGGAAAGTAAATAGGAGGAGATTTGTTTAAAACCGAGTTCATTTCACTAATAAAAGCTTACAATGCAGCCCTCAAAGACTTGCACCAGCATAATTAGGAAGGTGACGAAGAGTGTGGCAAAAACCTCTTAAACCAGTTTTGACACTAAAAAAACATTCATTAGATTCATTCTCACTCAGCACCAGTAAGGGTTTTAATTGCCTGCTGAGGTGATTTAGTATGGTGCTGAGCCAGCTCTCTTCAATAATATCATATCCCTCAAACCTCACTAGAATAAAAGTAGTAAAAACATATTTAAAGAATTAATTTAACCATGAGTTTTAGACTTCCTCTGTAACAATTTCTTGCCTAATCACTTCTCAGAATAGAATTGTTTTGTTTTGTCAATTTCTAGAATCAAGGAGCTTCTTCCAAAAATGCCAAACAAATAAAATGAACACAAAAACAAACCCCAAAGACATTCCAACACAGTGATTTACATGTATCTAATAATGGTACATGGTTTTGATTCCTTCTGAGACTGTTCTCTGCTACCATTAGTTATCAAAGCTGAAGACTACTGATTCCTTAGAATCAATGTTCTGCTAGCTAGGGTTTGGAGTTGCCCTGGAAATGACCAGCATATTTCATATATGATTCATATAATCAGCTCACAAACGTGACCTGCTGCACCAAGAAAGGTTGAAATGTCTTTTAACACAGTCATTTTAGTAATAAGGTTGTGTGAGTAATTTGGCTGACTGTCAGCAATATCTAAATCAAAGAAACAAGGCATGAATATATTGGCCTCTGTGTTCAAAACCAGTTTCAAAATCAATTTGTACCAGAACAGCTATGTCAGAGCACTTATATCTTGCAAAGCATATGAAGTCTGGCACATCTGTTCATGCACAGGAAGCAATATTTCAGCTCCCCAAAGAAACCTAGCTAAAATCTGCATCCACAGATGTTGGAAAAAGGGAATGCTAATGAATTAACCCGGGGAAAATGTTTGTATGAGGACAAGGGATACTTCCACCCTTTTTTCATATTTGTGTGAATACACTGAGAAAGCCAGCTTACTCTATAGTCTGACATTTGGTATTTTTTTAACTGCCCAAGGATTTGTACCAGTGCTGGCAAAACACTGATGTTCAGTTCCTGTTCTTATATATCCTGGCTCTGCTTAAATAACTGGTGTGAAAGGGGGTGTAGCTATGTATGGACATGTAACACATTCACATTTAAAAAACATGGCGACTATTAATAAAAAAAAGATAAACCCAGCATATACTGGGAGCACAATTAATGCTTCCAACTTCCTACTGAGTATGTTCTTAGTCCTCTGTAAAGTCCTCCCCTTTCCTGAAATAAGTCCATCCCAACTCTCTGCTTTCTCCAGAAGCCCAACATGAAGAGACAGCAAAGGCTCTTACTGACTGTGACCTTTGCACAGAGTGGCACTTCTGGTGGAAAACCACTTCTACAGTAATAGAATAACTACCCACATGGAAACACATTAAAAATTTAGTAGTTAACAAAAATTTTTATATAGTATTTCAAAACAAATGTAATAATAATTTAGAACTTAATACATAAATATTTTAATCTAAACTAAAACTGATATGGAAGTATTTTATACACCCCACAATAATTATCACTAGTGTTTATATTATTTTCAGTTATTTTAGTTATTAAGTCTATTCAAATGAGTTAAACAAGTGGGATCAAAATAAAACCATACATTACATATCTATTCATTTTCTTAACTAGAGAAAAATTATAGTACCATTTGTTTATAATAAGAACTGTATCTTCTTTTGCTATCATAAGTCCATTTCCATTTTTCTAGAGTAATACATGCTGTCCCCTTCTGCAGCTTAGTAGTCCTGGGAACTCCTTAGTTCCAAAAAACATCTAATAATTGCAAAATTATGGCACAGGAATCCTTATATTATTCATGTTTACCATTAACCCATTTCCATGATCTCCAAAGAATATTTTCTTGTCAGCTAGGAAATGCGTTAAGAAGGTTGTTGCCTTTGTTCCAACCTCACTGCTGATGCTGGAGAATTATCTGTTCAGGGAGAAATTTCTGTACCCTGTTCTATATTCAGGTTGCTGTGCACCTTTGTATATAAACATGAGGCATAGGAGTTGGAACTATTAATGCTGTGGCCTGAGCATGTCTTTCCAATTCCACTTTTTTTCTGTACCAATTATGCAGCAGAAGAAACTGCTGTCATCTTAAATATTTAGGATGAATTGCAATTAACTTTTCATTTACTTCTTCAAATTCTGACATATTTTCATATGATTTATTATACCTTTCTCTCATGTAGAGATTAAAATATAAGCATGATTTTCAAAATAGAAAAAAACCCACATTCTTGAAGACTGCTGAAAAATAGCTTTGCTTCACTCCACCTGCAAGTTAGCTGCTCTCATGATCCCTAAACAGTAATATAAAAATGCATGTTAAAACCATTTTTCAATCAAACTCGAGTGAGAAAACAAAGAAGTACAAATACCTACTTGTCATTTCAATCAGCAAGAGAAAAGATGCGGTCAGTGCAGAGGGACCCTTGAAATTACATATTTATAGATGGTAATTTTCTATTCAAAACATGATCATTTTTGATACCCTTCACATACCACAGAGGCAGTAGGAGAAATTACAAGATGTCACAATGAAGAAAATGTTTTTGCATTTGGCCTGTTGGCAAAACTAATTCTTTAAAACATGAAAACAGTTTAAATAGGAGCTGAGATCTTATTCTAAAAATCTTATGTGAACGTAATGAAAAAAAAGCAGTATTTGATCATATTACTTAAAGGATCAAGTATCTGCCAATTCTTGCCCAGAATCAATTATTTTGACCATTGGAATGCAATGTATAGCCCCAGGGGGAAAAAAAAAAAAAAAGGAATAAAAAGAATTGCATGGTTGCCTTGTTTACATTACTATTATAGCACAGTAAATGTTGATCCATAAAGTGGAATACTTGGTACATGGACCTAAATTCATCATTATATTCTTCTCTAAGAAGCCAGGGTTTGCTTCAGATTTGCTCTACTCTGTTTGCAAAGACTGGATGCCCAGTACCCTTCATTGAGGTACGCTTAATCGCCCTCCAAGAGTGCCTGCTTCAGGTTGTTTATTCGAATATAAGTCCAGTCTGTATGTTCCACAAGTGTGAACCAAACTGGGAAGTGGAAATGATCTGTAGTGTACTCTTGATCTGAACCAAAACACTACTACAGGGCCAAGGAATCTGGCAGACTTCAGCTGCCTTCAGAGTTCAGAGTTGAAGTTAGCAGCGCTTCTCTGGCATCAGCTCCTCCACTTGCAGAGCTCAGCCAGAGTGGCTTAACTGCACAGCTCCCCACACTGTTCTACACTACCTCTCGTCACAGAGATCATCCATGTCTTGCTTACACCATCAACCAAGGGAAAGAGCATCCATCAGAGGCAGAGGCTACAGTCTGATGGGCGTAAGGAATGGCAGCAAACAGTAACATTTTGTCCATTTACAGCAACTGCTGTTTTTGACAGTATTTACCCGCAGTAACTATGTAATGAAGTAAGTGAAAAACATTACAACTCTGTAACAGTGATACTAATGATGAAGTCATTCCCCTATCAGCAGTTGGGATCCGGGAAGGGGTGTGTGGGGGGGTATATAAGGAAGTACTCATTACTAAAGTAGCAAAAGAGTAGATAGAATCCACTGCACAGGAAACAAATATTGATAAAATTTTAAGTACAGAAATTAGTCTGTCCCTTTCCCAACTGAGATGATTATTAGTGAGTGTTTGGTGCAGTATTATCTCTTCTCAACAAAAGTATCGGAGAGAAATACAGCTCAAAAGATAGTAATGTTAACTGCAAAATGATAGCATTCTTTCATGCCACTGCCCGACACCAGATCTTGCTAATCCTGCCTGGATACATTATGTATGAGTGAAACAGGTATTATCAACCCAAGGGTACTGTCAGACCCTTCCAGCACAGTCTACATGAAAGCACACGTTTCTTGCCAACCAGAAAGATGCCTACCATGTGTTAGACAGGGTGGTGGACTCCAGGTGAGGCGCATACTTCATCCCAGGGCTTAGCAAACATGCCTTCAGAAAGGACACACTCTCCTCAGGAAGCACTTGGGTTCCCCAGGCACTCAGCTGGCAGGCAAAGCTTTCCCACTTATCGTGCAAGAGCAGATTTCTCAAACTCTGCCTGTAAGCTACACAGCTCCTACCAGACTGTCCAGTGAGAAACTCCTTTTGGTTGCAACACGCTAAACTTTCAGCCTGACATGAAGTTCTTGAGGGCTGGACCCATCCTCCCACAGAGCCCTGACAACTTCAGTCATGTTTTTTGAAATGACGTGTCATTAAAGAATTCCTGTCCTCAGTGTTGCTCAAGGAGTGATTTCAGCAGGCAGAGGTCTGCTAAACCTCTGTGGCAAAGCATTCAGGATTTACTTCTATCACAGACGATATTCAAAAGATATGCACGAATTTCGGGGTTTGTAATTCAGGTTCATTATTTTTTAAAAGCTAACAGTACTTTGTTTTTTTAAACCCAAAGTTTTTATACGAGAAATTGGCTCCTCTTTGTGTCATCCTGGATTTAAGATCTTATAAGGGTTAAACTGCCATCAAAGCAGGATCCATCTGGTGTTGGGCTGTTTCTTTCCCCACAGATCTCTCTGTAACAGCACATTTCTAGAAATACCTATCCAAAACACATCTTCAGATCTGCTTCTAGCAAAAATTTACCATAAATAAATAACCATTATCTTGTTTCTACAGGTATCTTCTCTCAGATTCGTTTTGCAATGGAGAGAAAAAAAGTAAAAATTACAGAAGTCTGTTGAATAAAACCCAACCAACAGGTCAAAAGAAAGGTGAGACTTCCTGAGGGCTCCTCCGAGAATTCAGCCAGGAATATTCCAATTATTCTTTTATTGGTTTACTTGCCTGCTAGGCAACAGATGGTCAAAAAATCTGTATCAAAGTAGGGGCTCCACCAACAGACGACATTATTATGAATGTTTCCTAATATAACAAGCTACGTAAGTCTCAGAAACTTAAATTTGATAAAAGAGAAATGTGAACTAGTTTTATTAGGAAAGTTTTATTTCTAGACCTCTCATACTTTAGAAAACAAGATGAGGCTTTGTGCAGGTCTTTTGTTAAGGGTTTTTGCACTGGTATGTTCAGCAGCATGAATAAAACAATGTGCCTGCAATGATGCATTTTTAAAGCCAATAATCATG
The DNA here is from genome assembly GCA_038380795.1 of Pyrocephalus nanus. NCBI lineage: Eukaryota > Metazoa > Chordata > Aves > Passeriformes > Tyrannidae > Pyrocephalus > Pyrocephalus nanus. Next base: position 75,202,094 of record CM076260.1, on the reverse strand, counting down.
AAGATTAACAAGCAATCAAAGAAATAGGTGCTTTAAAAACCTTCCTAAGAACTTCAACACCAACTTCAAGGTATTCAAGGGTATATGACAACACTCATGGTTTAATCCCAGACAGCAACTAAGTATCATGCAGCCATTTGCTCACACCTCCCTCATGGTGGGGAGTAGAATTAAGAACAACAATAAAACTTAGGGGTTGAGATAAGAAAAGTTTAATAATGGAAACTAATTAAAATATAATAATAATAATTGAAATAATAACGAATATAATAATAATGAAGAGGAGAGAGAAAGGAATAAAAACCAAGACAGGCAAGTGATGTACAATATTATACACTGAGCATGATGTTCTGTGGTATGGAATATGCCTTTGGCCAGTTGGGGTCAGCTGTCTGGGCTGTCTTCCTCACAGCTTCTTGTGCAACCGCTCATTGGCAGACCACAGGAAACTGAAAAGTCCTTGGTTTAGGGTAAGCCCTACTGAGCAACAACTAAAACAACAGTGTGCTAGCAACACTATTCTCATCCTCATCCTCAATCCAGAACACAACATTGTACTAGCTACCAAAAAGAAAACGAACTCTATTCCAGCTGAAACCAGGGCAAGGTACAAGCCTTTCTGCAGTTCACAGAACTGCATATCCTGAGATTCACATCCTGAAATATTTGAAATAGGAAAAAAATTTAACGTGGACAATATTTTGGCAAAGAGAAAATGTCATCATTGACTAGATTTAGCCAGTAGCTTGATACTGGTCTTCTCATTTCTTTGGTAAAAGGCATGATGAGACTTTCACCTTGACTGCAGCATATAGATGGTATATCTTTCATAAAATATTTTACACATCCAGATTTTGTCTTCAGTTACAGCAGTCTGTACCTATGGAAAAACTCTTTTTAGCAGCTAAGACACATTTAGCATCTCACTCACAGTGAAGCTCTGAGGACACACACTTTTTGAAGAGACTGACAGAAGATAGAGCTTTTTTTTTTTTTCCAGAAAAGGTCTGGAACCATGAATTAATTTCATGCTGCAACTTTGTTTTTCCACACCCCTTCCTATTTTCTTGTAAGAGGTTTTAAAATTCTATCAATTACTTCTGCCTTCCACAACTTGAAAGACTACACTGCACGGTATACCACAGGGATGAGCCAGCTGCCACTGCTGAACCCAGCACCTGTGCACTGTGGTACTCTGCTTGAAGCCTAGTACAGTTCATTAGAAGGAGGTTTCTAAAAATTTATAATTCGCACCTGTTACCTTCCCAAGTGTACCCTTGGATGTGTCAAAAGCTTTGAATGTGCTGCAGTGGCACTTACTGCAGGGTTTTAATCACATATCCAATTAGTGAAGAATACCTATCTAGTCTTGTTATCCTTTCTTGCATTGAAATGAGCCACAGTTTTTCTTCTTACCATCTGGAAATAAAAAGAAACTACCAGCTGCAAATTAGTATGCTTCCCACCTCTACTTTGAAACAAAAATTGCTTTATTGCACCATCAGAAAGAACTGAGCATGAAAACAGTGAATGAAGCTTGTATTGTGGGCAGTAAGGAATTATAACACAACATTAAAAAATTAGGCCATTTCATGCTGTGGAGTTAAAATCAAATCTGTAAGCAGCATCTTTGCATAAAAATGCAGCTTCATGTGGAAGAAAGCGTTATCTACTAGAGGCAGCAGGGGAACAGAAATATTTACATCTAATCTTGTTATCGATTTGACATGTGGAACTCAGGGAAATTACTAGCATCAGCTATCTTGTTTGGCAGAGGAAGACACATGGTCCTTACCTATCTTTGTAAGATATTTCAATATTTCATATGTAAATCAATCAGACATGATAATGCATTTGCAAGTGAATAAATCCTATTATTGTCTTCTGTTTTAATACCTATTCTCAGTAACATGAAGAATTCAACAGCATGCAAAGCAAAACAGAAGCAGAACAGACAGCAAAAAATCACTAAAGCAACTAATAAAAATGCACAGAACTCCACTTTTACACACAGCATATTCATAGAATCACAGAATCAGCTGGGTTGGAAAGGAGCTCTGAGGTCAAGTCCAACCCTTGATCCACTACCACTGCAGTTACTAGACCATGGCACTAAGTGCCACATCCAGTCTCATCTTAAAAGACTCCAGGGCTGGATAATCCACCACTTCCCTGGGCAGCCCGTTCCACTGCCTGATTGCTCTCCCTGTAAAGAACTTCTTCCTAATATCTAACCTAAACCTCCCCTGGCAGAGCTTAAGACCATGCCCTCTTGTCTTACTGATAGTTGACTGGGAGAAGAGGCCGACCCCCACCTGGCTACAACCTCCTTTCAGGGAGTTGTAGAGAGTGATGAGGTCACCCCTGAGCCTCCTCTTCTCCAGACTAAACAACGCCAGCTCCCTCAGCCTCTCCTCAAAGGACTATATTCCATCTGGAATACTAATTTCTAACTTAAAAATAATAGTTAAGATAGATTAGGAGACAATATTTACATAAGGGCCAAAGTGAGACAGTTTGAAAGGTGCGATGGCTTACTCTAAACTCTGAACCACAGTCCTAAATATGAGGCTTGATGGTGCTCTGCCATCTGAATGCAGCCCACCTGAATATATTCACAATTTCAAGCTCTAAATAGAACATGAATTTGCAAAACTCAATGGGGAAATACTTCAACTCTTGTGAAAACTAGTTTACTGAACTATAAACAAATTTTATAGATACACTAGTCATATTCAATCATTCACATGTTTAGGGCAGCCCACACAGCAAATACTAATTGCAGAAAACATAAACTTGATTTGTTACACTGGGATCAGGATACCCAGGATAATCACAACTGGATATCCTACCAAGAAATAAAGTGAAAAGAAAAGAACAGCACTGTGGTTGCACATACTATTTATGTTCACAATCAGATGAAATGTAGAGGATTTTGTTTATCTAGAAGAAGTTATTTAGAAATAAATAAGGATGTAGCATTTAAGGTAAAATACATATACAAGACATTTAGCCAGCAAAAAGGACACACACAGAGCAACTCAAATAATACAGTATTTGAAAACCACACAGTATCTCTTTAGTTTTATGGCAATTTGTTTTAAAACAATGAACCTCTCTTCAGTTTGTTAGAAAAATGTCTCCTGGTGGGATAGCTGACAATTCCAGAAAGTCTTACAACTATAGGATGATCTTCCTGGTGAAAATACATAATTTTAATATCTCAGGATGGAATAAAATAGCCCTGCATAAAACAAAAGCAGGCAACATTAAATCAGTATGACAATTAATCAAAAAATACTCCAGCTCTCTAGTCACAATTCTGGACCCACCATGTCAGTCAAAGACCATCAACACTGGCCAATGATTTCGGGTCCTATTTCCTTATATCCCTTTCTAGTAAGACAGCACACATATCAGAAATGCTTAGCAAGACTGAATCATGCTGAGGTTTCATGTTCAACACCTCCTGCTTACATTTGCAAACCATAAACAACATGAAAAAGCCTGGATTGATATGACCTGTGACTCTATAAGGAAAACAGGATGCTGTATATGGTATCTCTCAGACCTCAATAAAAAGGAAGGGGAATGTAAAATTGGTGGTAATTCCAAGATAAGATTCATCAATGAGCCTGGGCAGCAACGTGTAAATTGATAGTTAACACAGCTTGACAAGGGAGAGATTTCTTTGCAAGCGTCTGGTCCTATGAATGCATCCAGTTTCTTGTAATTTTTGAATTATCAGAATTTGTAAACTAGTTACAGTGGTATGAGTGCATTACTTCCTCATAAACTTCAAAAACGATGCAATTTATCACATAACACTAGTTACTCAGCAGGAAAAAATAAGGTTCCTTTTGAGATGTGTGTACCTGGGATACATGGGACAAAAACACTTTAGTGGTGACATCTGTATTAACAAAGAGGAGTCCTGTTTAGTTCTTTAGCTTTGCTAGCTGACATTTTAATCCTGCTTGAAATAATGCTCCTTTACAAAGGACAGGCAGCAATTGTCAGATACATTATCATTACAGGAAACATGTTCTTAGGTTGCCAGCTCCTTTCTGTTGTTAATTTGTCCATACATTTTTGACTCTTTCTGTGTTTTCCCAAGTTGTTACATGAAACACCCAACCTAAACCCAGAGTTACTGCTAGGAAAAAAATTGCTATGTGGATCTACCCCCATTTGCATTGGTTGCAGTTTACCTGAATGCAATAACTCAGAGCAAACTGATCCACTAGGAAATGAATGTTTCTTCCAGCCTGACAAATTGACTTGGCTTACTGTTGTGGTTCAGCTGGCAACAGACCTAGCACAGGGTTGGACCACAGGTGAGAATCAGGAATCCAAGACATCTTCCTACCGCTGGCAAAGCTGTTAGGTAGGCTCTGCCCATTTATTTTTTTTTTACAACACCCTGAGCAAACATTTAACAGGCAAAGAAAGGCATCCAGCATACTAAAGCAGAGCAAATACTGCCTTCTTCTCAAAAAGGCTACTCATGTATTTGGTCACTTACATGGGCTGTATTAACTGGTGTGTAGTTCATTTGCTACACAGAGTACACAACTGAACAATTCCCTAGAAGGGAGAGGCAATATTTCTGGAATCTCCACTGAAGGAAAGATACAGAAATGTGCATTGCACACTTTGATATAGCTTCAGTACTTCCTTATTCAAGTAGCTGCAATTTTCTCTAATATTGCTGAGCAGAAAAACTATTATCAAAGGAAAAGAAAAAAGAACAACCAAAGCAAGAAAATAAAAGCATGCTGAAGTGCCCCCACAGGATAGGAAATCAACTTATTGTATGGGAACACTGCCTAGCAGCAAGAGTGGAGAACTGCAAGAAAAAATTCACAAGCTCCTATTCTCAGCCATACTAATGGCTCACACATGACCTTTCACCACTGTTTGTCTGAGTTTACCCTTTTGTAAAATACATACGGAAATGTCACTGTAGTATCACAAGATGCAGAACTTATAAGAAGTGCACTAATCAGTAAAGCAGTTTCTGGTACGCACATGCTTCAAGATCTTCAGATAAAAAGTGTTTGAGAACTGTGAAAGATTATCACCGTCTTTCTCACAACATCTAAGGACGTGGAATAATGCAAGGCTAAAACCTGGAGTTCAAACATCTGTTTGAGATGTTGAGAGAGCTTCTATCTTTTGCTTTGACTGAGATTCATGACTAGTAAGAACTCCTAGTGTAAATGACATTTTCCTTGAAGCAGCGTACAAAATCCTGTCAGGTGGCCGTTAGCCCCAGAAAACCTGACCTGAACATTCATCTGGCTTCACTAGGTACCTACAGCTGCACTAGAAGATATGACTGAATAAAGACTTATCTTTGCACTATAGGAATGCATAACATCTCCAATAATAAACTAAGGTTGAAATCTAAGGCCTGAGATCAGCCTTAGATTTCCTATTTTCTTATCAACATGAATTATTGATTCACACAATGCAACATCATGTAGTGTTCATGGTTTTTTGGTTGCCCAACCAGAGTTGCAGCAGTAGACCACAAGCCAGGTTGGATTTTTCAAGAGATGTATGAATGCACACAGGTAAATTAAACAACCTCTTATCCTCACATAAGACAGTTTCATTGCTAATTTCATTGCTAAATACTAATCATTCAAATTATTTGCAGCACTTTGTGTTACTTTCTGTGCACCACTTACAGTTTACAGTAGCTAGGACTTTTAAGTAGTAACACAATTATAAACCTTTGAGCCTTTTCAATTTTTGCTATGGTGCTAAATCAGCATTCCAATACTAAACAAAAATATAGCCATGAGGGTCATAAAGTTATAGAATTCTTAAGGCTGGGAAAAAACTCTAAGATCATCAAGTCCAACCATCAATATATGTAATGTCTATAAATAAGTAACAAGACAGGCTGTGAACTGATTAAAATTTAATTGTCCATTAGTAAATCATACAGCCTAGAGCTTCCAAAACTCTACAAGAGATGGAAGTTCTTTTGAGTTTTCTCATTTCCTTTAGGCTGTAGGCTTCAAAGGGAAAGGTCTGTGTTATTCTTATACAGCACACAGTTGGGAAAATAGCTACTTCAAATAATATAAAGAGCAGAGATACCAAGGCCTTCTCACATTAATCTTAAATATAAGCAATTTTTAGGGCTCTTTCCCTCTTTTGTAAAGGGAGATGTATAAGCTTCTATAATGAAGTCTCCAGGAGTTAAACATCCAAGCTATTTAAGTTTTTAGCAGATTTCTGGACATGTTGCTACTTCCTGAACACAAGGGGTATTTCTCCATTTCTTTAAAGCCACATACAGCACGATTTCAGCCTATCAGGGAGGAGGTGAAATCAGATCTTGTGTTTGCATTTGGTGACTCTGAAGTAATGTCCCTCTTTTCAAACTATCTTGTAAACAAAGGAGGATACCTACTCTGGCTTGCCTTTGGACTTTGGCACTAATACTGCACATTGCAATGTCTAAGCCTGCCAGTCACATTTTAAAAGCTTGACCGAGCAAAATATGTGTTCATAGTATGCCATGTAGTTTTAAAATAACATAGAAAGTAATAGACCAAGTGTCACATAACAGAAAATTCAGTACAGATTTTAAAATTAAATCATACGTAAGTCCCATTCTGCTGAGTGCCACAGAGGTCTTCTGAAAGATCACTGTTGCCTCCTAATGCTGAGAAATCTTCTCACACTTGTAGTTTTAGTATGTATTTCATAGAATCATAGAATGGTTTGGGTTGGAAGGGACCTCAAATATAATCTCGTTCCAACCCACCCTGCCATGGGCAGGGACACCTTACGCTAAACCAGGTTGCTCAAAGCCCCATCCAACCCGGCCTTCAACACTTCCAGGGATGGGGCAGCCACAACTTCTCTGGGCAACCTGTGCCAGTGCCTCACCACCCTCACAGCAAAGAATCTCTTCCTAATATCCAACCTAAACCTACCCTCTTTCAGTTTAAAGCCATTCCCCCTTGTCCTATCACTACATGTCCTTATAAAAAGGCCCTCTCCAACTTTCTTATGGGATCCCTTCAGGTACTGGAATAGGCCATTCCAGAACCTTCACTTTTCGAGGCTGAACAATCCCAAGTCTCTCAGCATTTCCTCATAAGCAAGGTGCTCCTAAAAACATTGTCAGTAAAGTTGAGCAAAGGATTCCTTTTACAATCATTTCAACACACTACAATTAGCAATATTATATAGCCACTACTACACAGAAAATAAGTCACAAAAATCCAAGTACTGCCTGAAACGTATTTTCTTTTGCAAAAGCTACAGTTTTGAAGCTAGATTCATCTCTCATTAGAATCAAGCTTCTGCTTATTGAAAGAAAATGTAAACAATTATATGTCTTAACTTCATAATTTCAATATCTAATTCTGGTTGGTCCCTCTCCCCCCTTAAACCAACTTATGTATCTACTCTTGGAAACCTTTTGTGAAGCAACTGCTCTTAAAGAATTTAAGGTTATTTAGCAGAGTAAATTTAAACAGCCTTTAAGTAATTGGAAGGCACAGAAGGAGGTACTCACTACAAGAAGGATGAAATTCAGAGGTACATTTTAACCTTTTCATTTTAGCTTCTGGAGTTATTTTTAACATATTCAGAAAAAAACATTCAGTGGGTGGGACATGACATGCACAGCAAAAAGAGCAAAAGATATGACAACCCCATTCTTATAGTACCATGCTCTCAAAAGCTGCATTTGCAATGGTATTAAATTGTGCTTTAAAGCATTTTATATCAAGGTTCTGGTCACTCCAGAAGTTTACACTTTATAGTAGAGGACAGTAAAAAGATGCATTAAACCTCTACTCCCTGTTATTGTAACAACAGTCTGGACTCGGAATTCTCAGGAGAAAGACGGAATACTGCTGGTAAAGTTTCTCCTAGCAAATAGTATGAAACTTTGTCAGAGGGCATAGCCTCACTTTCTCACACTCAAACAGAGCAGTACTCAGACTACTGGGTTGGCTTGTTCCACTGGCAAAACCTGTTTCCCAGCCCAACCTCCTCCCTCAGCTGCTGCTAGGGAATGCAGCCTAAACAATCTCCCTGCTTTCCCACTGGCATTTCCCCGGTTCCTCAAAGATGATGTGATAACTTCCAAAGCTGCTTAAGCAACTGGCACAGAATCAGTTTAGAGTTCAGACTATGGTAGTACTTAGGAAGCATCAGTTAGTAAACTTTAGGGTCTGGTGACAGCTGGTGTACTACTTTGATTCATATGTGCTTTTCCTTCAAGGAAGTTCGCATACTCTCTTTTCAGAGATGAATGTGTATCTTTTTCTTTCCAAAGGGAAGAAAATCCATATGTTTTTCCAAGAGGCGCTCTGATACTTTCCTGAAGCACTTGAAATGCTTTGCTTCATTCACTTGTTTAAGTTCTGCTCTTAACCAGGACCACATTGCTGTTTTGTCCTCACAAGAATCTGTTTCAGCTAAGTTCTTCAGTGAAAAAAGTGAACTGACACATTTCTCACAGGTCTTCTGGGTCATGTCTCTAACTACACTAGATCTTCAATTGAATTTTGTACAAACATCGTAACTCTCATCGTAACAGCTGAGGTCAGATCCAGAGGGACAGTAGGAATTCAGGTAGCTAATTCCTGAGAAACTTTTTATTGCTCTTCTTTAATCCTAAAGGCATCCAAACTGTCATAGGAGTCCTAACTTTTCTCAAATTGCTAAAATTCCACTTCTGCACATGCCAAGAAATATTTTGATCTTCATATAGTTTCAAAGCAGCTTGCAGCCTACTTTATAATTAACCTAGAGCAGTGGCTAAATTAGACATTTCTCCATAGATTATGATGTTTCTGTATCCAAAAAACCCTCCACAGATTATTAAAATGATGATGCATTGGGCCAAAATGAAACAAAGAAAGAACAATACCAGCCAACAAATAAATGAAAACAGGAGAAATAACAGATTTAAAAGAAGACTTATTTTAAATTACATTCAGATAAAAGTGAAAATCCTACTTAACAATGCCCAGGAATTGATTGTTAAGTTTCAGAAGTCTTGCTCTGAGAATGTACATGATTTTTAGCTTGGGATTTGGTTTGTAGATGTCAGTAGAATAGTAATAAAAATTTCAGCATTACAAAAGGATTAAAAATAGAAAATATTTAATGAAAGGTAATTTGGGGGCAGATGACTCTCTTTCAATAAAGATGTAAATATCGTAGAATAAAGTCAAAGTAGTGATTAGAAAAAATAACAACGCAACAGGAGACCATGTAATTCATCTATGACAAATAGCAAATAATTGTAACACAGCTGAATTAGGAAAAAAAGAGAAATAGCAAAGGTAACCATTTACAAAAAAACCAGTCAATTAATAAGCCCAAGGCAGAACACCAGTAACTGATCCCAGTTAAACTCTGTGTATCATACTAAGTTCAATGGACTTGTTTTGTGATTACACTTTATTTATTTTGGAGGGAGGGATAGAGGGTGTTTGTCTTTCAGCACAGGAAGAATTACTCTAGGCCTAACACAGAAGGACTACTGAGGCAGCAGCTGCAGCCCTTCACCTGTTGAGAGCTGCTGGGATGGCTCCTCATCACTGATTAAATTTAGCAAGGCAAATGGAACCACATGACAAAGAAGTGAGGACAGATTTTGTAAGAAAGACATTCCATCCATGAACAGCCAGCACTGCTCTAAACAATAATGCAGTCCTGCTATTCCATGACATATCCCATTTCTGCCAGGAGATGGTTTTTCTCCTCATTGCCCGTAAACCACAAATATTGGATTAGAGTGACTCTTGACACCCTTTGTTACAGCAAGTGCAAGCAGGATTTTGGCACAACTGATTGCTGCAGTCCCATGAGAAACCAGGAACTACCACCCTGCCTGGAACACAAGACATGACAGACCCAGATTTCCTCCCTCTATTGCTTGCTTCAATGGATGAAACAAGACCTCTGTCCTGGGCACACAAGAGATAAAGTGACCAATCTGTAGCTGTCAGCTCTGGCAACTGAGTGGCTTGTGTCCTGAATCACAGAGCCTAATATCCTTCCTAAAAGGTTTATATTATTACTTTTGACACATACAGGTTTTTTGGAGACCTTCATACAACAAATTTTTTGTTTGTGCTTTTTGGTGCATTTGCTGGGTTTTGCTTTGTGTTTTTTGGGGATTCACTGATTGGTTTTTGTTTTCTTTTTTTTTTTTAGCTTAAGCCCCTATTTTTCTGTTTGGGTTTTTTTGGTTTTTTTAATACTTCACTGAACATTCCCCTGATTTTTTGTTGTAAGGCAGAGATAACAAAAGCATCCAATCTACTTTCTCCGTATTAGTTCATACATACTCAACTTCTTTTACAACCTCCCCAGATCTAGTAGTCTTTTGGTCTCCTCTTCCTAAAAACAGATAGAAAACCCGGGTTCAAATCCTTGTCCTGCAAATAACATTAAGCCAAACTCAACTGAAACCTCCCATATCTCAGAAGCCAGCATCTTAACCCTGGGGCCAGATTAGAATATGACAGAAGCAAGTCTGGAGCTGCTCCATGAAGTATAAAATAAAGGAATTCTCCCTGAGAAGCAAGCAGGCACTCAGGCAGACAGAATGACTCCTTGACTTCATGTTTATACTGCTTAATACAAGTGGTTCCAGGACAGTCTGCTGATCTATCTGGAGGCCAACAGCCTCGGGGACAGTAGCTGTGACTACCCTGTCCCAGAACATCCTGCAGCCTTCAAACACTTGGCTTCAGATCCAAACATCAGCTTATTCAATGTAGTCCTTCTTCTCTGGCATCTTTCTCAACCTATCTTGTCATCCTTTGATTTCCTTTGATTTTCTTAGAAATACTCCAATATAAAAACCACTCTGTTGCAGGACTGAGCACAACCTCGCTTTGCCTTTGAGATCATCCACAGAAAATTACCTTTTCCTGTAGATGTTGTTTTCAAGTCATAAACAACTCTTGAAAGAGAAACAAAGTTCCCAGAGCCTGGCATCCTTACCCTGGTGAATAGCTGCGATTCATCGCACCAATTTAAATAATCTATGAGTGCTACTATCAAAGAAAAAGTACAATGAAGCTTCAGTTTTCTGCTGGAGTCAGGAGTGAGACCAATCTGAGTTTAATCCATCACAAAGTTTCCATATTTTCATATAAGAAGCAATGGAGAATCTTATGACTGGTCTCTAGAAATACATTTGGTATGAATTATGAAATGTATTTATTTGGAGTGTATTAATGAGATACTACAAGCATCACCAGGGACACAGCCCACATATTCTGACAGCAGCAACATAAAATATGCATGTTACATTGAATTCAAGTATGAGACCAAAAAAAAAAAAAATCCGTTTTCCATAAAGCCCCTGTGAACTATCCTCTTTCTATTTAAGTCAAATTCACATTTTTCCATAAGGTATGAGAGACTTGGGTAGTTTCATCCATCTGAGGCTTCTACTGTAAGAGGCTACATATCTTATGATGTCTTTGCAATGCTCCATTGTGATGCTTTCATAGCACTACCTCATATTCCATGGATTTGTTAAGATCTGTAATGAACTTTCCTTTGCAGTACGTCCACTTACTCCAGCACAACATCACAGCCTGTTACTTTGCACAAATAAAGGCACAGTTAAGTTTCTCTGGCAAGTCATCAGCAGCAATGCTTATGAGAGTCAGACCTAACAGAATTCCTTATGAATCAAATGATATATGCATTAACTCCTCATACTGCTTGCCAGTAAGACTCCTATAAGTTATTTAACATGAATGCAAAACTCACCCTGAAAACCATGTTGCATCTTTATTAGCCCTTAAACCAAGCACTTTTAAACTAACAGCCACTGTCAGCATTTATCTACAACTACTGCATACTCTTTTCAGAACACAGCAAGCAGAAACCTGAATTCAGTACATCATGGATCCTGGGGGACATTCCTTGCAGTGGAGCACAATACACTCATCCTCAGCACCAACAATGAAACCAGTACAAGCCAAATTCTGGAGAAGATGCTGCTTTGCATGAACCATCCTGCAGACAATTACATTATTACACTTCAGAAGTGGTTGAATACTAACAGTTCTCTTCTCTTACTGTCTTGACTCCTGTGTCTCAGAGGAATGACCACCTGACCTTAATCAAAAGATTTAAAACATGCACTGCCATCACAGAAGATGCAACTTCTCCTCACCCTTCCTCTGCAAATCCCTAAATTAGGACAAGGCTATCCCAGCTTCCTTCTAATGGGTATCTTGCCAACCCTATCATAACAGAGAAGGATCTTTCTCAGCATCCTTCTGGTATGCAAATGTTAAGTGAGATCTACAGCCATGTTTGTGTTTCAGATGAAGGCAAAAATACTCAAAGCTGGACAGTCAGAATAAGACTTATGGTCTGTTTGCATAAAGTGCCATGGGACATCCTTGCACTGAGAAGACTCTTTACAAAAACAAACATAAAAATACAGGCCCCAAGTTCCTGTATCAGCATCTCCTATCCTTCCATATCTATTTTTCTTCAAAAAAAGAAGTCACAGTACTCTTCATATCTTGCAACACAGCCAATACCAACCAACATCAATTTCTTCAATTACTTCATTCTGCTTACAATTAATGTAGTGCAGTATTTCCATATTGCACCAATATGGGATAAGAACTTAGACATTGCCAAGAGTAGTGAAAACACTACCCATAAGAGTGAGTACAAAAAAATTACTTGATTTTTATTGTTAGAAATAAAAGACATTAGTACAGATGGCCCCACAAAAAAAAGCCAACCAGAAAGAACTGCTTCAGCATGATGATTTCTAACCCTGAGACAAGTGACAACCATAGATATGTATAAGGTCATAATCACAGAGAGTTTCCAAGACAGACATTATTTAAATGCACACAGTTGTATAGTCTTAGTGTTTATGTTGTCAATTATTAACAACCTAATTGTTTTCTCTTACACATGGCTTGTATGGCCTTCTGCATGACTGCTTAAGTTGCGCAGGGAGGAATAAAGTCATTAGAAGAGAAACCTGCTGCCAGTCACTTCTACAATCTGCTGATGCCTTAACACCAGCCCATTTCACTGCCCTTTGTTTGCCCGTCCTTCAGGCAGCTTGTGACAGTCCTGTGACAGCCCATGTGTGCAGCAACACAAACTGCTTTCAAGTAACAACTTGCCTTTACTGTGTTTATTCTGCAAACTCCCTCCATTTATGATTTTTTTCCAAATTCTTAATTGACTTTATCACTTTCTTCAAGGATTTTCTCTAGTGAGTAAGAAGCCAAAGAATGTAATAAGGACAGGAAGGAACAAGTGAAGTCAGGGATGCTATATTTAAACACTCTCCCTACACGTTTCATATAGAAAACTAAAGGGCTGTGGAAGAAGTCTTGTCCTCTGTGCAAGGAGTAGGTGTGCATTTTTTACATGATGAATGACAAATTCAGTCAGCTGAACATATGGAACATCCTGGTGCTCCCTGCAATTTCACTTATGCACAAGAAGCAACCCTCAGTTGGTACCACCAGTACCAGAGTTCTCTTTTCTGCTTTTGTTCTTACTGTACTTGGCAAAGGGAGGGCATTTCAGGTGCACAGTTTGTAATAGTACAGCATTTTTTGAATGTTCAAACACTTCTGAACAGCTGTTTGAAGTGACCAGGCAGGTTCTACTGCCTGTCTTCTGCTTTCATGGCCATTTCAAGAGTCTTGAAATATTTCTTGCACAGGTGCAGAGATAATTAGGGGGAAAAAATGTACCTCCCCAGAAACCTGTAGGCTCTGGGGAGAATTTGAATAAGTGTTGGTCATACTATATTGATCTGGATTTATCCTTGTCTACCTTGTACAAGTTATTTATATTAGATAGGAACCAAGTGCAGCTAAAGACTATACATAATAGAAGAAAGGGATAGATTTTGTTAAAAAGGGCACAACGCAAAGGACTATTGGACATAGAAGGAAGTACCACCATTTGATCTATAATATTGACCTATTGCATCAATGATGACTAGATGAACTTTAGTTTATGAAACTAACAGAAATAATGATAACTCGTGCATGTCAGACCTCTGTCTCTTCTGAGGATATGCCATTTAAGTGGAGTTCTCTACTAGGTTCTCCATTTGGACAATGGTACCTTGTATCTTCTTTTCTTGTAGGGCCTCTACAGTCAAGTCAGCCACACACACAGGGCCAGGTTATGCCTTGCCCTCAAGCAGATGAGCAGTGGGGAAGAGATATCCCTGCCTGAACTGCATTACTGAATTTAAACACATTCAAACATGCAGCTGTGTATTACCAGGCAGCACTAAGGTGTTATGAACTCAGTCCCACCCCCATTGTCCTGATTGTAAACATTTTTTTGATTGATTCATCTCTGAAATCAATACTGCCAGATTTAAAAATAATAAACTGCAGGGACTGTGTATTGGATTTGTCTGGTTAAAAAAAAAAAAAAAAAGAGAGAGTTACATGCAGTACACTGTGTAAGAACAAATAGAAAAGCAGGACCTTTCTCAATAACTTTTTCTTTTAAAACAGTGTGTTACTGTATCATAGAAAAAATAATTTGAATACAAAAATAGCTCTTGGACAAAATAATTTACATTTTATAGTACCAGCCAGTGTAGCTGATTAGGAATGAAAACAAGAATCATAAGGTCAATTCAGCACCTTAAGTTTAGAGTGCTTTACAGTTTTACTGAAAGGAAAAAAAAATAAAAAGAAAGTAAAAATTTGAGTGCTGAAGTATTATCAAAATTCCATGTTTTTTCCACTCACAGTATTACTATATGTTGATAAACGTCTAGAAATTTATTCACTGAGAGCATTTAATTGTCACAAGCATGTCACTTTCTCTCTTCACACAAACTTTAACTCTAGTTATTAAGATGCAGAGGGGGAGGTGTTGCGTGGACACCCATAACCCTGGTTTACTTTTTACAAACACAACCTCCTTATAACAAGCAGACACCCCAATCTCTAGACTCAATGGCAACTATTTATAGCAATATTTACACGACAAGCATTGTCTGTTTGAAATCAGTTAGGAAGCACCAAAATAAGATCAAGTAAGCAAATTATTAAAGGACATTATTAATATTTTTGATTACATTTCCCACAATAAAAGGAGTGTTAACTTGGGGGCAGGGAAGGAAAAAAAAAAGAAACAGTGCATCTTTTATAGTAGTATCAATGTACTGCCAAGACTCAAAGCCCTCTGGTTGGACAAATTTTAGGGTGATTCTTTCAACACTTTTCTTATTCGACAAGCCTTTGTTATTTATTTCAGTGAGCCGCATTCAAATCACCAGAGCCCAGCTTCCCAGCACAAATGCCTCCACTCATCCTTTAGAAGTCTGTCCACTACACTCTCATGTGAAACCTGACTGCTGTAAAAATAAGTGTCTATAAAAACTATGGTCAGATGAATGTTTCCTCAAGCTTTTCAAAACACCACTGAAAACTGCTATTTGGAAGAAAATAAGCATTATCATTCAGTCATTTACATGCAAACGTTAAATGGAAATTGCCAGTAAAATATAAAACTGAAGTTTAACTTCATCAATAGGCTCCGGTTAGCAGTTTCCCCCTCTCCCCCCAACTCAGCCTGAAAGAAACACACAGGAGACACCCCTAAAATAAGTTAAAAGTTCAAAGAAAGAGAGGGGCATTACGTCGGATTTTCGAAACCGCCAACGATTTCAAGGGGGGGTGGGGGGGGACCTGACAACCTGGCTCTTAACGCTGAACTAGGGTAGGTTTCAAATATGGGGGATGCATTCTACATAAAACAAGCCTCTCACACACGAGAGTCTGGGAAGTAACGATTCCAGGGGAGCCCAAGCGCCGCCGACCCCCGCACGCCCGGGGCTGAGGTCGCACCGTCCCCGCGGTCCTGGACGTGCGGGGGCCGGCGGGCCTCGGCCCCCCTCCCACAGCCCCGGCTGCCCCCAAACCAGCCCCTCTATCTCCGCGGCGGCCCTGAGGGGGTCCGGGCCTCCCCGGAAGGCCTCCGGCGCCTTCCCCTTACCCGTGGTGGAGAGGACGGTGCTGGCGAAGAAGAGGGAGGAGGTGAAGTCCCAGTTCCAGTTTCCCGAGGCGTTGCTGAGCACCGAGACGCCGTAGTTGCTGGCCTCCAGCACCCGCATCAGGAACTGCTCCAGCTGCTGCTCTGAGAGGCAGGCGTGCTCCTCCAGGAAGCGCTGCTTCAGCTTGCCCAGCTCCTGGCGCAGCAGGTCCTCGTAGGGCAGCTCCACCGAGGAGAAGACCACGGCGCCGAACACCAGGTAGAGCAGGTAGCCCAGCACCAGCAGGGCGAAGCACCAGGCGGAGCGGTGCTGCTCCACCAGCCGCACGCAGGAACTGCCCGCCAGCGACTGCAGCATCTTCCCGAGCCGGGGCCGGCTTGCGCCCCGGGCCGGGCCGGGATGCCGAGGGGTAGTGGGGGTCGAGGGACGAGAGGGAAGGGAAGGGGGAGCGCGGCCGGCGCCTGCCCCCTGTGCGGCCGCTGGCTGACTTTGGAGGCGCGGAGCGGCGCTGATGTGGCGCTCACGTGGCCGCGCGGCGCAGGTACCGCGGCAGAGGGAGGGAGGGAGGGAGGGAGGGAGAGAGAGAGGCAGGGCCTCCTGCTGCTGATGCTGCTCCTGCCGCCGCCAGCCGCCCGGTCCCGCCGGCTCACCCGCTCCACGCCTCTGCCGCCGGCTGCCAGGGCTCCGGCGCTTTCTCTCTTTTCTGTTCCTTATCACCGAGTAACGCGTGGGGAGCGCGGGGGATCCCCCGCTGGCGCTCAGCGAAGCCGATCCGGAGCCCCCCCGGCCCCGCGCTGCAGCGCCGGTTTATTCTCATTTCCTCACAAAGTATCTGGAGGTTTCTTTGCCTCTCTGCTCCCCGCCCCCTACAGTAAGAAACCCCCCAAACAAGCAATTCCTTCCACTACTGAGTTGCTTTATTATTACTATTTATTTATTCATTCACGTTTCAAAGCAAAATAGGGTGACGCAGTGTGAAGCAGGAGGCTGAATTTCATTCATTTCAGTACGTGATGAGTTCAAGGAGAAACTCAGATGTCAGGCATTACTATCTTCCCTCAGGTCCATAACTTCAAAAAGGGGCCTTTTTGGGGGTGAGGTTCAAACTAGCTGACCTCCAGCAACTCTCCATACAAGCTAAAGGAGTCTTTGCTCCTATGCTGGTTTCCTGGAGACACTTTTTAATGGCATGAAGTGCCCAGCTAGCACCCAAAGCAGCGTCCAGGATGAATACAAAGGCACTGTGCAGCCATCCTGCTGTGTAGTCGCAGCCAGAGATCTGTGCAAGTTTCACTATGAATGCTTCTTTCTTCATCCATCTCAAACTCTGGCCAGCAACCACACAGTTAACTTACCAGATCAAGTTCCCCACCAGATGAAAAGGATCAGTGAAAATTATAGCTTCCTAAAGTATCCCTTAGGGTGAATAAAGGCAACTTCTGGTAAAGGAGTGAGAGGAAATTCCCAGGTCACATCCTGCAAGGCCCTGCCAGTTCCCTTTCACCTCTCAGCTGATGGCAATTTTTACTACAGTCCAAAGTAGTAGTTTGTAAATTAGAACCCTACTAGGGCTGAGCCAATGAGTTTGGACAGAGTAAATAAAATCCGGCAACCTATCTTAAGCTCTGAGGTACTTCTCTAAGCTGTAAGGGCTACCATGGGAAAAGAAGAGAAAAATGAAAGGCACAATGTAATGTTTCATGATAGAGAAACAGTGTGTCAACATTTCCTATTATATGACAGCTACATGAAACTGTGGGATTAATCTGATCTGTCGGAACAGCTCATCCAGTTCCTGGTCCATTCCCCACTGCAGCCATAGCTGAACCATTCCAGGGACTTAAACATGGCCCACACTCCCACCAGCCTTGTTTCATGATCAGAATGTAAATATGTTCATACATGCAAAAAGCAGCTGCTTGAATGCTTGGTCAGCAGTGCACTTGGGCGATGTGGCAGGTACATATGAGACAGGCCAAGCAGGCAGACTCTCGATGCCATGCCAGGAGCACACACATGTGCTGGCCTACACGTGTATGTCTGTGCATCATACAGCTGGGGAGGGGGCACCATGGACACTTGGGTGTTTTAGTAGGCAGGTAGAGTTTTTCCCCCATGGCTGAACTCCTCAACTGTTGCAGGGTGAATGTAGAAATCGCAGCACCCAACAGAAGTGCAGCACAATTACATTAGGGTGAGGGCTTGAAATAAGCAGCTGAAGAAGATCCATGCTGTATATCCAGAAGTTAATTGATAAAAGGATAGACAGAGGCAGAGATGTCACATCCCTACTCCACCACTTTAGCACCTTCCATCAGCATCAGTGTATTTTTGTAATATAAACCAGTGATGTGTAGGAAAAAGGCAATCTCAGTCAATAGCAGTAAAAGTTCATTATACTGTCTGAGACTGTAATGCAGACAAGCTTTGGAAGGAAATATTCCAAACAAATGTTTGATTGCATTGCACTAAGGCAGCATGAACTTAAACACTGTTACAGAAAAAGAGGTCAAGAAACCTCATTAACTGATTTGGTATGCTTAACTAACTTCATCCAGTTACTTAGTCACTTGTCCCCTCAAATTCCAAATGACTGAGTACCTCTATATCTAATAGAAAAAACATTTAAAACAGTATGTGTGACACACTGGGATCCATTTTGATCAAATGTACTCAGTTTACCAGCTACGGTAGGTTTCATAATACGATTTTTAATTTATGGCAACATCTGGTAGGTACAGTTGCATTCGTGATAGAGAATGGTCATGTCTTTGCTATAAAACAGTATTTTCCCAACCTTCAAGCCAAATATTTGTTTAAAGGTTAGAAAATGTTTGCCTAAGAACAAACACACCTCTCTTCAGTGGTCATAGGAAACTGTGGCTGGGTAGCTGAACAGTTTTATTTACCAGCCTCCTTCAGTTTTCCATTTTTATGAATCATTCATTCTCCATTTTTAGAAGCCTCTCACACTTGCTAGGCTTGAGAGAAAAGAGGACTCTGCCGAACAGAGTCTACACTACTCTTATAACTTGATTTTTCCCCGCACAGTTTTTTGGAGGCATGGGCTGAGGGAAACAATGGCAGAGCATCACAGCTGTGTCACCAAAGCATTCACGTTCTTGCTTGCAAAGCAAACATCTAAACAGTCTGAGTTTTAGCCACCATTATTAATGTTCATGTTTTAACTCAAAGCCTTTAATATGCCTGGTAATTTAATTACAGATTTCTTTGGGATAGGTGTGCAGAAAGGTGTCTTAATATTCAGTTTTCTGACTTCAAGTGATTGTATTTACCATGATAATATCATATGTAAATGTAATTACGTCATTCCAGTTTCATTCTAGAGTATGCTATAACTGTTTTCACATTGTTTTGCTTGTCAAGGATCAGGCTAATCAAGGATTCAGTGTACTGAATTCAGTGTTATGTACTGTATAACAGAAAGTCCCAACATGCTTCAGCAGGGAGTGACTGAAGTTGTGGAGCAGGCTCTTACAGAACATTCTTTTCCCAGCAGAAGTTTCATACTACTGTGATCATCCCTCCCAACAAAACATGAATCCAGTTTATTAATAAAGTGTACCACATTGTCACATCATTCATCCACCATGAATGATGAGCTATGCTCAGTGACTGCTGGAGAAGTCCAGCTGCAAGCAGAGTGAAGAAACCAACTGTTGGTAGATACTGGTGCTCTCTATTGCACAACTCCCCTCTGAGCTACAGAAAATGCAAGAACAGGTTGGCTGTCTACAAAGGTAGAAGAGAAGGCAGACACTCTAATCCACCATAGAACTGAGACAGAAACCACAGTTGTCCCCTGGGGTGCTAGAAAACCACAGAGAAAGTTATTAGTCTCTCTAACTCTGCTGCTTGGGGACATAGGGCAACTCCCCTATCACATCCCTGGGATAGCAGCTTCTGTAGCATAGTCCAGAGGCTGAGAAAATCCTCTGTTGTACATAAGAAGTCTAAGGCCCTCTGAGAACTGTGTAAATCACAAACATCTTCTGTTAGGAGAAGTGAAATCGAAGTAAAAAGGTTTTATGGTCATGGCAAGTCTGTTTTCCTCCGAGATTTTTGGTTAACTAAAAGAATCTTTATTACTGACACATTTACAATAAAATGCTGAAGGGCTTGAAACACCAGAAGACAAGGAGATGGTGGCTAGAGGAAGAGGACAGCCTGGTGGCAGTGACCAGAGAGGGGGACCACTGTACTCTAGTGTTCTGTCCAGTGAATGAAAATGAAAACAGATAAAAATAGTAGCTTCAGTGAAAAGCAGGAATAGCTCACAGCAGTGCTTCAGTGCCCAGAGACTAGCCTATGCTGAGTGGCATATGCCAAAGAGGAGATTTGACACTGGGATTCTGCTGCTGTAATCACTGAGCTCTAGTCTGTGAGCAGGAATGAGTCTGAGAAAAAGGGAAACACCCATGTTTAGCAGTGTTACTAATATCAAGACTGTAAAATATTTTCAGCACTTAAAGAAACCCTGAAAGTGACTCATATACACAGGAAGTTTCCAGCTGACTGAAAGGATTATTTATTTTCCTTTTTTTTTTTTTTCTCCCAAATGAGTAGCCTCATGGCCAAATCACAAAAGCTTTTACATCAGTCTTGGAAGAAAATGTCCTTCCTCTTACTATGTTGAAGAGCTGTAAATCCCACGAAGGTGGGTAAATAAGATCAGTTACCAGGCAATACTTGTCCAGACAAACCTGTTCTGCTCTGGCATACCTACAGCATGAGCTCACAGTACAGAGAACAGAGGAGGTGGTGTAGAGGAACAGTGGGATGAGCCAGGACAGTGTGGGAGGCAATAAACAGTTATATGGGGAGAACATGAGCCAGTATCAAAGCTGTGTCACCCTGACAGCTGAATATTGAATAGCAATAGGGAACTGATTGGTCCTTCAGTATTTTTCTTCAGATTTGGTGTGAGTATAAATTCAGTGGTTACAACAAGTCTAAAGTCTGACTGATCAATCCCAAACTATGGGTACATGAAGAAAGATAGCCATAAATGTAAGATTCTCTGAATTCACTTCCATTAATGCTTCTGCCACATTTAACTATTCCACTGAATATTTTTTAAAATGAAACTGAGGAGAAGTAGAACCCTTCAAGATTTGCTCTATCTGTTAAGTGAAGGCTGGAACGTAATACATTTCCTGTTATATAAATAAATATATTTGAGCAATTGTTTCTGAACACTCAATTTGTGAGCTTTTCAAAAGTTAACATAAAGTTGGCTACTAGCTCTGATTGAATGTCATGGCCCTGTGGGCAGGCAGGATGTGAAGTTAAAAGTATCACAGCCTTACAGGCACCGACACAAATGTAGTTAAGTTGAGAAGCAGTCAGATGGGTTGCCATGCTTTCTCTTTCCAGTGGGTAAGGTGTTCTATTTTGGCTAAATGAAATCATCTAGTTTTGGGTCAAATAATGTAAATCTTACAAATGTAAATCTTACAGAATTTGAAACAATGCAGCTTGAATTTATAGAAAAAATATGTACTCTTTGAAGAGGGGATTCATTCCCATCTTAATGTGGCAGAAGAATAGAGAGATGCAATAGGAGAGTATAGATTATTTATTTAGTATGGAATATTTAGGTCTTTAAAATTTATCACCAAGAAAACTGGTCAGAGTAGAAATACTGCTGTGGAAGAAAAAGAGTGAAATCTGTGTCCATGTTCATGCCATTTCCAACATCCTGCCTGCCTGAATTCTACTTGAGAGGAAGGGGGGAAGGCTTGAGATTTGACTTCCTAAAGAAGTCATTTTATGCTGTTAACTTAATGGTGCAACACTGTCCACAAAGGTTAAGACCACTGATCTGTGATAGTGAAGGAATGAATGTGCCTGGTTTGGAGCTATATTTAGGGGAAGGTTTACGTCATGAACTTGTAGTGTTTAGAATCAAGAGAGTTTATATGCATGGTCAGGCACAATTTCTTTCTTGAGTGAGTCATCTTTGTTTGGCGTAAATGTAATTTTCCTTAGAGCTGCAATAGGTAGTTCATATTTAACCAATGATCTTGGTGTCTAGGTAGAATAACTGGTAGACAACTTTTTTATGAAGATAATCATGTTATGTCATGGAAAAATTAATTTTGTGTGTACTTGCCATCAGGTTTACCCAATGACATTATCCGAAAAGACACTTGGTTGCTCTAGGAGGTATCAGTCTAGTGGGGATGAGGCCTGCATTTATGTACATAAATACATGCATGTATGTTTTTATACAATTTTATATATAGCATGCTTCCTCAAACTTCTCACTGTTATATTCTAAGTTGTGTCATATCTGTGTAGAAAGGTAATTACCTGTGATTTGTAGGATTGTGTTAACGCTAAGGAATGTAATAGCTCAGAGAATTCAGGATGTCAACATGACCTTATTGGAACATTACATTAAATAAAATTCGTTGTTTTAAATAAAGTGACCTTGCCCTCCTCAATCCTGTGACAGTCACCCAGCAGAATTGGTCTTTTTAACCTCTTGTTTGAAGTGCCCAAAAGAAGAAAAATGGTTAATATACTTTATATTTTTTACTGAAAATAAGGCTTCACAGAATATTTTATATGTCTTCCATCTACTCTGTAGAATTTTTTGTACTTCTTTCCCCTGCTTGGCAGCCTGCTGTTAAAGATGGCTATGACGGGAAATAAGGCAGTAGCTGAGGTGGACTCAAACAGCTATGGGTGCCCAGGTGTCCTTACCAGCTCTGGGACCCATCTTGGTTTTGTCTCCAAGATGTTGTGCTGGTTCCTGGGCAGCCATGAAATGACAGTGTCTGCAAAGCCTACCATCTTTCTCTGGGTCACTTTCTAAACACACAGCTACACACCAGAAAGGATTACACACTAAAGGGTCTCTCTGTAATAACTTTTTCCAGTAGTTAGGCTGTATTTCCATGGTTTCTGGTTTTGGTTTACTGACGCCCAGTCCCAGTCACTTAGTTTAGTGGTGGCATTGAGGAGTATTGGTAGGTCCTTTAGCCTGTTTTAATTCAGTTTGTGTTGCCATAGAATTTGTGTACTTGTATAATCAATTTAATGCACAAGCTGAGTTGAACTTGTGTTACAGTGGCAGACAAACCTTGGACCCAGCAGTGGTGACGTTCTCATTGACAGCTCACACACCCCTTTTGTCCATTCACAGAACGGTCACATTAACTTGTCAAAATAGCTTTCAGCTTCAGCTCCGTTTGACTTCACGTTCCTGCGTGCCAGCATGTGTACACCTGTGTGTGCACAGCACTGCTCTCTGAGGCCTCCCTGCCCTGGGCTGTGTGTGCACACTTGGACTGCGTGCACTGGGGTCAGTGTGCTGGAGCCTGGTACAGACACCATCTGCTCTTTGACTCTGCCATGGGCAGTTGGGCTCCAGGGACTGGAGGTGTTTTTGAAGCTGTCATTTGTAAGTGAGCATCTGGATGCCTGCAATGATCCTGGCCCATCTGAGACCTTGTGGAAATTACACATTGCCTCTGGGCCAAGACACTTTTGCTAAAGTAGGGAAGTCTGGTGCTGCATGTGGATGCCTGCACATGGATTATACAGGGTAAGTTCTTGGCATGACTATCAGATGCTGCCTAGATGCAGCCCATAAGGTAAGGGACCTTGGAAGAGGAAAGGTTGCAGCTCTGGGAAAGAATCTCTTTCCTGCTGCAGCCATAGCTGATAGCTAGGATGTACAGCAACTTGGCCTTTCAGGGCTCTAGACTCCTAGAGATTTTAAATTCTAATGAGAGACCCATCTTTGCAGTCTCTAATTCATAAAACACACTCTAACCCAGAAACTCAGACATACCTGAAAATAACTCTTGCATCTGACCTCGGGTATTTCCTGTGCTGGTTGAATCCTACAGTTTAAAGAAGTTTAATGTTTAACTGTAGGGAGGTATAAGCTCCATTACTTTCCTACAACTGTCCTAGCAAGAGGGAGAACCCAGGGAACCTTCTTCCTTGGGCACAGGCTTTACAGCCAGCACATGGTGGGGGGTGAGCGTTGAAGCAGGCACCCTTCCCTCATCGTTCCTGCTGATCAAATCCACCTTTTTCAGTGGTCAGTCCTGATAGTAGCTCTGAGGCATAATAGTTCTTCCCTGGGAATGCAGCACAAACCAACATATTGAACCAGGAACCCTCAGCCACAGCATCTGTTCCTGATAGCTGAAGGCCCACATTACCACAATGAAGTCAGCAGGAGTTACTATTCACTGATGAGGAAACACAGGCAAAACCATCTAATTTGTGATACTCCCACCTGGTTATGCTGTTTGGATAGGTTCATTTTCCAGGCAACCCTTCTGCCTCAACAGTGTTAAATTTTAATAAGTGCAATTCCTTGCCTTGTTGAACCAATGTCTGGAACAGCCCATGGGTACTATTGCCACATGCACCTGCTATACTGAATACCAAAGCCTATTTCAGTGACCTGAATCTTTTGAAAATTTAGTTCTTTATTTTTATCCACTTAGAGGGAGCACAAGCTGCAGTGTCCTACTTTTTATGAACTGTGTCATCTGACTCATCAATCAAAATTGAGTTGGAATCCTATTATCACCCACTGATTTTCAATCAACCCAACAAACCTATCAGGTGTACAAAAGAACAATTTTGTCACTCAGCCCAAGATACCTTTGCAAATCTTGAGCCCTCAGATATTTTAAGGTTTAAGAAAAATACAGTTTCAGCAAGGCCAAATTCTACACTCTCCCCTGAAAAGATATACTTAGATAGAAAGAATATCACAGGACAAGAAAATAACTTCTGTGAAGTAAGACAACTTTGAGATTTTATACTATTAGGTTGATTAAGTTTTAACATAATACAATACTAGTGTTGTTTTATCCACTTCGGTCAGACTGCACTGTACACTCTTACAGCATTTGACAGATATAGAAATATAAAAGCTGTCTGGCCTACAGGCTATTAAAGAAAAGGCTTAAAATATAAGTCTGTCCAGAAGAACTCCTGTTAAAAGCCTGACAGTTTTCCCCCTGTACTTTTAGAAATGCATGAAGTAATTTAAAAACAACACCACCCCACCACCACCCTCACCATCAAAATCTGTTTTTCTTACTATAATGGCAAAGCAAGTATCAGTGACCTGATCCTATTCTGTCTGACTCATGAGACCTATTTGGGAAACAATTACAACATATGCTAGAAGATCATTCCTTCTTTCCTCTTGAAATCTCTTTCTCAGAATCCAGCCTGCTATCCTTCAAACAAGTCTTCAACCTTGCCAGGAATAAAGTACTGAAAAACCCAGTTTCCAGGGGGAAAAAAACTCTTCTCACAGTGGCACCATTTCTCTTCTGATCTCTCACACATGATTTTAAGACAGATCTACTAAATGCTTTGAGAAGATCAGGTTGGGACCTAACAATTGTAACCCTTTTGAACGTTGCCAACTATGGATTCTGATTTTGTGCTGCATTGCAATTTTCTCTACCTCTCCCACTTCTTTGTTTAAACTAATCCTACTTGTGCCATCACTTGTTCCTGGTTAAAAGTCCTCTTCAGCTTCACACCCCATAAAGTGAATTTAGGATTATATTTGCATAAACATGAAAATTAAATAAAATTAACACTATGTATATTTTTCAAACTGTCCTTTCATGGATGAAGTTCTAAGCATTCAGTGCAAACAATTAATTATAAAATATTAAACCAGGCTGCAGAACTGACCATTAGCCTTGGTTTTCCAATGAAACTGAATTGGTGTGAAATGAATTTTGAGACAGTACATATACAACTTAGTGAATAGGAACAATTTTCTTGACAGGTTTTATGCTTTGGATGAACCTCTGCTTTCAAGCCAGTGTCTTATCCTTCATCAACATAAACCCAATCAAAATATTAATGATTAATAATAAAGCCATAATTAATAGTAATCTGACATATTGTCATAATGACAATTAATTTCATTTTGTGTTGATTAAGAAATAGGCAGTGCACAGAGAAGGAAAGAAGAAGGAGAAACCCCTAATATTTTGGGGTATTAGAATAACTTGTAATATCACTAGTCAATAGGGACAAATAAATCGTTTTCACATTGAACTGATGTCTTCTGTTTCACTGCAGTTAAATTCTTACCATACCTAGTTTGTCTAAAAAATACAAAGGGTTTCATATGCTTTCTGCCTATCTCACCACATAAAATGTTTCTTTTTGAAAAAGCTTTATCAGTAGAGTGCAATTTACCTGCAACAGTACAAACCACTGTTGATGAGCAAAACTGAATCTGCTGATGAAATCCAGTATGTCCGAAATCCAGTATGTCCAAAATCCATTACTGAATCAAAAAGTATTGTTTAGAGATGGAGCTCATGGGTTGTATACTCTTGTTTAGTTCATTTGAGCTTTGATTGCAATAATTCACTATAAGGCACCAAGGAGCTAAAACAGAGAAGAATCAGACTGTGATAAAAGATATTTTCAGCAAGATTTCTGTAAGAATGATGCATGGTGTTGTATACTAAACATTAAGCTTCACTGATATTAAGTAATTAGGTTAATGCTGAAAAGACTCCTTGGTCCTCAAAGGATTCTCAGTCCAGTTGCACAAAGGAAACAAGCATGAGAAAACAAGCAGAATATTCATCCAGCAGCTAGAGGCTGAATGATCTCCTGTCAGAAATCCAGTAAAGACAAGTCTCCCCTAGCCAAAATCAGTGAAAGGCCCTTGTGATTTGCCTCAAACTGTTTAAGGCACCTAGAAGAAAAGTACTACTTGCCAGCTAATAACAGTGACAAGAATAACAGAATGGGTGAGGTTATAGATATATACATAATGAAAATTATGATGGTTATTCCTATTATTCAAAACCATAGCAATTTTATCCAGAGTTGCAAAACCCTCAATATATTATTGCATACTTATAACCTCATGCTATTTTCGAATATTATATGCTATTAGTGTGCCATAATTACTGAACAGCTTAATGATTTGGAGCACTGAAGAGAGAAAGTTTCAGTGCTTTTAATCTCCTAGCAGCCTTTGAGTGAAGAAATTCCGTTTTCCTCATTTTATACCTGAAGAATGGAGTCACAGAAGCAGATGAAACTTTTTGAACCCTGATCACCTTGAGATGGGGCAAAGCATTGAATAACATAAATAGTCAGGAATGCCATCAAACCTCTACTGACATCACTAGGAAGTTGATAGGTACAGTTGATAGCAGTACTTTTTTGCAGTCTAATGAAGGATTTGCTTGCCTCCTAAACCTCTAATCCTCAGTGACCAAAGTCACTGCATGGAGGAGGAAACAATGATGGAATCAGTTGTTTGCTGCCAGCAAATAAGTCTGTGTACGAAGCGTAGGGAAAGTGTATTTTTCTACAGCATGTGGAAGGGATGATTTCCAAGCTGACCTCTGCCAGCAAGTTTTGTCCCCTAGTGGGGTATTACCTTGTTCCTTTTCTAGGCCACACTTTTTAGCTGTCAGTAATTCTTGCAGGATTTTCTAGATGCTTGTATCCATGCAGGCATGTCCAAAATTCATCTATGTCCCAACTTCTCTAATCCCAGTCACCATCAACCTTTTCTACTTGACATCTTCCCCTCATAATGATGCACCGTCTCCCAAACATTATTCCCCCACTAAAGAACAGCAGTTGTTTTCAGTTTAAATATCAGTGGATGAAAAATCCTTTTCGTGTGCAATTCTCACCTTTCAGCACAAGGCCTCTGGCAGAGCTGGCCTAAATGGCTCACTGTGGTGTCCAGGCTGTGGTGGAAATATGTGACATAGGACAGGGACACTGCAGCTGCTGGTGCTGCCTCCTCCCATATGGCAATATGTGGCCTATGTACGACATTTCCACAGGCAAAGGGGACAAGAGATGTGAGGGACCATTGCACTAAAGGACCTGTAACAGCTTAGCACAGCCAGGGATCTTGTGGTTAATTCCCTAAACACCAATTCAGAAACTTGAAGACAGGCACTCCAAAATTTGTAGCCACAGGCTTCTTTCTGCTTAGACATTCCCATTCATATTCTGTGATAGATAGAAATTATTTTGGAAGAACAGAAGGAGCTATTACCACAGGATCATATAAATCCTCCCTGTCTTCTGGGAAGTTCAGACTGAAAGAAAATCTGGATGTAACTATCCTAAAGCATTAAATATTTATGAAAAATATATATCAAATCATTTTACAAACAATTGCACAGTATACTTTTGTGACTTTTCTCCCAAGGCACTTCTTTTATAATTGATGACAAACGGTGTGATACTTTGCAGCAACGAAAAGATCTCCCCTCCAGCCCCCCAAATGAACTCCCTAAGATATATTTCTTCTGCTTGATGTTAAAGCAGAAAACTACATTTTCACCTCATCATTTTCTATTGTAATGGTTTTGGTTATGAAAATAGAATAATAAAAAAAAAATCTACTTTAAAAATAGCTTCACCAAACTACAGAGGAAATTATATTGTCTGCTGAGTTTGAAAATCTGTCTATAATTAGATTTAAATGTTACTCTTTTCAGTGTATTTTAGCATTTCTGCAGACTGTAGTCTTTATGAAGTATATAGTTCCAGAGTATAGCCTTCCTCTTCTGAAAATTATGACCCTGTGGCATGCTTTCAGGAGAGTATGTCTTTATATTAGCTATAAGAGATAATCAAATAGTTGATGCAGTCTCATTCCTGTAGCATAATTTGTTATCATTTGCTTTTCTCTGTATATTGTTGTGTATTGTAAATCTGTGAGGAAAATTATTCATCTGTAGCTAAGGATAGTACAGAATTTTACTATAAATGTCTCTGTATTCTGCAAGTGATGCTTTTATATATGAAGCGCTTTTTCTGCACATAAAGGGCAGTGGAATTTCAGCAATTGTAACATTTTCTTTCATTCTACAGTCTTACTATATAAATAAAGAAAAAAGTAATTAGTATGAAAGATCTTTATATGGCTGTGCTTTTGTAGAAATATGCCAACTGACCAGCTCTCGTTTATTTTATATCATTGTCTACAATAATGCCATCACTTATGAGGTTAGTTATTTCATTCCTGCACCTGTGGAGGCCCTTTGCAAATTGAGGCTTGTTTTTTGAAAAAGGTACTGAAGAGTAAAGAGAGACTCCTAAAGAAACTGTCTGGTTAGTTCATCTGGTTATCAGGACATTGCTGTGCTTTAATGGCCTCTGGGTACTCCTACAGCACACAGTGTGGAGTGTGTGAACAGGGTGGAGAGCTGTAGAGAGGAGAGGGACACAAGCAGGCTGTGGTGTCCCCTGGCCACCTGGTCTCTTTGCCATGTGTCCTGATGATGTGCACTCCTGCTGCAGTGCTGGCAAGCATGATACTTTCCTCTTCATCTTCCAGTCTACTTCTAACATTTGATCAGCTCAGATATGCCCCCTAAATCAGTCTCAGAGCGGTGAGAGGGATGGGAGGGAATGAAAAGTAAAGGTGCACAAGGCCAGATCATTAGCCAGCATTGATTGGAGTAAACAAGCCCAATGTAGATGGTTTATCCTACCTGTGTTTCTGATGTGCTTGCCTCCATCCTTGGGAAGAGCAGAGCTGACTGTCTCCTCCACCATGTCCACCTTGTTCTCAGGTGTTCAGCCACTGCTGGATTTGCATTTAAACCAACTGAAATGTAATGTGGTGGAAATACGCTCTCTTTGTGACCTCTGATTTTCAGAAAAAATAGTTCCCCTTGTTAGCCAGAAATGTACTGTAAAAATCATACCTCAGCCCAAATGACTGTACTGTAAACTTTAACCTAATTAAACTATTAGCTTTAAACTCTGGCATAAAAAGAAAAAAGGATCAATTTTTACATTAGGTAGGTAAGGCAGTATCTCTCATTTTGGCACATTTTGTACCGTACAATGTTGAGTTCAGATATTTCAAATCTAATTAGGACATATACAGTGGAGTTTCACTGACTTGTCATGTAAGTAGAGCCATCATTTCCAGAGTGTGCAGCTCAGGTGATCCAGCCTGACTGCCCTCCTGGCTTGCAGACCATGTGGCTGTTGAAACAATGCCATTTCTTGTATCAAAAACTCATGACTCCAAAGGTCTATCATTGCAAACAGTCATGGGATCAAATCATATGTCATTCAAAAAATCAATATTGAAGAATAAATTGAACTGCAATAGTGTATCTGTCTGGTTGTTTAAAAATAGATGGACAACGAAAATGCAAAGCATGGGTAGCTGCCAAGAGAGGTTTACAGATTACTCAAAGGCTGAAAAATTGCAAAGAAACTCCCATTCTGGAAACAGCCTGGCTCAACACCCACTGAAACCAGAGAAGTGGTTCCTTCACTTGTCTATGAAAGTCTTATCAGACACATCATTTGTGTCTTCTCAAAACAAATAGATAATACCTAATTTTGCTTTTTTGCTTTTATGCTCATGCTAAGATCCATTAACATCCCCCAAATAAGGTAAAGGGAATGATCTCAGACATGTAACAGTCTGGCCTTCAGACCATAAACTTTCAAGTAAATGGCGCACAGCAAATCTATCAACAAATAGAGTGAGCTAAGATTGTCCCAAGAGGTCTTATTAAAGTTACAGGAGAATTATAGACACATTCAAAAGGTTTTACTGAAAATTGCTATCAAAACCTCTGAACTGTTATAAATATCCTTTAGCAATACTCTTGAGGCTTCCTGTAACCTTCTGCAGAAGATGCAATTCTCCTTTAAACTCCACAGGGTGCTTCAAAACTCTGCAAGGGTTATAATTTTCTAATACTTGTCACTGTCTCAAACAGTTATTTTAAAATGCTCTTTCAAACAAAAAAGTAATGAAAAGCAAAAAAAGAAAAAGCACTTAGAAAATGAGGTTTTCACAAGAAAAAGTAGAAAACAGCTGAAAAAAATTTAGTGTGTGTCTGTGTCAGTAAGTGTGAATACAGTGAAACTCAAGGACCAGTAAAGAAATTATTACATTAATGAATCACTAGCAATCTACAAATAATTACACATTAACATCTTCTAAAAGTGACTTGGTGAAATTCAAAGGAATACCATTAAATCTGACTGTCTCAATTATCTCCCAAAGCTACAGAGGCCAAAAATTTTACTTACAAACACTACTGTAATCTACCTGTCCCAGCAGCTCAGAAGGCAGAAATGTTCCAGAACTAAACCTCTTTGCATGTCATCTGGATTTGTCATCTTGGACAACATCACAAAGATTGATTTGTGAGTCCTGCTGGTTTGTGATTCCTGCTGAACAGCATGTAGGTAAGGTGTTAAGCTTGAGTGTGGAAGTACTGTAGTGGTTTTTAGAGCGCTTTTGTGCCTGACCTGGTAGGACCTTCAAGGGCACTGTCAGCAGATATTAGGTCTCCCTGTGAGACAAGCTCAACTCTTATGTTTCTGTTCTGCAGCATCAAGTCTGAAGAGCTAAAACGCTACAAAAATCTGTTGCTTTGCTGTCACTGAGCCTTATTCATGGTTCAGCACAGAGCTACACTTAGCTTTCAGAGAGAGGGCAGCTTGATGTCTACACAGTCTGAGGAAAAGTAGCTGTGATGAATGGATAAGCCTCACTTGCGTTTTGTATCCTGATATTCTGCTGCCAGTTTGGGCTTTGAAACTCTTTCTCTCTGAGAAAAATGTCCCTTTATTCATGGGAATGCCTCTGAGTATTAATGGCTCCAGGGAATAATAACAGCCACTGAAAAGCTGGTATTTGGGACTAGTCTAATTCCTGACGCTTTTTCTGGACAAACATCATCTAATAGGACTCACAGAAATAAACCTTGCTGGGTGCTATATAAGAGTGGTAGATTTCCTTTAGAAAATAACTTTGAAATATTAATAATTTTGTGAAATTTATTTATGCATTATTCCTAGAATTATTCTGTGCAGCTGCTCCGTTTCTCATTGTTGGGATTTTCCCCATAGGGCAGGAGGAAACTGTGAGCTCCAGCCTGAGGCCAGTTATTCCTCAGAGCCTGGTCAGGGAGTTCAGAGCCTGATCTGATACTGGTGCGCTAAAAATGTTGTGCTCGAGTCAGCTCCTGGCTCAGGGGTTGTCAGAAGCTCCTGATTTTCAGTGAGAAATTTAAGTAATTAATTTCTTCCTGAAGAAATTTTCCTGAAGAAGCTGAAATAAATGAGGTGTATTAGCTTGTTTTACAAGAAGTCCATCTTGATTTTACTGAACTAATTATCCTCCAGTCATATTGCTGGTTATCTTTTTCTAAAGCATTGTGAAATCTGCTGAATCTGAAGCCAGAGCAATTATGACACCTCAAGTTCATTTGTGATTAAAACCAGTGACTGTTCTTACAGCTGACATTTCATCAGAAAAACTCAGAGCATTTTATGAACAGAGCTTCCACCTAGAACAGTTGGAAGAGTATATCAATTACTAATAAGATATTCTTATATTTGAACATTACATGATGTCTTTTCTTCTCAAAATATTTTATAAATATACAAATACACTAAAAGCTTCATTCTCTGTGGCACTATGTACAGGACAGGAGCAACCAAATAGCATTTAATGGAGAAAGTAAAACTGTAATTGACAGGAAAAAATTACAGAAACCAGTCTGAGATGCAAAAAGTAAATACTCAAGTTAGAATTTGGCTAGGATATGAAAGCTAAAATATGTGTGCTCTTGGAAATGAAATAATGCCATTTTTAATGACCACAGTGTCAAGGGTGTTCATTTACAACTGTTTAAACGCAACTCCCATCAACACAAATCTAGGTTTTATGTTAACCCAGGGTCAGAGAAATGAGTCATATACAGTGAAGTAATAGTGGATCACTGAACCCACCTCTAGGTGAATGTCCTCGAGACTAACTGGGCATTAATGGGGTGTGACTGCTCTGCTTAAGGTGGTACAACCACAACACTCAAAGGAGACAGAACGGGTCTTCTCTCTGTTGAGAGCAGAGAGCAGAGAGCGTGTACTTCCATCCTGGGTCACACAGAGGATGTACAAACGTGCAGAGGAAGGGGAAGGTTTAGGTAGGGACAGGCAGCCACGTTGCTGTATTAGTTCTCAGGCTCTGTGCAGTACATAAGGGTTTCAGATATGGGCAAACAGCTGATGTGGGGTTTTGGCACACACGTGAGAGAAGACAGCCATCCCGGCATCCTGCAAATGCCAGAAGTGCTACTGCTGGGTCAGGAGAGGACTGTTCGGTGCTTGTGTGAGGGTGTGTGTCAAAGATCCTGCTGATTAATGGTAGGCTGATTGAACTGAGGCACAGGGACGCTGAGTATTTTTGGTAAATCGTGCCACTACCTGGTCAGAGAGAGAGGATGTTTTACAGGCAGAGAACTGAGACAGTGATGAGGTGACTAAATTAAACCCAAACATGTGAGACAGCTAAGAAATTAACTAACATCTCCATATTCCCTGCCCTGGTTCTTAAAGCAGACAGTGTTATGGGCTCCACTTTGTCCCTCTGCCTCTGTGAGAGTCTGTCTCTGCTGAACAGCCGCGCAGTGCTTTGCATGCTAAAAAAATACTGTGCATGATGAAAGGCTTGGAGCCAACAGCTGTAGCAGCCTTAATTAAAAATGCAATTAAACCCCTAGAATGAGTTACTGTTAGCTAAAGGGGCTAGGAGAAACCAGAAGGTTGGTCTGGCTGGTTTTTTTCCCCCTTAATATACTGGAGTGAGATTGGAGCTAGAGAGATAACAGGGCAATTAAAAATGAGAAATGAATGAAATTAATGATGAAAATGGCTGGGAGAGGCTGAACTTTTTTTTTTTTTCCCATCTGTCTATATTGTATTAAATAAAGAAAAGACGTTTGAATAATCAAGGTCAGAATGATGCTGTAAAATTAATTGCTAATTAAGAACACAGAAGAAGTAAATGGAAAATATAGGATATATGATATAATGGTTCCAGTGATATGTATCTCTAAGGAGCTAGAGGAATTGTGCTGTCTGAATGGATTTGATCGGGTGCTGTAGAGTGTTTACATCATCTGGCTTTATGTGCCTAATGTCAGGGCTAAGTTACAAGGCTCACCCCTCTGTAGTCATGGTAAGGGAGTTGCCTCCAACACCACAACACTCCATTGAGAGACCAGAGGAAATAAAGTGTTTTCCATCTGGGATAGATGTGATGAAACCTGATGATGATGATGCTAGTGCTTCACTCAGCCTATTACAGTGTTCTTATTACCAGGACTTTAGAGCATTACTGATATTGAGTTCATGCTAGCTCTGTATTCCCTTAACTCTGTCAGATTCCAAAGGAAAAAATGAAGGAAACTCTGAGAAAGAAATTAGGCATCTTCAAAGAGCAAAGCTGCCACTTCAGTTGCTTGTACCAGCACTAAGCTCAGAAGGGTAAACTTCAAAGGGAGTGAAGCCTCTTTTCTTCAGCAGCTCGATGAAGCAACTGTAACACATAACATAGATACAGTTTTCCTGACTCCAGAGCTAAGAAAACTACTTTCATGCATCTGAAGACTTGAAAATCAAAATTGATTCCTTCTTGATTTCATCCTTGTGCCTTAATCCTTTAATCAGAAATGATCCATGGCAGGAATCTGTTTTGTTAAGAAGAACCAGTAGAGAACTGTAGAGTTGGTATACCTCTAAAAGATGCTGGAACTGCTAAAATAGCCAGGGGGAGGATAAGACAGCAAGATATCCAGAGATCAGTGGTTCACCCTTCCACTGTGTACTAGCTTTGCTTACTGCTGAAGATTGATGCATCCTTGATCATTTGCATCAGCTGCCTGGGCTCTGGAAGCAGTGTGAAGTGACTATATACAGGGTAGTCTGGAGGGAACATTCCAGCTGTCACATAAGGAAACCGCTGGTGTACCGGTGTGAAAAGAGAGAAAACAGCTCTGACAAGCAGACCATGTATGAAATATTAAAATGCTACTTACCCAGCTGCTGTACTCTTGTATCCAGCATTAGTACACCATGCACTACCAATGGGTAGCACCAGGGAGTTTAAGAAAGCAAGGGAAAAACTATTGCATACAGAGTTTTTTCCTATCCGCTGCTAATTAAAACAAACATAGGGGGAAAAAACCAATAAAACCAAAACAAACAATCAAAACCAACAAAACAAAACAAACAAACCCCAAGATAAACAAACCAAACAAACACCAAACCAAAACCAGAAGAAAGTGTCTTCTTCGCTGCCCTTCCTCTGCCCCTCCTAAGCAGCCTGCCTGGGACAGAACTGGCTGCATGCTGCCATTCCCAGGAGTATGCTGTGTCCACCTTTCCATGTCTGCATAAACATCCCAGAGAGGGCAGAGAGGTGGCAGCACACTGGAAGCAGTACGTTTCAGTCATCATTTTGAGACTGAATAAGGGTAGAGATCTCAAACTCCCAGTTCAGTCTGAAAAGAGGCAAAGAACCTCATCATCTTCCATCTCAGAGACCAGCAAAAGCTGTCAGTGGGTAAGATGGAACAACAAAAGCCCCCAAGCCATCGAATGGGCAAATAATCTTTAACTTGTGATTCCAGGGCTTGCTCCCACTGGCCTCCCCTCTACCCATTAAATCATCTGGAATCAGGCTGGGATCATGAAATCCCAGTGGCTCCCATGGGGTGATTCCTCTTAATGAATGTGCAGAGGAAGACAAGAGAAGCTTGAGTGGCATTTTTTACAGCTTTAGCCTGCAGCAACCACCAGTGGCACATTTTTTGCTTAGCTTTGAACTCCAGTGTACATTCCACTTGTTATTCTACAAGCAGCATTTTGGCATTTAGTCAGAAGGGAAGGCTACTGCAGGCAAATGAAAGACAGATGAGCAAAATATTTCTGTCCAGTTCTGCCACAAACCATGGCTGGTCGTCTACACATTTCTTGTTCGGAAACCCTGGGGATAAATTTGCATAAAACTGTATAAATGCACACTGAGAAAGCAAGCAGTGCACAAGTTGGGAAAAGCAAGGACCACAGCTGAAAGATAAGCTTTAATCTCTTGGTCAGTTTAGTTTTAATAACTTGCACGTTAGATGGATCCACACAGTGTTTCATTAGCTTCTCTGACCTAGTCTTTGGGAGATTATTTCCTCTTGTGTCAGAAGAAGATATGGAAAAAAGGCATAGTTTCTACCTTCACTGGATGTGAAATGCATCTGTCTCTACCCTAATGAGGATGCTGTTCCCTAATGTGGTCCCTCTTCTATGTTCTCAAGGATTAGACCCACTTCTTAATGATCATCTGCAACAACCTCTGAGATTCAAAGAACTTCCCCACTCAACTTCCCCCATTTACTTGTCACTATTGAGAGTTTTATGAAAAAACACTGGTAACTAATATTCTTGGTATGTTCTCCTGTGCTCTTCTGACATGGGATGTTAGAGTGGATATACTCCTGCAGTGTTACACAGGAGGTCAAATACAACCCTGAGACTTCTATCCTCTATAAGTAGAAATCATCAGCACTAAACTCATGGATGAGTTCATCACCTGCAGCTCTCATCCTGCCTTCAGGTATATGTGGCATTGAAGCATTCAAAAATAAAATACCACATAAAATTCATGCTGCTAATCCATATCTTATTTTAATCCCACTTAGGAAACCTGTAGCACATATTGCTGTCCTCAGTGTTTTACCAGTGATGACTACTATAAAAGAATCAGATACAGTGGTACTCTCAGGTTGTTTTACCAGTGACACAGAATAAATGAGAAAATATTAAGAGCTTCTGATGGCTTTGCACCGCCTGATTATCACAAAATCATGGCTGCAATGCATTAAAAACCATTCCGTATTCAGTATAATTAAAACCTATGTACATCCTCCTGTTTCCCACACGAAGCGGTCATTTGTTAAATTGCCACCTAAGGCTGCTGCATCAGCTTCGCATTTCAACCTGATTTCATGGTGTAATTTGGCTTGCATGATCACTCTCTGTGCTTCCTTACAGGCAGGTGTGTCAGCACTTGTCTAAAAGCTGCTGTACTAAACAACCAATTTCAATCAAAGCTTTGGAGGTCTCAGAGGTATTCTGGTCCTATAAGATTTATGACAACAGAAAACTATGTGAAGGGAGAATTTTCAGTACATGCTTCTCCTGAAAGAATTGTAAGCACCATTTGCTTTAGTAGATGTAAGGGAATCCACATAGGAGCCCAATTAAGCTTTATGGGTCCTCCAGTTTACCAAAGAATTTGTAAGTAACATGATCATCCCACATGTACAGAATCACTGCAAAATAAGGAAAACAGGGACCTCTGGAGGGCTTCTAAACCAACCAGCTGGATAAATGATACTGTGTCATACCTGATAAACATCTGTGTAACCTGATAAAGATTTCCAACCCTGGGGTCTCCCCAGGCAATTAAATGAGCAAACATCTTTATTCTACACCATGTTATACTACAGGTGAAACACTGTAATACATTAGTGAAGCTCTATAAAATATGGCTCAAAGCCTGCGGTTCGTGGCTTTATTTGCATTTCAATTTACAGCAGTCTAGGTAAAGCAAGGAAGGTAAAACAGTGCTGCAGCATTGATTTCTCTCGGGACATGACAGCTGCATAAAGGGCTCTGCTAATTATAGCCACCAGCTATCAACCAGCTCCACAAAAGCCACTGCAGCTATTTGGTGCCTGCCACACTGCACAGCTCTTTAAGCTGAAAGCATCTGTCACACTTTTGAATTGATTTCCAAAAGTAATGCCCCAGCAGGCCCCTGCAATAAAGCAAGGGTAAACTTGACTCTAAAAGGTCCTTCTGATGGTGAGTTGCTGCCAGAGCACTTTCCTGCTGCACACCTGGTTTTTAATTGATGGGACTTCTCAGAAGGTGGATCCATTATGCCTGAGTCAGCTTCAGGACTTTTATCCCAGGAAAGTTACCAGCAAAGCTCCCTTAAATTTATTTAGGAAATAATGTGGACCATTCTTGAGAGTAAAAAGTGCAGAATTTCGGCAGAAATATGCTGTTCAATAAAAAAGTCAAGAATGTCATTACTTCTCAAAACATCAGTGTCTATTTTCCTATTTAAATGGAATGGATCAGGATAGGTAAAACTTACTGTCTTCGTGGAGACTTTTCTCTGCCAAAATATAAGGCTACATTTGGAGGAATATGAGATAATTTCATACACAGTTAAGAGCAGTGCCTTGAGGAGGACTGGGAAATGCCATCATCTCTTTTCTCTGGCTTGAGGGAGTCTCAACTGCTTGCTCTTTTGTTTCCTTCAGCTGACATCAAACTTCTACTTATGGTCCATCTGGGTCTCTAGGCTCTGTCTATATACACTAAGGTTTGGGGAAAGAAGTAGAGGAAGCAACAACCAAAAAAACAGTCTAAAGAACTTTCCTTGACCAGACCTTAGCCCTATGCACCTCCCAACCTTTCCCTGGGAGTGAAAAGTTTAGTATGTAATTCTCTTTGATGAAAATCCTTGGTTCTGTTTTCAGCAGCTTAAAAATCCAAGCAGTGTTGCAGCCTGGCAGCAGCTCCCCCTGCTCCCTCCACTGCAGGAGTGGTTTCTATCAGGTTTGGCTGCCTTCAGCCTATCAGTGCGAGAGGGTAATTCCTCAAAGGAGTGAGATGACTTTATAGAACAAGGCAGCGATGATGCAATTCATACCCTACTCTCCCTAAACCTGCCTTCTTGCCAAAAAATGTCAAAATATTTAAGCATAACGTAACTTTTTAATTGTTTGTGGCATTTGGAGTTGAAACCCTAAGCAATAATTATGCTAATGAGAGATAAAGTATGTTCTTGGCAGCGGAACACTTTTTTTTGGCATTGTACTTGATTTGTTTATTTGTTGCTTTCTTGTCATCATCACTAGCTCCTATTTGTATGCAGTAAGTACCATTTACAGCTGTCCCTGAGAAAAGTGTCGTGGCTCCCAAAAACTGTTTTTCCATTTCTTTTTTTGCTTGTTTCAAAAGTAACAGCTTTTTGTCTTTTCAGGCCTTTGACAGCTGCATGCCACAGAGCTGTTCCCTGAGAGGGATAATGACTTTCTCAACAGAGCAGTACAGCAGAGCACCAGGGGAATAGATGTGGGGACTTGCCATTACTACAGATAGGAGAGAAATGAAGTGCCAGTCCGCAGAGACCTCAGTATTGGGTTGAATTATCACATTCCCATTTCAGTTCTTAATTGCACAATGAGCAGGAGGAAATGGAGTAGATCCAGGGGGATCTGCAAAGGAAGGAAGCAAATTCTCAGCCAGAGGTAGCTGCAGAGAAGAGCTGGCTGCTCTTCAGCTTACACATTTTGAGCATAAGGAGCAGCTCTGTGTAAACAAAGTAATTTTCTCAGGGAAATCCCATGAAAAATTTGTGATTCGATGCTGCTTTCCTCCAAAGATGGGTCTTTGCTGAGCAGAACCCAGGGAGAAGTGAGCTGGGGTGGGAATGCAGGGCGGGAGAGGCTGCTAGGTAGTTGCACAGTGCATCCCTGCACTGTGGTGTGCAGTGGCCACTGCTGCAAACGCTGGCAGCAGAAGGGCTGAAGTCCACAGGGCTTCTGCCCTGCCTGGTTTAGGGCTGTGTACAGATGTGCTCTGCCTGTAGAGGAGTCCCACCTACTCATGAAGAACCTTTAGCATACCATGAGGAATGGAAGCATCAGTTCAGTCACAAGGGAAGGATGCCTCAGTCACTTAAGCAGTGGGTCAGACAACTGACCCACACATTAATGTGATCTGCACAAGCCAGAAAAGACCTAGCTGTGGGAGCTGGGTCACAAGCTCTGTGTAGGAGCACTGTTGTACAGTGACTGTGACATGGATTAGAACATGAGAGTCTTTAAACAGAGCCTTTAAAATGCATGTGAGCCTGATTTCCCAGCTTCCTGTCACACCTGTGGTGTGACACACAGCAGGATTTTGGCGTTTCATAGTAAGATATAACTGATTCTGCCCAGTGACTGAGTATCCTGTAACACTTCCTTGAAATAACGGAAGTAGAAAGTGAAATTTATGTTCAAATTTAAAAATACTAATATGTGTTTGGCTGTTGGAAATGAGGAGCAGAACACAGAATGTCTGATGGATCTACCATTTCTGCACTCTGTCTTTATCATGCAATAACTGATATATTTTTCTTCTTTTCCTCTTTGGGGATATTGCCTGAAAAATCTACTACTTACCAGATCAGTGCATCAGTAGATGTTCTTTTTCTCTTTGTACTAGATCTGCTCTAAGCCCAGAAAGGACAACCAGCCTCTCAGTGCATGGAAGTTCATGATCCTTAACACACAAAAGGGTCGCTGTATCAAAGCTATATATTCCAGCACTTTGTGTTCCACATCACCATTTCTACACCTTTGTGTGTTCTTGGTGAACAGTTGAGTTTTTTGTTTTTTAATGGGGGATAGATGATTTCCAAAATTACAGAATCTGCATCACCTGTAATTAAAAGATCTATAGACTGATAAAAATAAACCTTGTTGCCTGCTTGATTATATTAGAAGTAGCTTTCTCAGAGCCTGGCACTCAGCAGGCACTCTTGAGAGCTGCCCTGCTGCATTGCAAGCAGTTGCTGATAACAATCCTACCACCCCAGCATGTCTTCTGCTATGCTGACACAGTTCCACTGCCTCTGATTCTGCTCCTTGCCAGAGGATCAGACCTACCCAGAACACACTGCTGCAGGGAAAACAATGCAGTAAAGACATAAAATAAAAACAACTAGGAATCACGCAGATACGTATAAGAACATACACTTCATGCTGACAAACGTCAATGCAAGCACAAGCCACTGGAGATTAAGGCTATACTCCCTGACAGGTGCATTTCCTATTTCTATGTCTTGGCTTTGATTTTTTCTTCCTTATTGCTTTGTTCAGTGGTTATACTGTGCAACACACCTGTAATGCTCCAAACACAAAAAACAAAATAAAAGAGAAATGGAGGGGGCAGGTCACCAGCTTCTAAATTATGTCACATGTACAAGACAGAAAACACTTCCATGGGGCTTGGATGAGCCACTGATGTATCACAATATGTTTCTTGATACCCAGGTGAGCAGAAAGGAAGGGAGGAGTTCAGAAACTGCTGCCACATCAGTATCTGCTTGCTGCTAATACCCAGCCCAGGTAATCACTTACACCCATGTTTAGTGTTTGTAAAACTCATTTCTCCTGAGTAGCACTTCAAATTCATTTCATACTCATAGGAAGCAACCAGATGAGAACTTAGGAACAATGCATCTCTGCCTGCCCATCTGTCATTCTTGAGTAGCCTAACACTGCAGAAAACTCAGGATTTTTCCTTCCAGTTACTTGCAAGAGGTAGCTTTTGTGTTCAGCTGTAGGTTATTCAGGAGATTAGCCTAATCAAGGACTGGTACACCCTGCACCAGTCTTTTGAACCCTAAAGGTGGCTAAAAGAGCCCACCATCAATGATGTATCAAGATTTACATTTCCTTAAATTGTGCTTTGAAATATATCCCAATTCCAGAACAAGAAGGTTACTATAGTTATTTGAAGACAAAAGAGAACATTACATCACTTTTAGAAAAGCAAAGAAGAAAACAGTAATGTGGGACTCTGTCCCAAAGTCTGAATAACTTTTTAGATTGTTGTTGGATGAACATTTGGATGTTTGATTTTGCTGCACTAGGAAGTTCTCCTTCTGTTTCAGGAGTCTGAAAATTGATTTTCCCTAACCAAGTAGCATGATATCTCTTAAAGATCTAGTAAGTACTATACCAGGTTCCTTGAATGTATTAATAGGTATTGGTTTTTTATTAGCCTAGAAGAAGGATAAGGAGGAAGCAGGTGGCAGTCACTGGACAAATAACCTTCATAATGTGGAAAATACTAAGCAATTTAAAAGATGCTGGCTGTAGCAAGATCTCCAAGCACTGCTGACTAGCAAGGAGATAATTCACACTCAGACGGATGAAGCCACACTTGATTTGCGCAAGAGATGAAGAGGAAATAAGGCAAGGTAGAATGACTCAGAAGTGCCAAGGTTAAGTCCAGCAAATGTGATCCTCAGAGTGGAGAAAGTGCCTGAAAAATGCCTCCTGCTCCAGGTAGCCAGAACTGAGCACCACTGGGGGCAAAGTCAGGGCACTCACACATGGGCCACTCAACTTCTTGCTGCCTGATTTCTGCCTATGCACAGGGGCCCCATGAGGAGCAGGTACAAAGCCAGCAGAGTATCACTCTTCAGGTGCCTGTCTGTTTTTTCACATCCTATTTTTCCAGATGTAGAGCTGCAAGATCTGAACGTTCATTAGTTGTCAGGGTTCATAAATGGCACTTCTTCAACTTCTGCTTATTTTGGCTATCTTTGCCTGTTGTTTTCTTTGCATAACTGAGTGTTAGCTAGTATTTTCTATAATTTTAAGATACCACATGTCCATTCAGGAACTTCCCTCCATCTCCAAGACAACATTCATATTCTAAGTCTAAATGTCACTTGAAATTTTTGGACTCATCATGGAACTTTAATCTCTGGTTTATAAAACTTATTAAATATCTGCACATGCAAAATGCTCAACTGAAATATGCCTCAGAATTAGAGCTTAGTA
The DNA here is from genome assembly GCA_038380795.1 of Pyrocephalus nanus. Classification (NCBI taxonomy): domain Eukaryota; kingdom Metazoa; phylum Chordata; class Aves; order Passeriformes; family Tyrannidae; genus Pyrocephalus; species Pyrocephalus nanus. The sequence continues at coordinate 75,159,587 of CM076260.1, read as the reverse complement.
AAGACAGAGTTTTAATTCACAGAAGATTTAGATTTTTCAAAATCTAGTTTTCTTTAAGTTCCAAACAGTCCTCTAAAGTTTCTACAAAGGAAGGGTACTGCCAACACTGAGGTGGAACAGAAGCCCAGGAGGCCAAAGTGACACTGCCCTGCAAATATGTGGAGGAACCCAAATTCATGGCTCCCCGACAGCCACCTGGGAAGCAAAAACACAGATTCTGTGTATGGCAGGTGGGAGACAACTACTTTCAGATGGAAAAGTGACTTCTAAACAGAAATTCATACACCGATCAGGTTTTGCACAGAATTTTGTACGTGATATTGATCAAAAAATTGTCACAGCTGCCGAGATTATTTTGAATATATAGTACATTGCAGTGCCATGGCTACTAGTGAAATCTAAAAAAAGTTCACTTCACTTGAAATCTATAAAGAATATATCAGCAATTTTGGAGTTTCATGATTGCAGAGTCCATTTGTACTCAGTACAATCTAATTCTTAATTTGGCTTATGAAATCATAGATCGATTTTAAAGTGTGTATACAGCAAATTGTGTCTATCAGATTTTTACATACCGTAATGGACATGAAAATTAAACAATTAGTTTGCAAAGAACATACTTTAACATGGAGAAGACTATAATGAAAGGATGGAACCCTTTTCCTTGTGAATTAGGTTGGATTTTGATATTCATCTAGTTCAAATGAAGCATATCTAAGTTGTTCATTCTGGTACCTGTGCTTCATTTGATAGTATGGTTTTATATAATCTTGGCGGCTTTAAATTATATTCAGGTACTTAGAAATACCTTTCAAAACATCTTAGCTCTTGATGAACGGTTCATTCCTTGGCACCTGGATATAACCGTGTCAGAAAACAGCAGACCACCACAGAACTTCTTCCACTGTTGAACTTTGCCAATTGAGGGTCTGTCTCTCCTATTTTTTTCCCCTTCTGCAGAAATCAGAATTAAAGCATAGTTTACTTGGCATCTTCTCAGGAATTTCTGTGCCAGGTGCAAGTTTCCCGTATATATAAAAGCACACGGCCTTTACCAAAACGTTCAGTTAGACGTTATAGCTGATCAAAAGTGACACTTCATGAAAAAGTGTTACACATTTATTGTGTTATCCTTCTGCTCTGAGCACCCTGTACATGCCCTTTGCACTCATAGCAGGTCTTATAAAGATGTCATTGGTTTTATAAGTAGCACAATAACCTCCAGAGAATTGCAGGTGTGATTTGGACAAGAGTGTTAGGATCACACATGGCAATTATTTTGAGCTATATTTCATCCTTGCTGAAACGAGGACACACTAATTAGACTTGGACTCTTCAGCAGAAAAGAAGAGACAGCTGAGAAGGGAGATAATAGAGGTTTATGATGATAACTGAAGTAAACAGGAAACAATTACTCAGTCTTCCACCCACTATGAGAATTAGAAGACACCCCAATTATTTGGGCTTAAAACAAAGACAAAGAAATACCTTTTCCCCTCACCTCTAATTAAACTGTGAAACTAACTATTCCTGGTGGTTGCAGAGGCTAAACTTACAAATTAATTAAAAAGGGATGAGATAAATTCTTGTAACCAGAAATGTTCACCAGTGGTGAGGGAATGTGGTTGTCTGGATGCAACCTTTGGCTCAGGAAGCCCCTTAAAAAAAACAGCGGCTGGAAAGGTACCACTTTATATTTGCCCTGCTTTTTATGCTCTCTCATAAGAACCTGTTGTTGGCCACAGCTGAAGGGAAGATGCTGGGTGGATCTTTTGACTTACACAGTATAGTTGCTTTTATATTTTAATTACAGTCTTCATTATGTGGCCATAGGATTATTTCAGACATCTATATCATGAGATGTACAGCAATAGAAGAGCTGTGAGCACCCTGGGATGATGAGGAGTATGCAGATGAGTCCATCATGCCTTCAGCAGTGCAGCTACCCTGAGCTGGGTATGTCCAGTCCATGGCCCTAGGACAGTCCTTCTGAGTCCTGGCCTACTTTTTCACAGCAAAGTCACTGCACTAGAACACACATTCAGGTGTTCACCGCAAAAGGAGGGTCACCACAACTGCAATCTCCCACCATGGGCAGGATGGGCTCTGTGGACTCAGCCAGCACCATAATGTAGAAAACCATGCACCCTTTTTGGGCATTTATTACAATAGCAGGCCATAAAAGCAAGCTATAGAATTGATCTCTTGTGGAGAACAATACAATCTAGACATTGGGTACACTGCAGTTACTGCCTCAGTCTTTGCTTTTCAAAACCTTGCTGTTTTCTGCTGCTCCAAATTTTGGCATGTTATAAACTGGAAAAGGAACATATACACACACAAAGGCACAGCATTAACACATGCACCACATTTGCTTTCTTCTCAAAGGTCACCAATTGGGAGAAAAGAGGAAATCTTTATCCAGTGTTAGTGCTTTGTACCTTTTGCTGCTTGTGACCTCTTCCCCTCCTGAGAACCGTACCCACAGGGTACAGTCCTCCATTCAGTAAAATTAAAGTTGTGAGGGAATCAAGATGATGATTGCACATTAAAAAAAAAATTACTTCATTATGGGAATGAAAGAATCTCTCTAGACAAAACAAAAGCTTATTTCAGATATAATACTATAAGAAAAAAAAGCATATTTTAAGCCAAGGAAATCACTGAGGAATGGAAAAGCCACAAATTTCAAGTATGAGGTACATCACCTTACTGAAGTGATGGAAAGTGCCCTTCTAGGAGGTCACAAATCAGAGAGAAGAGTAATCTGAAGCACATGAAACTCAATCAATATACTTTCCTCCTGAATGAAGGTCGGTTTCCTTCTAGTTTTCTTTAAAAAAAAACCCACACAAAACCAACAACAAAACACAAGGGGGAAAAATGGCAATAGAAAAACTCAAAGAAAAGCATAGTTGCTTTTCATCACAGTTCTTTCAAAGCTGGTTTCAGATAGTAATTTGCCTGGAATTGCTTCTTGAACAGTCCCTTGGTTTCCTTTCTGTTGTTCCAGGTTGAATGAAAGACACAGTTGCTGATGGTAAAATAAGCTTTCTCTTTTGAAACTGTGCCAAACTGTGCTCTCTGTCATCAGACGATGAGCCAAATGGTTCTTCTGGGGAAATATGAATTTCCAGGCAACTCAGCTGTTTGAAGCCTCGGCATAATAATACCAAGGCAAAAAAGAAAATAATCCCCTCTGTAGCATCCATAAGGACAAAAGAGAGAGATCACTATTATATCATCATCCACCTAATTTCAACTGATGTGAAGAAAGCATGCAAGGGGGTTTCAGGAAATTTCAAAATCACTCATGCTACAGGTTAAATACACAGAAAATATATACCTTTCAATCCAGTGTAATTCCATCAATAGATAGGTTGCAAGTGATACAACTGTCTATGCGACAAGTCAGATTACACACATACACCCCTTCTTCACACTCCAAAAAAGGTGATCAGAGAACCAGACTGTGCTGTCTCTGCCCACCTTCTGCCATTTGCTTTGCTGGAGAAGCTCCAGCCCAGCTTGCTGCTTGTGGAGATGGCCCAAGCCAGATGGGAACAGAAGCATCCCCACAGGAGCAGATATGGAAGCTGAGGCCACAGGACCACTCCCTGGAGAAGGCTGCAGAAGGCTTGGTGTGATTCCAGCCTTAATGAAATGTTTGGCCTCTTTGCCAGAGAGTGTTGCCCATGCAGTGGGGCTGGGAGAGCAAGATGTATTTCCAAGTCCTAAATGAATGTTCCTTTATTGTAATTTTTAGCTAAAGACACAGATTTTGTATGGAAGTAACCAAGAGGCAAATGCCTTTTATTCCCTGTGTCTATCCCCCAGTAGCAGGAAGCAACCTTCAAGGGGGACATGGAGGGAGAATTCCAAATTAAAAGCCTAGCAGGCAGCTGCTGGATGGCCACATACCAGCACCCAGAGGCGGCTGTCTGTGTCTGTGTCTGAGCTGCTGCACTAGTGGCAGAGATTAATCAACAGGCTAGTTTTCTTCTGTTGAAAAAGATGTCCTTTTCCTTTTGTTCTGTCTTGTTGAGGCACCATTTCATTTTGTCAAGGAATATGACAAAATACCTATCTTGGAGCCTACAGCATCAAGTGAGGGAGGAAAACCACCCCCGGTAACAAAGTCCTAATTAAAACTCTACACAGCTAGACCAATAGAAAGACGTGCTTTGATCTTAATAGTGTTACTGGAAAAGGCTTTATCCCGGTGATTTTTGAGGCTTTCTGGCTGCCTCTTACCAAGCAGAGCTGCAAAAATCTCAGGCTGGTATCGATCACACAGCAGTGCTCACGTTCTCTGCCAGCCTGCCAGGCGGGAGTTGTTTTCCAATCTGTACATCATGTACAGTGAGCTACTGTGTTTCCACGAAAGCTGGAGTGTTTTGTCAGTAAAGACTTATTTCATAACAAAGTCATCTACATGACAAGAAAAGCCAGGTCTCGGAGGGCAGCAGCCTTGGGGTTGATCCAGCAGCAAGGGCTGTGAAAGACAGGAAGCCTGTACCCCTGCAGTTCAGTGCAGTGTCACCCGGGAAAAAGCTGGGGCCAGGATGAGCAGAATAAAGACAGGATCAGCACTTATCTTGGTTCACCTTTCTTGGCTCTAGCAAGCAGATCCTCGATCTGTATTCAGGTTCTTGAAAAATGCAAGTTTCCTGAGGATTTTCTACAAAAGTTCTTGCAAAAGCATAATGTTGTAATGTTAATGGATGGCTGCTTCTATAATATAATACTGACATACTGCTTTACAGAGAGAAAAATCATCATAAATGTGAGAAGTTATGTACTTGCCCAGGAAACTGTTCAGACAGGGGGAACTTTGGCAGACATTTCCTGCATAAGCTGCCTGCAGAAAGCATGACAAAAGGGTAAAACCCATGTCACATCTCACCTGGCAAAGTCAGAAGCCCTCTGATCTAAGTCCGAGAGTGTCAGCACAAACCAGCAGTTTCAGTTCACTGGGGCTTGCACGCCCCAGAGGCTTTTCTAATAGCAAGCCTATCTGGACTTTACTGAGCCAGCAACACTAGATGAGAACTGGTTATATATTTCAGCCTGGAAACTCATGCCCCATTCTGTCAACACACCTGACTTGGGGTCATCAGTCAAGGGGAAAATAGTTTTGTAAAAAAAGTAGGATTTCATCGTACAGATTTGGACTGTGTTTTTAGGAATAGTTAGTGGAAAGCAGAGGTAGAAAGCAGAGATGTAAAGCTTATTTTATGAGAGATAACAGCAGATAATACTACAAAGGCAATGACATTTCCAGAAGTTACTGTTTCCTGCTGCTGCAACTAACATGCAGATTCTAGGGCTACTTGCACTGAAAATTTATGACTAGGATCTAAAGCCATCATCTGCATAGAGAGATGTTAGCTTGAGTGGTATACAGAATAAATGAGGGTCTGAGATGGGAGGAAAAAAGAGAGAGGCATAAAGAATAAAGGGGGGAGAAATATGTGAGTTGCTGAGCAAAGCTTATGACATTTCAATGAGAATAATCCTTTCTCAGTCCACAAAAACATTTAGAGAGGAAATGTTGCAATAAACCTCAGAGAGGCACTGACAAGAGACTGTAAATTCAGTTCCAAATGTTTGAGAGGTTGTTAAGTGGACTAATATTAAGTGGGATTATAAATATAATGACATGTAATATAGCTTTTAAGTAACTAGGGAAGCATTATATGAACTGACAATGGTGATCTGGGGCTGTGGGATCTTAATAAATTTATGAGAGTTTATTACTGAATTTCATTTATTGCCATCACAGGAAATGCTTACGCATGAGAACTTTACAAGAATTGAGATAATTGATCATCTAGGGAAATGTCTAAATGCATTAAAGGAAACTTTCAAATAAAAATTTTAAATTAACAAGAAAAAAATATGTTAAAATCTACTCAGGGAATATTGTTATTAGCAGGACACCACCAAGCCCCTTAGGCAAGAAATGTTCCCTGTTACAAGACATTTGATCTTGACTGCAGGAGAAGCAAAGTTTTAAATCAGCCCTCCCAGTACAGATCCTCTCCCCAAAGACACAACAGTACCTGTAAACAGCACTGAAATCGATTCACTGCAGGTCTAAATATCAGCATGAGTTCTGATTGCCCTCATGCCCTAGATGGAGCTTCACATTAAGCAAGTTACTACTGTGACCTAAATCCAAGGAAAAAGCGATGGGGCTTTCTTCAACATGAGCATTGCTCAGGCTGGAAGGTGATCCCAGGGCCCAGTCCAGCATCTGCTCAGCTCTTCCCAAGGATAAGTGATATAGAGAGGTGGGAACATAAGAGTTTTTTACCCTCAGGCTGAACTGGAGGGAGCACAGGGACATGTCCCCTCCCTGCATGTCTGGAAGTCACTTGTGGATTTGCTGTGGAGTCACCAGATGGCCACAGCTGAGCCCCCAGAGTGGTGAGGGCAGGAAGGGGAGAGATAAGGAAGAAAAAGGTGTCAGAAAAATGATAAAAGGTAGAGAATGGGTAGGGGAAAACAGGAGGGGGAAAGTGTAACTCATAAGAGAATCAGCAAAAAGAAGAGTTCTTACACATAAAAAAGGGAGGAACAGAATAAAGAAACTGAGAAATCAATTAAAGAGAGACTGTACTTGAGGAATGGACAAAGGACAGTAAAAATTAAGAAATAGAAAGAGGAAGTCAAGGACAGAAATTTCAGCTGCAAACTCTATTACAGAAATCCAGTGTCAGATCTCAATGAACTTAAATTTGTTCCTTTTATTTTCAGAGAATATTTTTTGATGGATTTTGTGGATTTTCACAGTAACCTAAAGAGATCCTGCTTCATTACAGTTTCAATTGTACAAGAGTAGCTGATGTCAAAACAGATACGGAAAACTAAAGGGAAATAAGAGTAAAAGACTGCAGGTTATGCAGGGGGCATGGTGAATTACATCTTGGTGAAACCAGCCCTTGGCTAAGGTCTTGATCAAGTAAGAAAAAACATCATACAGTCTGGAGCCACATAACTCAGTTGGGACTTAAATGACACCTGTCCAGGATCCAGGAAGAGAAAGCCACAGCTTCGCAGCTGAACCTTCATCTCTCTCTTTCTGTGACCTTCCTGTTCTCTACTAAAATCTCACCCAACTTTCCAACTTCCAAACCCTAAATATTTTCCCTTATTGCTTATTCACTTGTAGGTCTTTGTATATCAGTTTGCCTGGCCTTTCTCTCAGGCGTTTTTATTTGAAAGCATTGAAATATATGTGTTCAGTGCCCATGAGCGCCCGTTAAATTAATTTTTTAGAAGGTTTTCAGCAAAGTAAACTGTTTACTATGTGAGATAGTTTTCCACAGGACATCACTGAAAGAGGCAATCAGATCCAAGGAGCAGTGCTGATTTTTACTGCAGCAGAAGCACTGAAGAAAGCATCTGGCAATTTAACAGAGTAATAAATACAATCAAATAATGTAAAGTCAAGAGACATCGCCTGTGTAGGCTTGATGGGAGTTTACTAAGTGTGTTCATTTATTAAAGGCAGCTGGTGACCTTTGGAATCTCTCTGCTGTACAAGCCTGGGATCCAAGTGGGAGCCAAAATCAAAAGAGTTTTCATGTGTGAGGCCATCTGCAAAGGGTGATCGGTGAGAGAGCAGAGACGTTTACACCTTCAGTACATTAGAAGCAGGCAGTGGGACACTGCCATTTTAGACTTAAGTTTGTGCTTGGCCAAGACTCTTTTTTGGTGGTACATTTCCAGTTGAAAAAGTGTGTGTCTAATTGGCCCTGCGTCATCAGGATAGGTCCCTCTCCACTGAGCCACATATGGAACACACAGGTGGTGGGAAAGCAAATGGGGGAGAGAGAAATCAGAGTCTGATTTGATGATCAGTCATGATGACTGTCCCTCTGTTCTTACACTGGTGAGGCCACACCTTGAGTACTGTGTCCAGTTCTGGACCTCTCACTTCAAGAAAGACACTGAAGAACAACAGAGCTAGTAAAGGATCTAGAGAATAAGTCACAAGGAACAGTTGAGGGAGCTGGGGTTGTTTAGTCTGGAGAAGAGGCGCAGGGGAGACCTTGTAGCTCTAAATAACTACCCAAAACGAGGTTGTAGCAAGGGGGGGGCTGGCCTCTTCTCCCTGGCAACAAGTGAAAGGACAAGAGGACATAGCCTCTAGCTGTGCCAGAGGAGGTTCAGTTTGGACATCAGGAAGAATTTCTTCACTGAAAGTGTGGTCAGGCACTGGAATGGGCTACCTAGGGAGGTGGTGGAGTCACCATCCCTGGAGGTATTCAAGAAACAACGACAAGGCACTTAGTGCTATGGTTTAGTTGGCATGGTGCTGTTCTATCAAAAGTTGAACTTGATGATCTTGGAGGTCCAACCTTAATGATTCTATGATCTACCCTTTTTGTCTTTCCCTTTTCATCTATGTCCCTTTCTAGCTGTTAGCCCATTAAAAAAAAAAATAAAAAATCTTAGTTGTTTGGCATTTGCCCACTCATGTATGTGAAGTGTTGCCAGACAGCAGTGATGTCCTAGCGCCACAGTGTGGGTTGAAGGCTGCTTTGTACAATGGATCTGCTTCTCTTACATTCCTTTGAAGTGCAAATGTAAACATCCTTGGTCATGAGTCATTAAGAGCCTGAGATGTTTTGAACAAAGGCTGGGCAGCTCAGTGAACCAGTAGGTTTCTAATGAAACTGTTTAAATGGAAAAATTTCAGTGGGGACAGTGTTGGCATATTTTTCCTCTTATTTACATATACCTGTTAGGGAGTAGAGATCTAGGGCAAATAAGGACAGAAGAGTAAACTCTGACTGGAGAGTTAGTTACTAACTTCAGAATACTTTTGGAATTAATTCCTTATCTTTCTTGCTCCAAAAGGGGAGAACAGGAACACTGTGTCTTATGTCCTATCCCTGGTGACAAGATTTATGAAGCTTTTGATCAGGTTTCTCAGCACATAGAAAGGAGTCTGAGCCACTGAAGTGTTCCCGTGATGGCACCCTAGGAGGCTCAAAGGAAAAACTCAGCAATAGTACAATTCTTGTTACACACCTGTCCCTCACCACACTCTGTGCTATCCACGACTATCCCACAGTAGTGCCGCCTGCTGCTTTCTACTGTCAAGATTAAGGTGGGAACCAGGGATGCTGCTGAGGAGAGCAGGCTGATTCCATCCCATCTGCTCTTGGGTTCCTGGCAGCATCTGGCATTATGTGTTCATCTCCCACCAGAAATCAGCACACATTATTTGCATTCTCTTAAACTGAAAGCATCTCTATCCTTCTTTCTCCTTGCACCCTGTTTCTCATGTCTTGAAGCTGTAATAATCCCTGCTTACTCCTTTGTATCTGCTAGTTTGAAATCTTGTTTTTAGAATACACATAAACACATTCAGAAACTCCAGCCCTGTAGAAATAAGAAATCAGCTTTTATGAACTGATGTGCCTGTGGAAGCATATGGTGGTGCCCTCTTTTTGAATCTCAGCATCAAAGGAGGGAATTCCTCTGAGACATCATTTAGAGTTCTATAAATACTTTGCGTTATCATTTTGAAAAGCAAATTTTTGTGTATTTTCAAACTGAAATGAAACTTCTGAAGTTCTCAAAAAGGCCTCCCTTCTGAGAGAGAATCCAAGGTGAATCTTATGGTACACAGTATACAAAACAAGTCCCAGGAAATGATGCAGAAAACATGTATATAAAGAAGTTCATTCCTCTAGTACAGATCAGACATCAAAGTCACAATCAACAGATCTTTTGCCAGAAAAGGTCTTGCAGAGAGAAAGCTTTTTGCTTTCAAAGAGAATCAAAGAGAATTCCTGGTCTATAGTATGTGACTCTTGCTATCCACCTAGTTTTCATCTTTATTCCAATCTAAATAATTTTGAAGAGTGAAGGTGAAAGGAAAAATAATTTCTGGGGAGTACAGGCAGCTCCAGGACTAGAAGATTGATGCACCTTGCACTGAAGGACATTCAAGAGTGAAAGCTGAATGAGCTCTGAATATATCTCTAAGTCCTGTAATGAGTCATCAAATATTAAAACTTTTTTGTTGCAGTTCAATAAACTGCCTAAGAAATAAAAAATTAATTCAATGCTTTCAACACGGATTGGATCTTGAACAAGGAGAAAAAAAACCTTTTTCTCATAAAAAGGCATTTTCTTACAAAACTCTCGGGATGGTTTTGAACTCAGGAGGAGCAGCACTGAAGATTCACTTGAACAGTAAGCTCAGCAAGAACTGGAGGCTTGGAGCTGCTGCCTCACCCAGGAAAAATGTCCTTCTTTTTTAAAGTCAAAGGTGTTCATGCTGAGGGGAATGTATCAAGAGTCAGGAAACACAGAATCTCTCATCAAACATTTGCTGTGATGAGGAGAAGCCCTGGATCTTCGTTGGTGCTGAAATCAGGTTGGATGGATGACCCCAACACAACTGTCGTGAGCAGGTGCTGGAGGAGCTCAGGGTAGTGCATACACTACCACCTCCCATTAGGAGTGTGCCAGAGAGCAAACCCAGGATAAGAGAACAGCAGCCATAATGAACTAGTTTCTCTCCCTCCAAAAAGACAATATGTATCACCACTCTCTATGGACCCCAGTGCTGACAGCAAAATATCAGCAGAAGTCTCTCTTGTCTCCTTCACTGACAGTCAAGGGTCAGGTTTAAGGTTTGTGGTAGAAAAGGGACTTGTTTGACTCTAGGGAAGGGTCTGAAACCATTTTTTTCTGGTGAAAACTTGGAGGATTGAAAGGCTCAACTTGAAGAAAGCAAGCTGGCGTTGTCTTGGAGCAGTGTCACTCAGGCAGATGCCGCAGAGTTCGTGCCTCCCTGCACCTAGTAAGTTAGCCAGTGAAGGAAATGGTGCCATTTGGTACCACATGGTTCAATGTATTTAAGACCTTTGTGAGCCAAGGAGACACTTACCTTCCTTTGATCAGATCCTCATCTTTCAGTTTCAGTCAGAATAATAGTTGTAATTGTAGCAGTTGATGGTACAGTTATAAGAGACACGCTGTAAGAAAACATCTTACTCAATGGAACAAAATGGTGTTGTTGAATGTAGTAACAATTTGATATTTAGGAGAACATCTATTCCTCTCATCCTTTACCTCATATAGTGAAAACTTAAACACTGCCCTTTTTCAAACCTGGCAGTATCTGTCTGCTGTTGGTGTAGCTGAGGGGACCAAAAGGTCAGGGGCAGCACAGTCTAGTGCTTTGTGGCTAAACACTCTGAATCACTTTGGCTGACACCAATTTTTATTGATAAATAGTAAGCATATCAAGACCTTGATGAGTAAAGAGAAATAAAAAGGAAGGATAAAATAAAAGGGAAGACTTTCCATAAACAAAAAGATTCATTTGGGACCATGAGGGCATTTCATGTTTTAGAAGAAACTTTCTTTGTGTGAGCATATGCTGTTTCTCTAATACTTTCTCTTTATAACCTTTGATAACCATATAGAAACTTCTGGCACTCACAGGCAAAACATGAAGCCCAGTGGTGCTTACTCAGTCTAAAATAATAGTCTGTTTGCTGGCATAGCCACACAGGGCTTACCTTTATGAGGGTGGCTTCATTAGTGCCTGCCACACATTATTTAAAGTGCACTTGAAGAAGTTTGTAACTGTGACTTCTTCGTTCTTTGGCAGCTATTGCAGAAAGGTTGGTAGGACTAAATGATTGAAATGATTTATAGTGCTTGGCTGTTGGGTAAATGATAAAGCAGCACACATTTGGAGGAATAAATAACACAAAAAGTTATTTATGTGCACTTGATTTGGTAGAAATACCTCAGAAAATGCACTGTACAGTTTGAGAAAAAGCATTTAATGAATGATGATTACCCGTGATATTCAAAGACATCTTCTCAGCTAATCTAATTTTTTCTAGCATTTGTAGCATTTTATATTTTCCACTATTTTTTTCCTTCTTGACATTAAACCAAATGTAGATCTGACATGTTCTGTACAGGAGAGCCTTCAGCAACTAAGACTTCAACAACATCTTTTGCTTCTTTTTTGATAGAGGAATTTGAAACAATTACCGGGCAATGTAACATAATGTATAATTCTACACCTAGCTTTGTAATGAACTGTAGATTGAAAGGCTCTGAAATTGCTGCAATTACCATCTCCCATAAGGGACCCATTCAAAAAAAATTAACAGTAGATGATCTGAACAACATGGAGAAAAAATTCACACTAAGCAGCTGGAATGTTTGCAAGGCTGTAATGTTACATCTAATACAACTGGTGGGAAAACATGTTATGCATGTGATATGTGATGCAGACACTGCCAGAAGTACCATTTACAAGAAAAATATGATGTAGAAGTCTTTCTCTTTTTCATTAAGGAGCTTTGTATGATCAATTACTAAAACTTTGATCCATGATGATGCCCCTTTTGCTATTCAAGACTCAGCTTGCATTTTAGAAAATTTAAGGAGTAGATCACTGAACAAAGTACTTATCTTCCCCTCATCTTCCCATCAGGAACTTGGCATAGCGTTAAATGAAAATTACCACATGTGAAACAATAATGAAGGAGGAAAGGAAGGAATCATGGTTGTGCTACATTAAACCTCAGGCTCTCCTGTGCAGGGCCTTTAGCTTCAAAGAGTGCATCAATCTGAAGGGAAAAGTTAGTTTAAACCTAGATTCAGATCTGAAAGGAAGCCTCACATAATCTAAAAGAATGTCATAAAAAATGACAGATAATGACAGCACCGGAAGTAAAATCTAAATGGTCAAAAGAACAGCTATTTAATTTTTAGATACAATCAGAAAACTGAAGTCCCAATATAATAGGAAAAACAAAGAGGCTGATCCATGTTTTATACAGGACAGTTAAAAATAGGACTCACTAAACTAAAAACAGAGCAGAGAAGAAGAAAGGGTTTATTAAATAAAGAAAAGAGTAACCAGGGAGATCTCTAAATGAGTAATAGCAAGAAAATATTTTAATTTCTTGAAGAGGTAGAAGAAAAGATGCAACAAAAGCTAAGGGAACAATTTATCTGCAGTCTGCTTTGAAGAATGGTTGCAAAGACAACTGAAAACATTTCTGAAAGCACAACTGTCACAATACATAGTGAAACACTTCTAAGGAGAAGATTTATGATAGCATGAACAGAATAGAAGAGAAAAAGCTGTGAGGACAATCAAAAATCAATCCCTTCCACTTGCAAAAACAGGAAACATTGACTGTTTCTGTGATCTGAACTGCAGGGTTTGGTGCTTAATGCTGGCCAGTGAATTTTCTCACTGAGAATATAATGACGTGAAACAACTGGGGGGCAGGGGGGGGAGAAACACTGAAAAATACATCAAAATTAGTTACTGAATTTCAAATGGTGGTCACCAGTAGTGGAAACTTTTCTTGAGAGAACATAAGGTCCTCTAGTGAGCTGACTGGAATGAAAAATTCATATATTTAATAAAGTCCCTGCTTTGTACAGGACTTAGCCACAATCCAGATTTAAAAGGCAAAATACAGTTATCTGTGAGGATGGTTGAAGGGAGAGTACAACTGCAAGCAAGACAAGGTCTCTCACTGAGCTACCAAGAACATTTTGGAGCCCCTTCTCTGCACTGCAAATGTGATTCTAATGTTATCTCTCTATTTTATAACTCTATTACAACTCTGCCATTTACTGCAGAGGCAAGGGGTGACAGCAGGAAGAATTGCTTGGATCCTCCTATCTAGCTTTCTGTTAGTATTCTTCATGCCAAATGTCTGGTTCAGCCTGAATTGTTTGTACATAACAGCTCTTAGTATTTTGTTAAGCTGAGAATAGCTGCTTCATACTCTCTATAGTTTGTAGTCTAAGGGTTAAACCTCAAACTCTAAAGGGGAAACCATTATGGATTTCAGTCTAGAAATTAATAAGATATGGATCTGGAAGTGGATCCAGTGTTGCCTATGTCACTGGAAAAAGAGTGGAGCATGTTATGCAACCATAAGCTTCATCAGTACAATGTGTATTTTAGGACATAAAGATGTTTTGCACAGTAAAGCAATTTACAATAGTTCTAGATCTAAGCAAGATTGAAATCAGGCCCCTAAGACTGATCTTAATATCACCAGCTCAGTCTTTTCCACTCTTTTACAGTGATGATGCAGTCTTTGTTTCACAACTGTGAAATCAGATTAGTAAAAAGTGAGACTTGTTTATGGATGAGTAATGACTAAAAGTAGAAATTGCCCTTTACAGAAAGGAACAAAAGTAAATGAAGAGAAAAAGAGAAAGGTGCTAAAAGTCTCTGCTAGTGACATTGATCTGGTAACTTGACTGCCATGAGATGAAATCAGATGTGGTATGAAGATGGAAGGGCTGGCTTGAAAAACTCTCTGGTTTAATAATATTTAATGACAGTTTGGGGCAAGAATGTGCTCCAGTCACTCCTAAAGTTACTAGCAGATTCCTGCTGGGCAATAGGCTTAAGAGGCTTTTTAAATGTAAACCTTATGCCACACTGATTTAAGCAGAGGAAATGGAGGAAGAAATGCCTACACTTTATTTAGATTTTTAAAAGTTCTATGGGTGTGGATTAGCCATTACATGCATCCTGAGACACTGAAAATGTACTTGCTTTCAGGCTCATCCAAGCTGATTCTTCCCTTTAGAAAAACAAAAAGCTGCCTCTCATCTACACTACTCTGCCCCTCCTCCCTCAGAAAAAAATCTTCTGTTGTCTATATCTCAATTTATGAAATCTTGTTGTTTCAGAGATAATGTAAAATGAGCTGGAGACAATCTCAGGTCAATGGGTGATTTTAAAGCTACCTGAATGCCAGTGAAAGGATAGTGATTGAGACTGGGATGGAATCAGCATTGTCAAAGCAGTAATGGGACCAAGAAATCGGAAAAGAAGGCTAAGCTACGTGTTTTATTGAAGATAAATTTCTTTTCAACATTTCATGAAGGAATTTTCATTAGCTTAGTAAGAACCTGCTTGGTGTTATGCTTATTGAAGTTCTCCTTTCTGCTTTGTATACTGCACTGTCCTCACTGGGTGGGGAGTGAGGATCATGGTTTGTTCTCCTCTAGAAGATCTCTATGTATCTGTGAATATAGATTTATGTTAGAGAAGATAGATCTGATTTTGTTTCTCTCTTAGAAAACATAATCCCTGTTTAAATTCGTGTGTGCTTAATTAGTTAGGACAAATGCTCCTTATTCAGCACTGATGAGCCTTGAGAAAATAAAAGGTATTTTCTACAGCCTGAGAATTTGGAGCTACAGGTATTTTATTTTATTACAGAAAATAGCCTGAGCTAATCAAATTTAAACAGCAGAAGAAATTGCTAATACTCTGAATATTAGAAGACACATGGATATAAGTCAATAAATTGGCTAAATAAATGTCTGGTGAATATTATCTGAATGTTTTTTCCCCTTAGGAACATTGCTAAGCTTGATTTAATTTATTAATATAGTTTAGTAGATAGGATTTCAATTATGAAAATATAGTAATACTATGAAGAAAGCAAGCAGGATCTTTTTCTAGGTGATGCCCTGTTCATTTTGTTGCACATGAGATTTAAGAAAATATGACCATGCCTGTGTATGAAAGAAACGTAATTCAGCATACTAGAGTATCTGCCAGCATTATGCATGCTACTCAGGGACTTGGTCAAATCACCTTAACAGGATTATTTCCATTGGTTCTAAGAGCTGAAACATATTCTGCAGTGCACTTAATACCTCATTCAGAGTGCACTGAACACATTAAGCCTAATTAGTCAGCAGTGTAAGATCAAGAAATGCAAGAAAAATTGTTGCAGGCTTGACACAACACTGCATGATGGTCCTCGATTTCAGTCTGTTGCAGAGGTCTTCCCTGTATGTTTTCCTCTCAGTTCTGCATGTTTATTTCTGTTCCTTTTGGCTGAACACCCATGCAGCATTCTAAAATTCTTGGATGAAGGATACTCAACAGAGGCAGGGATCATATCTCACACTGCCCAGCAAAAGAGTCAGCAACCCACAGCAGTTTGATTCCTTCTCACAGGTTCAAAATTGATGCAGTTGTCATGATAACCTTGCCAATTCACCGGATTATCTAGTTCTCTCCTTCCTCAAATACTGCTTAAAAACTTCGGCATGTGAGTCACCCTGCCTTTCTAACAAGTGTGCTGAGGCACACTGAAGAGATTTCATTAGAATTCTCTACAGGCTGAAATAGATTATACTAAGATTACTGTCAGCAGCAGAGGGAAAACTGCAAAGGTAGATAAGAAATTCTGAAGGTTGCTGGAGGGGTAAGGGATGCTAGAAAAATAGGCTTCTTTCAAAATAAGCAAACCAATTGAATCCCTTTAGGACACTGATAACAGAAAAATTGCAGAAAAAGTTGTGTGGTAGAAACATTCCACGTTCACTAGGAGTTCCAGTGGAAAAGAATTTTCAGATCCATATGAATTTATGAAGGAAGACTTTGAGGTTAACTGCTTTAAATTTCTGTAGCTCTCAGAAAAAAACTATAGCAGTCTCCCAAACTGTATAACACTTTTATACAAAAGCTAAAAGCAAGCATCATTTCTATCTCACTTACGTGCAGACTTATCAATAAACAGTATCAAAAATACTGATTTCCTCCCCAGGTCAACCCACATCTTCATCCCCTTGTAACATTTTGAAGAAGTCACATTCTAAGGACGCTTGTGTTCCTCTTCTATGCTTAGAGGGAACAAATTAAAAAAGCTAATTGATTATCAGCTCTAAAGCCTTCCTTAGCTATTTTCCTAATTTAACAGCAACAGCTAAGAAATCCAATAGCAGTTAATTCTGCTGGGAATTGCTGGCTGTCACAGCAGCCAGTATTTTCTTACTGTTTCGTTTTAGACTCTCATCTGACTGCATCTGTCTGCTATCTTCTGCCTGCCTTTATCTTTCTGTTCTTTGGGAGAGGAATCACTTTTTATTTCTGTCGCTCTGCTAATAAAGCATCCTGCAACTCTGACTGAGCTGCCACTATGCCACAGCACAACAACAACAACAGTAAAGAGCATTTTCAGGAGCCAAAAATGGAAGATAGAGAAAACTTCCATCCATCCTTTTCCTTTGAGATGGGAGACTCAGCAGCAACATAAATCCCTCTTGTGCTTTATTTGCTAGTGGGACAACAATATGAGTCTGTGATTTTAGTTCCAACGTGCTATTTATTATAAAGAAAGTTTTTATTCAAGATTCTCCCCAAAGACACATATATACCCCTCTTTCATCTCCCCCAATCTCGTCTTTCCATAAAAGAATAAAATTTGTCAAACCTAACAAAATGAGAAACCCTCTATCCCTAGGAAATTTTTTATGCTAAGTGGTAAGGAGAAGTGGCAAAGACCAGGAAAGCCAACAGAAACATGTTTAGTGCATTCTTTCTTGGAGGGTGCCATCACAAAGTCTACTTCTATAATAAAACACCCTCTCTTCTAATAGGTTATGAATTTTATCAACATTTTAACAACTAGCAACTTCCTGCCTCTTCTTTTTCAAATGTAAGAGATACCATATATTCTGTACATTTATGGCACTTTCCAAAGAGGAAATATTACTGCGACCAGGAGACAGAAGTGTGATCCTGCAGTGTTCATCCTGCAGGATGGACATCGTCACTTTAAGCGCTTAAATTAAAAAAAATAACAAACCTATCAAGCAAACAGTTAATACAATTCTGATCTACATTCACAATACCTTCTCCCTGTTCTATATGTTACCACAACATGAGGTTTAGTGCAAAACTTACCAATACAAAAACTTCTGAAGAATATCCTACCCCTAAATACCTCAGGTTTTTTTCAAGACTAGCATGTTTTATTCATTCATATATTCATCAACATCATTGCAGTCTTTACAAACTTTGCTTACACACATTTGAGCTCTGGTGAAAAAAGAATGCATACAACTTACACTGAAAAAAAAAAAAAATCCTTGGTCTTGTTCAATTATTGTCACTGCAGCTCAAAATAGAGATCTCCTAAAGTTATGTATTATTTCCTAGAATCATGGCAATTTAAGTAAGCCTGAATTATGCTCTTGTGTGAATACTTGGACCTATGGATGACATTTGATTTCTAAGTGAAGATGTAGGACAGAAATATTGCTGAATGATATGCAGGTTTTTGTGTGGATGTCTTTTTCTTGAGTGCAGGGTACAAATTCGCCTTTCACACATACTCACTTTCACATAGGAGTGCTTTTTAATCCTTATTTGGATGGTGAAGGTACTCAAGTGAACTCTACCTGCTGTGAATGTCAAAATTTTCAAAAACCTGCTTCCCTAATTACAGGAATGAAACTTTGGACTACAGTTCACATTTCTTCTCTTCTCTAGAGTCATTGCTGACACTTCCATAATATTATGATTGGAGTAGATTTATTTTAATCACAGTAGTTAAGGGAAAAATAGTTGTTAAGGGCCTAAGCATTTGGCTGGATCTCCAGGGAACCCACAGTGCCATTATGAACTCTCATAATCCCATATCTGCAGAATACTGTGTGTTGGATCCTCTGGTAACAAGAGAATACAGCTGTACCAGATGCATCCATATTACATCCAATTGTAGCACATAATTCAGTCTATGTGCCCATTCAGTCTTTGGTCTCTTTCTTGGAACTGCCAAAGGCACTAATTACTGCCAGGGCAGCTTTGCAGTCTGGGTGCTTCTTCACTAGGACACTAGGACTGCAAATATCATCATGGATGTATTTAACACATACCAAAAAATTGGCTATAACTCACTAGAATGGCAGGATTTAGTGCAGTGATTTGAGTATGATGTTTTATATTGCTTTACCAGTTCCTTCACTCAGTTTGCTGCTGTGCAGTCCTGGGGTTTTTTATCATTCACTGAAGATTATTAGCTTTATAAATAGGATCTAAGACATAAGGTTTTTGAAAGCAAGGATAGGGTAGTGCTTAGAGCTTTCTAACCCTCAAAAATTATCCTGTATCATTGAGTACACCCTTCTTTAAAGGAATGGTATTTCAAAACATTCTTTTTTTTGGTATGCCAACCATTGCTAAGTATGTAAATGAAGTTTCCTCTACTCTTAAAATAGTCAATTAAACTAATGTAGATCATGCCTATAGGGCTTGGTTTACAAGCATTCAGCTTATACATTTACATCTATAGTGCTGAACTGACCTACTGCTTCCTAATCCTTGAATCATGGCTCTCAAGACCACCTTAGAAGAGGTTCAATGTTGTTGTTCTTCCATCACAGATTCAGGGAAAATAGAGGTAAAATGGGAAATTGCCATATTTGTCCTCCTAGTGCAAGGTCACTGTTTGCATAACACATTCCTGACAGACTGGCACTTTATTTGAAACTTTCCATGATGGAGAACCTACATTCAGGTTCTGACAGAACTCCAGTTTCACTGTCTGTACTATTAGAACAGTTTTTCTCAAAAGTCAGCAGACTACTTGCATGCTGGTCTGTCACATCCAGAGTGAGCCCACAGAAAACTCTGTTCCTCCTCTTTCCAGCCATCATCTAAGAGTTGCCATTTCCATCTAAGACAGCCATTTCCATGCACCTCACATTCCACTTCCTCGTCCAAGACATATTCTGACTGCTGTACTTTTATGGGAAAGAGAAAGAGTTTTCTATCCTTTGTCTCTCAAGTACATCAATCATAATTTTGTCCTATCCTTATCTTGGTGCATGCAATTAGCTTGCTCCCTTTTGTTTGTCTGTGTTTTTGTTTCTTGCCTTGCTCTGCTGAACTTTGTATTCATTAAACTGAATCACTGTAGGGACAATAGGATCTCCATCCATGGAGATAATAAGAATTTGACCGGACAAGACCCCTAGCAACTGCCCTAATGACAAAGCCTGCTTTGAGCAGGCAGTTTGACCAGATGACCTCGAGATGTTCCTTTCAGACCAAATTATGCCACGATTAATATTTGTAGGTTGTAACATTTAGGACGAATGACCAAATTAGCTTTTACAAAGGTATCATTTTCTCCACATTAATTGCCATGCAATGGATTATGTGTAATACCCTTCTCCTCTCCTCATGACAGATGAATCATTATCTCATTTCAAGGGAAAGGTGTGACTCTTTACAAAACCTAATGCAGTGGCATTTGTTTGCTGAACAAGTATGTCCTGAGGTTTAATTAGGTGAGAGAATTACACTTCCTTTTTCCTCATTTGAACCTGGTCACAAAGTCTCTGCTTCTGATTACCTATTCTGATTGATTGCCACTGGTTTTTTTCCATTTCACATTTTAAATAGATTTTCCTTCCTCCTCACAGAGGCAGCTCTGCTCAGAAATAGTCATATATTTAAGCATTCTCATCTGCAGTGCTGGATTGGCCTCAGCATTAACCGGCATGAGTTTTTTCCTCTTGGCTTTGTGGTTTCCAGAGGTAGAGAGCACAGCCGGAATGATGGCTCTTGCTCTCCTGGGTGACTGAGTCACTGCTTCAACTAAATGAAAGTCCATTAATTATGAAGGAGTTAGCAATAAATAAATAAACTCTCATCTGTGAAGATTTGCTTTATTCAGGTTTAACCATAACTAATTGCTTCTTCAGTAATTGTTGGAATAAGTGAACAAATTTTTGTTGCAACAACTGGACTGGAGTGCCTCTTTGAGGAACAGCTTTTTATTGCTGATTGCTTTTTCATGGGTGTGCATATGAATAACAAACCTATTATCCATCGAAGAGCTCTTGTCTCTTGCTCCTCAAATATAATTATTTTAGTTCAAACTCTTCCCTTTTTTTCCCCAGTAAATAACCTAACTTAGGATTTTAATGTGCAGCCTGCTCTTTTCCCATCCATCACGGGAATTGCAATGCAATAGAGGTGAGTATTCTGCCAAAAAGTATGCATACCTTGTCCATATTCACCCAGTTGGGACCACTCAACTGTTACTCAGAAAATTAGACCAGGAGGCCAGTTATGCCTCTAAGAAGGTTATGTTTCTGAAGTGTATGACTCAGTCTCACTACAGATGGCTGGGAAAAAATACAGGTCCAAGGTGTTTATTATAAGAATGGATTGGTTATAAAGAATTTAGTGCACCAAGGGTAATGATTGCAACATTGTGAAAGTGATGTTCGAACTCTCCCTGCACTCTTAAGCCAGTAACCTCATAATATAGGCATTCCCCTGATGAAGAAATCACT
This sequence comes from Pyrocephalus nanus, assembly GCA_038380795.1. Classification (NCBI taxonomy): domain Eukaryota; kingdom Metazoa; phylum Chordata; class Aves; order Passeriformes; family Tyrannidae; genus Pyrocephalus; species Pyrocephalus nanus. Next base: position 75,138,440 of record CM076260.1, on the reverse strand, counting down.
TCAATCATAGGACAACCATGAAGAACCTCTCTCTGCTTTACTATACTTATGCTTAGCAAAGCATCATCCTTGACCACTAGCTTTCTCTGTTTTTTGTGTGCTGTTCACTAATTTCTAGTTCTAAGAGCTGAGGAATCATGGAGATCCAATTCTCCCACTGCTAAATTGGGATTAAGAAACCATTAAATATCTCAACATACAATTATCCTCTTCTCTGTCTCTATCCTTCTCTCATATACATACCAAGAGATCAAAATATTTATTTTTTTTTCTTGTTTGTAATTCCTCATGCAAGAAATACTTTAAAAGATGTTAATTTTCCATTGTATGGAAGTTGCAGGAGTGAAAAGATAATCTTACACTGCTCACTAGCAGATAAAGGTATTTTGAAAATATCTGCACAGGAGGTTTTTTTATCCCTACTTTTTCACTTCTCTCCTTTTTGGGACCTTTCCTGCAATCACCAAATATCTGAAAGATTTTCCAGCAAAAAAAATCCAGAATGAAACTGAAGAATGTCAGAGTTGCTAACACTTTTTTGGAATGATGGTCGCCTTCACCTATCTTGCACACTGGCCACCTGATTGAAGAATCTGCATTTACTGCTTGGATTATATTTGAACTCAAGAGAGAACATTCACAGAGATGGATAATGACAATTGGTCATTGTTAAGGAGAGTTTGCCTGTGAATAGGGGATGGTCCTAGAGCAGAGAGAACAAAGCTCAAGGTACACTCTCAAATTCGGTGATAGCAGCTCACCACCAGCCCTGGTATTCACATGAAGTCCTGTCCTCAAGGTTCAACTGTAACAGCTCACATTTTTTTATTAAAATGGTACTTCTCAGAGCTGTTAGGCACCTCTTACAGCAGGAACCTCAGAGAAGCTCATTTATTACTGATGTATTTTTAATAGAGCATCTGTCTCTGACGAAATAATTGATCATTGCAGCTAATGGCCATAATAGCATACGGTGTAATTAAGAACTGTATCAGCACCAGCTAGTCATTTGAAAAAGAGAATTTATGACCTTTATAGGATTTCTAATCCTATAATAATACCTGTGTTAGAGGCTGGACAAAGAAAGGCCAAGTTCCAGGACTCAGAAAACTTTTAATGAGAAGCCACTCGGATACAAAGTGAAAAATGGTCACAGAACCATTAAATGCAACCTGTCATTGTTTCTGTGGGCAACTGCAGTTAATGAAACTGGAAGATCTCACCCCTCTATAAAATGAATATGTATTTGCAAGGGGGGAGAATTATGTCTATGGCGTTATTTGCTGTATGTTCTTGTTCTGTTGCCTATCTTATTTTGAGCCTTTAAATAATCTTTACATATGTCCTTGAATGGACAAAAGAAAAAAGTACATATCACACTGACATTGAGGTAAGCAAGAGAGGAGAAGAAGAGGATTCAAAACAAAACAAAAAAATGAGACCTCATGGTCTCAATGTAAAAGGATCTCAGTAGAACAAGCATGTCTCAAAGAAAATCTCATGCATTTATTGATTGGGTAGTGAGCTGGTGGGGAAGGGTAATTGGCTGATACTTCCTTTGAGCTTAGTAGTGAAGATCTGGAGAATGTAAAATTAAAATGTTTCATATATATTGAGAAAAAGGAGGCAACAGGTCAAGGACTATGTGGCAGAACAGAAGAAACTGGAGATATAAGCTCTGAGGAACACGGAGATTTAATGCCCAATAAGGCAAAAAGACAACAGGACACACTAGAGAGCAATAAACTGTTACTTTGTGCAAGAAGCAGAAATTGTGTAAATCTGAGATAACTGCAAGTAAGCTAACTAATCAAGAGAGAACAAATAAACCCAACCTCACACGGACTACTTATAGTTGTAATCATCTCTGCACATAGGAGAATGTAACACCACAATGGATTTATTTATGGGTGTCTACTTTAAATTATAATAGTCCTTATGTAGCCTTGTTTGATTATCTTTCATACTTCCCAGATATTTTTTTCTCATATTGATATGGTACCTTGAGTTCCAGTGGTGTCAGCTGTAAAGATTATACTAAGAGAGACCAGCAGGGTCTGTCTGGGGACATGACATTACTTCCACACCGCTGAGACTATGCCTGTGGGTAGGCAGCAAGCAAGTTAAGCAACACACATCTCACAGAGGGCTTCTACCAGATACTCAAAAGTAAAAAATAAGAAATCGTATTCTACAGAGCCTGATAGTGAATGTTTCAGTGTAAGAATAACCTTGAGTCTAAGGTTCACTGAGCCTCCTTATTTTTTCTCCTTGCAAGGCAACATTTATCCAGCTGATATAAGCAGCTTGTCTCCAGCTGTCTTTGAGGCTGCTCTCACCACCAGAGCTAACACCATGGCTTGATCCTACTGTTCAAAGAGACTCAAAGCTTGGGCAAGGCCAGATGGGAAACATGGGAAAAAACAGCAGTTCCTGCTATTTATGTCATTATGTCACCTTGATAACTGTCCTTTACAGCCCCCATGGAGCAACCAAACACATGCATATCTGCCTTGACAGAAGCCTGTGGAGCTTAGGGTTGTTCTCTGGCATGATTTCCTTCACACTGCAGCATGCAGGCTGACATCCCTTGTAGGCTGTCACCCAAAGCAGCTGCCTAGGGAAAGAGCCAGCTTCCTACAAAGCGGATTTTGAGGGCACTTGATTGCAGGTTCCTTTCACATCACTGCACTTCACACACTTAAAAGCAACAACAAAAAGAAGTGGTGAGATCATGCACTTTCTGGGAGAAACTTCTACTTTCCTAAAAATTTTCACTGTCCTGCTTCACCATCCCAGAGTGGCTTGTCCATTTATTCATACAAAGACCAGAGGCAGGGCTGGATGCCTCTTCCTGGGAGCATAAGTCCCCTAAGGTTTAGCAGGGAGAATGAGAAGAAGAAATCTTCCATTGTGGATCAATAAGACAAATGTTAAAGAAACAACTACAATCTGTGGATAAAATGGTAAATCACAAGTAGAAAAGCAGTAACCAAACTAAAGGCTCCTCCAAACACTGCTGCCTCCAACAGCACAGAAAATCAGGCCAGGAAGAGTATTTCAGTTGTTAAGTGCATTTTGAAGAGAGAGAAAGAAAAAAAGGAATTGAATGAAAACCCTGCCCTTGACAGGTCTTGACTTCAAATCATAGATTTGAAATCTATCTCCTGCTCCCTTACTGTCTAGTTTTCTAGACATTAAAAATCGCATTGCATTGACCATTGCTCCATCAGAGTGTCAACCATCACTGTCTTCCCCTTTGCCTGATCTTTATTTTGGCTCCCCATTTTCAACATCATACCTGTCCCTGTTGCTTGGTTTCTTCAGCACAAAAGCATAATGTGAAGGGCTCTGCTGCAGTGAAATCAACTCTCTTGGAGGAGCAGGATTTTGACCTTTTTTCCTATCCACTTTTTATAGACTTGCTTCAAGGTGAGATTTCTACTGTCAAAAGTAGAAACCACTGTAGTCAAAAGTTTTGGCACTGCAAATAGTTCTGTATCTGTACAACTTGGACACTTCTGAAGAGAGGACAGAAATAAAGTAAAATTAAAGCCATGCAGAGAGATTAAAACTGCTGTTCTATCTCACAGTATCATCTCTTTTTTTGGAAGGAGCAAGGAGTTTGCAGAGAGGACCAAGAGCAGGAAGTCTTGGGAAGCATTTGCAAGATAACTCTGTCTCTGACAAGCCAAGGATGTTTTGACTGGAGTAGATGGTACTGTGCCTTTGGTGTGTTTTAGTTGAACCTCCAAGGGCAATTGCCCTTTCAAATGATTTGCATAATATGGTATGGATAAATATTTTCCCCCATTCTCTATCCAAGACACCCTGAGAGGCCAGTGAAGAAGGGAAATTAACTTCTTACAAGCTTTTTAATCATATACTTAGGGAAAGATAACCTAGGCCTGTGAAGAAGAGGAATCTAAGTGAGCACAACAGTGACATCCAGAGGGCAGAGACCAGCAAGCAGAATTTTGCCAAATATGTCAGAAAATAAAATAAAAAAATACCCAACCCACCACTGGAGGTGGGTTTCAGGCCCACTTAATGGTAATCTTCTCACCTCCCACAGGTGTGGCTTTATCTATGTGCCTGATCCCCTGGGGGGAAGCAAGGTATAGGGAACACTTCTTAGACACAAATGACTAACATATCCCTCCTTTTGTAGGGTAAATGAAGATGCATCTTCCTACAACAAATAGAACAGGAGTGCACGCAAGATGCAGCACTACACAAACTTGGTTTATTCTGGAGTAGTCTCAGCCTTCTGAGGTGTCTCAAGAGCTGGAGCAGTGTTATCAATCTGTGCAGATTTGCCACCACTGCTCCAGGTAAACATCCCCTGCTCTTTCGTCTGCCATGCTGTGCATGCTGTGAGCTGTCTTTTTGCAACTCTGGCTGTCCAACGTGGCTTTTTGGTTTCTCCCCATTGCATGAGTTCTCTCCCTGTCTCTCAGTTTTTCAGATGAGCCCCCCCCATCTCACCAACCCCACTTTCTCCCTCACTTCCAAACTTGTTTGCACTAAGGAAACCTCAAGGCCACAGGATCCCTACCATCACGCACGTGACAAGTGGTGTTCCTGCTACCAACAGGAGAAGGGAATTCAGACTCTTCATACATTCAAGACAAAGAATGATGAAGGTTGGGTAGATGTGCAATATATGTTTGACTCGCTCAGGTCAAACTAGAATGGTGTTAGATCAGGGCAGACTTACTGTACATGGCAGCAGGTGAAAAGGTGTAGGCTTGCTCTCCTGCAAGGCAGGGTTGAGCAGGCTGGATTTCACTTGTCTGCAGTCTTAGCAAGGCTTCTATTTGCTCAGGCAGGCATGGAAATCCCAGAGGGGGAGACCATTATCCTATTTACTGAGTCACGATGATTCACTTAGTATTCAGCTTCTATCAGATACAGCACCTCCTGGAGTTTAAGCTAAATCTGTTTCCATCCTGCTGTTATTTCAGTTTCTCACTGGTTTACCCAACTTCTCAGAAACTTCCACTTTTTGAGACAAGAAAATGTAAAGCAAGTCTGGGTGTTTATTTATTTATTGAAGATACATTTGGAGAACCTTATTTTAAGTATAAAGTACAAGGAAACTATGCAGGGGGCATAAAGCATGCAGTATGGTTAAAATCTTTAAGAATTACTTGTCTTGTTTAGAAAAGAGCTTCTACGTCACTGAAGGAAACGTTCTCACCTACTGTGAGAACAACTTAAATTAAAGATACCTTGAAAAATGCCCTTTTTTGAAAATTCAGCCAAGCTGATCTTCCTACCAGGGGACCATGCAGACAGCTCTAATCAAAAAGTTTGCAAAGGGCAAATGCCTCGCTACAGTATAAGTTCCAAGGACAGCAGAGATGCACAGTGTCTGCAACCCTGACCAACTCTGACAGTAACCAAACAGCTGGGAGAAGAGGGTGTGAAGATTGACACCAAAGTGACACAGCCAAGTTCTCCGTAAGGCTGACCTGGAAAAGGAAATCATGCAGAGGGGTGGCTTCCTCTCTCCCCAAAGCCCAGTGGTACAGAAAAACCTATGCTGTGCCCAGGATCAGATAGAGACTGCAGCAGAGCCATTACTCTTTCCTTCCACCCTGGAGATTGCCTCATGCCCCTTAAATTCTCAGTGAGCATCTGACTGCTGCTGTGCATGTCAGATGGACACAGCATATTCAGAGCACAACTTGCAAATGTTTAGGGGGACCTCTGATTTCAGCTGAGTACCAAACCCCGCCCCTTTTGAAGTCAATGAAAATCCCACAGATTTCAATGAGACTTCTATTTCAATCTGTAAGTCCTCTGTAAGATCTCTCCCCCATTCGACTTGGAAATCATGGTTTGAGCTTGGAGACACATTCTGAATTATGATTTTTACTGAGCAAGAGAGACACAGCATTTTAAAAGGATTAAAAGCATATACAGCTGAGCTGTGTTCCAGTCACACTCCTTGAAACAGATGCTACTATCCCATTTTGATATACTCCTCCCAGTTTTCCTTGCACCTCTGAGGAAAGAGGTTTCTCAGGAGCCCTTTAAAGAGTATCAAACATTACAAGCCCCAGGAACATGCTTTCTTAAAAATACTCCACAGTGAGCAGAACTAATTCCAGGAGGAGCAAGTTAGCACCGATAACATATTTCCAAAACATAATTTTTGACAGCTCCAGTGGCATGATCTATTTTTCATGGCAAAACAGCATCTTTAGGGAAGTGACTTTAGCCTCTGCTCATGCAGCTCATACTTCAATGCTCCCCAAAGGCTACGGATCCTGCAGGCTCTCAGGCTTCAGAGCTGGGACAGATGTACCAGCAGAGACTTAAAGTACCTGAGTCCTTGCAAGGGAATGTTAGATTTATGAATAATTCAGGAGCAAAAAGCTATACCAAAGCTTCTTAAGGCAGAGTTGGGACCAAGAAAGTCATAAGATCTGCACCAGCTATAGCTCTCAGCTCTGTGGCAGTACTTTCAGGCACTGTGTCCAGCTCCAACCTGTTGAAGCACAGGTGATGTGAAGCCTCTTCTGAGGGCTTTCAAGCACCACTGTGTACTTGATGAGAAACAGAAGGTGTATACATTATTCCTCAATGAGCCTGGTATTTTCTTGGGCTGCTTTATTTGGCCGTTCCAAAGGACTATTTTCCACAAGTTTTCAAGGAAGAAGCACCTCACATGAATTAGTTGTTTTTTTGTTTTGCCTTTATTTATTTTTTTTTAAACTTGGGATGTGTTAGAACAAATTCTTTTCTTCAGCCAGCTTTAGTCCTGAATGTTCATTCTACCAGTTTTACCACTTCGTTTTGTTTAAACCAGTTCAGAAAAGAAAATATGGAGAGCGTAAAATCACTGCTTTTTGATAAAGTAGGAGAGATTTGGGCATCTCTTCTTATAGTAAATTTTGTGTACGGGGCTACCACCATCATTAGTGAGTGAAAGGAGGAAGAAGAGACAGGAGGAAGAAAAGTGAAGTTAACAGAGCACAAGGCAATTTACAGGGTGGAGGGAAGGAGTGATGGTTCTGCTGCAGGTTCCATCTTATCCTGGGCACAACATGCGTTTTTCTGTAGCACTGGGCTTTGGGGAAAGAATAAGTAGTGCAGACTGCTGAGTCCTTTCCAGAACTAAAAAGCTGTATGCCACAAGTGTCAGCAAGTTCCCTGAGTGGTGACTGTTCTGGATTTGGCTGTGATAAACAGGAAAGATGTGTAGCAAAGTGGATTGGAAAAGCTGCTTCAGTGAAAGTAAGTGTGAAACTGGCAAACTTTACAGAAATGAAGGAGGCATTTGCCTGTTCTGCACTTATTTAACTCATCTTATTGAGCCTCAGGAAAGCTGTAAAAACTTTAACCAATGAAGAGGAAAGTATAACCACACACTTTCTGTAGCTGCACAAAGAACTCTTTAAATGAGATTTCTAAAAAGTTAAACAGAATTAAGCAGAAGATATAACATGCAGAACATATCAATAACAGGTCTAAAATATTCACACAGGCATGTGGGAACAAATCATTAAAAGTCACAAGAGAGAGCAAAAGAGATGAAATAAAATTCAATAACATTTAAAGTTTGAGAAAGGGAGGAATTATATCCAGAAAAGGCTGAACTTATCATGCCTTCTTTGCTTCATTCTTTACAGGAAAGTGGAATAATATCTAGATACCTATTCATTGTTTAACATCTCCTTTCTCCATCTGGTCTGTGTTCCCTCCTCTAATTACCTGAGTTGCTTGATGGCATTTACCCAGGAGTGAACACAGCTAACACCCTGAACAGTCCTGAGGAACTTTGGAGGATGGGAAAGGTCCCACAGCAGTGGCTATGATGCTTGCTCTTCCCATCAAGATATAGTAAAAAAATGCAAAAATAGAAGCACCTGTAAAATTACAAATTAATCACCTGAATTGTGATGGAAGAAAGACCAAGTACAGATCTACTGGAACTACTATATGCTACTGACTTGAGTGACAGACTAGCAAATAAACTTCCAAAGAGTGCAAACCAAAGCTTAATCCTGTTTAAGGGCAGGATTAAAAATCAGAGTGCTTCTCCCGTTTATCAAGCTCAGTCTCAAGTCAACAAACTGGAACTGATTGCAAGAAGTGCAGAACAGCACACCAGAGTGAGAAAGAAAGGGGATGAACTCTGCTCAAATGAAAGGGGAGGGCTCCTCTGGTCTGCATTGTTACAGTGGATGGGCACAGGAGCTGTACCAAGCATATTGATACCAACTGAAAAGGCATCAACAAAATGCTGTTGTTGGAAGAGAAGAAGGTAGATTCCATTTAGGTACATGAGATGAAAAAATAATTTACAAATTAGGGGAGGTAATTATTCCTCTACTCAGCACTGGAGGATCACAATCAATAACGTGTCTGCTCTTAGAGAAATTGCACTTAATAAAATGTGGGAAACAGTAGAAAAGTCCAAACTGGAGCAACATTAATGATCAAAGGCTCAGAAACATTATTTGTAAGGAAAAGATGAAATAGCTGAATTTTTTTAATGTCCAGAGGAAAAGAAGAGGAGAATGAAAATAAGAGGAGTCTCCAAACATAAAAAGAGATTTTATCAAAAGAGACAGCAATTGATAAATTATACTCCGTGTCCACACGGGGAAGAAAGGCATTTAGCTGAACTTCTTCTTACAAAACAGCACTATTTCTGTAAAAATGATGGACATCTATCAGGGATTACACAGGTAAAGCTAATGCCATCTCAGTGCAGGGCAGCAGGCCTCTTGACATCTCTTTTGGAGACTGATTTCTTTTGATTACATTATTTTATCCATCTTCAGTTATTTATTCTAAGTGCCCACACTACAACTGCCAATAACAAAAGCAAAGCTCCCTTCCCTTTGAAACCACTTTTCTCCACTGTATTATTGTGCATAATGACCATATCATTAGGAGTCAGCAGGACTAAAGGTTTTCTCTAGTTTAGTTCCCAAGCATTAAAGAAACAGAGAGGATAAATGTAGCATAGCTGTTGCTTCTGCTAATGAGGGGGAAGGAAAAGGTCAGCATCAATACAGAGGGAAAATGCTCTACATGAAGTGTCAGGATAAAAGCAAATGTTAAAGGCAGAAATGTAGATAACCAAAGTTCCTTAGCAACCCAGAGTGACAACCACTACAGAGACATAGAGTAGCTCACCAGGAGAGATATTTGTTTCACTGAAATTCATGATACTGTCTATCCATGCTTATTAGTTAGTGATTTTAATTTCTTCACATTAAATACACATTCAGATTTTCTGGATTCCTTTATTAATTGAGGTATTTATGGAGCTATATTGAAACTATTTAACCTAATGAAGAGGTTATAGTGACTATAACACAGAACAGTCCTTCACCATTTCCTACAGCTCAGTGCAAAAATGTTGTAAGGTTCTCTTTCTCCACCCTCTCTCAGCAATGGATATGCTCTAAACATGACATTTCCTCCCCTTCAAAAATCTGTGAGTTTTCTCCATTAAACAGAAGAAACTTCTTGTGCTTGGGAACAGAGTAGGGAATCACCAAACCTAGACTTTTCTGAGCTGTGGAAGAGTAGGCTCAGTGATGCCCAGCTATTGAAGCAAAAAATTATTAAGCCCAAAAGTGGTTTGGACAGGGTTTGGAGAAGGTTCTGAAAGGATTGATTTAAGGAATTCTGAAGAGCGAAAGATGGGTTGGAAGGAGGAAGGCAGCTACCAGGAGGATGGTGAGCCAAATGAGAACAGAGTAGGTCAGCAGGACTGAGTCACACCATGTACAAAACAGTGAGGGCATTACAGATGGGTAGCAGGCTATCTCAGTTATCTCCCTACAAGCATTCTTTTTTTCTTGATAGATAGATTTAGGAGGTCAGGATTGGAAAAAGAGTGGTCTTTGCCCCTCACCAACCTCTCTGGACACCTCACACTAAGAGTAAATAACAGTGGATTTACTATGAAGCCTGCATGGACAGGGAGTCCAATTTTGTGCTGTTAACTACGCTATAGAGAAATAGGCATTGACCTTTAGTCCCATCCCACTGCCATCCCAAATCTGACCCAGATGATGAAAACCAAGAGACACAATTATTTGGGAACTGAAGGTCAGGACACAGAGGCATCTGTCCGTGGCCAGAAATCAAGTGTTCTCTGAAGAGCTCTCAATACAGCCCTGCATTGGCTGCTGACACCGATCCACTACTAGGAGCACTTCAGCACCCTTGACTTTGGAGGCAGATGTGGCTTCTGTGAGCATAAACAAGAGCTGTATTATTTCTCTGTTGAGGACTCTCCTAAATAGTTACAATGCAGAACAGTGGCTTAATTACATAGTGTGAATGTGGCAGGTTACCAAATACTAAGACTGTGGAATTAATAGGTTGTTTTTGTCAGCTTGGTGCTGAAATACACAATGTGACTGATTGGACCAAAATGCTTCCTTTCATGTTTTTGTCATGTGCCTATTCTGCAAGGCAGGTAAGGGTGGATGGGATTTGGAAAAACTAACAAGAGATACTCTGAAAGGTTAGATGTCAAATATCCTGTCTTACACTTGCCAAATTTAACAATGGACTATTTTAAATTTTGGATCCTGCATTTAATATATAACTACTTTTTTTCTTTACCTCTTGAAATTTTTTCATTGCAGAAGACTTGAAAAGATCTTAGCTCAGCTGGTGAGAGCATGGTGCTAATAACACCAAGGTTATGGGTCCAATCCCCGTATAGGACATTCACTTAAGAGTTGGACTTGATGATCCTTGTGGGTCCTTTTCAACACAGAATATTCTGTGGAATCTTGTATGGGATGGATGTGTGTGTGTGTGAGAGAGAGAGAGAGAGAGAGAAAGATATTTTTATAGAGGAAACTGTAAGAGAGTGATTTTTCATTTCCCCACATTAAAGAAGAAAAATCCTACTATCATGTTTTAATAAGTAAAAAGAGGTGTTTGAGCACACCTAGTATTCCATCATCCTGACTCAAAACATTACTTGATAGAGCAAAACTAATATTCACTAGAGCAGACCAGAACGTAATAATCTTCTTCTGGAAACTGCTGATGCGATGTAACCAAAATGGTTTCTGGCCCGTGTTCATCCTTTCAAACCTTCCCCATGAAAAGAAAAGCAGCTCAGCCTGCTCCCTGTCCATGACACCATGTCACAAGGCAGCCAGCTCCCACACCATTTGTGTCCTTTTTGTAGCTGACAGTTTCCAGGCCACAGGGATTTCAGCAGCCTTTCAGAAATGTCTGCAATAAGCACTGTCATGTGTCAGACCCAAGCTACCAACAAAAAACAGTTCTCTTTGAATAGGGTCATGTTAAGGAACCTTGAAGGTGCCCTGCATGATGATTAAGAAGGACTCTGAGGTACAAATAGTTCCAGAAGTGATGAGCTTTCAAATCAAATGTAAATGAATAATACAAACAAGTTACAGTGAACATTAAGAGGAGTAGTTGTGTGGGGTGGCCCGTCTGTGTACTTGTCCTCTGCCAGAAGATGGTCAGTTTCATTTGCATCATTTCTAATGATGAAATTACACCACTTGGCAAAACACCAAAATGTCTCCTGGTTGTTCTTCTGCAAACCAAGTTCTGATTCAACTACACTATTTCAGAACAAGGCAGCATTTTTCAGTGTTATCATCATGTCATTCATGGAGAACTATTCAGATATTAAGACTCAAAACAGTTTCATAGCTACAACACAGAATCTTCACAAACAAATATGGAAAAAAAAAAAAAAGGTACATTTGTTATCTGGATAAAAGGGCATCAACAAGCACGTCTAAATTCTTGCTTGCTCAACTGAGTCACAAGCTTAGAAATCTGTTTGACCCCGTACAGGCCATTCACTTAAGAGTTGGACTTGATGATCCTTGTGGGTCTCTTCCAATTCAGAATATTGTGTGATTTAAAAGCAATCTGTGATTTAAATTAAATATGGTTCTTGAAACACTACCTCCAACAAAAACAAACAAACAAATTATATATACATATACACACACATATATACACATATATGTAAAAGAGACAAACCCCACCTCCCGCACGCCCCATAGCAATAAAGACATCAAACTGCAGATGAGAGACATTCAATACGGAGGACTGGAGTGGACATTAAATGGAATGACTGCAACTAGATAAGATCTGTGCAGCACAAGAAGTCAACATCAGCATGGAATCTCTGCGTGAGGTCACCTCCTCCTGGGAGAAAGGGAGAACAGTTGTCTCTGCCAACACCAGGAGAAGGTCTTGGAAGAACATGGGAGGGACCATGTCAGAGCACAAGCTCAGGAGGATGTCCTGAGGCAACATGACCAAGTGTACATCAAACATGCAGTTCCCGGTGTCTTGGTACAACTCAGGTATTCCACTACACAGAAATCAGCATTGCAGAATCACAGAATATGCCGAGTTGGAAGGGACCCACAAGGATCATTGAGTCTAGCTCTTGGCCCCGCACATGACCATCCCAGGAGTCACACCATGTGCCGCAGAGTATTGTCCAAACTCTGCTTGAACTCCAGCAGGCTTGGTGCTGGGACTACTTCCCTGGGGAGCCTGTTCCAGTGCCCAACCACTCTCTGGGTGAAGAACCTTTTTCTAATATTCAACCTAAACCTCTCCCGATACAATTTCAGGCCATTCCCTCAGGTCCTGTCACTGGTGACCACAGAGAAGAGATCAGTGCCCATCCCTCCTCTTACTCTCTAAAGGAAGTTGCAGACTGCTATGAGGTCCCCTCAGTCTCCTCTTCTCCAGGCTGAACAAAATAAGTAACCTCAGCTGCTCCTCATATGGCTTCCTCTGAAGGCCCTGCACCATCTTTGTTGCCCTCCTTTGGATGCTCTCTAAGGGCTTAATATCTTTCTTATATTGTGGCATCCAAAACTGCACACAATATCCAAGGTGAGGCCACACCAGTGCAGAGCAGAGCGGGACAATCCCCTCCCTCGACTGGCTGGCGATGCTTTGCCTGATGTCCCCCCACCCCCAAGGACATGGTTGGCCCTCCTGGCTGCCAGGACACTGCTGACTAATATTCAACTTGACATCCACCAGGACCCCCAGGTCCCTTTCTGTGGTACTGCTTTCCAGCATCTCATTCCCAGTCTGTTCAAACATCCAGGGTTGCCCCATCCAAGGTGTTTTGTCACCCAGCCTCTCCCAGTGCTGGCAATCTGCCTATGTACTGCTCCAGCTGCCTGTACTGCCTCTGACACTCCTGCTTGACAGGACACAAGCACTTTCCCCACGTGCTGCTGTCTCACTGCCAAAGAACAATCCCGTTGCTGTCAGGTGTTTCCCAAGATGGACACAGGTTCCAGGACAGCCAGGATGTGTGCAGCACCAGGCCCACAGCCTAGCAAGGACAAAAAAAATTAGGCATGCCACCATAAACCATACACAGTGGTATATAAAGGGGAAATCTAATTTCCGGCTGTTTATCTGTGTATCCTGCCAAACTTGGGGTAGCAGAGCGCAGCCAGTTGGATCCAGACAAGGGTAATGGAAGCTCTTCTGTGTTTAGATGCTGGCTGAGCAAGAAGCAAGGGCTGGAAATACAGCTGCTATTCTTATCTTTCTGAGCACAGACCTGTGCTTCCAGAAGAGTGTTTAAGTTTGTGCTGAGATGCAGCATAGTTAACTGCTGACAAAACTACAGCTGTCAAGGGTAACAGGACTGGTTTCTCCCTGCAGGCTCGATGCTGTTTAGTAAAAACAAACTGAACAGCTTTAACCCTTTCAGTCCATAATATATACCGGTACATGATTCACATCTTGCTCACCGCCTCTCTGAGTTAAAATTCTCCTGTCTCTGGCTGCTACACAACTTCAGCCATCAGAGCACTCCAAGTCTCCTGAAAAAAGTGGCATAGCACCAAGGGCCTCAGAGACCTCTGGATCCAAAGAGGACAGACAAACAAGCTGACCTTCAAGAGGAGGTAATGCGGTGGCCTTTGCAAAATTGCAGAGCTACATATTTGGAGTGTTAGCCAACTTGTCTTTGATCCCAGAGCAGATAAGATGACACAAAGACATGATTTCTGAGTATTCTAGGCACTTAGGATGGCAAAAACAAACAAGCAAACAAAAACCCCTCCTTTGCACTGCCACAGAAATTAAATTATTTTCTTTGACAATCTATTTAACTCATTACTATTCCTTATTTCAACTGATGTGCTAGATGAGTCACTACCATGGCTTGCCATCAAAGCCTATAATAATCAAGAAAGGGTTGTTTTCAAGAGCATCACAGTATCTGCTCATATGAGTAGGAGGGAGGGGCTTTTTTCTTTCAAAAGTGGTAACATAATTCTTCCACAACAGACTCTCCTTTCACTGGGAAAAGATTTTTGAGCATCAGCAAATGGAAAGTAACTCATGTAACTCATATTGCATATAGCTTGATATACCTTGCCTATTTACCTAAAACCTTGTAGTGCCAGGGCTAAAGGAGTTCTGAAAATCACCAGTCAGGTGATGTATCAGTATCAGTCAAATGGAAGGGACTGACCACATACCAAGAAAGGAAAAAGACAAGTTTGGGAAAAAGCATTTACATGGTAGCTACATAGTTGAGTGCCTATCTTGTTAATAAATATATAAAAAATAAATTTCTCTATTGTTTCTCTAAGACAAAAAGAAGCTATATCCACATTTCTGGCATTCAGATGTGTACACAGTCCATTTGAAACAGTGAGCTTAACTGACAAGGTGGCTACATGTGCAAACCCAGCAACTTGTCTTTGCCATGGAAGTGCATTTGGCCATAGCCATTTGAATACTGTAACTGTCAAGCTTTGCCATTACAAACACTGACAAAAAAAGTAACCTCTATCACCTGCTGCACTTGAGGTCAATTACAAAAACTCATGGCTTCAGTTACTTAGTCATAATCTTTAAAACTTGACTGCAACTTTTACACCAGGACCAAAGCAAAGTACAAGTCTGATAGACCAGTATCAATTGCAGGTTTGAGAAAATCAGCATCCCTGGGATATGAAAGGACAAAGGCCTTTTCTGATAAAAACTCACATGACATTGGCCATAAAAACCCAGTGCCTGCAGGTCTTTGGAGGACTGTAACCAAAACCAGCCCTCAATGCACCTGTGAAGCGCAGCAGTATCACCTCCTTGCTACAGCTATTCATAAGTACTCTTGTCTGGCTCCAAGGGTGTGAATCTGACCCACTTACAGTGAGATCACTTTTTTGTAATGCATGTCTTATATCCATCACTTAATATTGTTTGACTAAGTCTCCTGCCCCAGCCTGTCTCTAGCAGCTTCTAGAAAATACATTTAGATGGGCAGACAGGAAGTCATTACTCATTAACAGAATTATCCCCAAATATTTGAGTTCAGTTACATCAAAGGCTGAAAGTTTTCAACTACCATTTTCCAACAGCAAAATTGCATTAAGGAATTCTATGGTATAGCTTTTGAAAGTGGTGTCTGTCAGACTTTGATAGCACTGGATCCTTATCAAGGCAATTTTTTCAAGCCAGCTTTATGCACTGGTGTTGACCACTTTTAATTATATGTTCTGTCTGCTCTGCTATGCACTGCAACACAAACATTCAGTGAGATGGTGCATTTCAGATGCCACTGCACCTTGTTCATTTCACAGTGTGGGCAAGTATCTGCGTGGGGTCTGCACAAGTACTGGAGGGAAGGTTAGGAGCTGCAAGACCCTGCCTGTATTCTGCAAGCAGCTCCTGCTCACAGACACAGGAAGGAAAGGAATACAGGCTGTCCTCGAGGAAGATCTTTACAACCCCTGAAAAGAGCTAGGGAGAAAAATGTCATATGTAAAATATCACCATTGCTGTCTGACATTTGAGGTGAGTCTCACAGGCAAACAGGAAATAATACTGCTACCCAAAACATAATTTTTAAATCGCAGTTGCCAGTTATTGCAGCATTTATCTGGGACCCACCTGTAGCTCTCAAAAGACTGTTTGTACCAGCTCCTTGACATTATCAACTTGTGTTATTTGCTGCCTCCTGAAATGTCAGCTGCCTAACCTTTCAAGGCTGCTCTCACACAGAGTCTACTTTTCCAAAACTCATTAAATACGGCAAAGACCTACAGTCCTGTGTAAATCTTGCTGTTAAGCCAAGCTGCAAAGGGAACACGAAGATGTTTGAACCATCTCCTGCTTTGGGCAATTCCCATTCCTTGATGCAGAGGTCTGCCCTCATTGTTGAGAAAGGGATTGTTTTTCCTTTTTAATAGTATAGACAGTGGTACTTGCAACAAGCCCTTTTTTTTTTTTTTCTTTTTTTAACAAACATATTGCAATCATAAGTACTCCCTTGCTACCAGAGAGAAAATCCTCAGCAAAAGTCAGCTCAAGGCTCAAGATTTGGGTTTCCCAATTTCCTCTGAGCTGTGCCTGTTGTTTAGAATAATCTCCATGTGGAAGGCCTGACACACTGGGCACTCTGCGATCTGTCTAGGAAGCTGCAGGACTGCTGCTACATCATCAGACAGGTCAGTATTAACAGCAAATGTTAAATATTAAATTCCAGATACTATGCAGTATTACCTTTCTGAAGGGAAAAGTAAACCAAGGTTTGGTGTTGTACCTCTGGGATTGATTGAAAATAAACAAAACACAACAACAAAAGACTTCTTGTCTACCAACCAGTGAGTTTAGCTACAAATAAAGTTATGTGTGTTGAAATTGGTGATTATTCCATCATAAGGTTGTCACACATAGGATGATGAAAAGTTTATAATAAAAAGCCTGGGCAAAAAAACGTGCTCTTCCTTCCAACACATTTAAGAAATGTTCTCTTAAAAAGGCAAGGCATGAATTACTAAATTTCAGGTTATTTCCTATAACTCATAAAGTGCAGGTCAAAAGTTACCTCATTTGTCAGTTGTGCATCAACTAATAGACAAGTTGCCGGAGGAACTTCAAAATGTTGTCTCTCTTTTGTTCCTTTTCACAACCTTATATTCTTTATCAAAATGTTTAAGAAGAGAGGCTGAGGACTCGAGGAACTGAATTTTGTACCTGACCTCCTCTCATGTCCTTCATCAATGGAACTGGACCGCAAATAAATTTTGGTTTTCAATGGATGTGAGTCTCACACTGGGCTTTCAGGCAGACTTTACAGATAATGCAGCAACATTATTTTGATCTTTTGCTTCACAGGGATACATCAGTGTACACTAAACAGCCTAAAACCTAACTCTGATTCCTCTAATGAACAGACTAAGGTGTTTGAGTGCTAGTCAGAAGTTGTTTTGTGCAGTCTGAGAAAAGACAGGTCAGTGGTGGACATGGGATTAGGGTATCCACTTGCATGGGGAAATACAGCAGAAGCATCTCATTCTAGTCAGCATGGTAGTTTGGACATAATCTTTCCTGCAAGCCTACCAAGAGAAGATAGGGCTTTGGCTGACCATCTTTTGTTTTCATCACCAGTGTGACAGTCCGGGTTGGTGGCAATGGGGTGGTTTTAAAACCCTGTCTGAGATCTTCAGAGACTGCTATTATTGCTAAAACTGCTGATAACCACAGCATGGGTGGCTCTATCAATGCTCAGCAGAAACAGATCAGGTGGCACCTGGTTAGCTCATTGCTGGATAGCAAATGCCTAATGAGACAATTGAACATCCAAGGCATCTAAGCACCCTAGGGGAGCTGAGACTAACCCAGGTGATTTTGCCAGATCGTAGTTCACATTATCAGCCAGTGCAGGAAATCAAAGTGATCAGTAACCTCTAGTAGCAGAGGACAGGAAGAGACATGCAGTGTGGTCAACCTTTGGAGCAAGGTACAGATATAGGTAACTCCAGGGAAGGACACCTCTCCACAGCCTCAGCTCAGAGCTGCTCACCCTCGGCTGTCTGAAACTGAAGTGATTATAGAGAGAGCACTGTCACCAGCAGAGCTGGGCTGTGGCAAAGGGGGATGCTATCCTCAACTTAGAAGATAAGTTTATTTTGCAGGCATCTTCAGGCCAAATCTTAACAGCTCTTTCAGCCCTCAGCTCTCCAGAAGACGCAAGAGTCAGTGCCCATTCTGAGCTGAGAGTCTGCATGCCCAGTGGAGCAACACTGTGGTTTTCTCTCCCATTCCCTTCCCTCTCAGAGGAAACAGACTCTAGCTTAATGAGAACTTCTTAGCAGCAAATAAATTCCTTTCATAAGCTATTTTTTCATTATGGTTGTCCCCATGTAACTTATCTAGGTTTTACCAAGTCGATCCTGAAGGGGTTTGCTCCATAATGAAGAGTTATGCCCCATGAAAGCGCAGGCTTAAAACTGTACCCCCAGCTCATATTTGCATAATCACCTCAATGGTTAGAAACGCCATTAAAACAGTTCAACATTAGGATTTCATAGATGCCATGGGGGCAGTTCAGCATCTCCCAGTAAATTGGGTTAAGTGAAAACACACCCACATCACCTCTTGAGCAATAAAAAAATTGAAAAATCCCACAGTCAACAAAAAAATCCAAACCACCACCACTATCTTCCTCTTTCTCCCCCCACCCCTTCACCTTCATGATTCAATTTTATTGAGGTTGGCTGTGAGGGATTAAAAAAAACCAACCAACCAACCAAACAAACAAAAACCACCAAAAAACTCAAGCCTTCAGAGAGCCTAAACCAAGTTGTCGGATTTACAAATGTAGCAGAAAGCTCAAAGCCCTGCAGCAAAGCAAGTGAGCTGGCATCTCCAGAGCTGGAGTGAGGAGAGCACACTGAAGCACAGAGGTCTGGCCTGTCCCTAGTCTTGCACAAGAGATGATAACCAGATTTGCCAGCACCTTCCTTGCTAACAGGCTCACAGCTGTGCATGGAAGCTCTCTCTTTCCAGGACTAAGACCTTTGCTAGAGGCAAGGAAATTCTGCAAGGATTGCAGCCTGATCACAGAGCCATAGCCAAAAAGCAAGTCACTTCTTTCTTCCTTTGGTTTCTTTTCATCGGTGTAATTTATTATTTATTTTTATGTTATTTTAGGGTACACTGTAGTGCAGCCAAAGGCTCTGCTAAGGTGAAAAAAGCAAGCCTATGTTATATTTCCTGAGCCTGATCAGCACAGCACAGACTGTTAGGTAAGAATTATTATGGCATCTGAAAGGGTTGGGCAGCAGTTAACACACATTTTGTACTATAGGTGAAGGGGGAATCAGCAAATGTAGTTTATGAGAAACATCTGTTGGAACCTGATAATAAAAATTTATTAATAAAGTCAATACAGGTGGTGTTTTGTTGGGTTCTTCTCCACCCTTCCAAGACTTGGAGATGTTGCAGCTTTAGTACCAGATGTCTTCATAAATTTTAATAATGTTCATAATAACTAAGCCAGATTCATGGAGCTGCATTCCATGAAATATTTTAATATAACAAAAAATATCCCCATCCCCATACCCAACACTTTGTAGCAATTTACACTGACAGCTAGAAGAACCTATTCAGACTAAAATTCAGCAACAACAGTTGAGATAACACCAGCTATTTCATGAACTTCAGGAAAAAGAAAGATTTCCTGTCTGCTAATAAAAACTTCCATGGCGTCATTAGAGGTAACCAAGATATAGATCATGACAGAAAATATTAGGATTTGAATATACTTAGTATTTTTGTTTTGAATATAATTTCCAGGCATGCAGAAGCACCTTAACCATCACTATTTCTGAAGAAAAATGTCTTTGAAGAAAAGGAAGACTCTCTTAGAATCCAGGTGGGGGGGCAGAGGTTGAGGGGCTCCTACTCAGCACAGACACAGCTTCATAACAAAAGCCACAGGGCAAAGCACAGGGCTTAAAAGCATCACTTTTCTAGGATACTCTGGAAGCACCAAAGTCAAAATATTCTTCTCCATCCCCTTGTGTATTTTTACAAGAGAACAAAAAGTTGTTTATTATTAGATCGTGAATGCTCTTGAATAAGGCTCATCAGGGAAATACTGTTCTGTTAGAAGAGTAATATGGGCTAATCAGTGCAATAATGGTTTTAAATTAGGAAATGCATGTTCCTGACTTGAGCACAAGTTTATTGCATGATCTGAAGTAACTTGTTCCTTGCCTCATTTTTAGAGAATCCTGGAAAAATACATGTAAGTTCTTTGGATATCTGGCAGTTCAACCTCCTGTTCAAAGCAAGGCTATTTTCAAAGTTGGACCAGGTTGTACAGAGCTCGGTGCAGCTGAGTTTTGAAGGTTCCCAGGGAGAGTTCCTGGGAGCCCTCTGAGCACCTGTTCCTGTGCTCAAGAAGTTCATTACAATAGAAGAGGTTTCCTCCAAACAAAATTTTCCTTTCTGCAGTTTGTGACAATTGCTCCATGTCCTTTTGTTCTGCACCTTGAGAAGAGCCTGGCTGCATCTCCTTTCCAGTACCCCATCAGGCACTGGGACATCAATTAGCCACTTACCTAATTTCTCTTCTTCAGGCTGAACTAGACCCTATCCCTCAGTCTCTCCCTGTATATCCCATGCAACAGGCTCTGGACAAATTAGCCACACTGCTGGGCTCTCCCTTGTGCTGGTATGAGGATATTGCTGCAAAACTCTGCTTAGTAGTTCACCAGCTGTACTGAGTTATGCAAGAGAACTTAAACTATCAAGAGCCCAGGAAATCTGAAAGCCTCATAGACAAAAGCCTCATTAAACATGCTCAATCTCCATATTTCTTTACTCCAAGTAGCATTCTCTAATATTTGCATGATTTGTGGGTGTGTTGCAAATCAGTCCGTTCTCCCAGCCTGAAGCTACAAGGACACAGATCTGAAGCTATCAGAGCAATGGATCTGAACTCTCACTGGAAAAAGCAGCTTTTAATTGTTGTGTTGGATTCAGGACCTGTTTACAGAACCCATTTATGATACAATGGGTACATGTATGAGGCATCTATGCCTATGGCCACCTCAATTATTGTTTTGTACTTGAAGAAGATTTATTCAAGGGGCCATTTACCAATAGATGGCAAGCACTGTGTTAAGAATTTCCCCTTAGTTTTGCTACCAACTAGCCCAGGCAAAGAATCCAGATGTAGCTGTACCATTTTTGAGCAGCAAATTTGCTTAAAGCTAATAAAATGGCAGTGCTTTGCACAGGGCTGAAACAGATTTCCATCACTTGTGTAACTAGCCATACTCTAGAGTTTGGGCAAAACACAGATATTTAAGCAGCAGTTTCTATGACTACCATCATTCTGCTCCTTATCCCTGAAGGATTAGCCAGGGATTCTCTTTAATGGGTGTTAAGAAGGGAAAGTCTCGATGGCATACTATTACTTGCGATATGGCAGGTGTTAGGAGCGTGGTGAATCATTTTTAAAGGACACTACTTGTTTTGGCCTCTATTTTGGCCAAGTATATTTGTGCTTTTGGCTCATGACTGGTCATTTACCATCCTGCAAACAGATTTCCAGAGAGCAAAAAGAGAGCAGAGTCCAGAGATGCAGCCTAAAGGTATTTCAGTACATTATGTGTCTTCACCTCCTCAGGAACAGAGGGAAAAGGTCAGCAAGCTGAGGACTTGACACCTAAGACTCTACTTACAAGAGCTTTAATTTTAGTAAGTTTGGGACAGTGGCTGGAAGGGACAGAGGAGATTTCCTTTAAGAATTAGAGGACCATGAAAAAATTAATTTATCTCTAACAATTTTGCTTTTAAGACTGCATCTGTGACAAGAGGGAGCTGGTTCCAAGGTTCCAATGGGATCATTCTCTGTAGAACTGATGGAAAAAGAAGCTTCCTTCTCCCTGAGAAAATGCATGGACTTCAAAGTGTGTTTGCATTCCAAAAACACTAAAAAGAAAATATCTTGCAAACTTTCAGAAGAAGAAATATTTTTGCTCAAATGTTATTAAAAAGACTACTTGAACACTTATATAGTTTTAGTTTTGATACAGAATTTTAGAAATCAGAACACTGATATCCAACACTAGAAATCCAATGTGGGGTTTTTTTGGTTTTTTTTTTTTTTTTTTTTTTTTTAGACTTTATTTTGCAGACAAAGCACCTTTAAAGAATGGGTGAGCACTGAGCTGAACCTGAATTCTGGGTCAAACCCTGGGCAAGACTTCATTCTCTGCACAGCTGAATTTGAAAGGCTTAGGAGGAGCTTCTCTCCCTTATAGCAAGAAAAGAATCAAGAACGATAGATGATAAGTAAGAAGAGCAAAAGAATTCACCATGTACCCAAGTATTAGGTGACTTTTGCTACCAGCATTGTACAACTGCTGCTAGAATTTCTGTAGCTCCCTGAAATCTGAGGGAGAGACTAATGACATTTCAAACTACTAAGAAGGAACTCGGGGTTCTTTCTCTTAGGTTATATGAGTAGAAACACACAGGAGATTAACTCACATTAAACTAGTTGCAGTCGTTCTATAGCTCATTAAAAAAAACATACAACAAAAACCACCCACCAAAAACTGATCACACTACAAATTCCAGAATACTAGATCTTTACAATATCACGAGCAGTTGTGTATTTTGGAGAGTTTAGAAGCACTGCAGGAACTTCATATGTGTTTGGAACATTTAGTTACACTTTACATAATTACCCACTAAATACATTTCTGTAGCAGGTACATTAGTATAGTCACAGTGGCAGATACTATAACAGCTTTCAGAGCTTGCCAGAAGGCAGACCTGGCGTACTCAAGACAGACGAGTTCCTGGGGACAAAATGTTCCCTCTTGTTCTGTGTATGGCAAGGCAGAAATGAGTTTTTAGGAAAAGCCTCTATCTTCTAGATTGTTACTATGCAAAGAACAATACAGTTTTCTTATGTCAGTGAGCCCCCACCCACCCTCCCGAACATTGTCAGAGAGATACACGCAAGGCATAGAAAGGCTGTAGGGCAAGGCACCCAGTCTCCCAGTGTAACAAAAAAATGTGCAAAACAAAGATTTCATCTCAGAGCTCCAGTAACTTAGATGAGTAGGTTTAATTAAGTTTAACCATCTCTTAAATTTCCCTGTGCTTAAATACAAAATGGGTGCTTACAGTAACCTCTGGAGGCCCAGAGATGGCCCCCTCTGCTTTTTTTTTTTATTACACCTTTAAGAAGCTTAGATGACTATAGCCCCCCCTGCCCAACACGGGCAATAAAACATATTAATCTCTCAAGCAATTTAAGACAAGTGATGGATGGTAGATGAACCCAATATTTATGTCACTGTTAAACAGATTTGGAGAGGCAGAGTGTACCTCTGGTGGCAGGCTGCATCTCTAACAGGATAAACTTCAGCATGCTAATTGTCAGAGAGTACAAATTGGCTGATGGTGTGGGCCTGGAGGTCCAGGGCAATAGACTGAATGAAACAAATTTCTGTGTAACTGTCCAAAGAGATTTGGACTGAAATCTTTAATCACAGTTTTAATGTCAGAATTCTGCAGGATTCTGCTTTCTGTCATTATTGGTTCACCAGTTCTGTGCTGGCTTTTGCTTCCAAGTATTGGAGATGGCTCTTGGTTTGGTTTCTGTGATGCAATACCTTTAGGTGCTTATGCCTGCCATTAGGAAACGAAAGGTGGAGAAGTCATAAACACAGAGAGAAGAACGAAAATTCATGACATTTTTGTGATGCTCCAGAAAATCCTCCTTTCCAGTGAAAGTGGGGGGAGGGAAATGACAGGGAAAAAACATTCAGTCTCCTGCTTCTAGGGAGTAAGAGGCAGATACAGGCTCTGTCAAATCCAGAAGCAGAAACATCCTTTTGGTGGCTAGTGGATGGATGATTGCAGCTACAGCCAACATAGTACTTGCAACTAAATCACCTCAGTGCTTTGCCCTGACTTGCAGTGTCTGCACAAACAGCAGATGGATGGACACTCCAGCTGTCTCTTTTAGAGTTTCTTTTGCATGCTGTGGAATGAAACATTTTGGAAACAGAAGCTTCTTCACAATAGCAAAGTCTCCATTTGCCTTTACAAATTCTTTCCTTTCTATAAAGTTGTGTCTTAGAGGAACAGTAAGCAGTATGAAACCTGAACAAGGTCACAAGGCCTTATGTTTTAGCAAACCAATTCACACTGGATAAACAAAACTTATGGCTTATATGCACACCAGAAAATAGCTATCTAATTTCCTACCTTCCCCTTTCTTCCCGCTCACTAGCACATTTTTGATGAAAAGATATAAAGCCCACTGCATTTGTATTCTCCTGCAATGAAATTTGGCTATCTTGTCTTAAGAAGCTTATTCTTCAAGCTGCTAACACCATTCATGATATTCCTTTAATTTTACAGTACTTCAGAGAACATTGCTGTAGTGCCAGACACAATTGTCACAGTGCTATTTAGTTGCCAGCTGGGGTTAAACCATCACAAAATACCTAAAAATATACATCTCTCCTCACATTCCTGCTCTCTTCTCTACACTGAAAACACCTATATATTTGTTTTCCAGTACCAATGTTATCACACTGAGATGTTACTGTGAAATACTTCTTTTTAAGGAACATTTTCCTTCATATCAGGCTGGCCTTGGGTAAAAGGTAACTTGTTCCCCAACAGCTAGAAGCAGTAGCAACTCTTACAAATGCAACCTCCACACATGCACATACAACTTGACCATTTTTTTCCCCTAAACAGATACTCTCTTGTCAAGACAGAGGGTCTCAAGACATTATCAGTGAATAATGAATCTTTATTCTGTGTCACAATATTCTAGGCAATGATAGTCAAGATGATGACAAAATGGACCCTTTTAACCCCCATTTTGGGCCGCATTTTCTATATATTGTAGAAGAAAATTCTTGCACATTTCTTGTCTTTCAACAAGACAGACTGTGGCAAATTGGAGCCCCTTTGCAAAATACATTACTGAAAGGTGATTTATTTGTTCTAATACTGATTAGTTCAGTATCCATAACTGCCATTATTATATTTATGTAATCTGTGGACATCTTCTGGCATCTCTGGGTTGACAGGAAAATAGAATTTGTCTTCTGTAGTGTAAGTTTATAGGTAAGAACAAGTATAATGCAATTTTAGACAACATTCACTTCTAACGGCAAACTAATCAGACAGAAAGTTTTATATCTGTTTCTTCTTAGTAAAGCACTCCAGGATTATGAAAGACAAGCCAGAGTTCAGCAAACATTCCTTTTTAGACATCTTCTGCTTTCTGTTCTAGCTGTGCTTCCCCTCCATTGCTCATAGGCCCAACAAGGAAAGGTATCACTGAGCAGAAACCACCACTTGTTACTTAGGGGTTTGACTGCCTAGTAGGGTCAGCAAAACAGAGGGAGAAGGTACCACAGGGACTAAGCTTAATTCTGTAAGTGCACTTATTGAGGCCGACAACAAGGGAAAGTGTTTCGGTGGCTAGTTGGAATTCCTCCGAGGAAAAGTAACTTTCAGCATTCAGTGAGGCAATGGAGAAAGACTTCAATGTCTTCCGACAGCTTGCAAGTGTTACTCTGATCATAGTTCAATTGCTTTGTTTCCAGATACGTGCACACTTCTGTATACCCTTCCCCCACAAATATTATCAGTGTTTCCATAAGAAAAAAAAACTAATTAAGGAGAACAGAGGCTTAAAAAATTATTGTTTTATAAGTTCTCCTACCCTGGAGAAAAGATTGATTATCATCACTTGATTTCTCTGTTTTGAAAAAATTTGCATTTCAAAGAATAAGCTAGAGAGAAAGAACAGAGTCCACAGTAGCATCAGCTTAACTAAAACAACTATTGAATATTCATTTTGCCTCTTCTCTCCACATAAAAACTGATACTGCTGTAGAAGTTGCGTGATGAGCATACTGAAGAAGACAGGAGCTCTGTTGAGCTCTGATTTCAAGTGAAGACATCTATTGCATTTTTGTGCTTGTTAGTGTAATTATAATTCAATATTTTCATTGCAATAATGCCTAAGCAATCCCACTAAGATTAATTTTGCTATGCAACGTACAAACATGTTGCAATGACCCCCAAAAGGGTTGGATGGTTGCCAGTCCTACCTCGCAGGTGCATACATGATTTAAAGTATAAGTCTATAACAATGTTTTTGACAAGACTTGTACTCTGCCACCAGCACAAGGTCCTGAGCTAGGAAAGGTGAAATGAGCAGAAACAAAAGCTTCATCATGTGCTTACACACAGACTCTGCAGTTCAGTCTCTGCAGCCACCAGCAGAAGTCAATGTGGTTGAATATGGAGCACATGTTGATCCAGGCCCATTCCCAAAGC
Source organism: Pyrocephalus nanus (assembly GCA_038380795.1). Lineage (NCBI taxonomy): Eukaryota > Metazoa > Chordata > Aves > Passeriformes > Tyrannidae > Pyrocephalus > Pyrocephalus nanus. The sequence continues at coordinate 75,112,280 of CM076260.1, read as the reverse complement.
CCACTCAGGAGGATCCAATCACCATCATTTTGGCTAGAGCACACCATCTCCCTCTGTGCTCACAAGTGAGCCAGCAATTGCCAATGCTTCTCTTACTCTCCTGTCCTACCTTCCTCTCTCTCCCTATATTGAAATGTCACCTTCTTAAAATTTAGGTTTGTAACATTTTTAAAGAGAAAACACACCATTCTATTATTTCCTATCAGAGGAAATAATTTACTCTTACAGAAGAATAAATAACTTACCTTATCCTTCCACAGGATGTCCACCTCAGGAAAACAGGCTGGCTTGATAGTTCACAGGCAAATGCAGTATTTTTCATTCATTACAGCATTGTAGCAGAAGGCCTTTCAGAATTTGAAGTAATTAAAAAGCCATGGACAATGTGTGCATTTACACAGACCTACACACAGTTTGTGTGCATGGATTAATACATGACTTTGTGTGCACACAAACACAAACAAATAAACCAACACACATACCCTCAACGACTGTTATAGCCAGAGAATTGAATTCAGGCTTTGACAGCCTAAAACAAGCAGCAGAAAACCAGTCACAAAAACCCTCAGTACGGGAACACTGGAGGAGTTGTCCAGATACCCTCATACCTTCTCCTGGGATGCATAGGAGACTGAAACTTCTGCAGTTCAGTAAATCCCATCAACTTCAGTGAAGTATAGGAAACCCAGAGACCTCTCAATATCCAGTTCCAAGGACTTAGAGGGTAGTAAAGACAAGCAACCTGAGCCACAGTCGAGCAAGTTTGGCACAGGTGCCTTGACTCTCAGGCAACATAATCATCAGCTGTGCCAACCTTGCTCACCACACCAGATTCACAAGTCATTAAGCCCAACCTTGTTTCAATTAGACTAATTAATTACTACCTTGCAGCAGCTTCCTCTCAGCTGGCCTCCACGATTGTCAGATTACTTCATACTGACTAGAAAGAAAATTTTTGCTGCAAAGAAATCTGCTAGAAAGCATTTGTATTTACACTGAATAGCAACAGTGAAACAAACAAATAAAAAATAACCTTTCTGCCAGCTGAATAACTGCACAGCACTGTACAAGTGTGCTCTTGTACCATTTGGCTCTGCTGGAAGCACAGCAGAAAAACACCAGCCTGTTTTAGGGACCACAAACTTACCTAATGCTTATATTAGTTTCTGCCATACTCAGCAAGACCTTTCAGGTCTTCCATGCTTCAGCTAGTGATGAAACCTGAGTCTTGGAAAAATCACCTTTATAAGCTTAGAGGGGCTGTGCGGCAGGTTTGCAAACCATGGACAGTCTCTGGCACAAAGAGGGCAAGGTGTTTCTCCATCGGCACAGACCCGAGCCTGCTGCGGCCAGGCCAGGGTTCTGCCCCAGGTTTGGGTGGGTTTGCAAGGGATGAAATGAGGCAGGTATCCAGACATCTGAGCCCCCAGATCTTTTCTCCCTTCTATGCAAACTGCCATGGACAAGTCCAGGGCAGCCCTGGAAGCAGCTCAGCTCCCCACTCACTACCTGGAATGACAACCACGTTGTCAGTCCCATTTTCAATTCCCCCATCCGTTGCTCTATCAATAGGCAGCTCAGCATAGTGGTCAGTGTTGGTAAGTGAAGCCACCACCTTCTTTCTCTAAGACCAGCACAGACTCCCCTGCAGACTCAATGTGACATGAACCCATGAGTCCAGAGGTTTGTTTTATCCAAAGGGTGTAAAAAAAAATGAAGTCAGTCTCTCCTCAAACTTGACTACAACATTTCTCACCTCTGGTTAACTGAGTCCTTAAAATCACTTTTCTTAAAACAAAAGGTATTCCTTTAATGCTAATCTTCTTCATCATGTTGAAATAATACTACCATATTGTTCAAAAAAACAATAAAATGTGCCCAGATTTATTTTTCTTTCAATAGGAAAACACCCACAGGTGGCTTCTTACTTCAGCCTTCATCACGCACAATAGAAGTCAGTGAAATATCTACTGCTTCTTAAGAACCCCTTTTAAGGTCAGAGTTTTATTCTGAGCAGGGAAGATTCTAATTTTGCTTCTTGACCTCATTCAAACCAGCTTTGGATGGCAGAAGGCACCCTTTATGTCATTAAACAGAAAGATTTTCACTTTAACAAAATAAAACTATTAATACATTAAACACCATATTTGCATCAGCTGGTCAGCCTATTCCATTTAGTAACACTCACCTTCTCCCTGTGGAGCATTAGCATGCCTTTGGCAGAGGAGTTTTGGGGAGAACTTTCTTGGTGTGTTTAATGTCAGGTCTTTTATCAAGGGGACAGAAGACAGGTCTATTGAGGACAAGTAGCCTAACCTGTCTTGGGAATCTTGACCCTTAAAACCTGTTCGTAAAAAGTGGTGATTCTTTGAAGCAGTTGGATAGTCAACTCAACAAGCACTATTTTTGTAATCATTCTACAGGAAAAGGACAACATTTTAGATAATAGCAATAAATATATTGTAGGCTCACTGCAAAGACAATCCAAATCTCATGATCATTTAAGTAGCATGATGGTGCCCATCATGCTGACAGGCACAGAGATAAAGGGAGGCAGAAGAAGATGCTACAGGACTCTACAAAGTTCCTGTCAGCCATGGAGTTTAATTTAACCTCTTTTATTTATTTATTTGCATCTGAAGAAAATCCAATTCTCTCCCTTGCTCTGAGATGAATAAATTGCATTTTTCCCCAAGAGATGACAAACAAATGTTGATCACAGTGACAGCTGCCAGCCCTAGTATTCCTTAAACAGATTAATTTCATTAAGATCTAATGATTCACCATTGTGAAAATGCGTCACTACTACTCAGATTCCATGCATCTGCCACAAGACATAGGCTTTTGGAGCAGACATGAATACTACTGTGAAGCAGCCAGCAGGAGTGACAGTTTCATCTGAATAAAGGTTCTTGTCAAAACCAAACTTAATAAAATCCCTACAGTATTGATTTTGTTCATTTGACAAGCAAACAGCATTTCTCAGATTTCAGCACTCCAGTCAGCCTTTGGGTAATGAGTGTTCCTCCTTCATGTCAATTTTTTCTCCTGTCATTATCTGTGGTTGACAGCTCATCTTTGCTTTTCCAGCAAAGTTAGTTGCCTGCTGCCCTCCAAAGGCCCCCACCAAGGGCACTCCAGCCTTGTACTGCCCATTGACTTCTCATAGCTGATGGTTCACAGTATGTTTCCAGTTCCCTGCCCTTCTGCACCAGATGCTGATGCAGGAGAAAACAGCTGTGCAGCTGCTGCACAGCATGGAAAATCCCTACTGTGGCTCCTGCCCCAGAGTTGCCTCCCCCATACAGCCCAGTGCTGGAAGGCAGAGGTAGCTAGTTCATCTTTCAGTGGCTGTTTTTGTGGCCACATAGTTTGATAAATACCAAAACGCATCTGCACTTGACTCTGCACCTTCTAGACCCTGCAGCATTGCTTTTAGGTAATACAAAGCTCTTTATTTTGAAAATGAATGGTGGAGGTGGACTGTAGAGCAGCATGGACTTCTTAATGGCCAGGAAAAGTGAGGAAGGACTGCTTTGCTATGATCAGAATGGCAAATTACAGAAAACCTAGTGATGGCATCAGCCTTCAGGCCTAAATCATTACACATTGATACATGTTTATGTAACTTGAGATTCCGATGAGATTCTGAGGATGTTGTGGAGACCAAAAGAATAGCTGGGCTCAGAAAAGAGACTGGCAAGTTTCTGGTAGATAAAAATCCACTTTGCCCTTACTTTCCTCTCTTTGAGAAATGTTTTGTCTTTTGTCAGGGACAGAGAGAGCCAGACTCCTCTGCAAATCCCTAGCAAGTGCTCCATCAAACCTTCACCTTTTGCTCCAGCTAATTATCTCACTCCAGCATGCAGTTCTTATCAGGGACTGTGTGTTTTCTTTGCAAATAGGGAAAAGGATACACTGTTATTCCTCTCTACGTCTCCAACAGCTCCAGCTCTGTGTATCTCACTATTCAGAGAATATCAGTAGTCATGGAAGTGGGAAGAAAGATGTCCTCAGAGAAAAAAAAGCCAAAGTATTACATCAGCATAACCATGCAAGAGTCACACAATAAATATTTTCCACTTTTTATTTGCAGAAAGGTGTATTTTAATTTCTCAGATAAAGACTGTGCTGCGATGCCACGTAAAGCTATTACGCCATGCTCACGAAAAACAGACTACTGGGTTTCAACTGTTCAAAAAGGAGTCCTTGAGGAATGCTCAAAAGAAATTACTTCCTTAAAATAATAAGGTTTTCTTCTTCCAGCACATCTTCAATAATCTTACCACTGAAGCATTTGCAAGTCCTTCCATAAAATACTGCTACAGATAATTTTTTTCTAAAAGCCTTCTCTATTACAACACAGAAAGTGCTGTAACTTACAAAGAAGCCTTGTAGACAAGCTGTATTTCTTTTTATGAGCTTCATCTTATGCAGTTAATTACATGCTGCTGAACTCACTCTCCTCATTGTACAGCTCTGTAACCTATTAAAACATTTTCCTCTGCACACATGTGCACTCATAACTATTCTATACACTGCTGGCTTTGACCAAACAATACAAGAATTATTTTTACAGTCAGTGAACCGTTCAAAAAATCAAGTCAGTCTCAGGTCAGGGAAGGTTAACAGCACCTGCACACTGTGACCACAAAAAGGCCACACGTGATTTCTCTCACTGCTTCTACAGCAGAACCTACAGCCCCACAGTGAGCTGAAGGGATGGGGCTGTGGGCAGGGGAGCCTGCAGGGAGAGAGGTAGGGTGCACTTGCCCTGTTGGCAGTTGTGACTGCCAAGCTGCAGGAGGAGTGGGACTCACAAAGATGGAGTGACTCATCCCTGCAACAGGCTCAGTTGCCTGCCGGCTTAGGGAGCTGGTGCCAGCAGCACCACAGTTCCTGCAGGAACAAGGTTCAGAGATACTCTCTTCCAAAAGAAAAGAAATTGCTGGAAGTTCAGTGGCAGAAAAGCTCTTGTAATGTTTTACAGCTATGTGTTTGTGACTAAATTAAGTCAGATGTGACAGATTCCCTCGTCAGATATCAGAGATTCAGAGTGTGACCAGATGGCTAAAGGGATAGGCTTTTACACAGGAAAGGTTGTCAAGCTGTTGGCTCCTTCAGATGAGAAACATTCAGTGAGAAGCACCTGTGATAAAGGAAACAGAAAACAGTTCCCACAGAGCAACGAGCTTCAGAAGATACCTCACAAAGCCAGTTGCTAGGAATTGGGAAATTAAAAAGTGTCGGAGAGATGGGAAGGTGAATATCTCCAGCATTTGGAAAACAATGGAAGCAAATAAATAACTGCACATTTTTGGAACTATGTGCAGTGAGAACCATCCAGCAAATACTGTAATGCTGTACAGCAGGAGGCAGCACAGGTGGCAGGGCAGACTTCTGCGAGGGGACTCTGTCTGCAAGAGCTGAAACACCAATTAACTCTTTCACAAGAAAGCAAATTACATACAGATAAGCCCATGTTCTAAGAAAAACAGAATTTATAGGCAAACCCAGAAAACTGAAAATGGATATGAAGCACCCAATTTCTTCTCTGGGAATGATCTGATTTTGAATCAAGGAAACATAGAAACAAAATCACAATGAAAAGAACGGTCTGTTACATCTGGGAACAAAGAGCTAACATCAGATATATTTATTTTTTTAAGGGTGATTGGTTCTGGATTTGATTTAGAGAATGCATACAATGAAGGAATAAAAAAAAGTTCACAAAATTAATTCTCAGATATCTTTGATGTGACAGGTAGATTTTTAGCGCTTCACTGCACAGTAATTCACGCTACCAGGAATATCCTTTGTCAATAACTCTACAAATGTTTTTCAAAGTTTACTAACTGAATTTACCATCTGTAGCAAGGAAAAGTAGTAATTGAAGCAATTATTTAGGATATGAAATGTTTGAGAAATATAATTGCATCCAACTAGCAAGACATCCTTATCATTATGGTTGAAGCTCAATATTTTTAAATAATTTTTGATGTTTCTGACACATTTCCTGAGATAAGAAGATTTCAGTATGCAATTCCAGTATGCCATATGGAAGCAAATAATGTTACACAATACTATACCGTTTAAAATCTGTTCCTGACACATTTCTTTTTCCTTAGAAGAAAGTATCATAGCCTCCAGAAGGAAGAGAGGACAAAGTATTGACAGCATCCTGAAAGGACAAGAACAGATGAGAAAGAGCACAATGAAAGGCTACAGAAAGCATTTGACAGGTCTCTGGGAACAGAACTAAAATTTGAGAGATAACTTGAAGGTCATCTAAATGATATCACTTGGAGAAAGACTAAAACCAATACAACTAATGCAGAGGCAGGCAGGCATAGTGAACTCTGGAGCAACATCCATATCGGCCTTGTGAGCCTGTGCTCATCTCCATGCCCTTGTACAGAGAAAAGGAGCTGGAATGTCCTCCTGAGAGGGACTTCCCTACTTTAAAAGGCTTAAAATGAAGCTAACATCCTTGCGTGCTTTTACACCAAAAGACAGAGCAAGTTTTCTACAAACACCTCAAAAGGCAACATAAGGCACAGTATATGTGCAAGAAAATCATGAACTTTGGGTGTGAGCAACATATGCCCCCACAATACTTACTGAAATAGAGTGTTACTGCACACAGGCACAGAGGCAGCTGGAGACCAGTTCAGGCAAAAATTGGCAATGACGATGCTGCTGCATAGTGTAGAATTACATCTTGAGAAAACTGGCCTTTTCCAGCTGCTATTGTAAGGTTTGTCAGCATTGTACAACAACATTAGCTGCAGATGGCAGACATGCTCCTAAGAGCATTTAGTCAATCTGTTCTTGAGAACCATAGGAAAAATGACACAAAGCATGCAATGTTGATGTCTGAGAATTAATTAATCATAGAAATGACATAGAATGTATGTACAGAAGGACTAATAAAAGATGAGATAGTTGCAGAAAGTCATGAAAGCTTATTTTCTTGGGTGGCTGTGGAATTATATACCAAAGCAGTATTACCAGTTCTAATCACCATGGCTTTCTGTATTTGCTGGCTTGCTATTTATGGGTGAGAGAAAAGTGCTGCCAGAGGCACTAGACTGACCTGCTTCTAAGGACACATGACGGTCACAGTTTTAGGCAAAACACATATGAAAAATCATGTAGTCTACTGTACTGGCTAGTTCTCTGTCTTCTCTGCCAACCTGTGGAAAACTTCAGCATCAGAAAAATATAATATGGGATAGGATCATGGTTTAACAGAATTACCCATGTCATCTTCCTTCTAGAAATGAGTATATAGAAGAAGAGTCCATTTTTTTCAATATCGCCACAAAATGAACCAAATCTAAAAGTCCTGGAGAAGCCCTAAAAGAGTGAAAAGCAACAACAATCAAAAAAGGGAAAAAATGCCTCTTTGAGAGTAGCCAGGACGTACAACATGGCATAACAAGCACTAATAAGCAGCCCACATAGCTGAATTACCGCAACACAGTAGTAACATTAGATACTTTTCTGTTGCTAGAATGGAGAAGAGGTAAAGAATAGCAACTGTTGCTTCAAGAAGAGCTAAATATTAGGAGACAGACCTGACCTAAAGCAGTTAGGCCAGGAGATGAAGGCATCAAAATAAAAAAGGGGTCTGAGCACATGGTTTCCTCAAACAGACCCTTGATAAGTTTCTTTTCTCCTATCCATTTACATACGTCTCCTCCTTGAACCTTGTCACACAAAAGAAGTTGAAGTAAACCCATATCTCTCATTTCCAGAGGTGGGGCTTCAGCAAAAAGACCTCTTTCTCATTGAGTAAGAGAAAACTTCCACCAAAATAAATTTATGAAAACCATGAAATTTGTAAAAGAGGGTATTTCTGTTTTCATCTTTCTTTTTGGTCCTTTAAATAAAAATACTCAGGATTTAATATTCCTGTTCATATTTAAAAGCCTTTTACTACCCTTAAGCCTAATGCTGCTTCTCTTTAAATCAAAGGGAAGCTAATTGAAAAACTGAGATAATTAAATCTCATGGCATCTCCTCAAGCCATCCTTAATCTCTGGATCTAAGGCTAAAGGAACCTGCCCAAGACTAGATATTCATTTTTTTAGGAGACCCACCCTGTGCTGCATATTTCTCTGCTTAAACTTTGAAGCTTGTTCCCTGTCATTGCTGCAGCTAGTTACCATCATTACCCAGTCACGCACACGGCAGTGGTAAAACCCAGCAACAGTGAAGCACATTAATATTTTTCAAACCTCTCGTTTGAAACGTACACTCCCCCAGACAATTCTGGATGGTCAGGAGTGTGCAGGAAATCAAACTTTTCATTGCATTAACTGGTGAATGTCCTGGAGAAGAACTGGGGAAGAGATGAGACAGAAGAGTTTACAAAGCAGATGGCAGAGCCCTATCAGAGGACAACGCTCAAAGCAATAACGTATAGCTTTTATTCCGTGCAATGCCCCTCTGCTTGCCATGGTTTACACCCGCTATCTGCCCGTTTTTCAATAAACACCAACCCTCCTCGCCCACAAATCTCAACACGCCTTCCGTCGAGCCGAGCCCCTCTGTGCCCTTGAACAGCACACACTGGTGACATCTCGTGGCCACAACGCGCGTAACAACAGCCAAGCCGCTCCTCGGCACTTCAGCTCGTGAAGTTTTGGTGTCTTTGCAGTTATTTTGACTTAGAAACATCTGAGAAAGAAATTAGCACAGTTTATTTGCTCTCCTAGTCCTCTGTATTCCAGTCGCTCCCCACTCCGCTTCCTTTCGGAGGAGAGGTCTCCCTAACCAAACTGGCGGACTAAAACAAAATAGCTGGATGCTACAAGGCAAATTGGCTCACTTTGCTTTGACAAGCCACATGGAAGGTTGGTAGAGTAAATGGTTTATATCACTTCTCAGGATTCAAGTCCCAACTTCTTTTACATCTACCAGCACTACCAAGACTGCAAATTTTTTAACTTTTATTATTAGTCTCCTACTCCCAGAGTTCAAGCACAGGACTGAAGCTTCAAAGAATGTAGAGATTTTTATTGCAGCTACAAAAATAATTTAAAGGCACTTTAGAACTTTCTTGGAGCTGCAAGGCTGCATTTGTAGCCTTATGCTTCTTTTTTTTATTATTTTTTTTAAAATTTATTTTAGAAAACAAAACTTTTAATTCACTGAGATGAAACCTTAAGATGTTTTGAAATAAGAATTTCCCCACTAATTCTTCCCCAGAAGCATTTACACAGCATGTGTTAAGGGACTGGTATCTTACACTTTAGTGAACTTGCGAGAGAATAATTTGTACAGAGGAATTTTGACAACGTCTTAAAGGGGAATCAAAGCAGCAAGGCAGAAAAATTGGGCCTCTCCTCCTTCCTGGAGCCTTAGACATACTGTTCAAAAACAAGGGTGGTGGTATTATACATCCACAATACTGACACCATAGAGTTCCCCTTAGTCATGATCCAGGGAAAGCTGGACTCTTCACCCAGCCACTTGTGTGACTCCGATTTCCCTCCACTCCAGAGTCAGGTACCCAGGTCCCTTGCAGCAGCATCACTCCTGTGAGCCATCCCTTGCTGTACAGTCAGCAGATGGTCTTCCAGCTTCTAGTATGTATTGTTAGGGCTTCACCCCTTTGTATGGGAACCGCATCCAATCAACCTTCATTTTTTGCCCAGCCAATTTTTTTGCCATACTCCCCTACTCTGTGCAACCCCAGGAAAGAGACTCTGAATTAATGTGCAGAATTACTCTTCTACAGCCATCCTACAACCTCCCCTCAAACCAAAAATGCACTAGTTCAGTCAGCTGAGATTTCAGTGAAGGAAGCTCAAATACAATTTTCCCCAGGTAATTCTATGATACCATATTGCAGAAGCAGGAAGACACCCCTGTGAGCTTTAAGCAACAAATGAAAAAAAACCATTTTTGAGTCTATAAGTTCTACTGTGTTTGGAATGCAATCCAAGCTTCCTTAATTATGCTACTTGCAAATGTGAGTTACTTAATAATCCTGCTGCGTTGCTGCATACACATCATCATGCCTATTAATCATGCTGGGTAAAGGAACTCTGATGTTCTTTATCTGTTCCTGGGTTTGCTACATCACTGCATGTAATTCCAATAGATTACTTTCTTGTCAGGATTCTTACCTAACCATTAACTCCAGGAGTTAATTAACTGGAACATAAAGGTTCAGTGTTCCTGAAGCTAATCTGCAAGATGATCCTTACTTTTCCAAGTGCAAAGACAACTTTTTCCTCAGCTGATGTTGCCATTCCCAAATTCATCACTATGAGCAGTGGAGGAATTTGGCATTGTGCACATTCCATGATTACTGGAGGACTAAGAAGTCTAATTAGGTTTGATAATTGAATGGGTTAAGGTTCAGTTTTCCCTCTAATCAGCAGGGACAAACAGGTTTTGAATATTTATATTTGAATAGAAACCAGCTATATTCTGTTGCTCTACTAACTATCAGTATGGGGCAAGGGAAAAGGAGGCAGCAATCGCCTCTATTTGTGCTTGGGGTACCAAAAGATGACTGTTCAATTTTTTCCTCACAGAAAAATCTCAGCATTTGCACATCCTAGCAAATGCAGTTGTCATAATTTGGGCAGTCTCTAAGGTTCACCCAAGAGAGTAGATTAACCTTGATTTCCTCTTTAGTCTCTCAACAAGTTAATCTACTGCATGAAGTGCCACTGGGCAAACTTTCTCTCTGGTATTAGCTGGTTTTAAGTTCACCGGCTTACAAGATAATTTTCATTTATTATTTCTCATCCATTCATCACATGATTCAAATTACATCTGAAAGTGGATTACAGTAGGTCTTATGAAAACTAGCATACTTGTCCATCAAATGAGCACATCTAGCATACCAAGGAGCAAGCAACTGAAACTTCATTAAATACAGAAAATCTTAGGCTTCCACAACACCTTCCAAAGGCATTTGTAACATTGTTTAAAATCCTATGACAAAGGTACAAGACAGAAGGCACAGAGGAAAGAAGCAGTTAGTGCTGAAATGCAATCAGTTGTACCTTGCTCAGCTATCAATTCTCTACAGTAGTCCAGAGAAAGAAGAGAATCTTTTTCTACAACCAGTAGAGAACTAAAAGTATGTTGAAGTCTGGCCATGATGTGAGTGCTGTGTTTCTACCCTAAAGAATAAGAGGTTAAGAAATTAGATTTTAGTGCCATACATACCCAAAGTATGTTCTCTTGAAGTAGATTTCTATAGACTCCATTTACAGGAAAATCACTTATAATACAAGAAATCCAAGAAGATACATGAAGCCCAAGTAAATAGAAGGTGCCCCTTTACCTTAATAAAAAGACATAATTTCTCAGTGATGGAAAAATGCTGGGATATCAGAGATAAAGCAAGGATAAACTGGTTATCAAATACATGTTTTAACAAAAATTTTTGGGCTTTGACAGTTTTGCTTTTCTTTCGTCAAAAAAGTATCATTGAAAAGTTTCAACCAGCTCTGCTTCTAAATACTACTACAACCAATATATCAATGAAATAGAAGGGACTGGCTGTGGTTTCCTATGGGTCCCTGACTGTCCCACCATGGTAGGCAGGTTATGGCTACTGAAGGCTGCATGATCAAAAAGTAAAGGTAACAAAAAGGTATTAATCAGTAGAGACTTTGCAGAAAACACCTCCTCAGCTTTTTTAGGTTGTTAGCTTCAAAGAGAACTGCATTTTGGCTTGTTTAAGGAACTGACTCTTGGCATGACATGGTGCTATCACAGAGTTCTTCCATCAGCTGTTTACCTCTGGAATTTGAAGCTGAAGGCTTTAAACCACACATTCTTTCAAGCTTATTGACTAATTCTATCTCATATTCATACCCTTAACACACAAATACTGGTGGTCAACACTGGTAGTAATGAACTATTTCTCCCACCAGCTCTGCAATGTACTACAGCAGGATTTGTATTTTAGGGACATGAGATTCACAGTGCAGCTTTAAGCATTCGATTTCTGCAGCTCAGTTATGAGCCAAGACTTTCTATACCATTGACTTAGCCTTCAGAGACACATTCAGAGCTTCCAATTCGCAGCAGGTACTTGTTTCTGTATAGAGTCAGATGTCTAAATCTAGATAATGGAGTGACTCTTCTCTTCATCCCTATGTTTCATATTAATGTATTAAATCCCTTCTCCAAGGTAAAGATGGAGCAGTTCTAAGAGATAATGCCATGGTGAAGAAGAGCATGAGGCTCTTATCCTAACGTTTGGGGCAATAAGCTGCAACATCATTCTTCTTTAAGCAATATTTGCTGCCCCCTCATAAATGGGGAGCAACTCCATTTACAAGATTTACAAGAGTAGTATTAAGCAGCAGCAGTTGAAATAGAGTTAATTCAGACAAAAGAAAATATCCAGTATCCTGATGAGTTTAGTGTGGCAGAAAACAATGTAGCATAATTTGTTGTATGAAACAGGAAATCAATGCTAAGTTGTAACAGCTTTGATCAATCATGAGAATCTTTAAAAAAAAAATCCACTGAACTCTGTGTAATTATATCCCTAATGTGGCAGTTACTAGCTAAATCCTTGCAACCAGTTGTGACTGGAATTATTCCTCACCAAAGTTAAACTTTAACTTGCAGGAAACCTGTGCTGTGGAGGAAAAGTATGTACAGCTGCAGTTAATTCAGTTCCGAGGCTGAGTGTTAGAGCTCCCCTTTGTGTGTGAAGTCAAGGCATTAACTGCTGCAGCTGTTGTTTACCACTGAAACATGGTGCCTTTGATCGCAGCTCTAAAAGTGCTTTACAAAAAAGGATGAAGCCCTTGCACTCATCTTGCAGACCACAGCTACAGCGTAAGCTACAAAGAAATTAAGTGGCGTGCTCAAGATCAAACTTGTCCTAGAACCAGGGTCCAATCTCCAGTTTGTTCTGCCTGTAGGTACAACTTTCTTGCTGAACTCATTGCACTGAAAACTGCAGAAAAGTAAAGCCATTTTAGAAGATGCTGTTCAATGTTGTATTAAAACGTGCCACAAAGTAAAAAGGAAGAATAAGTAAAAGTTTTCAGAGGCTTATATCCAACTGACCTTTTAAGCAATTTGTAAACCTCCTGAAGTACTCGAATTTTATAACCCCAAATGCAAACTAAACTGGCTGCATCAATTCAATGCAATTCCATGAGCACATTTTTTTTAAATCTTCCTTGAAACAGCACTGTTAATTATTGTTGAAAGTGGCATGGGAGAGGTCACTGAACTGATAAGTCTTAGATATAGCATTTTTAACTCTTTGATATTGGACACCTCTGGGGACAAGCCTACCCAGACAAGTTATTAGACAAAGATTCCATCTAGCACACTGATTTCTTCGCCTAGTGAGGAGCATTTTAAATAAGGACTGAATGGGGCAGCTAGAAATGCATACAGGAAAAAAATACGGCAACCTGAACATTGGCCTAAAATAAGGAAAAGCATTTATTTATAATTATAGTTGTGATGGTTTTAGTTTAGGCCCTCCTGGTAACCAGCTCTTAAGCAAGGAATTGGCAGTGTTCCCAGTATTCCATACGATTTTTACATAAACCAGGGTATAAATCAGATGGAGATTAGAGACCTCTCTCTCTTCTCTTCTGGTGAGGTTCAGGAGCAGTGGGTCACTGCGTTGGTCTCACTTATTTAGAGGCTGAGGCCTGCAGTGACTGCTGGTCTGCTATGAAGGAGCTGGGAGAGTGCTGGCTGTGTCTGGCGATCTTGTTTTTTCTGAGGGGCTCGGTGAGATTTTGTTTTGCTAATTCTTTATTTTGCCAGTTCTCGAGTTTGATTGTGAGTATCTGTTCTGGTTTTGTCCCTTTTGTCCCTTTTCCCCCTTTTCCCTCAGGGGGTGTTTTGGGGTCCTTTTGCTGTGTACATAGTATTTTAATTGTATATAACTGTAATATATGTAAAATTATATATTTTGGTACAATTTGATTGGTTTTGGGTTCTTCAATTTTTATTTCCCTTTGTCCAAAGGGAAGAAGGGAGGGGGAAGGAGTTGTTACTGTGAGTTTGGGCATTTGGCAGGGAGCCAGGTCCAAACCATCACAATAGTAATAATTAGGCAATGAGAGAGATGGCTGTATAAATACACAGTAAAGATGAGGAAAAGCTGAAAGTATTAATACAATGAACAAGAATTATAAGTCAATTAGTATGAGAAGTATACAACCAGAATACAAATCATAAGAGACAGGCTTATAAAAACGGGGAACTGATGGAAATCTTGCTTTACTTATCAGAGATTCATATGCTTGCTCAGTAGTCCAAAATACAGGAAGAACTACAGGTTTTCGAAGAAAATCTCTGTGAACTTATTTCAAAAGGGGATACTCCTCAGTCTCCCTTCTCCACACTGTCAAAATCAGACTTCAGTACCTGAAGAACTTGAGCATAGGCTGAAAAATAAAAGGGAAAAAAAATTAGAAACTTTAGGTCAAGAGCATGGCTTCAAACAATTTCAGTGTGAAGAATGAAATTATAGACCACTGACTTGGGTGAACTGTGAATTCTTTATTCATACCAAACACAAGGCAAAAGCCTGTAGAAAAAGAAGTTTAAAAAATGGTAAGAGTACATGGAGATAGAGAGATGAAATTGGAAGAAAAACTCCAAAGCAATTCATTATAAACACTGTAGTAATAAACACAAACAAAAACCCACAAGAAAGTGGTGATACAATTTCCAGCAGGTAGGCAGACATCACCTCTTTAGCTGATGCCCAGAAATCATATTATCTGATTTGCGACAATCTTTTGCAAAAGGGTCAGATGAACAGTTACAAGAGCAATTAAGACTTTAACCCAAGTAGGGACAAAGGGGACTAGAGAAAGCTTAGAAAGTGGGAAAACAACCCAACCATTACCAATTAGCTGTGCTTGATGAACTTTGTTTTGAAATTGATCCCATTAGAGCAGTTATTTCTAATGAGCACAGGAAATCAAAAGACTGTGGAAACGATAGTGCTGCTTATATTTCCTTTTTTCTTTTTTTGTATGGATGTGGTACATTACAAACTAGGCAGCTTATTTTCCTTCATATGTTTGAAAAGATAAATAGGACCTTTGAAAGCACCTCAAAGATGACAAGTGACAATTACTATGTATTGAACAAGACTTGAAAAATTAACCTAATTACTTCTTAAGACAGCATAACAACCCTTCTGGCAATGGGAGAAGCCACAGCTATATTTTGACTGTGACAAGGTTTTAACACTTGGCACAGATCATGCAAGTAAGGTCTCAGCTGGAGATTTTAGGACACTGCTTTGCCTCCCTCCTGAACTGTGAATGCAATAGAAAGTCCAGAGAGTGATCTGATTTCTAGGAATTTATTCAGGAGGAAAAATTGCCTTCATTAATGACTTAAATGCAGAACTCAAAGGAATACTATGCAAGAGTATTCCTGGGAGGAGCTGCTGACTCTCTTGAGGGCAGAGAGGCCCTACAGAGGAAATCAGAGAGATGGGCAACCACCAGATGTATGAAGTTTAACAAGGGCAAATGCCAGTTTAACATGGGCAAGCACCTGGGATGGGGCAACCCTAGATGTACGCACAGACTGGGGAATGAGATGCTGGAGAGCAACACCAGGAAAGGGACCTGAGGGCTCTGGTCAATGGCAAGTGGAATATGAGTCAGCAGTGCCCTGGCAGCCAGGAGGGCCAACCATGTCCTGGGGGGCATCAGGCAAAGTATCACAAGCCAGTCGAGGGAGGGGATTGTCCCACTCTGCTCTGCACTGGGGCAGCCTCACCTTGAATACTGTGTGCAGTTTTGGGCACCACAATATAAAAAAGACATTAAGCTTTTAAGAGAGCATCCAAAGGAGGGCAACAAAGACGGTGAAGGGCCTTGAGGGGAAGCCGTATGAGGAGCAACTGAGGTGACTTGTTCTGTTCAGCCTGGAGGAGACTGAGGGGAGACGTCACTGCAATCTACAACTTCCTTAGGAGGGGAAGCAGAGGGGCAGGTCTGATTTCTTCACTCTCTTGACAAGTGACAGGACCCAAGGGAACAGCATGAAGCTGTGTCAGGGGAAGTTTAGGAATAGGTTTTTCATCCAGAGTGGTTGAGCACTGGAACAGGCTTCTCAGGGAAGTGGTCACAACACCAAGCCTGACTGAGTTCAACAAGTGTTGAACTTCTCAGACACAGGGTATGATTCTTGAGGTGTCCTGCACAGGGCCAGGAGTTGTACTTAGTGATTCTGATGGGGTCCTTCCAACTCAGCATATTTTGTTTCTACCCTCCAACAGATCAACACTCCCACCCAACTTGGTGTCACCCAACCTCTTACACCATCGTGAACCAATACTCTTCAGTTTTGATTCTTTGACTTTCTTTCCAATGAGAAAATGCTAACTCAAACTGTATTCAGAAAAATTCATCAGGTATCACAAGAAATAATTATTTTCAAAACAAGCACTATAATCATTGCACACAAAATATGAGGTGATTTTCTCTTTCTGAAAAACCTTTACTATATATATATTTTTTTTTTCATACTATGTAGACATTTGCACAGTGCTTTTTATCACAAAATTACCTTCAGCAATATCTGTTGGGGCACATATGAGCCAGACCCCTCCACTTGTCTGGCATACAGCTATAAAGCAGGAGCACTGCCCATTCCTGTTCCTTGCAAATCCTGAAAGTGTTAAAACGTTTTTGATAAAGGGGGAAAATTGTTCTAGGAGCATATTTACAGCTACAAGAGTATCTCTGCTTTTAGTATCTACAAGCACATAATATGCAAACACAGTGAGTGCCCCTGACTTTCTGGAAGGAATTCAGAACTCTGTTTGAAAAACAACAAAAAAAAGTCAAGGCACACTTTTCTTCCAAATCTACTATACAGCTGTGGAAAAGGCACCCCATGGTAGCTCTGCAGGCCTGAAAGAATATACATATTCATTCTGTAGAGTTTCCCAAACTTGCTAAGTTATCAAGGGTGATGACTCTATCCTACGACACTCTTAATATGCCTTAGATAGTATCTGTTCTTTGCATCTTCTAGCAATAGATAATGACAGTACAGATTTTCTTCTTAATAGCCTGGGTCTATAAACTAATAAAATTTGCTTAACCAGAGAAGAACCACCACAGTAAAAACCACCCAAACCTGAAACACACCTAAAAGATATGCTTTCAGTGGGTCAAAGTTAGCAAAGGTAGGATAAAAATAATTAGACAAGGCTATTTCCTTGCTCACAAGTATCTGTCCAAAAAGTATTTCTTGTGGGTAAAGTCAGGTGTTTGTATCTTAACCCCAGAGTCAACCACCAAGTAGCTGCATCATAAATAAGAACGAATCAGGGCCTTGGTGATGAAAATTTCCACTATCAAGAGTGGAGCCACCAATGTGAATAACTTCAGGAGTTCTACAGTAAGAAAAAAAAGTACTTTGATGAGAATTAGTGACTGAAGGAATAGCCATTACTTCTGCCTTAAACATTTCAGGTGGTATGTGCATTGAAGGAGACACACACTCACTTCCCTAATGATAGAGTCAAGAAAGTATATGATCATTTACAGGCCACTTCTGGAATAGAAAGTGGATTCCTTTTAGGTGAATACCCTACTCCAGGAAATAGGCTGTAAGAGAGTATCCTGCTCTCTCAGGAATGATGTACTCAATATAACTGAAGTAATTGGGCAATATATGTCTAGTATGTGTCTTTGACTTACCTAGACTACCAGCCAATACACCCGATGTTTGATCCACCTGCTTTTCTTAGCAAAAATTATCTCTCCATCAGGCTTGGAAATGAAATTTCGCATCCCTCTGACCACTGATAACATTTATCAGGCAGAAGAAGTGGCATCTAACACAAAGAACAAAGACTTTTGGTCTGGAAGGTAGCAGAGACTAAAAAGGCTTTGTAAAATATTATTGCCTAATCCAGTTTGCCATAAAAAGCTTAGAAACTTTTGAATTATTCCAGTGATTTGCAAAACAGTGAGAGGAATGTCCTGGGCCCCAAATACACAGACTTCCACCTGCTTTCCCAATGACTAGCAAGCCCTCAAATGACTAGACTATTCATTGTGACTACTGCTACATCACAGAGCTTAGCTAGGTATGTTTGAACTCAGCAGGGAGAGAGTGGCACACGTGCAAGTTCTCTGGCATGGAAAGAACTCAGCAGTTACAGCAGGCACAGCTGCACTGGGCACCTTTCTTTGGAGAAGTGCTAACAGAGTTCTGCTGAGGAGTTCACAGGTTGTGCCCTCTCCACCTCCCCTTTGGAGATCAGAGTATTCATCAACGTCTTCAGCACCCAGAAGAGACTCACGTCAAACCCTGTAACTGCAAAATTTGTGTGGTGGGAGGGAAGACTGATGATCTTATATATAACAGAAATGTTTTTAAAAGTCTATTTAGCAGTGTTACAGAGCAAGAGACTCCATATTAATGATCACTCAAAGAAGTAACATCAAATTTGACATCTGACTGAAGTCTGACTAGTTTGGTCACCCAGGGTAGATTGATGACTTTACTTTTAAAGCAAACTGTAAATATTGTGAAAAGATATAAGCCGTTAGACAAAGCAGTGCTGAACTCGGGCCATCTTGATGGCAGATCTTGACTATGGAAGCAATTCACTAAGGTCCAGATGTGAAAATGGTCATTATGCCTTTATTTTTGAAATGGGAAAAAAAAAGCGTTTGAAAGTAATTGAAGAATTGCAATTACCAAAATCACTTAGAAAAATATTTTGCATTGCATGAATAAAATATGAGATGATATTAACTACAACTTGCTTAAATGTCACCAAGTCACCACTGGAGTACCCTAGGGGTTGATACAAGGGCTGATACTGTTTAACACCTCCATTAAAAACCTGGATGCTGGGACAGGGTGTATTCTCGGCAATTTTGTAGACAATCTAAAATAGCAGGAGTGGCTGATGCACCAGATAGTTGTGCTGCCATTCACAGAGACCTGGACAGGCTGGAAAATTTGGCCTAGAGGAGTCTTGTAAAGCAGAAATGCATTTAGTGAGGAACAAGCCCAGGCACCAATACACACTGGGGACCAACCACCTGGGAAGCAGCTCTGCAGAAAATGACCTGAGAATTCTGGGGGACAAACTGAACGGAAGCCAGCAATGAGTCCTTACAGCAAAGACAGCCAATAGTGCTCTGCATGGTGCCAGCCGATTGATGGAGGTTATCTTCTGCTATTCAGCACTGGTGAGGCCCCACCTGGAATGCTGAGTCCAGTTCTGGGCTCCCCAGTACAAGAAAGATACAGCTGTAGCAGAACAAGCCCAGTGCAGGGTCACAGAGGACTAGTAAAGGACTTGCATATGTGGAAAGGCTGAGAGAGCTGGGACTGGAGAAGAGAAGGCTCCAGGAGGATCTTATTATCATTGTTTATAAATATTTGAAAAGGAGGGGGTGAAGGGAGAGGCAGGCTTTTCTCAGCAGTCTCCAGTGACAGGACAAGAGGCAATGGGCACAAACAAAAAACCCCAAAACAAACAAAAAACCCACAAATGAACACCCCCTCCCAAAATGAAAGCAACCAAAAAAAAAAAAAAAGCCCCAAAACCAACAGGAAATTTGATATGAACACAAGAAAATGTTTTTACTGTGGGGGTGGTCCAACATGGCAACAGATTGCCCAGAGAGGCTGAGGAAGTCTCCGTCTGTGGAGATACACAGAACTTCAATGGACATGGTCTTGGACAACCTGCTCTATCAGGGGGGGCTTGGACTGTTTCATCTCCAGAGGCCTCTTGCAACCTAAGTGATCCTGTGATTCTGCGAAATAGAAAAGTAAAACTATTCTATTGCGTACCTCTGTATTGTATTCTCCAGCTTGTTAGATCAAAAGGCACTTCTGGTTAAAGAAACTATTTTATCAAACTGGCTATACCAAGTATACTGGATTTCTAACAGCCATAACTGACCCATATTTGGTGTGTTCATGTTCATTAGCTTCTCATAATGCATACACCATAGTGATTTGACTTGTTACATTAAAAAAGATTATTAGTGAGAATGGGATCTTTTCATTACTCCACACTTGTATGCAGATCTTAATATCACCATTATAACCCCGTGTATAAAAAATAAACTCCCTTATAATCTGTGCTCAATACTGACACTCACAGGCCATCTAAATATTTATGTAGCCAGCCTCACTAAAAGCTCTGCGTAGGCATGTCTTTATAAGACTGGGCTTGCAAGCTTATAAATTCAATATATAATTCAATATAATTTCATTTGAATTTCACTGCACTGCTGGAGACTTGGCTGTATCTTGCCTGTTGCTGCTGGGCAAATGGATACTTCCTCTTCCAAAATGAAAGATGGGCTAATTCAACCCATGCCATGATGCAGGAAGAGGGAAGCTCACAAAGGAAGGTGTTATAAAATATTGTAAGGAAAATACTGCCTTCATTTGCCTAAAAAACCCAACAAACCCAAAATAACTAACACACCCCGAAGTACCAAATCCCCCAACCAACCAACAGACCCTCCCAACAAAAACCCCACAACAGAAGGTTGTTATGCCTTACCTGTATTCTTGATGCTGAATCAGAGGCTGAGTTTATTCATATTCACTGCTCTATCTCCTCTAAGACACCCAGCCAACATTGTAAAAAGCATCAAAAGACATACAATGGTCATATGAAAGAAAAAACAAGCTTATGCCATATGCTTTGGCCCACATCAAGTGCAAGCAATTACAGAAATGTTCATGCTACTGTACTGGATAATTAATCTTAGAGTAACAATTACACTATAATGTTCCAAGAACAGGCTGCCCAGAGTTTATAGTTCCTGGTTACTCACCAGAGAACTCCTTTGTATGTGCTAAGAAAGCATTAAAATATATTTTTCAAGAAAACCCAGGTCACTTTGCAATACAGTAGCTACAAAAAATTTATTTTTTAAATAAAAACATTTAAATCATCAGGTTTTGTAAAACAGAATATCAAGTGTTTATCTTAATCTTTGTAGTGTAAGCACCTTGAGTTTTATGCTAAAACAATCAAAATAAATTATTATTTGGTCAGGCTATTAACCTACATCGAAATAAATATCCTTTTAACCAAGACAGTTCACTTAATGCATACCAGATTCCCATAACTTTACAGAAAGTTTCTCTGGTGACAAGTGAAATACAGGCTGTGATACCATGATTGAAATAATTTTTTTCTTTTTGTCTTTTTAATTATAGTGAAGACTGGCCTGTAATTTTAAACTATAAAAAACAATTAAAAAGCACTACAGACTATAGCTTAAAAAAATTGCATCACATCATAGAAATATTTGAGATGGCTTACCTAAACTGTCTCAGAAAAATAGGTGGAATACAAACTTTTAAAAACTTTACTTAGAACGCACTGGGCTGGCCATATCACATGTCCCAATCTTCCCAATCTTATGGGAAATTATCTACTGAACAGGAATAGAAATCTTTGTTTAATTACAAGAGAGATAAGCCACTAATAAGTGAAAACAATATAACTCAAAGGGCTTTTTATGCTGATACTATTGATTACAAAACATAGGGTGCAAAATTCAACACTTAAAATTTTATAAACCTTAAAAATACAGAACAGAACTTAACAGAAGTTTACAAGTCAAAATACTTCAGCACCTGAGATTTTCCTGTAGAAAGCCAAACAAAGATACTTTCTTCAGAAACATGTAATACAATCAGCTCATTTTCTCTCAGTATTACACAGGAATAATTGATCGAGAAAGAGTTGAAATATATATAATGCTCCAAAATTCTAATTAAGCCCTGATGGTATATCTGCTATCAGGCTATACTTTTAAAATTTGAGTCACGATATTATTTTAGAAAAATATTTTGTATTAAAACTGGAATAGACAATCTATGAAAGTGTTCTAACGAAATTTAAGTTTAAAGGAAAGACAAGAACAGTATGTGACTTGAATCACGTTGACAAAAAACTAAGAATACTGAAGCAGAAAAAGGTTTGAACAAAATGCAGTGACTTAATAATCTGTTATGCAAGCATTTAGATTTAGAGACAACTAGTGGTTTTGTCTTTACTTTAGGAAAACTAATACTTAAAGAAATCCTTTTCTATTTTCACTTTCAGAGCTGGGAAGTTGCATTTTCTGTGTTCTGCCTTCATGATTTCCTTTGCATAACTGTCTGTCATCCTCAAGGTAGACACGATCCTGCATGCCAGTTGAAGAACATAAACTTTCTTTTTTATCTCTTGGTTTTGAATCTTTAAGCAATTGTGCATCTTATTTAACAACTGAGCTCCCACATCGCAGAGCAAAGGAGAAGAAAGCATTTCAAACAAAGATTTTAACAAAACAGTATTCTGATGAGAACACAGTAGTTTTAATTGAACATTATCTAATTTTATTTATGAAAACTATTTAAATGTCAAATGATCTGTAAAATTAAAACTTCAAATACTAGAAAATGAGGGACTGTTCCTTCAATTCTAAAAATGCTTTCATCAGGGAAAGGATACTGTACATTTGGTTTTATTTAATCATTCACTTAGTGATACTGTAAAAAATTAAACTACCAGTGTTATCAAGGCTAAAAGTTCCTCCTCCCACAGCTAACTATTAGAAATTTTCTGGAACCTTTCTATCACTGAAAACCAGTCAAGCACATCTGGTTTTGTCCTCTGATTCCCAAACGAGTGAGCAGGCACTCAATAGTACCTTAGGAAGAAAAGCTACAGAGATTATACTGAAAAATTTCATATTAAGTTATAGCAGTTTTAAAATTAAGTGCAATAAAATGCACCACTGGCTCACTTAAAACTAATTATTCTTAAACCCCACCATCTTTCTTTAATACAAGGTGCAGCAGAGTTTAAAAAACAAGAAGGTGGGAAAAGCCCTCTACCACAAACAAAAAATTCAAACCCAAGAATATTGCTTTCAGTGCAAACACTGTAGTCTTCAAAAGGTTAAGAGTACAAATATTTACGTTCCAGTGTATCCTTACCTACAAGGAATGTTGTTTCACATTACAAAGTATGTCAAATACCTTTACTCCAATCACAATACTAAAGTTTACTCTCTCAAATCGATATGGCGGCTGAAACCGAAATGTTTATATAAGCAGTGTAACTTTCTGGAGAAACTAATGAACACAGTTGAAAGTTGACTCAAAAACCAAGGGCATAGACTGCAAATTCAGCTGCTGGTCCTTAACCAATTCCAGTATCAAATGTCAACATGTAACCACCTCCCTAATGCGCAGTGAACAGAGCCTCCTGTGCCAGCACCTGAAATCCCCTGTACCCCTCTCTAAATCTACAGGCCACAGAGGCAAGCTGCAGACAACACCACTTCTCAGGTGAAACTCTTCTTGACAGAAGAGTTGGCTTTACGTCATTTGTTTTTTTCCCTGTGCAACACTTAAAATTCTAGCAAAACCTCTCAAACCTAAAGAAAACTTCTATGCCACTGCAGAGGGAGGTGGGCATGTTATTTTAGTTATTCAAAATACACTTATGAAGTTCACCTAGAATACTCTTTTTGCAGCATTGTGCTTTTAGAGTAACTAGCTGGGATTCCAAGGAACATTTGGAAAAGGCACCTACTACGCTGACTTAATTAGGTGTCCCTTTTAATAATTTTGGTACTATTTGTCACAGTACATCAGAAAACAGCAGCACAAAGCGTTAGACAGACAAGAATTTCATATTTGTTCCCCTTAAGAAGCAAACATGTTTAAAATGAAAGGCACTCATGACAGAAACTCTCTCTCCAGTTCATATATAGATGGCCGACAAGTTTTGCTCTTCATTCTACATAAAGGCACAGTACAGTCTCTGTTTTGACCTTCCACATCAATATCAAGTAATGAGGGCATGTGGCAGTTAGTTCTTTCCTCGGTATCTGGCAAGAAGTTAACATCTGGATCTACATTGCCCTCTAAACATTCAGAGTCTTTGGAGTTTGGTTTAATAATACGTGGAATAATCTGCCATGCATCGATTTTACTTCTTAGAGAAGAAGGTCGAGGCCTTGATATAATATTGACAGCGCTTTGCTTTTCAGTTGGAACACCGCTGTGATTGCTTCTCTGTTGCAGAGATGGAGAGTGCAGAGCTCCAGTAACTGAGAGAACTGGAAGTCTGGAGACATCATTGGTTGAAGCAACTCCATTAGCTAGGGGAAAGAAAGTCCGAAAATAAAAACACCAATTTAAACGATGTGACTACTTGAATTCTTTGCCATTTGTAAAACTGGGTTGCCATAAACACTCGTAGCTTTTTTCCCCCACTAGAAAAATTAAGAGGCTTGTACATCTGTGGGAAATCTCCTAAGACAAGACCAGCAGCGCTCAAGTAACATCTTTGCATCTATGCTCTCTGCTACTGGTCATCACAATTTATTTTTTTAATGCTACAAAAGAGACATACAGAGAAAGCATTAACCACTCAGCCACTGAATGAACATTAATACTGGAATAAAGCCCCATGAATTCATCCAGTTATGAGGAATTACACATGCATAGAGTACTACAGAATAAAGAAATATTACCTTACCAAAGAATATTACCTTTAAGCCATCACAGAACACCAGTACTGAAATTTAGAACTTCTTTTCAAAAACTCATTGATTGTGAACTTATTCAGACTTAAAAGACTTTATTTTGAGCTTAAATTTTTATCAACAGCTTGACTTAAGGATTCATGAAAGTTCTTAATTACGCACCTGTGGTCTGAAAATGGTTCCCATCTGATAAGGTTCGTCTGTGACCCAGCACATTTAACTTTGTGGAGGAATTTCTTGGCACGTTTTGAGATTCTTGTTTCAGACCAAGACTAAAAGGCTGATTTTTCAATTGTGTAGAAACTGTTTTGGGAGCTAGCTGTATCCTCTGTTCTCTCTTACTTTCAGAAGTTTGAGATGAAAAGACATCAGTGGAACTACATCGACCACAATCACCAAGCACAGTGCTTACAAAAGCATCTTCACTGTCAGACTGAAGTAGGCATTTTGTGGAAATGGAGGGCATAGAGAGAAGATTCACAGTATTTGCAGCTGGATTTAGGGATGGAATACTTGTTTCCTCTTTCTTGGACTGCAGTCGTGTAGGGCTGGCACTCCTGCGAAATTTTGAAGCCCGCTGAAATATCCCATCACGCTTCTTCTTCTCATCTTTAGGCAAGAGTTCATCTGGACCCTGCGATTTGTTCAGCTCTCTGATATCTAAGCCCAGGGCAACAGATGCAAGGAGGACAGCACACCCATACAGCACTGAATCAGTCTTCTTTTTGTGCAGTGTCCTGCTCAGACTGTTTGTAGGTGTCATTTGAGGAGTACTATTTGTAGAACTAGCAGAGGTTCCTTCTTCGAAGCTCTCATGTTCTACTGTATTCTCTCCCTGATCATCTTTCCAAAGAGGTAGATTGATATAGGCCTGATTGGGCAACTTAATTGGCTTTGGTCTTTTACTGTCCAAACCTTCAGGGATCAGTTTCTTATCAGTACAGACACCTGTAAAACATCACAGTAACCTTTAAGATTGCAATTCAACTGTTTTGGTATTGCACGTCTGCATATGTGCATCATTATTGCCCTTCAGTTGCACAAGTTTTAATCTTGAGGGATACTGTACACCTCAGACTCATATTGTGAGATACAGAAACACATCCTGTGCCTAAACTACTTTGTGTTTGCAACACTTTGGTAGTGCTTTTCCAATAACACAGAAAATATTTCTGTGTTTGGATTACAGAGAAGTATTTAACTATACATGAATGGCCAGGTAAGATCTAAAATATATTCTTTACAACGCTTCCAATTAAGCTGCATTCCAAAACCCAGTGCATTACTAGAAATTTGTCCAATTAATTCATTAGGTCTTGTGGTCCAGAGTAAAATGTATACCAAAATATATGAAATTCAAATATATAAACTTTGTATTAGGGGGGTTAGTAGTAAGCTAATAAATCTATAAAATTACTATTTGTGAAGGCTTAATTTATAACCCTCTACCAATATACACGAAGATGAAAATGCTTTTTTCCAGTAGTGTCCAAGCAGCTTACCATTTCCTCTTGCTGGCATAAATCCAGATGCTGGTATGGACACTAAGTTATATCACAGGTTTTTCCCCCTAACACTGGTAACTTAATTTTCTCAGATAAGAGAATCTGCAGCATAGAAAGTGTGTGCAAATTTGAAAATTATTATGAATATTGTATAGCCACAGCATATAATAGCAATGGACATAAAAAGCAACATGCAGCTGTTATGTTCCTGATCCTTAGAAGCTTAAGTATGTTTTTCCTTCTGATTTTACCTGTAAATGGCCAAATGTTCCCTAAACAACTTTAGGATTTGAAGTCCATATATTCTGTCTTGAAAATTTAGAGAATAGGTCTCATTCAAAAAAAGAGAGAACTAATATCTGGGAATACAACAGGGCTTACAGATTTTTAAAAAACTATGCATTTTTTCAACTATGCAGAGCCCATTAAGAATGTCATTATTGATCACTTAAATTTCAAGACAATTACTGATTTAGATTCTTTTAAAAAGATATGAGGAAGTGATGACTGCAGATCTCATAGGCAGATCAGCCTGCAACTCAAAAACGTGAAAAAAATCTATGTGGTACTGCTCACAGACCATGTATTTTCTTAGCTGCCAATGATGGAAACGTAAAGATGCCAAGACCTGCAATTTTTATAGATCTACTCTTCTAATAATCTCCATAATCCTCGAGCAGTTCAAGCAGTACAATTTATAACACTGGAGGTAAAGTTGATGCCATTACATAACAACTTCCACTGTTTCAAAAATAGGTCTTACCTTGATCCACAAAGAGTGAAGCTAAGGGAACACCCTTCTGATTTTTCATTAAAATGGTTGACCAAGGGTTGCTGCCATCTGAAAGGGGTCTTACTCTGCAATAACAATAGTTATTTTGACATTAGAGGAGATACCATGCTTATATATACTTTGTGAGAGAATTACTCTTTCTTTCCAAACTATAAACATGTAGGACATCACTTGAAAACAGTAAAGCATTCCAAAGATAAAAAGGAAGTATGTAATAGCATAAATTCATATGATTATAAATTAATACATGCTTCATGTCAGATATTCCTTAAATTACTAAAATTTCATGCCTAAAATGAAAGCCAATTAAAACTTGACTACCTATTGAAAAATGCAAGTTGGAAAAAACCTGGACAAGAGTTTCATCGTGTCAAAGAAATTATGTGAATATTGGAAGTTTATTAAACATAGTGACTTGAAAGCAAACAAAAATATTATAAAGCCAGTTTCAATAGATGGTCTGGAACCAACTCCTGACACAGGTAAATGAGTGGATGTCCTTGCCAATTAAAAAAATAAGGCACTATAAATAAATCTATATACTACAAGAAATAAGAAAAAGGATTTCTTATTTCAGGAAAGCTGCTTATCTCTACTTTTGAGCCATTAGAAAAACTAATCTGAGAGTAAAGGTGTTCAACTGATTTTCAGAACACTTTCACCCTCTTTTTTCAGCATAAACGATGTTGTCTGCGTGAATTGTGCCTTACATATGACAAGACAGCCAGTCTTATTTCATCATACTGAAAGTGCCCACTGGGGGCCATGCTTGCATTTCCTCAAGTTAATGTGAGGAAGGGCGAGAGACAGGCCATGAATGTCTGGTATGCATTAGTAGCTCAGCATCCCAGAATGTCTTTAAACACAGAGAAAAAGGGTAATAAATAAGAGTCACCGAAATTTTAAGATAAGTAGGCATTTTATCCTCGAGTCTAAGTGGGGGAGTTACTCATTATTAATGTAGTTTCTAAATTAAAAGGTAAGAGTTTTGGCTGTAACCAGAGACTGCAGAACCTCTAGCACTCACTAACTATGCCAATGATTCAGTTACCAAGAATGTTTCAGTATTATCAAACAAACAAAATGTAGTAGACATACTTGTCCTTACAATCTGCACGATCCTTTGTTTGAACTGAACTTGGTCCCCATGTACAACCTTTCTTTTTAAAACTTCTCTTCACATCTTCAAACTCTTCTTGGTGATAAGTTGTGCTCCTTCCCCAAGTTCTGTTGCTTTCATCTGAAGTTACTAGAGATTGGGTTTAAAAACACAAAGCCCTCACACGTAAATACTATTTCTAAAACCAAAATATTTTGACAGAACTAAATATTTTCTCCACTGCAAAACCATTTTGACACAGTAACACACAAAGGAGTAGAAAAAGATTTTTTTTTCTTATACAAAAACCACCATGCAAACTGCACTGATCCAAAAGATGAGCAAGCAAGAAAAGTAATTTATGAGCTGACAAGAGACCCAGATTAAAGATAGAGCAGCAAAGCAATCATATTTTCCATGCTTCCTTTAACTGAGAACCTTATATTTAGATAATTCAGACAAGTGAGTTAGACTGAGCACTTAAATTACAACATAGAAAACGTATATTGTGGAACAACTGGTATCAAATGAAACAAAATACTCCAGTTGTGACCATGATTAACATTTTCTTTCTCACTACATCAAAACAAATTATACTTTTAGAAGTGTCTAACCTCCATTAAATGCTTAGTCTGTCACTGTCTCAACTGATAAATTAAACAGAACCAGCACCTTTAAAACATAATGAAATCTTGCCTTTTTTCACAACCCCACTGGGAAGTTCATATTCACTTGTGATATCTACATCTTGCTGGTACACATATATACTGTTTCTTCGGCCATTAGCTGTGTGTGTATCTGTTTTGGGAATCACTGAGGAAAAATTAAGAGAACTTAGTAGAGATCTTAGTCGAGTTGATTTCAGAAACGGAACTGTTTCCCTCATACTTTTATCTTTGGGTCATAAAGCCTGGATCTATAAAGGCATTAAGCATCTTCTGATGGGAGGGTGTTACTGTAGGGTTTAAAGGATGCTCTTTCTAGGATCAGACCTGGGAAGGTAGGTTTTCACACAGGCCTAATTGAAGCAGTAGCTTGCTATCAACACAGTGCCCTTGTGTGCTGACAGCTGTGACAGAGAGACCCAAGACAAAAACAATCTAGACAGTTAAAACAGCATGATAAATGAGATGGCATTCACATGTCCATGGTTCTGCCACTCCTTCACTTCACAGCATTCTCTTCCTTCCTCACCATACACTTCTCGCCAGCACAGCTTACCCTCAACACAGCACTACACTTGCCTTCTTTACACTCCCATTTTCAACATTCCAGGACCTATGGAATATATTTCTTAGAGGTTTTCCTCCTCTCTCCAAAACTCCCTGCAAAATCAGTAGAACTTGTTGTAATAACAAATAAACTATATTTTTTTTAACTTAAAGAACTTCTCAATTTGAAAGCTAGACTCACTCATGACAAAGTGAAGCAATCAAGTAACCAGTTGTTATATATGCCTGTTCAAATCACCTGTATTTGAGCAAGTCATCTTGAAACAAAGACACTTTGAAGTTAAATCAAGATAAAAAATTATTGTGGGAAAGAGAATTTATTTTGCACAGGTGCAGATGGGTGTGGAAGCTAAATTGTTTCAGCTAGATACTCCTGAGAGATCTGATAAGCTTTCAGGTAAAACCTAGGGATCCAGACTCAGAAGCAGACATGAACTTCTATTAAAGGAGAGTTCTTTTCAAGTTCTATAAATACAAATGCCGGCTCAAATAAAAATAAACAACAACAACAACAAAACCCAGTGACACTTAGTACACATGCAAGGAGTGGTATTGCTATAGCTTACACAAGGCTATGCATTAAAAAAACACCAAAAGAACAAAACCAAAAACCAAAGAAAAAAAACCCCAAAGAAAACTCAAGAATCATGCCAATACCTGACACACTTTTCATTTCCAAGCATTTCCTTGCAGAGCAAGAAGAATCAAAGATAAAATGAGACAGTCTAGTTTATACATAATTATGACATTTTACTAATAAAAGCCTTTCTTATCTTTCTGCAATAAATTAACAAGCAATCAGAAAAACCCATCATACTGTTTGAGGCCAAGAAACCATTGACAACACAGATACTGTGCCACCTTACTTCTGAAAGAGACCTAACTTTCCTTCCATCTCAAACTTTCATTAAGGAAAACAAGACAGGATTTGTCCACCTCTCTCCTTTATCCACAACATATGGGTAATAATGGTCTTAGCCCAATGAACTGTATCTCTTATAGTTCAAACAAATAATGAAGTTACTGCCAGACATCACTTCTTCCCTTTAGACATTAATAACCAAAACGATTTCATAAGGCAGAGGTGTTTCAAAGGAGATGACAGATCTGATTTCTATCTAAACTTTAAACAAAGTTTTAGGATGGTTTAAAAATCAATCAATCAATCTCTAAAATAGTTACAGAACAGTATGTAGAAAAAAGTCCTCATGCATTCTGATTTCCCCTTCTCTCTATTTACATTTGACAAAGCCAGATTCTGAAGTAATTTCCCTCACAAGTGACTACACCTGCAAGAGAAGACAGCCACCATCCACAAGCAATCAGCTGGAACAGGTTCCACTGATTTCATAAAGAGAGGGAAGCTTAAGGCATTCCTTACTGAATAGAGATAATTAGACAATCTACTTTGCACAAGGGATCAGACAGCATAAATGCAAGCAGTGAATCCTGTAGGAACTGTATTCTGTTCTCTACCTCTGTCATTCCCAAATATAAAGACATGCTTCACTGTAACAAGATGATCAGTTTTCTTCCATACTCTGGGTACTTGAGCATGAACATACCTTCCCTTTTGTCATCAGTATATATAATAACAATGTAGACCTACAAATGTAGCCACAATTTTATTTTTGTTTCTTTTTCTTGTTTTCAAAAAAACTGAAGCAAGATTTCTTCTGGTTTTGTACCTGCTTAAAGCTTGCTTCTCTTTCGACATGAAGTTCGGTTATTCCTTTACTCTGTAAACCTTTCTTTTCCCTTATCAACTCCAATACCTAATAAAACCTTCTTTCCCATCCTATTTGGGTTCTAAATATGATGCTTTGCCTTTTGTCATAAATTTTGTCATTGTTTTATCCAACTCAGTTTACAAATTGGTTCCTGAAGCAATTAAGTAAAGATATGATTTAAAGTATTCACAATCATTTTGAATTACTGAAAATTATTTAGCATTTTAGCAAGATCATTCCTCCTTTCAAAGAAGTTACAATTGTTAGAACAAATTAAGGGATCTGGAAATCAGACAGAAATCTGCCTGGAATCTGATTCTACTGCCAGCATTTCAGTAAGTATATGGAACATTCTCTATTGGATCAAATGAGTGGAGACTTACATTGTATAGCTCGAAGACGAGGAATTATTGTGGGGCTACTTGACGGACTAGAGCTGTTACTGTTTAAACTCCTCCTCTTATCCAGATTGGGGGATGCCTGCACTGTTATTTTGTGCTGGAAATCTGTAAGACAGTAAACCAAATCAGTTTTAATCTTCTGAATAAAAAACTCTTTAGAAGAATATGCTGCTGTACTTCTTAAAGCAAAGTTGAGTAATAAAGTAGACTTGACCATATAAAGAGATATTCATATTAAAATCACTGAAAAACTCTAACTCTTGTTGTAACAATTTAGATATTTAGTCAACCAGGCAGGATTTCACACCTTTATGTGACAGGTTTGCAGTAACATCAACAAAAGCAAGTAGGTCCAAGGGGACCCAATCTGAGACATATCTACACCTCAAGCTGTTATTCACTCCTGATGGCTGTCACAGGGGTAAAGAAAAATCTCAGTATTTCATCTCAAATCAATCAATATTCAGTGCAATCAGATTTGCCTTATTTTTTAACATGTAATTCATATACAGCATTCAAAAAAGCCTTAACAAAGAAATTCCATCTATCTACCTGTCAGAAAAATATGACAGCAAACTATAGAATTACAAATATTTATAGCAAAATAGTAAAAAAACCCAACAAATACTGATCAGTAGAAAAAAATTCTGAAATGAAATTTGACAATATGCTCCTCTCCAATCCCCATCATAAGTGCAATTGTCTCAAGAATAAGTTCATCTGAATGTTCTTGGTAACAAGTAGATAAGTGGTATTCTGAATGAAACTGTTCATTTAATTAATTTTTGAAGTTAAATACAAGCAGAACTCAAAACAAAGGACCAAGCATTTAGTTTAAGCTTGTGATCCAGCATAAACCAATTTAATATGTTTGAGACTATTGGGTGATTTTTATCTTATTTGCTCTTATTTTTAAAGTAAGGAAAAATAAATTTATTTCACTTGTGCTGAAATAGTACTCTAAATGTACTTACTGCCCTTTTTGTCTCTTTCCAGCTACCAGACAGCTATGATTTGGTCAGACGTGTGTTAGCATAGCATAAAATTATCACTGCATTTGTAATAAACTGATAGACTTGAGCTGGAAGCCACTGAATGGAAGCCCATCAACACCAGGATGCTGGTACCACTAATGAAGGCTTTCCAATCATTGGTGAAACCTTGAATTTGCGTAGTGCTATTTTGTGGCAACGTTAAAACAGCACCACTAAACTAGCACCACAAAACTAAAAGAACTAAAAGAACAAAACTAAAAGGACCTAACTTGCTACAAACATGTCTCCTTTGCAAAGGGGACATTGTAACGCATTCAGGGGTGGAATGAAATGCTCTAACATTCAAATTTCACCATACTTGTATTCTGAAATAATTTTCTGCTGCTATCAGAGTGTTTTTTTGCAAGAAATGAGGCACTGAAGATTGTAACTGCTATGTCGTATTTGTGACTGCAATAAGCATTCAATTTGAAACTACTGCACCTGTACCTCCAGCCTTTACAAAATACTGTTTTTCTGCTAGGTATTTGCAAATTAGGGCAAACAGCACTAATATATGATCATGTTAGAAAGTTCTGGCGTATAATTAAGAGGTCCTTGTCTGTCTGTACAGGCACAATGATAACAAAAATCAAAACCCTGAAACAGTCTTAAATCATGTGACTCTCATGCTAGTAACCTTTCTCTCCAGAAACGATGGGCTATTAGCTGAATGAGGTATAAGCTTCTTCCAGTTAAAATGAGGACTACTCCACGAGAATATGCTATGCAAAAGTTGCTTCCCTAGGGGGAGGGAGCTATACAATTCTTACCAAATCCTTTTATCTATTTACAGTAGAAGGACCTGGCAACGAATTAAAATATAGCCAGCACTGAAAACATGAACCATGGAACTGAAGCCTGCATATTTGTTACAAGTATTGTGAACTTTAAGAAAAAATGGCAAACCTGAAGGCAAACTAATTCTGTGTCCATCTTTAAGTTTTAACCGGCTTCTTTTAAACTTCCCCTTCCTCTTCTTTACATTTGGTTTCTCTTGATTTAGCTGGAATATCATGATGTTCAGCTCACGCTCCAGCACATCGATCTCTCGTTCTGCTAACTGTTGCTCACGGCGCTTCAGTAATTCTTCTTGAGATTTTTGCTGAAGGGCTGCTCTTGTCAACTCCTCTTCTCGTGATCGAAGCTCCTGAAGATAAGATCCACAAAGTGAAACTAAGTAATAATATGGAGGGAATATTAAAAGATACATAAAATGCACAGTAGGTTGTATTTCCTGTTTTATTTTCATGATGCACTATACACATATAACATGCACATACAACCTTCT
This sequence comes from Pyrocephalus nanus, assembly GCA_038380795.1. Classification (NCBI taxonomy): domain Eukaryota; kingdom Metazoa; phylum Chordata; class Aves; order Passeriformes; family Tyrannidae; genus Pyrocephalus; species Pyrocephalus nanus. Next base: position 75,078,656 of record CM076260.1, on the reverse strand, counting down.
GATAGTCCTCCACTTTGAATAAGCCAAGATTCTGTATTCAAAATCAATAAACATTTACACAGATTTCCTGTTAACTTGAGTCACTTTACTTAAGGTAGGTAAGCACTGGTAATGGGGACAGCACATGCAATCAAAGATTATCAGCTTACAGACTAGCAGAAAATGTTCTCCAAGTACTTCACACCAGAAACTATTGCATAGCATGAGGGCTGCTCCTAGATAGCTCCTATGCGTTAACATAAAGCCAGTGACCTGACAAATACACAAATTACTGCCTTTATCTTAAATTCTCTAACCTTTCCTGTTTTTCAGCCATGTATTAAGTAGCACTTTTCTATCTAGAACAGCAATCAGTATTACACTGAATGAGGATTAGTGTAATAGGATAAACTAAGTCATAAGACAGAAGACAGCTGTTTCTTAATTAAAATCTAGAAGGTATCTGTGACATCAAACAGCTACTAACCACTGAATTGCAACACAGATTCCCCAAGCATCACTCTCAGTATAGTTGTTCTCTTTTTCTTCTTCTTTCTTTATTTACTTTGGAAAAAGAAATGCTTTAGTAAGGAAGCTGGTTAATTTTTCAGGTTAAATGAACACCCAAAGCCAAACAGTCGTAAACTTACCATCTTAAAATTATCTAAATATTCAGTTTTGAAAATCTGTCAAAATACTTTTGAAATTTAAGATCTTCCTAATTTGAGACCTTCCTTCACAGTATGGGGCAAGAAGCAGATTTACCCAGAAGTATTACTCAGTATTCCTAATAATACTGTAGTAAAAGTACTGGAAAAGAAGAACTAAATGCGAATCACACTCTATGTTTCTCACTACATAAATTTTCCATATGGTTGTGTAAATTCTACCTTTATTGAAATTGAAATTCAATTCAAAATAGAAACCCAACATTTGAAATGAAACTATGCTAAAAGTTCAGGATATCTAAGAATCTTATTTAAGTTGAATTAATGTACAATTAACTGTACAATTCTATAACTGTAGTGTTGCTTGGGGTTTTTTGTTTGTTTGCCTTTGTTTTGTTTTTATTTCAGAGCAGATCGCCTACCTCTGCTCCCTGGTGTCCAGCAATGTCGCATGCCAGGAGAACTCCTTATTGCATACAGTGAAAGCAAAAACCCAAACTATTTTCCCTTTCTAACTCCTACTTTGCCTTGAATAAATTAATTCCTGAACTAACTATACTACTTCAATGTTTTCACATAAGGGGATGTTCAAATGTTCTTGCCAAAAAGACTATCAATGTCAAAAGACAAGTTAGCACTGAAACAAACTAGTTCAGTGAGAAGTGCTGTTTTTTTATTTACAACTATAGCATAAATACACGCTTACGAAGGGTTTAAAATTTAATTGACATGACTGACAAATTTCTCATGGTTTACTAATTTTGCGTGAGCTTATTTCAACATAATACTTGGAAATAAAAAAATTAACTGACCCACTTAACATAGACTGTTTTGCTACAGGCAATTCTGCCTCTTGGAAATTCAAGGGAACCTGTCTTCATGCCAGCAAGTAAGGCTTTGAGTTGTTTTTTTTCTGTTTGCTTTGTTTTTTCTAAAGATATTTAAAAACTTAATTTAGAGACTGATGCAAATCCTCGCTCTCCTCCTCCTCTTGTCCAGTCAAAACAGGACAAACTAAAACAAGGGTTGAAAGCAGAAGCTAAATGAATTCAAATTTAGAATAAAGGTACTTTAAACTTGAAATAGAGAAGATTTTTATTACTTAATTAGTACAGTTTTAGCCATCAGCGCGCTTGTAGCAAGCGTGGGTAGAGCCCTTCTCAAATCTTCGTTCGCAAAGCCTAGCCATGATTAGCACAGTAATAAAGGTGCATTAGGAGACGCTGTTGATTTTCCATCTTTCACTGTCCTCAAATCCAGGTGCCATAAAGCTCAGTAACTAGGCAAAAACTGAGAGCCTGAACTGAAACAGGAGACAGTCTAGAAACAATGTTTCCTCACTGAGAGATTAAGTATTTACTCTTTTCAAAATAAACTAATTAAAAACACACTTACTGCAATTAGTTATGCAATGTTTCCACACCGCTCTACAATTAAAACACCCACTGTAAGGAAGCTAGGAAAGAATTCTATATTTAAGTTGCTCAAGAATGTTTGTCAAAAGAAGATTGTGATCTTCTCTTGGAGTGAGAGTTACCATCACCCATTTGCAGCAAGCCCTTGAGGAAATTCCTCCAGCTACAGAAGTTCCTCTTTTGCAGGAGGAATGGAACTCCTGCAAAGGTTTTTTGTTTGCTTTATTATTATTATATAAATATTTGATAGACATAGTTTTTCCCTAGTAGCTGACAGCAAAATTGATGTTGTGCCAAATTAAATAAGCCCTCACGCATAAAAACCTTGTGTAAGCCAAAGTTACGTGCTTTCATTCTTAAACAAGTTTACCTAATTAGGGTAGATGCCTCTGGAGATGCACTTACTTTCGCATATAAGAAGTAAATTTCATTTTATCTTTTCCCCTCCCTAATTAAGCTTAACTCACTTCTACACCAAAATATGACTCTTCTCTCAAATCTTTTCACCAGCTTATTTAACCCTAAACTTGATTTAGTCACATTTTCCTTTGGTAGGAAATCTCATACTGGACTAATGCCTCCAGAAAAATAAAAAAAAACAAACAGAAAACCTGAATGGGAATGCCTATTACAATTGCTCCCAGAGTAAAAACAGGAAAACAGTTGACTGAGCTGTAGATAGAGGGGTGGAAAAGGGACTTATGCTCTGTGGCAGGCTGTGGCAAGTGAACACAGTAGATGGTGACCCCATGGCAAGTCAAAAAGGAAGCCTCTACTCCCTGTAGAGGGACTATAACTCATCTGCAAAGGAAGAGATCTGACAGCTACTGAGGCACACAGCTCAGCTCTAGCACACTGTATGCCCAGTGCACACAGGAGAGAGATACAAGAGACAACACTTACCCAGTTCTGTGAACTGGAATGGAAGAGGGAAATGCAGAGGGTGGACAAAACAGTAGATAGGAAGTATGTAAAATTATTATTGACGATACTGCAATCTTAAGGGTGATCAATAAATTCTAATACCACATATGCTGATATTACAGTAGATAAGTAATGTCAGACCCATCACTAGCCAATAGTCCACAAACAGCCATTTGTGACACTTGATGAGAAGGACAAAGGGTACAAAGAGTGACTCACAAGATGAGAGTTCAGTTCCTGCTTTTGTCAAAGGTAAGCAGCTACATTTTTAATAAAGATTTCCTCACAAGCCATTGCATCTCAATTATTGTCTTCCTTATCTATTGCCACTACATGAAAAATAACAGCAAATATATACTGGGCAATAACTATATTGCAAAGAAGGATTTTATTTCTACTAGAAGCATTTCTAATAGGGACTCGAGAGGACACCTGGCCTATTTCAACTGTTATCCTTATCAAGTTGTCTAAAGGAAAATATAAAACTTCGGGTGATTAAAAACAAGTTAAACTAACTAAAAGATAGGGCAAAGAAAACTGACAGTGAGTACTCATTTATCACAAACATCATGATATGAAAGTATGGAAAGAACATCAGTGACAGAAATCTGAGTGATAAACAATAGAAACTCAATTTGCTTATTTATGAATATGAGTTTGATCTTTTTAATATCTGGCAAGCGTGTGTCCCAAACTGCAACACTCAAAGACATCCATATTACCACTCTGTTCAGGAAGAAGAGACATAAAAGCATTATTCCATTTTTGGAAAAGAAGCCACAGGATACAGTCATATAAGAGGATGAAAGGCTTTTCATTCCCACAGCTGAAGAGAATATTCGATAGCAGCTGAAAATTTGCAGTGGTTATAAAGATTAGCTAAGTGATAAATGCAACTGAAGTGATACATTCAAACATAAAAGAAAAAACACTTTTTAAAAAAGAGCCTAGAATGCCCCATTTACAGATCTACAATCTGTTTTCTTTGGGGAGACAGGTGTGGATATGATTCTTTTTCAACTGCCTGTATGCTTGCATGAGTACACTGGTAAGCCACAATTCAAAAGTCCAAAACGGCTGTTATCACACAAACAGACATACACACATACCCTTCCTTCACTGCCAATGCAATTGCAAAAATCAACTTACTTTTTCCTTGGTCCTCAAATCGTTAAATATCTGCTGAATTTCCAACTTCCAGTCATCTTGCATGGAATGGAAAGACTCTTGAGGCATTTCAGTCATAACTGCCCCTTCAATGGCAGTAAGCTGTTCAAGAATTAAGGCAAACGATGGTCGGATATGAGGGTCCTGCTCCCAGCATTCTAGAATTTATCAAAATCCGGTCAGTTTTTATAAAGTACAGAGAACTTTTTGAAGAACGACATGAATTTCAAGTTACTTCCTACTGCATTTCATGGTCTAATGTGTTCCCTTTACCTGCAAGGCTTCCCTAGTTTCTTTTCAATTTACAGAGGTGACATCTACTACTTGTACTCAGAAGACTGGTTTTGTATTAATTGTAATTTTTTTTTCATCTCTAGCATCTGAAATATCAAATCTAGCAGTATTGCACAGAAGGAATACATATAAAAGGTAAAGAAATTCATTAAACACATGGAAATAGCCATTAACAAGCAATGTTTATTTCTCTCTAAAGGATTTCCAAAACAGTTTTGATGCTGAAGTAGTAACAATGAGGAAAAATGGCACTTGCAATTCCTCCTCTTGGGATTTTAATCTTAGTCTTGTATTAATCTTTAGTCTGTGCTGTAATTTGCGAAAATTAATGCAATTTCAGCGTAAAAGGAAACCTGTAAAAATCAGAGCAAAAACTGCACTTTGTCAGTACTGAAGAACTTATATACAACAGAGTAATAACTGCACAACTTCCTCAGAAACACACCTGACTGACTGTAACACCAGACTGCTGTGTAAAAAAAAACATCAAAATACGTGGTACACAGCACATTATCAAACGAGGTATTTATTTTGCAACCCCACGCAAAAGAATACATACCCCCAAAATGTAGCTATTTAAATACATAGGAAGAAATAGTATAGATACCTTTCATTAGTTTTGCAAATGGTTCAGGGCAGGTGGATGGAATGGGCAGAGTAAGTTTATTGACAGCAACTCCATAAGCCACAGCAAGGCCATCGATGCCACGGTAAGGAACTTCTCCTGTAAGCAGTTCCCACAGCAACACTCCGTAACTACAAAAGGTAATTTTTTTTAACAGTTATTTTCTGAATACTGACACACTGTTTACTCAAGAACAAACAAATATCTGTCCAACCATGTACTGCAATTCATGAGGATTTCCGAGTCAAAAGTGAATGCCTTTAAGAGTCATCTCTACTTTTGTCATCTTGCACCTTTCCACTAATAGTGATTAACCAAACTGGATGTGACTTTAAGACTGGCTCTCACTCCCATTCAAAGTGTAAGCCTGAAGCCACATCTATAGAAACGCTACTATCACATAAATCTGATTTACAGCAAAAGTCTGAATGACTGGAAAACAAGCAACCTTGTCCCCTCCAAAAAACAACCAACCAACGAAAACAAACAATAAAAAGAAATCCTCAGCAGAGCATTCAGGCCATTCCCCTTTCCAAACATTTCACAACAATTTACCTAGATGTACACATTTGTTTGTTTTGTTTTTATAAATAATAGTAATAAAAACTACAGAAAACCCACAACTCTATTTGGAAGTTTGTATTTCTAATCTCCTTGTGTGTATATAAAGGCCAGCTAACTTGTCACTTCCCACTGAAGATCAACAAGACTGAGAAATTATTTCACACACAACTAATTTCTCTATATTAGAGAAAAAAAAACAACAAACCAAACAAACAAACAAACAAAAATAAAACAACATTGTTTCCAGTGAAAGGTGGTGGTATGAAGAAATCTTTTCTCAGTGTCAGGTACAGAAATCAAGAATTACAGGAATTCCTACTGCAGCAACAATAACCGTAAGAATTTCTGCTATGCTCTCTACTTTAAAAGAAGAGCTGGGTGTTGCTTTTACCTTCTTTGGGTCTATATGCCCAACTCATGGTTTATTCAAATGATCCAAGCCCCTGCAAAGGGCTGGGAGCATGCTCACTGCCGTGGCTCTACATCTCCTATTCCACCACCACTTAAATGGAGATCTTTCACACTCATTTTTGTGGAAGCAGGAACCACCTTTCAGAATTAAAGCCTAAAGTGGACTTTATCAGTGGGTTTGGTTTTTTTGTCCGCCCCCTCTCCCTCACTTCCCCTCGTCTCTTCTGGCCAGGGAACCACTAAGAGTAGAATAACAATACAAAGGACAACCTATTGCTGCTTTTGAATAGTTATGTGAGCAAGCAAAGAGAAAACTCTTCTCTCCAGATGTGCAAAGAAACTGCTTGCAAGTTTTGCAGGACCGAACTGAACTCTCCAACATGAGGAAAAATGCATACTACACTGAGGAAATAAGAGGTATGTACCCCTTAGTACTAGAAATAGCACCTCAGGTAGAGCAGATGTGACAGGGAGAAGAGTACACACTTGTTAAGTTTTTCTCTCACTCTCTGCTTAATAAGGAAAGTCAGTCAGCATTATACAAGACCTTCCAACATCACTTTAATAAACAATAAACGGGCAACCTACACAATATCAGCACAAATATCAGCAATACTTTATTATCTGTGGTCTGTTTGTCTAAGACTTTTTGTGTCTCATAAAATCTTATAAAACTAATGAATTCACAGTGCCAACACTCAAGCAAAAGCTGAGGAAAACAGTTTGTACCTGTCTACAAAAAAAAAAAAGGAATAAAAAAGTCTTGCGGTTTTTCCTCCTGATTTCTCTGGTCTAATCTCTGCACTTGCTTGAGTACTCAAAGAAGGATAAAATAAATTAATGAATTCCAGTTTGTTTTAAAGCAGTGGTATTCCGACAAAAATGAATGCAGTGCTTCCTGCAGTACATACATATTTTATGCCCCATGTAGGAATACTGAACTAGAGCTCATTTTTGTGCTTAGAGAAAGAGCAAAAAATCTGTCAGCAAGCACAGACTATTCTAAATTCAAGGAATAGCCTTGTTCAAACTATTCTATATGTAATTTAGCATGAATTCTGAAGGCAAGCAGAACATTAAATTAAACTAAAAAGAAATCACCTTTTATAAAAAGTTGTGTCATACTATTAGCTTTAGTTGTATTTACAATTCAAGCCTTTAATCTTTAGTAGTTTTTAACAGTGCCAATAAGGTGACAGTAAATTTTTAAACAGACCAACACAATAATAGCCTTTTAATGAAAGCAGTCCTAATATCAAGTACCAAGAGCCAGCACTATGGGGGAAAAGCTGTGAGGAAGAAGCCTCAAGACATTATAGTCTTGCCATGCTGGAGGGTTTGGGAAGTACTAATCTATCTTTGTCTAGAACAACAACAACAACTTATTAACTCTCCACTACAGAAGTAGCTACTTTGTGTAATAAATTTCACATACAGTTGTCCTATGTAAACTATCAGATCTTCTAAGAAACAGCCTTTATTTAAAGAGCAAAAGCCATGTCCCTTTCCAACTTCATCAAAAGGTCAAAACCACAGGCATAAGCTTGAAATACACATTTTTAAACCACAAAAAGTAATACACTTTCAAAAATATGGTAAATATTTTCACTATTAACATTATCTTCCTGCAGTCAAATGTGATTTAAGCCTTACTATATCTCATGCCAGTGAGCATTTGCTGGTTTTACATATTTCAAAAGCTGAAAATCTGAGGGTAAAGTTCTCAAAGTTTATTTTACTCTACAATCCATCTTCTAGAGCAGTAAGCACCTCTATATGAATCACTTCTAATTTATACAAATGTGCTAGGCAAAAGCAGCTGCCAATTCTGCTGTACACTAAGTGCTTCCTAACTTTGCCAAGGGCTTGCACAACCAAGACACGTGTTACTGTAAAGACCACTGCTGAAGCACACCATCAGCACTTGGAAATCTGTGGGCATATCTGCACTTTCAGGCTCCATACACAAAACTAAGACCAATGCACCACTTAGAAGTGCGTGATGATTGATGGAAATGTAGGGCTAAAAAAAAGTAGAATTCTTGTTTGGGAATTTGGGAGTATATGCCAAAGAATAATAAACACAGTAGTTAAAACTCTGGCTTGGAAAGCAAGAGGATACACGTGCAGGGCCTGGAAAGCACTAGTTCTGCTATCTAGGATGACACCTAAAAACATGCAGCTTGGAAGGCTCTGCATGAAAATATTCCCACAACATTTCCAAGCACTGGCAAATTCTGGAAGATGAGTTACAAGTGTGAGTTGCCTCAGCTGCTCTTCTTCTTTTTCTAATAAGAGGTCTGCAGATAGCGAATTCTGAGACTCCAAATGATATGTGTAACTGAAGTTTAAATTCCTCCTGAAACATACTGTGTTTTTGCCTTAGAGAGACCCAGACTTGAATTGGTAACCTGAATGCTTTTTAAAACAAACACCACTCCCATAATCAGGGTATTCTTTATTTGCCTTTCTTTTAAAGAAAGAGTAAAGATAAGCAAAAGAATAGATCAAGGTGCAGTAAGCAGAAAACCTTTAGAAGCTAAGAAAGTCTAAGCTATACTGTAAAACACAGCCTTTCTACTTAAAAACCTCTCCTGTTAGACTTCCATCATTGAACTAAATACTTACATTTTTACAAGAGAGGCGTGCAGAAGAGAAGGCGAAGAAGAGAAATACTGTAGGTTCCAAAAATGTAAACTAATGTTGCAGCAGAATATAAAATAATTGCACCAAAGCATACCCCCTCAGATACCTAAAATCACAGCAACAAGACTGGACAGGACCTGTAATTAAGCATGGAATACAGCTGATTAGGGAAACGCCTACACCCAACCTCCACCCCGCAAAAGAAAAAAAAAAAAAAAAAAAAGTAAGAAAGAATGGAGAAGGAAAAAAAAAAAAAAAAGAAGAATGAAGAAAAAGATGTTTCCCAACTGGGCATCAACTCAGATTGATGTAAAAAAAATTGGTTCCAGACAAATGAGTGTCACAAAACAGCAGTGGAGATATAGAATCATCCTGAAATACCAGAAGTGTTACTTCATGCTGCAAAAAATCATGCATCTAAGCAAAACAGGACCCTATTTATGAATAATATGACACAGAACATGTATAAGGTGGCATGAGAAAACAGATTAAAGTCCTTCCCTCCTTCCCCAAATAGCTACCTTGGATCCTTCAGAGAAAACATAAGAAAAAGAAAGGAAATACAGACTTTTCAAGGTGAGGCACCGCAGCTTGTAGAGCCTACTGTGCAACTGCTGCTTTTCTGCACTCACAAAACACAACTAAATTAAAAGCAAAGTTTAAATTACCTTTCTACAGTACATGTATCCCACACTACACCACTCAAAAATAGCAACAGTAGTGAGAGCCATATTATTTATATTATCCACAATAACATCTTTAACGAGAAATTCACAAATTTAACATAGGGCGTTTCCCACCTTTAAAATTAGAGAGCAAGTTAAAACAATTTGTGCTGAATACACTCTCCTCATTCCAGCTACTGGAAGCAAAATCTCTATAAATGTAGAAGCCTAATTTTTTTACACACAATCTCATACATTCTGCATTCCTAAAAACTGCACTAATTTAACATTTGACAAAGTTCTGGTTTGCAGCTTATTTTTATTTATCAGACATATAAAGTAATAACTGGTTGGTCCAATCTTTAAGCAGATTCAGAGTCTTCAGACATCTAAGGTAAACCTACCAATATGAGATCAACCATACATTAATATGGTAAAAGCATACAGTTATTAAGACACCAGATAAAAACTTGAGTATCTCAACCAACAGGTATTTTAAATGCTTCTCTTAACGAGACCTTGCTTTGAAAAAAAAAAAAAAAGTTCTGTTATTTTCTCTCTCCCTCCTCTAATTTGTAAGTAATGGATAATAAAAGATAGAAAAAAATGAACAAGTTACTGAGAAATGCATTTGCTTCTTAGAAGAGCTAAACTTGCCATATGTTGAGACAATAACCTAGCAAACCACCTACAGAAACCCAAGCACCCACAAATCAAAATTCTTTCAAAAACCTCAGCATAGTTCCAGCGAACAGGGTCTTCAGCAGACAGACTTCTTACCTCCAAATATCACTTCCTTTAGAAAACATGGAAGACTTGATAACTTCTGGAGCCATCCATGCATAAGTCCCTGCTGCACTCATTTTGGTTGTTCTGTGCCACTCTCTAGCCAGACCGAAGTCTGTAATCTTCAGAGTTTTATTACAAATGTCATCGTGTTCCATCTTCTCTAGCAATAAAACTGCAAAAGATTGAGTTTGTAAATTAATGCAATGGCAATTAAAAAAATACTACTCCTGTTTTTAATTTCACACACAATTTGTACAGCACAGATAATTGAGTATTTTAAATGTTGTGAAAATATTATTGCAATCTTTATAAGAATGAAAAACTTTTTTGGTAATTCTAAGCTATTCCTTGCTTTTATAGCTTAGAATACCTACAGTGTCATGAGTTCTTTATGCAACCGTGTGAACATATATTAAACTAGCAAAAGAAATCTATGGGAGGTGTAAAGTAAATCACATAACTTTAAGAAAGCCCAGAATCCTAATATCCCAAATGATGACAGGCTGTGAGAAAAGTATTCACTTTGCAACAAGATTCTGAAATAATAAAAAATGAGCTGCACTAGTAAACAAAAAACAAATGTGAAGAATTCTTATAAAAGACATAGGAAAAAAAAGCAGGATACATTAGGTCACTGTATAAAATATTCATCCTTAATGCTGCATCCAATGCTGGCTCCTACTCATCTCAGAAAGTATATAACAGAACTGAAAGAGGCATGGAAAAGGACACAAGCAGGGTGTTCAAAACAATATCCACAGCTACAAGGAACGGTTAATAGACAAGAAGCCTTCCCCTAGGAAAAGAAACATTTGTGAACAAAATCTATACAGCACCTATGTCATGAAGAAAATTATAGCTAATAATTGTTCACAGTTTCTCAATACAAGAAATGGATGCCCATTGGGTAAAATAAGCAGATAAGAATCAAACACTTGGCAGTCATTCACACAACACATAGGTAAGTGAACTTTGGAATTCTTGGCACAGTATGTGAATATTATTATTTTACAAAGCAGCTACACAAATTCACAAAAGTCAACTTGATACAGGAAATTTAGATCAAGAAATTTAGTTTATGTTCAAGAAATCCCTGGGCCACAAATCAGAACAATTTGGGAGAGTCTGTTTGCCTTGGGAGTCCCTAGCTGACAACAGGACACTGGACTTGGATCAAGTCCCTGTTATGTTATATACACTGCACTTTCACGAATGTTAAAGAGTAAATTATCCTTTTTTTGCTGTTGCATCCTACAGTGTATATTCACTGTCTGACTTGTTCACAACACAACAGAATTAGCAGATCTGTAGTACCTCTTCACGAAACAGTGTTTAAAGAAGAAAACTAGGTTATTGTATTAGAGCTCACAAGCAGGGAGACAACAGATGGAAATGAATCACTTCAACACACCGTAATTTTAATTCTATATGCAGGTCTTGTCACCGCTTGTGGTAGCAACTGTTAATTTTAACTTTCTGTTAAAATGATCTCCTTTGGCACAAAGGCCAAAGATTAAATTACAAGTAAGAAGAATCATAAACACCTGTGTTTTCTACCTATATGTATGGCAAAACACAGTACGGGGAACCCATTAACAAAAAAGCAGATGAGGAATTATCCTCCCTTGCTGAGGAAAAACTGAGGACCTTGCACTTGCCATTGAAATAATTTTTACTGGCAGAGATTATTAACACTCTTACAAGTATTTAAAAAAAATACCTCAAATCCAGATAAAAGAAAAAGAACCCACATTCCATTTTCAATAAGCTTCTTAACACGGAGTACAAGAAATGAAGGCCAAAATGGTACAGACAAACCAAGAGCTCACCAATGAGAACCACCAGAACAAGTTAAATTCATGCAATAGTTTTTATACTTTTATACTTGAATCAAAGACCTATTGTTTGCTATTCCATTTCAAACATGTTCAGCAGAATTCCTGACATTCCTTGTCAGTCAATGTGACCGAAACCAAAAACAGTCAGTCTTGCAAAAGGTAATAACTGGCATGTGACCAAGTTTCATCCTACAAAGGGACAACGTTTCTTAGCAGTTCAAACTTCCCTTTCCGGCTGGTAGCCAGGCAAACAATACTATACACACATTACTTAGCAGCTGGGCAGTAAAAATGCTCAGCATAGCTGAGTAGCACTCCATAAGAGCTTACCTTGCAGTAGCCTAGCAACCTTTGCTATAGCATCCTTCTTCCACTTCCATAGCCCTTGCTGGATGCTAACCTGTGAGAAGTCATTTTACAGCCTCCAGTTTACCCTGCTTACTCAGCCCCCCCTTATTTCTTTTTCAAATGCTTTAAGTTGTCTTTTCTGGCTCCCATATGCATGCAAACTTATGCTGGGCAAGGGCCAGTTTGGCACTCTTGGGTTTACTTAAACATTTTTCAGGCTTTTTATTTTCCACAAAGAATAAAGTTTCTCCTTATATTAGCACTTCACTCCTGGCAAACCAGCCCTAAATATATAGAAGTACAAAGACTATTTGAAAAAATACCCACCAAACTCCTGGATTAGATTAGGAATGCAGAAACATGAGAAATTCCTATGTCCTTGTTTATTTACATGGAAGTAAGGACATAGGATAAGGATATTTATATAACCTTATTTATTTTTACATAAGTAAAATGAGATATTATATTTCTGAATTATTCAAAATCTAAGAGAAGGAGACTAAGTTTGATGTGAGAAAACTATGCATCAAGCTAAAGTGAAACGTCACCTTGGACTGGTATCTAAACATTGCATGTACTACAGCCATAAATATAGAAATTATAGGAATATGATTTCTACCTGTAACACCATTTTCAACTCAATTCTGAGTCAGTACATCTCTCTTTGTGAGATGTACTTTGTGAGACCTTTCTGCAACAAGATCAACGAGAAAGTAAATTTATTAACGTCATAGAACAGGGGCTAGGATGCCATAGACCACACATTGCTTGAATATAACAGACAGTGCATGCCCATTTACAGCTCAGGAAGAACGACATTATTGCATGTTTTTTTCAACAACTCCTGAAATATGAATTGACAAGTTGAAGATAAAAGCAAAAAAAAAAAAAATCCCTTCAGTTAGAGAAAAAAATAAAAATCTACAAATGCTACGACAAGTGAACTGGTATTAAAAGTGGTAGATACATCATAAAATCATAAAGGTTGGAAAAGACTTCCAAGATCATTGAGTCCAACCACCTTCCTGGGCAGCCCCTTCCAATGCTTGACAACTCTTTCCATAAAGAATTCTTCCTGATGTTCAACCTAAATCTCCCCTGGCACTACTTGAGGTCACTTCTTCTTGTCTGGTTATTTGTTGCCTCAGGGAAGAGGCCAACCCCTACCTGTCTAAAACTTCCTTTCAGGTAGTTGTAGAGAGCGATAAGATCTCCCCAGAGACTCCTCTTCCCCAGGCTAAACAGCCGCAGCTCCTTAACGGATCCTCACAAGACCTGTTATCCAGACCCTTCACTTCATTGCCCTTCTCTAGACACTCTCCAGCACCTCAATGTCCTTCTTAAAGTGAGGGGCCCAGAACTGGACACAGGACTTGACGTCGGGCCTCACCAGTGCCAAGCACAGGGGGAGAATCACTTCACTGGTCCTGCTGGCCACACTGTTGCTGATCCCTGCCAGGATGCCATTGGCCCGCTTGGCCACTCGGGCACACTGCTGGCTCACGTTCAGCTGCTCTCAACCAGCACTCCCAGGGCCTTTACCAGGCAGCTTTCCACCCACCACACTTCCCCCTCCCTATAGCACTGCCTGGGGTTGTCGTGGCCCAAATGCAGGACTCTGCAGAGTCAAGACACTTCTGACAGTGCAGCAAGCATACATGAGGACTCTAAGAGAAACCATAACAAAGAGACTGCTACTTAAACCATACAGTTGGAACAAAACTTTACACTCGTCAGCTGCCTAACATACCTAAAAAGAACTTAGAAATCCAAGTACAGCTCACTCTAGAGCACTGAAGGAAGAAACTCATAGAATTATGAAATAATTCAGATTGAAACACTCAAGATGTTAAAACTCCCACTCAAAAGCAGGGCTAACATTGTAAAAAGTCTAAATCTACTATGAAATGTTTTTACAAATTTGTAATGTTATGCCACTCTACGGCAGAAAAAGGTAAAAGATATCTATATTAAAAACAACTGTAATATATATATACTCAAGTATGGACTTTATTGTAAATGTCACAAGAGATTTTGAAAAAACTAATTAAGGACATCAAGGCACAGGAAAAAAAAAAAAAAACCACAACAGAAAAATTAAGGCAGAGTCACATTACAAACAGCTCACATCACACTACTCCCATTTTGTCCAGATGGTTTCTTAGAAAGCAATAAGGTAGTAGACCTGAGCAGATGTAAACACCTTTTAGGAAGTCCAATTATATAGACAGAATAAGGGTTAATCAATGCATTCCACACAGTAGTTTATAAGGAAAATCTTAGAAGACAAATTATGAGGATAAAGATGAAGCATCAGTGGTGTTTACTAGGAAACTGTTTTGTTTCACGTGTATAGAGTAAAAATATAAGGAGCATTTCAAGAACTGATAGCACAGTCAGAAGATAGTGCCCATTTGAGAAAGAACAAACCATCATACTAAAACACACGCAAATTTGCAAGGGATCAGTCATAAAATCTGCAAGTGAAGGCAGAAGAAAAGCCTGGCTATTCTGGCTAACAGAAGGAAAACTAGCAGCTACATGCAGTTGAGCAAGTAGCTCATGATACTAAACGGCTCGAGAAAAGGCTTTGTTAAGTAGAAACAGGGAAGTATCAATAGAACTTTACAAAGCAAAACATCTTATATGAAATACTGAATGACTAAACCTGCACATACGTGTTCAACAACAGGAACCAAAGCAGGTGCAAAAAACAGAATAGTTAGGACCCTGTAATGCATTTTATTTAGATAAAATCAGAAGAGGTTGTCCTTTTTGCTAGGCTAAACAAAGGTTGAGAGAAGTTACGAGAACAGAAGTTAGCCATACCTAGAAACAGAACGCAAACTTACAGCATTGATGCTCTTACTAATAAAATATTCTCCTAGGTGTCCCAGCTGATCTGTCTTACAGGCATGCTTGTGATTAAACTCAGTTCTAGATCTGGAGCTACCAGGGTAGGGAGTCATATCCACATTTCAATTTTTTCATTGTCTCTTTTCTCCCAATGCCCTTTTTGGCCTTCCTCTTCAGTGTAAAGCATAGTTTAGTCCTCAAAAAAGTCACAAGATCCAACATATACTCCCGTACAACCTAATGGTTCCTGAAATAGTAGTGCTATTAATATTTCTTGCTTTCTGCATTATCATAGTTACAGCTTGAGTATTTTTCTACTAATCTTAAGGCACAATGCAAATATTTAATGGTGTAACAGCCTGAAGATAAGATGTTCTGCATACTTTCAAAAACTAAAATCTAACATACAGTTGCCCAAGACTGCAATGGAACTGGCCAGTACTTCCCAAGTCTGCCTTCCTCTAATTACAACAAAACAAGCAACAACTCTTTGTCAAACCCCTACTGTTCCCACACAAGCTGTTCTTAGTCAAGAAAGGCACAGAATTTAGGCTTGAAAAAGAGGCAGAGGTCCTGTTAAAATCCCACTCAAATGCTCCTAATCTCTGTTCCTTTTCCTTCACATCACTCCCATCTCCAAATTCCCCTCTGGCAGTAAAAGCTTTAAGGTGAGCAAAAGGCAGGATACACATTAAGTGGCAGCCCAAGTCTGACCAGAGTTCGACAAGAGCTACCTTCTCTGCTGCATTCTCTTTTCTGGTAAGTTTAAGTTGAAATTTTATCAGGGAAAAGAAAAGATGAAGTGAGAGCCTGCATATGGACAGATAGGCCAGCAATAAGAACAGAGCACATTTAGACAAATCAAAGATTCCTGCCAAATTCAGACAGATCCAGAACTATCCCACCGTACTTTTAGGACTCAGCTGAAAGCCTAGAGAGGAACCAGAAGTATTGGTTCAAATTGCAAGTACTTTGTTTAAAGCATAATTTTAAATCAAAGGCTCATGTTCTTGCCTCAGCTTCTCTCCTTTTTATTTCTTAAAATTCAGAGAGCTTAAGAAACAGTATTTACAGCAAGCCTGAGGGAAGCCTGGACAGATGTTTTAGTTGGCAGCACACCTAGGAAACCTCCACCTAGAACTAAGCTCTTCAATGCTACTCTTTCACTGTAGGTTATTTCCTACAGTCTTTGTTTTCTTTTGGTTACTAAGTACATATAGATTGTATTTCTCCAACCTTATCTATCTCAAAGTCCCCATTTAATACAACACTTCATTTAAAAAAATTTATTGAAATACAAAGACTTCATGCAGTTAAAACCAGTTTTATTGCATTCATAATACATTCCAGCACTTTCAGGTGACCATTTTCAGTTACCAGCCATATAAAACAATTAGGTAAACAAGGTATTCTGAGAGAAGCCAAGATAAAGGATTGAACACCTTCTCAAAAGTTTAGAGGTACTGAATTCAAACTAATCTTATAATGCTTAAACTTTTTAAAAAAATAAATCATCCTGAAATATTCTTTCTAACACTTCTATAGTCTTTACATCTTCTACCATACCTGCTTTATATTATCTACCTTATTATTTCTAAAAATAAAACATTAAGCAACTTTATTTTCCCAAGTTAGTTATTTGCCACCAAATGGTTCTTGCTACCTTATCTGCAGTTTGCTAAATAGGTGACTATCATGGGTTTTGCAAATATGAGATTTAATAGCACATCTATTTAAGTTACTATGATTATAGGTAAGACTGCCTACATTCACCACCACTCATAAAGCTATTCTTAGAGAATACCATAAAGAAAAGAAAGATGTTATGCTATATAACTCTACTTGCACATAGAGATTGTCAAGACAATGCTGCTACTGTCTCTGTTCCCCCTGCACCCAGTCAGTTCCCTCTCCAACTGTTTGCAAGTGAATTTGGTTCCTGTTAATTCACTGAATCAACAAGCAACAAAACCAGCAGGGTGACCCTGCATCTTTACCTGGCAACGAACAGGCAGAAAAAAATCCTTATTAAAAGTTGCATATTCAGGTAATGAAACACAATATCTTGCAATAGTAAGAGACCCATCTACATTATTTGGAGCTGTTACTTGGTTCCAATTGTACTTGGAAATTAAAATTTAAACACCGCTCATAGTAGCCATGCCCAGGCTTTAAACTGTAAATTAACTATCATAGTGAAAGCTTAAAGTGTGGGAACCATAAATTAATTATCACACTAAAAACATTAACTGATCAGAACATCTTCAATACATAGAGAAGATAATACTTCTGCCTGAACAGCACCGCTTCTTAAATACCTTCTTTTTTTTTCTATGGCTTCTCAGGATGGGATCTGCTATCTCTGTAGCTAGTATCAGTCAGATCATGATTATCTCACTAGATTAAGTTTAGAACTCACCATCAGCAAGGAAATTTCATCCTTTAAACACCAATTCCATATGCAGGAGGCATTACTCTATTTTTTTTCTACAGATACTGTGCTCCTCTGAGATCTACATCCCCTTGCAGCAGGCATATAACCAGTTCTTAATTTTCACACTAAATTGAAAGGAACAGTTTGTTCTTAAAAGTATTTGTCTCAAAACGTGTAGCTTAAAAAAAAAATAAAAAAATTGTAGCTCATGGGAGCCAACATATATTAAAAAGAGAAACAAAAAACCAAAAGCCAAACCTGAACAAAGTGTTCCCAACTGGAAAGACAAAACAAGACAAAACTTGACACAAAAAGCCCTTGACAGCATGAATTGACAAATACATACCAATCCCATAAGAAAAACATATCCCATAGTGGGACATGAGGCCCAAGAAAACCACCAAAGGACGAAAATGACTAGGAGTCATCTGCCTGTCTGGAGGAAACAGAAGGAAAAGGAGAGAGAGGAAGAGGGACAAGAGATTTCAACAGCTTTAACACAGCTTGCATCACCATTTTTTGCTTCCCCTTCCCTTCTTTAATAACTATTATTAAAGCAACTTTGGGCAAATGGAAACTTGAGAGAAAGAAGCAGTTTTAACAAGTTATTGGCACAGACTGCAGATGCTACTGTAAGAGGAAGTACCAGAGGTAATGAGCATTTATAATTAGACATTCAAATAATCATAATTTAAACAGTAGATCATCAGTAAATTCTGAAAAATGTAAGATTTGGATATTACATCAGCAAAAAATCAAAAGCAGACCAGACTCTAAACTTGAGTTCTTTGTCTAATAAAATATTAAACTTAATTCTCCTATTTAAATACTAAATTTAAGAAAAGCATCATCATTAAGGCAATTCTTCCATAATTTTACAATTACATGGAAATCAGTCAATACTGAAACTTAGCTTTAAAACTCAATGCACTCAGTTCTGTGTCATCTACCAGAACTTCCATACTTATTTGGAACAGCAGTTACTTTCTTTTAAAATCACTCTTTTTTCCTTGCTATTAGTTTTTAAAAGGTAGCTCTGCAAAAAAAAAAGAAAGAAAAAACAAACAAAAACCCCAAACAAACAAACAAAAAAAAAACCACAAAGCAAAACCAAAAACCAAAACCCAAAAAAAACACCCCACACAACAACAAACCAACAACCTCCACAAAAAAAACCAAACAACAAACAAACAAACAAAAATGCCCCAAACCACTAAAAAACAGTGGCAAAAATTGGGGCCATGAGAAGGAAATGCTAAGAACAACCAGCATTAATAGTTAGGTGGTGAATCACTCATTCCTAAGATATTCTTTTAGTTTCAAGCTACAGAATAAAGTAGCTATGTATCCATTCCTTAAAGAAAATCACCCTTGTTATGACAGTGATTTTTTTAAGGAACTTGATCATCCTATTCCTGAAAAAAAACAAAATGTAAGGCAAACTAAAGGTATTATGTTCAAACTACATAAGAAATTTTAGTCAATATATAATACATCAGGTGCAGTTTCCTTCAAAAGAAACTTGCAGAAAACATACTAATTGCCTCCCTAACCCCAAATTCAAGATCTGGCAACACCCTTCAAACAAAGCAAATCAATACATGTCATACAACATACAGGGCAATGCAGACAAGGTTTATAATCTCAAAAATTTCATCCAGGGTCAAGAATTGACAGTGGTTACCCTCCTTCAGAACTCACTTGTGTATCATTAGTCAAATCACTTTTGCAATATTTAAATCCATGAATATTTCAATCAAACTTGGCTTGGATTTATAGTTATTTTTTTTTTTGAAGTAAACAGAACGTGACTTGATGCAATTGGATATTTCAAGCTAATCAGAAGAATACACAGCTTCTGAATACACGGAAGTATTTACATAGTTGGCATACTTGTCCTGATCATAACATATTACACTCGGCAATTATGAACTTCCTTGTTGCTTTGCTTTCTGTGATCTATATCAAGGTGCACTTGATGTGTTGAAATTAGAACATTTAATACAAAAAAATCATGTCAAAATTAAAGAAAGTTTAATATATATATATACACACCTACCTAAAAAATTAAAAACACATTCTACCTTTAAACGTGGCTTACTAACCAAGCTGAAGGATAAGAGCATAGGCTGAGGTCACAACCAAGACCGTAAGAGCTTGCTTTCACTAAAATACTTACTTTAGCCTCCTTTTCAGTTATAGCCCCTTATCCTCACAGCTTTTTTTTCCCTTGCAGACTGAGTCTAGAAATTGGGTAGTCTTGGGAGACTCAATCAGCTAGATAGCTCAGCAGAAAATGACGCCTGCAAATAAAACAGCTTAGAGTAGTTTCCTGCTGGATGTTTCAGCTGATTTAACCCAGACCTACTGACCACATAAGCAGAGATGTCTAGTTTGCTGACATGTGAGGGGAGAGAACTTGTGCCTGGAGATGGGTGGGGAAGCCTCCTCCTGCAGCTGCAAAATGAAGCCACGCATCACCTGTTGTAACAAGCGGGAAGTCAAGCAACTTTTCAGAAATAATGGGTCTAACCCTTTTACATCTAGTTTTAGTCATGAGCTTTAAAGAGAGAACCCAGCTTTGCTACTTTTTTTCTGTCATAAAATCACCTTTGATGAAGTTTACTATTGAACCCGTTGAATAAGCTAAAGACAAAAATAACTTTCTCAGTCCCTTTGAAGATGCCTACTGCTGTGAATCCAAATAAACTCTGATTGTAGATGCTTAGTCAACTTTAGTCATTGAGTTCCCCTAAAATCTCATCTGTTAACATAAAATCCTTTAATTTCTATGAGGAATTTTAATAAGCTACACTATAAAGAATTCTGACTTAGGCTGTCAGTTTCTTTTATTTGGAATATTTGAAAGAATCTTATCATTAAAAAAAAACCAAAAACAAACACAAAAAAAACCCCCAAATCCAAAAACAAAACAAACAGCCAAATAATCTATTTCAAAACAAAGCAGAAAAAAAACCCGGACAATTTTTTTTAATACAAGACTTGAGAGAAAAACTGATTAAAAAATCACCAAAATATATTCTGTGGGGTAGGATTCCTGCATTCCATCCTTGCAGTTTCTTCAATAGCAGAGGAATAGCCTCTCAGGACTGTGCATTTTCAAGAACTCTAATCTTTTTTAATAGCAAAGACAAAACACTTATTTTGAAACAAGAACTCTGCAAACTTGACAGTGCTCTCTTTCTCTTGGGAAGAGAAAATGAAACGAAAAACCTGCTGTTTTTTCCCAATAATTAGTGCAACATTCAGCAATGAGTTAGAAAGTACAATTTTTTTCCTATGCACAAAACACATAAGGAAATAAACACAATTAGTTTCAGGAAGAACAGTGGCATCTAACAGAAAAGAAAACCACAAAACTGCCCACCAAACATTTAGAACTAAAATATAAACAGTTCCAAGGGTTAACTTGTCCCATAATGAACCACAGCAATAAAGCATTTACTCCTGCATTTTTGAGAGGGAGGGCCGACTTATCAGCTCTGAGTTAATAGCACAGCTGCCAAAACACAGATTTTAGTCACTATGAAGAGAACAAAGCATGATTATATAGCTATCACTGGCATGTCTAGGACTGATTTAACTGGAGCTATGACCCCACACACACACACAAAAAAAGGTTAAACTTGGCAGGAAGCTCCAAGAAGGAAGAATACTTCTGTGGCATTATACAAATTATATAACTTTTCCAACCTTCCATATATAAACCACTAATCTAAGATGCAGTAAGTGGGTCAAAATTTAAAGATCCACTCACTTTCAGTGACTAGACTGAGGTAAGCTGTCACTAACATGGTCAAGCACGACAAAAATGGTGAAATGTAGTTTTAAGCTGTCAATACAGGAATGTGCATTTATGACACCAGTTGTTTTTTTTTTTACTGCTTGACAGCCAAGTTATTTGGTATTTAATTTTTTAATCCATTTTTATCTCTATATAATCTATATTTTTGTTTACTTCAATGCCATAATTTTGCTTCTAACAAACAAAACAAGCCAAAAGCCTAAAAAATCCCTGCATTTTTAGTAGCATTATTACTGAAAGTCATTTAAATGAATTTCAATGCCTTAAATTTTAACAAATAATCAGAAATAAAACTCAAGGGCAGAGCTAGAGATACTCCTTGCAAATGTTCATTGTACAAGGTCAGTATGTTTCAGAACTTGAAACACTGAAGCAAGTTTGGAAGAAAGTTTATACTTAGTGGTAAGAAAACGTACAGATTGCAAACAAAAAGCCATTCTCTTCTAAGGTCAAAGAAACCACAAACAGCATCCAACATCCAAACACAGTTCAGTGATGTTGCTTCTCTATTATTTTGAGCTTGCAGAACATAACTTTAATGGACCTTTGTTAAGAGGGTCCAAAGACCTTGCAGTCCCAACAGGGATGGGGAAATGATCTGTTACTGAAAACTCAGTTGTATCTCACTGTTTTCTAAAGCTTGGATTACCCTACTAACACCTAAATTCTAACCACATTTTGCAGTCTGTTTTTTTAAGTACAATACCTCATTTCACAAGTGTTACAGTCAGCAGCTAAATTTATTTCTCACTGTTTAGGGGAACAAACGTAATTTTGTAAGTATTTTAACAACTAATAGGAGGTGTTTAGCTATCTATTTTTTCATTGACCTTTATGGAAATGGGTTGCTTGCTCAGTGCAGTTTTCAGAGGTGGGGAGGTATGTGAACATATTCTTAGGGTACCAGCTTTAAAAAAACAATTCTTTAATATACAAATATTACCAACACTCTTATCGAAAGTCCTACACTTCAGTTTATAATGCTACCCTAAAACAGAACAGACAGTCAGCAAATATGACATACAGACTAGAATGTGACTCCCTATGTTTCCCATGAAGAGGACACCAGAAACGCTGGTGCAAATGAAACTCCTGCAGAAACCTGCCAAGAAAGAGTCAAACATAAAGCAAAGAAAAATGGAAAAAATACCTTCCAACAGTTGTAAACCAGATCACTTGGTGCTTGACAATGAGAGAACAAAGACGAAGAGAAGAAAGACATGAAAAACCAAATAAGATCGAGGGAAAGATCAAAGTAATATTATTCTTGACTTAATAATCCTACCTGTTAGAAATGCAGTCTCAGCACCAAATAAGGAACAACTCCCTACAGCTGTCAGATGGACATAGTTTGGGGACACATGAAAATGAAAGTGCGTATTAAAAATTAGTTATAAATAGGGGCATTAAAAGTTCACAGGGGTTTAATTAATCATATTCCATTTAGCTAGTGTTTCAACCGAAGAGTCTTGTTTTCAGCATTAAGGACTATACGTAAACATACTTCAGCCTTGTTAACTTTGAGGGACTTTGTTCTAAATTCATGAGCAATTTTTTTCCACCTGTTAATGTCCAGACTTGAGACACAGAAAAACATCAAACAGGGGCAACTTTAGATGACAGTAATCTAGGTGAAATAAATAACTACTGCAGTTAAGTCTTCATCCACAAATAAAAGAATTGATGGATGTTATTCCTCCTCTGGAAGCTTACAGGCTGTACAAACAAGTACTGCTTTACAGAGCAGTAGTTGACAAATTTCATTTGACGGATGTTGTATTAAAATCATAAAGTTCCCGAATAGTACTTTTAAATGCTAAAACACATCCTTTAGCTGGAAATTAGCCTCGACAACATTTTAGCACTAGTTGTTTCTATTGCAGATTGAGACAACTGCAGCAATCAGTTACTCAAAATCATTCTCTCTTGAATTCCAGCATCTTTCCGAACACAAAACATACAGTGTGTTATATGCAACGAGTAACTATATCAGTGAATATTAAATAGGCATAATAGAAAACATTGCCTTTGATGAAATGGAAAAAGATGTACTCTAGTTCAAGGGTGCTAAGCATTTGATGCTCCTACAGAATCAAACTAACCTTCAGGGCCTCTCAAAAAAATAAAATCCCTACCTACACAGTCTGAGCACATATCTAACAATGAAACAAATTACTGGAAGCAATATTTATGAAACAAGGTAGAACTCTTTCATGTGACATAAGAACATTAAAAGAAAAATTATTAGAAATCAGTAAGTTCAACTTTTAATAGATCATAATATTCAAAAGAGGTGTTATTTTTCAAATTGTTGACATTTTGCAATCCTACTGCTGTTTGCATGAAGGTGGTTTGATTTTGATTTTCTAGTTTTTTTTTTTTAAAGAATACTAAATTGCTAAGGTTATAAAAACTAGAGCTGCTTCCTGCTTACACACTTCCAGATGCTTCAGATGTATGACTAGTTCTTAGGTTGTAATGCAGCAGCATTATCTCTACAGCAAAGCACAAGGCAGGGCTACTGTCTCTCATAGAGATGGGATAGGAAGCTAGCCTACCTAGAACAGTTTCTAGCTGTATGCAATTTTAAGTAATTAAGAACAGTGTACAGCATTTAAGTACAGTAACTTCCTACATGAAGACAGCGTGGAAAATTACAGCACATGAATTTTAAACTGCTAAATAATTTCTGGCTCCACTATTGCACATGACCAACGTTTGTCAAAGATACCACATTCTCAAAGATATGGTTCCTCTGTTTTTTATGAAAGCCAGTTCCCTTGTGGAAGAGGAACTTCAGTTAGTTCTGCCAGAACAAACATCCATTCCCCTCCAGACCTCAAAGGGGCCAGCCACTAGGAGCTTAGCAGCCAGCCAGGCAATACAACCAATTTCAAACCAATTACAGCATACGCAGCCTTCTCTCGGAGGTACAAGAGTCACCAAGTACTGGAGCTGGGCACCCTGGGCCAGCCAGGCTAAGCCCAGCAGGGACACTGGGGATGTGGGAGGGAATACGAGAGTCCAAATTTCATGAATGGGAGCGCCAGGAGAAGAGAAAGATATGGGATACACACCTATAGAACATCAGTTTTTTCTGTTTTGTTACACTGTGACAGATGAGCAGTGCGAAGCACAGTGCTACTGACAGAAAAACCTCCAAATTTCACTCCCTTAGAGGACACCTCGGAACTTTATTTCCAAAGAAAGTTAGGTTGAAGATCAAATCTGCTGAAAAGCCAACTCTCCCCCAGAACTAGTAAAGACAATTCTAATAGAATTTATTTTTGAATTCTCCTCATAACTGTACTAGATTCTGAATTTCAATAATTTAATAACGTATCAGTCATCCTTACGGCTCTACTTGTGATGCAAGCAAGTCTTGCCTCTTCAAAGCAGTTAAGA
Source organism: Pyrocephalus nanus (assembly GCA_038380795.1). Lineage (NCBI taxonomy): Eukaryota > Metazoa > Chordata > Aves > Passeriformes > Tyrannidae > Pyrocephalus > Pyrocephalus nanus. The sequence continues at coordinate 75,053,802 of CM076260.1, read as the reverse complement.
GAAATTCTGCAGCCTTGTGATTTCAGAATAAGTAAAATCAGTTCAGAAGATAACAGATAGGCTTAACTAGTTTCTTCCTCTCCCTCGACAGCTAGCCTAAAGTTGCTAGGTGGAGAAGTTACAGAGAAAGCAGATTTTATGAACTCTGGAAAACATCTCCATCTCACTTTAAATATGTTTAATAGCATAATTTGAGCAATTCTGCTTCAAATAACCTGTAAAAACAAAGAACCAGAGATAATTTGTTCTTGCTTTTCTCAAACTCCAGGACACCTTGCTTCATCAAAAGCAACCAATTCAACACTTCTGCCAAAACACATCACAATTCCTTTTAAGGTTTTAAAACCACATGATTTCAATTTTCTGACTGCTTTTCATGGTACTGATGTCAAGAACGCATTAAAGTGGATTGTCCAATTGCAGTTTCACTGCTCTCTTTCACGTTTGATTCCTTCAGATTCCAAGTACTGTTCTCATTAGCACTGCCATGTCCATGGTTCTTATTCAACAATCCTTGAAACTCAAGCTGACCTTGACAATTTCAAGAAGTAATATAAACTTAACCACTTCACAGAGCTGAGGGCTGCACAGGATCCTGGGCTGGAGGTGCTGATGAAAGCCATAGCAAACTGAACCCTACTTGCATATCCTTCTACAACAAATGAGCACAGAGCACTTTATCAGTACCTTGTTTAGTACACATAATGTACACATAATCAACTTTGTAATCATAGATGGGCCTATGCCATAAGCAAGATATTCTGAACTTTTTGTAATGTTTCCTAGAAGTACACAAGGCTGCTGCAGTAGAGATAAAGTGCATTTTTTAAAAGGCAGAAGTAGTGTAGAGTCTGAAATCAACCCCAGAATCACAAATCTCTGCTTTCTCTACACTAGACTTCAGAAGGTGAAAACCTGGCATACTCTATCTGAACACATTACTAGCTTTCTTCAGGATACTAAAAAAGAATCAGGAGAAGCTACACTGAACCTTTATATAACCATAGGTCTTGAAATAATGGGATGTCCTCGCCAAGAAACAAGCTATTTGATTTCCTCCAGAAAAAAAAAAATTGCCCTTTCAAAGAGTCAGCAAAATAATTGAGATGTGGTAAAAAGACACATGTAACTATTACCGTCCTGTCTTGTAGATGAGTTTCTGTCTTTTATTTTCAGAAAAACATTTTTTTTTCCTAATCAACTGGCATGCTTACTCAAGACTAAGTTCATACCTAGGAGACACAGTTGAGAATATTCAAATATTTTCACAAATTTTTAAGACATCTCCTTTTCAGTTAAAGTATTAATTAATCCAGAATTCACTGACTATCAACGATGGTTAAAAAAACTCAGATTTTATTTCAAACTTTTCATTTTGATTCTAGATAGGTGAAGTTCACCTCTTAATCCTTAATTTTACATTATGTCCTTATTCTTTAAAATATATTGTAGAACATGAGAAGTGCTTATGAGAAGTTATGCTCAAAATAGACCATGATCCTTGTCAGAGAAACTTCCCACCATGCCAGCCACACCAAGTTACAATGCACCCACAACCTACAAATTAACATTAGAGACCATGATTACCATGTTTCATTTTATTACACATATCCAAAAGTGTTCTTTTCACCTTTGTTTTGTCTACTTCTGAATAACCTTTAAATACTATGTTTAATACTACATTTATTTTACATGGACTGAAGAAACTCTGATGTCAACAAAACTTCAGAGTTTACTTCCTTGTTCAGCTCTCAAAACCAAGTTTGTTAGTTTTTCTTCCCAATATACTCAAAAAACATTTGTGTATCTATTAATTTCCTTTACTTTGGTAGAAACAAAAACCTTTTCCCGTCTCCCAAAAGGAGCCCAATGAAACTAGAGCATACAAACTTACATGGTCACTGCTGTTAATAAACCCTTTTGGCCCTCATGGCTCTTCTACTTCCAGCACTTTCTCTCCAGTCCTGTCGATTTGGCATCAGCAAACCCACACTAGATATGCTATCCTAGATCCCAACTCCATAAAATTGTGTGGAGAAAAGTAACACACTTGCCTTTGAGATGCTCGCTTTGCCTATCACCTGCCAACCACGAGCCCAGACATACACCCCTTCTGGATCAAATATACTGGTGGAAGGGGGCTCCCTTTCCCTAGCCAGAAAAATTACTGTCTATTTACTTGGGAAATAGTTTGAGGAACATTCCGTACCATGCCATGTTAAGGGCAGCCATTTTTCTAATTTGTTGTCTGAAGAAGAAAAAAATCCTTCTTAACAAAAATAACTAAGCTAGCATGACACTGATACATTCATATACTACTTAGACCTGCATAATGGAGAGCACTGGACCACCACCATTAGCAATCCCTGGAAAGCAGCAATGAGCAGGTGAGGAATGGGTGCTGCCAGACCCCTGCCTGTGGCTATAGCCACAGTGGAACTGTTGCTATCCACACCGAGCAAGTTGCTCAGTCAACCCTGGCAGTGTTCCACTCCCGCTGTGCAAGACTGCAGAAGACTACAGTAAAAGAATGAAGTGAAATCTTTGATGAATGGATGAGTTACCAGAACAGGGGATACTGTTAGGACTTGCAGTAATTTTAAATTCATGCTGTTGAACAGTATACGCTACCATCAGCACACCACTGTTTCCCAACATTATCATTTAGTTGGATAATAAAGAGGCATAATTCTATTTGGCACATTCAATGCTGTCTTCAAAATTTGCTAGGGTTAAGAACTACGGATGAGAGAACTAAATAGCTCAAGTGAAGTGCATCTGCAACAGGAGTTAGTAACGGAAGCAGTGAACGGGCACATATGCTGAGATTATAATCAAAAGTGTATTTTTGAAATGCTCTGCCATTATTCATATATAAAGAGATGATAATGGTAATCAGCTCTCAGAAGTACTCAACTCAACTCCAGGTGTTATGCTTAAACCACAGGGTTATGAATTCACTTCAGACACAAATTTTGACATTGTCACTTAGCGCGCTGCTAGCATACAGCAACCCACTCTAAGAAAAGCCACTAAATACTGAAGGTGCAGCAGCTTGCTCTGAACACAGCTCTGAACTAGGAGGGCACAAGCTGCCTACAGACAACTTGCTAGAAATTAAGGTGTCGGCCATGACTCTAAGGTCCAAAAGTTCATCGTCTGTGCTACAAACAGAACCACAAACACAGCTGAGCTAGGTCCTTTCTTTATCAAGCAAATAGTGAAAGTACTCTTAGGAACAGTCAGTCCCATGACTGAGCCTTGTCTTAATAGCCCATGCATGGTGACCTTCAAGACACACAGCCTCTTAAACAAAGTGCTTCAAAGTTGAATGAAGCTTTTTTATTTTTACTGAACTACTTAAAGACTCCTAACTGGGGGAAAAAAAAAAAAAAAAAAAAAGACTAGCATATTGCTGCACTTTTGGCACAGTCAGAACAAAAAGGAAAGAACAGGGATGGGTTCAGACATTTTTGCAAACACACAGATTTCCACTTTCAGGTCACCAGTTCAAAACACAACTATATCGGCAAGTCACAAACACATCACTTCTAGTAAGCCAGCCTTCCAAAGCCACAGCTGCCAAAATCTTAGATGCTTCTGCATTGTCAGATGGACTAAGGAGCCATTAAGCACGAACTGAGCAACTCCCTCACTCCTGCAGGTGCATTTGTCAATGCCAAGGGATGAAAGCAAATCTGGCATCTGCACAACAGTTTCTACTGTTTTAAGGTACTGTCTTTTCCGCCTCAATGTTTTGACAAGTGGGTAAATTTTAGCGATGCTAAATCCATGCAGGGAAAAACAGAAACAGGTATGATTGCTCAGTAGTAAAAGAGAAGTGATACCCTTACTAAAACTTTCCTTTACAAGGCACTTGGTTCCCCTGTAAGTTTTAAAAGACAGGACCGCACAATGCATCAGAGTAAAAATAGCTTTGCGGATTTGAAACTGTGGTTGAGCGCAGGATTTTATCCCGCTCTAAGTGAGCTCCTCTCCGAGTGGGCAGGACTGAAGGTACACTCGGCTCCTCCCGACCCTTCCACGAGTTTGTACCCAGCTCACAGCCGCGGCACCCAACCTGCCGCTGGCCCAAGCTCCTGGCACAGGGTGCCCGAGTTGCGACACCCATCTCTCAGTGAAACAGGGCTCCTGGACGGAGCCCGCCCAGGCCTGGCCGCCAGCCCCCGGAACGCGGACACGGCCAGCGCCGCCACACCGGGACCCGAAGGGACGAGGGGACACCCCCTCGCTGTCCCCTGCACCGCCGCGGCGCTCTGATGGTCCCTCCTCAGCTCCCCCCCGCCCCGTCCGGGACTCACTGTTGCTCGACTTGAGGTCCCGGTGCAGGATGGGGACGATGGCCTCGTCGTGCAGGTAGAGCATGCCGCGGGCGATCTGCACCGCCCAGTTCACCAGGATGTGCGGGGGGATGCGGCGGCCCCCGCGGGCGGTCGCGGCGCCGGGGGCGGCGGCCAGGGCCCTGTTGAGGGATCCGCCGCGGGCGAACTCCATGACGAGGCAGAGGTTGGGCTCCCGCAGGCAAACCCCGTGCAGGGCGATGATGTTGGGGTGCCGTAGCATGGAGAAGAGCTTGGCCTCCTGCCGCACGCTCTCCGCTGTGGCCGTGATGTCCTCGTCAGGGTCCTGCCGCGCCGCCTTCACGGCCACCTCGCGGCCCCGCCAGGTGGCCCGGTACACCTTCCCGAAGCCGCCCACGCCGATGATCTCCTGCAGCTCCAGGTGCTCGAAGTCGATCTCCGTCAGGCTCCCCGGGGGGTCCCCTGGCCCGCCGCCCCCCGCCGCCGCTCCACCGCGGGGCTGGCGGGTCACGTAGTTGGCCGGGAAGATGCCGAGACGGTGGCGGATCTTCCCCGCCCACCAGCCGTCGTCGCCAGACACGGCCGCGTCCTGCGACAACACCTCCACCACGTCCCCCCGCCGCAGGCTCAGCTCGTCCTCGCCGCTCGCCTCATAGTCGTACAGCGCCGTCCACAGCGGGCACGAACTCCCGCCGCCACCGCTGGCGGCCGCCGCCGCCCCGGCGCCCGGCAGAGCCATGGCAGCGACCTCAGCCCCGGCGGCCACCAGCAGCGCGGCCGACGCGGGGGCGCCCGCCCAGCCGCATCCTCACCTGCCGCCGCCGCCGAGCGGGAGCCGCGGGAGGGGAGGGCGGGGCGCGGGCAGAGGGCGGGGCGGGGCCGCCCGGCCCGGTCGCTGCCGCCGCGGGGCTCCAGCGGGGAGCGCGCAGGCGCGCGCGGGAAAGGCGGGGAGGGGAGCGCCGGGGCCCCGCGCGCGCCCGCCCGGCCCCGCCCATTGGCCGCCGGCCGTCACGTGGGCCCGGGCGCGGCCGTGCCGTGCGGCCCCCGCGGGGCCGGGGGTCGGTACGTGGGGGAGCCCATGGGCCCTGCTTTGTCCTCCGGGGGCTGCAGGCTCCGCCGGCGGCTTCCCCTTTCCCTCGCTGTGCGGTGTTGGGACTTTACTGGAACGAACCCCAGGCAGTTGGTGAAGAAACCCGAGCTTCCTCGGTGCGTGTATGCTCTTCCACCCACCTCTGCCGCTCGTGGGCTCACAGAATCACAGAGTGGGTCAGGTTGGATGACCCTAGTGGGACATCTGGTCCAACCTCTCTGCTCAGGCAGGGTAATCCGAGAGCACATGGTACAGGATCATGCCCAGATGGTTCTTGAATATCCCTAGGGTGGGAGCCTCCACACCCTCTGTGGGCAATCTCTTCCAGTGCTTGGTCACCCACACAAGAAGTTCTTCCTCATATCCAGGTAGAACTTCCTGTGCATCAGTTTCTGTCCTATTGGTTGGCACCACCGAGAAGAGCCTGGCTCCATCCTCTTGGTACCTTTCTCTTGATACTTATATACATTGATGAGGTCTTTTCTCAATCATCTTATCTCGAGATTGAACGTGCCCAACTCCCTCAGTCTTTTAAGAGAGATGCTCCAGGCCCTTAATTATCTTTGTTGCCCTCTGCTGGACCCACTCCAACTCTGCCCTGTCAGTGCAAGGACCAAGACAGTCCTGGCCCTATGCGGTGTGATCATGCAATCCTTTCATTAAGAGGTTCCCTGAAAATAGCAAATGCTGTGCACACACTGTTTCTGGGTAAAAATTCTCCTGGCTTCAAGTGGAAAAATCCTATCACATTCTAAACGACAGTCGTCTTTTCGTTGGAAGTTAGAGGGAAGTGTGTGGGCTGAGAACACCCTCCTGTCTCGCCAGTGCTATGGGAAACAGTGGTTAAAAGCGGAAGTAGATGTGTTTTCATCCTAGGAGCTGATCACTGTGTGCTGTGGGACCTGTGGTTACGGATGTGGCTGCTGCCAGCAGAGGCCCTGAGGTGCATAGAAAATGCTTGGGAAAGGTGTAAAACTGCGCTGCCGGGTCAAATAGCCTGTTGTGATGAATGCTGCTCAGCTTCCTGCACAAAAACCCACATGCAGAGCATTGTACATCCCTGCATAAATAAAGTTTGAAGCTGGATATCACAGGAGTAAGGTTTCAACGGAAAGACAGTAATGAAAAAAAATTAAAAAATCACGGTATTCAATAATCATAAATTCTTGTTTATCCCACAGACTGTATAGATGTATACACAAGGCAAAAATACAATTATACTGAAAGTGACTTATTGAACCGCATTTACCAAAAACAAAGAATGCAGAACCAGCATGTCTATCGAGTCTTCTCCCATTTCCTTTAATATAAGATTGCCTTGCAGCTATTCAGAGAGGTAATTACAAGCCTTCCCTTATCTGCATATTTGCCTTATTATAAAAGCCATAAAGTATGTTGTAATACAAGCGTTCTGCCTCACAAATTCCACCTTGTACTTTGTTATCTAAAAGAATCTGCAGGAACTAATTAAGTGTGGAATGTTTTGGGTCAGATAAGGTATTGGTTGCAGTACAGTGAAATGTTCAAATATTTATTTAGAGCTATTATCCCCAAATTTGCTGTCTGAAGGACCATTATGCATTAGCAAGCACTGCACTCAGGTTAGTCTTTTTTAAGTGTTTCTTCAGCACCCAGGGCTCTATGATCTTGATATACAGTTTCTGGGAGTTCCAATAATGTAAATATTGTGATCCCGAACAGCGTAAAGCACCCTTAACTTTCCTGACGGCACCACCTAGTGGAGTTACTGGTGTGAAGAGCGGCGTACAGACGGCAAAGCTTTCTGCTCAGTCCCTCACTGGCATCTCTCAAGAGAAAAGTGGTCCCATTTTTCATCTTTGGCACTCCTGCAATTTTGTAGCCACACTACTTGTGCATCTACATTGTGTCTGGAACACATATCCTGACCTGGAATTTACAGGAACTCTTCAAAACTGCAAGTACCATTATACCAAAAAATATTTGCTGTCAACATTTTCCAATTATGAGGAAGAGTTGAAAGATTTGAGTGCTGTGTGGACAAGTGTCATGGTTTAACCCAAGACAGCCATCAACCCCCATGCAGACACTGTCTCACTCCTCCACCAGGGAGATCAGCAAAAGAATCATACGGGTAAAAGGTAGAAAACCCGTGGGCTGAACTAAAGACAATTTAATGGGAAAAGCAAAAGACACACACACAAGCAAAGCACAACAAGAAATTCATACACTTCTTCCCATGGGCAGGAAGGTGTTCAGCCATCCCCAGGAGAGCAGGGCCTCATCATGTGTAACGGTTACTTGGGAAGACAAATGCCATCGCTCCAAACATCCCCCCTTTCCTCCTCCTTCCCCCCACTTTCTATACTGAGCACGATGTCATACGGTGTAGAACATCACTTTGGTCAGTTTGGGTCAGCTGTCCCAGCTATGCTCCCTCACAGGCTTCTTTTTTTTTCGTTTTTGTACCTCCTCACTGGCAGAGCATGAGATACAAAAAATTTCTCCATTTAGGATAAACTTGACTTTGAAACAGTCAAAACAGCAGTGTGTTATCAACAGTATTCTCATACTGAATCTAAACCATGGCACTATCCTAGCTACTGAGAAAATTAACTCTATATCAGCCAAAACCAGGACAAGTCATCCTAATAGTATATAAATTGCAGTAAAGCCTGCATTATCTGGGCCTTCCACTCAAAACCCCATATGAGTTAGAGGTCTCAAAAAACCTTTGTTTACTCATCTTTCTTTTTTTGGAGCTGTGCATGTACATGATCTTATTTGCCAGTATACCTGTGGAAAATTACTTCAGTTGTTTCTGAAACTTAACGTTTTTAATTATCACACATCAAAAATATTATTCATAGCTGCATATTGCACTTGATTCAATCATTACTTTTATGAACAAACTTTGTCACCTTTGTGAAGAGCCTGCAATAGATAAAAAAAGAAAATTCACTCAACAAGGCAGAGGTTTGGGCAAGATGTGTTTACAGGAGTAGCATGAGGCATGGCTGGGACTTTGCCGCCTCCATACAGCTCAAGAACAGCTCAATAAACTCTGCTGCTCACTGAGGTCACACCAAGCAAGTACCCAAGCCACATGGCTATAGGTCCTCAAGCATCAAGGGGTGCCAGTGCTACTGAAGGAGACGATGCCATTCCTCCCCTGCTCCCAGCTGCTTGTTCATAATGCTGTATCATCCCTGCCATCAAACCAACACAAACATCCAGCATGGCCACATCACCTGCAACATCAGGAAGCCAGCTGAGGTTTGTGGTTCATTAGCACACAAGTATGGTTGCGTAACAGCATCTTTGATCTCTTACCTTTGTCTAAAAAAACCACACAAAGCACAGTGTGTTTGGTCCATGAAACCAGAGCCACAATCAGGAGCAATGGATGTAGGGTGAATTTGGTGATGTTCAAGCTGCTTGGCTACCTCCATTACATACATCCATGGTTCACAAAATTGACTGCAATAAAAGTCTATACATGTGGAAAAGTCCCTCAAAGGGGCTAATGAGAGATAGAGAACTGAAGTTCAGGACTGTTTTCTGATGGTCAAGGGTAAGAGAAGGGGAGCACTGTGTATGATCAGCCCTAGTGTTCACAGCCTAACCTTACAACCCTCCCTTCAGGGGGTTCCTTAAGGATATGCCTGTACCCTTCTGCCTCATCCTTCACTGACTTTGGCCTCCCCTGCTCAAGGCTTTCACTCAGCTGCATCATCTTTTCAGCTTTGCTCCCCCATACTTAGCACGCCTATGCTTCCCCCACCCCTCCCTTAACTCCTCACTTCGCTAATTTGAGATCAGCTAAGTGAAACTCTTGAACGAAGGCAGAGTGGGTTTTACCCTGAACTCATTCTTGAAATAAACCAATTTTCTTTAATGTTATTTTCCCACATCCCGCCCAAAATAGAACTCAAGTCAAGGCAAAAAGGGCAACACCAAAGCTGGGCAGAGCTCACGGATCGGAAACTCGTGATGTGTCGGGCAGGATCAGTAACCGGCGACGAGCACCCGGCGGTGGGGGGTGTGGCCGGCGAGGCGCAGCCCAGCCGGCGGCCGCCGGGGCTGCCCCTTTGCCGCGCTTTTTTTGCACCTGTGCGCCCCCCGTCGCGGCCGCCCGGGGCGGGACGCGGCGGTGACGGACACCCCCAGCGCCAGACTTGTCCCCCCCCCATCGCCGCTCGGCCCGGCCCCTGCGCGCCCCGCGGCCTCCGTGCGCTGCCGCCCGCTCCCGGCATCTCGGCTCCAGGTCCCCCAGGCCCTGCAGCGGGGCGGCGCCCCCCGGCCCGCGGCGGGGGCGAGCGGGGCGCTGTGCCCGGCGGGGGGCGGCCCGTGACAGCGCCCTCCCGGCGGCAGCGGCAGCGGAGCCCGGGGTGGGGCGGGCGGGATGCTCGGCGTCGCGGGGCACCATGGGAGAATCCGCGGGCGCCCGGCATGGCGGCGGCGGCGGCGGGCGGCTGAGGGGCGGCGGTGGCGGCGGCGGGGGGCGGCCATGGTGTCGCCGGCGGCGCGGCTGGTGGGGCAGGGCGTGTGGGCGGCGCTGACCGGGGGCTGGTACCACGACCCGGAGCAGGGCGCCTTCACCAACAGCTGCCACCTCTATCTGTGGCTGTTCCTGCTGACGCTGCCCATGGCCCTGCACCTGGTGAGAGGGGCTGGGGGAGGGAGGAGCGGGGGGCGTGAGGTGGGAGCCGCGGACCCCGGTCCGCGGGCAGCAGCGGCGAGGGCGTGTGCGCTGGAGGGACTAAAAACTGACCCCTGGGGGGCTTGAAAATGGGGCATATTGGGCTTTACCTGAGCATTCGTGTCTAAAGGTTAACGGGGTGAGTCCGCCGGGCGCGCTAGGCAGGGGCCGGACCCTTAGTCCTGGAAGGAGTTGGGTAGGGGTGCAGTGCTGGCCTCTGCAAGCGCTGAATGACCGTGGGGTTGTTTGTTTAGTGACCGTAGGGATGTTTGTTCAAAATCTCTTTTAGAGACAAGTGTTTTTTTTCCAAGTCTGCTCCAGTCTTACCTGCTGAGAAGGGTAAATAAATGGAAAAATCCAAATACCGTGTAATTAATACGCCTTGCTGAATGTCACTGGTGAATCACATGGCTTTTCGTGACATGCAGATCCCTTTGTGCTGAAATTTAAACTTTGCAAATGAATAATAACTAGAGTTTGTTTGCTGGACTTCAAAATTTATTTTCCTGAAAAGCTGAAACTTTTGGTCTATTCTTGTGTGTTTTCCTACTGTGTGAGAAAAGCTGAGAAGTATAGTTTGCTGGATCATTGCATTTATTTTTTGGTGTGTCCTTCAGTGATTACAGCTTAATGTTGCTTCCACTAGAAACAGTTTCCATCCATTTGGTTCTTAGGGTGACTCAACTAAATTTTTAACTAAGTTCTGTACAAATTTTCTTTGATTGGATGAAACTTCTAAATAGGTCTCTTCACCCTACGTGGTCAGATATTTGCCTGGTTTTCAAAAGCAAAGAGCATTTATGAATCCTTCTGCAATCCCAGTGGAAATCAAATTTTGTATTTTTAAACATGAATGGATAGAATATGTTTTGTGGTGTGAATTGCATCCTGTTAGGATGGCTCCTGGAGGTAATGAACCAAGATAACAATATGCTTTCTTCTGATTGATAGGGTCTGTTTCCTATAAAAACCAGGAAGAGTCTTGCATTGTAGGATTTACTACCCAAGTCATGTGTGTGTGATTAAAAAGGAAAAAAATTGAAAGTTAACTTTTTTCCCAGTTTATGTAAGTATGTTTCTGAAAGGATATGTATTTCCTTGTGGGAAACTTCTGAACTTACGGCATGGACAAAGGCATGTTATCAAGGGGTTGCACAAAAGAACACTGGACTGCAGGTCAGAGCTAAGGCATTATTTAAAGGGAATGGGAGAAAACATGACTTATCTACTGAACTCTCTTGGGCGTCATCTTTGCCTATCTAGATGGACTTGCTTTTTCTGCAGGGTGGCTGACTTTCTGATGAATCATCTGGTTAAATGCAGGACCTGTGTTCTTGAGCTAATGTACTGCTATGGGAATTCTTTGTCCTTGATAAGAATAATGCATTTATTATGATGGCTGCTTAAGAGTAATTATGTCCTTAAGTGTTTACTTGTTTTTAAGTGGCTTGATTTTAAGGCTTCATAAACTTTATGCAAGACATCTATTCTTGGCACTTAAAAACTTGAACTTGCTTTTTGACTAAAGGTTTTCTTTGGGGGATTTTGTTTATAATACTAAGTAATGTTTGGGGTAATATTTAGGTTACATACTTGACAACAGTAGTTTTGGATTCAGCTAAAGCAGTCACTGATGTTTCTCTGGCAAAGTCAAAACAGATCAGAGTACTACGTTTTAAAATTTTCCTTTGCTTGGGATAATCTTACACTTTCGTCAAAGTCAGGAAGACTCTCTGAAACAGTTTGATTTGAATCAAATGGCAAAACTCATCCATCTGTTTTTAGATTTTTCATGCTGGCTCAGCAGAGGCGTGCTGACAGTAGCGTCAAGAAGCTTAAAGTATCAAGTTGTTTCTGTTGTATGGATCGAGGATTTCTTTCTCTAGCTTTGTCAGCATAGCTTACTTTGGTACTAAAGATTCCTTTATTAGTTTCCCCGTCCCTGAAAATACAGATCTGTGTTTTTCTGTCTTTCTTTTTTTTCTCATTTATCATTTGTACATTAAATTATACATTGGATATTATTTGGAGCATCATTACTGTTAAAATCAACTTTCAGAATTATAATGAGATCTCTTCTAATCCTGCCACATCCACTCTCATAATAGATTAAGAATTAAACTTATCTTATTCCACCAAACAGTCCAGGGTTCCTAGGTGTTTGCACATGAAAATAGTGGTAATTATTAGTATTCAGCCACTGGGCTGAATTCAGACCCAGTAAAACACCAGTGACACAGAGATGGAACTTAGGGAAATGCTTGTACTATAGCTTATTTTACAAGCCAGAAGAGAATGTGCATTCACGTTTGAGTGAGTTCCCAGTACGGCATACCCAGTATTTCTCTTGCCTTTTCTTGGACATGAAACCCTTGAACTTAGAGGGCTGTTACTTCTTACGCATTAGATCTTCAAATCGTATGCTGTGATAGGAGAAGTACAACGTGGCAGTATAAGGGTGTGGGCACATAAATTACTCAGAGGTAAACTGTAATAAACTTGCAGTGTGTCAGCTGCTTACAGTCCCACTCGGCCACATTTTACCCCACTCTATCTCTCTGTAAAAGTTATCTATATATATAAATATATCTCCACAGCAGAGAGGAAGGCTACACTGTACATCTTGTATTTATTGTGTGATAGGATGCATACTTAGAACTGAATGTACACACTTGGAATGTTATTTGCTACCTGTTTTCCCATGTTTTATACTGTGTGACAGTTGGACATCTCTTTGTACTGATTCACCTTGATTAACATATAAATATTTATATTGGCCCCAGTGTTATATCTCCCACGCATATCTCTGCAAGCCTGATGGTAGATGCTGACTGCATATTTGTTTGATAGGTCCCTCCTTTGTGTTCTGTAGCACACCAAGACAGTGAGGACCAGGTGCAGCATCGCCTTGCTTTAGATGCCTGAAGGGCTCAAAGATTGGGTGGGATGCATCTGGGTCTAATCAACTAATTTTTCAGCCCAATTTAAAAGGTGTTTTATTTTGTTCAAAGGTTGCACATAATAATAAAAGATATTAGTAAGTACATGCCTCAGCCACCTCTACCTTTGGGCTGCTCAAATCACGCTAGCAGGCATGTGAAGAAAAATGTGGCTGTTCCTCTGGGAGCAATCTCTGGGCAGGCAGAAGCCCCAAGTGAGGGTACTCCATACTGCCAGATTAACTCTGTTGCATTTGCAGTAGTAAGTTGGGCCACACTTGGAACACACACATTTCTGCCTGTGACCCCACACTATTCTGGTGCAGGGTATGACAACAGAAGCTACTGGAAAACAAAAAGTACATTATAGTAGAGTTTTTAATTGGGTAAGAGCAAAGAAAACTACAGCTTCCACAGAAACCCGTGGGAAGTCATGAAGGCTGCTTTCTAATGAATTTGTATTTGTGGATTTGTTTCTTTTTTTCTAGCTTCTAATAAGATGTCAGCTCAGTTGAAGCTTTTCCTGTCACTGGGGTAGCATCAAAAGGTCAGAGAGCTGTGTGGGTTCCTCTCATTAATGGAGGAGGTGTTCTGCCGTGACCTTGTCCCAGTGGGGTGTATTCTCTCAAAGTTTGCTGAGTAACTTTTTGATTTTTTGGCTATTTTCAACTGAGGGGATGGAGAGAGATGATGAATACCCAGACACATGGTGTGATTATAAAACCTTGTTTCTGGAGAAAACCAGGCTTATTATAACTATAGTGCCTCAAAAGTGACTCTATCATCTAATTCCTCAGTGGTCTATAACTCAATTCTTTCTTAGCGCAAGTGGATTTGATACTTTTACCAGTTTGTACCAGGGAACAACAACTGCAGTCGTGCAAGGCTTGATTCAGAAAACTGAGAGCTTTCCATTATCAGCTTCATCTTTCTCTTAATTCCTTATGTGGGCAGAGAGCAACCTGCTGGCATGTACTGCTCAGCTTGCCCCAAGATCCAGAATATTAAGGTTGTACTGGCCTTGACAGACACTGTGAGCATGCACAGCGTGTGTTCGGCTAAAACGCTGTGTATCTTGGACAGATGGGCAGGGAGACCACAGGCTGGCTCAGGGCACAGCTCCGGTAGGTCTGGTCACAAGGCAGGGATGAGGACATGCAGCACTCAGCATTTGCTAAAACTGGCCTTCTTTTCCACTTTGAAATCTAGGAGCTTCCTTTGAGTCTGTTTTGTAGCATCCTCTATGCACGCAAAGACTGCACCACTGGAAGTCTATTTTTGTTGTGTCCTCTTGACATTATTCATGTAATATTTATGAAGCATTATGAATGTCACCTATAAAGCACTTCTTTTCTAGTGGATCATTCTGAGCTGTTATTTAATAACGAGCGGTCGATCTGTGCCTTTTAGTGTATAGTTTAAGAGATTCCTTGGAAGGTGAACAACTCTCTCTTAAACAAGTCATTACAGATAATTGGATATCATTCTTTGTGAAACCAAGCAATTTCTAACTCATTTTGCAAAAACATTAGTCATAAACCACAAATTCTTCAACTCATACACCAAACCTTATACCCTGAGAACATGACCTTGCAAGTGGATCCTCTTTCTGGCCCGGATTCACTAGATGACTGAAGGGTATGCTGTCAGTATATACATAGTACCATGAAGTACTCTTAACAGACTAAGCCTCAACTTGTAGAAAGTCATGTCTGTCATATTAGAGATCACTGGTAATACCTGCATCCTAAATAGCTTCTCTACTTTTGTGCAATAGATTCTTTGTGTCTGAATCAGAATAGTCACAAAAAAGGATTTGCCTGAAAATCTTCACACGTACATCTTGAGGGTATAAGGTCCCACTAAGCCAAAAGTAGCATCAGAATAGCAACCTACTTGCTTGTAACAACACAGAAATGATTCAACATATTAATTTCAACATCGAGATAAATGTAGTGGCTTGTTTTAAAGATGAAGGAAGAATGCCTTGTTCCCTTCCCTTTACCTGTGTGGTCGGTGTGATTTATTTATGAATCTGAAAAAATGATAGATTTAGCCCCAAAGTAAAGACCATTCTTAAAAATTAACCTCTTTTAGCAAATCCTCAGTATTGAAAATCTTACCTTTTGGCGTTGGTTTGTTTGTTGTTTGGGTTTTTTGTTGTTGTTGTGCAGGGATATAGTAAAGCTCTGTTTAAAAAACCTAAAACTTGAGGAGAGATTGGATTAATTGTGAGACTGCAGCTGTGTTGTGACAATACATAAGGGTGTTCCATGACTGTAATGACTAACTTTGGTTATAACTGCGAGTGCCCATTGCTATGATTTGCCCTTTAGTGTAAGGAAGCATTTATATATAAAAATGTTGTTAGTATGTCCTGTCTGTGAAAGAACTTTACAGAGTATAGTTGAACTGTAATTAATTTTAATGACTAAGAACTATGGTGCTCATCCCAGATCAGCAAGCAGATCACAGACAACTGCAAATTAACAATTATGTACTTCAGAAAAAGAATTCAAAGAGGTTGTGTCGTGGTTTAACCCCAGCTGGCAACTAAGCACCACACAGCCAATCGCTCACTCCTCCAGCCTAAGCCAGGGCAGCCTACCTCTCCAAATGCATTTTATTCATTTGTTTTGACTAGTCCTGACTAATTATTTGAAATTCTTCAGTCCTTAAGATACTTGGGAACATGTTATGAGGTGTTAGAAAAACGACAGCAAACTACAGCGTTTTACTGTTGAGTCATAACTGAGATTCAGGCTAAGATGGCAGAATTTTTCTTAAGAGATTTCCTGTTTGTAGATAACTAACATTTCATTTTGTGTCTGTATTTTTATAAATTCATAGTTTGGGGAAGGCTGAAGCTGCATTAACATGACAATGCAGTATTTTAAAAAATTTTACAGTGTTTGTCAATTGTGAGATTTTACTGATTTTTTGATAATAAATAATGTCCACAGCTAATCAAAAGAATAAATCTTGTGAAATGGTTTGAAACTTGAAGAAACTTCTAGACCTTTTTTTTGTGAGCAGAACTCAATCTATATAGTGTATTTAAAAACTTTAGCAGCATCTTCTCAAAGCAAACTGTTGTCATTGTGTCTTTTATAATTTTCTTCTGTAGGCTTTTCCAGCCAATGCAGTTACAGTTTTTGTGTACTGCAGCTTGGTGACAGTGTTCTTCACGGTAATAAAGGTGATCAGCTACCGTTTGCACCTTATGTTTGATAAAGGCGAAGTAGTTCAACAAAAGCTCTCAAGACAAAATGGAAGGCAATGTAAAGAGGTTCAAAAAGGAGAAGCAGTTCAGTCCTCTAATTGTAGGTAAGCTTCTCATTGCATTGCTGCCACATTCTGTAAAATGGATGAGTTTGCACTATGGTCCTGCATGGCAGAAATGTCTGTTGACTGCATGAAAATTCCTTACAGTTGTGTGAGGAATGGCACTTTTAAAAACCTGCTTAGTGCTTTTATATTCCGTAGCTGAAGCATGCTCGTGGTGGAGCAGGCAGAGCTGCACCTGATTCAGAGGTGGAGCAGCAGCTGGGTACCACGGAGGTGATAAGAAGAGACATGTGCTGGAGCTGCTAAAAGATTCTGGAGAAAACCTGAGAGAAGTTTTTCTGGGGAAGCTTCACATGCGTGCTCTTCCCTCTGCTTGCTGTGCTTACCTTCTGGGAAGAGGCGAGGAAGTGGCACGCACCTTTTGGCAAAGAAAACACTTACATATCACAGCTTTTGAAGCCTGAGCTCGTGTTGCCTTTGTGTGCTTGGAGTAACTTCCCTAGATCACACCTAGATGTGTTAGTTGCTTTTCCCCCTCACGTTTTATTGTGACTGCTTTTGATGCTCCTGTGGTCCTGTTTATGAGGAAAGATAGTACCACTTTAATTTCTCAGGGGCATTTGGTAGGTATTTGTAGCTTCTCTGCTGAGGGGCCAAGTACTGTTTGCTGCAAATAATCAATCCAGGTTGTGACGTAATAAACTTAAAAATAGTATTGGTCTGAAGACTAGTACTGGTATTTTCCAGATTTATGTTTAAGTAGAATGTACCACTGTATGCTCTTTGGAATGAATGGAGACCTCTCCTGCTGGTTTTTCAAGCCTGAGTCATACAAACAAGTGAAGCTGTTAAGTGGCTTCCAGTGATCTCAAGTGTTTTAACAGATGTGAAAAATGCTGAAATAAGGTACATCCAGTAGTGACAGCAGCACAGAAATGTCTAAACAAAGCTTAAACTGAGTAGCTCTTAAAACTACCAGTCAAGCTTCAATAGAGAGCTCTGTATAAAAGAACTTAGGGTATTTTTTTGTGCATTTGCAATTGCTACTGCTATCTCTGTGCCAGCTAAGTAGTATCAAGATTGTTTGTGTACCTTTGTGCTACTGCTTTTTTGGTATCTTTACACTACGTCTGTGTTACACTCCTGGCAGTGACGTTGCTGGGGATGTCCAGGTCTGACTGCATTGTGACTCCTCTGAGAAATGTCTCTTATATGTGCCACTAACCATACAAAGTCTTTATTTTAGATGGGGTTATGCCTTTCAGACTCTGTTTTGACGAAGAAGTAGAGGTAGAATCACTTAAACTTGCATGTTAAATCACATGACTATTCCTCCTAGATTGGTTTGTGAATGCACAACATTCTATTATTTAGTACTTGATCAGAAAATAAAGAACTTATTATTATTTTGACTAGACAGATGACAGAGTTTTTGAAACAGACCCTGATGGTTGACAGGTTGGTTAAACAAGTTTTTGAGGCCATAGTTTACTATGGAAAAAAAACATTGTGGAAAGATGGTTGAGATCCCCAGATAAAAAATTTTATAGCTTGTGTACACCTGTAGGGTTTTAAAAAAGAAGTTTTTTGCAAAAAAACAACCCCAGAAACAAACAGAAAAGCCCAATCCCCCGCTTTTTGACATTTCACTGTGGTGGTTTTTTGCTTGTTTTCTTTTTAACTGAATTTTTGTTGTGTTGTGCCTGAGAAAAATAACATTTGTAGGTTCTCATTAGTAAACTTTGTCCAAAAATACTTGCTTATATCCATGGAAAAGTTCATAGAAAATATGTGCAAAAAGAATTAGTGGATAGTTTAATGCACCCACAAAGAAAATGATCAACAAATTGCCTTATAACATATGAGAGATTAGTAATGGATATATGTTTTCTTTGCCCAAACCAGAGCCAAAACTTTATTTTGTGGTGTAATGATTATATTAATACACATTGTGTTGCATTTCAAGTAGTTGTTTTATAGGAGGCTTGTAAATAAACAGGCAATTAGATAATCAATATGTACACAAGGACATAAAAAGCAGAAACTGTGAAAGGAGTAAGATTTCATTGTTATATAAGAAGCCCTAGACACTTTTTTCTGCCAATAAATCTGTGTGTGTGTCAGGCAGGCTAAATGGCATTATATACGCATAGGGAGTTTGAAGAGATGTCATTTTATTTCTCATAGCTCTACTTCTGGAAACACCAGGACCATTTTATATTGAGGGATTTTTATTTATTTATTTTTATCAAGTTGTTGTGGTGAGGAGGGAGGTGCAGAAGGGGGTTACAGTATTTTTACAGCCCTGTGCTTTTATCAGCGGAGGGGAAGGGTGTGCTGTCACTTCACTGTGCTGTGCTACTTCTTCCTTTTCTGTTTCTACTCCTCACCTACTTCCCAAAACACGTGTGATCCACTGGGCTAAGAAGCATTGCCTTACTTTTCGTTTGCTTACTCTTCAGCAATAACACGGGGGATAATGTCGTCGTTGAGACCAGCCAAAATGATTCTACCCAAACAATTCACGACAGTTCAAGGGTACAGGCTCTGCACTCGCAGAACTCATCTGGAGCAATGGTTAGTATGTGGTTTTCCTCTAATAGTATCTTCACTTTATGCAGTCCATAGCTCACCACACGGAGTTTTGTATTGCCAGGTACTGATCACTTGGACTGTAGGTCTGTCCCAAGGAGGAAGGGTGATTCTGTGCATCTACTAGGTATACAACTGCTGTCAGTCAGCCTTGTCCTCAAGGTTTGGTTTTGCAGAGCTGAAACTCGTATGCGTAATTCTGACTTACTTAAGAGGGACCTCTCTGCTCTATAGATAGTAAATAGCCTTTGTAAATATTGCCAAGAGCAACTAGTTTTTTGTGGCTGCTTTAAGAGAAGGGAGAGGTTAATGCAATCAGAGCAGCCTCTCATTGCCTCTGAAAGGATCTGCTCCTGGAGCATTAATAATTTGATTTTGTGTAACTAGACTTATGCTTATAAAATGAACCAAACATGTCTTGAGTATTTAAACGTAAAAGTATAAAAAACATTTAAATCTAGGAGATGTCTACAGGAGGTTAAAAGCATATTCATGTGCATTCCATGCCACTGGCCATGCTTTCTAAATCAATAGTGTATGAAGTGATAAAGGGGATGAATGTAAATGTTATTAAAGAAAACAACAGGAAAACCTCATGAGAAGATTGAACAGTTAAGTATTCAAAAAATTAGGAAACAGAATAATGCTGACTGTGTAATCTTAAACTACTCCCTATGTATACTGTGATAAAATGTTTAATTATGTGATCCCATGCTATTTTTTTCTACAGGATTCCTGCCTCAGTCAGTGCAGAGGATGGTTAGTGATCTCTGAATAAGTGGCTACTTGATACTTCATTCTGTCTTCATATTCTTCCATGCCCTTCACCTTATTCCAATTTACTACAAATTATTAAAATCTTGGTCTGAATCAGAACTATTTCCTCATTTCCTGGAGTGTTTTTACCCTTTTGTAGCACCTGTATGATTCACAGACATTAATAGTTGTTTTGGGTTCTTTTATGAGGTAAAATACTTTTGCACCTTGTTTCTGTCCTAGTCTCCAATATTCTGGTATTTGTCCATTCTGCAAACCTATTTCTTCTTGGGATCTTATCCTAATCTCCCACTTCCAAACATGTAGGTTGGGTCTTGTCAAATGCAGTCTCCTGTTCATGCTGGCAGGATACCACCGTGAAATTTTAGAAAATGCTAATTATTTCCTCTTGGTTTTGGTGTCTGTCAGTCAGAAGGGAGCTGCATTAATTTTTTCCCAATGGCTTTAATTTCTCATTATGCACTTGAAGCTGTTGAAATTAGACTCCTGAAGTATTCCTCTGGAGTACTGTTTAGTTTTGAGCTCCCCAGTTAGTTCCCCTGGACATTGACCTGCTGATGAGAAACCAGCAGAGGCCACCAAGGTGATTGAGGAATGAGGTACATGATGTATGAGGACAGGCAAATGGGATGATTTAGCAATTATGAGGCTAAAAACTTTCATTAGACTAGAAGAAGAGATTACTGATGTCTTTAGCTTTCTAATGGTAAGATACACAGAAGATTGAGCACACTCTTCTTGGAGGTGCCCAATGACAGGATAAGAAAGTGGCTGCAACTTGCAGCCATGGAAAGCTACAATTAGATCAATTAGATTTAATGTCTTTTGCGTGTACTTGTTTTTCTTGTTTGTTGTTTTTTTGTTGTTTTTTTTTTCCCCTACCAAAAGAGTGGTCAAATACTGGAAGAAATTTTCCAGAGAAGTTGTGAAATCTCCATCTTTGGAGATTTTCAAGACTCTGTTGGAGATGGCCCTGAGCAACCTGCTCAGACTGTACCTGCTTTGAGTGTGTGTGTGTGTGGCAGAGGGGATTCTGACTAAATAACCTCCAAAGATTCCTTGGAATCTAAATGATTCTATAATAATTTAATGTCTCTGTCCTCTAGTTTTCATTTGAGAAATTGTTACCAAGGACTAGACACCAAACTTTTTATTCTAGTGCTTCTGAAACATATAGCTGGGAAAGTGGAACTGATGAACACATTTTTTGTTAATGACTTAAAAAAAAGAAAAAAGGTGTCAGGATTAGGCACTGCAAAATTATTTTCTTAAAAGAAAACCAGATCTTTCTTTTCCTCTCACTCCCCAAACACCACACACAATTGCAGTGATGCAATTTGGAGCATGACTGTTCTATAACCATCTCCCTCACCTACCCCTTGCGTTTTGTGAAAGGTACATGTTCAAATTTCAGTGATGTTAAGCAATGTGCCAGTGCTGTAATTAACCTTTGATTAGATAGCTATTGCATTGATAGTGTTTTTTTTTCCCTAGCAGAATGCAATAAATGCTCATGCTAACCTTGTACATTTCCTTTTATTTTTTTAGGAGCTGCCAACACGGGAAACTATTGAAGATCTTAGAGGTATCTTAAAGGCTTTATAAATCCCTTAAAGCATTGTTCACTCATTGCTTGACACAAAGGGAGATAATTCTGTAAAACATTTTGGTTTTGATACTAGCTGCTTCTTGGGCTATTTTGATTATTTAAATTAAATAGACATGCTGCTTCCCCTGTCCTGACCTAGAAGGGTCCCAGCTTGCTTTTACAGTATTACTCATGTAGCTAGCAAAAAGCTCCTTGCTTAGGAACTGTTTTAATCAGCTACATCATCTGTGCTTTCTTTCCTCTGGATCAGATTTTGCTAGCTAAAGATCGTACTTCAGTAATGCATAGCGTTCATGTTTGTGAGCCCTAACTTCCATATGTTTTCTAACTAGGTGTTATGGTATTAGAAGACCAGGCTGCACCACCAGTTTCGTCTACCTCACCCTGTAACAAAGCAGATATATTACCTGTTTCTACAACCTCCACTTCAGGTGCCACCACATCAGCAATAGTGACAAAACCAGCTGCTATGGAAACACTTTCTGGTAATGAAATAAATGAAAAAGGAGTGAACGAACAGCTATGTGGACAGGATGGATCCCAAGATATTCTTGTGGACAGAGATGTAGCTAAAAACTTCTCCAATATTTCTTCATCACAAGGTGATATTTTAAGGACTGGAATTTCTTCAGAGCCATGGGACAGTGAAAATTCAGTTATTTCAGACCACTTGAGTAATCCTAAAAGCTACAAAAGAGAGAAATTGCCAGATGGATCACCACAGACAGGCTTTACTAGTAACTGCCCACAGTGCAATGCCATTGCGACCAAAGATCACGAGCACGTGGAAGGTTCTTGCAATGCCAGTAATACCAATGAGGACCTTGATTGCTCAGACAGCGAGACTGCTGTTGCAGTTGTGGACAACTCACTTCCTGGAGACCAGATATGTGAGCCCATTAAAATTGTCATCACAATGAGTACTACACCAAACACCACCCTCAGCGACCTACCGGGATCTGTCCACTTAAAGGATCTGGAAACTGAAAGAACAAGCTCAGCCCTTGACTCTGATGTAGTTAGAACAGGTTGGCCAAGTCAGCAAACTAGTGATCAGCTCAGAATCCCTGTTATCACTTTTGACCTGTCTGATGACAGCAAAGGTAAGGCTTGTCCAGAACTTAGTGAAAGCGAAAGAACTCCAGAAATGTTAGGGGCGGAGCTGTCATCCAACCAGTGCTCTGGCTATGAGTCGGGTGATGCAGTAAAGGAGCACAGCAACCCAGCAAATACTCCTTTAGAAACTAACACTTGTTCAGAGCCAAATCAGGAAAATGCTTCGGAAAATGTCCAGACTGTAGATTTAAGTTCTAAGGAAGACCTGCACAACCTAGACCCGCAGTCCTGTAGAACTGCTCATGAAAAGAGGCACATGCGGGTGTTGAGTGTAGACAGTGGGACAGATGTGCTTTTAAGTAAGAACTTCGTGGAGGTGTCTGACAAGGAAAAGACCTTACCAACTTCTAAATCAGATCTAGAAGCTAAAGAAGGACAGATGCCCAATGAATCTAACTTTCTAGAATTTGTCTCCCTCTTGGAATCCATTAATACCTCAAAGATGAAGACATCTAATCAGTCCAGTGTCAAAACGGAGACAACAAAGGAAAATGGGTTTGTTGGAGGTATTATGCATGGCTTACAATTCTTTTGGAAAAAAGATGTTGTGACTAGTTAGATTATTTATAGCCCCTTAGTTAGACATCTGTGGTAGGGCAAATTCTCAGAGGAAGACTGGTTTTGCTGATAGGATCAGGGTAGGGCTGGACATGGTGGGACGAAGTGATTTAGTGAAAGTGTGATCGTTTCAGATGCAGTTCTTTCATATTTTTATTTTCTTAAAAGATTTTTCTTTGGGAAATGAGATGATAAGCTTAGTAGGTGTCCAATATGTATCTAGTATTCGGTACTAGAATAGTGTGCCTGGATTGTTGGAATACCACAAGTATCTCGCAAAAATGTTTATAGCTATAGCATTACATCTGCCTTTGTCCATCTTGCCAGGTGCATGTTGATGAGTTATCTGTGTGTGCCTCCAAGTATGTAGGAAAGCTGGAATTGTGACTGGTGATGGTTCAACTTCTAGGTAACACATATGTGCACACATGCACATATGCCTAAATTGCCTGCATGGTTGTGGATTGTTTATAAGTTAAAAAAACAATTAAAAAAAATTAAAAAAAAAAAAAAAAAAAAAAAAAAAAAAAAAAAAAAAAGGAAAAATCATGTATTTGTTCCCAACAGGTAAGAGATTTGATTTTCAGTTACTTTAAAGTAAAGTATTTGGGGTTTAAGGAGGAAAATTTGGTGGCTGTTTTCAGTGAAAGCCACTAGCATTTTAATGAACACAATCAGTTTAGAAGATCTGGGCCAAAGTGAAACAAGACAACCTTTTCCCCTTCTCCAAAATGTTTGGTTTACCTTAGGTCCTATAATAAGCTGTTTTAAGACAGCCTAAGAGGATGCCATTTCAATACCTACTTTGCCTGAGAGGTAAGAAACTTAATGGCGCCTGGAAGAACAGCTTGGCATTCCTATTTTACCTGCTCTGTGCTCCCCTGGAAGAACCTTCCATGACATGAAAAATGTACAGCTGACTTATAAGTTTTTTTTAAAAACTAATGTGAAATCTGTACCTTTACCTTGTTGGAAAAAACTTACCTTCTCAATGTGTCATTTTCCTTTAGATTTCATATGCCTTTCACTGTGCCTTTACTAAAGTCTGCCCTCTTGTCTGTCCTATCCAATGCATTAGACACTTATTTCATTCCATCTTTCGCTTGTGTCCATTTTTCTTCCACTTCGTATTTCCAGTTCTGTGCTTTTCCTTCTCTCTTCATCCCTTCTCAGTTTAGCCATTCCCCTCCTGTGCATTCTCCTTATTTGCCTTCCTCTTCATATTGATTCTTTCTCGTCTTTCCCTCTGTTCTTCCTAGCAATCCACACTGTTGCTTTTTCAGGCTTTTTGACTCTGTTGAGCCTGCCTAAAGCTGTTGTCTCCCCACAGCTTGCATTCAGTTCTCCTGTAGTCACCCTCCCCTCCATGCCACAGTCAAATTTTGCTCCTCCTAGACCTGATGCCTCTCTTCTGATCTATCTTAGCCATCTCTCCCATCTTCTCAGACTGTTTACTCTTCAGACCAGTTTCTGTCCTGCTCTGTCAAGTTTATCAGCCTGCCTAGCTGGCTCCAGTCTATTCTCTCTGGTTGCCCATATATGCTGAGCAAGCCCTGCTTCTGACTGGAGCCTTGCTGAGCCCAGAGAGCGCTGATGTGTCCCTGGCTTGCTGGGTCACCTGTCTGTGCATGCAGCCTGCAGCAATGTGAGGGATGTAGCAAGTAGATGGTGATTTTTTTGCTGTTCCTCTACCATAAAACAGGAGCATTTACACAATAATTTTACTTCTGTGTGATATGACTTAGCTAGAAAATGCTAAAATAATCATAATTTCAGAGGAAAGTTTAAATAAAAGAAAGAAAGTATGCAGCTAATCTGCAAAGGGCTTTCAGACATGTACCCTTTGATAATATGAACAGGCAAGGTTGCTGTATAAAAGGAAGCAATGG
The DNA here is from genome assembly GCA_038380795.1 of Pyrocephalus nanus. Classification (NCBI taxonomy): domain Eukaryota; kingdom Metazoa; phylum Chordata; class Aves; order Passeriformes; family Tyrannidae; genus Pyrocephalus; species Pyrocephalus nanus. The sequence goes on along the minus strand of CM076260.1, from coordinate 75,028,941 downwards.
GCGATCAAAGTAAGTCAGACTCAGACTCCACAGTGACCAGAGAAACTCAACCCTAAACCCCAAACTTTATTAATATATGTGTAGTTATTGTGCTTTAGATCTGGCAAAAAAGATTATTCTTGTTGGAATATGAGATCCTGAGGAAACAGTAGGATTCTGCTCTTCCCTTAAACCAAGTTCTTACATAGTGACTTGAACTGAATTTCATAGAATCATAGAATGGTTTGGGTTGGAAGGGACCTTAAAGATTATCTAGTTCCAAACCCCTGCCATGGTCAGGGACACCTTCAACTAGGCCAGGGTGCTTAAAGGCCTGTTCAACCTGGCCTTGAACACCTTCAGGGATGGGGCATTCACAGCTTCTCTGGGTAACCTGTTCCAGTGCCTCACCACCCTCAGAGCAGATAATTTCTTCCTAACATCTAATCTAAATCTTCTTACTTTCCTATTTTCTTAAGTGTTGTCTTTTGTGAGATGGTGAAGCTGAGCTGCATACGTGTATAATTAAGCATCCCTGCTTGTTTCCACTGTGGACCCTGCAAGAGTCACCCTGGAGCAGGAATGGGTCTGGGAAAGGGGTGCCCTGCAGGAGCAGAGATGGTGTCTGTGACTCATGCATCTTGGACTGGTGCTGTGGGAAAAAAGAGACTCAATCTGAACTCCTTGAGCTCGGGAGAGGTAGTTCAAAGGCAGTTATTTTTAACAGCAAGTAGGCTTTGTTTTCTAGCCTAGTCAGAACGTGCTATTTGCTAAAATAAATTACTGTCATTACTGGCAGCTTCCCCACAGCAAGACTGAATTTTAGGAATGAGAAAGCCTTTAATTTGTTTACAACTTTGCAGTTGCAAATATGCTTTAACAAAATAGCATCTTGGAACAGATCTGAATAAATATAATTCCCACATTAGAGTGGTTTTTTTAAAAAAAAAGGGTGTGTGAATACAGAGCAAGTCAAGCTATGCACCAGTTGTTTTGAGGGAGGAGGTTGGTTCTGTTTGTTTTTTGTTCTTTTAACCTTGCAAACTGTCTAATTGGCAAAAGCTAAAAATAGATGTCTGATCCAAATGAGCATGAAATGCACCCCACAAAGGTATTTATTAGGCAATGTGAGAAACTTGGCAAATTCCTGGAAAGCTGTGTATTCAGAGCTGTGCATAAGAAGGTTGATATTTTGCATAATTTGGAGAAGATGGGGAAATGTGCTCATCAGAACCGTCTTGCAAATGAGTGAATGTCATGGGTGGATCTGTCTTATGGGGGGTCCCTCACAGAACTTCTGAGTTCCGTGGAAACAGAAAAGTTACTGTCCTGACCATGTCAGCCTTTGCCAGTAGAGAGCTTGGGAAAGCACAGTACAGGAAAATTAAGTCTTGCTTTATACTACTAAGAATGCCAGATTTAATGTGTTATAATATAGAACATAAAATCTCTAAGAGCTGTTCTATAGCCATTCCACCTCTTCTAGATTGTGAGAAAGTACCACTGACACTTGCTAAAAATTACTTTCAGACTAGCGTCCTTTCAGTTTTGAATCCAACTTGTACCACCCACATAATGAAAGTGTGTTGAAGGGCAACTGTAGATTTTCTTCAGCCTTTGAGAAGTGTGAGGAAAGCTGAATTTATTGGCTGCTCTGGGTCCCTCTGATGTGTCTTCAGCGCTAAGAAAGAGCAATTGTGCATTATGTATGGAGGGCAAAGCCTCCTGTATGTCCCCTCTGGCACAGCTGGCTTGTAATCTAGGACAGGCAATATTATCATCCAGGGAGCAAAGCCTGCGCTGGGAACGGTGGGGACTGGTACAGGAGACACTAAACCAGGACTGCATGGCCTGAATTTAGATGTTTTGCAGGCTCTTTTTAGAAAAGGTACTCGTCATTCTGGGCAGAGCACAAACCACAACCTCGAGTGAGTTGTTCTGGATCCCAAGCAATTACCCTTCTCCTATAAAAAAACTAAAACATACTCCTGTGGATATTTTTAGACCCTCTTTTTTTTTTCCCCTTTTTTTTTTTTCCCTTGCATGGGAGAAGGAGGACTATCACCTGCCATATAGTCACGGGGAAGAGGGATCTTGTACATTGAGTCACCAGTCCAGGTGACAGGAGGGCAATTTGCTGGCAGGTGGGTAGCAATTAAGAGCAGCTGTGTGTCGTCCCTGACTCTCGTGCTGGAAAGGGACCACATGGCATTTGATGCCCCTCTTGGGATGTGGAGGGCATGGTTTGTGGAACTCAGTTCTCTAAATCTGCTACTCAATGTGTAAGGCTTGATGGGTTGAAGTTTTAAAATTTCAGTCTTTAAACTGAAGAGGCAATACTATGTTTGATGACAAGTCTGATATCTGCAAAGAATCTGGGGTTATTTCAGAAGTCTGTATTGTGATGTAATTGGTAGGTATAATGATTAGACTATTTATTCCCATCTCTGCTGCTGACCTAGGAGATTGTTTTGAGCAAGTCACTTCCTGTTACAGGTACAATGACTATTGCTAGTTTTTCCTGTTGCTTCAGGATTAATGTGGTAATCCTGATTAATGGATGTGCTTCTTCAGTGCCCATGCTGAAGTTTTGTAGGAATTCTTGGACTGTGCGATGTTCCCTGGGCACTCCTGTTGTTTGGTGGATGACCAGCTTTTAATATCAGTTTTTTCTAATAGGTGAATTTGAGTTGAGAATAAAATACATAAGATAGATGTTTCTGCTAAAGCAGCTGCTGAAGAAAAGGTTGGGAATGTCCTTAGGACATTCTCCAGTATATGAATAGGGACAGTTCAAAACCTGTAGAACTTTTGTTTCATGCTGGTACTAACAAAAGAATAGAGCAATTTGAAATCAATTATCTATGTAGCCAAACAGGAAAAAAATATTTTTAGGTAGAACTTGCTATTTTGTAGCATAATGTTGTGGAATAAAGTGTATTCTGCAGCAAAGCAATTAATGAACAGAAGAGGGAGAGGCTTAATTAGCTTAATTTTGCTTGACCAGATTTCAAACCAGATGGCGTCTGAAATTATGACAGCAGTGGCATTTTAATCTACAGGAGTGAGTTGTGGAGATTGGGATAGGGACATGCAAGTAAAAGATGAGGAAGGTTTGAAAAACTGGTAAGAGGCTACAAACTAGTAAAAATGTTTTGGTGAAGAGTTACAGAAAAATAAAATTTCATTCTAATTACCTGATAATAAGGCAGCTTTAAAGTTGAGGTACACTGATAGTTGGTTATCTTGATTACTGTATCATAGAATGGTTGGGGTTGGAAGGGACCTTAATAAAGATCACCTAGTTCCAAACCTCTGCCATTAGATCAGGTTGCTCAGAGCCACATCCAACCTGGCCTTGAACTCTTCCAGGAATGAGGCATCCATAACTTCTCTGGGCAACCTGTGCCAGTTCCTCACCACCATCACAGTAAGAAATTTCTTCTGAATAGCCAATCTAAACCTGCCCTATTTCAGTTTAGAGCCATTCCCCCCTGTTCTATCTCTACATACCTCTTAAGATTTCTTGTAGTCCCTCTTCAGGCACTGGAAGGCTGTAATTAGGTCTCCCTGAAGCCTTCTCCAGGCTGAAATCTCAGCCTTTCCTCATAGGAGAGGTGTTCCATCCCTCTGATCATCCTTGTGGCCCTCCTCTGGACTCTCTGTATTTATGTATGTGCAAAGGCTGGTCAATTTCAGCTGTAAAACTGGTTTCAGCCTCTTCCCAGTATTGACCAAAGGTTTGTCCATAAACATAATTTGGGATGCTTGAAATGTGTTCTATAAATGAAAAAGTTACATGGCAAAGGAAGTTTTGGTAGTGTAACTGCATTTAATTTAGAAGCTCATTTGTCAGCATTGGGATGTTATACTTCTAAGTAATGTTGCTATGCTGTTAAAAGTCTTCAGTGCAGACAAAAATGTTTACAGGAAGTATCTTATACTCATATGGGACATATAAGAAATGTTCATCTTGATAAGTATTTTACCAGGATAACTTAAAGATATGTCTTCTGCTCAACCAAAATATGAAAATGGTGTACAGACCGAAACTTGGCTGTTTGTGCAGGACTCTTCTGAATCACCCTGCCCCAAGCCTGATTTAGCCATGAGTCCTGATAGTTACACCTCACATGTCTGAGTCATGGGGCATATCATTTCTAGACAAATTATGCAGTTATTGCAGAGCCTGGTTCTGAGCTTGAAACTTCTGTAAGCCCAGCCATGTGTACACTGTAGATGTGTGGAGCAGTGGATTAGGGTAAATGGCTCTATTAGGAGACCATAAGGAAAGTGCAAATACACTGCAATATTGTGCTTTTTAGTCTGCTCTTGCTCTTGGAAGAGGGTTTTCTTAGTGCTTGAGCTTTGCCAGCACAATTTCCATGCAAGGAGCATTTGGTGACGTAGAGCGGATGACGTAGCCTGTCAGGGCACTCCTAGTCTAGACACCACTATCTCCATTTACATACTGAAGGTCTAAGTCACTTGGAAGATGATGACTAATAATCATGAAAACCAGTCACAAACCCATCATGGCCCACCTTTCCAGTGCTGGAAGTACTAATCATTGTAGTGTTTTTTGCATGTAAAGCCTGTGAGAAGCAGTATGTTTAGGTTTTTATTATTATGACTCCTTACCACGGCAGGAAAAAGAAGTCTGCAAGGCTTGTGGTTTGGAATGCAAAAGAGAGAGGTATTTTCTAAAACCACTAGATAATGAAATTTAAAAAAATCTCTCTAATTGTTCCAGCCCTAGAGCTAGTTTGGGGCAATATAGGACCAATTAGATTATTAAAACCACAGTTTCTGATCTCTATCAATTATTCTTACAGCTTAAACAGCCCAGGCCTTTAGGAAGGTGTTTTTGATTAGGTGTCTGTTGGTTCCATCACCTCCCACAGCTGTGGTTACATCATTAAGGAGATTCTTCAGTAATGGCTTAAACTGGAGTTTAAAATCTTAATTAGGAAAGGAAAACATTGCTGTCTGTTCCCCTAACTGCCTTTTTTTTTTTTTTTCCCTAAATAGAAGAAGGTAGATCTGGAAGACCTATTGAATTATGCCCCCCTCCATGCACAACAGATACAAAATATTTCCCTAAATCAGATTTGCAATCATTTCACTTTATTTATTGCACAGAGAGTCAGGATCCTTGGTTGTCATGTGCTACAGAAATAGGACAGGAGACTTAGAAGATTGGCAGTGTTGCAGTGAGATCCCTTTTTTTCCCCCCTCCTTGTGGAAGCTGAAGGAACACTGCTGCTCCAAGCAAGAATTACATGGTGCCTTTATCTCTGCTGCCCTCGTGCTACTAGAACCTGGACTGGTGGGTTTCTGGGGGCCCACTGAGACTCTTTAGGCTACATGATGCTTCTTATGCTTTCTATTATGGGCTGAGACCTGCTGGGACAAGATACGGTGCTACAATTGAAGTTGTTCTTATGATTCCGGATGCTGCCCCCTTCTACCCTCCCAAAAAAAAAAAATTGAGTGAAGCGTTTGTAGCGAAAAGTTATGTGTAAGTCTGAGGCTTTAGGGTATTAGAGGGGTGTGTCCTGCAAATTGAAACTGGTGTGCAAATGTTGTAACTCCTGAAGGTAAGTTTGCTTGTAGAAGTAATGTGTTAGTACATCAGCTGATACAGTTGGATGAAAACAAGACAGATGATCTGAAGGCCTGCATGTCCAAAAGCTTGCTTACTTTTTTTGATTTTATCAGTTGACCTAATCAAAGGATTACATCTCTCTACAAGCCTTGAAACTGATTTATCCTTAGACCATCTTAGCTATGACATCACTATTTCTTGACTGGTGACTCTTGCAGGTTTGGTTTGGCCAGTCACAAGTGTTGTCCCTCAGGAATCAGTGTTGGGCCTAATCCTGTTTAATATCTTTATTGATGATCTGGATGAGGGAATCAAATCTCCCATTAGTAAATTTGCAGATGTTGCCAAATTGGGGGGCGGTGTCAGTCTTATGGATGGTAGGAAGGCTCTGCAGAGGGACCTTGGCAGATGGGCTAAATCCAAGCTTATGAGGTTCAACAAGATCAAGTGCCAGGTCCTGCTCTTTCTTTGGCCACAACGACCCCATGCAGCACTACAGGCTGGGGATGGAGTGGCTGGAGAGCAGCCAGGCAGAAAGGGACCTGGGAGTTTGGATTGACAGGAAACTGAACATGAGCCAGCAGTGTGCCTAGTTGGCCAAGAAGGCCAATGGCATCCTGGCCTGGATCAGGAACAGTGTGGCCAGCAGGACCAGGAAGGGATTCTTCCCCTGTATTCAGCATTGGTGAGGCCTTACCGTGAGTACTGTGACCAGTTCTGGGCCCCTGAATTTAGGAAGGACACTGAGGTCCTGGAGCGTGTTCAGAGAAGGACAGTAGAGTCTGGAGCACAAGTCCTATGAAGAGCAACTGAGGTAACTGGGGTTGTTTAGCCTGGAGAGGAGGAGGCTCAAGGGAGATATCACTCTACAACTATCGGACAGGAGGTTGTAGCTACATGGGCGTCGGTCTCTTCTCCCAGGCAACCAGCAATAGGACAAGAGGACACAGTCTTAAATTGTTCCAGAGGAGGTTTAGGTTGGATGTTAGGAAGAAGGTCTTCACAGAAGGAATGGTTGGGCATTGGAATGGGCTGCTCAGGGAGGTGGTGGGGTCACCGTTCCTGGAGGTGTTTATGGAAAGACTGGATGTGGCACTAAGTGCCATGGTCTAGTTGACAAGGTGGTGTTCTGTCACAGGTTGGACTCAATAATCTTGGAGGTCTTTTCCAACCTAGTTGATTCTGTGATTCTGTGAATGGTAATTGTAAAAAATATGATTTAGAAAGTGGTGAGAAGTATAGTTTAACAAATGGAATTTTCCCTGTAGAGAAATTTCTGTGGATTTTTCTGAATAAATTCCTTGCTTGGTGCAAAAGGCTGCAAGATTTAATGAAGCATCTCCAACAAGCACCACAAAAGAACTTCTTTCCATTTAAAACATTTAATTGCACAACTGCACATGGTGCTGATGAAATCACTTAGGTACCCTTTAAAATCCTAAGAGATAATTTTTTTTAGTTTATAGACAAAACATAGTTACAAAATGTTTCACTATTTACCATGAAGATTACTAACTAAAAGAGACTACTGCTTGAAAGTTGTACACGTTTATATGTAAATGACATGCGTGTTTAGAGAAGACACAATATAACTGGTATTCAGAGTAGTAGAAATCAGACAAATTCTTCATGTATATTTTAAAATTTATAGTTCTGTATTTTCTAAGTGTAGGCAAATCTAGTATGAAAATGTTTTGATGCTTTTTTCTACACCAGGTTTGTGGCTAGCGTGGAAGAGGGATTAGGCAGCTACCTGCTTTCCTGTCCAAGAGCTAGATTTCTTTTGGAGGTTCTGCTTTGCCTTTTGTGAGAGGGGAATGGGCCAGTGCTCCAGCTTTTCCACTACCAGCATAAACAGCTTGGGAACAATTATGGCCCCCAGGGAAGCAGCCACTTACCATTCTAGGTTAGGAACAAGTTGCTTCCCTCTGAAACAATAGGAGAAGCAAAGCAGAAATTCTCTCTTGTTCTATGCTTCACACAGTGTGTTCTTGAAACAACCCAATTCACACAGACTCCTTGAATCACAGTACCTCCTCTTCCAGATTTCTGTGGTTGTATTGTTTTAAGTAACTGTAATGCTTTCCATAAAACTAGTGAGTATGGCAGTGTTTTAGATTTTCATTTTTAGATGCTCTTGTTCAGAAGTTAATGAATTAAACTCTTGAAAGTCATCTGCAGAGAGTGGCTCCACTTCAATACCCTGTTTTCCAGATAGCCAGATGACGGAAAGAAAAGAAGAAATGGTGGGAACAGAAAAGCACTGTGAGCAACTTCCTAAACAGGAAAGATCAGATGTGCAAAGCCAAGATCATGCTAGTACTAGTCCGGTGCTACCAGAGTCTGCCAAATTTGCAGCACTGTAAGGCCAGTTTACTTTACAATTTTGTACTTCAAAGATATGATGTAAGACGTTTTGTTTCACTGAGTAGAAATGACATAAACTTTTAATTAACCTCTCTTTCTTTTTGTTTTATTGAGAACAAGAAAAAAGTTCCTCATAGTAGTTTTGAAACATTTTTGTGTCAAGTTACCAGGGCAGCAGGCAAAGACAGATAATCTACCGCGTAACTTCTCAGCAAGACAGTTCTGTCTTGCAAGTAATAAGTGGACCTGAGGCATCTGTGCAAGATGAGCTCTCCGTGGATGCAATGCACGTGTTCATAGATGAAAATGGTGAGTTTATGTAGCTGAGATAATTACTGTGCATGAAGAAATTTCTAAAGAAAGTTTAAGATGTCCTGGAAGGATATTTCTCTTATTGCATGTCTTATTCTCATGTCATCTATTGCATGTTTTTCTGTGTGTGGGAAAGAAAAGGGCTTAGTAATTTAAAGTCAGATCAGCCACAGAGTTTTTAAAATCCGCTAGTGACCATCATAGACCTGAGCCTTACACACTGCTTGAAGTTTGTCTTGTAAACATCATCCTCAAAAGATGCTGGCTAGGCCACAAGACTACTTCTGTCTCTTCAGGAGACCTCCTGGTGTTTTCTACCTGACTAGGAGTTTTGCACTGGCCTGACTGGGCAAAACATTCCTCCTTTTTCCTGTTTTTTTTTTTTTTTTTTTTTTTTTTTTTTAAATTCAGCTGACTCAGACTGGTCTCCGATAATTGTGGTGGTTGCTGTCATTTGGAGTTCTGGTCTGCTACCCTTTCCAAGAGAATTAATGAGTGACCTAGTCTTGCCCCGTGCCTGTACTTGAAATGCCGCTGCTCGGAAGCTATTCCTAGAGTCTGAAGCTGTAGTGTGCTTGGTGGTGGTTTGTCTGAGCCCAGTAGCTCAGGGTTCATGACCCCAGAGATATTTTGGTTTTCTGCCAGTTCCTCCTGGCCCTGGCTGCAGCCGCTGGCGTGCTGTGGGGCGAAGGGCAGCAGCTGCCAGTCGGACAGATGGCATGGCCTCCGGGTCAGTGAGCAGCGACCCTTGGCTTTGTGCTGTGTGTGTGAGCAGGGAGCAGCAGCAGCTACACTTGTAGCAGAATGTTTTGTTGCTGTGTACCTTCTGACCTCACCTTTGTAAAGGGAGAGAGGAAAAATGTGATTATTTGACATTTTACAGTGAACTTATATTGATCAATGGGCTCTGTGTTTAATTTACCTTTTAAATTTTCACTGTAACTTCGGTGTTTTGATTTGTCTCGGATTTTCAGTTGTTCAAATGTTAATTTGCTTTCTGAAGTCTAAAATAAGCCTAATGCACAAACTGAGAACTATATATATATGCCTGAACTAAAATGTATTTTTATAAATTTTGTGTGTAAAGCAAATGATCATATCACTGAACTGATTCTTTTTTCCCCTCTGTATTTTCCAAAGGGGAAATTAGATCCTGCTATTTAAAAGCTGGCTGTCAGAAGGAAGGAAATTTTAGACATCAGCTATCAAACTGTGATTGTATGTCAAATGCTCAGTAAGTAAGCCCTTATTTTTAGAAATGTTAAGAGTTTTCATTACTATGAAACTGTAGCTGTGAAAGATGCACATGAAACGGGGTATTGGAGAATATATGTGCTAATCTCTTCTAGAGAAGTCAGAACATGAATTTTTGGGTTTTGTTTTCTGCTAAAACAGTGACAGTTTTATAAGAATATTGAAAAGAGAAAGTGAAAACAAAAACCAGAACTATCCACTGTGCTTTCATTACTTTCTGGGAATAGCCAAAGTCAAGTGTAGAGATTATAGATAAAATTGTAAATAAAGTAAGTGGGATTATTACCAGCTGTTCTCTAAACCTTGTCGCGTTTGCTTCCCATATGTGTTGGGTCATTTGAAGATTTTTAGTGGTGTGTCAGTATCAGTCACTGACACTGCTTCATGTCAATTCTAGCAGCAGAGCCTTTCACCTTGCATTAAATCCCTAATGATAGTCTGGCACTCTGATAAGGTATCCATTTTCAAAGGTCTTTTTGGAGGGATCCACACAAATACTGTATTCATTACAATGGTTTCCACACTCTTCTATGTGATCTGTTGTTTGCGTATCTGTAAAAAGAATTTTAAATATTTGTATTTTTATGAAATAATTTTGGTTTTCATATTGTTTTACAGCATTTGGACAAGTTGAGTGAGGGAGTGGAAATGGTCTTGGTTAATAACAAATATTGTTCTTCAAGTGTTTGGCTTTCAGTGGAGACTTGAAAAACTTGGGACCATATTAAAAAATTGTGTTAGCATTTCAGAGTGCTGTTATGGGAGACATGAGAATAATGCTGTTATTTGTCAGTGGGCAAAGAGTAAAAAAACAAAATAATTTGAGTTCATCTACAGTAGAAATCTTCGGTCTGTCTTTAGCAAAATAAAAAATCACCAACGTGGTAGAGTTTGATGTTGATCTGAAAAATGAGACATTTTACCATGGTACTATTTAACTCTTGCAACTCTCTTTGTTTCACCTTGCACAGAATACTCTCCTTCTTATAACTATGAACTTGAATCTGTCCTAAATTCAGAAATAGTTTTTTGTCTCCTGACTTTTATCAATTAATTTGTTTTTAATCAAGGAGGGACAATCTTTCTTCTCATGTAAGAAGTCATGCTGAATCTGCCTTTGGTAGATGCATATTGACATCTCTGTCTTCCTATGCTAAGTTCTGTTTTTTTAGTTTGTGGCTTGCAGTCCTCTAGGGATGTGATTTATTTTTAAGGGGTCTACTAAATCTTGTTAAGAAAAGCAAGTTCAGATATACATTGCAGGCATTTATGTGCATGCATGCAGTTTCTAAAGATCAGCACCTTTGCTGGAAATCTCAGGGTACAGTGACAGTTTAGGCTGGGGAGTAGAACAGATCAGCAAAGACATGAGAGTTTCCAGGACTGTTTCTTTATGGGAGTGAATAGGAAGACAGAACACAAGAGCTTCTCCCAGAGTAGAGCAGCATGAATGAAAGTGCAAAGCAGAAGTTAATATGAAAAATAAGGAAAGGGAGCAAGGAGGCATTAAGTATGCTTAAGTTGGTTTTTGCAAGGGCAGTTTGTAATATGTTTAGAGAGCTTAGTGAGAGCTCTTTGTTCAATGGGAACTTTCTACCATGTGCACATAGATTGGAGGGCAGATGGGAAGGAAGTGGGTTTTGTGTTCACTATCAAGTAATTTTGTATTTAGACAATACAGAACACTTACAGCATATAGAAAATAGAGGGGGAAATGTGCTTTAAGAATAGTTCAGGAATGAAGCATCTTTCCTTCCCCTTTTCCCCTGTCCCCACCTGCAGGCTTGCACATCACTTAGGTTATTTTCCTATCCATGGTTAAAGATAAAACACGTGATCACCATTATTAACTAATGATCTTTTGATTACTGAAGAAAAAGGCAAATAGAATAAAACAAAGCACAAAGGGGTACTTTCTTCACTTAATCTCTTCTGTGTGTCTGTCTGTGGAGGGTCCTTTACAGAAGTTATTTCCTTATGGGTGGGTCTACCTCTAGTGGAATAGAGTCATTATGAGAGTAACCCATACCAGCAGGAGATGCTGCTGTTACGAAAGGATACTAGAATGAGACAGAGAAACCACCTCAGAGATGAACTTTGCTTATCTTGCATCAGAAAGTTAACTAGGAGAAGACAATGATTTTGATAGTACTTTTTCATGAGCAATTGAGACAGTGCAGCTTGAGGGCTGGTGTCTGAATTCATTAATGAACCATCCAAATTAGATTTTATGAGGTCAAAGGATGCAGAAGAAAATTAATGCCTGGGCATAAGAGGTGGCATTCTCCTTGAATAGTAGGAGTAGGGTTTTAATCTTGAGGAGCCCAGATTTCAGAATTTAGAATAAGCATAGAGAACAATACACAGGTTTGCAGTAGATGCATATGAGCTGTTAAAGCACTCTTCACCAATCGTACTTGCTTTATACTGCTAAGATTAAATTGCTCCTAAAGGGAAAATGTCAAACTGAGTTGAGCCAGTGGAGTAACATGTGGATTTGAATGGACTGTGCCCTGATGTGTTTCTTTATGAGGAAAATTGGCCCAGACAGAGAATGGCAAGAGGCCTCTTGCTTTGGGAGCAGTGTTTGGAGAGGCAGCAAGCCAGTCACTGGTGTGCTGGGAGCTGACTCTTCTGGGTAACACTGAAGTTGTGAAAGGGGAAGGAATTTTGACTGAAGAGGGTATGAACTCTGGCTGGTTTGTCAAGAATAAGATAATTGCCTTATGAAATGGCCATAGGTAACTACCTTTTAACTTTGTTATGCAAAACTGAAGAAGGTATTTAAATATAACTCAAAAGAAGCCATTAAAGAAAGCCTTGAGGCAGACTAACTAATGTTTAATGATCTTAAATTCAAATTATAACTTGCTATTTCTGTCTGTTTAGTCCTACTATTGTCTGCTCCATTAATAAAGTATTAACCTGTATGGCATTTCACATCAACTTATTAGGATCTGAAATTAAACTAGTATTTCAATGGTCTGTAAACATTTTATCATCTTAGCATGGCTTCTGATAATTTCTCACAAATAATGCAAAATCTTAACAATGTCAGTCTGTCACAGAAGTGAGGATATGTTATGGTTTTATTTTTGTTCTGTGATTTGGCATGCTTCCTGCTTTTCCTTTGCTTGTGAAGCAGTGGGTGAGCAACAATGGATTACAATGTGCCAGAGAAAGCAGATGTCCAAATTTAAAGGAGTCTGTTATTTCTTCCTTCAAAGACTCCTTAATATGGCAGGCAATACTGTTAAAGGGAATTACACACTTTCTTTTTCCCTCTGCAGTGTTGTGAGATTATCTCTGGAGTATTCCCGAGTTTATCAATGCTAATAAATATTCCACCAGTTTCTTTCTGTCTTTGTTTAGTTTTATTGTTGGCTTTTTCAGCCACGGTAGTTGTCCTAATGAAAGATATTACCTGTACCTGCAGTCTCTGTCCTGGGAAATTTTCAGAGCTTCTTAAATGTACTATAAATACTTTTTTTTTTTTTTTTTTTGTTAATAATTTCCAAAATTATCACTTAATTCTGCTAAAGGTTAATAAAAATTATTACTTTTTCTGGTTGTCTCCATATTTGTGTCTCACCAACAAGTCTCTTTCCGGTCTAGCAGTGCAGCTTTTAAAATATTTAAAGACTAAGCCAAGTTAAATTTCAAGGAGGTTTTTATGTTGTAATGACCACCAAAAATAGATAATTCCTCTTCCAGCTTAACCCCCACTGTGGTGGGAGATTTTTGTCACTGGGTTTGGTAAGTTATTTAAATGTTGGCAGGTAGCTAATCAATTCCCTGGTTATTGTCCATGCAATTACCCTGACTCCACTTTTGGCTGTTGTCTTGCCAGCAACACCTCTTGCCAGAAGCGCCTGGGGAATGGGTTCCCTACTGAGCTAATTGACTCTTAATTTGATGCTTCCATTACCCTGCCAAGCTCACCTCTAGCCACAATTTTTTTTGTGACAGGCTTTGACAAGACAAAGTGTAAACTGTATTCTCAGCTCATTGCATACATTAGAAATTAGTAAAGAAAGACCATTTGAATTTGTTTTGGAGTGAGAAATTGGAAATGGCTTTTGCATCTGAAAGCCATTCTCCTGCCCCATTACATTAAGTTCTCTACCAGCCTTTGTGTCTCTTACAGTGAATCCTTATGTTTCTATGCTGTGTGTTTTAAGTATCTGCTTGGCTTCTGGGAAGGCATATAATGGTAAGAGAGTTCCCATTTGCGTAAAGTATGTGCTGAGTATAAGCCTGAACTGCCTTTTGGCATGGCTAGTTTGACTTCTGACTAAATGGCCTCTAAGTTTTCATCTTACCTGCACAGAACAGTTACAATTTTAAGGTCTTCATATAAGATTGGTGATACAAAGTAAAACCCCTGAGCATCAATAAGAACACACCTTAAAAAGGTGAGCTGAAAGGATGTGCAAGTTAAAGCATTATTAGAGGTATATAAGTATCTTCTGGGATCAGGAGAAACAAGGTGGTGTTAGTAAGTGTCTTGCAAATAAGGAGGTGTCACTCTGACATACCTTTTCTGTCACTCTGTGACAGAAAGCAGGTCCTAAATTTCTTTACCTTGAATGTCTGTTGCAATTAAATAACAGTTAATTTTTGATAAGCAGTCAAGAGGATATATGTGAGCTATCACATTATCTTGGTTCATAAGTATAGGCGAAAGCATAAACCCCTAAAATTATAGTATATATTATAGTAGTATAATTAATGATTTTTGCATGAGTTGCATGATCTGTCCCCCACACAGAGGCTAAAAGAGCCATAAAGTGTATATCCATGTCAGTAAAAAAATTTAACAGAAATCATATTTTGTGCATACTTGCTGTACAAGGCTAATAAGTTTTTTAATGTTTAACTACTTTTCTAAATATGCTTTCTTTGCATTCTGGGGCTCTTGTTTAGCATCTCCAGCGTTTGCGTACATAAATATTGAAGAAAAACATGTCAATGTTTAATGCCTCTCAGTACTGTAACTGTCTTCAACATGTGTATAAAGACTGCTTTGTCTTTCTAAATTATTTGAATATATGAGGTTGATGCATAGGAAGGTTGTCCTTCCTGATTTCACATCTATGAAAAACTCTGATCAACTAATGTAGTTTCTTTTCTCAGGTGTCAAATTCTAGATTAATATATACTGCCTGAATGTATCACTCATATCTGTTTCCCTTCACTTATATTGTGAAAGACAGAAAAAATAAGCTTACAAGAAACTTGAGGGCACTAATGTAACAAATGTAACTATTTTGGTAATTTATAGGTAGTTTTGCTCTTATAAAAAGTGTATGCAAATTTTTTACACAATGTGTAAAATTGTGTTCTTTGTAATGAAAGAAATAATGCTTGGAGAAACAGTGAACACAACATGTGATATCAAAATCCAGTGCTGTCAGGTACAAAGTTGTCACCTCCCAGGCAATCAGCTGTAGGACAAGAGGAAACGATCTTAAGCTCTGCCAGGGGAAGTTTAGGTTGGATATTAGGAAGAAATTTTTTACAGAGAGAGTAATCATACATTGGAATGGGGTGCCCAGGGAGGTGGTGGATTCACCATTGCTCAGGTTTTTAAGATGAGACTGGGTACGGCACTTAGTGCCATGGTCTAGTAACCACGGCAGTGTTGGATCAAGGGTTGGACTTGATGATCTTGGAGGTCTTTTCCAACCCAGTTGATTCTATGATTCTGTGATTCTAAATAAATGGCTCTATTCACATGATTATCTGTGAAATGCTCTAATGATTATGCATTCAAATTATTTGTTCTTTATGATTTTCTGCTTCAAATAGTTTTGCAGATATTCCCAATCAGGAATAAACTATCCAAAACTTCCGTGGTACTGCCTGAAGCAGTTGGCAGGCATGATAGCACTGGGAAACTCAGATGTTTTGTTCCATGGGTTTTACTGATGATTTATCACCATGTTTATTTCAGCGTAGCATTTTGCTAGCTAATGTGAACAACTCTTTATTTCAGGGGGCATGAATTGATTTCCAAAAAGCATTTTGCATTTTTCCCATGCTGTTTTGCTCAGGTATATTGCAGTCCGTCTCTGAGATGTTTGTGGGTGTTCAGATCTGAGATGAGAGCAGACCATTAAACATCCCTGAAGAGCATGGCAGTGTAAGGTCATGTGTGGTGTGGTTATTTAAACACACTTCTCTTCATCCTTACATTCTTTTTAATTTTAAAGCACTGAGCTTGCTTTGGTGTGTGTGCAAACACATATGATGAGTACTTTTCATAAAATACACGTGGTGTCCACACGTAAAATCCTGATGTGAATATATCCATTCCAACCCAGGAATGTTTTCTCTGTTAGCTGAAAAACTGAGATACATGTAGCTTGAGGGAAAAAGTGTTTTTTGTAGATGATTATATTCTTATGTAGAAAAAATTTAAGGGCTACTTTTTGAGGATAGGCCAGTTCTGTCTCTCAAATCAAGTATTAGATCTTCTAAAGCCAGCTGGAATTGTGCCTACACAAGCTGTGGAAGCATTTGGCCATTTATATTCCTTTCAAGAAATACTCTAGGTTTTAGTAGATGTAGTTTATAGGAATACTGCTTGTATTCTTGAGCCGATTTCCTTCTGTCCTGAGAAGAAAACCATATTGAAACTCCCAATTCTGTGCAGGATACACATGTACTGATTTTTAAGAGGGAGAGTTGATGTCTCCAGAACAATCCTACCTTTTACCTTCATGATGCAAAAGCATTTGATTCACTCAAATGCATATATAGGTGTAAGTGCTGGACTTCTTGCTGCAGTTTATCACTTCATGTGTCTGACAACATGCCAGCAATAACCGTAATTTTCATCAGGAAGCTACTGTGCTGCATAAGTGTAGTAAAAGCTGGAGTTAAAAATTAATATGTAAGATAGGCCACAGAAATGGGTGTGGCCTGCATCTGACGTATTTGAGAACTGGAGCAGTGTCATGGTTTAACCCCAGTTGGCAGCTATGCCGCATGCAGCCACTTGCTTACTCCCCCTGATGTGATGGGGAGGTAAAAGTCAGAAGTGAGAAAAACTCTCTTTATCTCAACCCACAAGTTAATAGGTAAAGCTATACACCCAAGCAAAGAAAATCGAGGAATACGTTCACCACTTTCTCTGGGCAGGCAGGTATTCGGCCACCGCCAGGAAAACCAGGCTCCATCATGTGTCATGGTGACTTGGGAAGAGAAATACCATCACTCCAAACATCCTCACCTTTCTCATTCTTCATTTTGATTTATATGCTGAGTGCCATGTGGTATGGACTGTCCCTGTGGTCAGTTGGGATCAGCTGTCCTGGCTGAGTTGCCTCCCAACTCCTTGTGCACCCCCAGCGTCCTTGCTGATGGCATGCTGTGAGAAGCAGAAAGGCATTAATTCTGTAAAAGCCATGCTCAGCAATAGCTAGAACATCCTAGAGTTATCAACACAGTTTCCAGCACAAATCCAAACCATAGTCCCATACCAGCTAATATAAAGAAAATTAACTCCACCCTAACCAAAACAAACACAAAGAATGATGGCCCAGCTCTTAGCAAAAAGCACCTTTATCTTAGGTGCTGATTTCCTTTTTCTGTAAGTGACACTCGGGCTTTCATTTGAAATCAACTGTGCATATATAAATAATCCATATGCCTTTAAAAAAAAATACTCCAGTTTGAGCCTTATCTGGTTTCTTGGTCATGTATTTTTGCATTTAAGTGTAAAGCTATTAAAATAATAGAATTCTATATAGGATACAATTATATTTATGTATATTTCATTACCGCACATGGTTCAACCATACCGGTACAATCATACATTCATATTGCACTTTACTTGTTCTGTCTGAGCAATTGATCCTCTAAACGCCTCACTTTTTTTTTTTTTTAATGAGGTTCTGACACTAAAATCAGGCTTCTAAAACGCTGTGTTTTAGTTAGAGTCTAAAATCTTTTGCAGTACGGATAAAGACCTCCTTAAAAAAAAAAAAGGCTTTTTTTTTTTGTTTGTTTTGAGAATATTTTTATTTTCGGCATCAGAAGGGCCAACGGGTTAAAAAAGTAGTTGCAGCGAAATAATGACTAACAAGTATTAAAAAAGCAATTTAAGTTACCTGTCAGTACTCCTGCAGAGTGCTGATGTTTCTGGCCCTGGGCAAAAGAGAGAATTCTGTCAAATCAGTGAGTTAACTTATTTGATTTACATTCATGTCCCTGAATAAGCTGCTTGAGTGCATTATACTATATGAAAGTCTATCTAAATGCCTTAGTGGTACTGTATGTCTCCTTTATAAATCTGTTAATACTTTAGTATGTTCACTGCTGGAAAATCCCCTGAACTTTTGAGGTTTATTCCTCACAGGAGACAGTAAACTTAAGAGTAGATTTCTTTTTTTTATTTAGTGTTTCAAAATTTTTTTTAGAATTACAGAATAGTGTATCATATCCTTGTGTAACACATAGTGTTACAATAGTGTAACATATCTTTGTGTTTCTCAGCAAGGTGACCCAAATAACAAAATCCATCACTGCTTTAAATAATAGGAAGCTGAATCTTAAAGATTTCTTAATGCTGCCTGTCAGGTTTTGTGGTTCTGCAGCCAAGCACATTTTGAAATGGATGCAGAAAATGTTATATGGTCCCTTCTGGGATTCAGTGACTTCAGAGGAGCCACTCCCCTGGGTGTAGTGCTGCTTGGACACATACATGAACGTCCTGTGTGCACTGAAAGTGGTAATGTTTGGATCATAATGGAGCCGTGGATTTTTCTGAAAAAAACCCTTTACAAACTCAGTAGCATTTTCCTCCTGGCTTGCAAGGAATAGGAGGAAACCCTTGTGTTAAGCTTGGCCGATTAAAATCCTTTCTTGTATTTGTGTACAGGTTTTTATCTGTTCTTTCCCTGAACACGGCAGGGAAGCCAGTGTTTTTGGCAGAATAGGACTCAGAGATGTGAAGGGGCTGTGCTGCCGCATGATGGCAGCAAAATCCTACTCAGGACTAGGAGCTTACGGAGTCCTTCAGCTTTTGGGACTGGCCTCTCTTCCCTCCCCCTCCCCTTTCATAAGGAGAGCTAAAAGGGATATTTTTAAGTACTCCGGAGATAATGGAACCCTGGGCTCTGTTAATGTATTTATTCCAGTAAAGCTGCATCTTCTCAAAATGCATCCTCTAGTTTGTTAGATAACACGTTTGTTTTTAAAGTTTTTAGTACATATATTTTAGCTTTGAAACATAATAGGCTTGCAAATTATCAATTTACATGCTTTTAGCAAAACAAAAATATCTGAATATTGGGAAGTAAGAACGTACTGAGAGGACCCCATTCTTAACACCTGAGTATGAAGACATGAATAATTTCCTGCCTTCATATTGACCACAATGCCACTGGGAACATGCTTTTGTAAGGCTTTTCTGTCTGTCTGCAGTAGCTGACTTAATATGTACCACTGCTCATTTTGTAGTCTATTGCAAAACTTTAGCAGTGATCTTGATATCTGTTATGTAAGCACATCACTACATCCAGCTTTCCCATTCTGTAAACTTGGATACTCTGTTTTATTACTGGTAGGGGTACATGTTTGTAGAAGTAGCAAAGTATGAACAAGATATAAGAGAGATTTCATCCTTAGCTTGAGCTTTCCTCAGATGTAACCACTGAGGAAAGTTAACATATACATTCTGAATTAATTGTATTCTTCATGAAACTATTCATATCTTACCAAGAAGGTGAACAGTGCCTCCTCTTCATGTTTTTTGTATGTTTGCTATGATTGGGTTTGTCACATAATTATCCAGTCTTAATGTGGCTATCGCTGGCATGTTTCAATCTTCTTGTATGCTTTAAATTGCTTTTGAGTTTAAGTCTTCTTATTCAGTGGTGCATTTGGGAACTGTAAGTCTTGTGCTTCTTAAAAGAAGCAACATCCACAACTAGTGGCTTTAGTCTCAGTCCTGAATTGTGCAATACTCTGGTCAGATTAGTGCTGGCAGCTTTCTAGTAGAGACCTAACAGGCAATAAGTAGAGATGTAGTGATAAGCCTGCGTGATGAGGTTTGAAAGAGATTGGGATGTGAGATGGCAGGGAGGCTTTTTAGGTGAAAAGGAGGCAAAGCTGCTGAGGTGGTGGTAGGAAGACAGCAGGAGTGACACTGAGTAACATAGGTGCCTCAGTGAGCGGTGGGCTGCTGTTGATCCAATACTCTCAGTATCAGTCCAGTCCAGTCTCGTTTGAGCTGCAAACCGAGTGTTTTGAAAAGGCACAACAGTGTGGGTGTTGGGAGTTCCTGCTGCGTTGTTAGTACTAGCTGGTTCTTGTACAGCCAGATTGCTCAGGTCTCAGTTCGGCAAGTACTTTGGGTGCATCTCAGATCAATAGCACAGAAGTGCTTGTTGAATGTGCAGGAGCAGAGATTCCCAACTCTGAGCTGCCCTCTGGCTCTTCTTCAGACATCACAGCCGTAGCTGCTTACCACCATTTAAAGGCAGTGTTTTAGGGAGTATTACAAACAGCTTTCAGCTACATTATTTTTTATTGCTGTGGATATTTGTTACACACTGGTAAAATTTGTAGTGACCCAGACAGCTTGTATTAAGCAGCCTAGTGGGATCTTTCTAGTTTTAAGTACATGAGGAGCAAGAGGAAGGTGCTTTGTTACTGTGACTGTTGTGACATTGGTGACGTGGTTCCCTGTCCTTTCTCCTATATGCAGGTTAAAATGAAATTTAGCCAAGACCTGCAAAACAGCTTTATTAACAGGGAATTCTCTGAGATGTGCCTGTATAATGAGCTTACCTTGAGAGGTGTTCATACTCAAGGCTAGCTAATCCTGACAAAGGGGATGACTTATGCTGGGTTATGTTTGAATGGCTCAGGCCAAATTTTCAGTCGTATGAGGCAGCTATCACAGACTGATTCTTGGGTGTCCTACACAGGGCCAGGAGTTGGACTCGATGATCCTGATGGATCCCTTCCAACTCAGCATATTCTGTGATTCTAATCAGAGAAGGAGAAGGAATATTTGTTTTTTTCCGGTGCTATATAGTTATACTAAACCATTCTCTGTGTGAAATGATTGCTCCACTGGCTTGTGTTTACTCAGTGTTCTTACAAAATGGAATAATGAGCCAGAAAAAAATTCCTGATTTTATATCCAGTTATCGGTAGAGGGTGCTGTGTAGCTTTTGAATTTGATCTGCATAGGTTGTATGTTTATCAAAGATATTTTTAGTTAATAATTTATTATTCAAAATTTAGCTCAATTATACCTTTGCTTACATTAGCAGTGCAGTTTACTGTCATAGGTCTTGATAACATTAATTTGATTCTGCAAATGAACAGATTTTCTATTTAGCAAGATTCCATGTTATACTGTGATCCACTCCATTATAATGATTTTATGATTAGAGAGTGTTTGCTCCTATTTATATATGGTAATAAATTTATAGAATCTAGTTTATAGGCTTACAAAAACACAAACACCGCCTTGCATTTCTTACTAGTATTTGCTGTCACTGTGATAGCAATGTCATCAAATGGGAGGTACAGTTCCTAAGTAGCTGTGCAAGCGATTTGGCATCAGGAGATAGCAAGTGAATGTCCGGAGGAGGTTGTGTGGAAAATAGGGATAAGGAGGAAAAAACCAGCAAACAGGAGCTGAAGGAAATGGAAGGTGAGGGGAGAGTAAGAAGATACAGAGAGATGAGGCTGATGAAGGCCAGATGACAGATTCTGATTTTGTAATTGTTGCTTTACGAGTTCTGCCTTCCCAGTTTCTCTGCCCTAGTTGTCTTTTCAGGCTTATGAAGTTTCCAGCTCTTCCCCACAGTCAGTGTCCTAGCTGCTTATGCACCCTTCTGCCAGTTGCTGATAGGTGGAGCTATGAATTTTTTTCTGTAAACAGAAAACAGACTATAGGCACTCTTGGCTTTTTGATTATCTTCAAGTCTGGTGGGAGATGGTTTGATCTTTTAAGTTTATTCTGAGAAGAAGTCTTGTGAGTAAAAGATTTTTGATTTCTGAGAACTGATAAGACTCCCCTGGTACTCTTCTCTGTCTTTTTTCTATTTCTATTTTTGATGAATGTGGGATAAAAGATGTGGGTCAATCTATAAATATTTTTGGCTTTTGTAGAAATACAGATAAAAATGCAGAAATTTAGAGAAAATTAACTCTTCATTTAGGAAGGCATGAGCAATGACTGTTTTATTCTGCTATTTTGTTGGGTCGCCTTTTGAGTGGGAATTCCCAAGTTACCATTCCTGTGTAACGTGGGCTACACTTGCCTTTTTCCTGCTGTGAAGAGGGAATCCCAGGGTTGTACCCACAATGACAGGGAACAGGGTAGCTCATCATAGGGAAACAAACAAACAAATCCATTGCCTTCCTTCGAACTGGACAAGGTTGCCCTTGAGCAGGACATTTCAAAATATGCAAAGGGCATATTTTGTAGTCCATGTCTGTGGGAATCTTATTCCTGGGAGGCATGCCTCTAGGCTTCCTCCACTTTCTTCCTGCCTACATCTTCTGGTTGTCATCCAGGTTCTTGGATTAGTGCCCAGCCCTTCTGTACTGTTTATGACTGCTGACAAAGGAGATGGTTCTTACAGAGGGATTCTTTGTGACTAGGACATCCAGTGGGTTGTGTTGGACCGTGTCCTCATTTCCTAGTACTGTCCAAAGGGAACATGACAGATATCCTGACTCTGTGGAGCAGATCATGCTGCTGTCTGTAGCAGTAGGAGTGGGGAGGGCAGAGGAAGCCATTAGGATCAGGTGGTCTCATTTCTACTCAGCTGATAGCTTGGCTGGAGTGGCAGATGGTGAATATCAGGTCTGGAATCCAAGCCTGATAGTAATCAAGATTTTGAAAACATAAACTACCTGGCTCAGAAATCAAAGGCAGGATTGCTCCTCTGGTGACATCTTTAGGCTGATGGTGTTCCTGTTGGTGCAGGCAGAGCTAGCAAATCCTGAAAGGAAAAAGGAGAGAGTGTGTGCATTTCAAGCTATTGGTGTGACACTTCAGCCCTGCTTCTGAGTAGTCCAGACATCAAACCTTATCCCAGAACAGTGCCAAACCACTGCAGCTTAAGTTAATGGCCAGTTATGTGCAGGACAGCCACCATTTTAAAGCCTCAGCAAGGGTTATGTGACAGGCTTTGGGAATTTGCAACTAAAGGCAAAGAAGGATGAGTTAACTAAAATTAATAAGGTGCCTTTGGGGCAGGCATAGGGTATGCAAGATGAGATTTTTAATCTTGGCAGTGCCACAGGCTTCCAGGCTTACTGTAGGCAGATTGCTCTATTTTTTTCCTGCTTTTCTTTATGGAAAATAGGAACAACAGGTATTCTCTACCTTGCGTGAGCACTGAGGTGTTTCACGTCATGTAGATAAAAAAGGACTAAGAGCTAAAGGCAGGTATCCAGAAGCAGGGGAGTAATGAGCTTGGAGCAGAGCACCTGATGTATAAACCCCATTTGGAAGGGTATTAAAAAGAAGTATTCAAAATAGATCTTGTCCCAAAGTAATAATTATTTAATTTCAATAGAGTTCTTGCTGAAACCAAGTCAGTCATGTTATGGTAGCACACAATTTCTGCAACCCAATAGGCACTGCTGCTCTAAGTGCAGATTTCCTCAAATAAAGTGTTTAAGTGCTGTACCTATAACATAAGGCAGTAAACACAATGAAAAAAAAGTAATAAAAAGAGTGAGCTCATGCTCAGTATGGAGAATATCTGAGCTAGACTTGGCTCATGTATTGTTGTCTTCTTGCTAGGCCAGAAGGAAGTTCTTGTAACCTGTATTCTCAGTAGGGTAAATTAGTACTCATTGAATTCAGTGCTGGTGAAATTAGCTTGGTACCTAAGTGAAATTGTTGGAAAGCTATTCCAGGATCTCTGCAGTAGCAACCCTGCAGTTTTGCTCTGTAGAGATGCAGCTCTAAACCTGAATTATTGTCAGTGGACAGAAAAAGGCACTTATGAAGTGAGATTCATTGTAGGTGTTCATCCCAGGATGAGAAAAATTGTGACACAGAAGTATCTCCTTTTCTGTGATGAATATAGCAAAACCAAGTGTATCTGAATTTGGGTGTTAATTGCTTTGTGGGCCTGTGACAGATTTCAGATATGGAGGTGGAAGGTTTCCATGCCGTGTGAGCCAACCAGTGGTATAATTACAGGCTTTCTCCTGTAATGTTTCAGAAATACTAGGAAAATATTGCTGCTTAAAACAGTTGCTTTCCTTTCTCTCCTCTGTGCACAGTGAAATACAGTTCAGCTCCTCTAGTACTACCACCTCAGAGAGCCAAGAGCCATCTTCTGGGGATCAAGCAGCGAGTGCACTTCAGCAGCAGCTCCTACTGATGGTGGCACGAAGGACCCTTTCAGAAAGCCCACGGGTACATTGTAATATCTGAGTTTCTAGCATCCTGATGAACTGCTCTATAAACAAATGCTGCAGGCTTGTTCTTGAGACAATTCTGTTGATTTTTCTATATTGCTTTTCCTGATATTGTGCATGTGGGAGAAGATGTGTTTTATATTGATGGATGCAACTCAGCTGTTTTCTACTGATAGTGAGTAATATCCTAGGAGGGTGCTTAAGGACTCTATCACCAAAAACGTTGGTCTATCTTCAGTCTTATTTCATTTGGAAGAGGACACAAGCTCTTAGGATTTTAGACACACCAACAGATTTTAATAGTATGAAGTGTTTATTCCAGATTCATTACTATCATAAAGCCTCATGTCTGGTTTCAGTTTTCTGAGTTGGGCAATCAGACTTCTGAATTTCTGTTGTGGAATGTCAAAGCCACCTCCTCAATGCAGCAAAAGAAAAAGGCTCTTAGACTTCATTTTGCATGGTATTATGTGGACATGAACTTTACAGTGTTTGGGGTCTGTGACCGGTGGCTAAGGGCCGTAGTCTGTTTTTACAATTCCTTTTATAATGAAAGGAATTCCTTTACCCTTCTCTCATCCACAGCAAATTCTAGTTTGATATTTATGAATAACATTAAAATGACAGTTAATTACCTTTCATCTTAGATTTTGCACAGTAAAGCTGAAGCAACTTGAATCAAGTAGGTATTTTAAATTTGAAATCAGAAAATTGTCCCGAATTGTGTCGTTCGGCTTTGGACAGTGTCTTCTATCTAAAGGCTCAGATCATATTTATCATATTTATAATCTTGTAAACTGCCTGTAAATTAGAGAACAATTGTCATGCTTTTCTTTTTCTTTTTTTTTTCTTTCCCTTTCTCTTTTGGGAAAACTGCTCCATTAAGAAGTAAAATGTATTGCTCAAGGTCACATAGCAAGTTTGCAGCAAGGCCAGGCAGTAACTTCAGAACTTCCTGGTTTCTGGATTTTTTTTTTTATTTTTTTAATTAAACATGAAATTCTGAGCCTACATAAGTCAGGAAAAGTGTTGTCATTAATTTCAATGAAGCTAGGGTTTCAGGCTGTCTCTGACACCACATAAATTTATGAAGTGAATTTTCATAAGCCCTTTGTTGATAGGAGGCACAGTTAGACTTCAGTGACTTGCTCAGGGCTAGTCTTGAGAGTTTCCCAAATGCAGCTCAAAAGTCTGACTCCAGCCCAAGCACAGCAAGCCTCACCTCGTGAACTTCATCCAAAGGTTACAGTTTCTCAGGAGCCAAAATGTTCTGTTACGCACTCAGCTAAATATGCTTTAAGCTGTTCTGAAGACTGAACAGTCAGATCCACGGGTGTTTTCAATGAAGTCTTTGCCACCATTTTGATTTTTTTATTTAGTTATGGTGAGCAATCTACATTAGAGGAGTGAAGTTAATGATTGTGGTTGACTGAGTTTCACTTTCTTGGGTAAGAGGACCCAAGAATAACAAAACTATGCCAGTATTAGCAACTGTAATATTTTAAAACGTGTTTTTTCTTTAGAAATGCCCGAACCCCGTATTTAAGTTACTTTTCAAAGTGGTAATAAAAACATTAAAATTTAAACTACTTTTAGATTTTAAAATCAGCATAGTGAAAGGATTCCAGTTGGTCTCACACCTTTTAAATAACTTGGAATTGTTAATAAATGAAAGAATGCCAAATAGTCCAGCATACCCTTGTATGTTTCTGTTCTCAGAAACATGAGTTATTGTCCTGCACTAGCAGCAGTTGAGCTCCCCTGCATGGTTGTACACTTTTGGTCAGTTGGAGGCATGAGATAAAATGCATAAACTTGAATTTCTTTCTTCAAAGCTTATTTTAGCCTGTTTCACCTCACGTTTGCCATGCACAGTGATGCATTAAGTCATGTTTAAACTATGTATAAAATTCCTTTTCCTGAAAAGTGAAGAATAGAAATTATTCCGATGATCTGAGAAAAAAATTACCAATTCCTTTGTGCAGGTAGAGAAGTTGTTTAAAAAACTGTTTTGCTAACAGTTGCAATTCAAGATGACAATCAGTTACTTCACACAGAAATCCTCTTCCCCGGCTAGGAAAGTTAATGTAACATAAATAATTCTAATACAGACATCGCCTAGAGTTCTATTATAGGTATATTTGTTGATTCATTACCTTTAATAAGGCAGGGGAGGTGGGGTGGGAAAGAGGAGGCCGCCTAGGAGGAGGTTGAAAATCTCTAGACTTCACAGTGATTTGAAATCTCAAATCCTTCTTCTTGAAGGAAGAATAAGTGATTTCCCCCCTCCATAAAACCAGCTAATGGTGGTGTACCTTGGAAGGAAATCACTGCTTTGCAGAGGCTTTTTTGTTCTGTTGTCTAGCTTTGCAGGCTTGGCTAATGGTCTTTAGATAAGCCTCCCTCCCCACAAGTGTTGGTGAAGAAGTGCAGGTGTAGAGTTGGGGGAGATCTGAAATACTGTAGTTCAAACAGACAAGAAAAGGCTTTAGAATCTGACAGAAGCAATATTCAAAGGGATGGATTTATGATTGTGATAGTAAGATTAGAGGCTCTTAAACTAGTGATGTTTATGCAGTTTGTGCTTGTTTGCAATTTTTTTCCTCCTCTTGCCGTTCTTGAGGAGGCACACCTGATGTGGTATTTGAAGCATCTCAGGAAAGATAAACAAAACTGTGTTCTGGAAGGAGAGCTGATAACTCACATCTCTAGGCCCTAAAGCCTACTTGATTTCTTTTTTTGACTTAAAAACATGGATTTGTCCTGTCATGTGTGTTTTTGTGTTGTGCTGTAATTAGCTTGGTATGTGAAAAATCTTCAGTTAGAAACTTTAGACAAGCACTGGATTGGGACTAAACAATAGTTATTTTAAAATAAATATTTAGTATTCATTTTTAAAGCATGTTGTCACTCTTGAGCTCCATAACTGGTATATTTTCTGTCCATCTGCAGTGATTAAGCTGATGTGATATTTTTGTTTCTAATTTAAAATGAAGAAAGTAAATATGCTAGAAAAAAAAATCTGATTCTTCATGTAAACTTGGCCTTTTAAACACCTGTTTTTCTGGCAGCTGCATGTCAGTATGAGATATCTTTCTGGTTTGGTTTTGTAGCAAACCAACCAGGACCCTGAGGATTCTTCATGTTCTTCAGCACAACGAAAACTGAACAGGCAGTTTTACAGATTTGTTATATTTCCTGGCAAATGGATTAAAGTCTGGTATGATCGACTTACCTTGTTGGCGTTGTTGGACAGGTAAGCTCTTTTTTTCTGCTGCTCTATGTAGGGTTACAGTAGGTTGTTCTACACTTCCAAAAAGCAATGTAGACCACTAGAGAAGGAAAAAATGAGCCTTGTGTTAGTGTCTCATTTTCAGTTTGAGTAGATAGGTGCGTTTTTCTTTAAGGTGAAGAAAAAGTTTCTCCTCAGAGTTGGTTTCAGTGATTCTTCCTACCCTTTATCTTAAGCAGAGATTTTGATTCATGTGAGCAAGAGCCTTGTAGAATAGTCTGTAATTTAACTCACAGCAGTTAGATTCAGTGGTTCTGAGCTTTCTGATGAGAAAATCAGAAGTGGAAGGGTATCAGGCTCTTGTAAACCAAGTACACCAATCTTTAAAAAGCAGAAAATAATTTATAGAGTGGTGTTCAGGAGGAGATCTTTCAGGAGATCTGCTGCCTCTGTTCCAGTTCAGCTTTATTAGTTTAGAGAAAATTTGTTGTCTTGGCATCACTCTTCAAGCAGTACTATTTGCTATTAGATTTTCCATGGTAATCTGCTGGACTGTTAGGACTTTCAGGCATGTTAGCCTACGTACGTAATGGCTGCTGACTTTCCTGTCTCTGCTTTTGGAGGGGATGCTGTGCCAAATTTCAGATGAGAGTTTTACCTGCTACAGAAATCAGGCTACATGTCAGGGAGCTTAAAACCCAGAGCAGATGCTTACTAATGTGTGGTGTCTTATCTCTGTGTTTCAATTGCATGGAAAACATGTGCTGATAAGCTCTTTTGTTATAGCCTGAATATTAGCATTGTTTTTTATCTCAGCTTCCATGTTCTATTAGAACGGATAAAACAAATAAAACATCGGATGACAAATTTGGTCTTTCATCCAATTCTTTGTTGTCAGACATACGTTTTTCATTAATGGAATGTCTTATTTCCTCATTTAAAAGTGTTTTGGGTGGTTTTATTTGTGGTTGTTTGTGTGAGGTTTTGTGGTGGTTTGTTGTTTTGTTTTGGGTTTTTGACGATTTTTTTTTTTGCTTGCATTTTATAAACATACTCTCCTATATTCCAATTCAGCTCCATTGTGGAGTTCTAATTGAGAAGTGAGTTTGGAGGGGACGTTGGACTTCGTTGCATTTGCCTTTTTTCCTATACATTTTAGCTATCATTTTGGATAAGGTTTTTGGCATGGGGGTGAAATACCATTGTACATGGAAATGTAGTTATGGGAGCTAAACCTCACATCCTGTAAATTCTGATAGCTGCAGCACTGACAGTTCATATCAACTACAAATACACCTGCCTTGCTGTAATGAATCTATAAATATTTGTACTTCTCCAACACTTTTATTCACATAGGACAGAAGATATAAAGGAGAATGTATTTGCTGTCCTTCTGGTAGTTCTTGTTTCACTTCTTGGATTCCTGACTCTGAATCAAGGCTTCTGTAAAGACATTTGGGTTTTGTTATTCTGTCTTGTGATGGCCAGCTGCCAGTATTCTCTCCTAAAGGTAGGACACAGGTTCATAGCCAATTGCTGAATTCTCTTTTAGCTTCTTCGAAGGCAAAATCCTGTAAGCAAACTTTTTTTCTGTTTTGTTTTTAGAGTGTTCAGCCTGATCCAGCTTCACCAATACATGTAAGTCTCAGCCAGTAAAAGAAGTCTTTATTATCACTTGTGTTATGTGAAACAGTTGGTTGTTCAGTGAAATACAGGTATTAGTAGCTTGTTCTATTCTGTACTAGGTTTAATTATTTTTAAGGTATTTGAGTTTATCACTTGTATTAGAAAAGTGCTTTTTTTTTAAGCTGAAATATGCAGTGAAACGAATTCATCTGAAGTGGTTTGGTGACGTTGAGTCCTGTGGCATCAGACAAGATTTTGTTTGTTTTCCTTTCGCAGTTACTGAAAAGAGCAAAAGAGCAAAAGTTTAAGATTAGCAGCTCAGTTGGATTTTTTTTGATTTTTTTTTTTTTTTTTTAGTTGGGGGATTGATTTTTTCAATTTTTTAATCTGGTATTGCAGATGTATCTATCAATGGTATTATTACCTCATCAAATGACACAGGTGTTTTCCCTTTTTTATATTATAGTCACAGTTTTTGTGCTTGTGTCCTGAAGAAATGGCCAAGTCTTTGGGTGAATGCAGGCTGTAAGGATCTTTGCTGGTTGCTATTTATCTGTTGAGTATATCTAGAAAACTGAACTCTGGCAGTGCCAAACACCTTTGTGAAGAGCAAGTCTGTCCTCGTCACAGGACTGGTTTAGAGGCATCATCCTACAACTGCAACCTTACAACTTCACCTGTCACAGTGTCTCAGCGTTTTTGGTTTGCGGATCTTTGAAGACATTTCAGTGTTCATAAAGTCCCTTTCTTGCTTTTATACTGGATGCTTAGTTGCTCACATTTCTTGTTTAGCGCCTTGAATGTTTTTAAGGACACCCTCTCTTCCCTCAGGGTTCAAAACTGGCACGTTGAAAAGTTCAGGTCTTCTGGATCATTTCCCTTTGGCAGGGAGCAATTATTTGTGTCAGTTTAAAGGCTAGAAATACAGGCTGAACTTGAAATGGAGGTTATTTACAAATATATGCTACACACTTCATTGAGACGGATTTCAGAAGATTCTCAGTTTCTTTTCCGTTCCAATTGTTATGGGGTTAACTTATGATGGTTTTGATTATAATGCATTCACAGGAAATACCTGTCTGCATAAAAAGTAGGGAAAGCTAATAAACAGCAACTTGCACATCATAGGGTAATATTTTCAGTATATTATAGAAATATTCCAACCTCAGTGAAAAGTTGGGGTTTTTGGTCACTAGGATTATTTATCAGCCCAACTGACATGTGTCTAGAGATAATTACATGAACTCAAATCGTTTGCACTTAATCAGACATTAGTAACATGTACATTTGTTTAAAGTGGATGGCAAACAGTTTAATCAAAACTTCATTATAAACCTATTTTTTTATATGGGCAGTTTAGGTAGTTTCTATCTTTTTCATATTTTATCCTGAACACAAACTAGTGTTTAAACAGAACAGTTTTTGTGCAGGATCCAGGTTTGAATTTCAGGCTCCCACTAAAGTATTACAAGTGTTATTCACCATATTGTTAAGTCATGCAGCAGTGTAGCGAAGTAACAATAGATTTATTCACATGTTCTGTATGCTTTCCTAAAACTTTATCAGGGATAGCTTCTTGCAAACATTTTGGTGCACCATACAAACTCCAGTGGAAATGAAATTTAGAAAGTTTTTCCACTAAGAGTTTTAAAGGTGGGAGGGGTTATGGTAAAATGGAAGATTAGCTATTTTTACATTGTATGTCTTTAACACAACAGATATTTCTAAAGGCTTGCTTGAGCTGCTAAGCACCTCAAAAATAGAACAACAAGAAGGCGAGAAAAGATACTCCATGTACTTTTTCATAATTCATGTGACTACATTAAAATTAGAGTGTAACATCTCTTGATGTTAATGTGAGGATGCAGAACAGCAGAGGGATTAAAGAATGAACTGTACCATGCCCATGAATGAAAATGCAGATGAGATTTTTCAGTGTGAAACAAACCATCATGAACCTCAGATTTGCACACTGAATTAAGTTCTATCCGTGGATCCATGAGTAACTGCTAATGCCTTATGTTATCCATGCCTGCTGAAGAGGTACCAAGCTTCTTCCTATCTCTCACATGCAGTGTTTGTTACTGTTTGATGTTTGTCATCTCTAGCCTGTACCATTTTGAAAGACTCTGCTTTCAAATAGCATCCAGTGAGTTCAGAAAACACAGCGCCTAGAGATGCATAAGCTTTTGTTCTAAACTCCTTCAGAGTGCCAATGTATTCACTTGCTGCTTTTGAACCGTTGGCTGCTAGAAGATGAGAGTCTAATTTTCCTGTCAGCTGGTGCTTTAGCCTTTATAGTGCTGATCTTTTGGGAGGTGGTGCCTTTAGCTGCTGTTTACACAAGGGTGCATGGTTCTGGGATGGTGAAATTTGGGAACAGCCTCCTCGCTGGAATGGTGGAGAGAAGAAAAGTCCATCCTAAGTGTGGTATATTTTGTTGTTGATGACATGATAGAAGAGAGGTCCCAGTGACAGCAGGGTATTAAATTCAGAGATCCAAGAGATCCTTGTCATGTGCATTTCAAGGTTTTAGGCAAACCCTTGACAAGCTTTTACGTTTAGTAAATGGCTATATAGAAGGATCAGGAGAGATTGCCAGTAAGACCCTCACAAGAGACCTGTATAGCTCAGGACCTCGCTCAGGCTTACAAAGGCATTTGAGCTTGAAAATCTGCAGTCATGCTCTTAACAAGATTTAGAGAATCTCTTGCATAACTTCATTGTCTTGGTCCCATTACCTGCCAAAGCAGATAGCTAACTCACTTGTGTAGCTACCGTAGGCAGTTTCATAAATCCCATAAGGCTCTTTAAAAGTATTTTTAATTTCTCCTTGTAAGCTTTTCTGTAGAATTGAACACATGCACATTTCTTTATATAAAAAGCCTTCTGTCTTTTTCCTCTTGCAACAACAACAAAAAAAAATATCATTAGATCTTTCTAAAATTTTCCCATTAAAATGCTTTGCAGTCAAAACTGCTGCTTTACTAAATGGAAGTGTTTGAAATTATTCTGTCTTTGCTGAGCAAAGTCTTAATATTTTTATCAAAGTATGAGGTGCACCAGTGCTGTCTTGGTAGGACCTGAATATGTTTCTAAAACATATTAATGAGAAATATGGACTTGAAAAAGCCAGTGCCATTTTTGTCAGACTTAGGGAAAGGAAGATTTTTCACTGAAATTTTTATCAGTGAAGAAAAAAACATTGTTCAACAAATGAGATGTAAAATATAAAAGGAATTGTGCATCATTATTTAAATTCTTCTGAAGGAGAATGTAGAGTGGAGTAATTTCACCAAGATGAGATCAGTCTTGCTTGTCAAAATTTAGTAAGCTTGTCTAGGAAAACAAAATAAGCCCTTAATATCTAAAATATCTTGTTGAAACACGCTGTGATACCACATGCCATTTTGTTGAAGAGCTTGGCCTGTCGGTGGCAGGCATAAGAGAGCTTTGCTCCTATTTCTCTGTTTTGATTGTTTCTAAAACCTTAAAAGATGAAATGTAATGTCCCTCAAATGAAGGATGTAAATGACAGTGGTGTCAGATGTGGGGACTAGAGTATTTGTTGTGCTCTACGAAACTCATTCAGCTCCAGTGCATCCCAAGCAGTGCAACATCTGTGCAGCCACTGTCCTGAGTGCATTGCTTTGCTCCCGTTGATCTGATCATAGGGAAGATTTCAGGATTTTGTCTCATTCCTCACTACCACCTGAAAAATAGGGAAGTAGTATTTGCTCACATATTGCAGCTTTCAGGAAAACTTTGGAATCCTAATGAGTGTTATTATAGTTAGCGTGATTGAATTAGTCTATTCTATTCTAACTAAGATGGAAGGGACCTACAATGATCATCTTGTTCAACTGCCTGACTGCTTCATGGCTGACCAAAAGTTAAAGCATGTTGTTAAGGGCATTGTCCATATC
The DNA here is from genome assembly GCA_038380795.1 of Pyrocephalus nanus. Lineage (NCBI taxonomy): Eukaryota > Metazoa > Chordata > Aves > Passeriformes > Tyrannidae > Pyrocephalus > Pyrocephalus nanus. The sequence continues at coordinate 74,996,225 of CM076260.1, read as the reverse complement.
CCTCTTTTAAACACTGACAGGCTTGGGGCATCGATCACCTCTCTAGGAGGCCTGTTCCTGTGTTTGACCACCCTCTCTGTAAAGAAATGCCCTTGACGGAGGCAGCAGAGCCATTCCTACATGTCCTATCACTGGATACCAGGGAGAGGAGATCAGCACTTCCCTCCTCAGGAAGCAGTAGAGAGCAATGAGGTTGCACCTCACTCTTGTCCTCTCCAAACTAGACAAGCCCTAAGTCCTTAACCGCTCCTCATAGGACATTACTTCCAACCCTTTCACCAGCCTTGTTGCCATCCTCTGGATGCCTTCAGGGATCTTCACATCCTTCCTAAATTGTGACTCCAAGAACTGCACACAGCACTCAAGGTGGGGCCGCACCAATGCTGAGAACAGAGGAATAATCTCCTCTTTGACCAGCTGGTTACGCTGTGTTTGATGAATCCAGAAGTGGTTTACCCTCTTGGCTGCCCAGGCTCACAGCTGACTCACATTGTACCTGCTGCTGACTAGCACCCACAGATCCCTTTCTGCAGAGCTCTCACCAGCCACTCCTCTCGCAATTTATACTTGTGCCCAGCATTACTCCATCCTAGGTGCAGAATCCAGCAGTTTATCACATTAATCACTGCACAAATACTTCAAATTTTCTAGTTCTCTGTGCAAAGCTTCCTGACCCTCAACAGAGTCAAAAGCACCCCCCAGTTTGGTGTCTTCAGCAAGCTTGCTAGTGGTGCATTCAGCTCCTGCATCCAGATTGCTGATAAATATATGGAACAAAACTGGCCCTAGAACTGAGCCCTGAGGAACTCCACTGGTGACAGGCCACCAGCCAGATGTAGCCCCTTTCACTACAGCTCTTTGAGCTCTGCCTGCCCTTCAGCCAGTTCTTGACCCAGTGCACTATAAACTACTTTAGAAGTAAGAGTCAAATATACACTGTAAATCTAATGGACTGTGTCAGTGTTCTGCACGGAACTGCAAGGTGTGTGGAGTTAAACCTCTGGACTTCTAGTCATCAGCTCTGTCTTACCCAACTGCCTTCAAATAACTACCATGCAAAGATAAAACCAGGTTCCTTAGTTCAAGAGGTAGGATAAAAATGTAATAGACTTTTATTTTATAGATAGTAAGATAGACTTTGGTCTGGAGTGCAAATCAGGATATAAAACATTAAGTAATTGTTTTGGTGTATATTTATTGATTTCTTTTCCTAAGTCACAGATCATATTTAAGATAAATGAACTGAAGTCTGAAAAATGCCAGAAAGTAATAATTTAAGTGATTTTTTTTTTTAAGGTCAGATATTTTTTTTAATAATTCTCCATGGATTATTTCATGGACATGTGTCCTGTTTAAACAAAAAAAAAAAAAGGCATTCATGTGATTGAAACTGATGAAACAGCAAGCATTTGTATCTCTGACTTGATTCATATTCCATGGACGTGAGGTGTGATATAAGCCCTCGAGTTCCTTGTAATCTGCCACCTTGTTAACTGATTGATCCCAAAAGACAGTACAGATCAGTTAATAGCAATGCTAACATACGAGCTTGGCTGACAGCCAAACAAATACAACTGCTGTTTCAAGTCAGTAAGTAGACACAAAAAAGATATGATCTTTTATTATACTCATTTGAATTGCATTTTACAAATAAGAACAGTTGCACAGCAGCTTTATGCAAGGCAAACTTGGGTGCTGGTCAGTGCTCCTGGCTCTTCACACTCAAGGACTCTTTTGACTCACCAGCATTTAAAATGCCTTAGTTACCCTTAAGGTTGCTACCAGGAGAACTATTTAGGTTTTTCTTAAGTGTCTGTTAGTTTCCATGGCCTATAGCCCCACAGCAGCATTTTGTAGGATTAGTGAGAATCAATTGTGTGAGAGATGTGTATGAAAGATATCAGATGAGAATCCTTTCACATCCTAATTCCTTTGGATCATCATTTCAAAGTGCTTCATGAGAGGCAGACCAGAAGCTGCTGATGAGTGTCACTCCTTCCAGAAGCAATGCTGATTTGCTCTTAAGTGATTCAAAGTAACAAAAAAATTAAATTGTATTGGTGCAAAAAAATCAATCCCCATGACTCACTCTGCACCTAGGAGGTGCTCTACTATTTTTTTTTTTTTTTTGCTTCCCAAGATTCAATTAAAAATTAATTTTATATTTCATGAAGTAAAAAAAAAAAGTCAAGGTACTTTAAGCAGACATTCAATAGAAATCTACATTATTTTTATTTTAATTTTAATGAAAGGAAAGTTTCAGACAGATTGAGGTTTTTTCTCCACAGAAAATGTTGGCTCCTGCAATTACTATGTTTTGAAAGGTCCAGAAGATAAGGTTTTCAAAAGCGTAAATGATTGCTGAAGTCAGTCTTAACTGCTCGTTGTGACTTTTGAAAGTCTTCTTTGGAGAAGAAAAAGTACCTTGTAGCATTTTTATTATTAATTATAATGTATAAGTCATTAAAATATTTTGTCTGACCCCTGACCCTCTCTCTAGTTTAATGCAGTGCACACAGTAGGAGAATGAATACAGAATTCAAACGCTTTCTTTTTTCTTCTAGGGACACAATAAAATCATAATCTACAGCAGACCTGTATATTTTTGTATACTGTGTGGCCTTATTTTGCTGCTAGATGCTGGATCTAAAGACACGAATCCTCCTGTTTATACAATGTATGGCTTGAAGCTCTTTTCACCTAGATCTCTCCAGTCAGCCAGAGACCACGTAATAGGTGAGTCAGTATTTTTCCTAGGACTGTAAAAATGAATTAAGCATTAGCTGAGGAAGTCTGTGTTTTCCTGTGTTGGCAATCAAATGCATGTTTATGGAGGCACAGCTCTAAGTCAAGTTGATAGAAACGTTTGCAATGACTTAAGGCGGGGATGGGGGCAGCTGGCAACCTTCCCTCATGTCAAAGGAATTCTTAATGAAATGAGGATCATAGAAATGTCTCCATAGAAAACTAACAGTCACTGATCTTATTAGCAAAAGACATCATCTGTGAAATGGAGTTACTCTTTGTAAGGGATTGTCTGTACGGAGCAGTTATTGCAGAATAAGTTGAGTTTTAAATTTAGTGCCTGGAAGCTAATCCATGCCAAGTCCTCACATGGACATTCTTCTGCTCATGAAGAACACGATTTTTCTTGATTTAGTTTAATCATACTGTCTGTGTGACCAGATAGTGTGAAGCAGCCACTCTGCAATAGCTCTTTCAACCTGTTTCCTTTTGGAATCATCTGAGGTCACCGAGAGTATTCAGATATTACCCCAAACTAGATCTGATGATCCCTTAGCACTCATTTGGAGTGGCCACTGCTCTGTTCCATGAGGACACTTTTCCTGTGAAACACCACAGTTGCGGGCTATACTTGCGTTGTTACACCAGTTGTGTCACGGATACAAGTCCTGAACTGGACTCGTGTCAGTAGTGCAACATGGTTGAAGTATGAGGTAGCAGATGTAAAGTTTACTGTTAAAGTGATGAAAATTGCCCAAAAGCTGTGTTGTAGTGTACCACAGATTGCCTTTTGGTTTGTGAATTTAGAACCAGGAAAACCTACCGTAGTAGAAGAAAAAACTTTTTGTGATATAGAGTGTATGACCTTTAAGGTCTTTGTTCAGCTGTGACTGTTGTACTTGTGTTTTGCTGTACTCAAGTCAGACTTTTAATCCCTGAAAGGCATATCGTTTTTAGGAAAGCCTTTGTATGGGTACATTGACTCCTAATTCTTCAGACCAGAAACCAGGGAATATGAAGACCTGCATCTCACTTGTTTTAATTAGCTTCTTTCATTATGTTCCTTTGGTCTCATTAAAGTTTCTCCTTAAATCTTCTTTTCTCTGTCTGTCAAAGGTTAGCAGTAAAAATGCTGATAAATAATTCAACAAGAATCTCAGATGACACTTGGGATAGAGATAAATGAAAAACTATAGCAACCAGTATAAGAAAATGAAATGTGGTTATAAATGTGTTAATTTTGGCTGGCCTCAAAAGAGATGGCAGAGCATGTTCTTGAAGCAGCCTGGAGGGGGTGGGGGAGACAGGAAATACAGGCTCATCTCCCCAGATAGCTTCTGTTTAACAAAAGAGGGAGAAGAAACCATTTCCCTTTGCTTGTCCCCGGTTCTTGTTTTGCCAGGGTATGTTTGTTCAAGTGCTGTCTGGTGCCACGCTTTGGCTATTCCTTGCTTTGTCTCTGTGGGAGCCGTGAATCCTTGCAGGTGTTCACAGTGCATCTACCTCTGTAAGCCATGGCAGTCTGGCATCCTCCAGCATCTTGCTGCAGTTTGAGTATAGAATCTCGTAGGTAATGAAGGTATAGAAGTATTGGGTTTGGGCAATAAAATCAGGAGGGAAGTTGGTCCCACTGCATACCAATGAAGTGTTACTCTTGTATTGCATTTTTGCCTATTTGCTGGGTATTTTTGATCTCTTTCTGTTGGTTTATCATCATATGGTGATTTTTTAGTTTATATTTTTATCAAAATTTATTGTGATAGTCAGAGTTTATGTGCTTGAAAATCAGGGGATTTTTGACTGTACATTACAAATACCAAGGAAAGGAAAAGTCCCATATTTCAGGTGTTTACTACAGTAAGAAGCAAAAGGGATGGAAAACATAGAAAGGACTTACCAAGGAACTAATGTGATGCTGCATAGCATACTCTGATAACAAAGTCTTGCAACAAGGGAAATAATTGGAAATTTGTTAGATGTGTAACCTAATTACTTACAAATGGGGTTTTCAACAGGTCCATTTCCTTCCATCGACCTACTTATGATCTGATTCTGTTTTATTTTAGATTGGTGGTGATTCTGCTATTGATTTATTCTTACATTAGCTGGGAAATCATGACTTTAATTCTACCTGTGGTTTTCATCTTGATTTTCTTATTTCAGCTGACATTATTTTTGCTGCATTAACATATGAAGTACAAATAAAAGTACAGACAGAGCCAGCCTCAGTCACTGGGTGCTATAGGTGTGATCAGTGATAGAAGTGGCTACGCACTTAATGTATTATAGTTTTTGTGATGAAACCATTTAAACATTCAACAGGCGAAATTATTTGTGAAAAAAATATGTATTATTACACAGCAAATGGACTGGTACTCAAATCTGTAATTTTTTTTAATTGATAATTTTCTAAACTTCTAAAATGTTTGCAGTGACGTTGCCATTCTACATTTCTCAAAAGGCCCAAATTTTCCAAAGTCAAAATTTGTGTTTCCCTCTTACACTGCTGTGATAGATATTTGTTTAGAGGAAACCTTTGAACTGGGGTGTTAAATGCCATCAACTCACATGAGCGTCTCTTTGTGGTCCAGGTCTTAAAGATATGGAAATGTGTGATGCTTAAACAAATTCTCTGTGGAACTCAATGCAATTCCAAAGGATTACTCAGTTACTTTTATTGTCTGCTTCCCACAAAGGACACTATTGCTCCTAAATTCAGTGTTTTTGTGGGTGGCAAACTGTTTATTTTACTCTCTTCACTCCTTTGTACAGGATGAGGTAAACAAAGTTGCTTTAGCTAAAGAAGTTGTTAAGATTGTTCAAGGTCTTAATATAGAGAGGGTGAGCTGAGGATAATTTTGTAGTCTGCTAACTTTTCCCACCTTGTTTACGTTTGTCTCTTTGTATTTTGATGTACTGTCAAATGTCTAATCTCATCCTTCCTTCCACTGCTCTTATTCCAGTTTTTCTGAGGTTGCTACAGCAAAGGCAGTCATTTGGTCTCTAAGTCAGTAGTCTAAGATGAGTTCTGGCAGTTCTGCTAGGCTGTTGTCTGAGGAACAAGATCTCCTAGAGTTTCAGCAGTGAGGTTTTGGGATAACTGATCTCATGGCAAGTTCTATATGGCCTGCTAAGCAGTTTTCTGTCATGCCATTGTCCATCTTCAAGAGTGGTCCTAGCTTGGCTTGGTACGGCTTGGGGGGATATTTAAAAAAGCGCAGAGCAATAAAGGAAGAGGAAATTAATATTGACATTTGCATATAAAAGATTGAGATGACCGTATTTCCTTATTTTCTTATATATGTGTAATTTGTACCAGCAGCAGGAAGTAGTGTTGAAGGGTGCATTGTGAATGTGAGTATACTTAGGTGAGTGCTGTCTGTGTTAAACACTTGAGCAAGTTGTTTTTTCTCCTGTATTTGACTTTCTCAGCAAGATTTACAATTAGTGTATAAGAAGATGAAGATAAAAGCTGTCAGATCAAACTTGGTGTATTGTTTCCCTTTAGCACAAGATTCGTTACTAAGATGAGCTGGAAAATGTGAAATTAGCATTCAGCAAAGAACATAAATCCTATTGTTACCTTTAAAAATCTGAATGGGGGGAAGGGGAATAAGTGGTACTTGTGATTTGTTTAATTTGCTTTTTATAAGAATGAATAGGAGGAAACTCCAGTCTTCCTAGCATATAAAAAGTAACAAATACATACTTGTTTACAAGGAACAGTGACTGACACACATCTCTGTCCATCACCATGCAGAACATTCTGGCACTAGTGTAATGAAGCAGTAAGGGTATGATTAAACATGTGCAAGCATCCTTGCAAGTTTACAGCATTGGAGACTTGGGTCAAGCGTGTTTTTAAATGCTTTGTTAGACAGCCTTGCTTAGCATTTTCTATGGTGGAGATAAGAGTAAATGGATGGGAAGGAGGAGTAGCTGACAATGAACAGGAAAAAAGACTGATTTATGACTCGTGCTTTTCCTTGGCTGTAAGGCAACCATTTAAATCAGCATTTCTGTTTAGAAAGAGAGTATGTAATGTTTTCAGACTGGATTTTACCCCCAAGTTTCTTTCCTGTTTTTAATGTTCTTTCCCCACGGCAGAGTTGAAGTCCATACAGCTGGAAGCTGGGGCAATGTTCTGGGGAACTTTCACTACATAGATTTGTACCATTTTTGTGGGCTACTATAAGTGTCTGCTGTCGATTTCTGGCAGAGGCAGGATACTGTGGTAGCCAAGATATTGTGGTAGCCAAGATATTCAGAATCTTAGCCATAAAGTAATTTTTGTTTGTTTATATTGAATTGTTATAGGTGTGCATGAACAATCTCAGATTCAAGGAAGAAGTTCCAAAGCCTGCAAATTACGATTTCTGTACTTTAAAAGGAACAAATATAACTTTGAAATTATTTGAGAAGCATTTAAGAGGCTACATAATGCTATTTTCTCTGCTACTGCTTTTGTCCTAACTAAATCTTAAAGTTAACCCCCGAACTTTAGTTTCTTATGCTTAAAATAACATTGTTTTGAATACATGAGAAGGAAAGTGTAATCATGGCTGCTAAGGTAAAGATATGGTCAGTTGAAAAGTTTTCAGAATTTATTGCAACAGTTTCTTATTCTGGTAAGATGCATGTTTCTCTATTTTCCATACATTGAAATGTATGACTGTGTTCTAAAACACTTCTTTTTTTTCCTTTAGTGTTCTTATATTGCTTTCCTGCAATTTCTCTCCTTGGACTTTTCCCTCAAATCAACACCTTCTGCATATATCTTTTGGAACAAATAGATATGTTGCTTTTTGGCGGTTCTGGTAAGTAGCAATCTGCAGCCTGAGTGATTCCTTTCTGGTCTTATAACCTTAGATTAGAATATATTGTTGCATTTTTCAAAGTACAGTGCATGTTAAAGCTCAAACAGCTAATAGTATTCATCTGATAGTGGGGTGAATACTAAGACCCACTTGATTAGGTTTCCTTTTTTTTTTGAAAAGTTGTATACAAATTGTGCTATAGGCTGCAGAATATGGTTGATATCAAAGAACTCTTTCCTGGCATGCCTGATGTGACACTTTACTATATTTATTAAAAAAGAAAACCTTTAAAATTTTTTTTTCTGTTATAACTTTAGAAAATTTAGAAAACATTTAGAAAATTAAAAAAAGTTTGCATTCTTCCATAGTAAGGTATATTGACAAGATATTTGATGATTTTTTTGGTGTTATTTCAGTCAGAGATTAAAGACGGCCCTTGAGAGATGATGCATTGGGATTTTTTGTTTGTAGTGTGTTTGTTTTTTTTTTTTGTTATGGCTTAGGTAACAGAGGTGATTGAGATCTATGTACACTGTTATTAGGGGCATTGAAGGTGTTAATATCTAGCTTTATGATATCTGATTTAAATCTCTATACCTCTTGTAATGCAAGAGCTGTTTCATTTTTTCTTTTGATTGCATGTTCTCATTTAAGAAGAAATTAACTAATATGTAATTTCTGTATTTCAGCTGCCGCTGGGTTTGTATCTGCACTATACAGCATTTCCCGAAGCTTTGTCGTTCTGATTGTCCTATATGCTTTCTGCTTCAGTGCAGTGAAGGTAAGCCAGAAAAACAGCACTGTAAAAATTCAAAATTTCAAGCTGAAAATTCATACAATCTAGGGACAACCAGCACTGTTTGGTCCTACATTGCCGTTGTTTATCAAGATAAGCTTTGAAAGCCATGCTTCAGGTTCCGCTTGTTAGCTGTACTGAAATAGACTGAAACTGTAGTAGAAACTCTGAAGTAAATGTGTGTCTAATACCTGTGACTGTTTGCCTCTTACATGTATCAGTCTGAAATGATTCACTGAATTTTCTCTACAAGGACAAATAGCAGCCTTGACTTAAAAAGCTGCAGCTCCTATTGACCTACACAAACCAGACTGAATTTGATCGAAATTCCTAGTAAGGTTTTTGTTGTTGCCTAAGTGTAACTAAGAGTTTAAATGTCCAGCTTGAGCATACAAGTGAACCATCTAACCCAGTAAAGTGTCTGCATCCATAAGGAAATGCAACTTAGGAATTTAGTGCAAGCCAGATGACTGAGTTTGCCACTTTTTTCCCTAATATCCCTCCAGTACCCACAATTGTTACATTAGGGATGTTGGAGAGTGTGATTATTTCATTTGGTGTCTGTGGACTTGTTGTCTATGAATTTGCCAAGTCCCTTCCTGAACGTGCCTTCCTTGTGTCTGTCACCACAATTTTGTGCCAGCAGATTCCAGATGTTCAGTGTGTTCAGTGCAAAGCAGTGCCGTCCTTCATTGGTTTTAAACTGATCTCTTAATTTCACCAACTCTTCCCTATGCCTGTATTGCAGGATTTGTGGAAAAACCTGTTCTGCATTCACTGTATCTGCTACCTTCTCAGTTTTGTAGTCATCAGTCATATTCCCCTCACCCATATTCTCTTTAAACCGAAGAGTCCCAGCCTTTCTAGTGTTTCCTTATAAGGCAGCTGCTTTCTCAGGAGACTCTCTTCTCTTACTCTCTGTGACCTTCAGATGTGGAGAGTAAGTGTGTATGGTGCTCAGGATGCAGGTGTGCCACAGCTCTATATGCTGGCAAAGGACTGTCTGCCATGTTCTTGGTTCCCTTACCACTGATGCCCAGTGTTGAGGGGCTTTTTGCTGCATTTTGGGCTGTATTCAATCTAAAATTTTTTTTAAGTCAATGTCTGTGTCCTCTGCATTCTTTTTCTCTGCCTTCAAGTCTGCTGTAAAATGCCCAGTGACCACAGCAAGACCAGAACTTGTACTAAACTTGTTAGAGTTGTAATAAAATTTACCCTATAAGGGACAGTCTTTCATTACAGTCTGGATGCTGTCAGTGTCCACGCAGGGATGTAACAGGATGTGCCATGATTTACGAGCTGCCCTTGACATCTTCAGGGCGCACGTCAGAGGATGCTTTGTGGTGGCACACGTGCACAGCACACACAGAGATCCCAATACAAGGTTCTATAATAGTCAAGGATTTATCATGTCAACACCCAGGCTGGCAATTTACACAGATGAGAGGGGCGATCACATGTTTCTTTAAGGGAACTCTTCATGGAACATGAGCATTTCTATAATGGCTTTAACAGTTTTTCAATTAAAATTTTGAATAGGAGCCTTAAATCTAAAAGAGGACAATTGTAATGCCTTAATGGTCACTTGCAGGTGATAAGAGCTGGCTATGAGTGTGTTCTTAACCATTCCCAATAGTAAGGTAAAATGTGTTAAACCACTGCTTTATCTTGCCCCTGGGTGGTTTGAGTCCATACACAATAAATTACAGCAACTCAGTTGCTGAACAGTGCTGTGCTAAGACACTTGAAATTAAATGTCCTTGAACATGTGGTGTAATCCCATGTGGAGAATCTCCTGTCACTTGGCTCACCCAGTATATCAGTTATACTTGTTAGACCTGACCCAGCCTGTGTGATGCTGTGAAGTTTAACTGCTTCTTATGCAGTTTCCTAAAGTAGCTAGTATTCCTGCTGCTGTTTTCTGGCTGTATTAATGATTCAGCAACTGGCAGCTGGGATGGAGAGTGAGGCACTCTGTAAGGATGAGCAGAATGAGACAAAATGGAAAACAGGAGTGAGAAACAATGAGGAAAATGGAAAGGAAGAGCTGAGTTACTGTTAAACAGGCAAATATCTGGTGAAGGGATTTTTTTTTTTTTCTCCAAGGTTAGCAGAGGGTGATTCACTAGTTGAAGGTGGGGAAGTTCTGTGATGGATACTTCAAAAAAAGTTTTTTTGTAAACCATAGAAAAGAAAAGCCACTTAAAATAGTCTACATACTCTTTTCTCAGCATAATACTTTAAATTACAGTATGCAGGTGGCTTTGTAGATAAGCAATCTCCATGTGGATTAGGCTTCAAACTGCTTAGAAATATGCTTTTAATGCTACCCTGAGGTTGTAGAGTAGTGTGGAAGATTTACAAGTTATTTGTTGTAAATTACCAATATTAAGTTCAGACTTTCTGTTCAGACAGAAATTACGGTTAATTTGAATTTTAATGGCACTGTTCTTGTGAAGGCACTTCTGAGGAGGTTAATTTAAAGCATGTAAAGATGATTCCTCTTGCTTCAGCTCAAAATCTCAATCTGCTGGGGTGCTTGATATTTCATACATTTTTTCTTCCAGAAGTTATGAAATAAGCACTTGTGTTAACTACAACTCTTTTGATATGTAGTGAGCAACAATTTCTGATCTTAATCAAGTAAAGGTTTGGATTTTTGGTGCACTAGAAATTGCAGAGTTTACCTCAAAACTGAGCAAATCCTGTAGTCTCTTTCACTGAGGTGTTTGAAATAGCATCTCTTCCATGCTGGCATTTTATAGCTGTTATCTGTTTTTTATTTTTGTGTTACTCTTTTCACTTTTAGTCAGTTTGGCAAAACCAACAGAGCACAATTTTCAATATTTACGGAGGTAAAAAAAAATCATAAAAATCTTCAGGGCAGAGAAGTATGACAGACTACTTGGCACAGGATTTCTGGGTCGCAATGCTTCTTTTTTGGCTGAAATGCAGCATCCTCAAATGTAAACTCTGTTTCTTGGCAGAACATCTTATAGCTCAGCAGGTGTAACTACTAGAGTTCTATTTCCTGAAATAAATTGCAGAACAAAATGGATCTCTAAGTGGTTTTGTGCTTTTTGTTGATGAACAACTGCTACCATCAAATGTCCAGGCTGAAGACCATTTTAGTGGTATCAGGCTTGAGCCTCTCCTTCCTTAAGTGGTTCTTGTGTTCTAATTATTGTCTTGCAGGGTGAAATAGTCTAGCCTCTTTTCTCTGTGTACATTAATTAACCCAAAAGGAAAAATATCACTCCTGAAGAAGTTCATTAGAAGAACAAATAATTTACCACATAATTTTCCTCTTTTTTTAAAATAAAATACATTTATTTTATAATATATTTGTGTTTTTAAGTGAATTTTTCATGTTCATTTTTAGATCATAAACTATAAATACATATTTTGTATACATACATACACTATATATATACAATATTTTGGTTTAGTTGCATTCAGATTTTGAAATTATTTAGAATAGCAAATTTGCAGGGATTAATTCTTAACTCTAGAACTTCGATTTTAGAAAAATTAAGAAGTAGGAATTGTTTTGGGGTATGTCCACAGAACAGTGTAAGGTGTTACTCCCAGTAACCTTCAGCATGCAAATATAAGCTCTGATAATTGAGACTAACAGGCCTGTGCTGAAATCCTGTGCTTGTTCAGACTGATTTTGCTTTTGAATTATGTTGTACAAAACCAACTGAGACTCTGTTTAAAAAAGCAGCTGTTGTATAGACGTATCGTTAGTTTAACTTAATAATTGTCCTGGATTTTTGTTCAGATAAGTTGCCTGAGGAAAATTATTATACAGTATTCTCAGATGAGAGTTCATGCTGTGACCTGCAGACAAATGCATGCCCGACAAATTCATCTGGCCCTGCCACTCTTTCTGAATGACCTTGCAGTGCATTTGACCTCACCTAACCAGAAATATTTCTCTCTCTTGGATAAAATGCGTATACCGCCTAAAAGAAGATGGACAGATCTCCAGTCTCATCTGAAGAGTGAGTGTGTGGTTTGGATAAGATGGCAGGGTGTTGTCATGTCCCATCACAGGACCTCATCAGAAGCATATGGCATGTTCTGGGGAGTGGCTGAATGCTGCTCACCTGGCAGACCCATGGTGTTTGTTATGTGGCCAAATGTGCACTTTCCACACAACTAAAACAAGGGCCAGTCTGTTACCAGGGTCAGGCACAAAACTCTTCTCAAGATGATAATACCTGTGTTTGGGTTGTGCAACTCGGACACTTGGAGGAGGAAGAGGAATGTATTGTTCAGAGGTGACTGGGAAGTGAAAGGTTCCCAGCTGCTCTGGTCAGGCAATTGCATCTTCTCCTTACAGTGCTGCTCAGCAGCTTTGCCTTTTCTTGATATTTGTGTGGAGGAGCTGTGGGTCTGCAGCTTATCAGGACCTCCCCTGGTGGTGCTACTACTGGGATGATCAGTTTTCTTTTTCTGTAAAGCTTTCAAATTGAAAAAAGAAAGCCTCAAATTGTTCACAGTAGGAAGTACAGAGTATTGCATCTAACACTATAATAGATGATTTCTCCAGAAAAATCCTGAACACAAAATAGCTGATCTCTGTCTGTGTGTTTGAGGCATTGAGGACTGATAGACAGGAGACTGTATTGTGAGCGAAGCAGGTTTACAAGTCTCTGTCTGACCTAGCTGGTGAGCAGAAGTTGTTTCCTCTGGTGATGATGTGAAGTCATATGGATAGATTTTTGTTTTACAGTCATATTATCCCAGTGATGTAAAAGTGGTTTGGCTACAGCTTTCAGGTGCTGTGAAACATCTTGTCATTCACATTATCCTATGGCACATCCCTATCACGAGTGCTAGGACACCAGCTGCTTATCCAACCTTAAGTACAACAATACTGTGAACCTGATTTCAGATAAGCAAGTAGATAAATGCCTTAGCTTCTGAAGTACAAAGACCAGAGTCTTTGTACTGCTTGCTTTGAGATTTCTTTGTCTCTCAGGTCTCTGTTTAATGATATCATCATTCCTTATTCCAGTTTTCTCCAGGTCCTCTACGAACTTTCATTTAATTTTGTGTAATACAAAGCTCTAAATCCTAAGCATAGTTTTTCAGCTCTTCTGGTCATTCCATGGATTCTTGCAGCTAATAGCGGCCATTTTTCAGCTCACTACTTTTTTGAAGCTATTGGGTAACTGAGCTTAGTTTGAAATTACCTGAGTTCTCTTCAGCCTGGCTTTATTTCTGATTTTGTCTTTGGTCCTGTAATCTTAAAAATAAATTGGCAGCTCTAACAGCTACCTTAGCTTTGATATACAAAAGAATTTTCTCTTTTTCCAGGAGCAAGTGTTTTTATTTTCAGATACTACATCCGTCAGATTGGAGACACGGGAGCTTCTGTGCTATCTTTTTCACTTGACTAGAATTGCATGATATGCTGATTTTTGTCTCCTGCTCCATCTGTTTTGTGGTCTGCGCAGAAATATTTAAGAGACATTTAAAAAAAAATCAGGTATACCCTCCTGTTTTCCCCACAAATATTCAGTCTGGAATTTAGCCATCCTGGTATCAGTCTTTAGCATTCCATTGTTCCAGTGTTTCACTGTGGGGCAGAAGAGCACATCCCTGAATGTTTCTGGAATCAATCAGTCTTTGTCTTCTGCTTTCTGTTCAAATCAGTTGGCTTGGATTTGAAACTTATCCAAAACCAGTTAATTACTTGTCATACAGCTTTTTTTCTTTCTTTCTTTTTTTTTCTTTCTTTTTTTTTCTTTAAGGAACTTGCAGTTTATCTTAATCAGTCTGGGAAAAAATCAGATTTTTTGACTCAGGTCAGAAAAATTAAACCAATATGAATGTATTGTTGCTTTTTTCAGCTCTGTCTAAGTGTAAATTCTTTAAAATATAAGTTAGATAGTTTCCATTACCTCATACCTGAAGACAGTATTTTCTGGTAGCTTATTTATTGCTTCAGTGAACAGTTACTAAAAATCCTGTGTGAAGTTTAAACTGTTCTCAGCTCATACTGATGTAGTTTGGCTTGTTTAATGAGTTTCAAACTCATTAATCAGAATAACAGTGCTTCTTGATTCCTATTTTCACTGATGCAATCTGCATCTCTGTGCTAATAATTTTGAAAAATTTGTCTTCAGGTTTTATAGTGGGAAAGAATTGCAAGCATATGTCTCCCTCAATCTGCTAAGACTGCCCAAATAAATTTCTAAACAGCACTGAGCAGGCTCATGTGTATAGACAGAATTCCTGGATGTGTAAATGACCAAAAATAGAAGTACAGTATTACTGGGCAGCTTTGTTTTTACTACATAAAATACTTCTAATGCTGTTGGAAGTTTTGAAGGCAGGGCTCATCAATTTTATGTTCTTTACAATTTAGAGACCCTCAAGGTTCAAACAAGAGCTGTGGGGGTGTTAATTCTGGAGAGTATTGCCAGATACCCCACATTTCAGTAATTGATGTTTGCAGCTGTAGTCTTGCAGTCTTGCACTGTAGACATAACTTCAGTAGTCATGATCTTAGTTTTCTGTGTATAATAAGGACTTATTTTCCAGATATCACAGAAACAGTATATTATACCTGTAGAATCTGACATGGCCCAGGGTGGCTCTTACTGTATGTCCCTGTGTAGGAATGTAGAAATCTGCACCACTTCTTTAAAATAAACTTGCCATTATGTGAAACATGAGTATCCATTCCTCCTGCCTGAAGCTGTTGCTCATCTTACTTTTTAGCCAAGGAATCCTGGTCACAGTCTGGGATCCTGTTCTTATGTAAGATGGTGTGCACACTTGTAGACACCCTTGTGTCAGTCTCATCCTGATGGAGTTTAAATTTCAGCAGTGAAAATACAGTCCAAGATAGCAGCTGGGAGTGCAGTGGAATAGAGACAATGTTGCTTGGAATGGGCACTGACGTCTGTATCACTTATCAAGTTTTTGGAGATCATCTGGGAAAGTAATATTTTGTTTTCCATGGAAGATGAGAAGATTTGGATGGTGGGCATCTCTGCATAGAATTTGTCTCTAACTAGTGTAAAACAAGGCTTATTAATTCACATTTTTTGGTTGTTAGTGTTCACTGAAAATGAGTATCCATGGCAATATAGTGTTAAGCTTATAGTTAATCTTGTAGGGAACAAGTTCTTACTATGTTCTCGTATGCTTAGGGGTGAGGAGGGTTTCCTTTTACCATCTCTTTCAGAAAGCCAGTGTTTTAGATGTTCAGAAATAGGATTATAATATTTCTTTCTCTTTACCATCACACGTGTAGAATTGCTGATCCATGGTGGGGTGTGAAGGTAAGGAGAAAGACCAAAGACAGATTGAATTGCGTGGGGTTTGGACTAGGCGACTTTTAAAGATCTGTTACAACCCAAACCGTTCTGTGTCTCTGTGAATAACGATGAAATCATGAGGGAGTGGAAAATGAAGTGTGTGATAAACTGGAGTTTATCTCCAGATTTAAAATGCTAGCCACTATGCCGACACCTTCACCTTCAATGGTGCTAACACTGCATCAGTCTAAAAAGTCCTCTCAGCTTGTCAAGATGAGAGGAATACTCTGAAATAAAAAAGCATAACAAGAATTCCTACTTAGCACAAATGGTACTCCATTCAGAGCACTTTTTGTCTCTGGAGTACAACATATGATTTATTTGAGAATATCATTGAAAGATAAGTGTACTACATGAATTTTTTTTTAAGGGAAGAAAGAAGTGAAAAGGATAAATAGCACAGGAGAGAAAACTACTATCACCACTTTTTGAAAATACATTTGCTGTCCCACCTCTAGCAGTGGTAAAAAGCTTGTAAGTTCAAAGACCACCTTTATCTTCCTTTTAAGTGGATTGTTTTGGGATTAGGTGATTCTGTGGTTGGAATGGAACACTCCCATCACTGGGTCTGTTGTAATTCATCACTTTCATCCTTAACCCTGTAACTCTGTTTCACTTTTTTTTTTAAAATGACTACGTGAGTGTCTGCATCAAAGTCAAAACTGTATATGAAAGCACTGCCTGTCACCTCAACCCAATAAGGTAAACAAGGAAGTCAAACTCCCTGTCTAGTATGACAGATAATACCGGCTTCCAAGACTAAAACCCATCATTCCTGTTTTCCCACTGAGAAGAATCATTGTCCAATTATCAGCTGTATTGTTTTTTTCATCTTTTTAATTTAAAGCTACCAGGCATCATTGGAGAGGGGAAAAAAATGACAAAATGGAGCAGGGTAAATCACACTGATATCAGAGAAATGTCATCTTTATTCATTCTCATCTTTTTTACAGCATTGTGTAGCTTTTTTCTGGAAAATCATACTCTCTAGGCAGATAGCAAATATTATGCCTGTCCTACCTGCCTCCCTGGCTCCCCAGTGTCTGAGTTTTGAGGGGACAACGATAGTTTGGAATTGGAGCACAGCCAAATGCAGAAGCTGTGTGTAATATGCAGAAAATATGGAAATAAAGAGTTCCTGAGATATTAATATGGAGATTCAGCCATGTACAATTTTACAATAGAAAGAGGGCAGAATGAGTTTTGAACTGGCTACTGATATATTTCAATATATTGAAATGTTGCTTGGCTCTTCATAGTATTTTGCTTTCAAAAGAAGTTGCAGCAAAGAGGAGCAGTCATGCGCTAGAAGCTGCTGGGTAGATCTGTACACATTTATATTGCCCTGGAAATGCAATGGATATTTGGCTAGGCTGTGATTCAGCCATTTTCAGAATATTTTGGCTTCGGGTAATTTTCTTCAGTGTTTTGAAGAATATGAATTTCTGATGGGAGACTAAGCATGGGAAAAGTTAACCCAAAATGTGTTAGGCCCTGAAACTGGGAACAGTGACATGAAAGATGGGATTGGATGGCACAGTTGTCAAATAGATAGTTCTGGATTCTTTCAATAATACCATGTAAATCTCTGTTGTGTTTATAATGACTGTTTTGGGTAGGATTGTTTCATAGAACTAGATGGTTCTGTCTTTAATCTTTGATGAGGGGAAGGTGATTCTTGGAATTAAAATTTCACTTTTGTGATACTACTTTTAGGATAACGAGAATTTTGTGGTTAAATTCCAAAATCCTATGTTGCAATGGGGTGGATGTTCGTCATTTAAAATTATTTTGTCTTACTCAGGTATTCATTTGCCTGAAAGAAATAGAGTGTTTCTTAACGTGAGTCAGCTTTGCCAAGAAATCATGCATATCACTGGGTGAAATAAGACTAAAAAACCTACTTTATCCTGTGAAAATATTGGTTCTGTACTAATTGTGGAGTTTTTAAAGCAAGAAATATGGTGCAGAAGATGACTTGTTCTTGTACTAGCCTAAAATTTCACTTATCTTTTAAACATAGCTTCTCAAAACCTAGCCAGAAAGTGCTGTGGTGTCAGGATCTGGTGAGCTCACATCCAATTCATCAGGTAGAAATTGTGTGGAGGCACGGAACACATCTAATAGGTGAAATGGCTATGAATTTGATCCACCAAGTGTCTGTGTCTTTCACAGACAAAAACTGTGTTCCTTTCAGCTAGGACTCACAGGTATGTCTTAGAGTCCTGAATTTGTAGCTGAGGACTTCACAGATGAAGGTAATCTTGATAAATGTTCCTTAAGCTTCATATTCTTTCTCTTATTATTTCTAGCCAATTTTAGCTGTTTAAGTCACTCAGAGAGGTTTTCTCATCTTGGTTATGTCCAAAGTGTGCTGGCAAGTGTGTAGTTGTCTCTTCTTTGTTACTCGGGAATGTCAGATACAGTGGCAAGCACTCTCCCTCTCCACTGTGTTAGTATCCAGACAGGGCCTGGATGTAATGTACAAAGCAGCAGAAGGATGTCAAAGGTGCCAGAACTCTACCCCACAGCCTGATCTAGGTGATATTGTCATTTGTTGCATGCAGTCTGGCTACAGGTCAAGCAACTGCATTATCAAGGTAGCGTTTAGATAAATACAGTGCAGTTGATTTCACTCGGATCTCATTTTAATGAGAATTTTCCTCTAGTGTTTCATTAAAGAGGAAAGAAAACCTGCCTTTCCTATGGCTCCCTAGCTAATTGCTGATTATAGAGGAGTTGCATAATATGAGCACAAAACATGCCTTTAATTGCAGGTTTTTTTCACAATAATAAACTTTGATATGAAAAAGGATTTTCAATCTGTGGTAGATGTTGTACAAATTTAGGTGGCATACATTTAATGTTGCATGTGTGGCTTACCCTACTTAATTTCTTTTTTTTTTAAGTTCTGCATTCCTAACTTACAAATAGGTTATTTTCTCTCATTCTCCACAGGAACCCTGGGATGCACAACACATTCCAGCGCTGTTCTCTGCTTTCTGTGGTCTGCTAGTTGCACTTTCTTATCACCTCAGCAGACAAAGCAGTGACCCATCCGTACTGATGTAAGTTGCCTGTTAATGTTATTTATTGATTACTCTGTACAGCACACAACCAGAGTAATGCCTGGGTTTCATAACCACAGGAATTACCTCCTGAAAGTACTGTGGTGAGGTGAAATTCCTTGTCACGTCTGCATGGTTGGTATCAGTTCTGTAAATAAATGAAGTGCTGCACTCAGAGCACCAGGAAGGCC
This sequence comes from Pyrocephalus nanus, assembly GCA_038380795.1. Lineage (NCBI taxonomy): Eukaryota > Metazoa > Chordata > Aves > Passeriformes > Tyrannidae > Pyrocephalus > Pyrocephalus nanus. The sequence continues at coordinate 74,977,268 of CM076260.1, read as the reverse complement.
ACTGCTCTTTAAACAGAACTATCCAAATTCTCTGAAGCAGATTTCCCCCTCTGGGAAATTCTGTGCCTGCCAGGTTGGACGACAGTGATTTATTTAGCTGAGGGGGTGCTCAGGCTCCTGGATTTGCAGAATGTGCATTGAGTAGCACTGTGGCCAAGAGAAGGGACATTTGATGTGCTGGGATGATGGCTGAATTCCAGCTCTTGTTGAGGATTACTATGGCTCTCTGTGTGAAATTCACTCCTTCCCTTTTTGCTCTGACGGTCTGCTAGGGGTAACTGAGGAAAGGAAGTGTGTGTTAAGAGCTGACATTGCAAATAAGGGAGGTCCAGGGGAGAAGTCCCAACACTGTGATCTGCAGGTTGAGGTGATGTGAGAGAAAGGGAGGCCCAGAGATCCACAGCTCAGGGGCAGCAGATGTGAGTTTTCCTATGAGGAAACTGCGATGCATGACTCTTAGGAGGGCTGTGGTGGTCCACAAGCAGCTGGGCAACTACATATGTGGCTGTGGGGTTAGGCAATCAAGTGGGTTTCGTGCAGCCAGTATCACCATGCCATCTGGAACTCTGCTTCCCAGACAGCTTGGTTTTACCCTAGAGCAGTGCAGAGGACCTATGAGGAAACCCACAGATTGTCTCCTTTGATTCATGTGGTGTGTTGTATGTGTCTTGAGGTGAGTTGGACTCAGTCATCCATGTGGGTCCCTTCCAACTCAGAATATTCTGTGATTCTATGACTGTCTGTGATTCTAAGGCTCTTTGGTGCATGAAATTTGTAGTAGGCAGTAAGTAAGTCAGTAAGGTAAGTCAGTGCAGTAGAATGCACAATTCTGCAATGCAGGAGAGAGAAGGGGGAAGTGGAGGACTTTTTAGGGCATTTAAAATTTTATTTGAGTAGAGATAGTTGGGAAAAGGAGAACAACACTGATGAGGAAGGAAAGATTATAGAACAAACTGGAATCCCAGTAAATCTTACTGAAGAGTTGTTAAATTCTTTCTCTGCTGTCCAAAAGATTCAGGGAATCTGATATTTATACATGACTGGGTTTTGATGTGATAAAGCAACAAGAACTGCTTGCCTCTATTGCCATTAACTTTACCCAAAGCCTACTGTATGTGACACTGATGTCAAGTAGACCTGGATCAGGTGTGAACTTTGTGTGAACTGGATCAACAGTTCATCGACTGTTGCAGTGTGGAACTTGGGTATGGAAGGTAGTGAAGCTATGTGCCGAATTAGGGAGATTTCTTAGCCTTGGAGTAAAATATTCACAGGTAAATTGCAAATCAGCATGGAATTGAGTACCCTTTCAATTATGAAGTAATTTAAATGTATTCTTTTCTCTCATTACCCAGGAAGGACACACCAATTCATTAACTTCTTTAATAAAAGATGAACTTGTCTTCCTTGAAACTTTTTTTTAAGGAAGTAATCTTAAACTATCAAATCCATTTTAACTTGTAAGTCTAGCTGCTAATTTTATAACATTCTTCATGAAATCTTCAACAGCTGAAATGGTTGTTAAAAATCTTAAAATTAAGAATATGTGTACATCAGCATCAAATGTTTATTGTGCAATCATAAAAATGTACAATCCTTAAAAAGAGGAGATTTAAGATTTATTTTTAAAACAAAACTTATTTAAAAGAGGTTAAGGAGATTGGAAACAGTACTTAAGGGATTGCTTGTGGCATAAACTTCAAGATGGAGGAGGAGATAGCATATAAATCTTGAAGAGAGGATTAATACACAGTTTGTACAGAAATAGTTTCCTTGGCCTTTTGAACGTAGGTCTAAAGGGCTCTCATTTCAGTTTCAGCTTAGCTGAAACATTAATAAAAAGTGTAAATGCAGCAGAACCCTTTCTGCTTATTCCTCTAAATGACTGAAACACATTGATCGGGCTGCTGAGATTCCTGGACATTTTGATGAGAAATTTCTACTCTAATCACAGGTAGAGCTGGTTTCTGTCAGTCTCTGGCTATACAGAGATAAGATAGGTAATGCCTACATGAGGAAGGAAATCTGAGGCTGTTCTTCCTCCTCTACCCTCCAGAAATATTTGTATCTGTTAGGCATGATCAGAAGTATCCTAACTAGAATTTTTTTTAAACAGATCCCTTATTCAATGCAAATACGTCCCTCACTACCTACGCCAACGATTTGAAGATTCATCAGCAGATCCGCTCCCAGAAAAAATGAGAGAATCAGTGGTAAGACTTTTTTCTTTCATTACTTTCTGTTCAAAACTCTCTCACCCATTTTGCCCACTGAGGAACCTTTGAAATAATCTAATTTAGTAATTTAAATTACTAAAAGCACAGAAAATTGGAAGAGAAGTTTTTCTAGATCTTCTTCATAGTGAGGCCTGGAGTGAGAAGGGGGATACACACAATTTTCCTTTCTGAAGGGCTCTTTTGAAGGGCTCTGCAACGTTGATTCTTTAATATAGTTGATGGGAAATGCACTCTTAGAGCTTGGGGAGTGGGACATCTCTTGTCCTGGTACTCAGAGAGCTAATGCAGGTTCTGTGCTTGGAGTTGCAGCCTGGCAATCTGGTGTGTACAAGGTAGGCTGGATTGTTCAACAAGTGTTCAAAAAGGTGAGCAGTCCTGCCAAACTCCCTGCCTGCATTGGAGAGGAACAGAACTTGGTCCACATAATTGTGTTTAGAACAACTCTTATTCTTTATTCTTCTATGACTAGAGCTTGACCTGTTTTTCAGGAATTCCTTTTTCTATGCCAGGAAGTACCCCTGACTGTGTGTCCTTCACACCCCAGCCAAGCCAGGTGTGGAGCATGCTGTCAAACTTGGCATCTAGAGATGGAAGAAGTGTGTAAAATTAGACTGGTATGGGAAAGGGAAGTACATGCCTGGTGCCAAGCACTGCCATCTCATCACCTCTTCTTTGCTTGGCAGGCTGTTTATTTACTACTGTCTGGCACATAATTCTAAGTTTGTGTCAACTTATTTCCCAGTTCAGCATAAAAATCTGAAGTGACCCATCTTCTTTTATGTGCCTTTCTATATTAAAAAAAAAAATTAACCAGGGGAGGTTGATATTATAAAGGAGTTCATGTGGGAAGATCATCAAGTTTCCAGTAATATTTAAGGGATGTTTGACATTTCTTAGAGTCATGTGAACTGTCCTACTTCCTGGCTGTCAGACAGCCTGACCACATCCCGACCACGTGCATCCAAGCATTTGCAATCTAGGAGTTATTCCTAAACTTCTGAATGCTTGCAAAAGCAAGGAGCATTCAGAAAGTGTCTCTGGAAAGATAGACTGCCTTTTTTGACCCATAGACATGTCCCAAGAGTCCATACTGCTTAGCGTGGTAGCTGGCCTGCCTTCCAGATGTCCCTTCAAAGGGATGCATCCCTCCTGTACATCTCAAATCATCCCATAGGCATTTTATAAGGTATTACTCAGACTACATTCAGCGTATGAGTTGATGCTGCACTAATGCTAATGTTTTCTGCATTTCTTTGCTAAGCTGCTGCTTAGATTTCCATTTTCACCATATATAATGTTATTTTAAACTGCTTTCTCTAATAAGGCCCACCTAAGATTAAGTGATATGGCTATTTCTTGCTGCTTGTATTAAGCTACAGTTCCTTTCAAACTAAACTGTTTGCAACAGGATGACACTGGAATACCAATGTCCATCTAGTAACAGAGTAAAACATAAAATATTTATGTTAAAATTTTGCTGTATTCTTTGATATTTCTGGTGTGTAGGTTATTGCCATGGTTCATCGACATGCCATTCCTGACGTGGGGACTGTATGGCAGATGTAATGGAAAGCTTCCTGTTCCTCTGTAGTTCTGTCTTTTGCTGATAGTGCCTTTCTAGGAGTGGTACAGAGTCTTATCTCATCTGTTCTGCAGATGGAGCCCAACCAGAGGACTGAAGCAGTAACTGCAGCTGTCCACTTAACTGGTTTCATTTCACAGTGCAGAGGGAAACCTTGAGCAAGGCTTCAGCATACTGAAAAAAAAAAGCCAAAAGTATGGCCAAATTTGCATCTAAGATCCTGCCTGTATTTTCAAAGTCGACTTGTACTGCAGACTCTCGAACTATTTTTGTGTCAGTGGTGTGGACAGGGATCTGTTGTTTTGTATTAAGAGAGTTCACCTGTACTTAGGCCCTTGAACCGCTGGGGTGTAAGATGCAGAAGCACTGGGAGGACTGCAGTGGCATTTGCCAGACATAGAAACTTCAGTTCTTCTCTTTGCAGTATCTCATTCCAAAACAGTCGTGTTTTGCCATACTATTTTTAGCATTAATTAAGTGGTATTCCTGGCACCTTTTGCTTTCCAGGATGTACCTGGTTTAGGGAATTGGCACTTTTCTGCTCTGTATGTTTGATATTCCATGCTGCTGCTGCTCTTAGGAAGAGGCTCCTTTCCTTCAGTGTTGCTGGAGCTTGCCAGTTCTTTCTCTTCTTTTTTTTTTTTTTTTTCCTTCTGTCTGGGCTTCTTTCAGTCTCTATAAAAACAGTAAGTAAAAATGTTTGCTTGTTATGTCCATTAGCAGTGCTAATTCCCCCCACTGGGAGATCTCTTGAAGAAAGAGAGGGCAATTTCTGCTAAGTGTGGGCTCTTTGTCTAACCCCTGTGTTATCTGGTACCTCTGTCTCAGTTAAACACAAAGCAGTTTGCCAGCACATTCCCTCTGCTATCTCTCAGTGTGGTGCTGGTAGAGCAAGTAGGGAAGAATTGAGGCAGGAGAAAATGCACGTGCATCAGGTTTGAGGAGCACAGTTAAGCCATAGTCTCTGCTGACTTGCTTTGGCAGTAGCAGTCATGTTTAGGATGTAGGAGTCCTCTGACTCTTCAAAGGCAATTTTAGGTAATTTCCAGAACTTTTGCAAAGGGATCTTCAAGTAGTTCAGAAGCTGGGTAAAACAATATGTCAGTATTTGGAGGAGATTTCATGATGGCAGTTCATTTTTTCGTGCGGTGTTCCTCTGCGAGAAGAGTATTCCTAATGCCCTGTCAGTGGCAGGAGAAGGCAGGATGCAACACAGCAGCCAGCCTTGTCTTGGTCTACATACAGACATAGGGTTTATGTTACACGCTATTTAAGTAAGACCCATTTTAATCAGAAAGTCTGAAACATACAGAACCAAATCACCTCCCCAAGGAGCTAAAAGCAAAGAAGGTTAATATTGAAAATTAATGTGTTGTATTCTGTAGTGGCTTTGTGGTAATGTTAGGAATAATAAATACAGCATCTGTAATGCTTAGTTACACGACCTTTACTCTTTTCCTTTGCTTGAATAGCTGTGTAAGAATTGCTAGTTTTGGAAGCCTGAATTATAAAGCAGCTGTGATGGATAATTGACCATTCAACTTTGAGAATGGAGCTTCCTACCATTATAATTAATTTCTGTAGGCATCCACATGGCTGATTACTAGATTAAGCAGTGGCCTGAGGGTGATAATGTGTTACATTAAAACTCAAGCATCCTTCCTGGTCTTTAATGCAAACATTTAGAAAGCTAATAAAAGGATTTGTACAATGCTCCAAAATAGTCATTGGACGTGATGATCTTAAACATCTTTTTGAACATAAACAATTCTATGATTTTGGGAAAATAATTAAAAAAAAAAAAAAGGTGACACTCTAATATATTCTGCCTATGAAATCTCTGAGGCATTAAATGTAGCAATGTTAGTTTGGGATTTCTTTCTTTCCTTAAGTGTAATATGGAGAAAAAAAGACAACCTGCTTTCAATTCAAACTATAACAGTGATTATCTCTCACTGAAGAGATTTAAACTGTGAATAGAGCTTAATTTTTCCATTTTGAACCAATTGCAGTGATGGACTCCAGCATCATGTTGTAGGGCTATTCAGTATTCAACTTTGAAGTGCCTGGCCTTGGGAATGACATCCAAAATCCTGCTTTAGACACTTGGGTCTAAAGACAGGATGGAGAACAGAGTTACATCCAAGGTAGGCACATGCTTTGCAGGAGCCAGCTGCCTTCCATAGGAAGGGTGGTTGCCAAAGATCCACCCACAGCAGGCTGTAGGTGGATGCCAAAGTTTTTCTCTTGGAAGGGTTCTCTGTGTGCTCCTCAGCCAGAGAGATCCCTGCCCAGGGTCAGCCATTTCCTGGGGGGCCACTGGCCACTATGCAGTGACACAAAGCAAAAGGAACCACTGCTCAGCTTTGTTTTAGAAGGAAAAGAATGTGAATTTTGTGAGAAGTTTGAAAGCCTTGGCCACATCAAGAAGGAGCTCCGGTGGGGACCGTTGTGCAAGTCAGCAGCTGAGCAGTACATTTATATTTTGAAGCAGTTCAGTGCAAGGGCAAAAGGACAAGCCTGGGCACTTAAGATACTTTAAACGTTTTCAGTATTGCCAGAATTGGAATGCAGTTGTCAAATTCAGGTTTGAATATCTGAAGAACAATAACTTCCTTAAAAACATAGGCCTTTTTCTGTATGGGATTGCTAATGTGTCAAAAGCAATGAGAGCACTGTAAAAGGGACAGTTGCAAAATGAAATATGGAAAAGGTGGGAAATACAAGTCCCATGCATTATAATCTGTGCAATTAATGCTCTTTCGAATGTCATGTTTGAAAATATTCTCTTTGCTAATCTACCATGGAATGAAAAGTTAAGATACTGCTTTTCTCAGAAATGTCCATTTTTATAACTTCTGCTGATTTTACAGCTAAGTTCTTAATATTTGATGTTGTTCTTAAAAGAGCAGCTTTTTCAGTCACCTGATTGTGAGAGAAATCAGTCATTTTAATAGTAATCCTTTCTGATTGTACAGAAGAGCTTGTGAGTATGATTGGAGTGTGTTTGTTTTTCTTACAAGCTTGTTTTAGACTGTTAAGTAGTTGGATTCAGCTGTGCAGAAAATGATACTTGATCAAGACTTTTCATACTGTGTATTCACAAAAGGGCTGAAATGGTGCCATATAAATTTAACACAGCCTAATTTTCTCAGATGCCAGATTTTACAAGCTAAGTATCTGCAATAATCTTTAAAAATATCTGGAAAGGTTAAAAAAATAACTTCCATTGGTAATAATTTCCTTATTCACTCTTATCAGACCATGTTTTTTCGGTAGTGCTCCACATACTAAAACCATTTGAGTTAGAGATGGACACAGCTTGCTGGTGAGAGAAGGTTTTAACTGAATAGAGAGGAATTGTGGGTACAGGCAGGGATCACAGGTTTTTTCAGGGAAGAGAAGGCTTTTCCTGTGAGCTCCCTCGTGCTGTGGTTTTGCTGTTGAATGTGACATCCGAGAAGCAAGGAGCAAGGCTAGCAGGGCTAAGTTTTGAAAAGATGGTCAGGAAGAGTTACAAAGACCTAACTCTGCTCCTACACCCTCCTCATGGACTATGGCATGTAGTCTGTGCAGAGTACAGGGCTGTCTGGAGAAGGCAAAGCTCTGAGAGCAGAGGGAGCGCTTTTCTTTTGGAGTTGCGTACGTACTCCTGAGGAGCCTGGGAAGGCAAAGGACAGTGGTGGTGGCTTGAGATTTCAGCTAAACTTGGGACAAAGCGAAAGTACTTCTTGAGCCTGAAGGCTTTTTAGTCCTGCTGCATTTCAAAGGGCTGCTGCAGAAAGTGGAAGTGCTGAAGCTGGTGACCTTTTACTAAGAAGACTTTCATAACAGGGAGTGATAGGCAGCCTAAATATAGCGGTTGCTACCAGCTTCCCCTGTAATTCACAACCCGTCTGTTGTTCACTTGTTCTGCCTGCTTTCTTTTTATCTCCCTTACTCATAGATTTACCTTCCTATCACTATTTTAGATTTCTTTCTTTTTCTCTGATGAGATACATGAAGCCTACCAAGGTTGCAACACCAGGAAATCGGATGAACTTCTAATTCTAGCAAAGCTGTTGCTTTTCACGTGTTCTTTCTAGATGTCTTTGAATTAAAACATAAGTCAGTTTCTAAACCAAGAGCTGCAGATTGTTACTCATTTTGTAATTTAGCAGCAGTATTGAGTTCTGAACCTAAATGCCCTTCTCATAAATCTAAGACAAGATTTTCATTTACTCACAAAAACATTTGGGTGACCTCTGAAGTACAATTCAGAAGACCGCACAGATCGCAAGCTATCTTGTTTATTTGTTTACTGAGAATGACATTTTAATCACAAGAAAAATGGGCTGTAACGACAGTGATATTTTCCAGTCTTTAGAAACAAGATTACTCCTACCCTAGTTATAGATCTTTACATAAAGGCAGATGTGTCCTTTCATTATCATTCACTGACACTAGAAAAAGGCCTTGTCTAAAATCCATAAAATCTTCCTGAAATTTGACTTTCAGTACAGAAAAATCAGAGAATGGGACATGTCAGTTTAGAAGATAGTAAATGTATTAGCATTGTGTCTTGGAAGACATTACAGAAAAGCATGACTCATTTTGGTAATGGAAGAGAAAGGAAATTTGAAGGAATCTTAATGCTTGCAAATAGGAAATGGAACCTGAATTTTCATTTCCAAACATAAAAAAGTCCTTAAGCAGAGTCAGTATTGAAATGTATTGCTTTTATTTCTCCATATTCTCCAAATAACTTTGTTATTTAAAAATATAATGCAAAATTAGGCATGAAGAATTAAAATGTGATTACTTCAACAAACCTTGAGTGTGAAGAAATAATTTTCCAAAGCATAGTGGAGAAAATACTTTTGTATTAGGGAATGCTGATTAGCTTTATGACTATGCAGAGTGTAAGTAATTGAGAACAGAGTAATTTAGTTTGGTTAAAATAATATTGGCTTACTAATTTTGTATAAAATAATTATTTTCACAGAAAGAAATCTTGAAATCGGATCTCATTGTTTGCACAGCGGCTGCTGTTCTGTCATTTGCTGTCAGTGCCAGTACTGTGTTTCTATCATTAAGGGTGTGTATCTATCTTTTTTTTTTTCCCCTTAAGTTATTATCTTTTTTTTAAATGCAAAATCACAGGGTACTTCAACTGGAAAGAATAGAGCTCGTGGGAAGAGAAGTTAGTGAAAATGTATTTACTGGTCATTATAACATTATTATATGTGCAAGGCTGTTAGTTTATGGATATTTGTATTAATTTCAGTATTACGTACTTGACGTCTTTTTCTTCTGCATGTCCAAGCTCTTAAGATATGGAACCCAGGGGACAGAATGAACAAACTTGATCTTTTGCCTTTTTTCCTTCAGTCCTGGAGGAAAAAATAGGTTAACTGTGTGTGCAAAACACATCTTGTAAAAATCCATATTCACCTGTGAAGTCAGAATTTGAACATAGGAATAAACACTGTGTCCAAAAATACAATCATAGAAGCTGTTAAAAAATGTTTAAAATATATATATATAAAAATGTTGTTTGCAAATTATAACCGTGTTTCGTTTTTTTCTGCTTTGGCCCAGCCATTTCTCAGCATTGTCCTATTTGCTTTGGCATGGACCGTGGGATTTGTAACACATTACCTACTTCCTCAGCTTCGCAAGCATCACCCCTGGCTGTGGATCTCCCATCCCATACTTAAAAGCAAAGAACACCAGCAGCGGGAAGTGAGAGGTTTGTAATAAAGCCTTTTCTAAAGAACGGTGCAATGACTTTCAGCTTGTCTTGGTTTGCAGGGAAAAAAAAAATCCAGAAGGAAAAAAGCAGCGAGAATAAATTATGCTTTTACTTTTGAATAACATACATAGCCAATCCTTTTCATTTTTTTCATTCAAACGCCAAGAGGTCTGTGAACCTGTAGGAGTTGTCTTCTGAGACCACTGTACAGAAGGGCTGAGGTTGGGCAGGCGTCTCTGGAGACTGTCTAGTCCAACGCCCCTGCTCAAAGCAGGGTCAGCTAGAGCAGTTTGCTCAGGGATGTGTCCACTTTTTAATATTTTCAAGCATAGAAACTCCACAAACTTTCTAGACAACCTATAGTAGCATTCAATCGTCCTTACACTAAGAAAGGTTGCTTTGACTTGCAGGGTTTTTTTTTTTAGTTTTGGGTGGTTTTTGTTTTAATGCCCCATCAGGCATTAATATATCCTTCCTGATGCTTTTCTTCTCCAGGCTAAGCAATCCCAGCTCTCCTTTTATGTCAAATGCTCCTGTCCCTTAATCATTTTACCAGCCTTTTGTGATCTTTCATGAGCCACTGTCTGATCTGCCTTTTGTTTTTGCATTGCCATACTGTTACTTGCTGTGTTGCTTAATATGTTACCGTTTATCCCTTGGCATTTTGTGTAATTTAAAAACATAAAAGATTGACAAGATTGAGGCAGATTTTTTTTTTCTACTTTCTGACATACCAGCAAGGGTAGTGCAGCCTAGAGTTCTATTTCCAGTTGCAACGCTTTTAGAGAAACATTAAAGCTGAAAGGAACTGTGACATTTTCTTTAAAATTTGTTCTTGCTATTGTCTGCTAGCTTCAGTGGGTAGTGCCCTGATACACGCAAGTATCAGTCAATATTTTAGGACATTGAGATCTGATTTCCTGTTCTGATGCAGTTATTTCTGCAAGCAGGCAGTGTGCTTTGAGAAGCACAGCTTCCCCTCTCTGCCTCAGCTCTCATCTTGCCTTTGCTACGAGCCAAAAGCTTGCTTGTCATTTCTTGATGGATCCCATGCCTTAATAATTCTCAATATATGTTCCTGAAGTGTTTGAAGACAGCATTGTCAGAACACAGTCTGCTGAGGGGCTGTAGTCTGTTCTTCAACTAGACAACAAAAGAGTTCAGATCACTCTCTCTGCAAAACCATACATTAAGGATTTAAATCTTTCTTATTTTAAAAAATCATGTATTTCAAAATGATTCCTTTCCAAACAAGGATTGGGTATGAAAAAAGTACTCAAGAGACTTGATTGAAGATTGCCTTTTAACTTTTCCTCCAATACGCCTAGGAAAGTGTAATAGAAATATAAATCTTTTTAAGCATCATGCCCAACTGAAAGCAATGTTCTGGACTTCCTGTCCATGATAGCCAGCAATTCTGATAAATACCCAAGTTTTATTGTTTGTTTCATCACTTAATCATAAAAGACTACTGTAGGATTTCTTTGCCTTGCCCTGATTAAGTCTGTCTTCATTTGTCAGAAAACATTGTTTTCCTAAATGCGGTGACTCAGCTTTTGAAAAGGTTGAAGGTAGAGGCCTGCGGGACTGATCTCCACAGATGGGTTTCCTTCTGTTTTGAGATCCAGCTGCATTTCTCATGCTATCTGCTGTGGGCAGCAGGCTTTTTTCCTTCTTTTGCAGTCCTCATTTATATGTGGTCCATTCCTGCACTTTGGGGCTTAAGAATTATTACAACGTACCTGGTGTTGTGTATTAGAAAACAAGAGTGAAAAAAATATATATTTCAGTCCTGTAGGCTGCTGCAGAGGTGCAGAGGTTTTTTTTCATGTTCTGAGATGAGACAGGCTGGGAAAAAGGTAATCCCTTTGATAGATATGTCTGACAGGCTACATTCTTTCTTTTGCCCTGTAATAAAAATGTAGGAAATGAACTTAAATGTTCCTTGTTTGTATAGAAAGAGAAACTTGGTAAAAGGATAGTAGTATCCCATAGTGGTCAGGAGTGGACAGTGAAAGGACAGGTACACAAAACTAGATGTCTGTGGGGAGATTTTACTGCATAGAATTTAATTTTTCAGCTTTCTATTTTTTTGACAATGGTAGTGCTATGGGGGGCACAAATTACTGCTTCCAATTAGACAAGCAACTGGTAATGACAGTTCCACAAGTTTATTCCTGGCTTTGTTTATCGTAGTCTCCGGATAAGCTGCTCGAACTTTCAGATAATCCATAGAATAGCAATTATCAGACCAGTTCTCATGATGCTCGCGTGAGATAACTCATTTTTTACTTGTCATTGTTTTGCCTGGCTGCAGGAAGAAAGACTGAGTTCCAGATGTATGAGCTTATGGTATAATAGATGTGTAGAAACTAGTGCAGGACTAAGTGAGGAAGAAACTCTGATACACTAGGCTATTTTTTATTCTCCTTCCTTGCCACTACTGATTTTATACCACACAGATTCATGTAAACCATTTTCAAATCAGCCACATTCTTCCCTGGGGTCCCTCTAAATGTGAGCTCTTTTTTTTCTGTCTGCATCATCTGCACAGATCTCTCTCTGCTCCTGCAGCTGCCTTCTATTTGATATGCATATCTCTTAACTGGAGCTTGAGTTCTTACACAGAGCTCAGCTTTGGACATGGATGAAGTTCGTCAGTGAAACTTGGAGAACAATTTGTAGTTCAGGAGGAGGAGGGAGGAATGGATGAGAACTGCTGGGTTCCAAAATGGACATTTGGCTGTGTGTAGGAATTTTTAGAAGGTGGTCTTTAGGTAGTAAGAGGACAAAATATTTTTATGTTATAGAAAGAAACTTATTTTCTGAAGGGAGATTTTTCAAGAACATTGCCTTAGCTTAAGGTATTGGCAAAGCATGACTTTAAGATAATTTGGAAGAATTGTTTTTAGATCTTTCTTTTAGAGGCTATCCAATGTGTGCCTACAGAACACAGAAATCTGTTGATTCAGCATGTTTTCTTTGCCTGTCGTTGAGAAGATGTGTATGGGAGAGTGGGATGTGTATACATAATTGTTTTCATTTCTGCAGGGAAGATTACTGGAGATTCAGTTGCTGGCATTGTTATTTCTGAGTCAATAGCAAGTTCTGCCTTTTTGAATTCACTGTTTTTCCAATAACCTTGTCTAGCTGAGCTCACGTGAGGATAAAGACATTATTTTTGTCTGTACACAAGTGCTTCTGCACTCAGTTCACCCAACTTCTCATAGCAGTTTAATTGCCTGGAGCATTCAGTTCTTGTTTAATACTCATAATAAGAACTGTGATACTGTTAGAAAATTCTACTGCAAAAAAAGTTATTCCTTCCTGGAGAAGTATGTAATCTTGGCAGAAACTTTTTATGGTGGCTGTTTAGGTGTTTTGGGAAATATGTATGACAGTTTCCAGCTCCTGATAATTCTTCAGTCTTTAGATCTCAAGGGGTGTTTCATTTTTGAGGTCAGTGATACTTTACAGTCTAATGAACAATGTTTGGCCACTATAAGATGGAGAAGGAGAGGCACAGAGGTCAAATGGGATTCCTTAGGTCATTGACCAGGTCAGTGCCAGAGCTGGAGACAGCCTCTCTGGGGTCATTGCATCACTAAAAGTATTATTTAATATAGTGACTAAGTAATTGGATGATGTAGAAACTGCCATCTAGCATGTACTATCTTTTATCATTTCTGAATGTTTCCCATTGAGTGCAGTTATAAATAGCAAACGAGATACTCTCTACATTCAGAGAACAAAATTATTTATCTATTGCAAAAGAATTATGGATTCCATTGTTCCATAAGTTAGTTTATTTAATATATTAATTTAATATGAGCTAACTCGTGTCTTCTATGGTATTGCAGTGCAAAAAATGCTCATAATTTGATGACATGGTTTGTAATCTGAATTTCTGTTTCAGATGCTGCTCATTTGATGTGGTTTGAAAGGCTCTATGTGTGGCTACAGTGCTTTGAGAAATACATTTTATATCCGGCTATAATATTGAATGCACTCACGATTGATGCTTTCTCAATTAGTAAATACAAGAAGCTTGGTACACAGTAAGTAGATTATAACTCAAGGCATGTGATTAGTAGAATATTTGGTTTTAGACTGAAGATTGAGAAATGGAATTTGTTTTTAAATAAGCCTGTAATCTTGTCACAGTTTGCTTTCATGCGTATTAGCTCAGTATACAATAATAACTGGCTTTGCTGCAAGAAAAAAAGCAAAACTACCTTAGCACATGCTCAGACATGACTCCAGTGAGAGACAGTGAAATTAAAAGATTAAAGAGCTATATATAGATACATATGAAACGTCTAAATGTCAATTAAAAGCAAGACACACTATACCAGGCTGCAGGTGTTTGATGGGCATAAACTCAGTGGGGTAACTGGAATTAATCAGATGATAATGAGAAATCTAGGCTGGATATCAGGAAACATTTCCTATCTGAGGATTTTTAACACTGTGCTGTAGTTTCCCAAAGGAGTTATCAGAAGCTTCACCACAAAAGTCTTTTAAGGCAAGACCAAATAAAATATTAAACAGTGTAGAATAGTGGGTAGTCCTGCATTGAGCGTTTGAGAAAGGTAAGCATACAAGTTTTGATGAAGTCTGATGTCTCAGATATTAAGCAGAACTGGTGATGCTGATCCATGGTCTCACAGTATGATCCTTGCAGACAGCCTTTTATGGTAAGTATTTTAGTCAGTGACTTGCCTACTGCAGATATTCAGCAGGCTTAGTGACTGCAGTATCCCCAGTGAGCAGAGTTTCTGCAGTCTTTTTATCAGAATGACAGTGATGCAGATGATAAAACAAAGAAACAGCCTTGGAATGTTCCAGTAGCAGGAAAAGCTGCTAGGAGGCGTAGGGGGACAGTCCCTCAGTGTTCATAATAATACAGATTCTTAATTTTAAATATTAGATAAATGAACTTTGATGGAAAAACTGCATGTTGGTGTAATTATTCATCTCTCTTGAGGAGCAATACAGCTTTAGGAACTACAGAACTATAAGGAAAAGGTGCCCCCTGCTTTTAGGGCGTGAAAGTTGGACTAGGGCATTAGTCAAATTTTCTGCATATTTCTCCTAGACAACTGCTTTTCCAGAGAGACTCTCACCAGTCACTCATTGATAGCCTCTCTTGGGGCTATCCCCCACTGACCTTTTTCCCCCCCAGGCACTTGGAGGATGATATGGCCAAGGTGCTTCAAGAGTTTAGGTGTTTTGTCTGGGGTGAAACTGAGTCCACACTCATCCCTCTATGTAGGTCTGCAAGGCTGGGAGAAGTAAAAGTAATCAAAATGTCATTTGTTACTAGTTAGTAGACGTGACTGAATACATGCACGGAGCAAATACGTAGGGGTTAGGAAGGTGCTATTTTTACATAGTCTTTCCTCCAAGCTAGATTGCACTTTAAGTATCACCTCCCTCAAGTGTTCAGAAGGAATGAGTCAGACCCCCAGAAGTCTTGAGATTAAAGAAAGTAATTACATTTGTCTGCCTCTGATTGTTTGGCCTGTGGGGAAATACCATGGCAGTCCTTTCCTTCCCCATCCCCCTTGTGTCTGTGTGATCATCTTGAATTTAAAACCTGTGTTTTTATCTTTTACTTGTAACTGTGGTCTATCCACAAAGCCCCCAGTATCCCTTCTCCTCTGGTAGTCCTCCTGGATATGCTTTCCCTACAGTTGCCACCTAAATGCCACACACAAAGCATTCATCTTCAGATCCTACCTCTTTCTTAACTCTGTAAGCCCATGAGGGATCCTGGATTCTCCTTGCTACTTCCATATACAGTGTTACTGAGAGTTGTACTTTCTGTGCTTTAATGCATAAATACCTGATTTCTGTTTTTGGAGCATTCCTTATTATTGACTACCCAAGGATCAGATCCCATCATACTGTAGAGAAGGGAAGACATTCTCCCACTCTGTCCAAAAGTGTCTAAGGTGGTACATTTTGCATGATTTGAAGTTGGCGTTTATCTCAAATCAAATATGTTTTTAAAGAAGCTTTGTCTTGCTTTGTGGTTTAAATAACTGAAACAATTTGCTTCTAGAGGAGGCAGAACAGCTCCTTCATAGCCAGGAGTTTGCTTGAGCTTTCCAGACCCTGATATGGTGGTTATAGTGGGACCCATGCTGAGAAGCTGAAATGCCTGCCCCTGTTACCTGCCACAGATGTGTCAGAAGTGAGCTCCCCTTCTCATGCTCTCTTACTTTCTTTCTGGTGGGAGTTAAAGCCCCAGGGAAAGCATCTTGTGTGGCAGTATTTTTAAGGAAGAGGGATAATGAGGAAATCATTTTCAGTTACCTCTGAGGGCATTATTTTGTAGCGTGTCATTTTTTTTTTTGACATTTTTTGTGTGTTAACAGATACAGTGAGGAAAAGTCTTCCTTTTGCTCTATGATCTGTGAGTTTCCTTGTGAAAATTCCTCCATGTTGCAAAAATTTTCTTCTTTCTGAAGAATGAGAGATCCAACTGGTTCATGTAGGATAGCTTCTAGTGACTTCAAAATCTATTTAGCGTAGTCACTAAGTTTTCCATTCAGAAATCTGGGGCAAATTGAAAAGAACAGCTTTGACAAGGTGGAAGATAAGGTAAGCTTGGCATTTCATTCCCACAATGAGGTCCCAGTGATCCTTGAGACTGACCTGCACTCAAATAAAGTTGCATCTGCATTATGGGAGATAGATAATAATGAATAAATGCCACATAAAGTAAAATCAGCCTGGAAAAGTACAGGCTTATGAACCTTACTAGAATGATGAAAACTTGTTTAGAGCTTTCTGGCCTGTCAGATACCAGTCATTGCAACAGGTATTCTCCTGGTTCGCAGCAAGATGAAGGAGAACCTTCCATGTGCTTTGCAAATGCCTGGCCTATTTTGTCACTCATTATGCATTGAAGTTCCTGCATTTTACAAGACATAGGTGCAACACTATTTCTTTTCATCTGATGAATTACTGTATAGACTATTCAACCTTCTAATCAAGAACAACGATAATTTCAAGCACTTCACATCTATGTGTGTTTCTAGCCAGAATTTTGGCAGTGCGTAATGAGATTAGGAGTAAATTTATAAATTCTGTAATCAAGTGAAATTTCTTGTAAAAGAAAAAAATGGAGTTCAAGGTTTTTTTTTCAAATTACAGTAAAGTATTAATGAAAGTGCCAGGATATTTCCCAAACTTAGTTTTATTTTAATAGGTATATAAAAATGTCTGTTCTAGATTCTTGAGTTTTAGTGGTCAGTACTACTCTTTTTAGTACAACGTTTGTTCTTTATTACAGCTTACAAGTGTGTGATAATGATAAGGGAAAAACACAAAGTTGCACATAGGTAAAATAAATGATTTCTGATATTAATTCTATGCTCTTAATAAATAAATTGCGTAGATTTAGATTCACAGAGCAATCTAAAATACATCTGATACAGATATTTGTATTTTAGAGCTTAATAATTTATGGCCTTATGACTTGATTAGGTTTTTCTCTCTGCTTTTCTTACAGCTGTGACATTATCCTGATAACAGTTGCTGGGATGAAACTCCTCCGCTCCTCATTCTGTAATCCTATTAATCAATTTGTTACTTTGAGCTTTACTGTAATCTTCTTCCGATTTGACTACAGAGACATTTCAGAAAATTTCTTGCTGGATTTCTTCATGATGTCCATTGTGTTTCATAAGGCAAGTGTCATAGCTCCTGTACTGTCTTTGGCAAATATGTCTTCTCAGTGTTACTGTGCTGATCATTGTGTGTTAGAATTTTTTAGAAGTAATGAATGCATATATAAAACAGATCTTTGATACAATAGAGAAAAAAATCCGTTACAATGAAAACAAGGTTTTGCAATATTTTTCATTTACTTTAGTTCACATGTTTCTCCATAAAGTTCAGAATTGTTGTTTTCAAGAGGAGAATCTTCAGTGAGCTGGAAAGAGCCTCTTGGGTCATTAGTAAAGGACTGCCCTCCAGATCAACCGCACGGTGTTTTTATCTAGGTTTCCTTTGAATGCCTCTAGTGGTTGACTCAACGACTTCCTTTGGGAAATTATTCCATTATCTAATCATTCTTATGATAATAAATGTTTTCCTAGTGTCAGCCTTAACATTTTTCTTTTCCTGTTTTCAGTCTGTTATCCTTGTGATGCTGCCCTTAATCTTAACCTCAGAGCTCCTTCCTCTCTATTACATTGTTAACTCTTGAGAAGTGTGCTCTCATTGAGTTTACTGAAAAAAAGAAAAAACCCTTTCTGCATGAGTCACATCAGATCCTGTCTTGTTTTGGAATCTGTGCCATTTCACTGAAAGAAGCAGGTTTAACTGATACATTGGTAAAACATGAGAAAATATTGAAGACTTGAAAGTATTGATCCAGGGTAACTCTGGTGAGGTGTTCATTTTTGTTGTTGTTGTTTGGTTTATTTTAGGGTTTTTTTGTCAGGCTTGTTTTCTTGGTTTCTTTTTTCTAAAGTATTCTTACTACATGTGTGAGTATGACCCAGCTAGCATCACTTATTTTCTGAGAGGAGAAAGACATGGTTTCATATCGATTGCTGCATGTGCTGTGGAGATATTTAGGCCTTCTGCACAAAGGGCAACAGCTCATATTGCTGTCCATGCCCACCTGGAAGTTTCTGGCTTCTTAAAGAAAGGCCCAAGTCGTTGGTGCTACATTAAGAGTTCGCAGTCATTCAGGGAAAGAGAAAAGCAGAAATAAGATGCTTTTCCTGGTTTATTTCTGTGTTGCTTTAAAGGAGGAGGAGAAAGGATGAAGCACAGCTTGGTGAGCTCACTCTTTTCATTGAACTCTTGGACCACACTCCAGTAGGAGCTTCACCTGCTTCAGGCCTTCAACCTTCAGACCTGGTGTTTCCCTCTGGTAGGGTGAGGAGGCAAGGGTGGGGGAGAAAGGGCAGAAGGAAAGAAGAGATGATACAAAGCTATGCTTTAAGAAGAATCTCCTCCCTGTCATCATAAAGTAGAGTTTAGGATTAGAGTAATTTTTAAAGCTTCTTACCTTGCAGTAAAGCAGTGAAAGAGATGCAGAGTTTGCTAGCATTATGCCAGTTTTCAGTGTTTGTTCAGTTACCATGTTCCCTAGAATAAGGGATGGATTTGTGTCTCCAGAGAAGTTTGTCAGTGATGTGCATCAGCGGACATCCCATGTCTGGATAATAGCTTACTTAGTCCTAGAACTCATTCTCCAAAAACCTCCCCACAGGATCAAAAAATTCGCACACCAGAATTGAAAGTCTCACTATTTGTTAATTCTTTTGGAAATGTTGACCTTTTGAGCATATCACAAAATACTGCTGTGGATTATTGCAAGCTTTTGTAAGAAAGAGATGTAAAGTCTTTTCAATGGTTTTTTTTTAGGATTTGCTTGAGTAGTTGGAAGCTACTGTTCACAGTAGAAAGACTAGCATTAGCAATAACAATAAGATAACAAAAGATTGGGCAAAGATGTTTGCTAGAATAACTACTGCTCTACTAGACTGAAAGCTTATACTACAGACATATATGGAATATGTAGTTTGGGCATTGGTCTGCCATCTTCATATCTAATAATATCTGAAATTTTGCAGGTCATTAGTTCAGCAAGTGAAATTGTCCTTGTTCCGTTTAAAAAAATTGAAGTTGAATGGTTGAATTATTTATATTACAAAAGCACATGCACCGTTACACAAGGATCATTAGAGCCAATATGAAAAATAGCATTGCAGATGATAGCAATTAAATTCCTTTCAATTTCAAATCATAAAGGGCATAAGCTTTCTTTACCCTAATTAAGGTTTGAGCTTTAATTAGCTCAATATTATGGAACTTCAGTAAAGGATATGATCGCTAGAGGATAACGATGATGTGTGTTTATTTCATACTACAGACCCTAAGCAAGCTGCATCCACCTTTGTTCCTAAAAGCTTTGTGGGTCTTCACACATTCTATGCGTAGTTCAGTCATTTTTATGTTTGCAACTATTTAAAAAAAAAAACCAAAATCTGAAATAGTCTCTATTACCATCACCTTTGGCTATGCAGAATTTATTACACAGTCATGACTGATTTCTCCTTGCACAATGAAAATGTTAATTTACAATCCTCTGAATTAGGGAACACTAGAAGTGCTGTGCCTTGGTCATAGTGATGGTAATTTTTAAGCAAGATTACTCAAAAAAAAAAATTTCATGCTCTCAAAGCACGGTGGTAATGTTATTTTCTTCTGCCAGGCTCTGAAGAATAAAGCATCTAAATTCAATATTCACAACTGCACTAGTAACTCTTGATGCAGATTATATGGAATAAAACTTTGCTAATAGTGTTGGGTAGAATATTTCTGAATATCTCACTGATTTTGCTGCCCTTATTTTTCTCGTTGTGATGTTGATTTAATGTAATTTAGTCAAATCAGAAGCTCCAAATGAGCCTATTTCTCCCTGAACAAGTTGGGACATGGAAGTCCAAGTTGCTGCTTACAGATTTTTATCTCGATCTGCAAATAGCCAAGACACCCACACTGAGAAACACAAAGAACGGGAGCATCTATTCAGTTCTATTCCTAAGGATGTTTTTAATCACCTTGGATTTTTCTGTCATTTTAACATGTAGGACTTAGTCATGTGACACAGTTAATTCATTTCTATATTAAAGATGGTTAGCTGTTTACATTTTGACAAGTTGCAGAATGTGGAAACACTAAAAGTTGATTAGGCATATGCAGAGTGTGCTGTTTTGTCTTTCAAATTGCCTTGGAAAGGGAGCAGGATAAACATTTAGGAAAGACTTTCTTAATTGATTTTGAAGATGATTGCAGCTT
The DNA here is from genome assembly GCA_038380795.1 of Pyrocephalus nanus. Lineage (NCBI taxonomy): Eukaryota > Metazoa > Chordata > Aves > Passeriformes > Tyrannidae > Pyrocephalus > Pyrocephalus nanus. The sequence goes on along the minus strand of CM076260.1, from coordinate 74,956,885 downwards.
TCAATTCAAGTGGAACAAGACTTCTCCATCTTTCTTACACCAAGACTTTTCATGTAGCCAGCCCAGACTGTGTACTTGGCTACAGCCTGGGATTCTTCTGTCCAAAACTCTTGTCTATAATCTTTAAATCAGAGCTCAATGGCCTTTTAAAAATATGTGGGTGTAATGCTCTGATGTATATTCTACAGGAAGTCAAACCAGATAATCGAGACAGTTTACGTAACTCCATGTAAACTTTTCAAATGAGAGCCGGTTGCTCTCCCCAGACTTTTTAGAAGATAATGACACTACAAAGATTAATAAGAATGCTCATATCAGGTGAAAATGGAAACCCACAAAAAACAGAATATATTCTTCATAGGCGTAGCAAAAGTGGAATATATAATAGGATGCAAGGGATTTCTTCCTGGACTTCTAAAGGTAGGAAAAACCTCAGACTTTTCTGTAATAGAATAAAAAATGTGGAATATGGTGACAATATTTAACTAGAAAAAACTCTTAATGCACGCAAAACTTATGAGAGGAAGAGCATTGGGTTGGTTAAGTGCATGTTATAGCTCATCCGATTCTTCAGTGTGGTAAAAACAAACAAGCAAACAAGACAAGTAAAATAGGAATGTACCCAGCACTGCCCTCCTTGGCAGATGTGTGCTTTTAAAGGATGTCTGAAATAACAACTGTTCAAGTCAAGAATGAACCAGTATTGTTAAATGTGAAGCAGAAACGAATGCAAATCATTCAAACAACAAGTATATCAGTTTGGAATTGACTGAATGTTAACAAAGACGCTGAGGGTAAGACTTGTCCCCAGCTGTTTTGCTGTGCTCTGTTAAAGATGTGGTGTTCCATTTGATCCAGTGCCTCAGGCATCCTCTATATTTTGCTGGTGGAGAGGGGTCGTAATATCTCCCTGAACTGCTTTTGGAACATCAAGTAGAGCTGATGTTAAGCTGAAGGAGCAAAGCGAGTGAAACAAGTTGGTAGCGTGAATGTGGATGCCTCTGGCTGCAGTATGCTTGTGGCTGCTACAAAAGGACTGGTACGGGTTTTTTACCAGTATCTTCACTACTGGGAGCAACCAGCAGCATGGTGGAGATTCCTGTGTGCCAAACTGCTAAACTGTCTCTTTTACCAGCAACTCTTTTGTCAGTAGAGCACAACTGAGAAATGATACTTGTACTTTGGAATATGGATTTTTTAAAAAAAAATCTGTGTAGCTTCCTTTAAGCCCTAGAGAGGGAGCCACCCATAGCTCACACTCATCTACTGCAAGGATCTGCATGGGAATGATGAGATCCAGTGTCATTAACCCTCTAATGTATAGGACTACAACTTATCTCTTTCAGTGTCTTACGTGTTACTGTCAGGCAGTTTAATGGCCTCTTAATTTGTGTGTGTGGATGAACTAATTAACAATACAAAAATATGAAATCACCTTATATTTCCTTATCGTCAAGTCCTCTGAGGGTTCTGAATTTGTCTTCATGAATAAGGCAAAATAATCAAAGAAACAGAGCTTGTTAAATTTGCCTTCATTAACACTGAATTCATTTGCCTAAGTACTCTTACTCCTGCTGAGCTCACTTAAGTATACAGTTTCCCTGTCTGATATTTTTTTCCTTGTTTCCCAGAATACATTTTCCAGCTAATAAGGAATCCATTTTTTTTTTTTTTTGTAAGAATTTTTCCCTTATCTGTATACTTCTTTCTGCCATGGTATCCAAGACCATGCATTTATGAAAGATGATATTTATGTCAAAGTAGATTCAGCTAAGGCAGCCAGTTTGTAACAACTCGACAGACCTGTGCTGATCAGGCTTAACTTTCAACATCCACAACACAATCCCTTGGACAGGAAAGAAATTATGTGTGTCATCTTGTTTTCCTTCATTTTATGAGAAAGTGCTGCCAAGCACATTGACCTTCTTGGTGCTTTGTTGAAGTCAAATAATTAACCTATTGGATCTTTTTATTGCCTTTGTGGAATAAAACTCTTGGTTAGTTGGCATGTCCCATTGATTTAGGTGCTACTTATAAGTCAGAAGCCTCACTCTTTTTCCTTTCCTCCTCAGATTTTTCATCCTTCTCTAAATCTGATGTTTCACTTCAAAGCTTTTGGCACCAAGTTGTTAATTCATATTTTAATCCATTCCTTGCCATTTGTGCATACTGAAATCCAATGTCTTAATCATCTGTACTCTCTTGGCTCACAGCTGTTTCCTCAGCTTTTGATATCTGGCATATAAATCCTTTTAAGACCCTTTCTGCTGAGTAAAATACCCAAGGCTACATCTGATATTTGGCAGGATAATCCCAGTGGTATTTTCCATAGACTCCTTAACTTTCTTGGGCACTGTGCAGTTCATGTTTCCTTTTAATATTGGAGGAATGGTTTAATTGATTTTTCATTCAGCCTTCCATCACTGAGCTCTTCGTCAGACTTAATTCCTTACACTATTCCCAAATTACGTTTTCTTTCTTGTTTTTTGTGTGGTTTTTGTTGTTTGTTTGTTTGTTTGGGTTTTTTGTTTGTTTATTTTTGGTTTTGTGTGGTTTTATTTTGGAATGGGACAAGTGCATTCAGGGGTTCAGGGAGATGTACACCCACTTGCTGGGTCAGTCTGGCTCACTAGTCACTGAAGACTACATTCATGTGCATTCATGCTGATAGAGGTGTGTTCTGTGTCTGATGCAGGGACTGAAAGAGAAATCTTGAGCACTTCAGTGCACAACTTTGTGCTTTTGATTATGTCCACTTTACCACAGAATCATGGAATGGCCTGGGTTGGAAGGGACCTTAAAGACTGCCTAGCTCCAATTCCCTTGACAGGCACAGGGACACCTTCTACTAGACCATGTTGTTCAAAGCCCCATCCAACCTGGCCTTGAACACTTCCAGGAATGGGGCATCCACAGCTTTCCTGGGCAACTTGTTCCAGTGCCTCACCACCCTCATAGGGAAGAATTTCTTCCTAATGCCTCATCTAAATTTCTTCTCTTTTAGTTAAAAAATATTCCCGCTTATCCTATCACTTCATGCCCTTGTAAAAAGCCTCTCTCTCCAGACCTCCTTTAGGTACTGAAAGGCTGCTCTAAGGTCTCTCTGGAGCCTTCTCTTCACCAGGCTGAACAACCCAAGCTCTCTCAGGCTGTCTTCAAAGGAGAGGTGCTCCAGCCCCTTGATTACCTTCTTTGCCATCCTCTGGACCACTCTAACAGACTCATGCCCTTCTTATGCCGTGGCCCCAGAGCTGGATGCAGTACTCTAGGTGTGGTCTCATGAGAGCAGAGTGGAGAGGCAGAATCACCTCCCTTGACCTGCTGGCCACCCTGTTTCTGATGCAGCCCAGGATACAATTGGTTTTCTGAGCTGCAAGTGCATATCACTGGGTCATGTCCAGCCTCAACCACCAACACCCTCAAGTCCTTCCACTCAGGGCTGCTCTCTATCCATTCTCTCAGCAGCCTGTATTTGTGCTTGGGATTGCCCCAGCCCAGGGGGCAGGACCTTGCACTTGGCTTTGTTCAACTTCATGAGGTTTGCACTGGCCCAGTCCCTTAGTAAAGGAAATTTCTGGAAAGATAGTGTTGTCAGAAGCCATGCTTATGAAGGCTTCACTGAAAAGGCTGGATCAGTGCAGGTGATGAGTGCACTCATTATTTATTTTGCTTGCCTGACCCTCTGTACATTAAGCTGATGAGCTCTAATCTTGTCCTTTTTGCCCACCTTTGGCTATATGGAAATTAGTTTTTCACAGTGCCACCGGCTCTTTCCCTGGGCTCTTGCTATCAAGTGACAGTGTAGGAAGAAGCAGCATCTGCCATGAGCAGATCCAGAGCTGCTAGGTTTTATGATCATCTTATTGTCATAATCCTCATCATACTTACATCTGGTTAACATCTAACTTCAATTGTAAGGCTTCCAAGGCTTGTTACTCAAACTGCTTAAAGCATGCCTGTTTTGTACACTGTCAATATTAAGTGCTGAGAGCCGTGTTTCAGGAATACGTTCCTTCCTCCAAGGTTTGATATCAGAGCCTTGGACTGATTATGTTTTGATCCTCTTGTATGTATTGCATTAGACAATGATTTTGAAAACCTCAGTATAAAGTCTTCAAATGTCTGTAAGCATATGCAAGTAAAGACAGCCTCAAAAGTATTCGTTGTAGATTCAAACACAGTGCTGTTCAAACACACCAATAAAATGTCATAACGACTTAGGACTTAAACATTAAAAACTTTTAGTATTTCCAGTAAATCTTGTTTTGTGGGATTTCATAGGTGAAGTTTCCTTTAAATGGTATTAAATAAAAACCAGAAAGTCAATGATTTGCAAAGCAAAGCCATGAACAAGAGTAAAATTATTCCACCTAAGTTTAATTTCATATCCATAAACATATACCTACTCACAACTTTACCCTCTTGATGCATCTTAATTTTTATTGACATACAAAACTAGCCAACCAACCAACCAAAACCACACAAAAAATCCCCAACAAAACAGTAGATATTAGAATTTAGTTCCAAGAGCTGGAGTTACCAACTGACCAGAATTAGCTTAACATGTAAAACTAAATACACCTCTCAGAATCTGAGTTCAAATTGCCTCAAATTTTCAAGATCTAAAGAGGAATATAAAGAAATACCTATTGAAATGGGGAAATAATTGCTTTCTGCACATAACTTTTTAAATCTCTCAATTTTGTGTTGCATGTAGAACATATAGCCATATGTATATGACAGTTATTTTTGTTTAAAAACAATATATATACAATTTTTTAAAAACACAGCGAAATTCAAACTTAGCAAGAAAATGTTAATGTTTTTGCATTATTTAGTCCCAGTATTGCCAAGAAGTCTGCCCACACAGAGTCCCAACAGATGCTAAACATATAGAAAGGCTGCCAAAAGCTGAAAGCATTGCATAGTCTCCATCTCACATTATGTCATTTAAATTCAAGTGTTAATCTTTGCCTAGTTTATTGAAATCTACTAAACTGAGAAAAGGAGATTCCATTTTAGTGATGTTTCAGACTCCTGAAATCTTTTTTTTTTCATGTATGTTAACTAATTTCCATTAACTTCTAGTTTGTAATGTTACTGAAATTTGGTTAAGTAAGAATAACCAGATTTAAAGGAAGTCCTGAAAAAAATAATTCTTTGCCATTGCTTTATATATATGTATAAATAATACTAGCTGATTTGCCAGAAGTGTGTAGAGGCTTCAGAACTCATAGAAGACTTAAGGATGATTAAGATAAAGTGTTGTCCACATAAAATAAATATGAAAGATGGATGCATGTTCTGCACTTTCACTTGTCAGTAGTGGGAATATGCTGGTTGAAATTCACTGAACATATTGATAATTTGAACTCTTTGTCAAAGACTTTAAAAACTTTACTGTGCAAAACTGTCACATGAGTAAAGATATCTAGGAAAATTAGAACTTCTATGCCCTCTAAATTATATATCATATATAATATTTCTGCTTAGTGAACTGTAGAAAACGTTGATGATCTAATAAAGCTTAATACAAATATTCTTTTATAAATCCTCCTAAACTGGAATGCAGAAGTCTTAAATAAAAATTATTCTTTTATACTTGTTTAAGGAAATGGTTATAAAGAGAGAGTTAAAACTCAGTGCAGATTTCCCACCCCCCCCTTTCAGTTTGGATGGGAAGGTTCCCTCCTTGTATCTAGCACACCCCCATTCAAACAAAACTCTACCGAGGATAAATTGTGTGTGCCGCAGAATCACAGAAGGGCTGAGGTGTCCCATCAGGTCCTGCGGAGACGTTTGGTTCAATATACCCTTAGTTAATCCTTTTTTATTTAGGGTGTCTTAATTTTTCCATGCAGAGTAAAAACCAAGGTAGAGAAGGCATTGAGTACCTCGGCCTTCCCTATGCCCTTTGTCACCAGGTCCCCTGCCCGATTCATCAACTGATCTGTGTGTTTCTTTACCATTCTGTGTGTTGCCCTCAATATAACTGCAGAAATCCTCCTTGTTGCCTTATACTTTCCTTGCCAGATTCAGCTCCAGATGGGCCTTGGCTTTCCTATCACTTTCTAATTTATTCTGTATTGTTTCTTACAATGTAAAAAAGGTGAAGGTTTTCCTCTTTAGCTAGTGTCTTCAGATTTCTGAGGACTGAAATGCAGTTAGTTGTAGTCAAAATGGCTACATGTAGAGAATGGCTGTTTCTGAGGACAAGCTTCCCCTCTTCATGAAAGCAGTCTTTAGCAGCTTCAGTTTCTTGCTGTGAGAAAAGCTTTGTGATTCCTTGGAGTTCCCGTGTTAGGTATAGGAGAAAGCATATTTTAAACTGGATAAAACTGATAAGAAGAAAGATTTTTTTCAGATGGTTCCAGCAAAATGAAAAAGAGAAACTGTGAAGCCAACTCACCCTTTCCTAAATCTCAATGTTATAGTTGTTAGATGACATCACCTTTAGCAATAATAGTTGTAAAATATATATGTAAAATGCTAATGGCAAGTTACTCCAAAGGTGTTTGCAGAACATGCCCTCGAAGCAGGATTTAAGAGGTAATAGAAGCACTTGACAACTCTTAATGAAAGCAGTAGCTTGAAAATCACACGTTTCCAGGCTTTGGAGTGTGGTGTTGTAAGGCTTTCAAAAACTAAGAGAGGTTCACTAAAGCGTTCTTTTTGCATTCATGTTCTTGTGAATTGAAATGAGCTCCTTTGCCTGTCTTGTAGAAGTGTTAGCAGAGAGGCAAGTGTTGAAAGAAACAACAGCAAGTTCAAGCAGTGGTGAATGCAGAAGTAGTAGGACTTGTTAGATGAAACAGAGAACTTGGGCTCCATGGCCTGTTTAGCAAGCATGTATAAATATTAAAGAATGCTTAAAGTGATGTAATGGAACAAGTAGCCAGAAGGGTGTCCTCCTGGATTTGGTTTCCTAGCAAATGCAAAACCTGAATTTTATCTGAGGTTTGAAAACCTTTTGATGAACTCTGTGCTTTGAGCACAGCTGGGGTGATTTATGGCTTTGTGATTTCAATCTGTAACAGGCAGAACTTCACTGGGTTGTGCGGCAGTTTTGAATTTTTGAGGTTTCAGATGCAAGTCATTAGCTTTTTCCAGCCCTTCATTTAAATCCTTTAGCAGATACAATTCTTCTTCCAGCTGTTCATTGAGACATTTCAGAGAAATAAAAATGAAGCAAAACAAACCAACCCCCACAGCCTGCTAAATAAGGTTCAAATAAATAAATGTCAGTTCTAGTTTCAGTTCAGTTTTACTTACCAACTTTAATGCTGTAGTTTTCAAGTCATAAATAGTATTTTTGACAGAAAACAAAGTTAGCAAGATATGAGTTTCTCAAACTAAGTAGGGGTAGCCAGACTGTGCCTTGAAGGGATCGTAACACTTGTTTCTGTCAGGGCTTTGCTTGTTTTAAATAGTATATCTCTGTGAAAAGTTAATATAATCTATACTTTGCATATTGCTGCTAATTTGAGTCATGCCAAAGCAAAGAAAGCATGTGAAGCACTGCTTGCATCTGAACTGGAAGGTTTATTAGTTGTAACTGGAGATAGCATTACACTGATTTAGCTGGAAGACCAAAACAGGTCAATGCTATTAGTCATTCTTACTTCCCTCGCAATTAATTTGCAATTATTTACAACAAGTCATGGAGAAGCTCAGTGAAATACCTTGTAAGTGCATTGCCACTGTTGATCCAGAAGGCCAAGTGTCACTTTGGGCATGATAACTTAAGGGATGAAATGAGATGGTCAGAGAAGGTGCATCCTCTCTGACTGTCAGCATGCTGGTACATTAAGTGTGCCTAGAACCACGCTCTGTCCCTGAGGGCAGCTGTCAAGGGGAAGCTTGTGTCTGTGCTAATGAACTCTCACAGCCCATATCCAGAATGGACCATGGAAGGTTTTCATTCAAAAGGATTCCTGGGGATTGCTTGGAAGAGTGCTAGCTGGGCCAGATCAAAACCTTCCCAGAAGCCTTTCTAACAATTTAAAACCAGGTACAATAGCAGTGCTTGGGAACATTCCTGGAAGCATTTTAATGTACAAGTATTGATGTAGTCTCAGTGTCTTTCAGGATGGTGGCAACATCTTGTTTTCCACTAGCTGAAATAAAAAATTACTCTAAGAAATTCAATGTATATTTGCCATATGAGCATGAAATGCTGCATATGCTCCTGTTTCACTGTCAACTTGTATGTGTGTTGGGCACTAATGTCTGAGGATGGCCAAATCTTTCCTGACAGTTTGTCAGGAACCCACTCTGCAATACGAATCTGATGGCCTGATGCAGATAAGACATAAGATCTGTTTTGGCCTGATGCCAAGAGAAATGGCAGGGGAAAAAAGTGTATTTCAGTACACATCATTCTTGAATCAGAAACTGCTAGTTGCAGCACCAAGCATATTTTACAGAAAGCAAAAGTAAATTCATTGTGGTTTTCAGTTTTTACTGCTCAGCAATACAAGCTCATATTTATGCAATGTTTTTATGGTACAATGGTCTTGAAAATGCAGCTACAATTCATGATTAATGTCATGCATTTGCTTACATCATGGTGGCTTCTCACATTGAGTCAACAAATAAGAATGTTGTTTTCTTGAGATATAAGTCAGACTTCCATGTGCAGAGCCACTCATGTCACACACTGAACTTTCTCTGTTCACTATACCAAAGTTCTCCTGGAGTTTCCTTCTCTGTAACCATCTGACTTGCCGTGATTTATATTCAGTGAATATCAGAACCTGTTTTCCCACTTTCTGATTAGAGCAGACGTATTTTTTAAAGGTAATCTGGGAACTACTTCAGTATAGTGTTTAAAAACATACCCCGTTGCAAGTTTGAATTTTAAATGAAGAATGTGTTTTTATGCCTTAATGAAGTATGACCTTTATACCCATGAAAGCTAATAATACAAAGTTCTAAAGTTTCTCTTTCAGATATTTGTTTTGAAACTACCTCAGTGCCTAAAAAGTTACCATGTTTTTCTGTTTTCCTTTTTTCAGCTCTGGGACCTACTGCAGAAGTTGCAGTTCATCATGACATACATTGCTCCCTGGCAGATTGCCTGGGGATCATCGTTCCATGTTTTTGCTCAGCTCTTTGCAATACCTCATATCCTTTGTAAATTTGTTCTTCTTTATTCTTAAATTCCTCTTCATGTATGTAAGTGTTTGAACAAGGTGCGAAATTCCTAGGTAACTCATTTTAAAATGTGAAAATGCTTAGAACACATTCTAAGGAACAGTTTTCTCTTTTTTTTTTTTCTTCCCCTGCATAGGATCTGAACTGGTGTGTTTATCCCTGCTCACTTCCCACCCAACCACATTCTGCAGTTCATTTACTTCCCCAGTCCTCAGCACTGACTTTTGATGTATCCACAAAGAAATATTGTGACACACACATTGTGAAGTGCTGGGCTTATGGCTGACTGAACTCCCAAATATTAGTTCCTTTCTCATTTGCCTCTACTTGATATCTCAGATACAAATTCATTTCAGTAAGCCATTTTCTGCTGCAACTGTCCTGATTTTTTTAAAAATTTTATTTCAGAAGCAGGGAGGTTTTAATATTTTAATGCAAATTTTTCCTTGGGGTGCTGAGAAGCATTCTCCTTTTTAACATTTTCACTCTGTTTTATGAGTAACAATACATATTCATCAACACCAAAGCAATCCTTCAGAAGAAGAAGGTTTTGGTTCTGTTCCAGGGCTGTGAATACTAAATTATGAGTATGGGGAGTAAAACATAGAGTTCAGTGACTCCCAACTGTCTTTATGGTTAAAAAAATGTTTATTGAATTTTTTGAACAAAATTATTTTAATTCAGACCTACTGAAGAGTTTACTTTGTACTGTTTATTAGACACACTTAAGTCTTCGTCCATTTCATTCCAGGTTTGGGGTTTTTTTCTTCCCTTGAGTGATTTCTTCTCTCTGCTCTTTGCTGTGAAACACGTGCAATGTTGATTAACAATGCTTGGGTTTCTAGATAGGAAGAATAAATAGTGGGAGTCTTGGACAGAAGGAAGTGCACACAGAATAACTCCCAGAGGGAAAGCTTTAAACTATCTACTTGTGGAAGGAAAGCATTATAAAAGCAGTGATCTAAGAGTTTTAGGTGTTCTGTAGCAAGTCATTCCAGAATTTCACAAAAAAAAAAATATTTTCATTTCTGTTGTAGGTGTGAGTTGCAGAAGAAGTTTATATGAAGTTATTTAGCAAAACTTTTAAGAACTGAGATTATATTTCAACAGTTTCCCTTTGGTCACAAATATTTTGTGCAAGGGTAACTTTGCTCTCGATAAAAGTACCAATTAAGTTTTGCAAAATTGAAAGTAGTTAAACCAGGGTTTAGTTTGTTTACAGAGCTATTGCCAGGGTGATCTAGCCTAGCTTTCTATTACTTATATTTGTAGTATGCTTTGTAAATGTAAATATGTCTTCTAAAGCAATGTTGCAATTAAGTTAAATGGTTAAATGCTGACGTTACTATTCCCACAGCAACAATAACTCTGCCTCTTTGCACATTATTTTTATTTGTTGTTATCATAACCCTGCAAACAGTAATGATGAATGCACTTTCCAGTTTGCAGAGGCACTAAGCCTGCCATTTCTTTGCAGAGTTAATTATTTGTGGCTCTTGATTGCTTCAGTCATATCTGCAAACAGGATATAAATTTTTAAATTTTGAAGTGCCTCAGTGAACTGCCATAGAGCTCAGTGATAGGAGCATTTCAGCATGCTTTCATGCATTCAATTCCAGCATGCAGGGCATGAAGGGCATCATGTGTGTAGCTTTCCCTGTACATAAGAGAGTCAGGCTTTAGCTTGCTCTTATGGCACACTTACAGATATGAAACAGTTAGTTAAAATCATTCCTCACAAGTCAAATGGGAAGTGTCTTCCATCATCCATTTAGTAGAGTGTTATGTCTTTCAGGAAAAAAAAACCCTGATGCTACTGATTATGTCTTAGACATGAATAGTTTACACTGAAGTGAAAAATGTCTTAACTTATGATGGTGGCAATTTTTCATGATTAATCATGATATTCGAATGTGCTTTAAAAAAAGCAACTTGTTTTGCTGTCCTTATCTGTCCTCTATGTTCTCTTTTCCTCTCTTCAGCTCTTATGCCTCCTTCCCTTATCTGACACTTGTAAATACTTGTTCATCTTTCACAGCCAGTGCTGGGTTATGACTACAGTGTAATGTGACAGTTTAACTTTTCTGATGCACTTGCTTTCTGCTCTGTGCTCTCTGTCACTTCTTAAACTTTAGACTCTGAGGGCAAATCATTTTTCAAACTCTCTAATGCACAAAGACACCATTCCAGACCGTTCTCTTTTAGTAAGTTTGAGGCATTTGAGAGATATCTTTTGGCCAACATTTGTTTTTAGATTTTGCAAATGGCTAGCTAGCCTTTGTGTGGAAATGCTCTACCAAGAATTATGCTACACGGGTTAAAATGTTTTTTGTGAGGTCTCAGAGACTGTGGGAGACACATACAGTGTATTGCTAAGAAGTAGGCTAAAAGACTGGTTATTGGGTGATTTGACCTGAAATTTAGTTTGAGATGCACTTGATCACTGTACCTGGATAGTGGTTCCTTAGTTCATGGCTTCTTTACTTTGCACCTTCATCCCAAGAGAGGTGTAAGGAAGGTCAACTGATCTCTTATGCCAACTTGGAGGTCTCTTTCCTTGGATTTAATGGATGTGGTATGAATTAATGAAGAATTTAACCTAACATTTTATTTGCTTGCATTTATTTAATCATATTTCTTTTGATTTGAGTCTTTTTCAGTATCCTTATCCATCTCTAACTTGCTTTTCATCAATCTGAAATACGACCTTACATTTAAAGTAAGCTGTGGATTCCGACACTCATTGTGATGTTTATGTGTGATATGTACTATTCCCCTGTCCTCATCTTCTCATTTCATATCTATTTCAAAAAGTATGAAATGCTAAACATATTTTGCCTGTTGCTCAGCATGGATAATAAATTGTCAGTAAGAATGAACATGAAAGCATGACTTTAAACCAGCAGGTTGGATTATGGAGGCATAGTTTCTCCACATACTAGGTTATTCCAAAACAAGCAGAAACTCACAGAGTGGAACACTAGACACAGTGAGACCAAGACTCCAATGCAGAGAACAAAAAAATTTCCAAGAAAGTGATTTTTTGGTTTTGGGGGGGTGGGGAGGGTTAACTCTTGGTCAGACTCTGGAAAGGCACTCCTGTGTTATAGAAGGTACACTAGGTAGCTGGGAAAGGGCACTTAACTGCACTGCCTATGCTCAGGATCTGTCCTGAGGCAGAGTTTAGGCAGGGACACCCTGATAATAATGTACTCTGTTCAGACATGTCAGCTCTGTTACAACTGTGTAGCATTGAAGAGCCACAGATTACATACTGGTAATGGGTAATTTGGCACTGCCTGCCTTCATTTCCTTTGCTTACCACCTGTTTGGTAAAATAAACAACAACAACAGCAAAAAAGCCAGTTCAAAGAGTGTTTTAAAATATAGTGAAATCATTTGTGTTACCTTAACTTGCAATTTTCAGACTCTGCTATGCTTTTTTTTCAAACTCTGGCCACTTCAGTCTTTTCTACTCCACTGAGTCCATTTCTGGGAAGTGTCATCTTTATTGCATCATACGCAAGACCGATCAAGTTCTGGGAGAAAAATTACAAGTAAGACTATCTAAAATTTTCTACACTTGTTATTTTTAAAGATTTTGCTCTCATTAGTTTCATTTCTGGAGGCATTACTATTTCATGGTTATTTGTTTATTTCTGAAAATGTATGTAAACAAAAATTGGTTTGTTACAGATGAGGTGTCATGTTGCATTTGTCACATAGACATAATATAACAGGGCTGTGAAAAAGGAATTAGTAAAACTCTCAGTTGTCAGTTAGCTAGTGTTAGCAACTAAATCTGTGAAGCCTTTGGCACAAGGATTCATACTGCATGAATATATTTTTATACTAACTAGCCTGATTAAATGTTACCCTTTGGGATGGGGCAGGTAACTCCTGCAGCAAAATGATGGTGGTTGTGCGTTGTCATTACTTGTTATGTCCAGTCTTGGAGCTTGACTCAAGAATTGGTTATCAGATTTTAGCTGCCATTCATTTAGTTTAAGAAGGACATAAAGATTGAATAACTTCTGCCTCTTCTGCCCAGTAGGATTTGAAAGCTCTCTGTAACTGGGATCTAATGGGCTCCCAAGAAAAGTACTGGAGAGAGGGAACCACTTCCTTTTCCAGGTAGAGGTAGTTTTTGCAAGGGGTGAGCATCTGCAATGTTAGTGGCTGGATTCAGTGTGTGGACAGGGTGAGTCCTCTGAATCCTGTGCTCTGGGCAGTGCATGAGCTCTTCACCCCCTACTAACATGTAGGCAGGCTCAGAGTAACTTACTGCAGCTACAGAACAGTGACATGAGACACACAGTGAAAATTATATAACTAGAAATTCCAGTGATTGATTTCCCATCTTTTAGGGAAAAGGACCTGTTTAATTTGAAGAGTTGTATTTTGTTTGATTCTGAGTTGTGTTAAGTGAGTAAATATGTACTCATCTATAAAGAAATCAGTCAGACAGAGCCAAGTCATATGGAGAAGCTTTGTATTTGTTTCTGAATATGATGAGATTTGTGGAAACCTTTCAAGAGGAGCTGAATTTTGTTCACTGGGGCCAGATTTTAACAAAATTCTCTCTCACACATCTTTTTTATTGGGTCAACATGTTAATTATTTCAAGGGAGTGAAGTTGAGGGCAGTTACGGAAAGGCAGGAAGCTACCACTGATCCCACAGACAGCTTTACATTTTCGGACGAAAACTTTGAATTGTATGAAGTAGGAAGTGGGGATTTTAACATCTGCTACACTTTAATTCAACCAGAGCACTTTGAAGGCCTTTAGTTTCTTTTATAGGTACCAAATAGAAAATCAAACTCAGTTGTAGGCACATCACTTCCATATAGCTACGTTAGTGTTGAGTCTCTAGGTTATTGTAGAAGGTAATAGAGGGAATCATTTGTATTTGCTTTTGGTTTGTCTAATCTTTTGGGACAAAGAGAACAAGAGATACTAAAAGGAAATATCAAAAAATGGTTGATGCTTGATACTTTAATAAGAGTGGGGGGTGGAGTGGGGTGGGTGTTGGTGTCTTGTTTTCATCAGTAGCAACCATCTGTGATTCTCTCTAAGTGAAGTGAAGAAGTTGGTGCTAATAAATTTGGAAAGCAAGGTAATTATTTTACGCATAAACTGTAAAACCCCAAGTGCAAAAAAATCAAACCATTTTAATACTTTAATCCACCACTGCTTGTCCTTGTAAAATAAGCAATAACTACAGCTTTGTATTCAACATGAAGGCTTAAGTTACTCTTTGTAAAAAATCATGCTTTGTTGTTTGTTAGAAATTCTAGTGCATCTTTTAGGATCTCACTTAAAGCCCACAATCTTACATGTTAAAAACCTTTCAGGAGTAGAAAACAGCCTTGTAGAATATTCACATTGTCAAAGTGAAATAAATGTTTGCCTGAACCGGTGGCATCCCACAATATTCACATATAACGATGACTCCTGAATTTATATTCATTTTGTCTCTAGCACTTCTGATTCTCCTTTGCCTTGCTTCCATTTCAGTATTTCATTGCTCAAATGAGAAAATAACCAGAGTGAGTAAGAGTGGGACTGAAAACTTCTTGGTTTATTAGAAGGACACAGTGAAAAGGCAATAAAAATCAAGAGGAGGGAGTGATTTTTTATTAAGAATAATGACATTTTCTACAAAATACTTAAAATAGTTGAATTGAGTAGGCGTTGCCTTACTGCTTTGAATCTTGACCTTTCAACATCTAAAAAGTCAAAAGGGTGGCATAATTGCTTTCTTTTGGAGCTGTGTAGTTAAATAGGATCAGGAACTTGAGCTGGAATGGAAAGTTGTTCTGGCTCCTGCACTGTCTTTGGGCTGCAATCCCTTATAGCCAGATGTGCACTGAATTTTAAGGTCATCTAAGACAGAACAAACAGATGGGAAAGTTGATGTACAGATTTCCTTTTTGGAGTGCCTTGACAGTTAGTTTTCCCAAGTTCAGCTCAAGGTATTCATGGAAAGTCACAGGCATGGGATAAGCTCATACGAAACAGAAGCTCTCAATTTTTTATTTTTTTTTTTCCTGTTTCCATAGTCATTGACAGGAATTTTTGCTCAGAGGAAAGCTACCTTCAATGTAATTTATAAAGCTTTTTTGTTTTGCCTGCTTTGCATACTCATTTTCAAACACTTCCTTGCTTGTTTACATTTAAATGAAGTTAGATTTTGTCAATTCCAGGGTTATATTTTTTATAATTTAATAAAAATTTTAAAAGTGCTCAATCTATTCCTTTAAGTGTTGGTTTGGTTGTCTCTATCTGGTGTTTTCTGAGTGCATACATACATATCTCGCATTTCCAGTGTTTCTTTTAGTCCTACTTTTTCTGCTGGCTGAAGAGGACTTTGAGTCCTCAGGTTTCTGACTGGGCTTCTGCCACTTTAGATGATGTAAGCTGGAGCTGAAAGTCTTAGAGAATTAAGGTGATGGCTTGTTTGTCTTTTCAAGGAGATGGAGGAACGCAAGTGGGTAAAAAAAGAAAAAGAGATTAATTTTGATAGTAAGCAAACTGTGAAATTCCTAACAAGCTCTTCAAAATTCAGGAATCATACTGTGCCTGTTTGTGCTCTTGCAGTGTGTGCACAGAGCATGGGTGTTCTTCCCTGCAATCAGCAGATGCTGTTTGTTTTTACTGTGCACTTTGGTACTCACTGCATGCAGAGTCTAGCACACTAATACATCACTGAGGTCAGGGATCTTTTTGGGGCTAAAAGGAAGGGTGATTTTAAAAAGAAGAAAAAAATAAAGAAAGTAAGAAAGAACAACGTCTCATGCAATCACAGTTTTACAGCTTCTGCTGCCATTGTTGAAAAGAGAGGGGTGTAAAATCTGAAAGATTGTCTGCTCCTCATGAACTGATCACCTTGTGGGAGTTAATGATGAGAAATTTTCTTTCTCTCTATTTTTGTGGTCGTTTAGGTTTCATTTGTTGGTTTTGGTTTTTTGTTTTGGTTGGTTGGTTGGTTTTTGGTTTTGTTTGTTGGTTTGGTTTGGTGTGGTTTTTTTTAAAGATTGGTGCAGCACTGCTGTTAGCCTGGGTCCTGCTTCTCAGTTTGAAGAGTGCTGTTTTAGTCTTTATTTTCACAGCTGTTGGAATGATTAGGCTGTAGATGTCAGAGAGAGAAAAGGAAATAGCAGTAAATCTTGTTTAATGTATAGGCACTTTAAAGCATAAAGTGTTTGTTTAAACTCTGTTGTTCAATTCCCCTGCTTTGCTCTTTTTCCTCAGATACTTTGTCGTGCTGCAGCCTGACTCTGTCCTTCTCCTCCCTTCCTCTTATCTTGCTTTGTATCTTAGATATGACAATGGACAGAACAGAGTAGGAAGTTTACTTTCATTCCCCAGTGGGTCTAATTGCTGGATCACGTCAAGCAGCTTGTTCTCTGCTGCAGCTGTGACTTGTCCCCACAAACAGCAAACTGCCACCAGCAGTCTGGAGATTTGGCTGTTTACAAGCTGCTCATCTCTCCTGCACCTTCCTGTTTCTATTCTTCTGGTTCAGTGCCTATTTTTGGGTAAGGCACAGCTTGCATTTGCTTTGAAGCGTAGTGAGTGAATTACAGTGCGGTGTAACTGAATTAATTAGGTGTCTCTAAAGAGGCTGCAATTAAATTGCCAGTTATCTCAGACTGGCATTACAGGATGCTTCTCTGTGTTTGACACTGTGAGCAAGCCTTTCTTTTTTCCATCTTTTTAAAACGTGTATCACTGTGCTGTTGTTCCAATTGTTGTGGTCTGGAAAATAACCACCTGTAAGGTTAATACAGCTGGGAATTGAGGGTGAGGAAAACTTGCCCTGCTTCAGATGTAGTGCAGATGGCTTTTTCTCTTTTCCTACCAGCTCACTTAACCTGCCCGTTGTGAACAGCATGCACGTGGAATGGGAAGAGGTTTTCCCAGTGTACGTGTAATTTGGGTAGACCCCACATTATGCACGTGTGTGGGAAAAGGAGCTGGGAAAAGTACCTGTCTGCTCCCTCCCTTTTTCACGTCACATGTGTGGGAAAAGGAGCTGGGAAAAGTACCTGTCTGCTCCCTCCCTTTTTCACGTCACATGTGTGGGAAAAGGAGCTGGGAAAAGTACCTGTCTGCTCCCTTCCTTTTTCACTTAAAATAACAGGCCCTCCACTTATTTTTAACACCACTCTAGTGCATCTGGTTTCCCTGTGAGGTTGCTCAGCTGTTACAGCTGTTAAAACCCCTGCTCTGAACACAAAACATCATTCACCCATAACTGTTCTTGGGCTTTGTTTGGGTTCTGCACACTCAGACCTTTCAAGTTGTTCTTTTTAGGACTGTATTTCTTCTTTTTAGTCTCTTCTTGCTGTGTTGTTTGACTTTTCACATGTTCTTAGACCTCCATAGTAGTGATGTTTACAGAGGAACAACTGCAGCTATGTTTGTAGTTCAGTAATGGCTTGGACATTGATTTATAATGAATACTTTCAAAAAAGTTACATGAACCTCTGAAGACAACATTTATAGCAAAGCCTCAGCATAAGAGAACCTTTTTTGCCCCTAGTTGACAGGAGATACTGTTTGCCTTTTTTCCTCAAATATCACTTCAGAAACATTATGTTCTGACTATTGTCACTGCCCTACTTATGGTTCAAACTTTCCTGAATATTTCCAACTACCTGGCAAGAAAGCCGCATTGCAGCCAGTTTTACTTTTCATTGCGATTGTGTTAGTTTCTTCCAAATTGATTTTATTTCTCTGCTAATCTTTGTATTTCTCTATGTCTGCTTCTATTTCTGAACTGTTTTTTATGAACTGACGAGAAAGGAGCACTGTAGTTGAGTTGCATGACTTCAGAGTGAACTGAGGTTCCAGTGCCTTTGTTCAGAGCTATTACTCATTTGTGAATGCTAGCTCCTTTGATGACCACGGTTCTTTTAAGAGAGGTCTTCACTGAGTTGGCCTCAGGGATCCTACAGGCTTTTATTGAGAGTTGAGTTAATTTAGAACTCTGCAAAAATAGCATAAATAAGTATCAGCATGTAGATAAAACCAAAATGGGTGCTTATTAGTACCTTGGACTAATAAAAGTCAAAACAAATAGAAGCAATGAACTAATGGTTTTTAGTCTGAATTTTTGGTGTGTTGTCTTGGAATCAGAAGGGCTGATGGGTCCTATTTACAAAGCATGTAGAATTTGGTGAGAGTCTTTCTGGAGACTTTAAAGAGACTTAGATCCTTGAGAATCCAGCCTGTCCTGAGGGATGCTCAGGCCTGACTTGCGTATCCTTGAGTATAGCACTCATACAGATTGTAGTGGCACTCCCTGGCTGGCAGTGGTGTTGAAGCTGAAATGTTAGCAAGCTGCTGCTATTTTTCCTTTGTTTCTCCTCTCTTAAAACTGGCAGATTTCCCAATAATTATTAATTTATTTTTTTTTAATGCTTCTCTGTTTAAACAATGAGTATAAACTGGTCTTTTGGAAGTTGTGCCCCGTTCTCCAGGTGCATTTGTGGCCACGGTTCTGGCACGGGCAGAGAGAATAGAGAAAACAAAAACGTTTGAAGAACAAAGAACATCTTTGTCTGTACTTCAGCCTTAGTTCTTCATGAGCTCTCTGAAGTTACATGTTATTCATTAGACTTATTCATCTGACTGTCTTCTCAAGACCCTTCCTTGTCTCCTCCCTGCTGTAGTGCCTAGCCACTGTAAATCTTCACATTGCACACCCCCAGTGCTGCCCATTGACTTGTACCTGCAACACGTGCCTGGTTTGGGAGTCTTAAATCCCTTTCAGCAGGTGTGTAGGGCTTTGTGGAGTGACAGAGCCACAGCACTCAGGTGTGGGAGGCGTTGCTGAGGTACGGCCTCAGGCGAAAATAAGCCCTGCTAGAAACTACCTTCCCCTCAGTGTTTTGAGCTGTGACCCTCCCTTAGAGTAAGTGACCCTGTGTGCATGTGTGCCCCTTTGGCCACTTGCTGCAGCATGGAGGTATTCACACCTCCTGTCCAACCCCCAGCCCTCAGCTCATCACTTGACTCGGTGTGTGGAGTCACACTCAACTGGGAAAATGTGAGAAAGGATGGGCAAGGAAAACAAGGCACCTTTAGTCAGATAGGTCTGGTATTAAAGTAAGTGTTTCTTGAGTTGCCTAGATTTTCACACTCAAGGGAGGCTATACAAAACTCAAAGATGTAGTTTAACTGTTTGGCAGTATCTCTCTAACTGGTAACATCTCTTCTTCTCAAATTTTTGCCCCTGGCAGTCAATAAAACAAATTGAGGCTAATTGAATAGGAGCCATATGTGTGATAATTAATTGGGAGTGCATTCTGATTCAGTGCTCTGTAGTTCCCTGCCGAGTTAAAGATGCATTCACAACTCAGATTCACTGAATCATTCTAAGAGGACAGAATAGAGACAGAAGGGAGACATCAGAAAGGGAATGCATGCTGAGATCGGGAGGAACACAAGTAGAGATCAAAACCATAAGTGGGATAAATGAACAGGGGAAGAGGTGGGGAAAAAAAGGAAAAGTCATGCAGTGAAAAATCTGAGAGGGTAATGCAACAGATATTGATAAGCGAGAACTCAGAACTACAGAGGGAAAAAAATCATGAGCATGATAGAAGAGGACTTTTAAAGACATTTGGAAAGGAAGGCAGCAATAGGACATAAGAGAAAGACGGGAATGGACTCCAATCAGAAATAGGAAGCATGTTACATTTTGAGGGCTTCTGTGGATATACAGTGGCACTAAAAATTTATAAGCTCTTCATCTAAGGATTAGCTTCCAAATTATGTAAATCTAATGAGATCAATTTAACTCATGAAATTTCTGTCATGCTGAATATTGGAAACCTCTTGAAATGGGTTGACTGAATTTCTGTAAGAATAAGTGTTCTCAGGAAGTGTTCATCCCATTCACTTGGATAATGTAGTTCCATGTCCTCTTTTAGATTTAATGAATCAAACATTTAGGGGCAAGCTGAGGTTCAGAGTACTAAACTCAAACCTTCCAGTTAAGGAAATGATTATTAAAGCTACATCTATCAAAATCTGAAAACTAGTAAAGCTGAGATCACAGAGGAGAAGTTCAGCAAGTGTAATAATCCTGACACAGGTGATGTGTGAGTTGTGTACAGATAGCTGCAGGGAATAGTTCATGCTACAGCATGCTCAAGCCTTGGTTATCTCCTAGTGTACAAGGGTATGCACTGGACCCAGATTGCCTTGGGGGTTGTAAGAGCAAAATGTAAACTATCTCTTGTTTCTTTCTGAGATAATGCAAAATGCAGAATTATGTCACCATAGCCTCTTAGAATTGCCTCTGAAACTTTGTGCTTGTTGGGACTAGGTAAATAATGGATGAATGCTAGGGGGATTTTTATTTTTTTAAGTCCTTTGACTAGAAGTGTTTGCTCTCAAAATAACAGATGTGTTTTCAATCTGAAGAGTACTGCAGAGGCTACCATAACAACTGCTGTAAATTATTAACATTCTCAATAGTCCTTGAAATGAAAAAAATCTGTATTAAAAGTTATCCCTGTTTTAGACTGGATTTAGTACAGTTGCACAGTAGCAGTAAAATTTTTCTTGTTTTTCAGTGTAGTGTCACTGATGCTGTACTTGCAGACTTACAGCACTGGAATGCTTTGGTTAGCTTCCACTTTGCCCCCCTTCATATTTTGATGAGACATATCTATATGGAAAACCCTACAGTGAGCTTAACCAGTATTTCTGATATAGGCTTTCTTTGAAAGACATCATTCAATGCTTTTTGTCCTAATCTTGTGTTTCCTCATACTTTCTTGCCATCTCTGTTTCATTATACATACTACATTTTATTATTAAGCAGTCGCTTCTAGTCTGAAAGTGAGAATTAAAATACCTTAAGTATATGCTATTTTAGTACTGCAACTGAAAAAGCATGAAAACACATTGCTATCAGCAGTAAAGATTATGAAGAATGAATTCTAAAATGCCTTGTTGTCTTTTCCTCCTTTTATGATGTTTAAACAATGTATCTCTGTGTGGAGTCCAGGAGGAAAAACATCTTGGCCTCATTTGCTGAATCAGCTCCCAACATTTGTTTTGGTTTGGTTTTTTTTCCCTGTGTATTCTCTCTCTCTGTCTCTCTCTCTATCTGGTGAAAACTCCAGCAGGATGTTTCTCATTACCTCCTTTCTGCTTTCCAGGTCCTTAGAGTTTTTCAGGCTTTTGCCACTTCACTCGTGGGCTCATCAGCCAGTGCAAAGCCCAGGGGAATCAGTCCCACAGAGCACTTTGTCCAGAGCTGGCCAGAGCTGGGCACAGCCTCGTACCTTTCCTGTAATCTTTGTGGTGGCTCATGATGGGACGACCAGAAAAAATAACACTCACTCGCACCATTTCAGATGCATGTTCTTGTGTAATGTAGTTAACACGTTTGCTTTTAAATTAAAAGCACTTCTATCAGTTGCACACAGCAGGGTCCAGCTGTGATGCAGGGTCCTGTGCTAAGCCCCATCCTCACAGGAGCATCAGGGTCCCAGACCTTCTTCGCTTATGCAAGAGTGAGCACAAACTCCAAAGTGCAGTTGGAGTAATCTTTCCACTTGTAAAGTTTCTTGTGTTGCTTAGTACAAAATATCTGAAGATAGTGATTAAATGCCTTTTAAAAGAAAAAAGCATACTTGGACAAGGGGAAAGAAATTAAGTAGTGCGGTAGCTAAATAAGACAAATGCAGGAATATTGGTGACATTTTGGTAAAGCATTAGTGATTATTTTAAAGTACACAGATGTTCAAATTACCTGACTTGCAAATAAGAGGTGAATTCCCCAGCTAAACCTTTGAAATGTCAGAGCACTGAGGTGCACTGTTTAATCCATGTTTGGGCACTTTTCATCTCAAATTCACATCTTGCATTTTCATCTGTGTTGCTGCAGAAGCATAGAACCTCATCTTCAGGAAAGGTGCCAGAATATGCCAAAAAAGCATGCAGAGTAGTATCTCAGCAAATTACCTCAATTCTGGTTTTAGCACCTACTAAGAAAAATAATAGGTAACAACAACAAAAATAAAACCCAAACCAACCCTCCAAAACATTTTAAAAAAAACCACAAACCGCCTCTGCCCCAAATAAACTCAAGAGGCTCTCAGAATCAGTTATAAAAACCTTTTTAAGAAAATAAAGAAACCCTAAGAACAAGAAGCATTCTTGATAATAATACCTTTCTGTGTTTTTAAAGGATGCTTCAACAGTGCTGTCTTTAACAAGTGGGACTTATACTTTAGCCCTCCCCCAGTTTCCTAGTGTGCAATCAAAGCCACTTTATATTATTGTTAGATGAAACACTGGCCCAGTCAAGGTAGGAGAGGAGGAAAAAAGCATGAAAAATTCAAATCAGAGTGAGTGATCAGAAAGGAGAAATTGCTTTTCATTTTTAAGAGATCTTTCTTTATCAGTGTGAGTTAAACCTAAGGTGTATCTTCCATTCAGCTGTCCAGAAAACCTAGGTATAGTTGCGCACGAAGGGGCTGTCAGCCTTTGCTGTTACAATCACACTGAAATCATTATGTGTTTTAGATTAAATTGATTTAAAACTACTTAAGTATTCTTAGCCTTCCAATGAATACTGTCATTTTTGCCTCTGGTGTCGTTCAAATATTCTGCTTATTCTGCCATGTCATTCTCCCCCCAGCCTCACATCGTAGCCTACTGCTACAGTGTTTTTAGTGCTAAGCCTTCCGTTTATAGTGCCAGCAGCATCAGACATTCACATGAAAATACTGAGGATTTTTTTCCAGATTCCCATGAATAATCATAGGGCTGCAGCATAGTAAAGTTTCTCTCTGTTAGATTTGCCTGTTATATGTCATGGAAAGATGGATTAAAATTCATTGGACACAGACAAAGAAAAACTTTGGATCCACCCTAGAAAGGCATCTCTGCATCTCCCAGAGGGGAACTGCTTTTCTTTGTTGTGTTCTCTTTCAAAGTGAGGATCCCATTTTTCACAGCAGGAATCCTAGAAATCTTGAATTTGTGTTCTGGGGCAAATCTCAGCATCATCAAGGCAGATAAAAGAGGTGGAATTTTATTTTGATCTTCTGGAAATAAACACAGCAATGATTTATTTATTTTTTTCCCTCAGTTTGCCTGATTCTCACCATACACTGTATGTTCCCCAGACTGCCTAAATCCCCTTCAGCCTTTTTTCTACCTTTCTAAGGAAACTAGGAGACTGAAGTGGGAGAAGAAAATCTTTTCAGGCAGTGTTTTTGGATAAGGGATTATAAGAAGTGACTTAATCTCTTTGCGAAGGGAAGCGATGGTTATAATGGCTTGAACAGTGCGACCCAAACCAGTGGATTGTCTCAGTGTCCATGTAAATGGTGGATTAAAAGATCATGAAATAGATATTTCAGGAATTAAGGAGGATGTTGACTTTAAAATTGCTAAAGACTTGGCTGAAGATTTTCAAACACAATCACTTGCTCACTAGGGCAATTGCTGAAGGACCTGCTCCTGGTTTGCATAGAATAATGCAATTCAGGAAGAAATTCAATTACTGAACTAATTATCACATTGGATGAGTGGTAACAACCAAATTTAAAGGAAGAGGCCGCTGGAGAAAAGCCCAAATCACCCACTAATCCCAAAAGTTCATTTTGAGAGGTCCTAGTTGAGAGGCAAAAGCCTGGGAGTAAAGGCATTGCTGGTTTGATAGGCTCAGTGGATTATAGTTTAATCCTATGCAAATTCCCTTGGCCTTCAAGAACATAAAAACATAGCTTTGGTTGCTAATAATTGTAGGAGACTTTCAAAATCCAAAATGGATTACTTGACTGCATTTACTCAACTAAACTGAATTTTTAGGACAGAAGTTTGCTTTACAAATTGTCTATATTACCTTCTGTCTTAAAAAATGGAATAAAATTATATTTCAAAATACCTACATAAATATTTGTGTTTTTCTGATAGTGTCTGAAAAGGTAGATCTTGTCTCATGTCCCAAGACCCATGTGTTAGCTGCTTACACAATTGTTACTCTGCTTGGAATGGAGGATAAAGCCTCAGCTGAGCCTGGTTTTGTTTTGTTTTTGTGAGATCTATTTCCTTCCTTTCTTCCCAGTCAGGCTGCATTATCGGTTTTGGAGTGTCTGAAGCACTCGTGATTTTCCCTGATTATTTCATGCATCTTTCTCTCTAAACAAAAAAGGAGGGAAGGAAATGGAGCCAGAGCTGCATGCTGGGCAAAAGGATTCCTATGTATTACAGATCAGAATTTTATGGGGTATTGGTTGATTTGTATGGGACTCAATATGCCCCAAGGAAGAAGTGCTTTACAGGTTGGTAAAAATTAGGGTAAAGAACAGTATTAATATGTACTTCATAATGCCACTGATTTCAGAGGGACTGGAAGTTAATAAAGAGTCTCATAATGTTAAAACATATGCATTTGGAAACCAGCAGTGTTTCTCTACTGAGAATAGAAAATTGATTTAATTCCCTAACATAATGTTTATGCTTACTCTTGCATATGCAGGTGGATATGTATCAGAGTGGAAGGATTCTGATAACCTTTTTGAAGTAAAATCGTTCTCTGTATTCCAAACTGCTTAGATGGCCCTTCCCCCACTGCCATTTTCTGTTGCATAGGAAATGAAAATTGCAGTTACAATAAGCTGAACCAACCAGAAGCTGGCAGATAAATAATACATCAAATAAGTTGTTAATATATGTAGATAATGTCCTAATATTAATTACAAATAATTTTAATTAACACTCTTATTTTCTCCAATTGTGCTTTTTGCAAAATAGAGAACATTCCTTTTTAAAGCAAAAATCAGTTGGTTTTGGTAGGGAACTAAAGCAATTCTATTCCTCTTCTGTCCACTAAATGGAACCCTGTGTGCAATTTTTCTGTTGGTCAATTTTCCACAGCTTTTTGGGGGAGACTGTAGGGAGTGGATGAAAAGGCTTTCTAACATTAGGGACATCAGTGGCCTCCTTGCCACAGCTGGATTCAGCATGAGCTTATAGCTTCAGCTCAGAGACTTCCAGCCTTTTAAATAACCTGTGTATTGACACATGATGAGGACATGAAGACTCTCAGAGAGTCTCTGATGTGTTTCAGAGACTTGGGTTTATGCCATCCTTTTTCAGTGTTATTTAAGCTGTTTGAAAACCTTCCATGTAACTGATACCCTCTTTGGTGCAGTCTCCTTGGGGCATGCCTTAAGTTCTCACAGCAAATAGCTAAATTCAGGCTTTTTAAGTTGACTGGCCAACCATCAGCCTGTCCAGCTATGACCTGTGCTCCCCACCCTCATGAGCCAGACCCTAGCCATGCCACCCTCATCTCCGTTCGATCAAGGACACAATTAGGACAATGCCTGGGTGTCTCCCTCAGTTCCCATGCCAGGGGAGGTGCTGCTGTGGCGCTTTTCCCCCATGCTTACAGGCTATTGCACAGATGAGGCTCTTGCCACTGTCACACGTGACCTTACACTGACTGTTTGTGACAAAGAGCTTGGTCTTTCCCTGTTTTTTGCTTTAACCTCATTTTCCAAGGAATGATAATATTTATATATTTGATTGACAGATCTGCTAAGGCTAGTGGCTGAGGGCAAAACTCTTGAGGCAATATTCTTAATAAAGTGTCCTTAAATCACTAAACGCTCCTGCCAGAGCAGTGTTTCTGGGAAATTTATATTTACTGTAGCGTTTCAGTTGGCCAGACTTTCACTTGTACCCTGAAGGCTTGGGAGATTCTTTGGACTTGAATATCCCTGGTCACCACAAAAATCACTCCCTTCTGTTTAACACATGCTGGCCCAGAGTGATTTACTCATTCCTTATTTTCAGACTTTATTAGTGTTGTTTGTTACAGGTAGTAGTAAAAGCTCAATCCAATCTACCTTTTAGTTGCTTTCTGTTTTGTGACCATTTCTTCTGGTGTAATTTTGTTCCACCGCTACAATCAAAATACTGAGAAGAGAATGTGCCATTCATAGAGGAGACAGGGTTACTGTCTGTATGGACTAGGGCTCTGTAACTTACTCTTTTTCAAGGAATAAGAATGATAAGGGACACTCTCTTTGCTGTCTAGCTAAACTAAATAAAGTGATTTTTGTTGTTGTTTTCCCATAGATGTTACACATCCACAAAAAATATTTTGGCACAAAGAATTGAGCCAAACACTTTCCCTTAAGGCTTAGAAGGGAAGAAAGACTGATTAAATATTCTTTCTATTTGCTCTTTTGGTGGCACGTGACTGATGTGTTTCTGATGCCAGTTCAATTATTTAAGTACACAGTGTTATGTATTATCCCAGATGCCAAATTTTGAATGTACTCTGCCCCACAAGAAGGAAAATGGGGAAGAAAGGGTTTGAGGAAAAGGAGGAGAGGCCACAGACACTTTTGTGTGCTGATAAGCTATAATATCCATAGCAATACTGACCTGAAATAACTGTGTATGCCTGATGAATGGATTAGAGTGTGAACTGCATAATGATATAAACACAAAATGAGGACATATGTTAAAAAGAAAATCAGTGTGTTTATTGTGAGAATTGTATATTTAAAAAAAAAGAACTGGCTGTACAACATGTCTTTATTTCCAGCACCAAAAGATCGGACCATTCCAACACCAGACTGGCAATTCAGATCGAAAAGGATGCAGGTATGGCCTGGGAGTTTGGGTGTCTTGTTTGATTTGCAAAATGTGATGTATTTACACTGGTGAGTCTTTGCTGGGGAAGCTAAAGAAATGCAAAAGGCTTAAATGTTGTGTGAACAA
The DNA here is from genome assembly GCA_038380795.1 of Pyrocephalus nanus. NCBI lineage: Eukaryota > Metazoa > Chordata > Aves > Passeriformes > Tyrannidae > Pyrocephalus > Pyrocephalus nanus. The sequence continues at coordinate 74,929,953 of CM076260.1, read as the reverse complement.
ACCAAAGCATTTTGAATGTAGCAGAGCACCAGTTTAAGTCATGGGACCTGACAAGTAAATTTGCTCTTCCATTACGTGTTGCTGATCAGATAGTGCTGGGCTGGGAATTGTTTGGTTAATGGTAACATTGCTGTTTGTGTGGAACATGCAGCAGACACCCTAGCTGGACTCAGAGGTCATCTGTGGGCAGGGAAAGGCTTTGGAAAAAAGCAGCAAACAAGTGGTGCCCCTACTGCTGAGCAGTTGAGGCTGAATCGTATCTCCTCTTCCCTGGACAGAAACCTTTTTGGAGAAGGGGAAAAGGGAAATTAAAACATTTTCAAGAGAAAAAAATAGGAAAGATGGTGGGCTGTTCCACTGGCTATCAGTGCATTAAATGAGCACCAGTCCATGGCCATGTAAAGCAGCTCCCCAGGCCACAGCAGAGGTTCCTGTGAGACTGGGAAGTCAGTGGACACAGAGAGTGTGTGGTACCTCATCTGACAATCTGCAGTGCCAGGTGGGATAGAGCCCTTTTCAGGGGGAACCGCTACCAGTCTCTCATACCAAATCCCAATCCCAGTGAGAGAGGCCAAGGTTTCATATATGGAGTTCTTCTGCTTTAGTGTTCTGTGGCTGATTTTATTTTGCTACTGAGATGGCAGGGGCTTGTATTGTGAAGTTAGAAGTTTACATTTTAATTATTGCTGTTATGCCCCCTCCTCCTTTATCCTCATCCATTACATCAGTAGCATGAACAAATACATGTCTTCAAGCAGAAAGGAGTGAAATCCAGGGTGTCTTAAGTAGGCAAGAGAGGTATTAGTAATTTGAAGCATATATAGTGCTCTTTAATTATTTATCATTTCAAGGCAGGGAGCTAGGCTGTTTCCCAAGGCCATTCTGTCATCTGATAGCAATAACCTTTAGCATTATTATTAATGCAATAAGTTAATTATGTTTTAAATCCTGTAGCTCAAGCAAAACATTACTTTTGTTTGTGTGCCTAAAAGATTAATTTCGTGACTTGTTTAAATTTTGACCACATATACTCCAAGAGGCGTATAGCTGAGTTTATCTGCATGGGCATACAAACACATGTGGGCATACATACCAGAGCTGGCTGCTTAATGGCCACAGGGATGAAAAGCAGCACAGTTACACACTCACTCCTCCTCTTGCATTGAAGAGCAATTTGCAGGGGAAGCTATAGCCTCTGGAAATCTCCTCTTCTGTTTGTTTTGGGTTTTTTTCTCCACATTAGATCTGCTCCTAAACATGCACGGGGTACCTGTACATATATATTCACATATACCCTCGTACAAATAAACCCACAAGGTATTGGTTTGTACGTGTGTTCATGCACCAGCATTTTAAAAGTATTGAGGGTGAGACATTAATGCATTATGGAAGAAAAAAGCAGTTCATAGGTCAAGCATCTATTATGTAAAAGAGTGAGAACAGAAGACAACACCACGTTGGATTATGTGGCACTGTCTTGGCATTTGTGAAAGGTTCAGTCCCTTTCACAAATCACCATCATAAAGTGATCCTTTTAATCCAGTTAAATGACAGACCTTTATGAGATGAAACTTTTAGTCTGTGATGGGGTGGCAATTTTAGTGGTGAATGTTTCATTCTTACTCAATATACTGAGTAAACTCTTTTAAAATAAGTATCCTCATCCAAATTACCAGCAGATACTTCATGGACAAAGCCTTGAAAAATTCCTGGAGATCTAAAAGAAAAAAATACCAACAAAAATCATTGGAAGCTGTGTGACCAAAGTTTTAAAAAATCTTAGAAAAAATATTCACATTTAAACATATGTACTGAAATAATAATGATTTCTGGTTTCTTTAAATTAAAAACAGTATACAGACATTAACTTAGCATTGCAGAGACTTTCAATGTAGCAAAAAAATTCTTGCTGTTGCAAAACACATGGTTATTTGATTAAGTCTGAAATATGTGTTATCAATAATTTGATCTTTTGTTTACAATAGTGCTCATATTAAACAAAAAATTCAGGCCTGATTCTCTGAAGGGACTTCTAGGAAATATAGATTGTATAAAGTATCAAGAAGACATTAATCAAGAATGAAAAAGAACATGGAATTTTAGGCAGAATGACTTTGTATATTATAAATTTATTATTTACAAATGTGTGCTGCTTTGGTTGTAGGAAATGATGACAATAATCTCAACTCCATTTTTTATGAGCATTTGACAAGATCTCTGCAGGAATCTCTTTGTGGAGATTTGATTCTGGGCCGCTGGGGAAACTACAACACAGGAGACTGTTTTATCCTGGCATCAGATTATTTAAATGCCTTTGTGCACTTGATCGAAATTGGAAATGGCCTTGTCACCTTTCAGCTCAGAGGGCTCGAATTTCGAGGTAAGGATTCAACAAATCTCCTCTGTCTTTTTAATTTATTACAACTCTATGGTAGGCCATAGAGTTTAAGGACCTTTCTCTTTTTTACAGATATTTTTCTGTCTAAAAGCTTGGTACTTCTTTGTATCATTTTTTGAATGATGCTATGAAACTTAGATGTTAAGAAATTTGGAGTCATGTTCTGCAGTATCGTAAGACTTTCAGAAAGAAGGCATGTGGAGTTGTTTGCTTGGTTCACAGATCTTTTGGGTAATGCTTAGTTATGTTTTCAGATTATTTCTTTTCCTCCATAGCTTCAAAAATCGAGGTTGTTCTTAAAATTTTTCAACCTCAAAAAGCTTGTCTTTGAAAAAAAAAAAAGGCAAAATGAAAGTAAACCCACAAAGCTTTTAAACTGGTTTTAAATTTTGGTCATGCTACACATGTTGGCTGCCTGGGTTTGTTGGTTGGATTTGTAACCTTTCAGAGATACCACTTTGCAATTGCAGGTGATGGGAGTTTTGCAATACTGGAATAAGCAGCTTCCCAGGCTCAAGGGCTGAGCATGTAATGGGCAATGTGTAGAGGAGAGTATAATCAACATGACTGTTCAACAAGGTTCAGTGTGAGAAAATAGGTGACTGGCTCTCTGAAAGCACTTAGATGTGGAAGGATTCGAGTAGGAAATAACACGTGTAGGCTCAAGTCTTGACTCTGTGACAGACTCCCTGGTGGATGTTGAACAGGTTGTGGTAAACACTTTCCTTCCTGTATGGTGAGGATGAAGATAACACTCCTACGTCCTAAGCAGAGTTATGTAGACAGAAAAGAGTAGTAAATTCCTAAAACAGCTTGGTATTGTAATACCTGAAGAGGTGCCTATTCAGTACAAAGGCAAATTGTAAGAAAAGACAGCTGGAAAGGAAGAGAATTTGTTTATCAGCCTCATAATTTCTTGTTGTTGATGATGATGATGATTGTTGAGAGATACACGATCATCTGTGTAAGGTTCTGAGGCTTGCTTCAATTTCTAAGACACCTGTGCAAGTATTATCTTCTCCTTGTGTGCCCCCAGTGTGAACAATGGTGCTTCTGTGTCAGAGATAGGTACTTGCATTCTATCTTCTGAAAATTATCTTTGCTGATTATCATTTTGTGTTAAAATAGATCACTGTAGGATTTGAAACAAATAGAAGAAAGAAATCTCACTCTCCTGCTTAAATTATGTGAGTTTTTTGAGGTTTTTTTCCCTTATGCAGTTGCTACCTACTGCTGGATCCCTCTTGATCATCACCATCCCAAGGCAGGTGAAGTAAATCTTGGAAAAAGATGAAACATTATGAGCCACGTGCTAGCTGGATAAAAAGATCAGGGGCTCAGCAGACAGGCTTAATGAACTGGAAGTTGAATTGGGAACAACTGAACAGTTTTGTTGCAAAGTGGCTTGGGAAGACTTTCTTTGACTTTAAGCCAGGATCGTTCACTGCCAATGAGTGCCATTTGGCATTTGGATATGAGAGCAAAGCTCAAAATTGCAGTGTGCCACCTGTCAAGGCATCCCTATATTACCTAAAATCACAGTTTAAGTAGTTAAATATGTCTGAAAATTGACCTTTCCGTGCAGACTGCCCAGAGCTCTTCAGTGTTAATTAACTGTAGTTAATACTGGTTTACTTTGTGGATAGATCCAACATGTGTGCCAACCACAGCAGGTCCTTAAATTCAGCTGGGGATGAGCTCCTCAGCCTCTCATGTCTTTCATGGGCTGCTGCTTAGAGCCAGCTGAGTTCTCATGAGGAATATCCTCTTTCCCAGTCTTTCTTGAAGTGTTCAGGAGGAGGCTGGCAGCCTGCAAAGCAGCATCTCTTATCTGAATGTTCAGTGGATCTGGTCAAGAGAGCAACAGCAAACTGTGAACAGGAAAGCAGTATCAGTTACTGGAGGAGGAGGAGAGGAGTGGGAAAATTGGGATCTCATCTAGATTATCTCATCTTTAGTCCCCTATTCCCCCTCTCCCTCCCCTCTCCTCTTGATGCTATTCCAAGAATAATAGAAAATGTGTAGTTATTTTTTGTGTCCTCTCCAACATGCTATATAAGGAAGCGTTCTCCAGCGTTCAGGACATTTTGTAGAAGAGATGTTATGGGAAGAGAAACTAGGAATGTGATTGTTGTTGCTAGGTTGTTTGGCCTGGAACAGAGAAGCCTTGTAGTGTTAGTGTAGGAGCTGACCTGAGAAAAGAACAGCTCAGAGAAGTAGCATTTGACATACCCACTGAACCCCACTGGATCATGCAGAATGGGTGCCGGAGAAACCACATGAATTACAAGCCTGCTTAAGGATGAAGTAGGAGAAACAAAGGAGCCCAGTGGGGAACCAGACAAGACAGATCTGCCTGATGCAGGCTGTAGTAAAAGCCTAATGGATGCCAAAATGTGAGCAGTCAGTCTGCCCAGTGGAGACTTGCTGAGCTGGTGTGCTGACACCAGTGGGCTGTTTGTGTCTCCAGGTAACCCATGGAGGCTGATGTGCTTTAGATAAACTGTTCTGCAGAACGACCCTCTTCCTGTAAGAGGTTTGGTTCTTGTGTCAGCAAGGAGCTGGGCTGCTCTGGTTGGGGTCATTGGCCACAAGGATGCCCAGGCACTTGGGCACTGACTCTTAGTAAAAGGAGCTAGAAGGGCTGACCTGAATGCAGAAGTTCCATAAGGGGAACCAAGGCTATTCTAAAGAAGTTCTTTGAAAGCTGAGACTCAAACTCTTCCTTGCAAGGTATTCTTTGCTCCTTCCTTTGAGCAGGATTGCTGCCTTCATGAGCAGGAACTAGAGCAGGCTTCCTCCAAGCAGCACCAAGAGCCATCCCGTGTGAGGACTAGGCACATTCTTCCCCATTTCAAATCTTGCAAATGGCTGGTGCGGAGTACGACTGAAGACTGTAGGATTTTTTTTTTCTGCAGAAGTGGGAAAGAGTGTATGGAACTGCCCTGGAAGAACCTGATGGTTTGTAAAGTCAAATAGCAGTTGTTAAACGCAAGGCTCTGCTTTGGGCATCTTGCATTTCTATTTTTAGATGTCTGGTCATGCAATGTTTTTTACACAATTCCTTTCATTGTACAGAATGGTTTCCCACAAGGGGGAAAAAAGGGCTAGAGGAGGAACTTGAAATCTGTAATTTCTGAGCTTTGGCTGCTGAACTTCAGTTTCAAACAAGTAATTTTAATTGAGGGCCCTAAAAATCTGCTGCTCCTTAAATAGGAAATCTGTGTTTGCTTTGGAAACGAGTGAATCACAACAGTGTTCTCTGTGCCCGTGACTGTTTTCTGTTTATGACTAAACCAAAGGCAATATTTGCATTGTGGAGCTCTGGATTTTCCTACGGGTGTTTCTCATTGTGGTAGCTGAAAAGCTGTGCTGGCAATGCTGCTGCAGTAGTGCCTGAAGAAGGGATCTTTCAGTCTTCTGAATTTAAGTGTACAGGGGCAGGATGTACTTACAGCCTCCTCAGTTTGCAGCCCAACCAAATAGAGAGTCCGCACTGTAAGTGACTGATCCAGATGCCTTTCCAGCTGTATGTAATGGAAGCATTTGTCTAAGCTTTTAAATGAAAAAACAAACCCAACCAAACCCCTACAGGCAAGGTAAGAAGGTGCAGACTGAGCAGACTGAAAGAAAAGAGTCAGCAAAGCTGGGATTCCTTTCATCCATCTCTAGTCCCGTTCATATTTAGCACCTTGTGTGAATTAGCTCTTCACTCTCCTATTCTATGGGGAGGGAGGGGATGTGCCTCAGTTGTGTCATTCATCCTGATTGTAAAGCAGGAGGGAGGCTCAAGACCTCCAGGCATCGAGAGGAAGTGCCTGACTCCTCCTGCGTGGAAAACAAAGAGAAGGTAGTAATGAGCTGAGACTAGGGTAACACTTCGGAGGAACTGCACGTTGGTGTGGGGGAATAATTGAGCCCTTTGGTAACATAACTCTGCTGTCTGTGTTAGACCACAGCAGTATGCTGAAAGCAGCCTGCCAGAAGAAATACATAATGTATCATTTAATTTGAAAGGAAGAGATGGGGAAACCCACAATCAGGGAACAAGCAGAAAGAATGTCAAAATATCTCGCTCCCACAAGTTCCCTGTAGAACAAGGAAGATTTAAAATGTTTTCCTGTTTAGTCTGTGTGTCTACAAATGTCTTTTGGAGAATATTCAGTTAGGCATTACATGTGTAATGAAGAAACTACTTACTGATGGTGTTGCTGAAGTCTCGAGGAGCTGTTTTCTAACTCATACCCAGTATCCTTTGGTCTTGTAATGCACTTCTAAATCTCTGCTGTGATTTTTTTGTTACTGCATGTTGCACATGCAATATCCATGCTTCATTGGAACTTCATTAGATGGATCAAGGCGAGAAGCGCAGGGCAGAGACAGATGTAATTGTACATAGTGGAAGGCAGCTGTGGCAGCAGTATGGGATCGCCTATGGGGCTTTCTCTGCATTAGCTAGCTTATTTCCCACGCAAAATGGGAAGCCAGTTTAGGACATACACTTTAGACACAGAAATTATGTCTAAGAAATAAGGACAATTACTCATTTCTGCAGCATATGTGCATGCTAGCAAGTGCATTACCAGTGTAAGGGATATTTACCGGTGTTTGATTTTTGTGTCTGAAGGCACTGTAGTACTAGCAAGAATCATTCTTTAAATAAGGAGTGATTGCAACTTTCAATTTTTTTTGTGCAAATCACTTCTTGCTGTTGGGAAATAAAAATGCCCACCTTCATGTCTTTCCTGAGACCACTCTTGAGGTATGTTCAATGTATGTCCAAGACCATTAAAAGGTATTGATAAATTACAAAGAATTCAGAGAAAAACAGGCATTTTAAACACACCCCTCGGGAGAGAAGGTTAAAAACCAAAAGTACAGTGTTTGTGGGAAAGAACAAAGAGAGAGAGAGACAATGCTTGGAAATACTAGAGGCATGGACAGAAAGGATGTAAAGGGATTTCTTTAATCTTGGTGATTTAATTGGGAAGAATGGCATGAAACAGGGAATTGAATGCAGGAAATCTGTGGTGTACAAGTCTTTCTAGGTGTACAGTGATGCTGCAACGGTGGAAGCTGTCTATGAATTTCAAACAGGCTTTGAATAGTTTCTGTAGCACATACTAGAATAAATATTTCATGTCTTTTTTTCCTTTCCTCCCTTCCACAATTTTATATGTATATATGGGTGCACTGGAGAAGACTTCTAGAAAGAAGAAAAATAGATGCACTGCAGTCTTTTTATTGAGAAAATGTCTTTGCCAGAAACAAAATACTGCATCTCGATTGCACTCCAAAAGATGTGACCTGAGAGGTTTTTGTGGTATTTCATAGCTGCAAGTTTAACAACCAACATCTTTGGAGAATGCTTTCTTCCACCTGGCCTTTCTTAATGTGTCTCTGTGGACCAAGAAAAGGAAAGGTTTCTGAGGAGAGGGGATGCTTGTTATAACAGCAACTGATCTGGTTTGAAAACCACATTATTTTTCAGGCATACGAGTACCTGAAACAGTTGAAAACCAAACCACAGTTTTATAACTAACAGCTTTGATGTTTGAGGAATTGATACTTTTTTTTAAATTGTGAGATTTTCCTTTGAAACAAAGCTGAGACTATCAGAGCCTATAAATTACAGTTCTTAATCCCAGTTCCATAAGCAAAAAGAGCAGGAAGGAACCAAAAAAGTCACTAGTTTCCAGAATGTGTCTAGTTCTTGGGTTCATGAGTTTTCATTTGTGAGCTCAGTTCACTCCTCTTGGAAATACTGGGTTTTTGTGTTTCTAGAACTATATCTGATGTGTGTTTGAGGAGAGGATGGCCTTTCAGTGGCTGTAATTATGCTCCTTCTTTTGCGTCACAACTTGATGCTTATTAAGCTGCTATCCTGAGCAGAAAAAAAATGTTGGGTGAGCCTTATCCATCAGAATTTGGGAATACTCAAATTTGCTGCAGAGCTCGTTGGAGCAGAGTCACATAATTCCACAGTTATGCATTTGTTTGCAAAATATTTGTGTGTGTGGTTTTGCCAAACAAATAGCGAATGACCAGGCTTTTTTGTGGAGTCATCTGTGAAGAGATCTCTGCATGGCCTACAAAAGGAGTTACCCTGGGTTTCAGTCCTTCTTGGTGGCTCCCATTTCCATATCCAGCTCCATCTCTCAGACTTAACACTTATTTACATTCCCTAGCCCAAAACTGGATATTGGGGTCAGAGAGTTTAAAGTGCCTAGTGCAGGAGAGTGATTCATGGTGATCTTAATGTCTGTGGGGTGAGGCTGGTGCGGGAGCCCTCTGAGCCCTTTCTGTGTGCATTTGTACCAAAGTTGCTTATATGTCAGCAATCCTCAGTGCTCAAGCTATCGCCACCTTCAGCCACAATAATTAGTCCCCGTTCTGGATGTGTTGTTAAACTGAAGTGTTTTATGGAAACTAAAACTGCTCCTAGAATTGTGTGGTTGTGTTACGGATTTTTCTTTCTGGTCCTTCAGAACTTGAAAAATGCTTTTCATGCACTGAGTTTTCAAAATTGAATTCAAAAGCACACACTATGGTTTCAGCCTTAAATTCTAGAAGGCTAGATGGTCATTCATTTAGGTGTATTTTATGTATCCTCTTGGAGCAAGATTACAGTCTTCAGTTTCAATTTTCTCATTTCCATTTAGGTCAGATCACTCTGGCTGAGCGTAAGTCAGTCCTCGAATCCTGATGCATCAGGAAAATACAAAGAGCTCCAAGTTCTCAACCCGGTTTTCTCCTGAGCTCACAAAGGCTGACCTTGCTTTATTCAGCTGACACATGTTTTTTGACACTGATGGATTTTTGGCAACCATCCAGTGTTAGATACCTTACAAATGAATTGGTCTTATCTACACTAGCAAGGGTCAGAGTGAAAGACTAAACTTCAGTGAAGTGCACTTTTTCTTTCTACTGCAGAAAGAAATGTAAAAAAAAAAGTGTTCCCTCAGATTTAGAAATGACTAATTACCAGTGAAAACATTTTCCTGTATTTTAATATTTAATGGTACTACACTTAATTATATTGCAGAACTGAAGTGCACGTTCTGTTCCCTGCTCTTTGGTATTATGAATAATTCTCTCAGAGTTGCTTGAACTTGATAATTTTTTGAGCAGCAATATAAAAAATTGTCATTTAAATCATCAGCTTATGACATATACACAAAAGTTTAGGGTCATCCTTCTGTAAAAGATGTACACAAATGCTTAACTTCATTTAATGTGTCGTGTCCCTTCTGGCTCAGTGCTCTTAGTCTCTGCGGTACCAGAGTCTAGAGTAATGAACCAAAAAGGATTGATGTAGGCACTGGTAAATGAAATTTTTCAGTAAAATGCCAGTCTGGGATTGAAGTCCAGCCAGCGTATTATGGATTAAAGAAAGGCTTCATTAAAGATGAGAGAAAATTACTGGCAGTCTTTCTAGAACTGACTGCATGAGTTGGGAGGGAACCAACATGTACTTGAACATGAAGCCTGAATGTTGTCTTTACAGACTTGAGTCTCTTTACTAAATGTCATTTGGAAATACTAATCAGCTGATGATGCTAGGAATGAAGATTTAGTGTTTTGTCAGAGCACTGGCCATGGCTCAGATTACACCTTTAAATTTAACAGGGATACCCCAGAGGCTCTGCAAGCAATAAAGACACCAAATCCCCAAGGTGGTAGTACCCAAGTCCATCATCAAACAGCTTTTGTTAATCAAGTGCATGTTTGCCAGATGTTGAAGAGCACATTCTTTGGAATAACTCTGTAAAACAAACACATGAACTTGTTTCATTGGTTCCCAGAGCTTTTTTTATTAACAGAGTCCCCTTTAGCATGTCTCTTGCTCCTGAGGTTCAACATTGATTGCTCCCACTGTAGTATAATTTTAACTTTACTTGATTAAAATTACCCAGCAAAGACGACTTAGAGACATTTTACCCTATTGAATTAGCTGAGAATGCAAATATTGTCCTGGCATTATCTTCTGTTTGTTATGCATGTGATGACAGTTTCCTTTAAACATCAAGGGTCTCTTGAATTCGCCATTTACTTGCCTTTGAAGCCCCTTTAGGCCCTGTATTTTATAAAATATGTGTCCTAAGAAAACTAGTCATTACAGAATCTGCAGTAATAATATTTGGTATTTATTAATAGAGGTAATACAGAGAACACATAGAAACAGCCATAGGAATAAAATATGGTATTTCCATATCAAAAGAAAAAAAAATTAAAAATAGGGTTTCACAGATTGAGCAAAACCATCTTTATTTCCTGAGGTTGTAAGGGAATCAGTGGCAGTTGTTCATTAGGCTTCTGTTTTTCATTTTTCATCACTCATAAATATTTGGCAATACTTAATTTAGCATCTGGTATGAAGATTTATCTTCTCTTAAATTCAGTGTAATACTGAGAGACCTTTAAAATTCCAAAAATAAACGTAACAGCAATAGTAACAGCACCAGCATGGAGTAGTTATTTTACTCCTTCCAAGCAATGTGCAAAGGAGAATGCTTTCCCTACTTCAGTTTGAGTACGATGTCTTTTGACTTGACTTCACAGAAGCATTCGCTGACCCAGAGCAGTTCTTGGGTTTTTTGTTGTGGAGGAATTAAGTGTTAATTCATGTAGAAATCTGTGAAATATGAAGCAGAAGCAGTCCAGTTCATGTCCAGTCCAACTGGAAATGTCAGCTTATTAGGTCATGTTTTGTGCTTTGTGGCAGTGTTGAAAATAAAGATGTTTATATTTGGGTGACCTGAAGACATTTCATAATTTTTCATATTGTTTATCCATGAAGTCTAAGGAGGAATGTGTATCAGTGTGTGAACAACACAGGGTTCACATTATAAATTTTCATTCATAGCAAACTGAACAGAGATCACTGGAATATACTGGATCTTTCCCCCCCACCTCTTAAGACTATAATCCTGTTTTTCTCACACATTTCCTTCAGGTTTTTCTGTTCTTTTTTCTTGTATGTTTTTGCTTGCTGCATACATTTTAGAAGGTGTACAGGCAACAAAAGAGAAGGTGATAGGCAATATTTAATCATATTTTGTTATATTTTGAAAGGTTTTTCTTAGTGAGAAGAAAGGAATATTCTGAATGCTACTATTGTTGGTACACACTAAAGTTCACAGGTTATTGACTAGATAGTTGTGATGGGACTGGGATAGACAGTCAAGGGCCCAGCAATTGTCATGCTGCTTTGCTCCTGGCTCTCTTTTGGAGTGCTGGCAGTCAGCAAGGAATTGGTGGGCAGGGAATTATAGCTGTTAAACTGCAGCACAGTGGTCTAGCATCTTCCTCTCCTATTGGGACTGTTTGGAAGCTGATGGGGTCAGCAGTCTGTGGGGTGATACTCATCCTCTGGCAGAAGGCCTGTGCATGACGTGAGTAACTTGCATTGTAGGAGATGGCCTTGAAAGATGGTTTATCTACAAACTCTGCAACAGCCTATGGAGAGTAAATTTTAAAAAAGATACAGAAATCATGAACATAAAAATCCTGTATTTTGAGAGTACATGGCTGTCTGCCTCAGCTGTTATTACCAGTGCCATACATGGTATAGAAACCACATTCCTAGATTTAAAAATCCCCAAGGGCTCAGCTTGACCATGGAGTGTGTGCAGCGCAGGCTAGAAATGCAGAGTCCACATTATTGTTTCTGCATCTGCCTTATGATTTCTTTTTGGGTTAACACTTCTTTTTTAGAAAAATTTACTCTGATCTAAAGCCTGTGTAATAGACTAATTAGAAAGCTGCTCTCTTCTTGTGATGTACTGCCACTAGTGCTATTCATTAGAGATGTTTGATCCAGAGTAGCTTGTACTCCAGTGGGAGAGAGAACCCAGTAGATGTTATTTTTGGAACCTGCTTTCCAAGACAGTTTGCTAAAACCCAGATTTTACAAGTACTCTGACACACTGTAAAATCTTTCTTTGCGTCCTTAATGTTAGTTGAAGAAGCAGACTGAGACTTGGATCAATTTGCCTAATGTGCCTTATGGAGCGAGACTCTTTAGTGTTGCTTCCCGGTGAGTTTTTATTAAGGCAGAAGCTGCGGTCTGTAGTTTAGCTCAGCTCAGAACCCAACGCTCAGAACATTAGATCAGGCCCTTTTGGCGTTTATTAGGTGATAGTAAATAAATAATGTACAGCTCTTTATTTGCTGCTGCACGTGGATCAATTAGCACATCTAATTTGTTGTCGTGGCTCTTTCCTTTAGATTTTTGTTAAGTGCTTAGAGCCTCCAAACATACTTAAAATTTCAGCTTGGAAGAAGTCCTTTGTTTCCTCCTCCCCCAATAACTGGCAGCATACTCTCTTTTTCTCACTGCCAAGGGACATATTGCCAGCAGAGAGAAGTGGAAGCTATAACAGAAGGGGATGAAGACAACGAAGGCTGCTGCTGTTGTAAGCCTGGCCACTTGCCTCACTTGTTATCATGCAATGCAGCCTTTAACCTCCGATGGCTGACATGGGAAATAACACGAACCCAGTACATCCTGGAAGGATACAGCATCATTGATAACAACGCTGCAACAATGCTGCAAGTGTTCGATCTGCGGAGAATACTTATCAGATACTACATCAAGGTAAACTCTTTGGTAAAGTGTACATTATTCCTAGGCAGGTTTGTCAAACAGAAGAAATGCTGGCTGTCTATAGAAGAAAGAGCATTTGAAATTTTTGGCTTTATGTTTATTTGTCTGCACAACTCTCTGGCAGCTGGACAGACTTGATGTTTGCTCATAGAACCGTAGAATCATTTGGGTTAATCTTTAAGTTCTTCTAGTTCCAACCCCTCTGCCATGGGCAGGGACACCTTCCACTGGAATAGGAATAATTAATTCATATCTCCCTTTGCTAAATTTACTTCTGATCACTTACAGTTAGTATGGAAAATCTCAGGTAGGCTTGATTTCAGCAGAAATCAAGGTGAGTAAACATCCTCTAGTGATAAAGTCAGAGGAAGCTTTCTTACTTATGTTGTTGCATTCTAAAAAAAACTTCATTGACTGTTTGTTATTTTTTTCTTGCCTTGGCCTTTCCACTGCTCTTTTGTTCTGGGGAAAAAAAAAAAAAAAGGTATATTAACAAGCATAAAGTTCTTGGGAAACATCTGAAGAGCTGTTTCTCAAATGTACTTTTTTAGTAGCGCAAACTCCCTTCTTACCTTCTGTTTTACATACGTAGCACAACACATTTGAAGTTGGTTTATTCCACTGATTAAACAGCAGTTCATTTACATCACTTCTGTGTTTGCACTGTTATTAAGATCACAATAACCACACAGATACTAATTTGTCAAAATAATTGAACCTTATAATCTAGCAAGACATCTTCATCCTCTGCCAAAACAATTACCAGTCCAGCAAATGAAGAATTTGCTGAGCTTTATAGTCTTCTACTGAAACAGCAAGAGCCAAATGCTGCTTCCTATGCCACTGGTATTGCCATGAAGCTGCTTACTCAAGCTCCCAACCATCTCTTACATCTCCTTTCTACTTATATCTCTGCAACTGTAACAATATGTCACCCTCAGAGAGAGAGACCTGTTGTGAACAAGTTAATCACCATTTTTTGCAAATGAGCCGGTGTAGTAAAAACAAGCTCATTACCTTACAGAACTGCTTTGATCGTGCAGTTGATTACTTTGTAAAATGCAGACTGAGATTTCATAAATAATTTTCCAGGCAGTACAGCCTGGTAACCAACCTATTTTGTTTAATTAACTAATTAGAAACAAAACTGCATGTGAGCATGATTTTTTCATTTTAGAAGTGGGTTTTGTGGCTATAAATTATTTTAAATCAAGGTATATAAAGTAAAAAAACCCAAACAAAACAAAAAAACCAACCCTTCTTTAAACTGTAAATGAGTATGTTGCTACTATTGCTTTCCTTTACTTTAAAAGGTAACCTGAATAACTGGAACATAAACTGATGCAAACTGACATATGACTCAGCTTTTGATGGCGAATGAGATTAAAAAAATCCCAGTCTAAGCTGCAATCAGAAGAGCATCTTATTAGTTTACAGCAGTGAAGAATTGTGCTGTGTAAACTGGAACTTTTTTTGTGCCTTTAAATCAGTTAATATATAGAGGACTTGTGGAAAGTGTGAAGTTCATCACATGGGAAGTAAAACTTAACTGAAAGGTAGTTTAGGGCTTCTGGTTCTAGACACACCTGAGAAGCAGCTGACGTAGGTAAGATGGCTTAGACAAATTTTCATCCCATGTGATACAGATGTGGTCAGTTGATCCTGTTTTGAGTAAAAGGGATGTGGGTTAAATGATCTCCACACCACTGAGGTGTGGCTGTGGCTGCATCTCCACCATATGCGGATTTTATGTTTACCACTGATGGCTCCAAAGGTGTGAAAATCGAATCTCTTTTGCTTGGATTTAGTTGAGCCAGTACTATAACACTGCACTATCAGATCTTCATTCTCAGAAAGGTGTTGATCCTTTAGTCTACTTCTCTTATTAGGGAAGTATGAACAGAAGATAATAGAAGATAATAATAACCTGTTGGCAACTTCAGTATTAGCCTGGGCGGGGGCTCCCTTCAGCAAAGGAAGAGTGAGCTGAGGAGATCTTTTCTTTAGAATGACACTCCCCAGAAGAAAGTTATATGGAGATTGTCTTCTCCTATTCTTAATTAGTTTCTTCCATCAACAGGAGCTTTAAAAAGATTTGGTAAATTCCTTAGTACAGCTTTGGAAGGTGAGAAGATTATTATGTATCAAATCAGCTTTTGTCCTGTTTCTTTAATGCTTGCCTCCAAATACAGAGTATTAGAAGCAGAGGTGAGAATTCAATCCTTTCCCAGCTCTTTCTTATAGGGAAATCTTGAGTAAGACCCTGTGCAGTTTCACTGTGAACATTTTAAAGCCCTGACACTTCCTTTTTATTGGTGTAGGAAACTTATTGTAAGAAGAACTATAGGTAATGCAGTATTCAGGTCACATCCTTATCACAAACTCTGAAAACACTTAGGCTGGAGTTTCTGCAGGAACTGCACTTCCATTGCACAGAGCATTTGGGAATGTTCCTGCTTTATTCTCTGTAGCTTACAATATTGTAAATATCATTTCTGAATCGCAGTGTAGCCGAGGATGTACTTGTGCACAAAACATATCTTGGAAGAGTTACCAAGAGCAAAATTTAATTAGGTGACAGAAGTTTTCACTGTTTCTGTGTCTGATTGTGAGTCTGATTTTTTCCCAAGCTGAGCTGGCTTCTTTGTAAACACAGATGAGAACAATAAAAAAAGCCAACTCTATCTTGAAGATCAACAGAGAGAATGTATGCTTTGTTTCAGCTCTTCTATCCTTCAAGAATAATTACCGTACTGATCTGTTAAACAATGAGTTGCACTGAGCATCTTATTCCTAAGCCATATTTATTTCATTTGCAGTTTCATTGACAGCCGAGAAATATTTCTTCTTATAAAAGGATTTTTATTCTCTAAAAATAAAGTGGGTCAGCTTCTGTAGCCTTTCTGCATATGTTTTGAAATCATTTCCTTCCCAGCTACTGTGATATTTTTCCCTTGTGTCTCCTCCATCTCTTCTCAATATATTCTTATTTAAACATCTTTTAGTATTCAAGAAGTCTGTATTTGCTGAGTGCTGTATTTTCAGCTCCTATTGTTTCTGCATGAATCTTTTCTAAAGAGTGTATTTTCTCAACATGCCAAGAAATTAAAGGTCAGTCCTCAGTCTGTATCTGTCTGACTTGTCATTTTCCTCTGAAGCTTAATTCTCCTCTTAGTTGTATATTTTTTGTACAGTTTGAAAGATAAACTGTGGAGAGCATTTGGGTGTTTTAAAGGGGCTGATAGTGCTTCTGCCCTTTGTAATCCATCCTTTCTTCATTTTATACATTTATTTACTTAGTCGTATATCCAGTGACTGTGTAAAGTAGAACTACATCCTTTTCATTTGTGTACACTTGCTCCTCATTTGCTTTGGAATCCAATTCTAAATTAATGTATTATTATTATACTCATAAAACAGTAAAGTGGGACTTTCCAGTTGATGGAAAGCACTGGAACTTCTTAAGCTTCATATTCTTTTGAAAGTATGCTTCAAGTTTTGTTTGGATAGATTTTTTTTTTTAATTACTATTTTCTTTGTTATTACTTTAATGTCTCCAGACACAGTGCTTATAAGAACTTAAACTTAGGAACTCAGGCTTAGATATGAGATACAAGTATTGCTGCTTTCTAATATTTATGCATTTGATAAAAGAGCTCCTGCTGAGTGCTGCTCCTCCTTCAGTACTTTAAGTAAACTCAATTATATCAGTTATCAGCTTCTTAAACTGACATGTAAGAAAAAATCCATTATTCCTTACCAGCTGCATCGACAAATAACAAAACCAGTGGTACTAAATACCTAAAGAAAACAGCAATTAAAACGGGACATTTCAGACTTGTGTCATACCCATCTGTGACATCTCACCTTTATGGTTAAATCATGGTGGGGCTGTTTTTGTTAAAGAACTGGGAAAGCTTCATCACCATAAAACAGAAAGTCCATTGAGGAGAAAAGAGCCCTATTTTGAGCATACGATCATCTACTACTGTTTTTTCAAAATACACCTAAACTGTTATCAATATCGCCTTCTTGGTGATAGACTCTAGAACCCCACTAGTATTCTGTAATTGGCATGTTTGAATGCTAGAACTCTCTATTCCTATCATTGTATTCATTTTCCTGCAAGGTGGAAGAGTATTAAAAATATTATTTCTTTTTCTGTTGTCTGCTATTTAGATATCAGTTATTCTCATCTTTCTAACTTGAACACTTTTGTGAAGCAATGAAGCCAAGCAGTAAAAAAATAGGAAAGATATGTACCATTGTATTAAGTTAATGTTTAGTCAATTTGATTTATTCTCTTCTGTGTAAAATATACGTGCTTTAATCAGAGATGAGAGCAACTAACGTTTGCACATTTTATCAACAGAGTATAATATACTTTACAGCAAGTTCTCCCAAAATCCTTGACTGGATAAAAGATGAATCCATCCAAAAGATACTGCAGCCTTATGCGAAGTGGCATTATATTGAACGTGACCTTGCAATGTTTAACGTTAACATAGATGAGGATTATGTTCCGTGCCTCCAAGGAATAACGAGAGCTAGTTTCTGCAGCGTTTATCTGGACTGGATTCAGTTCTGTGCTAGAAAAAGAGAAGAGGTAAGAGTCAATTTTTTGTTGTTGTTGTTGTAGTAGTAGTAGTAGTAGTTTTAATTCTTGGAATAGGAGTTAAATGATGCATTGTTACTCTTCTGCTTGCTCAGGATTAATAGAATAAAATTTATTTAATAGAATAAAATTTATTTTAGCTTTCACATTTAAAATAAAAGGAAAATATAAGTTTTGTGGAATTAAAAAAAAGCATATTTTGGAGACTACCCTCATGCAAAAACTAGAGTTTTAAGAAGTGGTAGTCTTTGAATACAGAACCATTTCCTTATTTTGCACTCTTCCTACAAGGTAATTTTGTCAGTTCTAGAGAGCATGGTTATATCCAGTGCTTGCAGAAGTATTGCTAGAGCTGACTCCATTCAGGCAATGTCTTCACAGAATTACTGTTTCTTCAGTGTTGCCAATGACTGGGTACATTTGCCAAACATTTGTTATGTCTGTGTATCCTTTTCAAACATTTGCCTGTATCTGGGTACAGTCACAGAATGGTAGGGAAGTGCATGGCAAACTCACTGCTGGCATCGGTCACCTCGGAGAGCTCGTAACTCAAACGTGAGCCACACCACAAAACTGCGTGGAACTGCCTCACAGCTCTTGAAGGTCAAGGGCAGGTTTGCAGCTGTGCATTTGTATGCTTTGAGCCACGAGATAACTGATGGTCAGCAGTCATTTGTCAGAAATGCACTACTGTATTTTCATGGAATACTCAAAATAGCCCAAGGGGGAGAATACAGTTTCACACAAGCGTATTGCCTCAATCTAATTTTCTGATTAGTGCTGATAGTGGCAAAAATGGAGAAGTGTATCTTTCCTGGCCACCATGCGCTGTATTGGTGCCTTTTTCACTCAGGATCACAGACTGCACATCCCGTTTGCTACCACTGACCTCAGCTGGTGTAATATCTCTGAATGTTTCTTGTAACATCACTGAATGTTTTCTCTCCGCTTTGGTTCCTTCTCATGTCTCTAATGCCAAATACCATTCCACCAGTTCCTCTGCATATCATTATATTGGTATTGTTTTCACTGGATTGTCTTCTGAGCCCTTCCCTGCCATCTCCTCCTACTGGGGAATATTTCACCTCTTTTTTTTTTTTTTTCTCATCTCTGTGTCTCATCTCCCAAGTTCTGACACACAAAGAATTGCACAGTGCGGGGAAAGTGCTGTTAAATGATGCCTTTTCATTTGTTCTGTGGCTGAGACTTTCAAATCCATAACAGACTTAGGGAGGTCAATAGACTTGAAACATATAAGTCAGAACTTAAAAAGGCAAATGAATGCCTGCACTGGTGCACACACACACTTTTTTTTTTTTTTTACATCTTTTACCTTTGTTTTTTAATTCACTGACTATAGAGAGGTAAAGTTCATGTAGGAAATGAGATGAAAAAGACCAACTTCACTGCATACATAACCCTGAAAATCAATGTATTTTATAGAAGGAGCTACATTCTCCATTATAATTGGTTTCAGTTTTAAAGTCAAAGAAAGCTATAAGAAATTACTCATTGCATGGACTGAAATAATAATCTGCATCTTCCTGAAGATTAATATGCATGAGGGGTTGTTTCAGTTTTTTCCTCCTGCTTGATTGCAACGTTTTCTTTATGAAAATTTCAGTAAAACAAACTCTCCTGAGCTAGTAAACGTAGATGAAATGTTTTGACTGCTTGTTAAAATGTGACATCAGTGTCGTCAATGGTATACAATTTAGATAGATATTGTTATTCAATAAAAGTGTGTGCCTCCAAACTTTTCCAAATAGGTTGTTCTTCTGGAATCTGTGACGGGGTTTCATAGGAACTGTGTCCCATGAGAAGGGTTTGGGCTCTCTCCAATTGCAGTGTCTCTCAACAATAAGGAACCTCCTGTGGTTTAGCATGTTATGTTGGGGAGGAATGGAATCAAACAAAAAATACCACAAAAAAATACCCACCCGCTCAAAGCTCTACTCCCTTGGGATCTCACCACCAGAGAACAAAATGTTCTGTTTCTAGCCAGTGGGCAAAATAAGCTTGCATTCTGCAAAAAGCCTCTGATGGTGATGATCTTCCTTCTTGTTCTCTTTAATTGCAAAGAATGTTTTTGTAAGTAGGTCCAGCTACATGCAAATTTTATGTGTGTTACCATTTGTGGTATTGTGGTGCTTTTAAAGATGGTATTTGCATTTAGAGTAAGATGCTAATCTTAAAATTTTGTAGCACCTGGACAGCGATGAAGATTCTCCTCTAGTGACGCTTTCCTTTGCCTTGTGTATATTGGGTCGAAGAGCTTTGGGAACTGCATCTCACAATATGGCCATCAGGTAAGTTTTGGGAACCCTTTTCCATGTTAGAACAAAGACCTGTTTGTCTTTTTTCACGTGATGTGGAATATCAAGAGAATATTAGATCAAAGTAAAGTCTTATTCCTCCAAAAAATAGTTGGTTTCCTGCTATCCCTGGTCATCTTTTACTCTGTAGTTGGCTAAATAACTAATACCCGTCTTTATTTCATAGGGCAAAGCAGAGTTTTTCGTTGAAAGAAAGAGTACCAGTGGTTATTGCTTGTGTTCACTCATGCCTGGCTATTGGAATGCTGGCTTCCTCCAGCATTCCAGTAAAAGGAAGAAACTTCCAGAAGAGGAAGAAACTGTTGTTAGTTAGCTAAATAATAATAAATCTATAAGGGTTCTGTATTCCTTAGAGTGGTATTCCTGTTCATTTGCCACTTCGTTTTGGCAACTAAGGAAGGCAGAACCTCACAGCTCTTGAGCCTACAGCTTTGTCTGTTCACAGTCTATCTTACCCATTTGTTCATTCATTCAAAACACTTCTCCCTAGGAGGTCTGGTTAATTAAAATATGTTTGGTTAAGATTGTTTCTGAAAATCTTCTTCATCTTCTATTTTCCTTAGGGATTCTTCCATTTTCACTAGGATTTGTGAGCTGTTTGGGTTTAATACGGTACAATTTACACTGCTCAATAGATAAGGCATATTAATAATTAAATAGTCTTTATTTTCATGAAATTTAACTTCTCACCTAATTTTAGATTTTTATTAGATTTATTTGAACTCCCTGTGTTCACAGGAGTTTAGTAACCATAGAGAAGTTGAGTAAACACAGTTTCTAAGTGACCTTGCCATGTTGGCACAGAACTGTGAGCAAAGCTACCTAAACCTCTACCAACGTGCTCCTTAGAGAGGATTTGTCTTACTAACAAGCAAACAAAGACAGTGTGTGTGATTTTGAATGCATTTTGTTGTAAAACAGTCCTTTTAAATATTCATTCTAGCTTTGTTATCTGTTGAGACATTTCTAACATTTTGCTTCATGTCTTCCTCTTTTAGTGAGACACAAAATGTTTGTGGTCAGCGTGGCTTATTTCTTGGTGTGCAGCTGATTTCTGCTTTCTAAAGTGCCTATTGTCTTGTCTTTTCTACTAGTCATTGTACATTCCCTTCCTGTAGTAGTTTTCTTCTGGGTTGCATTTCTTCTCCCTTCATTTCAATTCACTCAAATCAGTTTAGTAAGTCACTGATATTTCTAAAATTGTCTTTTTTTTTTTTTATGATCTAGATTTTAGAGTTTGGGAACATAATGGAAAAGTTTATGTGCATTTAAGATTTTTGTTTGAGAAAAGATTAAAGTAATTTTTCATCTGGGTATGCAATAGATAGGTCACAGTGATATTAGAAATGCATCTAAAAATATCACAAAAGCTTCCTCAGATTGTCATCACATTGCATGTACTTTCCACTGGATCTTAAAATCTTCGTTACAATGTTTTGGCACTAGTACAGATACAAATGTCACCTTTTTGTATTGGCTTACATGGTTAGCAGATAATGCAAAGGGATAATATTATCAGAGATTTTCCAAAGCTTAACATGGAAAGTATGAATGTTGAGGATAATTATTTGCAAAGTGTTCTGTAAAGATTTTAACAATAAGGAGGGAGTTATACCATGTCTTTTGAAAATCTGGCAAATTACCAATGAACCAAATTAGTTCTTCTCCTTTGGTGAGCTAACACTCCATACTTAAAAATACTTGAGGAGGAAAGGTCTGTAAAAAGGCAAAAAATGGGATAGTCATAGGAGGTGCACAGCTCTGTCCCTGTTTTTCTGAATCTATTGTATATAATCCTCTATCTTTATTAAGTCCTGGTTTTCTTTTTATTAAACAAGTGCTTCAGGGCAGTATTGAATCACTGTATTTTTAAAATGTATTTTGTGACATAAAAGGGATTAAGTGGAACCTTCTGTCAGTATCTTTTTCAGTGCTACTTCACAAAAGCTTTCCCTAGAAAAGTTTCACTGTGGAAAAACTGTGTCACTTCCCCACCTGGTTAAATTACCTTTAATACATTTCCACTGTAAGAAAGATTTGGAGAAATAGGAAAGGAATCTGAGTAGCACAATTGAAGTTATAAACTGCTGCAGCTACAAACCATGACTTTAGCTTGGTGAAATACATTTATTCTTGACTTAGAGAATGTATATATCTATACAGAATCAATTTAGTAGAAATTATTAACTAAGGAGCAAGGTGGGTACGTTACCCCTGACATCAAGACCTTTATCAACAGAAATCCCCCAAATACAGTCACTTGAGCATGGAGGGAAGTTCTAACCCTACTTACTGTGTTTATTGCTTCATACAGTTCTTCCCAAGTGGTTTAAACACAAGGAAGCAGTAAGTCAGTGAGACTCCAATAGGAATACAATTATAGAGCATGCCAGGGGAAGGACACTGTCCAACATGTGCAAGGCTGATGAGGTCAGAAAGAGATGCTCCCAAGAATTAGCTTCAAGCACTGAAGTAAGGTATCCCTCCCCTCTCCCTCTGTCTGACAGAGAGACAGCAGCTCTCACCAAGGGTAACTGGGAGTATTATTGCTGGTCCTCGCCCCAGCTCTCAGGCTGCTGCAGGTCTGCATTCAGTGAGGTGCTGAAGAAGTCCTTAATGTCCTCAGAAGCTGGAGGAACCATTCCTTATGTGATGCTTCACAGTCTTTTTCCTTAAAAAGGCATCATGGTATTTTGGGGACCTTTTTGGATCCTGCTGGTACTGAAGAGGGTTTTATTTTTATGCAGGAATGGTCAGAGCAGGCAGACCCACAGCCAGCTGTGTGCACAAGGGGGATGTACGGCGTGTATGGGGGTTGGAACTAGATGATCTTTAAGGTCCCTTCCAAAACAGGCCATTCTATGAATCTGTGGCTGTCGGGAGCTGGCCCAGTTTGTCAGAGGTCAGGGCTTCTAACACACGCCTTGTCACATTCGAATGCTGGATTGCAAAAATGCAGATTTAGATTACTCTGGTAAGCACTGAGGAATTACCTTGAACATCATCTCAGGACTTTCTATTAATTCTGTCTGCGATGCATGTCGTGTACAACATGGCTAGAGTTTCAGATTTAATGGCCAGATAGGTAATGCACTCTTCTCCTCATTTTATGAATCTTTTCAGGTGTTCAGTGTGAGCAAACTAGCCAAGAATCTGTGCTCTGCAGTTGAGGTTTCGTTCTCAGGGATGACTATGCAGGTAGTAGGAAACTTTCTCTGGACTGGGTCCAGTCCTTGCTGTGTCTTGGAGGAGCGACAGTCATCCAGCTGCTGTGCAGAAATAGAAAAGGAAGGGTAGTGTTACACTGAGCTGTGCACTGCAGAATTGAGAGTCAAGTTTACATTGTGTATGTAAACTACCAATTTGCACTCATTTACACATGATTTTGTCTAATCTATTAATCAGTAAATGTCACTGTGTAAACCAAGATTTTAAATGCTCTTATATAATGTATGTAAATAATTATTCAGTGTACCTGTTCATGTAAATGTCAGTAGAAACCTAACATTACCACTAGATTACACAATAAATGCATTCATTAAGAAGGCAGAACATTGCTATGCAAATAATTTGCTCCTTTAAACTGTCATTAGGAGGCATCCTGAACAAAATGCAATTTGAAGAATGACATGACATTACCATTCATTTATTCAAATATGAGTGATATGTTTAGGTGTGTATTTGTAAAAAAAATACAGAATAATTCTATTCAGACACCAAATCTACTAGTAAATAAATGTTCAGTACACACTTCAAATTTGGAAAAATATAAAAACCTCTCATCAGATACTTCCAACACTACCAAGGCTGGCTGCACAGGTTCCCTGAGCTCCCTCTGGGTCTTACCACTCAGTGTGGACGGAGGGTCATTCCAAGGAATGCCTCTGCCTGGAGGAACCGCTGCTTATGCTGAAGCCCAGGGAAACAGCTTCCCCCACTTGCTCTTTTCCATTTGGGCATCCCATTGCACGGCCCAGCATCTGAGGGGAGAGAGAGACACAGAGGGCGTGGAACAGGGTGCCATAATGTTGCTGGTGATGCTGCACTGCTAGTAGGAGTTCAAGCAGACAGTGCAGCTTGATGCCTGCCAGAGGTGAGCAGGGCAGGAGGGAGTAAAAGTTTGAGTCTCAGCTCACAACCACTGTCTAAAATATCAAATTAGAAGGGCTGCCACTAAAAATATTTCAGGTGAACTGCAACATTCAGGTCATTACCAGCTCCCAGACATGCATGTTTCTTTATTCCTTAAATAAACCTACAGTTAACATCGGAGAAAGTCTACAAACTGCAGACAGAGGATGGGGTTTGATGTGCAAAATACACACAGAGATATTCAACAGCTCATTAGTCTTCATCCATACTGTTTTCAGGCTTACAATAAACGCTGATAGTTTCAGCTCTTGGAGCAGTGTAAGGCATGCAGTAGGAGGGAGTATTTGCTTTGGCACTGTTGCCCTCCCTCTGGTGTTTGTGGCACTGCTTAATCCCCTCTTTTCTGCACGTTCAAGGGGCCGACGGTTCCCACACACCTATTAGTCTTGTTCTAAAATAGCTCACAGTTGTGACAGCAGCTTTTCAGGTTGTTAGCTCAGGGGGTTAGAAATGTTGCCAGAAATAGTAGTTATGTCTCTTACAGATTAATGTTGTTTCTCTGACGTGTGATTTTACCTTAACTAGTTTTTAAAATATTTTGAACTAGCCTGTAACCGCAGTAGATTACTAATTGAGGCATGTTAAAAGTGGGCCAAGAAAGCAGCAACAACTTTGAGTCAGGCCTGAGATCAAAGCAGTTGACTTTACAGCTTCGTTATAATCTCATTACTGCCTTCAGGAGAGAGCATAACAATGGGAAGAATAACGAGAGCTGCATCTTATATGGATTAAAGGCTGCATGTTACAGAAGTAATGGCTTGAGATAGTGTCACATTATAGGCAGAATGTACCCAAAAGCCTCATTACGACTGGCAGGAGAATAAAAGATGTCCATGGTATTGTGAATACAGCAATCTCCTCCAGACTGCTCTGGTGGAAAATACGACACCTTAAATAATTGACTCTCAGCCTACCACTGATTTGCTCCTTGTAGCAGTCATGTTTGTTCTTAAAAATGCTGGCCTAGAGAACTCATTATGCAGAGTGATGAGAAATGGATGAGCCTCCCCTAACTAAGCCCAGTGAGAGCTGTACGTGCTTCCCTCTGCTCCCTCTGCTGATGCTCAGCGGCAGTTTGCACAGCTGTCCTAGTCCTGGCTGTGCTTTCAGCACATAGTGCTGTTCACACCAGCCTGTTTAGCATGTGCTGATGCCTGTGAGACACTCAGATGTGAATGCAAACTCTTTGTCTGCTCTGGTGTTCAGATTTGGCGCTGAAAGCCTCTAATGATGTAAAAACCAGTTCTCTCTCTTGCCTACTCCTCCCTTCATCCCAGCCAACTTTTCAGACCAAATACAGAGACAGTTACATGGGGAAAATACTATACTATAGATCATCATTAGGTGCAGAATTGAAGGTAGTTTTTACGGTTTCATCCTGGGAAGAATATTTAGGTACAGAAGTGGTTTTTTCCAGGCAAGAATTGCTCTGTGTTATGTTGATGTTGTCTAGTGGGTGGGCAAGTGAAAGGACCCTTCCTGATGTCTAGCCTTTTCAAAGGAGATAATAGTCACATATTTCACCACACGGGCTGCATCCACCATTTTCTCCCTCCCCTGCCACTCCCATGGTTTATTTTAGGCCTTTCCTAGTTATTAAGCAGGGTTTGAGTATATTATAATTTTCTGAAGTGTGGAGATGATCAATTGAAAGTCAGTGGGGATCAGGACCCACTCCTTGAAGACACATAATAATTCCCACTGAAATCAGTGCTTGAATGTTTTGAAGATCTGAGTGTAAGTGCCTGTCTCACATCGGCATGTTTTAATATGTAACTTGGTACTAATAAATGCAAATCAGTTAAGAATTCACAAGAGCTTCCCTGTACTCCTCATGTTCCCAGCAGCAACAGCAGCCCTGCCTTCCTCACTGCCCTTGTTCTGATTAGTTGATTTGTATTACATGGTGCTTTTGCAGAGAAAATCGGTATCCAGCTGTTTTTCTGGTAACAACATATATATTTCCATTTTAACTTCTAAAACGTTCCACCCACCAAGAGCAAAATAAGAATGCCTTTGAGCTGAAGACAGGCCAAGCATTCTCCCAATCTCTCTTCTCCTTCTCAGAGAAGAGAAACATTTAAAAGATTTTTTTTTTCTTTTTCTAAAATAAGAAAGCTCAATTATGTATAAAGATTATGTGTTCTCAAGAGAATGGCTGGGCAGTAATGAAAACCACTAACATCTTAATGCAGCTTCTCCTCAGAGCCTTTACAATCTAAAAAAGCAACTGTTTTAAGACTGACTAAAATCTTGGCAGGTAGATGAAACTATGTCCTGTGGGTTTGCAAGAGATGCCTGTTTTTAACAGATGGGTCTGTTTTCCTCTATTTTGAGATCACTTCTTCAGAGCAGCATTAGGACAGCAGTCCTGCTAAAGGCATTATACGAGTGGCTGTGGTGGTGGCATGGGAAGCTCATAATTTGGGGTACAGATTGGAGCTGAAGGCTGGTCGTTTCCCTTCACAAAGCCCTCATGCAACCATTTTCTAACTACTACTTGATTTTTTACCTTTTACTTCAAGCTTAAGTCTCAGGTCCAGGCAAACCATCATCCAAGGTCAGGCAGAATTGGTTACATCTCATTTCTTAAATTGGAAAAAAGAAACCTAGGGCATATTTGCTTTAGGCCTTGTTGTATCAGTATGAACCAAGCCTGTTGCTTGGTTTGTGCTCTTACCTGGTTTGCTGCACAGTTCCTGAAACTATATTCTCAGTACATCTGCTTTAATATTCATGTTTGAGTTTCATGGCAATGTCTTAGTCTTGCTGAAAATATTTTTCACAGCTTTTTAAATTATGGTTTTTCACCTTACAAGAACTGCTAACAGAACTTATCAATAAACTTTCAAATAAGGAAGCAGCTTGTGCTGCCGGCACAGAGAGTGCAGCTGGCACTCTTTGACCTGGTCTCTTTGGCACAGCTGCAAAGAAGCAACACCCTGAGGCACCCTGTGACTCAGTCACCCATCCTGAGGCCATCTTTTATTCTAGGTGCCACATTCATTTCGTGGCTGTGTTTACAGCACAAGAGAAGGAAAACCACCTACTCCAGGGAATGCTTTTTCATTAGAAATATGTGATGCTTTATGCCCACCACAAGCATTCACCCTGTGCCAGAGGGTCACCGGCCACCGCACAAGTCAGCATGTGGCCAGATCCAGTTTGGTGAGACAGACTGGTGGAGAATGACTTCTGGGAGTGACTGCTGCCTTTCTCTTACAGCTTGGACTCTTTTCTTTATGGGCTTCATGCACTGTTCAAAGGAGACTTTCGGATAGCAGCAAAAGATGAGTGGGTCTTTGCAGACATGGATCTCTTGCATAAGGTGGTTGCCCCGGCAATCCGAATGTCGCTGAAGCTACACCAGGTAGTGTATTTATGTATTTATTTATTTTAACTTTTACTGTTGTATCTGTTTTCTTAGGAAAATGCAGGAAACCTTAGCAACTGTCCAAAGGAGGGGGTGGAAGGAACAAAATGGAGTACTTGTTGCCTTTTTTGAGAAACATCCTTCACCAAGATGGAAAACCTTGGCATTTATTTTGCATTCACTTGATCTTCTTTTCTGTATCCCCTAGTTGCCCATTTGAAACCATTTGTTTAAGAG
Source organism: Pyrocephalus nanus (assembly GCA_038380795.1). Classification (NCBI taxonomy): domain Eukaryota; kingdom Metazoa; phylum Chordata; class Aves; order Passeriformes; family Tyrannidae; genus Pyrocephalus; species Pyrocephalus nanus. Next base: position 74,902,233 of record CM076260.1, on the reverse strand, counting down.
ACCTTGACCCTGCATTTTTTATCAAAACAAAACTGACATTCTTGTTATGTTTTACTTGCACAGATTCTATAAATATGGTTTCTAGATTGAAAGGAAATACATTGATTATACTGATTTTGTAGCTGATTTCATTGCTAATTTCAGGTCAGGCCCTATGTAGCATGGAGTTGATTTTACTCTTGCTCTGGCATGTTATGGTTTAGTATCGTATGCTTTTATAATGACTTATATTTATAATTGTTCTGAATGTTACTGAACTGCTGTGAATTCCGATCTGATACTTTGACACAATAATTTTTCGCTGGCCGTGGTGCTGCGGGACAGCTGAAGTTACAATACTGCGGTATCTGCTGATGGATTCCCAGTCCCAGCTATTGTTGGTGGATTTTTGTGAATAAAAACTATGATTTCCACAAGAACTGTGGAATGCCTCAGTGATTCCAATCTCCCTCCAGGTTACCCAAAAGTTCTGCCTCCCATGGTTTCGCAGTTCATAAAAAAAAGTGGGTAAGATGGCATTCGCCGAGTGTTTTTGTCCAGTGGAGACATGAGACCAGAACAGGTTACAATAAAGAAAAAATCATATCTTTCAATATTACTGTTAAATTAATTGTTCTACCTGCCAAAAGACACACTCTAAAAAATGGCAAGGCACTGGGAGGAGTCAGCTGGCAACTGTTTGAAAAACAGGGCTTTGTTTATTGTTAATAGTTTTTGTGTTTTCACAGATATTCCTGACCTTTTTGATACTTTTTCCTGTACTACCAGGACCAGTTCACCTGCCCAGATGAGTATGAGGACCCAGCAGTTTTGTATGAAGCAATCCAGTCCTTTGAAGAAAAGGTTGTGATCTGTCACGAAGGGGACCCAGCCTGGCGCAGCGCTGTGCTCTCCAACCGAGAGGAGCTGCTGACCCTGAGACATGTGGTAGATGAAGGAGCGGATGAATATAAAGTTATCATGCTCCACAAAAGCTACCTGAGCTTCAAGGTGATCAAGGTAAAACATATAACACCTTTCTAATACTGCAGTAATTTAGGGCTGTGGTAACTAGTATTATTTTTGAGTCATGTGGTCAAAAGGAGAAGTCAATTGTAGTTATCGGAGTAGGGACTGGGAGGCTGAAAGAGCTCTCTTCAGCTGACTTCCATTTTGCACCCACTTTTGTGTATCTGAAATAACATTCCAGGCTTTATCAGGGAGTAGCTGCAAAAGTTCATAAAAGCTGTTGGTGCAAAGATGTGCATACACAGCCACTGCCATTCTAGCTGGATACTGCAGTTCTGCATCTTAAGTAGCAAATGTTTTCCCATGATCCGCATGTTTTTAACCTACCTGTAGGTCAACAAGGAGTGTGTCAGAGGGCTTTGGGCTGGGCAGCAGCAGGAGCTGATTTTCTTACGCAATCGTAACCCGGAGAGAGGAAGCATCCAGAACAATAAACAGGTCTTGCGGAACTTAATTAATTCTTCATGTGATCAGCCACTGGGATATCCAATGTATGTTTCCCCTTTGACCACCTCGTACCTTGGGACACACAGCCAACTGAGGAACATTTGGGGGGGACCTGTCAGTTTGGACAACATTAAAAAGTGGTTCAAATCCAAATGGTTAAGGTAGGTGTTAAATTTTGGCTGTGCCAATAGAGAACCTGTGGTTGTGGTTTCACTGTATTTTCTGTTATAAGAGAGTAATTTTGTATTGTTATCTATGAGTAAAAAAGGAATTGCAAATAACTGAAAATATAACAAAATTGCACTGCAGACAGAGCAGAAAGAAAACTCATTAACTCATTCATGGCAAAGCAAGATTCATTCAAATCACTTAGCACTACAGACATTTCCCTTTTTCCATGGAATTTTACTGTTTGTGCCTTCTAAATAAGGGTATCTTTTCTGTAAAGCTGACATGTCAGAACATGAGTAAATATGCTGGTGGGTTATGCTCCAGAGCTTTGGCAGTACAGACTATCATCCCCAACTCATTGTTCTTAACCAAAACACGTCTGAAAACATAGTTGCTATTCACCAAAACTGCCTGACTTCCCCTAGGCATGGATGAACGATCAGTACCTGCCACATTGTTCCTACATGCACTTTTCATACAGCAGTAACTCCCTTTTCTCATTCCCTCCACCTGCCCCATTGCCACCGGAGCTGAGGAGAGGCAGAGCACCATGGAGAGACTATGGAACCCAGCTCGCACGTTAAGACCTGCGTTAAAACGTCAAGATTAAATCTCATGGCTTACCATGCCAGTTTCCCACCATGCAGGTCATCCATCCGAGCTCCCTCCAGCACATTTCTCTTTGCTACTTGTTTACCTCATGCAGAAGTTGATCTTTAGAGACCTGTGTAACATTAGATAAAGAACTCTAAGGTCTTGCAGCATTCCAAAGCCATAGACAAGGAAAGATCTGGTTTGTGTCATATACAACTTTGTTCCAAGTAAGCTTACCACATCATCATCTTTGTCATCTCATAAAATGTCAGAAGACTGCAGTGGTTTAAGAGAGAACAACTGCACACTTTTGAGGGCACCTAACACTGGTGACACAAATTTTCATGTGTAACAAGTGGCTGACCAAGCGTGTGTTCCTGCAAACAGAATGCGGAAGGACTGCCACGCAGCAGCTCACCACGAGAGAGGTAACGTTGAAGAGGTGGATAGTGGAGGGGTGTCTTCATCTGGCAACCATTCCGTAGGCAATTCAAGCCAGAGCAGTAGCTCACAGCCCACGAGAGATGGAACCCCTCAGTTACAAGCTTCATCTCAAGAGGTGCACCAGCGGGCAGGTATGTGCGCAGTTTACTTGGCTATTTCTGTATCTTTCTTTCTCCCAAGGGGTTGCATCCTGAGGCAGATGTCTCTGGGGCATGCTCAAATCCAGTGGAAAACTGATTTTAGTAAGAGAGCACTTTGTCTCTCCTAATGACCAAGAACATGTAGGAGATGGCTTCCTGATACTATTCCAGGTATTTACTGGGACAGTTTAAGACAAATGTGATTCACCAAAGCTTCCCCTGTCAAAAGTCCATTATGTGTAATTTTTGGACTAGCAGGTGCCACTAGGAATGCCAGAATGAGAAATGCAGATGGGAGAGAGTCTACTTGAGAGATGCAGGGAACCCTCATCACAGTGAACCTCTGCTTACTCTTGGCTGGGAACAGCAGAATGAAAGTATGCAACAATCTTAATCATCTTGGAAGTACCATGACAATTTATTTGAGGAATTGGTTTGGCTGTTTAGCAGCGCATGCAGAGAACAAACAAATGGAAAATGGCTTCTTATGTCTATACAGCAGTTACCAAGATAAAATTAAATGCTGCCAATCATTCTGTCAGTGAACAGCTGAGCCCTACTCAAATTATGGATTCAAAAGTACTCCAGACATATTGACAGGGTAGAACTACTGGCCTTGACATTGTACATGTATGTTGAGTAATAAGGATAAGGAATTGGTTGGACTGTCACATCCAGAGGGTAATGGTCAATGGCTCACAGATGGACATCAGTGACAAGTGGTGTCTCTGAGGGGTCTGTACTGGGACCAGTATTATTTAATACCTTTATTAAAGACACAGACAAAGAGGTCAGCAAATTTGTGGGTGACACCAAGCTGAGTGGTGTGGTTGATGCACCTGAGGGACAGGATGGCATCCAGAGGGACCTGGACAATCTTAAGAAGTGGGCCCATGGGAATCTCATGAGGTTTAACAAGACCAAGTGCAAGGTCCTCCATCTGGGTCAGGGCAACCCCTGGTATCAATATGGACAGATCGAGAGTAACCTGCCAAGAAGGATTTGGGGGTGCTGGTGGATGAGATGCTGGACATGAGCCAGCAATGTGCACTCACAGCCCAGAAAGCCAATTGTGCCCTGAGCTGCATCAAAAGGAACATGGCCAGAAGGTTGAGGGAGGTCCCCAGCACAGGAAGGACATTGACCCTTTGCAGCAGGTCCATAGGAGGACCACCAAGATGATCAGAGGGAGGGAGCACCTCTCCTGTGAGGAGAATTGTGTTTGCTCAGCCTGGAGGAAAAAAGGCTTCAGGGTGACCTAACTGTGGCCTTTCAGTACCTGAAGGAAGCCCACAAGAAAGATGGAGAGAGACTTTTTACAAGGGCATGTAGCGATAGGACAAGGGGGAATGGCTTTAAATAGGAAGTAGGTTTAGATTGGATATTAGGAAAAAAATCTTTACTGTGAGGGTGGTGAGGCACTGGAACAGGTTGCCCAGAGAAACTGTGATGTCCTCTTCCTAGAAGTATTCAAGGCCAGAATGGGGCTTTCAGCAAACTGGTCTAGGGAAAGGTGTTTCTGTGCATGACATGGGGGTTGAAACTTGATGATCTGTAAGGTCCCATCCAACTCAAGCCACTCTGTGATTCTAAGTTTGGCAGTTAGTCACTCTGAGATCTACCACTGTGGGATCAGGACTTGTAATGTAAAGCAAATTACCTCTCAACAAGTTTGTGGTAGTACCATATAAATTAAAGCAGAGGACTAGAGGGGTATGACACTTCTTTGTCTTCCATTAGATCATTTTGACCTATCATTAAAGATAATGGACAGAAGTGGAAAAAATCTTGCCCTGAATATAAATCATATTGCAAGAATAAAATAACTGCTGCTTTTAATTGTCTAGTGCTAGAGGAATCCCCATGTGCATACTCATAACTTGACACCACAATAATCAGAGTAACAAACTTAATTGTGAAATAATGATCCTGAGCACAATAAAGGAAGTTAATTGTGAGTTGTCTAAAATAACATATTGGGTGCCCAGAAAACCACTATCAAGAGAGAAAGTCACACTTCATTAAGAAAAGCAACCTGGCTTTTGGTAAAATGAACGCACAACACATGAAAGGAAGTAGAAAATAGCAAATGCAAATCTGTATTCACTCATGAGATACTGTTGATAGTTGTTTTTGGCTAGGACCATTTGGGACAAAAAGATTAAAGTGGGTTTGTGGCTGTTTATTTTTAAAGAGTTTTAAGAAGCAAAAGAAACCTTAACAGTGGTCTTGACCTGTTACTATATAGAAAAGTAGAGTTGCCAATCTGTAGAAATGAGAAAAGAAATGTCTGGTTTATATTGCGAAAAATGCAGATAATCTATTTCTATGATCTGATCATGAAACAGTTCCATCCATCCTAACAGCTACAAAGAACATGAAATAGTGGCTATCAAAGCTTAATTGAGCAAATCCAAATGACTAATTCAAGAAGGTTTTTAAGAGAGCTGGTTAAAAAGCATCAGGACACTAAAGCAATACCAGAGCACTGGGAAAGAACTTATGCTATGCCTGTTAAAAACCAGAATGACTAGGGTGATCTCCATAGTGCATATCTGTCTGTCTGATTTTGGTCCAGGACAGTGCTGGGCTACCTCACACAGTTCTAGTGCCTTAATTTAGGAATGGCTTTTTAGTTTATAAGCACTTCAAAGAAGAGCCAAAAAAATTATTAAATATCTGGGAATAAGTCCTATAGTGAAAGATTTATTGCTTTCAAACACTTGGTATTGTAAGAGATGCCTTGTTCATAGTCTGTAAGTAAGTACTTACCTGGGCTATGAAAGGTGACCAAAGACCATTGATTTGAGCAGACTTGAATATAACAAAGCTAAACAAATTCAGATTTGAGATCAAGAGCACATTTTTAATAATGAGAGAGTAAATAAACAGTGAAACAAGTGACTAAGGATTAAGGTGAATTCTCCATGACTGGACATACTGGATGCATTTTTAAAAATCAAAGTAGTAATTAATAATACCATACAGGAATTAATTCCAGGAAGTTCTATGGCCCATGCTATATAGAAGAGCAGATTAGATGATCATAGCAATTCCTTGTAGACTCATAATCTATGAATCAAGTGCATTTAATTTTTTTCATGTTTCATATTTTGTTTTGCAGCCCGGTGCCACTGAGTCTGCAAAATGCAATGAAAACCCTTTATAAAAGTGCAACCAAAATCAGGAGCACTGGAAATATGTGGGGTTCTCCCCCAAAGTGTCATTATTTCATGATGCAGTTTATAGAACAGCCTTTGTTTTTCATAAGCGTTTTCAGGGACAGGGTTATTTATGTGTAGATGCGGGTGGTCTCCTGTCCAATGCTGTAACCACTGTGTTTGGGATGAATATAGAACACTTTTGGACAGGGGTCAGCTTGGCAGTTTAAATCACAAACAGATGTTGGGCCACGTTAGCCCCTGCACAAACTAACACACCGCAGCCTCTCTGTTCTTAATTCCAGTCTGTTCTTTTTATTTAAAAAAAAAGGTAACGCATTAAAATAACCTTCAGATGTAGAAACCAAAGCACTTAAACCAAACCCCAGGGTTTGAAGAACCTGAATCCCTGCGGAGACCAGCTGCCAGCACGGCAGCCAGGCCTGACCCCCACCACAGCGCACGGCCCCCCTGTTGATCACAGGTGAAGGGCAGAGGACGCTGGCAGTGTGGTACACAGGAGCCATAGGATCACAGAATATCCTGAGTTGGAAGGGACCCACAAGGCCTATCAAAAAGTCCAGCTCCTGCCTCTGCACAGGACCACCCCAAGAATCACATCGTGTGCCTTGAGAGCATTGTCCAGGCACTTCCAAGAGCCATGTGCATCTGTCCCATCGCTCTCAAGCAGAGATCTTGGGGCTCTTGTTACAGAGAACGCTGCTTTGCATGCCATGTTAGGAAAATTACTTTTTTATTGGTTGTAGTATAAAAGAACTAAAGATACATTGTAAATGAGGTGTGAAACTGTCCAAGACTTGCCAAACCAAGTAGGTTTTAGTCCAGCTAAAGAGCTCCAGTTGCGTTGTAGCCCAGCTCTGCTTATCTGACTCCATGCCAAGTTACCAAAATTCTCTTTGCTTCAGCATCTGAAAAATGGGGATAACGATACCAGCCTCTGGAAAGCAGGTCTGTGGAAGTAAAACAGCGCATTTCAGCTCTATGCTGTAAATAGCTTGGATATGAAATTCTGCATTGCTGGAACCTATATGAATTCAGCAGTCATGTTTCTAGAAGATAGTGTGAGATTTACATTCCTTTATGCCAGCAAAAATTCAGTGTTTGGAGGGGTTCGGGTATTGGGGAAAACCAAAGCAAAAAAAAAAAGAAAAAAACATATTACCAACAGCCTGGAAATGCCTGCCAGAAAAACTTGTATCTGTCTTGATGGCTCTCAACAGATTTTCTGGCATCAACTCCCTACCCCACAGCTACAGCTAGGAAACCAAAATGCCAGCTTGTGTTAATGTTTGGAGTTTCCTGGAAAGCAAAAAAGCCAAGCAGGCACTCGTGTGACGGGGTATTTGCTGTGTAAGCCTGGGTTAGAGCCTGTCTGCAGAAACAGTAAACTCTTCTGGGGCCTGTGGCACCTGCCAGCCCACTCTCTGCCATTTGCAGAATGCCTTGGGTACAGGCAGGTATCTGGTGGGTTCACTGGCCAGTAATTCATTATTTATTTTTCATTTCTATGGCTATTTAAATATACTAGAATAAGAAATGCAGAAATTATTTGCCTGAATGACATAAGGTGTTGATATAAATGTTAACTATGGAGATTTATATGCACAGGAAGAATTTGTCTAGGCATGTCAGAACAGCATAGCTAATCTACTCTCTGTATCCAGTAGTGGTTGCATTGAGATGCTTCACAGAATGGGACAAGAGCCTTACGTGGGTCTCATTCAGACCTCCAACAGTCTACCCTAACTAGAAGCATTCATGTCTTTTCAGTCTGTGATGTACTGTAAATATCTCTCTTGGAACTCAGACAGAGTCTTAGAAACTGTCTTATAGCTTGAATGTTTTATTCTTCCATTTGGTTGAATTCTCAAATTCTCTCTCCCCATATGCAGGAATAATTCTTTTTAATGTGCTATTGTTTTAATTTACAGGCTTTTGGTTTTATTGTTGTATTTAATTACAGCAAGCCATTTAAGGTAGATATTCAACATTAGTGTGGTTGTCAAAGGGGAGCAGTTACAGCAATGCTATGCATAATCATTCACTGGGCTGATTAAAATGTATGTGGCAGAAGAGGTGTCAGCCTGTCATTAGAGTACTTTCCCTCTGGTCTTTTCTCATTTCCCTCTCTTTTGACTCAGTACAGAACCACTAGGGCTATGCTGACCAAAACTCTGAACCCCTGTAGTGGAAAACACAAAGGTTCATAGATTTGGCAGTATGTTACTCGTGTTATTCTAGGGATTTGTATGCTGGTAAAATTAGTGGTTAATATGCCAACAGTAAAATGTACACATGGGATACTGTCAGTAGCATGGAGTTCATCAGAAAGCCACTTACTGAACTGTATTAATCTTTCTTTTACAGGCAGGAGAAAACCCAGGAGTCAGTCTGTCCAGGCACACACTGCTTTAAACCAAAGGCCCCCAGCTTCAAGTCACTCTGGACCAATTGTAGAAAGCCGCCAGCCTTTCATCCAAACATCTACATCTGCTCACGAAATTGCCCAAAGGCTTTCCAGTAGTCAGCTGTCATTCCACAATTCAGCAACATCTGTGTTTTCCCAGTCCCCTGCTGTTCCTGTTGCTGGCCAGCTGACTGTGCAGGACCGAGCTGCAGCAATGCTCAGGTCCAGTCTGGCCTCTTCCACCAGCTCAACTCTCAGCCTGCTGTTCGGCAAGAGAAGTTTTTCAAGTGCTTTGGTGATTTCTGGGCTCTCAGCTGCAGATGGAGGTAACACCAGTGACACCCAGTCATCCAGCAGTATGAATATTGCCATGGGTCCTTCTGCTAGAGCAGCAAGTCAGGCAGCTCGGGTAAGGCTGAAGCCAAAACAGCGGCACTAAGTGTGAGCTCCTGTACTGCTCTGCCATTCCGTTCTTCAGCTGTCCGTCACCACTATTTGGTTTCTTTTCCTTCTCGCTGGTCAGAAAATAGTTTTTTTCCAGAACAATGTCAGGATTTTGGTATTTGTTTTGGATTTTGCTGCATCGCAATGAAAATGAGACTGTTTAATATTAGTGTGTAAATGAAAGTGAGCGTATTTGTAAGTAACTGACAGGTTGGCTGTTAGTCACATACCTGAAATTGCAAACTAGGTCCTTTCTTTCACTCAAAAGTGAGTGGAAAAAAAAGTCCCTTTCTTTCACTCAAATCAGGGACTTAAATCTCCATGTTCTGCAGCTCAGGTGCTGAGTACCATCATAAGCAAACTGAATAGCTCCTTTCTTGCCTGCTTATGCAGGAATTAAATTTATTTGTAGGAAGAGGAATGGTCCCCCCTGAACAGGACACTTGTTCTCGTCCCCCTCTCTGACCAGAAATTCAGTCCAGGACCTGAAATCTTGTTGCTGAAAGGAATTTTGTAGGAATTATTTACCAAAGGAAACCTGCGTGCCCTGTGATTAAACAGTACACACAAAGAACTTTCAGACTTTTTCCCAGTAGGCTCCCAGTTCGATTCCCATCTTCCCTGGAAAATTCAGTGCACGTAGTAGTATTATCCTTTTACTGTCTACATAAGTATATTCATTTAACTTTGGCTGACATCAGTTGCTGTCCTGAACTTTGAAAATTTGATCTCAGCACCAGAGAGCAGAAACATGAGAAGATGAGCTAGACAATGAAGGGTGACTGTGACTAGACAACACAATTAGACACTCACATTTGGCCTATCAAAATGAAAACCAAAATGGTAACAGGGGAAGACTGGATATCGAAGTCCAACTCACTTTTCTGTTACTGTTCTATCATTCTGAACTGTGTATAACTTCCCTAGTTTCCAAATAATTCTCCAAACCTCAAGTGAAAAAACCTCCTTAGCCTGTGTGTACTTTGCTCTCAACCCAAAAATACCAGGTATGGTACAATTCCCTAGAATTTTGCCATGAACTTCTGCAGGAGTTGACTAAACATTACTCATCTGGGTCCAATCCTGCTTTGTTACTGTAATAAGCATTAAAAGTATTTCTACACGTACAGCTGAACGTATCAAATGACAAGGCATAATTGCGTCTCTCAAGAGTTTATGGCCTAATTTGCAAGAACTCAGCCAGTTCTGCAATACTGAGTACTAACTGTAGGATTCACCTTACCTTACTTTAAGCCATCTAAAATTTGGTAATAAAGTCTCAGTAGATTATTGTTGTTGAGGCTTCAATGAAGAGGCCAATCCACTTCATCCTTAGAGCTATTAGGAGCAAATTTTCCCCTGGGAGAATCATATCTCTGCCAACCGCTGGCAGCCTAAATGACACACTAAGATAACATGGCTAAATTTAGATGAGGTGAATCCTGGACAGAGTAACTGCTCAGAGTCCAGGTGCCTGTTTGATTCAAAGCAGTAAAGAGGAAGTGTTTTATTTAAATGTTAGCACAGCACAGTTCTGGAATGCTTTTATACCAATGGACTCCTTACAGTGGGGTGGCACTGTACTTAACGTTTTCAGACTGATAATTGCATTCCAGTTTTGATGAAAAGCTTTCTTTGTAAGTTGGATTTAAAATCTGGTGTATAAAGCAAGCCCCAGAGCAACCCAATTTAACAACTTAGAAGTCAGCCCTGCTTGGAGCAGCAGTTTGGACTGGATGACCTCCAGAAGTCCTTTTCAATCCAAATTATTTTACAGCTCTCTATACACGTACATCTGTGGTACTAAACCTCTAGCTCCTGGTCTGCTTTTCCTTCCAAATTTATGCGTTACACAAAGTGTGACAAGTACCTCTTCAGAAGTCCCTTGTGAATAATGCATGTTAAGAATCCCATGGAGTTTCACAGAATGACATTCCTACATCAATTTTTAACTTTTCTTTTTTCACCTGTCATTTCAAAAAATAGCTGAAGTGTTACTTAAAAATTTCCTAAACTAGTTGACTTTTTCTTTCTTTCTTCCTAGCAACACGCTGAGACCTGTGAAGCAACCGATGCTGCAGAGCCCAGACCACAGCGAGAGGCAGGTCCGGTCCATGCCGTATTCATGAGTCGGAACCTGGAGTGCAGAAGGGCCAGCCAAGAAGATATGGCTCTGGAAGACACTGCTTCTCAGCAAAGCCTGTCTGAGGAGCAGTAGGGAGCATTCCCAGCACAAGGGCCACGCGCTTCTTAGGATTAAATAAGGACAGAGTTAGGTCAGGAAGCTGCACATGGGTTTAGGTTCTTTCAAATGTAATAAGCAACCTTCAAATGTTTATTTTTCTAACTTCTACACAAGAATACTACAGGGCAGATGCTCTTCAGCTAATGGCCTTCGCATGGGTAGGGTTGGAAGATATCCTAAAAAACACACAGTGCCACTTCATCTCAGGTTCTTGTAAATCCTAGAACAATGAATACAACCTGTTTAACGTTCCTTCCCCTGGAACGGTTAGAATCACAAAATAATACAGTAGGAAATATTAATACAACTCAGTGAAAAGCACACAAGACATCTCTTTCCTGCCATAACTAAACAGCTGATTGCATGCAAACTAACTGAAATTTGATATATAACATATAGCAAAAGGCAACTATGAACAGAAGCAATGAATACAGAAAAGGACAGTACAACGTGCTGTAACATTAGAGCTAAATCTGATTTTCTTTATTTTCCCCAACAGCAAGTCTCTTATTTTTTCTTTAACATGTTATGCAGGTGCTAACACTGAAGAGCAACATAGCATCACAGACGTATATACTGCATGCAGCCATACTGAAATACTGTGTGAACGATCCATGCTACACAGATTAACAAAAGTGTAAGAAAAGAAAGTATCCAGTGCATGGAAAGTCTTCAAAGCATACGGTGCACCTTATTTGCAAAGCAGCTTTGCATAAATTAGGTATTATCTCGTGTTCCTGTTTGATTTATAGCAGTGTTTCTCAAATTCCAAGCAACAGTACCCTTAGGAGTTGCAAAAGGGCCCAGAGGAATCCTTGAGGAGGACAGGAAAGTGCAAAGCAGGCTGTAATTATTGTCTGGAAGTGTTTGTGTTAGAAAGGGAACAGTTAAATGCCTTTAATTGCTGGACACAGCTCAGTGTCCATAAACACTCGTAGCCAGTAATTACAGAACCTTCTGATTTCCCTCCCCCACAGAAACTGAGCTGCTGCCAATTTAATAGTGGCACAAAGACAGATGATACAAAAAGGGAGGCCATGCTTTCACAAGGTTTGAGAAACACTGATTTACAGGAATGCATGACTATTTTGGAAGGCAAAAGGCTACAACAAATCCTTCCTCTACTACAGAGTCTAAACACACATGGGTGTGTTCTTTTTTTTCTTTTTTTTTAAATTAAAAAAGAATTGCAGCTATCAGTGTCTTGCTGTTCCTCTTTACTATAACTACCATAGATTGTTTCTAAATCTCAACACGATGATGTGCAGCCAGGCTGTCTTGTTCCAATTAACAAGAAAGACTTAACAAGAGATGCTGTAGCTAAGTCTCATTACTGTTAGGCAATACTCAGTTGCATTCTGATCTTCCTACTGTGCCACACTTCAGATCTGAGTAGTAGAACTAAGTAACACCGAGTGAAAATAAAATGATTCAAGTATGTTTTGTGTGACAGCAGTTTTTGTGTCTTCTTTTCCATTTGGAATTGTTTGCACTTGCTTTCTGCCTTACAAAATTAATGAATCTATTGTTTGTATTTCACTTCAGATCTTGATGAATTGATTATTTATAAAGCTCAACACAACCTAGGAAAAATCCTGCCCATGACCACAGGGGCAAAAGCAGAGTATCCAAGCCCTCTGAGACACATGGTCATCAGTGCAGTTCAGGCCCTATTACTGTCTCCTCCAGCATCCAGATATGATGTGGAAAAGGAAATTGAATACATCTGCTCCCTTCTGACCAGTTCTGGCAGATCATGACTCTTGTCCCACCACCCTGTTCATTAAGTGCTTCATTACCAATGAAGGCTGGAGGTTATACAAGTAGGTGGAGGGTCTTACTAACAGCCACCAGCTCCGTTTCTGCCTTGGGGGCTTTTGCATGGACAAACCATCACTGGACAAACCATCACAGCTTTGTCTTCCTGCATGGAGGCAGGGCAAACAGGGGGCTGTGGAAAGCAGTAAGAACTTTCCCATATTCACTTAACCTAACTTAGGCCTCCAATTTTCACATCCTTAAGTTTGAATTAATTCCCATCAAAAATCATCCCAATCAACCAAAATTATTCTGTGTATCCTACTCAAGCGTACCAAACCAGATCAGGAAATGGGTGCAGAAATACTTTTCAATAACAAGCCACTAAATCTGCTTAGCATGGATTGAGGCCCAGCGACACCACCTTTCCCCCTGCACCACATCTTCTGCAAGACTACCACCTCCATGGTCTCTGGTACTGCATCCTAAAATAATGCTGCTACCTCACAGTTCCTGACTTAGTTCAAGCCACCGGCCCCTGGAGCATAGCTCCTTGGGGACAGCAGTGTGCCATGAAGTCCAGCCTCCAGCTGCACAGAGTGGCTGCCAGAAAAGGAAGGTTCCAACTCGTTTGTTGAGGCACAGCATGCAAGCAAGGCCAAGGAGGAGTCAAGGTAAGATTCAAAAATTAGTTCCCTTTTTGTAGCCATGTCCTACAGAGTTTCTATTTTTTGCATTAAAGTTGTTACTGTAGCTTAGTGGGTTGAAAAAACCCAAGAGTGACTGCTAACAAGCATAGCAAAGACAGAAAAAAAAAATTAAAATGAGCACAAATTTCCCACACTGCATTTCTCCCTATTTTTTGGAGACAGTCTGCTGTTAAATTAATAAGCCTACTGCTATATGCAGTGGTTTAAAATATGAGCCAGTCCTACAGAATAATCAGATACGATGGTTAGAAATAAAACCTGCAACTAGGTATGAGGCTGTATTGATTAAACATATATTAGGCCTCCCCCATTTTGCATGAGGTAGAGATACACCCAGTTACTTTGCACACAAAGCTAACAAATAGGAACATAACCTGTACACAAGACCTAATTTCAACAGTGAGCTGCTCCAAGCAGCTGTGCATAGCACCAAAAGGCACTGAGTCCATAGGAATGCTGTTCTGAGCACCAGCGCCTACATACGCATTAAGGTTTTGAGTCATATCTTTATTCCTGAAAGACCTAAGCAGCTTGCTACTTAATCTCACACTCCAGGTGCCTCAGAGTTGCAAGATGGAGGCACCTGTGACACCTCAGGACCCTACTTGTTGGTTAAGTTTTGGCCTCTGAATGAAAAGCCAACTTTCACTGCTTTTATGCTACCTGCGACACTGCTGATGGGTTTCACAGTGCCAAACACTGTTAAACCTTTGGCCCTGAAGTTGCTCAGGCTTAACAGTTCACCCAAAAATAAAAGCCAGAGGTCCTGGCTGTTCCCTCCATTTTGTCATGAAAACTACTCTGTCAGGAACTGACGTTCTCGTTGCAAAGTCTCACCTCAGTCCCGTAGGCAGAAAATCTTGGCATTCACTGCATTTAAGACAAATCCCAACAAAAAGGACTTACCAGTGCGAGTCTTTTCCCCTTGTCGTGATGACCAGATACTCTCAATATCTATGAATGACATTCTGACACTATTAAGACTCTCTGTGATGCCATTCACAGCTTTTTATAAAAATTATTAGAATAAGGCAAGAAATGTCATCTGCATTTGTCTCCAGCCCACCAGGGTCTTCTCATGCTGGAGAATATAAGTTAAAGATTAGCTGAATTTTGTGCAGCTCATTTTAGAAGATTAAAATTACCAGGGAGATTTTCCAGCATGTAATAATCATCGTCTCATCAATGCATTCTTTTCAACTACCCAATTACTGCCATATTTAGATTACTCCCAGAATTGGGAGCTGCTATTTAATTACCATGTTTCACTGTGCTTGTACCTCCTTAAATCTGCAACACAGACATATCACTTATAATTAACTTTGCAGTGGGTCCAGTGTCAAAGACTCCCCTCTCTCAGCTTCTCAAAGTTTTACAAGTCAAAAAATGCCTAATGCATGATAAATAATGCAGGCCCTGTTTATTCCATGCTGGGTGCAATTTTGTGCTGGAATTACAAGCCTCCTTGCCAAAAACATCCTTGATTCTCAGGCTTGGAGAAAGTAATTGGTACCTCACATTCTCCCCTTTTTTGCACCAATTAAAACTTGCAGGTGCACTAATGTTGTCATCTGGAATCTAGCTGGTACATCAGAGGTTCTTTTCACCAAATGTGTGCTATTAGTAAAATCGGCCCATCAGGGGAATTGTGAATGCTCTGTTTGCTGTTACAGTGCTCTCAAGGCCTTCCAAATATTTTACTAGTGCAAGACCAGAAAATAAATTTTTACCTCTAAAGTAAACATAGGTTGTCATAAAAACTTACCTTCAGTTGGAAGTAGTACTTTCTCACTCACTCGAAGTATATTTGAAACAGGCAAATCATATCTTCAGGAGTGCCTCAGATTTAAAGGCCAGACATGACTATTAAAGTCATCTACAATCTCCTGCTGAACAGAGACTAAAAAATTTCTCTTTAATTTGGTGTTGGTTTGTTTTTTTTTTTTTTGAAGTCTATTTTCTCTCTGAACTAGTGCTTTCCAAGAGAAATAAAGACTCACCAATCTGGAGATAGGTAGCAGAAAACAAGAGACACTGATGTCAGTAGCAAGCATGTGCTTTGGTTTAAAAAGGCTGATACTTCACTCACAGTTCCAGTGAAGCAAAATCCACCTGCATTTTCCAGTGACCAATCTTGCCTTACTACAAAAGGTCTTCCTTGCACCATAAGACAACGGTTTAAAAGTACTGGTCAGGTTTCCCAAACCTGTTGTTACAATTGTTTGGGGGGGGTTTGCCACTCTATTATATGATGAAACTACAGTAGGCACCATAGCACTATATGCAAGGCAATATATCTACTTTTATGGGGAACAAATACCGCTGCAAGTGATCTCCCGACAAGACTGGCTGACCTGGAATTTGAAAACTCAATTCTGCCATCATTCCTAAAGGAACTTCCCTTCCCAGCCTCTAACAGAGAAGTGCGAAATCTCTCCACTTTATTTAGCTTCAAAGGTCAATCCCCATTTAAGACTCAACAGTAGTCCCACTAAAACCTTGCTAGACTTTGGGTATTTATTTAATCACTGAAAGAAATGTTATTTTGCAGCATATTTTACAGCTTAAGAGACTTGACACTGAAACAGGAGAACATCCAATACTTAAGATTTCTGCTCAAAAATCTATGGCATACAGCCCTGAAAAGGTTTACACTGGTCCCAAGTCCTTCACCTATAAAAAGGTGTTTTGTCTGAGTAAGATGCCTGAAGTAATTAAAGGATTAGTGATATCTCCAGGGCACAACCTTATTTTGCAAAAAGGAGCCAGGAACTGTACATTTTCAAAGGAGTGGGATGCTAAGAGGAATTTTCTTTTTCCCAAATATGATGAAAACGATACTAACCATCCAAACGGATTTGGGCAGAAGGGAATGAGGCCATGGCATCCTATATCATGGCATGTACCTCCTACTATGTGGGGAGGGGCAGTCTTTGTACCAGACCCTCTTGTTCTGAATACAGGAAAGAGAAAGAATATTCCTTCCACATGCTCCCAGCTGCCTGCAGGACACCTGCAAAAGTGCCTGTCCCCATCCAGCCCCATACAACTGTGGGTGTCAGTTCTATAGAAATGAATAAATTAAATTGTATCTGAAAATGGCATTAAATAGTTTTCTGATTTTAAAAGTTATCAAACTGAACTGGGAAAAGTTAAGCAACAACTGAATTCTTAACAACTTTCTACAACCAGAGATGACTATAAATTGTACAATGAACAGCGTGCACCTGGGAGGGAATTCTGTTTGCACAACACACAGAACTGAATAAGTGGTTCCTGAACACATCTGCACACCTCATAGGGTAGCACATTGTTTAATACTCTCAAACACTTCTTATTTGGCCATGAAGCATGTACAGAATTGAATACGGAAAAAAACTCAAACAAATAAGAAGTATCAACAAACATAACAGATTGGAAAACAAATACAAACAAATACAAACAAAGTCAATCCTGACTTTCCTGCATGAAAAACACATCAATATTTTACTGAACTTCGCAGACTTCAAGATTCATATATATAATTTTTAAAGTGGTGGGGGACAGGATTACCATCAGAAAATTGAAAATAAACTCAAAATGTAGCCCTCTTATCAACTATTGTCTGGGCCATGTAGGAGAGGGTAGAGTTGATTATTTTTACACCCAAAGCAGAATTCTGTAAATGTCACTTGGAACTACAGGAAATTTTCTTGAAACTTCAGTTAACCCTTCTTATACTGCAGCTGCAGGGAAGGGTGTCTGGAAATAGAGGGAGAGAGACCATCTGCTTATTCCTTCTAGCTCATGATGTGTCAGCACCCATGCTGAAATGCTCTTGAATGCACCTAAACTGGGTTGCCAACAGCAAAGATATTTCTATGTAAGCCAGGCAGAACACATATTCGTTTGGGACAAGGTTCTGTTCTGTTCCACCAGGGCTGAGTTACAGATACTGAACTGCTCTCTAGGCAGAGCAGTCCAAACACACTCAGGAAGACTAAGATCTCAAACAGATTTTACAGTTAATTGTTTTTACGTGGGGTGACTTGGATCAGAGTTAGACCACCTAACTTCCAAACACCCAGATTAGAACTGGATGTTAGATACATCTCTGTTCAATTTTTTTAATTCGGTGAACTGAACAAATACGAATCCTGCTATCTCATTTTCACATTTTAGATTATTACCAGCTTTACCTTGCTTATTCTGAAGGCTCCAGTAAAGCCTCCAGGGGCTAAAGCAGGAAAGACAGACTCTAAAACAGCCGCAAAATGTTGTAATGTTTTGTTGAAATAAAAGCTTTAGTGTTTACAGGAAAGAAAAGGTCTTCATTTTCTGCAGGATTCCACAGCTGCCAAGATGTCTTGCAAAATGCTGTTTCTGTTTTCCTTACTAACCTAGAGAAAGAGAAATTAAAACTGATGTAATTTGATGAATAGCCTCTATACCAGTGTTTACTTCAAAAACAATCAAAGCAGAAATTTAAATGTGTTTCTTTTTCAGTGCTGGAATGTTGAGTGTCAAACACCTGCCTCCTTCTGCTTACTGAGAACACAATATGCTAAACCCACAAACATACATAATTGAATATTCAATGATCTTTTTGATTTAATTACCCGTGGCATTTTGCAGTATTATTCAGGGCCTGAATAACTAATGAGAATCACTCAAAGAGCCAGCATGTACTTCTGTCGTTACTAGAAATCCTTTTCAACCACCAAATTTAACTTTCCCACTATAAAGTATTCTTATGCCTTCATTACTTGCAAGGGTTGTATTTATTAAGATGACAGACCTAGTCAAAAACATCTGCAAATAAAAAAAAAAACAAACCAGGCTTAGAAGCATACCTCTGCACTCTGAGAAACCTTAGTACTGCAGGATAGAAACACCTTCAAAAAGAAATAAGAGTACTTGAGAAAGCTGAGGTCTTCTGTAGCACGCTGAGAGACAGCTTTGGTTGACCAGTCCATGAAATGCTGGGCTTTAAGACCAGCATATGTGAAAATCCATGTAGTCCAGTGTCCTGTCTTTTGCTGGGCCCATGTGCATTCCAGCACACACAGATCACTGTAAACCGCCAACCAAACGCTTGTGCTTGCCAGTGAGCTCAGCTCCCAGGGGTACAGAGCTGGGGGGGCTCTGTGTGTGTAAATTAGCCCTTCTTGACAGACCAGATCCTGTTCAGAGCTCAGTGACCCACAGTGCCATGCATTACTAACTCAAACAAAACCTGGGGAGATGACTGGGGTGGCAAAGGGTTAAGAAGCAATTACAAAAGGTCAGCAGAAGCCTTATTTTACGAAGTCTCAGAAATTTTCCCCAATGTTCAGACCCCTGCAGAGAGTGCAGGAAGAAATCAGACAAAGACAGATGAGCCAAAATAAAAAAAAAGTAAGGGCATTCCTATAAAGTTGGAGAAAAGCTGTTCAACAAGGAAGGAGAGAAACAACACTGTGCACAGCATAAAACTCTCTACCAGCAAGGTTTTCACTGCACTCCCTGTTACCTGCATTTAAGATCTGAGCATAAGAGTTTGTATCCCTCCTAGTACTACGGTCAATAATGAACAGGAGGAAATATTGTTATTATTCAATAGGTGACAATCCTACCTCAAGAATTTAACCCCAGGAACCTACCACTATTTACAGTCAAGGACATCCTATCAAAATGCTGGAAACCAACACAGCAAAAGCTGTGTTGTCTATAAAAGCTACAGATAATGGTCTCACCTACCCCACTTGAATTCAAGACAACAGATCAACATGGGACTAATGAATAAGTGACATTAATAAAAAAAAAAAAAAGAGGGGGGAGTAATGAAAGGGAAGATCTGCCTGAAAATGTCACTAGTTTTACTGAGAATCATTCCAAGCCTGTTCTAAGATAAACAGAAAACCTCACAGTAACAAAGAGAGCAAGACAACAAAGAGTGCTCTTCAGTAAGGCTATTGAGAGACCCCAAGGTAAACAATAAACAGCACATATGAGCCAAACTCTAAATCTCACAGCAAGTGTACTGATATCCTGACTTTCAAAGGACCTTCTGCACATTTAATAGCTCTTCCCACTCTCTCACAGCCAACAAAAACAATACTACATTTTATCTATCCCTTTTCCATACCTGCATGCCAGAAGTCCAGTGAGAGCAGCAGAGAGAAAGTGCCAAGCACTGGGAAATTTTCACAACTGTTTTACAAAAGCTTTATAGATATAAGTCTCCTCTAAAGATCTGCAGACATTCTGTGCAGGCAGCTTTCCCAGAAAGAACAAATCTCCCAGTATCGGTACTGAATGTACAAACAGATGGGTACAATTTTAGACAGGGAGTTGAAAATAACTGTAGATGCTGCTTATACTAAGCATTTAGGTAATGTGGAGGAAATTACCACCTAGACTCCAAGCAGGCAACCGCAGAGGACAAAAGCTTTCTTCCCCTGTTAAAAGTACTGTGAAGGAAACTGCTCATCTACAATCTGTTCAAGTGGAACCTTTTCGTCTCAGCCATTCAGCTACTTTCTTTCTTAATAGGCATATGCAACCAAACTTCACTAATGGGTTTCACGGAAGCAAAATTATTAGATGGGGAAAATGGGAGAAAATTAGTATCTGCCAGCTGCTAAGGATAACCTGATCCTGTTTGTGACAGCATGTCTGCAAAACTACACAGACAAAGGCAGTGCAAAAAGAGCCTCTCTAGTTTCATTGTAAAGTTTAGTACTCAACAAAATGGAATTGGGCAACGATAGAAAGAAATGTGTTAAATATCAGAGCTCCTATCATTAAGTGCCCTAAACATAATAAATTAAACATTTGGGAACAAATGCTCAACTGCTTTTAGGGCATCTGGGCCCATTTACACCAACAAAATAAGCTTTCAAGACAGAAGGGACTGTAAAACCCCAAACAGCTGTCTCTGTGCTCTTGGCACCAAACATCAGAACTGTCCTTATGACACTAAGAGAAGGATGAAAAAACTTTGCTGAGCTACTTGAATGCAGCCTATCTCCATTTTAAGTGATAAAGCAGCCAGCAGGTTTTGGAAGGTAACCTCCTATTTCTTTACACTTCCAGGCACCATAAAAGTTAGTAAGAAGTTTGGACACTCCAGGTTCTCCCCATGCCACAGTCCTGGAAGAATATGTGAGCCGGTGATTCAACATTCGCTTCAGCTACTAACACCTCTGACTGCCCACAGGCCAGTTCTGTTCCTGGTCATGCACATGTTCAAACTGGTTGGGAAAGAGCATATAGTGTGTCACTGGAGCAAGAGAGACAGATGCTCCCCTGCACAAGACTTCAGCACAGCAGGTCTGTGCCACTGGGGAATGACCGCAGTCTGTCACGCATTTCCCATCCATCCTTTTGCCTAGTGGATTCACCAGAGAACTCAATCGAAGAAACCTGCATGTCCCAATCTCAGCAGCATGAACAGGATGGGTCATTTTTGTAGTAAAGATTTTTTAGCTAGAGAAAACACTGCTCTGTTGAAACTTACAGAAATACTTTTTCTGGCTGCAGTCAGCACTTGGGAGAAGGATGTGTCAGAACACTGACAGCTAAAAACCTGGTGTCGAGTAGCACATGCCCTGAGAACACCACCAGATAAAAAGAGACAACAGGAGCCTTAAAAGCTTCCTTGAAAAGCCAAATGCTATTTTCTAGCACCCCTTTTCCTCCCAAGAGGAGGTATGCCCACACTGCTCTCCTGCTGTGACTGCAGCCTAAGCTTTGAGTGACTGTTGCTCTCAGTAAGGCTTCCCCATTCCCTCTTCCCCAGTCCTACCACTGTACAGCAAGTCATACAGAATTCATATTCATGTTACAGAATACCCCAAGTTGCAAGGGATCATCAAGTCCAGCTGGTAAATGAATGGATCCTATGGGGATCAAACCCACAATGCTGGCATTACTAGCGCTGTGCTTTAAACCAGCTGAGCTCATCTTCACTCTTCACATGCATCTCTGCTCAACAGCCTGACAAGGAACATTCACCAGGTTGGTAGTGGAAAACCTGGGGCTTCGTCTCTGAAAGGAACAGCAGGAGTTGAATGCTTACGTAAGAAAAGGAATCTCCTACGATTGCTTTAGCACTTAATTAAACCAGCATTTAATGTAAAAACAGAAACTACAGATGATGATGGGATCCCCAACTAAAAGAAAGCTGAGGAACCTTTCTGAGCACTGCAGTTTCTTTTAACCTTACTTTGAAGAGGAAACGTAGATCAAAGGAGTGGGGGATGCATTTAGCTTGGTTTTGTGAAGTATCCAGGACACTTACAGATGTTAAGGAAACCTCATGCATGTATTCTTACGAACAGACTACGTTTTATTGTGGTAAGTTTTTGAGATCTTCCCTGTAACTGATCAGAAATGCACTTTGAGGCCTTAATATTCTGAAAATTATGTCTGTAAAAATAATATAATGAATTCCAAAATTGGTTCACTGACTCCAGAGAAAGTATACTCCATTTACAAGCATCTTTCTTCTATAAATCATTTCTGCAAACTCTACTGCTGCCTTTTTTTATTTTTTTTCCTTGAATATGATTACTGGTAATACTTCTGCAAGCCAGTCTGGTAAAAAAAAAAAAAAAAAAGGCTTAAAAATCTGACTGTACTTTAAAAGATTTAACTCTGAGGAATAATGAATACTTA
This sequence comes from Pyrocephalus nanus, assembly GCA_038380795.1. NCBI lineage: Eukaryota > Metazoa > Chordata > Aves > Passeriformes > Tyrannidae > Pyrocephalus > Pyrocephalus nanus. The sequence goes on along the minus strand of CM076260.1, from coordinate 74,880,043 downwards.
TGCAGCAATAATACTACAGCAAGAAAACCTTTTAAAACAACTATATCATTACTTCTGCAGCCCCTCACAAGCAAAGCCAGCTGTGTGAGCCTGCTACATCAAGTGCCAAATGGGATTTTTTTTTTAATAATGTGAGCACCTGCCCATTAAGAACAAAATGGAAACTAAAAAGCTTATTTCATACAAGCTACCCACAGCTATCAACTGGGAGCAACAGTTTTTAAACAGAGCCAAATACAAAGCAGTAACCTAGAACAGAAGGCTCTTTAAGGATATTAAATATTACTCACATTGAACACTTTAACATCTTTCCTACTTCTTATTTCTTCAACAAGATCCAGTGGCTTTCCCTTAGGTATTGGAATAGTTCCAAGCACCACAGTCCCTGAGCCAGCCAGCGTTTGACGAACAGCTTGAATAAAAGCCTGGCTGAAGAGTTCCATTTTACCAATCTCATCAATGACACAAATTCTTTTCTCTGTATCACCACCGTGGTTTACCTGTGGAAAAATGCATCAAGAGACTGTAAACAACACAGAACTCAGAATAAGCAATAGAAATAATTGCTGTGCTGATAAAAGAAATACCTCCTAAATAAATAAATTCAGTTGTAATACTGGGGAAAGTGGAAGAGTCAAAGCTACTGCTGGCAAATGACAGACTTGGAAATCTACCATTTTTATTTCAGGACAGATTTTTTGGAAGGATAAAAATATATGTACATTATAAATACCAACTACAATAGGAAATATCCATAATATCAGATTTCCTTCAAAGCAGAATTCTCACAATGTTCCCATATGAGCTACTTGACAGTTAAGAACTGTACTTTGCCTACTAGCAGCTCTCAATCGTTCTGAGAGTCACCAATTTTTAAGAACTGTATTCTTCCCATCAAATTATGCATTTAGAACAGATCAACAGTCACACAAAACAAGTATTTAAAAAAACATATTTCCATTGAGTCTAGATTTGGCAGTTCCTTCTCTTTTAGTTGGGTTGAAAGAGGAGCACTTCTCTCAGAACTGGCTTTCTTCAAAGCTACCTGGATAACAACCAAGCCATTGCAAGCCCTTCTCAAATCAGAACAGTAATCTTCCAATTCTTAGTTGAGATATACCTTATTCTATAATCCTAGCCACCTTCCTGGATTGTAGGAGAGGTATCCTACTAACAAGTAGCCACATTTGTGGTTTGTTTGCTTTCTTCATGAAGCGAATACTGTTCCAAAAGGTACTGTGCTGCAGGCTGGTGTAAGCAGCAGAGAAGTCTGCAAAATAAAGATGGGTAACTGCTACTGAGGAAAAAGCAGCTCCTAAAGTCAAGGAACTCTTCAACAGAAAAAGAAGTGCAATGCCTACCCTGTTTTGGTAAAAGTAACGGAGAAGTGTTCTCCATTATTTACAGAAGTGAGGAGGAAATCAACTACATTCAAAACATCACTACAGATCTGTAAATATGTACCAAAACAAGCCATATTACACAGAATCTAAAAAAAAAATAGAAGCATTCTCCCTTGTGAAAGCAAAGTATTTGCTTCTGGGAAAAGTAAAAGAACTGTATAAAATGTATAAATCTTTTCAAGCTGAGTCCCTACTGAGTAGCTGTTTTATCTAAAATCCTTTCATAGATCAGTGAGCCAAAAAGCCAATACCAAACACTAGGTCACACACTGAGAAACATTGCATTTTGCTCTGAAAAAACCTGAAAAAACTTTATCAGTCCTGCCTGGTAAAGTCTGCAGAACCAGAGAGATCTTCCATTGCAGGATCTACCCCATTCTCACTGGAGCAAATAAAGCCTTAAGAGCTGCCCTCAGAACTAAATGGCCACGTGCCCATTTCATGCTGCTCTCTGATCAAACCAGACCATGATTCTCCTGACCTCATTCTTCATTTGTCTCTTCTTGTTTCAGTTCTGTGATCTTCCTCACTCTCCTCTTCCACTTTGGGCCACCTACATGCATGACCACATTCCCACAAAACTGACAAACAGCGCTTTCGGTGATCATGCACTGTGTAACTGCTGGCCCCAGTTCTTCCCTTCACCTTCTGCCACTTGCAGTAAGCTATATAGAAGAAACTGAAAAATTCAACACTGCTAACAATTTTCTAGGAAGATCTCTCCTGGATTTCATATTAATTCAGTAGTGAAAGGATTCCAAATGCAGCACTGGCTAAATGAAGTATTTCTGTTAAACCATCTTTGTACTTACTAACATCGTAAATACAGTTGCAGTGAAATTAAACACATAAAAATCGTTCCATTTTGTTAAGATTTTCTTTGTCCCTTGTTCCAACATCTTTGTTTACCTACTGTCAGACTTTAATATTCCTTGACAAAACCAAGAATCAGATCCTCAATCTTATTTTTGCTCCTTGCACCTCTGTGGTTTTTTGTTCTAAGTTCATCAAAAAAGTCCCTTCTTCCTTGTCCCCTTGAGCTTTGGCAGTGTAGAAAAATCACAATAGGATTTTTTTTAGTAGTACAGTTCAGCAGCTGCTGCACACTGTTTGTGATGTTATTGCCAAAACCAGATCTGTTCTTGTTTCATTTTGGAGAGGCAAAAGGTTGGAGTGAGAGAGGAAAGAGAAGGAAAAAGGCAGAAACAGAGTATTAACAGAAGCATAGGAAAAAGACTGTGTGGAAAGTCTTGTCACAGTCAGAGCACTCCTCATGCAGCAACCTAAATCCCAATTAATGAGGCTGCTTATTATAAGTCTGCAGGTACTTATACAGTGGTAATCAAAAATACCCAATCAATTAAAGACAGAAATGCTTCTATTGGAAGAAGATGGGAATCAGAGGAAGTGGAAAAAAAGGCTCTAAAGAAGAGCAGCAGCAAAAGCCTTTTTCTTGGACCCACTGACTCAATTCTCCATGTTAAGTCACTCGCACATTTTGTTTGCTTTCTGATATGTGAGATGGTGGCATAGGAAGAAACTTTCTACCAGCTGCCTCTTCGGGCCAAGGAGGGCCCTGCTCACAAGATGGCATCAGATCAAGAAAAAGAAGAGACTGCAATCTCTGCAAAACCACAGTAATGACAAAAGAACAAGCCAGATTTGCCCCTCCAGCTTCCTCATCCCAAAGTCAATCAGAATCAGCAAAACCCAAGAAACAGGCCACTTATTAACAAAAACTAGTGCTGTAGAAAGGCCTTCCAGTAACCCTGATCATCATAAAACACGCATTTTTCAGCAGCTTTCATAGAATACTCACATTTCTTAGCATAGGTAGAACCAACTGCTCAAAGGAAACAAGGTCTACGGCATATTGTCCAACCCGGTATTCACATCTTGAAGTAGAATTAGAACTGAAGTTGAAAAGGAGACACAAAATTCCTTCTCATTACTGAGTTGAGTGAGAATTCACTGCAGTCATTTCAAGTGAATTTATGGGAATTTATCCAAATAAATCAAATGCCCTCTATTCTTCTAAGAAAGGAAGAGAAATAAACTCTGCAAACCATGCATTAAGTCATATTGCAGAGAGCTTGCTTTCACATAATATTTATACCATAAGTTACCTTCATAACTATGCAAGCTCAAGTTTGAACAATGTATGGAAAGACAATGGCATATAAAAGTCAGCAGGTATATTTACACTGAAATCAAAACTCACATCTGCAGTTCAGATCTTTGAATTTGGTAATGTGACTTTACAGCCAGCATCACAGCAGTAGCCCAAATCTCAGTATAGGCTGCAAAACCCTTAAACAATCTCAAAAAAATTCTGTTTGCATGTGCTGCACCACACTATCCTAAGTGAAACTCTGTTATTAGCAGAATGTAAATTACTTAGTCAGATCAACTCTGTCTGAATGAGGTGCTAAGGTCACACCCGGACCTAGACTAAGTTTTGCACGAAGTGGGAAAATCTAAGGTTAGAGAATCAGGAAAGACTGTGAGCTCCTCTGCACTTCAGAGGCCCCTTTCTTAAATGTGGCTCTGAAACTCTCTTTTTCTTAAAATTCAAGTGTGAGTTTTGAGGGCCAGTCAATGGCTTTTTAAAACAATGTTATAGGCAATTTCCCTTTTTATTTTCTACTTCTGTCTCCAAAAATTAGCCAGTGGAAACACAAAAACCTTCCTCCTTGCCCACAATAAGCTACTAACTGTATTCCAAAGAGACTTGGCCTCATAATAAAAGGCTTGTCGGTACTTACTCTTTATCTGGCGTACAATCGGCAATAAGAGAGAACATCCCCCAGTGCGTTTTCAATATTTCAGTATGCAACAGAAACACTGCCTACATATATAATATACGTATCAGCCAGGACACAAGAACTAAACAATGAACCAGACCATGAAAGCCATATGTGTGCTGGAAATCACCTTCTGGCAGAGCATTTAACATGCCGATGGATGGAGCAGACACATAAAACAATAAGCCGCTTACAGTTATTAAAACCTCAGTACCTGACTCTTGATAAAGGTCCTCGGTTTCCAGACAAAGTGACAACATCAAATCCTGTTCTCCTGCCACCTTCTCTAACTTCCTCTGTGTAAAATCCATCAATAGGAATGCCTGAGGATTTTAGAGCTTGGGTGACTTTCTGGATCAAAGTAGTCTTTCCAACCCCTAAAAAGTAAAGAAGGAAAAAAAGCACAGACCATTAATCTTCTTCTGCACTAAAAGCCCATTTTTAAACACCACAGTAATGATTCAGTTCAGCAGGAACACTGATTATTTTTGAAGTTTGCAAATTATTTTTTTAAATGGTAGGAAAGAACAGAAGCACCTTTTAAAGTTCATCCTGTACTGAAACTGTAAAGTTTTATTAGCATTTAAGAAGTTCACAACAGAATGCTAAAAATATCCCAGGCTACCACTGAGCTTAGACAGCGCACAGGCAGGCCGCAAAACTTACCCCAAGACAGGTAAATACATGAGAGCCACACAGTTACACAACTGATATCCAAGCTTGCTGGAAGATTGACTGATGAATCTCCTTTTCTACCACTCATATTCACTACTTTTTAAGAACAGAGCTAAGTTTACACCCTTTTTAGATCAAAAGGTCAAAGCTGACTGCTATTAACAGAAGCCTAACTGGCACAAAGAACACACTACTTTTACTGATGTCCTAGAAATCAGAAGCACTCCATGGCTCTGAGATACCAGGTCCTATATGGCAAAAGGTATTCCCAACAACAGAAAAATGCTGCTTCTGGTAACTGAATCAAGAGACATTTTGACTAGACACAGGGAAAACCTTTTTTATTGTGAGGCCAAATGAAGCCTGAAGCAGGTTGCCCCAAGAGGCCATGGAGTCTTCCCATTCTTTGAGGTTTGTTTTCAAGATGTGACTGGATACAGCCTTGAGCAACCTGGTCTGGCCTAACAGCTGACCCTCTTTTATGCCTCTTGAAGTTCCTTCTTATATGAATTATCCTGTGACCCTTTAATCCATCTTCTTACCCTAAGACAGGTCCTTAAAATCCTTACCCCCGATGTCTCCTTGCACAGTAAACACTGGTCATGTTCCAAGCATCCTTTCATGTCCCACAAGTGAGCTATTTCTTCTCCTTTCCATCCCTTGACAATCTCCTTTTAAACTCATCTTTATCACCTCTCACAAAATTTAGTATTATCACTTTAATTTTAATCATTGCTCTAAAAAAATCAGTATAAGACAATCCTGCAGAATTAATTCCCGGAGACGAGGAACATAGACCAAATGTGAGATGCCTAAAGATGCCAGCAGAAATCATTTCAACATGCACACACCAAATTTCTTCTTTAGATTTTAAGCAGATTTAGGAACTACTTTCCTAACAGTCAGTATCAGTGACAAAATACACTGTGACTTCAAGGGCATCCAGTCAAAGTCTTAAGCAAACTTTTCAAAATTAAAGAAAAGGGCTTTCTGGCAGGTGAACAACAATAAAATAACAAATGTGGCACCCTCAGTATCTAACATCTTTCCAAGGCCTTGTCTCTATAAGGGAATTTATACTAATTTGGCTAAGTGGATTTGCTATCTCTAATTTGGTTACCGTCATTCAGTAAATTGCCAAAGAAAGCTAGAGCGATTCAAACTAAGTTTAAGAAAGCTTGAAGTTATACATTTAGCTAATCAAAACAGTACATTCAATTTCAGATAAACGACGAGAGACAAGGCCTAAGCAGGCCTAACCTTTGAGTCTCCCAGAGGGCTGCCTTTATTCAAGTGGATGGAAAGACAGAATGAAGGGGGGTAGAATGTACTCCTATCTCAGCCTAGCAGCAGCATTTTGAATTAATTGCAGGCAAGACAGGCATCTGCAAGAGGTTCACAAAAAGGAAAATCAGGCACACTGCTTTACTCCCACACCACAAAATAAATGTTTGCAATCATAGTAACTGGTTAATTTCTTTATCAATCATATAGTTTAACCCTCATACTATACCCCTCTGCCTTCACAATAATCTGATTCCCTTACCATGATGAACTACCCCAGTGCTTCAGTCAAAGCCTGCCCATCTGGGATATCAATTATTACCTATATCTGCATATCACTTAGGTCGGAAGTGCTAAATCACATCAACTAAGTTACAGAAAACGTGAGCTCTCAGAAATTATTAATGGATGCAGTTTACACTGAAACGGGATTAGCTGTCCGGGAGGTGGTGGGGGGGGGGGGGGTTCCCCCAACCCTGAACTGCAGGGCTGGAGCCAGGGAAAAACCAGCGGCGTCTCTGGAGAAGTACACGACATAAAGGACTGGATACAGAGATAACGGCCTTTAATGAGGAACAAAGTAACTAGTGCATTAGGAAGAGCTCTGACCCCCAGCACGGGCAGGGCAGGGCAGCTCCGGGCCCACACGCCGGGGGGTGCCTGGGGGCAGCTGCCGAGCCCCGCTGTAGCAGGAGGCGCTCCCGGGGCACCCCTTGGGAGCGGGGGCTGGTGGTGGAGCCCGGCAGCAGGTGCCTTGAGCCGGCTCCAAGTGCCCCGCAGCCCCGCCGGCACCGTGCAGGGCGCCGGGCCCGGCCAAGCTAAACCAAGCTAAGCTAAGCCAAGCCAAGCCAAACCAGGCCAGGCCAGGCCGTGCCCCAGAACAGCAGCGGCGGGCGCGCCACCTCCCCCTGCACCCCGCTGCCTAGGCTCCTCCCGCCCCATTACCTGGGGGTCCCGTCAGAAACACGTGCTTGGACATGGCGGGGCCGCGCTCCGCCCTCTGCACCGCCCCCGGCCCGGCCCGGCCCCGCCGCACACCGGGCGGGGGAAAGGGCGGAGCGATCCTGCTCGGGGATGTGGGACTGGGGCAATCCCGGGGGCAGGGATGCCCCCGGGATTGCCCCAGCCCCACCCCCCCGAGCAGGGATTATGCCAAACCCGTGGGCAGGCGGTGCCTTCCCCCGCCAGGGTCGGGGGTGGGCGGTGAGGGACGACGGGCCGTTCCCGGCCTGAGGCGGCCTCCGAGGCGGGGCCCAAGGGCGGGTGGGTGCCGCGGTGTTTCCGAGAATGTGGGCGGTATTTAAGGTTAGGGGAGAGGGAAAAAAAAAAACAACCTTATTAGTTTCCTAAACGATGGCCAGCGTTTTCTTTGTCTAGTGAGTTTGATCTGTAACACTGCTGGGTATGTTAATAGAATCACAGAATGTTAAGGTTTGGAATGGACCTTAAAGGTCAGCCCAGCCCAGCCCTCCCTGCCATGTGCAGGGACACCTCCCGCAGATTAGGTTCCTCAAGGCTTTATTTTATCCCCCCTGGCTTTGAACACTGTTAGTGTTGGGGCATCCACAACCTCCCTGGGCAACCTGTTCCAGTATCTCACCACCCTCACAGTAAAACATTTTATCATTTCATAATATCTAACCTAACTTTCCCTTCTTTTAATTTGTAACTGATAACGCCTTGTCCTATCACTGCAGTTCCAGATGAAGAGTCCCTCTTCAGCTTCCCCTGTAGGCCCTCTTCAGGTACTGGAAGGTTTCTATGGAGTCTCTGCTCTCCACACAACCTTCTCCAGGCTGAATAACCCCAACGTTTTCAGCCTGTCTTTGTAGCAGAAGTGCTTCACTCCTCTTATCAACTTCATGGCCCTCCTCTGGACTTGCTCCAACAGTTCCATGTCCTCCTTCGGTTCGGAACACCAGAACTGTATGCAGTACTCCAGGTGAGGTCTTATGAGAGCAGAGTTATAATATTGAACTCTTCCTAGAGCTTTTTACCTGTTACAAGTAAGAAATGTGCTCTGAGGTGCAGAAAACCCGTCAACTAAAAGAGGAATGGTTTGTCTGATATCTTAGTGCAGACACCAAATGTAGCAAGGAGGGTTAATATACAACCTGGGGGTTGTTACAAAGCTGAATTGGGCCACAAATGAGAAGGTCTGGCAGGTTTAACTAAGACACTGATAGACATCTGCATCCCAAAATCCTACACGCACATGGCCTCCGTGTTTGTTTAGACTGGGGTGTGGGGAGTGGTAGGAGCGAAGGGAAAAGGATTTTTATGTGGACGACTGGTGCACAGGCTTCTGTCTGGGTGAAGTGATGCCACAAAGATGTACTGATGTCTGCCTGGCCATAAACACTGAAATGGTTACCCAGAAATCCTGGGCTATGAAAAGAATATATCCCATTTTGTGCTTGCTTCAGCTAGAATGGATCTCTTCAGGTTCAGCACATCTTTGTTTGGCTTTCATTTTCAGTAATTTCCTGAGGAGGTAAAGGTTATTCACAAAGATAATGAGTATCCTTGGAAGCCAAATGACATACGGCAACAGCAGGTATACTGCACATCACAATAGATAGGTATTTCCATAAATCGAACAAAATATTTTTGATATGCACATCCCGTATGGCCACTATTCCTTGTATTAGTCAGGTAGTAGGAAACATGCATCCTCTTCAACTGTGGCCTTAAGGGAGTTGAAATCCATATTGTCCATATGCCAGGAGAGTGTCCTTGTAACCAGATTCACAGGCTTTTCCTATCAAGGCTGAGACACAGTAGAGCCACATATTCCAGCTGATTGGGCCAGACAGAGAACAGTTAAAGCATTAATGCAGATGAAGGAAGACCTAGTTCCTGCCCTCATTGGCATTGTAAAATCAGTGGATATATTACACATAATCAATTCACTGGGTGTGTTAGATATCATCAGTACACTTATGTTACATAAAATTTGGGGAGTCATCAGAAGCAAAACTCAAGTGTTACTTCTGAGCAGACCAGGGATTGTTCTTACCATAGTTTAGCACATCTGTACATTTCTTTGGCCTAATGGATGTGGCCAGAGGTAATTTCAGAGGGGAGATAGTAACTCCAAATTCTTGTTTGCCTGTTCTCTGCTTTCAGCAATGATTCGATTCAGTGAATTTATCTTCGTCTTAAACATAATGACTTTTATTTCTCATTTAACGTGAGTAGTGTGGAACATGTTTCATGCTTAAATTTAATTAAAAAAACTGGACAACTCTGGCATGCCTCTTGTGGGGTTGTAGGGTCAAGAGATAACAAGACAGCTTCCCTTGTCAACTAAAATGAAAACTGTATTTTCATAGTTTACATTCCAGTATTTTGTTTTGTGTGTTTTTTTCGAATCAATGAAATCGTAATGTTAACTTACAGCTTCCTGCGGTGTTTGTCAGGCATCTTTAATCTAAAGAAAGGACCACGGAGCAGAACTGCATATTTAATAGACTATTAACACAAGAACAAACGCTTTATAACTGGCTACTTCACCCTTGCCCTGAACTTCCTGTGCAGAGCTTACTGTGATTGATTTTACAGGTAGGTTTTCTGTATGATATTAAACTATTTCAGTCTACTGGCTGGTCGCCCAGGCAGGCCACATAAAGAGACCCAGACAATGTTGTTTTGTTCCACATAGAGTTTTACTAGGTTTTACAAGTCAACCTTTCATTTTCAGAAATGCGAGTGGAGAACTTTAAGGCCATCGCTACTGTTTGACGGAACCCTTGTTCTCTGGTACCATATTCTAGGAACTATTTCCTCCTATTTTCAGATAACAGGACTCTCAGAGTTATTTCACTGTGTGGCTGAGACCTTCATCTTACAAATAAATATGTGAATAAAGTAGTTGCAGCACCAGGGCTTAAATTAGTTAGCATTTCCGTTTGATTTCCATAGTAATTTCTACCATAAAATGTTCTCTCCTTCTGTATGCTCTGTCTAGGTCGAAGTCATTTAAAAGCACCAAAACCGGGAAGTAGTTATGCCAGTTGTGCTTTTGTAGAGTTTTGCTGTAAAGAGGACCTTATGTTTGCTAAATGAATTGGAAATTTTGTGTATATTTTGTCGAAGATTTACTATTTAGGTTTGTTCCCTTTGATATCTTTATTCTATAATCCAGTGACTGCACAGAAGATGCAGGTTGTTCAAGAAGCACGAGCTAGAGGGTGTGTGTTGTCTTCTCTGTACCTGCATGCTGTGACCAGTAGTCTTTGGAATCAGCCCGTGTGCTCTCTTGATCCTGGGATTTTTGCATTCTTGGCTGGAGATGGTTAGCTGAAATAAGTAGAAATAGCACATACCCTAACAGTGTAGATAACTCTAAAAGAAAATAAGTAAGTAGGTTTTACTCCTTGCAGGATGAGGAGAGAAAAACCCAGCTTTTCCTGTTCCAGTATGGGTAGGTTAATTAGTAGTTAGTTATTCCTAAGAGGTTCCCAGCTCAAAATATTTTCCTGACCAACTATGTAGACTCTGTTTTTGCTGGGTGAGTGTCAGTAAAATTCAACTCATGATGAAATGAACTGTATGATTGGGCAAGGCCATGAAAGAAGTCTTTACAAAAAGACTCCCCGCAGGGGCAGGCTCCGATTCTGGGTGACTGTGGAGACTTTTGGAGGAGCTGCCAATCATTGTTACAAACTGTTAGCTAAGCCTGGGGAAGTTTGCATTTATTGCTGGATGTTCACTAAAAAAAACTTGGATAGAGTCCTAGACCTTTATGTTGAATGGGGTAAAATTAATTAACTGCAAGTTTCCAGACCAGTGACTAAGAAAAGAGGTCATTTATGATATTTATGGTATTCCCTAGAGTAGAAGCTGGAAGGAATGAGAATGTAATCTACCATCTCTGACCTGCCTCAGTAGGCAGGAGTTTACGTTTCAGCACTCTGCCTCAAGGAAGGCACGGTACCTTGTTACAGTTTTAGTCCTTGGTTTATTTGGTGTTAGGTTTTGGAGGTTTTCCCCTGATGGAAGAGAGAATGGTTAGGTTGACACCCTTTTCTTTCTCTCCAACAGAACTTGTCTTTTTGCTTCACAGTACCTCAAGTTTGTACAGCATTTTGCTTACATCAGGATAGGGAAGTATACTTTTTTAAAAATAAGATTTCATGTTAGAGAGTTCCTTATTTTGTCCTTGTTTTCACCTGCAGAGAATGGTCAGACTTACAGGTAGTGGGTCTAGCTGTATGCCACTGGCCATCTGATGATATTAGTGATGATGTCTCTAAGTTGACTTTTGTTTTACCTGTGGAGTAATCATGGCATCAGCAGGTGTCTGAGAGTAAACACTGAGCATCTACAGCCTACCAGTCTTTAATCTTAAACTTCCCAGAGAGATAAGCCATTAGCTACATGCAGGGATTCCTCTAGATAAAAACTTTGGTACTCCCTCTATCACAGATTTACCTTCAGAACTTTTTGTGTGGGTCATGCAGTAGAAATCCTTTTTATTCCACCAATAGTTGTGTTCTCCAAAACAGAATAAATTCCTGAAAGTATTTGCTGAAAATATCCATAAGAAAGAAATTATATCAAATGTTACGAACACCCTCTATATATGGGGTATACTTGTGAAATTGAATTTGCTACTCTAAACAGAGAGCCGCAGTCCTCTGTCTCTTAGCAGCACAGCATTTTGAACTTTCTGGGTAATTGCAGCCAGAGAGGAAAAAGTAAAAAAAATCTAATATGTTGCTATACATTCTTTCACATATATATAGCTGGATATAAGAGGAAGACCCTTTTAATGATCTGAGGGGAATAATGCAGCATAAACAAAGTACTAATTAGGCAGGAGAGAAGTCACAGAGAGCTTAACCCACTGCATAAATCCATAGGAAACCAGGTTTAATTTTCCTTTTTCTATGAAATAGTTTGCTTGTTTGCTCTTTTAGTCTTCCACCTCATAGTTCTGAAAAAGAAAATAGTGTCCTTGAAACTGCATGACATTTTGTATAGTATGATTATATTTTTAGTAGAAATAGCAAGATGCATTCACTTTGAAAAAAAAAAATCCAGCATGGTTTGTTATGGGATGATAAAACAAGATTTACTGTGTTAATCTGTTATTTTGACAGAGATACCTGAAAATTTCAAATTTCCACTGAATTCTGCTGTATGTCGGATATCAATGGAATAATCTATAATTGAGACAGAACATAAATGCAACAGAGAATAATAAATTTGATCGTATTGCTAAATTTTTCAGTTGCTGTTTTTTAAGGTGTAATGATTTTGTCAAGCAAATGTCATTCTTGTGATTGTTGGTTTAAATAAGCAGGAACATAAGTGAATTTCTGTATGACTTTGAGTGATAGTTGGCAGAGTGCTTGGCACAAGCTGCTATACTAAAACAAGTGCATTAGGCAGTAATTCAGGTTGAACATCAGGAAGAATTTCTTCATGAAAAGGGTTTTCAAGTATTGGGACAGACTGCCAGGGAGGTGGTGGAGTCATCATCCCTGGAAATGTTCAAAAAACATGTGGATAACTTGAGGACATGGCTTAATGGTGAACATGGTGGTGATGCCAGGCTGACAGTTGGACTTGATGATCTTAAAGGTCTTTTCAACCTTCATAATTCTATAATTCTGTAATTTTTGCTGTTCAGCTTTTCTTCTATCCTGAATAATTTAGCATCAGTAGGAAGCCTTGTCACTTTACTGTTCACTCTTCTCTGTATAATTTGTGATGAAGTTGAATAAAATAGCACCTAGTGTAGATGCAGATGGTCATCTGGCAATGAACTTATTCCATGGCAGTTTGGCTCTTCAAAGACCTTAGGTGAGTGACCTTTCAAAGGCCTGTTGGAAATCCAAATGAACTTTTTCATTCAGATAATCTATTTCTACTTGCTCTAACAAAATCTAGGAGGTCTGTGAAACATGACTGGTTTCTTGCCAGGACCAGACACCACGTGCTAGTAGTAAGTCTCCAGACATGAGTGTGTGTAGTGTTTTGACTCTGGCTGTACACCAGGTACTCACTACTGCTGCTCTCTCACTTCCCTCTGCAACTGAACAGCGAAAAACAGAGAAGAAAAACGGCAAAGGACTCGTGAGTTGAGGTAAGAGCTGGGAGAGGTCACTTACTGATCACCATCATGGGCAAAACGGACTTAAAGTGGGGATATTAATTGAATTTATTACTAACAGGGTCAGAGCAAAACAGTGAGAAGTAAAATAATCTTAAATACCACCTAAATACCACCTTTCCCCCACCCCTCCTTTCTTCCGTGTTCTTCCTCCTCCTCCCCAGTAGTGCAGGGGGATGGGGAATGGGGGTTACAATCAACTGTTGTTTCTGCTGCTGCTCAGGGAAAGGAGTCCTTCCCCTGCTCCTGTGGGGTCTCTCGCATGGGAGACAGTCCTTGATGGACCTCTTTGGTGTGAGTCCACCCCTTGGACAACAGTTCTTCCCAATCTGCTGTCCTGTGGGTCACTCCTCCATGGGGTGCAGTCCTTCATGGATGAGCTGTACTGATGTGGGTCCCCCACAGGGCCACAAGTCCTACCTGGGAAAAACCTGCTCCAGCATGGGTTTCCCTCTCCATGGGCTGCAGATCCCTGGCAGGACCCTGCTCCATCCTGGGCCTGCCATGAGATCGCAGCCTCCTTCAGATATCCACCTGCTCCAGCATGAGCTCCTCCATGGGCTGCAGGGAGGTCTCTGCACCCTGATGGTCCTCCATGGGCTGCAGGGGCACAGCTGCCCCACCGTGGTCTGCACCATGGGCTGCAGGGCCTCAGCTCCAGCACCTGGAGCACCTCCTGCCCCTCCTTCTGCACTGACCTTGGTGTCTATACTGTGTTCTCTCACTCTGCTCTTCCCTGACTGGAATTCTTCTCGCGCAATACCTTTCTGTTCTTAAATATGTTATCGTGGAGGCATTACTATCACTCCTGATGGGTTTGGCCTTGGCTGGTGGCAGGAAACTGTCCTGGCTTCATGGGACAGGGGAAGCTTCTGGCAGGTTTTAACAGAAGCCACCCCTGTAGCCCCCCCCACTACCAAAACCCAGCCACAGAAACCTGCTACAGCATGTCAGTAAGTTGAGTCTTGGAGGCAATGAGGAGAAGCAAATTATATGCCTCGTCCGTCAGCCTCAAGAATTTAATTTCTCAGACACTTAGTGTCCCGTTTATTTTTTAAATTAGTCATTACTTTCAAAAGTTATTAAGTCTGAAGAAATGGAGAGACAGCATTAACTACAAAATCTAATTTCCATAAAACAGGAAGTTTCCTATTTTTCCAGTCTTACTTACACTAGTGATACCTTGAAATTATTTCAGTTAGATTTTATTATCCAATAAGATACTAATCAACATAAATGAAGCTGTTGGAAAGCTACAAAAACAAACCCCATAGCTTTCTTGTTCTTTTGTATATTGATTTTAGGTTAAAGCTTTTCATCATTCAGGGTCAGCAGACACCATTATGGACATCTACTCGTATCTGTGTTGTAACAGATGCCAGGAAACAATACCCACTTATTCTGTGTGAAGCCTAATGCACTGTTGTCACTTGAGGCTTTATCTTATAGAAAGCTATCCAAGTGGGATGCTGAGGAATCTACCAACATATTTCAGTAATATACTCCAGTAGTTTGTTATCTTTATTTAAAATTTACATTTCTCTTTCTGGTCAGATTTTTCTGGTTTACAGCAGTGAATCTTGCTACGTCTTTGTTTTAGAACCTGGATGCTGTTCTACTAATCTGATACTATGTGTGCTCACATTTGTGTCAGTATGAAAGAAATGCCTGTACATTTCTCTTGTTACATGTTTCTCATCACCCAAGTTGTTAGTTTAAGGGAAGTTGTGTACACCTGCTCTTTTTATAAGAACAGACACATTTTCTCAAGAAATTCAGTCTGTGGTAGTTACTTTTCTGTTCCTTCTTTTTGCACCAAGAAAAGCAACAAAGGAAAGAAATTCTGCCTGCTAAATAAATTTCTCTTATTGCCACCTCTTGTTTTGCCTTGCCACAATGAGGAAAGTCACGGAGAATAAGCAAACAGTCTCTCCTATGCCTAAATCTATACAAACTCTGGCATGGTTGTCATTCATTTATTGCCTCATATGGAAAACAAATCCCTATTTCAGCATTATCAGTTAATGGTATTGACATTGCTAAATAGCCAATTCAGCTCAATATTACTGGGAAAAAATATAATTTTAGCAATCAGGTGGTTGAAATTCATTTTTTAAATGATAAAACCATCTTCATGGTTACCATTTGCTTTAGTTACTATTTTTTATCATGTGTTTTCTAGCCTAGCTGCATTTGTCATGCTACTGGTAATGTAGTTATGTTTAATTTCTCCTATAAACCCTTGTAGAGAGCTGTGTATAATTCTGTTTCTGTCATTATGAATTCTGATTCATCAGCTTAGATTGTTGTTCTGAAGTCTTGGTTGCTGGAAACAGTGGTTTGCCTCCTTGCCAGGAATTGAGGATTTGTTTTCTTCCCAGAAGAAAAGATTGTTATTTACTTGTTCCTAATATGTGCTTTGTCTGCATGACTGATATTTGATATTTGGAGTCCATTTGTAGTTTAGATGCTTTTCAAGTAAAAATCCTTTGTGAGTGAAGCAAGTGGATCAACACCAAGTGAGTAGATTTAGCAAAGCAACACATTTAACATTTTAAAATATAATAAAGAATAGATCTCTGCCTTATGACCTTGTGCCAGAGGTTGGCCATCATTCTGAAACCACATTGGTTTGTATTCAGCCTTTCCAGTGTTAGTTGTTCATGGACCAGCAATGACATGGTCTGTTCCTAGGGGTGATGGAAGGCTCCTTCCTTCCGATTTAATTTGAAAATACCTACCCTTTGTACTAGGAAACATTTCCCCGTTTAGTATTATTTCAGTTCCATAGAGGGGAAAATCTGCGTTAACTTGGATTTAAGTGTTGGAAAGTATATTTGGGAAAGTAACATCTAAAGATCACCTGAGCAACCTGGTGTTGAAAGGAGAGCTGACTGCTCTGACTTGTTAAGTTAATGGCAGATTATGTGACAAAAGTACTTTCATAATTGGAGAGACCAGGAGAGGAAGAAAAGATGGAGGTGGGGGAAACAGTTGAGGCTCATTAAGATGCTCTCTTTTCCCTCAGTCATAAGCCTCTTGACCAAGACTCTTCATTGAAAACATCAATGGTTACATTATTTATTTGGATTGTGTTATAGACTAGTATTGTGCTGAAAGAATAGCAAGAACCATTCTGTCTGCGCTCTTGTCCCGAGTTCCTAACTTGAGGGCAGGGCCTTTATAAGTAGGTTGGTTGGTTGGTTGATTGTTGGTTGGAAGAATATAGCCCTAGATTGCTTGGACCCAAGGCCAGAAGAGCTTTGTTGTGGCTTTGCTTCCTTCTTGTTGTATGAAAATAGAACACTTCCCTCTGTTGGAAATTGAGCAAAAGGACCTCAGACTGGATTTGGGCTTTTTGCCTCCTACTTATTCTACCATGAAGTTGGTTGCCATGTGACAAAGTGCAGTCTCTGCTTTATGCACTAAGAGGGTCTTGGCCTCAGCCCACATCCATTCCCACAAAGCCTCACTGCAATCTGACAAGTGCAAATTTACCCCAGCCTTAATTACAATGTTGCAGTCCATATAATTTTCCTATTATCTTCCTTCTGTTGCACAAGTCCTGAGTTTGCTCCTATTATCACTATGGGCAACTATTTCCCGCCTTTAGGGAAAAAACCAACTCCTGTAAGTAAAGATAATGGGACTAAGTCAGAAACAGATTAAATTAAAGAGAGTAATTGAACCTAGTGAGAACTATCCTAATGCATTTAAAATATAAATGCTATTCTATAAATGCTTTTTGTTCATGTTATTTGATTTGAAATCCTTCTTGTTTTACACTGAGTACAGCTAAAAAGCTAGCAATTACCATCTATTTTACCTAATGTAGCTTTTTAAGTTTTTGAAACAACCCTGTCAGGCCCAGCTGATTGGTTGATAATATTTTAGAGAGCAGCCTGTATAAATTTACATTGAGAGAAACTGAGAGCTAAAACGTCCAGTGGGGATTTAAAAGCAAAATTTTGATGACTGATACCATGACACATTTTAGAAGTTTCTCTGTTAATCTCAGCATCCTGAGCAGAACATGACTTTGATTATTTATGTTCTGTTTCTTCAAATTCCCCACTTCGTTTTGTATTTGACTGTTGTAGCACTTGGCATTGCCTGTCCAAATCCATTTTGGTTTTGATGCAGCAATTCACATAGCACAACATTTTCCTCCAGAGGTGTAAACAGCATTTCACTGTGTAAGCTGGCAGAAAAGAGGGCAGTTATTCCCATGTTATGCACACAGCCCATAAATGAATCCTTCTGGATGAAAGACGCCCCGTAAGTGTAAGATCATTATCACGACTGTTATAAAACCGGAATGCTGCTTGGAGAGTCTTAAATATACTTCTGACACCCTTTCCTTGCTGGTAGTGCTAGTTCTTCCGTGCCTTTCCTGCTTTTCATTAATCCTAATGTTTTGGGGTTTTATTTAATGAGAATAAACAGAATCCTGCCTCTCATGACTAACCATTTCTTCAGCACAAACTGGTCCCAATGCCTTTTCCAGTAGGTGCTATTAGCTGTTATAAACCCCGTATCAATCAAAGCTGCATACAAAGAATATATCTCTATTTAAAGTAATATACATCTTAAGTTAGGAATATAATTCCTCTGGGGATGGAATTACATTTATGCATCATGCCTAGTGAACAGTGATACTAAATGTCCCCTGAGAATACCAGTCAATGATGTCTCAAATCATCATGATCAACAGTAAGTCAAGTTCTGGCATACAGCTAAACCTTATGAGAAGGGTTAGTACTGCACAGGCACTGACACACACATACTTACATAACCTGCATATTGTCCTCCTACTAACTATGTTGTCTCTTGGCACCTATTGCCCTCTTCTGCATTTTTTTAACTTTTATTCTTGGGTTTTCTGGTCATTGCTTTTGTTCCTTCCTGCCTTGTAAATAAAGCTGCTGGAAACTCATTCCTTCCCAGCAACTGGAATCAAACCAAAGGATGGGCTTTACCTTAAACTCAAGCTGCTTGCCTCTAGGACTGGAAATTCTGGGTGATTGCAGTTAACATCCCATTAGCATGAGAGACAGCAGGCTTGCTGCTCCTGTGCTTGCAAGTCTGAGCCCCCCTATGCTCCAAATTGGCTGATATGATTGCTGGCCTTGGAAGGGAAAGGGCTCTTTAGACCAGAAGTGTGCTCTCTCCCCTTCTCATCTATACTGACTCAGATCTTGTAGTTTCAGCAGGACCCACTGATCTCAATAATGAAACTGTTTTAAGGTCCATTCCTGTTATGTCATCCATGATTTCTGTGTTCTTCCAAAGTTTTGTGCAGAACTCTAGCTGGAGGCAAAACCTGGTGGTCGGATAATTGTGGATATTTAGGGCTTTACACTCTATGTTCTTAGTGCTTTTCTTTCAAGTGCTATCCATTATACAGTCCTTTGTACTTCACAGTGCTTTCCTTTGAAGTTCTAGATGTGCTTTGCACATATTAATGTAACTGGGGTGAGCCTGCTCTGGTGGAATAGGTAGAAAGTTGCTACTGCAGTTTTGCAGATAGGAACAGAATAGCATAGTTGCACAGCCTGGGACGTGAACTAGCTTTTAGTCACATGGTTTCTACTGTAGGGATAATAGCAGTGTCCCCGTGGTCTCTTAGGAAAGAGATGTCACGATTAACTTGGCTACTGCCTTTATCTTGTGTAGCCTCAATTTCAAATGGCACAATTTAGTGTCTCCAGTGGTCTTATGATGTTTTATGGTAATTATCAGAGTTCTCAGGTTTCTCCATTGTTATATAGTTTTTAAGTAGTCTTCTTCTGTTATGTATTTCATACCCCAAGAAGGGATTGAGTGTCCAAAAGCTTTTTCAAGGTTTTCGAAAAGCTGTACCTGTTGGTCTAATAAAATAAGTTACATTGACCTAGAAGCTTTGTCTTGTCCTTAGCTGTAGAATTCTTTATGTATTTGAGTTCCGTGAATGCTGAACAGGGAGTTTCAAACTGGGCCATAAAGTTTCTATTAAATGCACAATGATGAAAGACATGTTAGTAGTCAGAATCTGTTAGCTGGTTTTAAGTTTCAGACTTAAGTCTTTGTGAAAGGACAAGGGCAGTTTTTCTGGTGATAAAAGAGAACATCTTTTTATCCAGTCTATTCTCCAGTTACAGTAATTTTTTGACCTTTCACAAGTAGCAAATTGCGGGGTGGAGGGGAAAGAAAGATAAGAAAAACAACATATAAAGTGGTTTTCTTGTTTCTGCTGTCTATAAGGTGGTGATAGATGAACCTTCAAGGATTTAAAATTCTGTCCAAATGAGCACTCAAATTGTTATCAGATGAAGCAGTCAAATCTAGGGAGATACTACATAGGTTTATTATTCTGTGCTGTTAAAATTAAATAGCATGAGAATAAATTTCTTCATTGCATCTCGCTATCTGTTGTATCAGAACAGAAACTGGAAGTAAAGCATCTGAACCTGGGGGGTTTCTTTAACACACTGGGCTGCATTTCAGTTTAGAGAGACAGAGAAAGGAGAGAAATTTCCTGTTTAGTCAAGTTATTTTGTCCTTTCCCACTAAATATGTTGCCCTGGACTAAAACCCAAAATTTAAATACCTGACTATACACATATATATGTGCTTCTGTCAAATATATATTACTTATACACACATCTATGTTATAAACGAATGCTCAAAGACAGAATAACAAGCATTTCCAGTATACTCTTATTTCCACTTGTGCATAAAGATCAGCAAATATTAACATTGCAGCCATTTTGCATCTATTTGCAGAACATGAATTATTTCTTCTCACTTCAATGTGACATTGTAATTAATTCACATTGGAGAATAACATTCCATTTTTAATTTAACTAGTTCCATTTAATTCTGTGTCCTTGTTAGAATGTAGCTTAAACAATGACCGCATCTTATGAAAATATACAAGAAGAAAATAACATCTGCTGCACTATATTGGCAAACACCAGGGCTTAATGAATGGTTGTCAGTATCAAAACAGATGTCTGTTTACAGTTTAAAAAATAATCTTTACCAGTCTAAGTGAATTCCTAAATTAATTTAACTCTTTTTTGCAGTGTGTGCCTCAAATTGCTTTGCTATGGTGAGACATGATGGATGGAAATGTTGGTAGATCATAAGGTTTTCGTTCCCCTTAAGAAGTCTGACATCCTAGTTGGATTGTGGAATCCATAAGAACAGTTTGATTTGATGAGGATTGTCTTGTCAGTAGGAGAAAACTTTCTTAATATGCTGAATATAATTATCTGTATGGGATTATTACAGTTCAGAATGCTGGAAGGTTTTGCTTGAAGTGGAAAAGGAATGTTTAAAGGAAAGAATGCAGATAGACGTATCATACAAGCAAGTGAAATAAAATTGAAATAACTTCAGTGCTTTCCACTCCATACATGATATTCTGAGCAGCTCTCAGCATGTAGATCTTGGATCTTCTTAGATCTACCCCACTTCCCAGTGTTAACAATGTAGACACCAATCCTCAAGACAATGAACAAACTGCACACAAGGTCTATAGGCCACTCTTCCATTTGTCTCTCCTCACTGAAGACACATTAAATTCAGTTCCTTATTTCTCTTGGGATAACGAGTTCCTTTAACCCTCTCTTGGTTGTCTGGGCCAGTATTAGGAAAGTTCATTTTCTAATGAAGAGTTTTATTTTTTCAGCTGAGACATTCAGTGTACAGTCTAAGGTTTGAAGGTCAGAAATGAGCCAGCAGTGCAGATTCTAAATCATTTCCTTGAATATATAGAATTTTTTAACCTTGTTACAGTGCCTCTAGGCAGTCAAGTTTCATAGCTGTAGGTACACTTACATGCAGATGTGGGCATGAGACAATGTATTTTGACCACTTTTTTCCATAATGGTGTCACTAATACTTGAATAACCTCATCATGATGTTATTCTCTTTCCTTGACACTTTTTCTCCAAAGCAAACAGCATTTAAAAAGATTAATTTATTTTTCTGAATGAGTCAACAAATTACATGTTGTGTTTTATCTTTCTCATAAACAGAAAATTACTGCTACAGTGTGTCAGTAATTACCAATAACATAAATTGGGCTCAATCCAGAACAGATCACGAAGTAGTGAACAATGCTCATTATTCAATTTAGTTTTATGGACATCAAGAATAATTAAAAATGAATCTGTAGGTGTTACTGACACTTTAGGTGTTTTGCCAGAATAATCCCTAAGAATTGCACATACTTAAACAATTAAAGACGTTATGAATAGCTCAATGCTGCCTAAAGTAAACAGTTTTTCACCCCTTTCACTGTTAAAACTTGCTGGATTGCTGTATTTTCCTTACTGAAAAGAGCAAACTTTAATTTTGTACCCAAAGTTTTAGATGTATCTTCCTGTGAGTTGTAGGTATTGACTTCTTATCCTAAAGGATTCTCAGTAAGATGCTGAATCCAAAAACATGCAACAAAACCCATGGGAGGAAGTTTTTCCAAATGATTTTCTGTCTCCACAAAGTAACTTCTTCTGAACTACTTACCACTTCAAAACTATGGATTTGGGGTGGGTTTTTTTGATCCTCTCATCTTAGTTTCTAGCAAGTGTGATGCACCGATTATCTTGTAGAAGCCACTGAACTCTGACTTCTTATTCCTTTGATGCTGCTTGTGTTCAATTGCTTCTCCCACTACATCTCCAAACCAAGAGCAGGAGCAAGGAGAGGAGAGGGTACAAATAGAGAGAACTTCCTGTGCTTAGAAATTAAGAAAGCCATGAATTATAATTTATTCCACAATTACAGTTTATGGTGAACTGGATGTTTGTGGAGTCCCAGAATAATTATGGGGTGTGCAAAATTGGTTTCCTTGGTTTCTCCTTTCACACAGAATCAGCTTAAAAATTTCTTCCTTCTCTTATGCCTGGTAATAGCCTGTGCATTTTATGGCATCACTAAAGCCAAATTTTTTTTAATAATCACTATATTTCATTCTATGCCTCCAGTCTTCTTCATGTGTCATAGGACATAGTTTGAAGGAGAACTGGTGGCAAGATTTAAGAAACACTTAAAATAATGGCAGATGGACAATAAATTCTATACATCTGTTTGCATTTTCCCATCATAAAAATACAGACCAACTTGGACTTTCTTGTGGAACTTTCAGCCAAAAGGATTTGCTAAATGTATGTTAAAACAAACAAACAAAATCCAACCACAACAAAAGCACAGCACAAGTATTTATATTCTGTTGTATAAGCTCAATCTATAGAAGAGCTATTTCAGGGCATAGTCCATAATAAAGATGATTGTAATTTTTCTCCCCTTACCTCTTTCCTAGCTATCTTGTGGTCCTAGTAAATACCAGAGAAAGCACAGCTCCAAAACTTAAACTCTTTATAATTAAAATCAGCTAGGAATTTTATGTCCTTATTGCAGCTTGTAGCCACCAAATACCACTTTTGGCAGTGTCCTCAGCCAAAGGAAGAACTGTGAGGCTTGAGTTTAAAAATATATAAATCGAAATGAGCTATGAGGGTGAATGGAGGAATAACCTTTTGTGCTGTATTTGATACCTTAGTGGAACTGTGGCATGTCTGTGTCAATAGGAACACTGATTTCCATTATGCTGCTGGCCATCTTTTGTACAGGAAAGGTATCAGTCTTGCTTGCAGTTTTTTGAGATCAAGAAAGTACTAATGTCTCATCCAGATAATTAGTTTTCATATGTAGCATGAAGAAAATATAAGGCCATTGCATGGAAGTTTGCAGATGATAAAAAATAGGTGGAGTGAAATAAATGAACAAGGTATTGCATTATGAACTGGGTGCATTTACATGTGGCAAATTAAAGGCTTCATGTTTCAGAAGCGCAGAGATGCAGATCCCACTTACATAGTAGGGGCTGCATCTTGAGAAAGAAAGCTTCAGAAATAACAGGGGAGGGCCAGGGGTTGAGGGGTAATTGGTTGAACACAGACTTCTACTTTTACGCTGAGGCTGAGTAGCTAGCACAGTCCTTGGCAGCATAGCGGAAGGAATCCAAAGCAGGGATGGAGAAGCACATTCCACCGTTACACAGCATTAGTGTGCCTGTTACTGAGCCCTATTATCCCGTGCTGGTGTTAATACACTTAGGAAGGAAGAGAACAGTGGTGTAGAAAACTCATTAAGCCTCCCAGAATAAAAGGTGAGCTCTCAGATTCACGCACTGAGGTGACTTGAGGTGACATATCAATCTTAATACACACAGGAAGATTTGTAGTAGGGTAGTTTTAATGAGCTGTAATAGGGGAATTGGACCAACTCATATTAGAAATAGAGTGCCAGATTTTCTAATGGGATGGTAATTAGCTCCTGGGTCGTAGCAGTCATGATGGATTTTCCATCACTTCCAAGACCTTAAATCTGATTGTGCACTTCTCCATACAATTAGTTTTGACTGCAGCTTATTAAAGTGACTTGGGGATTGTTGTGTGAGGGTGTCTGCTTTTTAGATGAGTGTTTTCTGTTTTAAACTTAATTGTAGTTGATGTGCAGTTCTAGTCTGCAGAAAGTTCCAAGGTTTAATTTTACTAAAACTACAAACTGCCTTTAAAACTGCAGATCACAGGAAGCTGTGGAACAGAAACATTTCTCCCTCATTGTGGTTTGTCTCTCAGGCAGCACTAATTTTTTTAGAGTCATCTCTCCTCATTCTGATCACCTATGTCCTCACTGGATCTCCAGTGAGACCTGGCAGATGACCAGGTTCTTGCTACTATTTTTCAGCAACACTTGGCCACATGAGAGTGATTCTCTGGACTGTTCTTAGCCCTTGTGGGCTGTAAATTCCACTGAATGCTTCCATGCTACAGACCGGGAGATCAAATCCAAAGCTCTTAAATTGTGCAGCTGTGGAAGCTGTGGAAGAATTCGATGCTGCTAATGCGGGACAGGTTCAGCTCTTCAGTACTACTCAGAGGTTGTTCTGACTCTTCTTGTTCTTCAGATCTTCTCTAGCTGTAGCTTTCAATCCATTTCTGTTCAGTGTGGAATTCTATCACTTTCAAAGCTGGCTATAACAAACTGAAGGCAAATGCTGCAGTTACTTCAGCACACATAACTTGCAGTGGTGAGGGGATGCAACCCCTTTCATCCCAGAGAGGTGGATGTCTGTAGGACACATTCTGCTCTCTGATACCTTTGTTACTTGCATGGGATTGTACTGGTGTAAGGATATAACATATCCTGTGGTGTTGCTCCCACAGATAGAGTTTATTTGATAGGAGTGACCTGTCTCACATCTCAACAGTGCAAGAGGGAGCTCCAGGAAAATAAAAATCCTGCTGTCTTTCAAGAGGGAATGTGTCTGATAGGGCTACTGTTTGTCTCCCTCTTCTCCCCTTTCCCCCCTACCTCCTGCCTTGTTTTGACTTGTACTCTCTGCTCTTCTGCTTCACTTCTGCCTGCCGTGCTGAAGAGATGCTATCCACAAGAAAACACCGTAGCAATTAACTGGGCACAGAAAAGGCTCTGGTAGGATCAATCTGAACCTGACTTTGGCTGAAGTGGTCATCTAAAGATACCAAAGCATCCATTATTATAGCAACTCTAGTTGCAGCTGTTCCATCTCACAGAAAAAAATACCTGTAGGGGGAATGATTTTATTAGCTGTAATTTTAGTAACCACTTTATTCCCTGTCAGAGTAATCTCTCCTACTTTTATGAATGTATTAAAGTAGCATAAATATTTTAATATTGTGGTTTCTGGACTAACTTGCTGTGGTTCATCATAGCAAGGCTTTTGTTTGTTTGGGTTGTAAAACCAGTGCTTTTCAGTCAGTTTGGTTTGGAGGAAATTGTTTCTGGTAAGGTCTGCAACACAGGGAAATGCATTAATTCTCAAAGCTGTGTGAGGTAGCTTCTCCAGGCTACCCAGAATCACAAAAGAGAGTGGTGCAATAAAAGAGGTCACTTTTCCCCCTTTGAACATTTGGAATGAGTGGGTTCAGAGAAAGGGTCTCAAAGAGATTCTTCCTTTTTGCTTATTTTTTTTTTTAATACAGTCCTGTTCAGTGTTGTGTTCAGTTCACATTTTAATCATGTTTCAAGACTGAAGTGATCATGCAGATCCTGAGATTAGCTCAGTTGGTTAGATCATGGTGCTAATAATGCCAAGCTTGCAAGTTTGATCACCCTGTGGACTATTTGCTTAAGAGTTGGACTCAGTGATCCCCGTGGGTTCCTTCCAACTCAGAATACTCTGTCATTCTCTGATGCAGGAGAGGAGGAAATCATCCATTCAGCTTCATGGGGGTACTGACATATGTTGTAGTTTCTAAGTTACTTGCATCTCTTACTTCCCAGTGGTCCCAGCTGCAGTCAAAGCATGATGTCTCCTTTGGTGGATAGTCTTGCTCTTCTCTCCCCACTGTGCAATCACAGGCTGAGCCTGTCTGAGAACAGAGCAGCTCTCAGAGAATGCATCTCTACAATTGCAATTGAGTATGGCATGGACCTGATTTGTTTCCATGTGCAGATTATAGTTCTGGAGGGGAAAACCAGCAGAGTCTTTGTATTGCAACAAGGCTCTAAGTTGCAGGATGGTATCTTGCGGTGCTGATATGCTTGCCCTGCACCTGGATACAAAGCATGTGAAGCCTCTGCTCTCTCTTCAACATCTCTGCCCGCTGCTTCCAGTGTGAGTTGTCAACATGTGCCTTGACTACCCTGAGAGGTCTAGTTTTGTTATAAAAACCACAAAGCAACAAGTATTGCTTGTGACCTGTCAGGACTCATAAACCAAAATATTAGCTCTTCAGAACTCCTCCCCTGTTCTTTTAAGCATCCATAGCTAAACAGTTAGTCCCCAGCCTTTCACCAGTGTTCTTCACAGGCCAACACCACAGAGCACTGCACACAGCTGGCTCTGCTTGGCTGTGAGTTCATTCCCATTAATAGATACAGTCTGTCCTCAAACCAGTAGGTGTTATCAACAGAGTCAAAATATCCCGTGCTTTTTCTTATGAGGTGAGGATGTGAAACAAAAAAAACCTTGTTATCTTCCCTGTTCTGATACAGAGGATTTACATTTACTGGTTCTCACTGTCTGAGTCTGTGAAGGAGTGGCTTTTTATCTTGCTTTTCTAGCTCAGTAGACAAAAAGTCCTTGCCTATACATACAACTGTGAGAAAGTTCCTACAGTACTTTCTGAGTTTTCCACAATTCTGGGGTCACTGTCATGCAGTAAGTATTGATTTACTGTATTGTACTACAGAGACCTTCTGCGAACTCATTTTATACTGACCATTTATGGTTCAACTTGTATTGCACTACCAAGCTTTTAAAGAAGAGGGTGATATAGATTGCTAAGAAATATTTCCTGCCCCTTCAGCTAGGGAAGGAACTGTTTAAGTAAAATCAAAGACGGGTGCCTGTAGATAGCAAAGAAAATGTCAGATAAATTACAGAAAGTGCAAGTCCTGCAGTTAACTGAGAAATAACAATTCAATCCTGCTGCAAAAGTCTGGTGGTTTGGGGGTGGAGGTGGATGTGGGTGTTTTTTTTTTTGACTCCATGAGGTTGCCAGTTCTGACTCCTCAGTATCTCACAGCAGCCACAAAACACAACCATAAATCCCACAAATGGAGTGGCTGTAGGAAAATCTACAGAGAGTTTTCTCATCTGGGAACACAAGTGCTGTGTCATGATGTTTTTTCGAAGTGTATTTTGAAAATGTTTCTGGTGTTGGATTTTTTTTACGTCTCTCTCAGTACAATGTGAGGGAGTACAAGAGTATCTTCTACTTCTTAATGAAGCTGCAAAAATAGACACAGCTGTCTTGTGTTCTAACAGCTTTTTTTTAAGTCAAGCAGATCATGGCCATCTGTGCTGTGAACAACTTTTGAGATGGACCAATAGGTTCAGACAGATTAGCAGGAGGATGATCTTACAAGCTTCAGGAGGAAGGCAAAGAAGAGAGGAGAGAGAGCCCTTATTAGTGTCTCCACAAGAAAAATAAAAACTGTGTTACAGATTTGTGCCATTTTAGATACCAGAAAGTACACTTAGGAGAAAAACAGTATAATGCCCTAATGGCAAAAGATTATATAAGCAGCTCTCCCATCCTATTAAATATCAGCAAATCTAACCTAAAAAAAACAGCTCATAGTAAAATAGGTTTGGTTAGCTTTGCCGCCCATAGAACTTCTTGTTTATATTGAGGCAATTGTAGTAATTCCCACTAATGGAGGCTCTGAGAAGGAAGGAGAGCATTTCTGTTCTTTTTGGGATTACAAGACACATCTGATGTTTCAGTTTTTCATCTCACATATTTAGAGGCTGTGGATTGCACCTCTCTTTCTCTGGTCTGATAGTACCATTCAATTTTCTATGTTGGGACCCCTTGTTAAGAGGGATTTTCCACCTTTACAGGTAGAGTAAGATATGTAGAGGACATACATAGGACACACATATAAAGCCTAACTCAAAATGTAAACTAGATAGTTCTTGAAACTGGCAGTGAATAGTTCAAACTTCCGATATGTCAACAGTTAAAAAATAAGGAACAAAGACAGGGAAATAGCCATAAAACATTTCTACAGAGAAGTGGGGTTTAGAGGGTGGCTGTGGTCTCAGCACACAGCCGTGTTTTCCTTCTTGCTGTTTGATGCGTTATCTCTCTGGGACAGCACCATATTACTATTTCAGCTTGTAGTTTCAGCACGATGGAGTTCCTCCCAGACATGCTGCTCACCAGAGCAGGCCGTGTGTGTGCAGTGTTTGTCTTCCTTGTTTTTAACCACCTTCATTATATCCCAGCTCTGGACTTTTTCTGCAGCAGTTTCAAATTGCCACAAGGATAATTCAAGGGTATTTGAATAATGCATAGAGGGTGGGGCTTCTTGCAGGAAGTGATGTCTGCTTTCAGTAGCTGAAGGGGGACATTATAAAAAGCTCAGACCAGTGGAAGGACAATAGGTGTGGTTTGGATTCCAATCTAATATCCAAATAGTGATATTTAGTCCTAGATGGGAAGCAATTTGAAAGAGTTTATTCAAATGCCCAACCTACCACCAGTTTCTCCTTAGCCTGGCACCCTCGTAGACAGTTTCTTCATTCAGTCTCTCTGCTTAGGAATAGAAGCACTTCTCAGGGTTATTGCCATTAACCAGAGGTGTGGAGGCTGCTCATATTGTACCTGTTGAGTAGAAACAGACTGCCATCTTCCTTAAACTATCACAGAAGTCACTTCTTTTTTAGTGGATAGAAAATAGTTCCGTGAACTTTTTAGTTTGATTACTCATCAAAACCAATGGCATGTTTGGCATCTATAGAGAATTTCTGTTGACATTCCAGCAAATCAGAATTTTGTACAAAGAACATTATTAATAATACATTCCCTGATTAGGTTTACTTTAAAGAAGAAAACTATGAATACTTTTTCTCTAAGAGCTGGCACAGGATATAGTGTTTTGTGATTGTGCATCTGAGAAAAACAAGCTTAGATATTACCCAAACAATTCTTTTTGCAGGTTATGGTTTCCTGGAAATATGCTTACTTTATTATCTCTAGTTCTGGTCTGCCAGCCCAACAAACTGTAAATCACAGCTCTGATGACTGTCGGCTCTATTGCAAATATAATCCTGGATTTGTAGGAGTCCTTACGAAAGTTTATTTGCAGTTGAATACCAAAGGTTCGACTTGAAGCATTTTGTGTTAAAAATCACTTTGTTTCTTAATATCATCCTGAAATAGAAGTGTGTATTGTCTTTCAACTTAACTTTGATATAGGAATGCTATTTCCAAATGCCTCCCATTCATGGTACTTTTTTTTGTTAGTTATCTTTGGGTTTTCTGGATGTGAGTGCTGTGCTTTGCACTGGGTGTGCCAAATGGTTCCTTAAGCTAGTAGGTTCCATTACTTCACACACACATTTCTAATCACCTTGAAAAGACAATAAATATCAGCTCACAAATTAATTATTTGCATCTGCCTGCTAATATTACAGTCAGTGTGGAAGAGGGCACCTGCGGGATATTTTTATTCTTTTCTTGTACGTGACAAATATGGGTAGATAATCCAAGATGCTTCAAAGAACTGGTCAGGGAATTGCTTATTTTCCTCATGAAAAGATTTTGATAAATGAAAATGCTTGATTTTTATGAAAATCAAACAACCCTAAAAGGTCACAAGTCCCAAAACTATGAAGGGATTTTCTTTGAGGGGAAAAACAGATCTTTTAATTAAAAGTTTTATGTTTTTACCTTTTACCCATACAATTTCTTTAATTATTTTTTAAAGTTTTGTTTTTATGGCCAGCTCCATCAACTTTAGTTTCTGATTTCCTTTATTTGAAAAAAATTTATCCACATATATTGAAATTTGTTTTATAAGATTATAGTACTGAAGCATTTTTAACATTAACTGAAGCATTTTTTTAAACATTTTTGAAAGATCTGAAGGCAGTTTGATCAAGTCGGGCAAGTAAAATACCCTCGACTTGGTCAGAAACTAAATGTGGGTGTTTTTAGATCAGGATGAAAATGTTTTGGAAATGTATGTTATACTGTTGTACTTGAGTATTTCTAGGCAGCTGAGATAGATACTACCCAGTTTGCTGAGTGAAAATTTCCAAAACAGTACAAAAAATTGGAAGCTTTAGTTATGCTATGTAGCATACTGTGAGAGCATTTTATTCCTACACTGAAGAAAAAAAAAAGCAAGAATATGATATCTTTTATGGGAACTCCCCCAAAAAGTTATATGCCAAAAATATGCAAATATCTCTAAAAGGCCTGAGGGCATATGATGGAAAATATAAGATGCTAAGATATTTCTCTGCCTATGAGTGTAAAAGTTGAGTTGCTTGGTCAAAGTGAGGGGATAGAGGGAGAGTTTGGCAAACTGTAAAGTGGGATTAATAAATCCAGTATGCTAACAAAGCATGGAGGCTACTTGGAAGGATGACTGTCAAGCACATGGGAATAAGTGAAAACTATTGAAGTGAGTACATAAAAGACTTCTGCTTTCCTTCTGCTAGAGGGAGATGCCCTTCCAATAAAGGCCAATAAAGGTGAAACAGGTTCAGTGTGTTAGGGAATGCATTAGGCCAGGTACACACTAAACTTATATTTCTCAAACTGTGGAGTTCATGGAAAGGCAATCTTGAACAGCTGAATCTATGTTTTAAAAACAATTTTTCACTACTAGTAAATATTTCTGGAAAGCATGTATTTATTTGCTCTTGCTGCCGGCAGCTGCTCATGCTCTAGAGCAGGGGAGTCAGTGTTTAGACTTGTAGCCAGTATCTGCAGATGCCTTTCACTCCCACAGTCTGGTGGGGCTTAACAGCTGCTCCCAGTGGAGAAGTGCTGGTCAACATGGCAGTAGCATCAAAGCAGGGGATTTACTGCTGATAGCTGTGTAGGCATGGTTTGTGTGGTCTCAGATGAAGTTTGTTTGAAAGAAGGGAAGGATAATCACATGTAGATGGATATGCCCAAATAGAGAGACATGTAACAAAGAGAGATATGTAAAAAAATTGAGGAATACTGCTTTACTTCATATTTTTCCTACTCTGCAGGGCTACTCTGAAGCTAAAATTTCAAAAATAAACAGGGTATAATACACACACTCAATAAATGTAAACAGTTTGTTTAACCCTTTCAGAATGGGGCTCAGTATAGGGTGTGATGCACTGGAAAGAACGGGATCATGCTTTTTATCCTAGCCTAAGTCAGGTGGACACATCAGAACAGTTTGACCTCTAAAGTCTTTCATTCTTTCAAGTCTGTTGATATTAATGAGTTTCTCAGGCAGAATGATATCCCCTTTTCTGTCATATCTTCACCTTATCCATTCCTGGCACCCTACCTCTTTGTTCTCCACACGGAAAGCTCATTTACTTGTTTTCTTGCTGGCTCTAGCTGCTGGGGTTCATTTCCTTTCTGTGCATTTTCTTCAAAAGGCTTGAAATGTCACATAGCTATATGTCCTGCTGAGATGCTCTTGTCTTATTAATGTACCAATGGGTGTTTTTTAATGAGAAAACATGAAAGTATCATGAGCCTCCTCTGCACCTCCCCAGACTGATCATGAGAAATTGATGAATTGTGTGAAGTCGGCAAAGACTTGGGAATTCATTTTAATTCTGTTTGGGCAAATATGCACAAATAAGAGTTTGTTCTTTAGGAAATGTTTTGAAATTGGCTTTTCCAAATAGCATATTTTGACAAGGGCACAGGGATCTGAGGCTGAACAGAACCTAACACAGTATACCCAGAATAATACAACTAATGAATTCCCCATATGTGATAAAGGCAACTTATGTCACAGAGGCTTGCATTAACTGTTCTCACTGACTTTTATCTCGAGTTAGTAATTTGGGGCTCATATATATTCTCTGGTAAGAGCCATCAGATGCTTGTGGGGTGAGTGCTTACTCTCCACTGCTGATCTCCTGAGGAAGTGATGCAGTATGATCCTCATCTCAAGGCTGGGCTTGTAACTCCACTGGTTGTGGTTGTTCCTTGTCTGTAGGCTGAGGCAAAAGTCATCACAGTAGTGCTTTTGAAGATCTGGTAGGTGTTTTCTTGTGAATTTGGGAGCCTCACTTTAACTCTTCTATTTCAAACTTTTCTAAGTTGGTGTTTGCCTTGACTGCACTTTTTGTTCCACAGTGCTCATTGTATAAGAGAGAGGAGAAGGCAGGATAGCAAAAAGCAAGCACCAGCACGGTAGGCAGCTGTTTAATCTCTGCACTGTGTTTTAAACAGATCTGCAGAGACCTGTCTGTCTGTCTAGTTACACTGTGTGAGGCAGACCCATTGCAACTTGCTGAAGGAGTGGTTTGGTTGTTTCCTTAGCAGAGACCTTCTCCTCTTGGTTCTCTCTACCCACCATGCATGGTCTGTGCATGACTTGGAATTAGGAGATTATGGTTGATATCAGTAGGAATCACAGCATTTCTAGAACCAAGCCCAAATACCCAGGACCACAGATTTCAAAAGCCTTGTGTTTGGGTTAGCAATAGGGTAGTTGCTATGACAAGGGTTTTTTGTTTGGTTTTCTGAGTGTCTCTGAAAGTATGACAAGTCCAAGAGGTGATATCACTAAGTATTTGTGTCTACGTGACTTTCAGGAGAAACCAAGGCACAGATTCTGGACCCAGGGGGTTCCAGAATGATCACACTGGATTATATGATAAGGTGGGGACGTGTCTTAGGCTGCAGCTGGGAGAGCGCCTTTGACTGCTGTGTGCCTTTCCTGAAGAATGTACCCTGCCAAGATACCTCCTGTCCTACCAGCATCCTGGTGTCCATACTGCTCCAGGAAGCCCCAGTGCATGGTATTGAATAGTTCCAAACCACCAACGATGGCAGGGAGGTTGCAACTAGATGATCTTTGAGATGCATTCCAATGCAGACCTATGGTTCTGTGATTCTGTTCCTCGTGGAACTCAGCACAGCCACTGCCCTTGAGGCTGGCTGGATGCACTGAGGGGGTGGCCAAGCCAGGCATGTGGCTCTGTGCTGGAAGCATGGGGGAGGCAGCACCCCTGGCAAAAAGTAGGTACCTATGCTTGGTACCTGAGATTCGCTGGGGTCTGCATTATATTGTCAGCTTTGTAGCTGACAGTAATCTGCCAGTGTGAAACTGCAATGTATGGGGCAGAGTCCATCCTGTATCACCTACAGGCAGTTGATGTAAGAAAATGCAAAAAGCCACCCAAGACAGGAGAAAGGTTCACCTAATCCTGTCGCTGGAGATAGCCGAGTGGGGAAGCCTGGAGAGGAATGTAAGAACAGAGCAAGCCTGTAGTGATCCCTCTGCAGAATTCTCTCCCAAGATCCAGGGATTTTTGGCTCAGGTACTCCCTAAGGCAACAGTGGTAACTTTGTATTCAGGAATCCTTAACAGATTTTTCATTGGGAATTCTCCGGCTTTGAACACACATACACTTTTACTTATATTCCTGTGCTAGGATGCTTTGCAGCTTAGCCAGTATTGTATCATCAAGAATCTCTCATTTGCTTTAAACTTCTTGCCACCTGCTAATTTCATTTAATGCCCACAGTGGGAATTATACTTTGAGACCAGAAGATCCCTTGCTCAGCATGTAATGTGTACTGAAACGTGTGCTGCATGCGCAAATGGGAGGCATAAACCAGAGATTCCTCTGGTCTGTGCTTTGTGAAGGCACGTCACACTACCACTAAAACTCCTATACCACTGCAGGAAGAGTTTCCAAAGAGTGACTCACTTTGTACTGCCATGTACAAAAATTTTAATCCTGACATCTTATGTGGAGCCTAGGGGAGCAGGTGTGGGAAATGAATGATGAGGAAGTTTCAGATGAGACCTTGTCTTGGTACATTCATTAACTATTGTAACCTAAAATCCTTTTCTAGTTAGGTCAAAAGTCCAGAAGAAAATAAAGCATTAGAGGAAAAGTACAGCAGGGTCTTCCCTTACAAAAATATGTATAAAACGTGAAACTGTCCTTGAAAATAAGAACAGTAAGGTGTAATGGAGTGCAAGACTGGATAGATAAGTTATTGATGGCAAGAGATCTTTAAATTACATACAGCAGCAGGGAACACCTAGTGTTAAAAGATAACACATGCATATCTGCATAATGACACATGTTCTTTTTTAAAATCTGGCCTCCTACGTTGGTATTTTCCTGGCAGCAGGAAAATAAATTTTGTGTAATCTCTGATTTTCATTCCAGATAGCATCTTCCTTTTTCCAGCTGCCAATCATTACAAGAATGTCATGCAAGAGCAGTAGCTTACTGGTATGAACTGGTTCCTTGGCCTTGCAAATCTCATAGTCCTGACTCCTGTTCTGATGAGCTGTGCTGTTACCTTCATGTGTTCAGTACCGTTACTTTTAAGGGGATTACCTGCATGAGAAAGGCTTATGGAACTGAGATCATTGTGAGGAAAACCATGAATGATGTGTGCTCAAATGAAATGTTTGTGCTGTAAAAACATATCATTAATTCCTTTTGTATCATACTTGTGTGTATGTGTGTGTGTCTAAACCTTATTGTGATCACAAAACGAAAGGGAAACCACTCAGGAGCTTCTAGGGTTGAGGTTTGATTATGCCTAACATCCATTCCTTCTTCCACTTACAGACTCACAGGTTATGAAAGAAAAAACACCGTTTTGGTGGATTAACACACCAAATTGGAGAGTTTCAGTGATCATAGCAAATATAGAAACATCCATGTTGAGGTATTTTACCCATCACTTTTCTTGAATGTCATCCCTGCCAGCAAGAGTCTGAACCAGACAGCTGTTACTAAACCAAACCAAAGAACCTTTTCTCAGACTGTAAATACAGGATCAGAAGAGACTGTGAGAGCTTCTTGAATCCACTCCCCTTAACTGTTTTGACTAGATGATTGTCTAATCTCTTCTTAAAAACCACTGATGGAGACTCCACATTCTCCACAGGCAGTTTTCGAGTGCTAAACTAACCTTCCCACTAGAGCTTTCATTATGTCGAATTTGCGTCTCCCTTGTGCAGTCAAAGCCATTAATTCTGTTCTATTGCAACAGGCATTGGGAAGAGTCAGTTCCCTGCTTTGCAGTAGCATTTTATGTGCATGAAGCTTACAGTTTCCCCTCTGCCTTCTCTTTTTTCCAGATTAAATCTCTCCCCTCCCTTTCTCTAGATCTCTTCCTTGAAGTGGACCACCAAAATTGAATGCAGTAATTCAGACCTTGCCTTACCAGAATTTCATGGAGCAGAAGTTTTAGAAATTTCTTTCAATCTATTTATGTGGTCAGCATGACATTTAGCTTCATCCACCTAAGGATGGCTTTTTGTTACAGAGTAGAACCGTAACAGGAATGGCAAACCTGAAGTGTGAAAGACTTGTTTTCAATTGGGATTGAATCCAATAGTTCTCCTTAAGAAACTGAGCTTGAAGAAACTGGATGAATCCTGCCAACTGATGGCTGCCAAGTAATCACCCAAGCTACCATTGTAAGACGGGGCAGTGGTTTTTCTGACTGACCCTGCTACAAAGAGTAAAATCTAGCCAAACACTCCTCATCTGTAGTACTTGTATTTAACTGCGAAGGCAAGATATCCAGAGGGACAATTTCTGCTAACTGAAGTCCATTAGGTATCACTGGGTTGGAGAAACATGACTGCTGAGCAAGAAATCTTTGGGATCCACTTCTGTGATGCGTAGCACTGGAAACATAAAACACTGTCTAGAGGCAGTCTGAGATACAAAGTACTGAGCTGGTGTGTTAACAACCATCACCAAAGTGCTGCATAGCTCTGAGAAACCTGGGAGGGCTGTTTGTCTTCCCAAGTACAGACATGCATTTGCAGCTGTACACAAGCTCTTCTCTATTAGTATGACCTATGAATGAATAAACACTGATAAGAGATGCTTAAATATTGTGCCTGAACTGTGTTTTGACAGCTGTCGCTTGTACTGTCTCTCCCTAGGTCTATCTTTTAATTACATCAGGTTAACACAATGTTTCATCTGTCACCCTTGGCTGATAGCGGAAAGGGACAGACTCATCCATGGGATGAACAGGTTTAGCTTTTCTTGCTGCCATGACACAGTGCCTGCTGCTCTCCTCATGAATCACTCATTACCCGTAGTCAGTTATCACAGTTAGAAAAAGAAATGTCCCGTCTAAGGGTTGAGCCGTGGTTCAGGGAATTGGCGTGTGCTTTATATGACATCGTGGTCCAGCAGCTAAAGCATTTTTAGCTGAATCTGCGTCATGTGGTATAATTCTAAATCCCAAGGCACAATTCTATTTTCCTCACTTAAAGGGATCTGAGAATTGACTGAAGAATGAAAAGAAATGGCATTAGCTCTCGAGCAATTACTTAATCTATGTACGCATCTTTCCATAGTCACTGAAATTTTGCTGCAAATTGGAATTGCTCAAATATTCCCAGAGAATAAAATGGAGAGCCTTCAAGGTTAGCATTCCTTCTGTGTGCAGATTGCTAGATGCAGGATGTAATTAGTTACCTTTAATGGCATGTTTATGGAGGCAGGGTCAGTCTCCTGGGAAAGCAATTCCATATCACACATCTTCAGTGGGTTCTGCTGTTCTGTTGGCATCTCGCATGTGAATAACAAGTCTTGGAAATACTCTTTGCAAGTGGGTTGGCTGCTGGAGAACAAAGACTGAAATCAGTTCAAAGAAAAATATCCTCTAACAGCTTGAAATATATTTTTAAAATGACCCTGGAAAATGAATTTCCTTTGGAAAATTTCTAACTGGGAAGATCTCTGAATAGACTCTTTGCTGACTGCTGCAGAACAGCAAAATAGAGTATGGTACAATAAATGTTATAGTCTGCATGTAGAAGATCAGAGTATTGAAGGGTTTTCCAAATACAGGACTTCTAAATTTAAGGAAGACTGGTTAGATGATTCCCTACTTTCTAACATGCACTCGTGTGCACTAACAAAGATTAATGTGCAAACTTAGTAGTTTCTTTCAGATGCATCATTAAGTTAAAATAATGACATTCATGATACTGATAATTCATTGGAGCTGAAAATTTGTTATCCTTTTGATCCAGATTTTATATTACCTTTGTCTCTTTAAAGATGCAGAAAAAGGAGAGGAAGGCAAACACTTGCCATTTTGTTTGGGTTTTTTTATGGAAAAGAAGAAGCAGTTCCACTTCCATGCATTCCTTCCAGCTCCAGCCACCTTTGCAAAGGCCACTACAGTGGAGATAAATCTATATGGCTGTCAGCCCCCTTTCATGGCCAGCTGGCTAGTTATGTCCACTCACAGGGCAGACCACACATAGGGGTTGGCGTCAAACAGGACAATTGCAAAGGACTGTTGCTACTGTGTTGGCACAAAAAGTCTGAGTTTCCTATTTCTGTCACACAATGCTTACTCCTTTTCTTGTTTGTATGCTAACACTCCATTCTTTCCTTTAGAGATAATTCAGACATTACTAAGA
This sequence comes from Pyrocephalus nanus, assembly GCA_038380795.1. NCBI lineage: Eukaryota > Metazoa > Chordata > Aves > Passeriformes > Tyrannidae > Pyrocephalus > Pyrocephalus nanus. Next base: position 74,842,820 of record CM076260.1, on the reverse strand, counting down.
TATCAGATGAAACACAGGTAGCTTTTCTCAGAGAAATAATGGCCCCTATGTCATGTCTTATCTGGCAGATTTTCTTTTTTTTTTTTTTTTTTTTTTTTTTTTTTTTTTTTTACACAATTTGTTTCAGTAGCAGATAACTTCCCCTATTCACCATCCCTGCCATGACAGGCCTCCTCTTTCCATTATATACTTCAATCTCTCACACAGTGAGGAAGGAAACTGTAGATGTCTGAGGATTCTCTATTTCAGAGGAAAATGTCCCTTAAAGAGATTCCCCCCCCCTTGCTGGAAGGGGCTGTCTGTGGGTCAGATAGGTGACTTGGAAATAATCACAGGGGAGAGAGTGAACAGTTAGTTTGGGGTCATCTTTATTCTACCTCCCTTGTCTCTTTTCTTCAGTTTTCCAGTCTTACTGAAGTTAGATCTTTCAAGATCTTTCCTGAGAGCAAAATGAGGCAAAGAAAGCACATCTCTCATTTTTTTTCCTGTTTGTCAGCCAAAAGCTAGTCAGACTTTAGCACTTGTGGAACTGTGAGGAGTCATATCTTTGCTTCTGTGCTAGTGCCTGCTCATCTTGGTGAAATGCCTCCTACCTTTCTACCTTTGCAAAAAGGAGAAGCTATCTGAAATTCTCTGCAAACTGACATAAACCCAGAGCACCTTCCTGGAGAGGGAAGAGGTTTGTGATAACATGAGAGATATGGAGCTGGTGTATGCTGCAAATCTGAGACTTCCCTGCAGCAGCAAATAAAAAGCTGGGGTACACAGTGTGCACTGTGGCTGCTCAGGAGATTTCAGCTTCACCTCCCCATAGCCATGGAGCCTGGCACAGGCTCTTCTTGGCTCAAGGGCACTGTTCCAGCCAGTAGGGCTGTGGCAGTCCATCGTGGCAGTGGCACTGTTTTGCTGTTGCTCCCTATCCCAAGAAGTGGTAGTCCTGCCCTTAAAAATCCTCCCTACCAGAGCTTCTTTGCTGCTGCTCTGGCTGCAATGGGCTGAATGCAGCTGCACTGAAGTTCTGCTAACATTGCTGCAAGAAGCATTAACTTGGACTGAAAAATGTGCTGGTTGTTATGGGTTATGCCTTTTCCAGGGACTGCTGGCTGGCTCCTCTGAACAGATATCAAACTGCAGTGTAAATATGGAATAAATTCTGCAAACTCACCAGGAATATGGGGCAAAGCTCTCTCCCATCTCATCTGTGCTTTTGTCTTTTCTTTTCTTCTAGTTTGCAGAGCCCTTTGCTCCTTTTCTTGCTGTGTAGTAGATAGGAACATTTGGCTTTTTGCAATCAAAGCAGCTAAGGGGGTCTCAGTGGGATTATTTTTACATGTAAGCATTGCACAAGTCCAGCTCCAGGAAAAGAGGCCAGTATTTTCTTTAACACATGCTGGTATAAAATAGGAACAACTCTTCTAAAAACTTAGAGATTGAGATGGCCTTGAATTAGATCCAAGGACCTCAGATTAATTACAAAACTAAATCACAGTGAATGTTCTTTTATAGTTCTTTGACACAATGGTCCCTGGACTTAGTGAACCTGGATGTCAAATATATAGATAAGGATGATCTATACTGAAGCAGAATAAAGGACACATTTATCTTACTGTGAATTAAGGGTCTATCCTTTGCTGGATTCTGCTGTTATTTTACTGTATTTGAACAAATCTGAGAGCAAAATCAGATCTCTGCTACTGAGGAGAGAAGGTTGCATGGCATATGCAGCTTGTTTCCCTCAGTCTCGCTCCTTTGCCAGAAATTCATCTCTTCTCTCCCAAAAATGGTGCTATAATGTTTCTTGCACTGCAGAAACAGCACATGCCACAAAGGTCATCTGTCCTCCTTTTTTAAAGGCTGTCAGGATAGAGTCTCTATTAACATTGTGAGTTTTAAGTTGCAGAGTAAGAACCTGAATAAATTGTAAAGAACTCCCATTGCCTTTCACAAAGAGATGAACAGTCCTTTCATGCTTTACATAACTGCAGCGTGCCTTGGAAACAAGGTTACATCTATTTCAGTCATTATGACTGAGACAGCTCAGGCAGCACTAACTGCAGGCAGATTTCCAAGCAGAGAAAAGAGTTGGGGCCTGCAGCATTTTGGGAAAGACAGTATTTGGGAATGAGAGGAGCCCCAGGTCCTACACTTGCCGGGAGCCACACGTTCATACAGACACCCAGTAGGTCGATTGGCACTGTCACCCGCCTAAGAGGAAGCATCTCCTGCTGGCTTCCTACCAGCACGCAGAGTCTCTAATTTAGGAAACCAAAGTACAGTCTTGCATGCCAGTCCTGAAAAGCTACCAGCCCTGATGTGGAAACAAGGACAGGCAAATCTGTAAAGCTCTAGCCAAGAATAAAAGCACACTTGCTTCTGAATGGAAGCAATTGCAGCACATAGAGATGGAGGGACTTTGTTCAGCCTGGAGGAAACTCTCGGAGGTCTGATTGCTGCCTGCAGCTAGGGGGGCTGAGGAGTTGGAGCCAGGCTCTTACTGGAGGTGCACAGTGGCAGGCATGCAGTGGCACCAGTCATACACTGCATGAGAAACACCATCTCGGTACAGGGATAAAAATGCCACAGACAGAGGGATGCAACATGGGGACACATTATCTAGGGAGGGGGAAGTGTCTCCATCCTTGGAAGTACACAAAGTTTGACTGGACAAGCCCCTGAGCAACCTGCTATCACTTTGAAGGTGTCCCTGCAGGGAGTAGAATCTTGAATGAGACAAGCTCCATACCCACTCCCATTTTTCTTTGATTCCACATTGTTATTTATGTTGTTTCTAACTGAAGTGACAATGGAAAGTCACTTCACTCTGTTTCCCTCTGCTTCCTTACTTTCATATTGAAAATAGTATTTTACTTCCATGAAACTTGTGTCCTTCATTTTTATTGACCTTTTTGGTTCCAGGGTGAGCTTGAAGGTATACAAATCATAAAGAATATAGCAGTCTTTAGGAAGGCAAATACTAGAAAAAAACATGTCAGGGCAGTAGTCCAAATATCCTGACACTACTGTAACCCTGTAAATAAAAAAGGTTTCTTGATGAGAGGGATTGAAATTATAAAGTGAATCGAAACATCAGTTTCTCCCTTCTAGGTCCCCAGAAAGAACTCCCTTCTCATCTAGGTAAGCACCATTAAGTGGAGCAAGAATAGTGCCATCTGGTTATTCCCAATCATGTCCACACAAGCATTTGCTTGAAATGGTATAGAACTGGCCCAGTCTTGACTTATACAGAGCTTGTGGGCATTTGCAACGTGAAGCTGAATTTAAACAATTATAATAGCCATGCAGGTGGAAGGCAGTATAGGACATGACATTCTGGTTACAGACATTGAGAGATAGTTCAATTTCCTAAAATGTCAGTGATGTCAAAAAATTCTTCTATATAGCTACAACCACCTCCTTTCCCCTTAGACCTTTTGCCCTGAAAAAAGGCAAAGCTTTTTCCAGTAGCAATGCTGGAAAAATTCCATTACCCTTTCTGCAAGCTAAGTTTTCTCTATGTATGGATACATGAGAATGGTCAAATAATGAATAAGCTGATTGGCTAAACATCTGCAGGTGCTCTATAATGACAAAAATTAAGCTGTTCTGAAGCTATTACCATATTAAATTAACTTACTGCAATGCTATTAATTAGAGTTCGTGTTCTAAAAAGGAAACAGAGCAGCAATTACATTGTTATTTAATGAGCTGTAAAAATAAAATATAAAAATGGGAAATTTCCTCATGTAATTTAAGGCTGGAAGATGGTGGATCAAACTGTTCCCCAGTGTAACTCCAGCCACTTCTGTACTTTTGCAACATGAATGATTCTATACATGTTGCCTTTTGTCTTGAAATAATAATTATTTGCATCTGATAACTAAAGGTCTTCAACAGTTGTGCCAAAAACTAGGTATCAGGCAAAGTTCAGCTGTTCTCACTGTGAAGCCTGAAATTTGATATGGTTTTGGGAAAAGACTAGGTAAGGTTTGTGAATGAAGTTGTCAGTTGACCTCAGCAATATTTTACAGACAAGATTTAGCAGTGATTACTTTCTTGCATAACATTTTAAGGCTCTCCTTTTGCTTATTTTCTAGCACTCCACACCTTGGCAGAAGTAAATGTAAGTGCTTTTGAGTTACTGTTTGCTGTTGAAATTCTCAAATTCTGTGACATGGTGATTTCTTCAAGGTATGTCCTTGAAAACTGAAACAGATGTGTCCTGCCTGAGGAGTTACAACATCAGGACCTGTCTGTCTTTGGGCACAGAAGCCTTTGCAGCTGTGTGTTTCATGAAGCAGGGGAGTGATTTCCCTTAGTGTGCTCAGCATGGACCATGCTTGGGGCCCTTAAACAGAACTGTTAAGGTGGGCTTAATATGCCTGGCAGTCGGTCCAGTCAGGAATGCCTGAAACAGCCCTTGCTCCTTATTTTGTACTGCCTTACAAGTGGAACTCTGGATGAATCACAGCATTGTAAAACAAAGTAAAGAGAGTTAACTGAAGCGACTGAAACACTTTTGAGTTGCTCTCTGCAACAGCAATAGGAACTGGGCTAGACAGCTCCTATTGATGAGCTATCTCCCAGGATACGCTAAGCCAACAGAGCAACCCACAAGTGTTGCTTTTGGCCTGAAGGACCTCTGAGCCGCAGCTTCTTCCAGCCCTCCTCAATGATGGACTGAGCTGTAGCGTTTCAAAAGGGGTGGTTGTGATGCACATTACACTTCTGTAATATGTGGCCCTAGATCCTGACTGCTTGACCACATATTTCCTATTGCATGCTCTTTGTGGAAAAAGCAGAGCCATGGCCCTGGCCATGGGCATTTTACAAAAACTTTTCTAGATGAGAAGCTACTATACATACCCTGGGATCTTCTTTAACAATGCCTATTTTCAGACTGATTTTCTTCTCCTGGTGAGAGAGGAGAATCTGTGGGATTTTAATGATTCGTTTTATTGAGGGACCTGAATGTTTATTGTTGTTTTAACTATAAAAATGTACAGAGGCTGGAATCTATCCAGAGAAAAGAAGGCAATTTCTTTTATTTCCTTACACTGCGTGGTGCAGTTGCAGGCAAATATTTCCATCTTTATTACAATAAGCATTTTCCTAAGCAACAGTGGGGCACAGAAGTCTGCAAGTTTGAAATAAAACAGGATGACAATCAAAAGCTGGAGATGAATGTTGAGGTGTCTTTTCTTATTTGATGTCAGTTCTTGGCTTTCTAATCTTCTTTCTACCTATGCAATAATAGTCAAAGATGTTAAAAAGAATATCTTAGCAACGCAGAACTTCTTGGTTGTAGTCTCCATTTACATCTGCTTTTCCAAGGATTGATGCAAGGACTCGGTGTATTTATTTTTAATTTCAGTAAGTTATTCTGTGTATGTCTATGTGCTTATTTGAAACTACAGATATAACTGACATGCCCCATAAGAAATCCCAGGAAGGCAATTTCTGTTTAAATATCAGACATTGTTTAGCCTCAAGTGTTTTAAATCACGCTTAATCCCTTTTGCCTCTTAACCAGACTGTAGTACCCCATAATTTTAAAAATAGTTTCATATATGTGAGCAGGGAAACATAGTCATGACAGGCTGTCCTAGTTGTCCTCCTAAACTTTTAAGGCAAGCTTCCAAGCCTTCAGAGCAGGCATAATGTAAGAAAAGAATTCAGGAGGCCCATGATTTATGTCTCTCTTCTTGAATATAAATAAAAAAGGATGATGAGGTGTTGCAAAAACAGATTAATGGATTGTACCTGGAGCTCTGTGATACCATTATAAGCATTCTGATATGACTTTTTGCTTAGTCTCTGTTGCAACTTTTCCTGTAGACACTGTTGCAGCAGAACAGTGAGGCAGAAATTCCTTAGTGAGGCTCTCACATGTGGCTCAGTTTCCAAAACAAATTGTCTTCTATATTAGTATTATTTTAATTGTTATTTCATAAAAACATTGCAATGTGCTTGAACAACTTTTCCTTTTAACATGGTTGGTAGAGGCTCGGAATATAAAATTGCTTATCACACTTTGGAGGCTATTTGTCCAAATCCCAATATATTTTGGGATGTGTATTAATAATTGAATCTGACCTGAATTTGTTCCTTGCAAATTTGGCACTAATTACTGTGTCCCTAATTACAGGAAGCTCCTTGTGTTAGGGTGCTAAAGTTTACTGGGGAAAAGGTGTCTCAGGATCCACCATTTGTTGTGTGGATTTTCACAGGATGCAGACAAAAATTCCAAAGTTCTGCATAACACACTGGTGTCACTGTAAAATCTGCAGCAGACTCTCTGTGTATGCACCTTGCCTTGGCAGGCTTGTAAATTCAGGAATTCAGAGGGTGATATTTTCCCCAGAAGCTTAACATTATGTCCTGAGGGTCTGTCCACCTCAACAAAGCCATACTTTTTCCTCTTAAATGTTGCTTTTGACGATTAAACAGAGCCACCAATCCATGAGAAACAAAAAACCTTCAAATAATTGTTCCCTACCACACAAGTGAGGGTTTGGTGTAGGGATCTGAGCCCACACAGAATTATGGGTACTAATTTTAGATAGTCACCTTTTTGAAGCTCATCCTAACCTAATTAAGTGTCTGTTTTACCCTTAGGGTTGGCACTTTTACTGGATGAGATAACAGCTGCATCTCTGTGAGAAGCCTTGTGAAGGGCAAAATATTTGTTAGCAGTTGCTATTTTCAGCCTTGCCAGAATAAACAAAGAGTTAGGCACCTGCAGTCGTTTCTTTTGAAAAGTCAGCACAGTGTGTACATACTCTGGGGTCAGCAGAGGAAGGCACAGGGAGGACAGGCAGGCTCACCCGTGAGGCCTTAGGAAGATGCTGCTGGAGGGAGTGATGGGGCTCTTCAGCTTGAGACGTATGGGACGGTTAGGTGATTAAAAACACTCTTCTAGCAAGGGTGAGGAATACACAGAGGAACAGAATACTTTGAAATCATTAATGCATCTCGGGACAACCCATTGTGAGATCCACACTGCCTCTAAACAAGAGAGCTAGCATAAACAAACGAGGGGAGTTCAGTCGGAGGCGAAGGCAGAAGAAAATAGCAGAATTTTTTTTTTCTTATGACTTTTTATTTTTTTTATAATTAACCACAACTAGATTTCAGAACATACAATTTTAGACCCTGATTGTCTAAACAATGTATCTTAATCTCAAAAACAATTAGGCATCAGGCTTAGCGTGCCTCAGAGGGTTACATAAACTAGATCCAGGATAACTCCTTACTCAAGAAAAACATTCCTGACTGTGTGGGAGAGCAGATGGCATTTAAGTAAACTGTATTTGCAGGAAACCCCCTGGTGCCATGAGATGGCAAATGGTACTGTCACTGCTGTTCCCCTGCTTGGGTTTGTGGGAAGCTATGAAGAAAAAGGAATGCTTGATAGAGTATGCCAAATGCTGTGGTGATGAAGCAGAGAGGGTCAGTCTGCAGCCAGGTTATTACAATGGTCAGCCCTGTTGAACATTTTCAAGTGCCTGTGGCTGGTGTGCCACATCATACCCTATCCTGGGTGACAGGGGAGGAGTGAAGGGGAATTTGTGTGCTGGCTTCATTCTCCAGAGTAGGCAAGGAAAGACCAGGAGTAAATGCAGACACAGGTAGGTTTGGATGGGGAAGAAGTATCTACAGCTGCTCCCCATCACATGGCTGAGGGCATCTAATGCTGGAGAGAGCTGTGTGGATGGGGCTAAAGACCTGAGACTCTTAGGCAATCTCATTTTGGAAGGCAGTAGGAAGACTACACCAAAGTGTGAGCTCTGAATTTGACACCAGATGTCCTGGAAGTGATAAGATCTATGTTTTATTGGATAAAGGTATTTGGCAGAGTATCATAGCCCTGAAGGCACCCACAAATCTTAATGGCCCTGATAAGCTTTTCCTGGGACCACCCTACCCATGGCCCAAAACCCCTTTTCAGCCCTTGGGGCCGTCAGTTCCTGCTCCAATCACGTTGCAACATTGCTGGTCTCCAGCTCTCCATGACCATGTTGAGGTAGGCTTGACCCTATAGTGACAGTCAAAGCCCAGGGAAGAAGTCACTGCTTTGAGTGAAGGCACAATGATGGACCACTGAAGTAGAGGGTTAGTAGGTCTTGGCTGTTTGTTTCCCTGTACTGAGGGAACTGGAGGAGAGTTAAGGGAATTAGGCTGGAGCCAGTCTCTCACTGCTACTTGGGTTTGGTTTGAAAAGAACTTTCTAGTGTCTGTTTTCTGCTTCTCTGCTTACCTGACAACTAAATTTTCTGTGAAGGTTTTTGTTTTTACAGATATAATCTATAAGTTAAGAATGAAACCCTTGTGACACAGGAGCCATGTGGGGCAACTTGCCCAAGAGAGGTTTATTCCATCCACCCTGGTTTTGGTCCCTTGTGGTCTGATACCTTTCCCACAGTAACCCTTCTGCCTTGATTTGTTGCAGGTTACACAAGGATCTGGATTATTTTTCAGACTACTTTTGTATTTATTACTATTGTTACCTCTAGTATTTTTAGAGGATGGGTATTTGAGGGTGGAGAATATGCAGATGAAAATGCAGTATTTGATTTTGTTGCTGTGAGTGAGAAAGCCTGCAAAAAGTCAGATTTTCTAGGTCAATAAATGAATATTTATTATTTTAAAATCTATTGTAAAGAGGAAGAAGCTCAAAACTTGACAATGATTAATAACTTGTATTGTTTCTGAACTCTGATGAATCTAAGGGAAAAATAAATGTCTTTTTATAGGAAGGGACTCTCAGGGGGCTAAAAGAAACTGGCAAAACTATATATTCTGCCTATTTGTAGAACTAGTGCTGAACAACAGAGAAAAATGAAGACATTTTAAAGGCCTAGTGGTCTGTTTTCAGTCTTGCAACATTTCACAACTTCACAGTAGGTTGGGGCATTGTGGGAACATAGGGATAGAGGTGGCTGATCACCGAGCCTTCATGTTGCCAGCAGCTATTCTAAAACCAGAGCTCTTACAGCACGCTGTCAGTAACTCCAGGTCTTCATTTGCTTGGTTCATCCTTATAAATGAGCTCTTCTTGCTTTCAAGAGAGCATGTTCAGTTGAGCTTGTGGAGAAGCAACTGTCCTTTTGGCAGGTACATCATTGCCAACACCAGTGAAGGGGCTTAAGAAAAGAATTAGTGAGTTAGAAAAATAACCTTAACTGTGTGCCCAATGCCTTTGGCACCTGAGAGATGGACGGGGTGCCATCCTTGATCAGCCAAGAGAGCTGAAAAGGATGCTACTAACAGGCTTTCAACCTCTCTTTGTGTTCATCCAGCATCCATATGGTGGTCTCAAACTCCAAAGTTCACCTTAGTGGCACTGGAAATAAAGACTGAGTAATGGTTTGTGTAGATTGCTGAGAACAATAACAGCCATTTAAAAGAACCAAATTTAAACTTATAATCCTTCTTAGTTGATCTGGGGTATCTTCACCATCAGGCCAGCCTGAAAGTATCTCTAGTGCTATAATCTAGTTAGCCTGATGTTTCTTTTCCAAAATTGTAACTAAAGTGAGTGTTGTAAATCATGATTTCCTTTTGCCATCTCTCTTTTGGAAGAAGAGCTGTATTTCCACCACAGGCCGTTGGAAAATAAAGGAAGTCAGCAGGATCCGAGAGAATCCCATGTGTGCTTTCCCACAGGATAAAAGGATCGAGAAAGGGTGTCTGGGGTGCAGCTGGCAGAAATTATTACTTTAGCACTGCAGGAATCATCAGCATGTTGTCAGGATGTGTTGTTGGGCCAATGCATCCAGCAGAGGCTGGGAGTACACTGAGGAAGGGCAACTGTACGTGTGACCTTTTCTTAGAGTTTTTACTGGACCTTTAGTTACGCCCAGTACAGCCACTTTGAAAAGTCCCAGATAAAACAGGTTTTAAAAGTTGGCATATCATTATTTAACTAGGTGGTTAGTTGCCAATGGAAAGGTCTTTTCAGCTTATCTTTGAAAGACAGGGTTCATTGTGCTCTAGCTGTGTGATAAATTCTCCAGTTTGTCCTCTGTTGAAGGGAGATCTGTTCCATAATTTACAACTTCTTACTCTGGAATTTGTATGCTCTGAGGACTAACACCTTTAAATGTGGTGCATCCAAAGGAGATTAATCTAAGAATAGCTGACTCAAAAAATATGTTTATTATATGTATTAGTAAGATGACAGATTCTCCATGTTGTTGCCAATCTGTAACATTGAAATCTGCACCTCCCTCCCTCCTGGCTTGCACTAAGTAAGGACTTACTCCTGGAATTCAAAGTTGCTTCTGTTGTTAAATCTGATAGGTTACAGCTAAAACTTGACATCAAATGAATATGTCTCCACACTGTAAAAGCATGCAACTCATCTCTTTTTGCCTAAGGGAGAGTAACTCAAAAGGAAAAGCTCTTGTTGTTGCCAAGAAGCCTCCAATCCAAGTACTTGGGAAATTTGACTTAGTAAAGAATTTTTTAATCTTTTGTTTACAAGTTACAAATTCACTTTTCTATAGTAGATTCAAGCCTGAATAATGTAACAGGAACTGTATTATCAGCTCTATATCCACGCTTAAAGCAATACTTACTGAAATCCCAAACCACCTGAGCAAATCTGCTTCAGATTTGGCTCATTGTACTTCATTCTTTTGAGAACAGAAACCAAGTTTAGAGTCAAAAGTTAATTTCTTATCTTGGCCCATGGAAAAAAGAGCATATCATATGAATGTATTCTGTGCTCATGCAGCTGCTGTGGAATAGGTTTCTATAGGGAAGGTATTAAGAAAAAACATATGAAGCTCTTGCATCACATCTAATGATTATCCATGAACGGGGAAATCAAACTGAATCAGAAAATGCAAAGTACACTTATGGGTGGTCCTGTCTTTTTTATTGTGAAATGGGAATGGACTGCTATAACAGTGGGGCAAATGTAATATTAAAGAGTGCAGTTCCTACTTTGATAGTTACATGTTTAAGGGTGTATTTAAAGGACACATTTTGGTTGGTTAAAGCACAATTAATTTTAAATACAGAATTAAAGAACTATCTATTTGACAGATCTTTTTAAAATTTCAGTATGAATACAAGGTTCAGAATGATTTATTAAGCCCACTAAAGCTGGAGTCATGCATAAGCAATGAAGGAAGGCATGCTGCAGTTCTGTTCTGGCTTTGCAAATTCTGCTGCTGGTTTTAATGTTCATAACTTTTAAAGCTCTATTCCTTTACTGAAATGCAAATGTTAGTCCATCTGTTGTATGCCATATGCTTTTCTTAACAATATTATTGTTTAAATGCTGGATTATTTAAAAAAACCCCAAACCAAAATATTTTTGAAATACACTCTACTTGCACTCTAAAGAATTTTCTGTTAGGTTTTATAGATTCCAATAGTGTTTGATAAGACATAAAACTTAATTTTTGCCTTTGATCAACTTGTCTGTCACTCAGCTTTATTCATACTGGTGCTTAATACATAGTAGTTTTACAGATAAAAATAAACTGAAAATGTTTTCTTTAAAAATTATTTTCTAGGCATGAAAGTGCTGACAGAATGGTCAAAATGGATGAATTTAGAAGTCAAAAGTTTTCCAAAGCTTCTGTCTTTTGCATGAAGTGTGTGACAGTGCAGCCTTGAATCTAAACAGTTTTAAAAATTAAAGAAGGAAAGGATGATGCAGCTTTTTATCTGGGGGAAATATAATCTGAGTCTAGCTGTGAAAATTCAGAAAGTGCTGGCACAGTTTTGGAAAGGGAATACTTAAATGTTGGTAAGAAGGTAAAATGTAATCAAGGGATACAAAAGTGAAGGGAAATAAGGGAGGGAGGTTCAAATCAATGATTAAGTAAATTGTTTCTTCTGGGTGGAATGAAGAGAAGGTTTCAGATCCAAAAAGAGGTAAAGACTGGAGGCAGGGGGATCTGGAAGCATGAACATTTTAGTTTCACCTTCTGCTTTATTTCTGAAGTTCATGAGAAGACCTGCAGTGTCTTCTAGCTACATTCATGACTTTCTACCATGAAAGTTGGGATTTGGAGGGGCCCTGTCCTTTTGGGAAGAAAGATCACTTGAGAAATGCCCTTCCATAGGGAAAAAGGGTTTATACCAATCTCTCCTAGACTGCAGACTGGGATCTGCCATAAGCTGAAGAGCAATATGCAGTTCTTGAAAGGGGGAAAAAAGGGAGATGTACTACTCTACCCAGGCAGGCACTAGGATCTATGGGCAAGACTTGTAGGGATTTGGGTCCTTTTCCCTGCCCTTTCCATATGAACCATTGGATGCCCAGCCTGGCCTTTTGATGTGGTGAGCAGAGAGCAAGCTATTTCCAGGCTAAACCAAAAGTATAGCACTGAGATGGCACTGAGGGACTGGGTAGAGGCGTGCTCTGACCTTGTCCCAAATTCTCAGTGAGGTGCTTTATACCACTTTGGGAAACCTTTTCTGTTTCCAGGCTGGTCTCCAAGGCTACCTATCTAATAGTAAACACAACAAGCTGTATTTACTCTATCTTCCAGCCCAGTGGCAGTCGTGATCATTTCAACATCTTAACATTCTTTTTCTTCTAGACAGGGACAGTCTTAAGTGGTCTGCTTTCTGGGACCTGCCCCCAGCCCAAGCCTGCACATGTGGGACAGGGCTGCTGGGTGCAACTAAAGCCAGCTGGTGAGGTGCAAGCTGTTAAACAGCACAGCTGTTCACTTACCAGGGAATGGGTCTGTGCTCTGGCCCTGCTTAGTGCATTATTTTTGACACTAAGCACTATGTCCCCATAAGCATTTGAATTCCTTTCTGATTTGAGTTTTCCTGTTGCCAGCAAGAGCTGATGCTCTTCCTGGCTATACCTGGAAGGAAATTTCTTCCTAAGCACTGGTGGTAAGAAATCTGTACCATAAGTAATTTCCAGCCTATGCAGAAAAGCATTTTCTAATTAGTGGAAATGCAACTTCTATTCTGACTCATGTAAATACTTACTTCTCTTTAGAACCTCTTGAACTGCATGTCTTGTTACTGTAGCTTTATAATGGTTAAATTATCCTGTTAATGTGAAGCCGTTCAGGGATTTGAAGGAGTCTGATCATACTGCTATGGCTTAATGAGCTACCATTATTAAGTGTTCTGATGGGTTTACCTTAACAATGATTAAAGACGAGTAAGGAACATAAAGGATGTATTTAGTCTCACTTTAAAGCCATTATTTTGTATTTTTTTCCATCCAACTGCACTTTGATCTATTAGAGTTTGGGTTGCTTATAGACAGATGTCATTGAGGTATGTTTTGTTCCCTTACTCATCATTTGTTTTTCTGGACAGAATGCCCTTACTACTGATTACCTGCATGTTGCCTGACTGTTTTCCTTTGAAATCCAAGAGAAAAAATGTTGTAACAAATAATCACATAAACATTATGTAAGTGCTTGGAAGTTAACAAGGAAATGAATATTAGCCAGCATGGACTTGTTAAGAACAAATTATATTAGACTAATCTTTTTTTTCCTATGACCATGTAACGGGCAGTTTTGATAGGGGAGAATCAATAGATGTCATGAGCCCTGACATTAGGATGCTCTGACATTCCTGCAGATAAGCTGGAGAAACACGCTCTGGATACGAAATTTCTCATGTGGCTCGTTTTGTGTTTTCAGTGTACAGTTCTCCATGGGTCACTGACCAAATGGTGGTAAGCAGTACTGAGGATCTGTTATGACTCTGGGCACACTTAATCTTTTCATTAACAGCTAATTGACAGAAGAGGAAATGTGTATTACACTTGCCAATAATTGTAAAGAGGGAGAGACCGAAAGGTGTGCGAGGGAGTGCTTCCTATCTACTAGGTCCTAGGGAAACTTCCACAGGAATGACAGTGTATAGCTCAGGGTACTGTATCCCAAGGAAGATGTGTAAAGCTGTAATTGGAAACAAGAATGACCAGTGGCCTGTAAGGGAAGGCTGAAAGACCTGTGGCTGCTTGGTCCAGAGGAACACCAAGAGGAATGGCAAGTACTCAGAAAGCTCCCTTAAAAAAGGAAGGGAAAAAATTCTTCTTGTCTGTATTGTGTAAGATGGAAAATAATGGACTTCAATTGTATCAGAGGACACCAAGGTTTGACACTGGAAAAACTTTTAACATTCAGGATAATTAAGAACTGGAATATGTCTGGGGAAGATGCATAATCTCTCTTATTTTTTTATTTTTATTTTAAATGAGCTAGACAAAAATCTGTCAGGACTGATTTAGTTACAAGTTGATTTTTGCCTTAGGGCAAGGGGATAGGTTAGATGAATTCCTGAGTCCTCCAAGCACTATTGCCTGTAGTTCTGTATGTCACTGCTGATTTCAGCACTTCCATATTCATGTCTAAAAGCTGGCTGAATACATAGGGAGCCTGAGTTTTCACTCAGACCTTTTCCCTGTGCTTTCCTCTAATCCATAAAATGAAGCCCAGAAGGGGTAGATCCAATTATATTTTAGTTTAGAGGCACAAATATTAGGGAGGTAAGGGATAAAGAAGCTTGGGTGACAAATGTCTTGCCTTCCGAGTGACATCCTGCCAAGCATACCAAGTTCAGTCTTGTTATGCTCCCAAATGGCCCATCTATGATTGCATTAACACAAAGTATCACCATCTGAGAAGAGCTCACATGCAGAATTCATTGAATTAAAATTTAAGGCAATAAATGAGGGCTTATAATGTATTGGAAACATTATCAGTAGCAAGACTGCCAGCATATTAGTGACTATGATGGATTGACTACTGGGGAATTCATTAAATTTACAAGAGGCTCCCCAAATGAATCCACTGGCTAAAATATTAATTGTTGCCCTTGGGAGCACTTTGGCCATTTAGTTTCCAAGTACAGCTTACTCTGAGAAAAGGATTATTCTACTGATATTTGCTTGAATTTAGGAGTGGGGTCAATTTATGTTGGATTTTTTAACATTGAAAATAGTTTCTCTTTGTACAAAGCTTGCTGCCTTACTAAACATAGGGCCTGTGAGAAATAATTTTATGAGTGAAAAATACATTACTTAACACAATGTGCCCCAAAAGTATAAAGAATAACCAATATTATATTCATGCAATGAAGCTCAATCTAAAGGCTGTGATTGTTTGGTTGTGTGAAGGATGGCAGTGATTTCTGTCTGCTCAGTCACTTCTGCTAAAAGAAGAGAATTGCTGAAGTTTTAAAAAGGAATGCAGAGAGATTCTCTACTTTCCATCTTAAGCTGATGGAAACTTTAAGGTTAATGTTGCAAAGTCAAATGTATCCGCATATTGTGAATGTGCACTGGAGAAATTCTCCAAAGATTGAGACTGTAACTCTCTTCAACAGAGTGGATCTGTGCAATTGTTCTTGGATTTATTCAAAGTGCAAAGGGTCACAATCTGGATTTAATTTTCTTATTTGTAAATTCTGATTCTGTTTTAGACAACTGGAGATGGTTGCAGCAGACCAGACCTTCTCCAGGTGCTTGTGATTGAATCACAAATTGGTTTATTTGCTACAAAATTGAGATCTGTAATAACTTTCATGGGTCAGTACCTGCTGAGTCGATGTCTTTAATGGAACTAGAACTATAACTCAACTGTAATGTAGAAAAGATGAGGAATTTTGGGATGAGGTGACTGTTATTTTTTTTTAATAGACTTCTTAGTGTTATATACTAAATGTTAAAGAAAACAATCACAGCAATAATAGTTACAAATGGCCAAGAGAGGATGGGAAATCTAGGGCTTGTTCATCTAGTGCTGATGGGCTGGTATTCTAGGACCCTGAAGACCGCCACCTGAATCACTGATAGTAAGGTGAGTGTTGGGGCAGGAGAGAATAATTTTTCTTGCACTTCTGAGCTTTGTTTCACAGCTCCAGGAAAAGCCAGATGCAGATGCAGTGCTAGCTGGCACAGCCTTGCTGTTGGTATACAGCTTTTCATTTGGGCTTTTCTTTTTATCTTGCACAAGATGCAATCCTGACTTGTCAAACCTGGGAAATGGGTGATTCATCTATTGTATTGTCCTGTTCTCAGTAAATTGCAGTGTGATTCCCAATTTACCTGCCATATGGCCAGTTCTTCTTAAAAACCCAAATGCATAAGCAGTCTGTGCCCAAGAACATAGGAAGGGAGCACATTACTTACAAAGTATGTAATCAAGCAGTGTGATCTAACCATTAACTGGGTGACATCCTCTTTATTTGGACAGTTTACTGGCTCTAGGGTTTCAAGTGGGAGGTGTCACTTACACTTTCTGATAATGCAACTTAATTAAAATTTTGTTCCTGTACCAGCAAGTGCCAGGTCACCAGATGGTTCCTAATTGTTATGTCCACATATTCTGTTCTGGATTGCAGCAGACAATGTTTGTGCTAATGTTACTGGGACAATTGCTACATGTACTTTGCAAATGTTTAATATACAAATCTTAGTCTTTAAATAATGTAAAAAGAATTGCTTCAGTATTTATTAATCCATGTAAAGTAATAAACTTCCACAAGACCCTAACGGCTTTTTAACCACAATAAACTAGTGTGTCCTTATTAAAAAATCAGAATTTTGAGATTGTAAAGCTGTGATCCAGTCAGGGAAGTAATTCAAATCACAATCTCATCATATGAGTAAGTGCAATGTAAGTAACATTTATCCTGAGGCAAATACCTTCCAGACTGTGGGATAGGATACCCAAACTGGGAAGTTAGAGTAGAAGATGTTAACAGAACATAAGAAGAAAATCTGCTATCACAGGTTTATGAAAGACAAAAAAATATACACACTGAGAGGATGTGCATCAACACACTTCATTTTTCTGAAGCTCTTGCTCAGGATCTTTTCCAGGGCCTGGAAATATACTTGCTGTGCTGGTCTTAGAAGAATTGTGTGCCAGGAGCTCCAGGCCTATCCATGACAGAAAGGGAAGATGATCACTGAAACCCATTAAAGTTGAAGGCATGGGCTGGACCCTTCTTCCCTCCCTCCATGTGTCCTTGGATTTTCCCTTTGTTCATGTATGTGAAGAAGTGGTAGCCTGGTGTTTTTCTTGTAGCTGGTTCTGTGTCTGCATGTGAAATAATGAAGGAATAGGAGGTAAAGAGGTTGCAGAAGATTCTTGTGAGAGCAGGTATCTGGCCTGCTCTGAGTAAATGGCGAGAGGGAGCTTTGATGCAGAAATGAACAAAACTATTTAGGTCTCTTCAGGAGAAACAAGCATGGTAGTGAAAAACAGAACCAGCTGCCTACTTAGACACAGGCACTGAGGACAATCACGAAGACAGCTTTGGAAAATAGAGCATAACAATAGATGATAGGGTGTCTGATGGATTGCCTGACCAATTGCTGGAGTGGGGACAGGTTTCCTAGCTGATGCATTTGAGAAACTCATTTACTTCATGAAACATTTTTGCACTTAACCTCCAGATGTGCCTAAAAGTCTTGCTGATGTTCCCCAGTGCCTGTCAGGAAGTGACAAAAAAGAGAGAACAAGTAATCCCTGTCACCAGTGGTGACTTTATATCAGTTTCTAAACTTAGAGGGGCAGGGCTTTCCTCATTGCTTCTTTGGTTGCTTTGGCTTTACTCTATTGTCTTTATTTGAGGTATCAAAGGGTATTTGGTGGTGTGTGTTTCCATGATTGTTTTTATCTTTTTATCCAAAACAACTCCCAAACTGAAAAGAAAGAAAAAGGTCAGCAAGTTGTGTTTTGTGCAGAGATGGTCAAAATGTAGTTTCTCATATATAAGTAATTTTTATCTGGATTGTCTTAAAAGACAAATTCTTCCTTGTACATATTATCAGGAAGGTAATTGAAAGACAAGTTGAGATGTTAAAGTTAGCCAGGGGAAAAGCAAATGAAACTAGGTTCTGTCCCAGAGGGACTCGTCCCTAAAACTTACTCCTTCCTTCCTGTTCTTGTCTGTCTTCATTTGAATGTCCTGCAGGTGAAAACGCAAGGTCTGTGAGGCTATTCCAGAAAAACATACTTTCTAAACCCGGAATGCAGGGATCAAAGTCATGTTACTATTGCATCAGTACAGTTTTACTCTGCTTTATGTTGTACATCTGATCTATAACGTTGGTATTTACTCCAGTTGCAGAACTGTTGGCAGACCTGTGTGAGACGGCTCCAGTAAAAGCAGGACTGCTGGGATCTACATTATTGCTAAACTCAAAACAAACCAAAATGCTTATCTTCACAGTTCTTCCTATTGAGATTAGAAGTAGAAGTAATAAATAAAGTGAAGAAAGCTGTTCTCAAATTATTTGGTATGCTAAGTGAAATGAGAAAGTGCTTAGAAATATTTCTCAAATGGTTTCTGTAAACATTCCTGGAATAATTTTCTTGTGCTTAGGTTTGGTGTGTGTTTAGGAAGACAAGGACACTTTCTAGAAAATTAGTTTTTGTCTTCCCTTTTGTATCTTAGAAATCTCATAGAGCTTGGGGAAACAAAATTTCAGTTCCATTTTCAGACTTCAAAAGAAGCAAATAAAGTTTCAGAGGAACATATGAAACCGCCCTCAACTTGACACCAAACTCCTCTAAGTTTGGCCCTGACTCATTGTTCTGGACATATAAATGTGATGCCAGCAGCTGACAAGGGATGTTTCTTTAGCTGACTACTGTACTGCTATAAGGTTTCAGAAAAACAGAAGGCAAATTTCAGTTAGGACACTATTGCAATTAGTGCTTTCCTAGATGCAGCCCTTGACTCTATCAACTCGTACTAAATCCACATGGCATGCGTGTGGTTTGACAGAATTTAATCAACAGCTAAAAATTTACATTAAGGGTACAGCTAAAAAGTGGTGTTGTAACAGTGATGAATACCAGGGAAGCAGCAAGTCAGTGAATCTGCTGGTCTCACTGACAATTAACCAAATTTCTTTTCATAAAAGGTTTTGAATGGGTATGTAGGAATTGTATTGAAATACCTTGAGTTTGGGTTCTTGCCTTTCTGCTGAAGGTCCCTGAACAACTGTTTGGATGCTTGTTTTGAGGAAAGTCTATGCATCTATTCCACTTTACAAATAAAAATGCACAATGTCTGAAGGGCTGTAGAGTAGCATTACAGAAACAGGAGATGAGAGACCTGCAACAATCAAAAGCCTGTTAACAAACAGATTCTCTTACCTACAGTAATTCTATTGCTGAGTCTTGTTAGAGTTGTGGATAAGAAAATGAAAACTGCATACCATATCAGTTTCCCTCATATTGTGTTCAACATTAGCGAGGTTTGATGGTATATCCTGAAGAGTTTCCTTCACTACGTATGCCATTAAATTTTGATCAGCATTATTATTAGATTAGTCTTATCCCAGTGTTGACACCATCGGGAGTAAGCATCAGAAATATTAAGGACTGCAATGTAGAGAAGGTCAGACCATGATCTGATGGTTTCTGTCTTAAATTTTATGTCTGGCATATTCCTGTGGACAAGAACTCTAGGCAATACAATTATCCACAGGCAGAAAGAGCAGGAATGACATGAAGGAAGGAAACACAGATGTACAGCAATTTCCAGATTTTTGTTTTTTGAGGATGGGTGAAGTTAGAATTACATAGAAATGGGTACAGAGTAGGAAACTAAGGTTCATAGAAGCAGGAAGGGGATAAACCATGCAGAGCCCAGCAGACAATGGGCAGAGCTTTAATTTCATATCAAAGATGAGAACAAGTCAGTGAAGGTGTCTGAGAAGTGTCTGGAGTTTTCTTGCATGGTAAGTAGGGCAAGATGAATTCTAAAGATGGCATGAAATATGTGATAAGAAGCTGGAACAGGCAAGGCATCAAGATGAAAGGCATAACAGGGCAGGCAGTGGGAGATGTTCGTGAAATATGGTTCTGGATATCCTGTTGGCATTGAAACTTAGGGAGGAGTCAAAGGTTATATACTCTTAGTACATAAGCATAAGAGACAGGAAAAACACTGAATCTGCCAACAGTTAAAAGACAAGAGAAAAGGAGTTGGAATTTCATTGACACTAAGGGAGTTTCTTTCAATCACAATACCACTAAACTTTCCAAATGCCTGTGAAAATATTTGTTGAGGCATGACTTATCTACTTTCAAAACCATTTTTGCATTCCAAGAGATAATACGGTTAGAGTCCTCTGCATGGGTTTCCATTCTGCTACCTTTTTTGAGGTGACTAATTCTAGTGGAATTTCAGGGGATTTGATAATTTAAATACCTTTACTTCCATTAAAAAACCTAGCTACCTACTGTTAATAGATACATAAACAACATGAAGGCACGAAGGAAAATTTAACATTCTATCATCCAGAATGTTTGTAAAATGTCTATGATTAGAATAAATATATATAATAGACATCTGAATATTTCTAATTATCATTTTAGTTTTATGGGGTTTTTTCTGTTGTTTGAGGAGGTAGGGTGGGTTTGTTTGGCTTTGGGTTTTTGTATTAACAGTACCTGAATCAAACCTTTAAATGTTAATTTAGTTAGGAGTAATGTGTATTTCAGATGTTATTTAAACATTCCTCTACCAAGCCATGTTATTTTAAACAAGTGGTAAATGAATCACTTGCAGAGGTCTCTGCAGAATTGAAGATTAATACTGTTTTCTCCAGCATGAGACATTCAAATTCATCCTCTAGAAAACAATAGAGAACAATGACTACCCTTCTGGGAAAATGCAAGCAATTCCATAAAGTCAGGGGAGGTTTACATTACAGTTGTCATATAAAATTTAGACAAGTGAAACCATAAAAGCCAAGGCAAAACAAAAAACAGGTGAATGTCCATGCCAAACAAGAAAAAGGCAGTGAAGTTGCAGCTTGTCTGGGTGACTTCAACACAACAGAACTGCACGCATACAAGAAATTTAAAATGAGGGAAGAACCTGAATGTGAACGAAACTGAAATTAAAATTGAGCAGTATACTGATTAAAAGCGAGGATAGAAAATGCAAGCAGCTAGCTGGTAGCAAACCTTAGCTATAGCAGATGTGATTGCCATTAGCTCTAAATGCATGTTAAATTAAAGCCAGCATCTGCTCTTGCAGATATGGCCTCAGTCATCTTAAAAGAAAGATTAATTTGGAATCAAAACTTTAGAAAAGGATTAATGTCAGGGTTTGGTAGAGCTAGAGAAACCTGATGTCTGATAACCACAGGCAAATGTTCACAGTCCTGGTTTTTCTGCAGCTCCAAGTGAGCGGTGTTACATCAGAGCTGGTGAAAGTCCTGCACCTAGAAGTCAACAAAACCTTTTAAGGGTGTGAATATGGGATTCAGTGATTTGACTTCTTTCTAGACAATCAAAGCTAAGCAAGTAGTAAAATGGTGACAAATGATGAGACAAGGAAAGCAAAGCCCCTAAGATTTCTAAATAACAATCAGCATCTAACTCTGAGCAGCACTTATACACAGAGAAACAAAAATTATTACAATACCAGGCATCATAAAATACTGGAACCTAGAAAAATGAAAGCAGTAAGAATGAGTCAAAAGTTCAATCGCACAGTTACCAAGCTTGGATGTGACTTCAGAAAACTGAGGAAAAGGACTTCCAAAATGATGAAGGGATTACAAATAGTAAAATAGGCAGTAGGAACTATCATCAGAGAAATCACAAAGAGAAAAGAAATTGTGTCATCTAATCAGAGTGCTGAGAGCTGAGGAATAAAGAAATGGAAGAAACATGCCTAGCTGGGACTTCTTAACACTGTTCTTAGTCCCCCAGTAGTAAGACTCAGAAGAAGTACTTAGCAGAAGGAAAATGTTACAATAGAAGGGGTAAAGAGGCAGTGTTTGGTATCCTGCTCTTCTCATTGACACATCAGTTATATAGTACTGGCTATCTAAATTCATTTTAATTAATAGGATGCTGAAATAACTGTTTAAAAAACAGTCACAGAAAACTTGTTTTAGGGTCATAAATTGTGAATTAATATGTATATCCAGGAGTTTATTTATTGTTTTGGGTCTTGCTGTAAAACATGAAGTTCAGTTTTATATGATTTAACCACCCATAACTTAAGCAACAAAATTATGGTTTTGACCACCCATCTACCTTATTTCTAGAATACTGTACAGATTTAAAGCAATGTTGCTAAAATAAAAGTTAAATGGCTTTGCTTAGTGAGGATCTATAATAATATTAAGTAATTACTTCTCACGTTAATTTCACTGTAAAGTTTTAGAGTTTACAACAATATAAAACTTGAAGTAATCATAGTTTATTGTTTAATGGTGTGGAGCAAGGAAATTTTTAGAGGTAATGAGTCAATGAGATCATGTATTCTTAAATATTTATGCTACTTCTGAGATGGTTGTGCAAGAACTGTGGAGTCTATACTACTATTCTTTGCTTCTCCCAGCATGTTGCCATGTCCCTTGCAAAAACATGATCCATGAAATTTAGCCCTTTCAGTTTGGAAATTACGTCTTTATGAAAGAATGGTATAATACCTCCATTAGAGAAATCTCTTATTAAACCTCTGATGTTAACAACCTGATAATTAACAACCTGATGTTAACAACCTGATAAAGGGGGTACAGGATGCAAGTTATAATGACTAGCTAGTCATTGGCTAGCTAGGATAATGTTGTTGAGTGTAGATTACTACAGGTTTTGTACAAAATGGAATTTGTTGCAGTCAATTTTTTTTCTTATTTTGTACTGGTAGCAAACATATCTGTTTTGTTATGTTGGGCTGACATATAGAAACCTATTGTCATTAGCAGGTATATCTTGCCAATATATTGGTTTATGAGTTTTCAATAATAAATCAGTGACAGAAAGTTCTTTCTCCCTTTTGATGACTAGGAGTTGCTGTTTGAATGTTGAGTAAAAATTCACTTATTCTCACAACAATATAGATAATGTCTGAAAAGATTATTATCCCTGATGGTAGAAACTATCTGCTAACCTCTCCATGCAATAGTAACTACTGGGGGTCTATTTGAAAATAAAAAACAAACAAACTAAAACATGTAAGCACGATGCTGCAGTTCTATTCTTGTGTC